>CP139507.1:274278781-275705031 GCA_021014915.2 Artemisia tridentata subsp. tridentata | reverse complement strand
GCGGCGCCAAAAACTTGATGCGAGGTTTGTAACCTTGCAAAGAAGTTTTACAATCTCCTAGGCAGTGTACCTAACCGTTGTAATGTAGTATAAGTAAGTTCGGGGGATTGATCGTTCTCTTGGGGAATAGTGTCGTTAGGTCAAGATGTATGAAGATATAGATCTAGAGGTGAGGGATGATTCTTTTTGTATTTTTATATTTTTATAAAAGAAAGTAAAAATCTCGGTTTTGAAAGAGTGGGCGGAATTAGTTGCTAGTCAACTAACCCAAAAGCTATTATAATTATAAAATTAATTAAAACTAATTAAAACAGAAAATAAAAGTGGTGACTACTTATGATGAGGAAACATGTTTACTTAGATATAATTACTCCCTAGTTATCTCCTAGTGATTTGCTGAATTGTCACGTCATTGTTTTAGTTGAAGCGCTGTATTCCTTAATATTGGTCGTGGGGAGGTGTCGAAGTCCCCAACTCTATGAATCTTAGTCTCCTCTAAATCCCTTAAAGTCTATTAAGTTATCTAGGATCTACAAGCCGCAATTCACGCAATAAATACGAGAAAAACCAAGACGTTCAAGCTAGTTACGTATAAGAGGTTAGCCAGTTTTCTTAGCCTAACGCGACGCAATCAACTCAACAAGAGACAACAAATCAATATTCAATAACTAGGTTTCACTAGATCTAAACAAACACAAATAAACTTAAGCTAACATGTTGAAGCAAAGAAAAGATAAACACATAATCAAACAATACATAGACATATCGAATGATTAAAGGGAATACTTATCTTTATTGAAACATGAAGTTAAGAGGATTTAAAAGCCTTACAATAGCAGTAAAATACGTCTAGGGTTTCCCTCTCCGAAGTGTTACACGAATTAATGAAAAAATGCGAAAGTATATATAGATTTACAAATGTGACAGCGTCACCTTATAGGTCGTGACGCCGTCAGCTCACCGTGTTTAGGGTTTTGCGTTGTGCAATTCGCTGTTATGACGGCGTCAGGAATGTAATGAGGCCGTCACTTGTAAATTTTTATTGGCCGTCTCTTTCTAGCTTAACACGTGACTCCCATCTCCAATTTGTACCTGATGGCGTCAGGTTGTAAAATCTTCCAATTCTTCTGAAGCGTCACTTGATAAACTTAAACCAAAAATCCAGCTTTATAAACATGGGACGGCGTCATGTTGTAGCTTGTGACGTCGTCAGATCACCTGGTCTGACAGGTTTTTCGTGAATTCGTCATTTTCTTCACTTTTTCGTCCAAATACGTCAAAAAAGTGCCGATTTCCAGATTTCTCGTCCCAAGTACCTAAAATACAAAAAGAAACAATTTGAGGCAATATTTGATCGTATTTATATGATTTTGGGATTAAATGACCTCTTAAAATGGTACCAAATAAATCCTTATCACTTATAACGCCCCTATATCTGCCTCATCACCAAAGCTTGATGCTGATTTACATGGGACACGTGTTGACGCTACAAAATACCGAAGTATTATTGGGTCTCTCATGTATCTAACAGCCAATAGACCAGATATAGTATTTTTTGTATATCTTTGCTCCCGTTATCAGTCAAACCCAACTAAAAGACACCTCTCTGAGGCTAAAAGAATCCTTCGATACGTAAAGGGAACCATCCATTTGGGGATCTGGTATCCGAAGGATTCTGGTTTTGAACTAATAGCCTTTTCAGATGTTGATCATGTAGGATGTGTAGATACACGCAAAAGTACCTCTGGTGGAGTGCAGTTTCTAGGAGACAAACTTGTATCTTGGCAGTCAAAGAAGCTGGATTGCACATCACTGTCATCAACAGAAGCAGAGTATGTAGCCATGTCAGCTTGTTGTGCTCAAGTCATCTGGATGAGATCACAACTAATGGACTATGGATACATATATGATAAGATCCCAATGTACTGCTACTCCAAAAGTGCCATTGCCATCTCCTGCAACACGGTTCATTATTCAAAGTCAAAACATATCGCACTTAGATATCACTTTATCAAAGAGCATGTTGAAAAGGGTACAGTTGAATTATACTTTGTGGGTACTGAATACCAATTAGTTGACTTATTCACCAAAGCCTTGCCCCATGCAAGATTTGTGGAATTAGTTCACTAAATTGGTATGCGGTATTTGACTCGAGATGATCTGAAAAACTTTCTTAAACATAACTAAGAAACTCAAATACCAAAAACATTTTGTAAATATTTTATCAAAAAAAAAAAAAAATCATAAAAACACTCAAAAATCATTTTTCCAGCCCAAGTGTTGAGGGGGGTATGAAATTCAAATTTTAATTTGTGTTTAAAATTTGTACTTGCATATTTCCAAAAAGATGTTTTTTAAAATAGTATTGGTAAAATGGTCTTCATAAATACCCTCCTTGTACTTAAATTTTAAAAATTATTTCGTCATAAGTCGAGGGAGAGTATTAAAATTGTTTTTGCCAAATAAATGTTAATTCTTTTTAACATTTGTGAGTAAGGGACTATCTTTGTAAAATTATGTCGTTAAGGGACCACCTGCAACTTCATTTACTATTTTAACCACCACCATCAACGATCCACAATCATTCTTCAAATCCGTGCTTTGAATCTCAAAACTGTAAGTGCTTATATGATCTTTGTGCAAAACTAAGAGATGGTTTTTAATCTTTTAACAATCCAACGGCTAGATTTTCTTAATTTTTGATTTTAAAGTTTAGGGTTTATCTCGAATTGGGGATAATCATTTGGGTGTGTTTCTGGTTAATGTTTGTGGTGGGATATGTTCTAAATCAAGTAACAAACATGGTTTGAGTGTTTAATTGTACCCAGTAACATCAATTGATTGTGTTTGAAATTAGGGTTCATTCGACCAAATTGGAGATTGTCAAACTTGAGTTGTTTGTTCCAATTAAATGCTTAAGATAGAGTTTATAAGTGTTTAGAAACATCATTTGATCAATGGTCTTAACCCAGAAACATGTTTAGATCAATTTCAATGTTTAGGGTTTATCAAGAACACGTTCAGGTTCAATCTTTAAAATATGTGGATGAAATTTGTTAAAATATGGACAAATGTGCTTAGAAATATCCTAGGAACATGTTTGAATCATTTAAACATATCATCAAACATGAATAATTCATGTTCGATTTCTTGAGTGTTAGGGTACATCGAACTTATATGTGATATGGTCCATAATTGTTTGAGAGTCATTTGTGATGCATGAGATGTGTTTAGATATGAATTTTAACTTGTGGTTTTGTCTTAACTTGACAGGAAAAGAAATTTCAATTGAAATCCATCGAACATGTACGTCTACAGTGTCCATCGATGTTTCTTGCATAAGAAACTTCGAACTTTGAAAATGTATAAGTTCCATCGAACTTGTCAAGTTCATCGAACTTGGTCAAATTCATCGAACTTGTCAAATTCCATCGAAAATGATAAGTTTGGCTAATTTGTCCAAATTCCATCAAACTTGTTACAGTTTCATCGAACTTATCATTTACATCGAACTTTTGTTAATCCATCGAACTTTCAAAAAATCTGTCGAACTTTTGAAAAGTCCATCAAACTTTCAAATCCATCAAACTTTTAGGAAATCCATCGAACTTTTAGATAATTACTGAACTTGTGAAAGGACATAGAACTTGAAGTTACATGAATGTCTCTTAGAATTTTTTGGAAAGACATTGAACTTAGACATAATAAGCATTAACTTATATAACTTGGACTTCTGGGAACTTGTTCAATAAACTGATAATTAATCCTGATAGAGTCTCAAGTGTTTTCACAAGTAATAAAATCTGGAATATAAACATAGGGTCATATTAGTGATCACAAATGTCTCTATATGCTAACACATATGTACCTCGTATGTTTGTTTTCTCTGATTTGTCATTTCAGAAACCACAAATGGCTAATCAACAACCACTACCAATGCCCAAAATGGAAAACACCTTCCTAGAAGGTTACTCAGGTCAAATTGGCAAAAACAATGCTCGGGTGGAATTTCACAAAGTTAAGTGCTCATAACAGTTATGTCAGATTGCAATTGAGATCCTGAAGAATCACAAGTGCAAACACATGATGGATAAGTCAGCACAGTTTCTGAATTCTACATTCACCAGTTCTGGCACACAATTCAGCTCGGCCTTAATGAAGATTCATTCACCTGCACCTTGGATAAGAAAGATGTTACGGTTGATGTCAATTATCTTCGAAAGTGTCTACTTCTACCTGAAGCTCCTGAACCCAACAAGAGATTCCATGACACTCCATCAGAAAAGATTGTTCTTGACTTTCTCTGAAAAATCTGCTATGATGAACAACCAGAAAAACCAATCAAATCCTTCTCCAAGGTCGAGGCCAAGTTCTTCCTGCAACCATGGAGAACAATCTACTACATCTTGGCACGATCCATTACAGGGAGAGATAGTGGACATGATCATCCCCGACTCCCTCATCTTCAAATATTTTGGGGAATAGTGAACCAAAAGCAGATTGATTATGCTCAACTCATCTGGGATGACATAGTCTTTCAGATTCAAAGCCACTACATCACTCCTCTAGCCAAGATCCCTTTTGTCAGATTCACAAAGTTAATCATCCACAATCTTCTTGATGATAATGAAGATATCCCTCGTCGTCTGTAAGATAAGGAAAAGCACCTGTTTAGGATGGACAAAACAGTAAACAAAATCAATATACAGGCGACGTGCACTCGCAAGCAAAGGAAAATACTTCCAGAAAATCTTCTCACTGAAAAGATCAAGAAGACGTAAGCATACACCAAGTATGATGATGCTTTCAAGGCTGGACGGGTTGGATTCAGTCAATATGTAGATGAACCATCAGAAATTAAGACCCGAAGCAAGAGAGCTAGCAAAGCTGGAAGCACGGCAAGCACAACAAAGCAAAAGAAACCTGCACCAGCAAAACTAAAGAAAAGATATGTGCCTGCACAACTTGCTAAACCCGAGCCGTCACCGAAAAAAGAACCTGAAGCTGAAAGTGAATCGGATTCTGACACTGAATCAGATGAAGAAGTAGTTGTCTACAAAGAGGATGTAGCAACTAAACTGGCTACGGAATCAAGCTTAAAGAAACTTGAGATGGATGAAGAAATAAGGAGAGAAAAGCTGAACAGAGACGTCGACAAAGAACTTGGTGATGATGGAGAAGATAATGATGTCAACGTGGACACTACTTTTGAAGACCCCCAACCTCCTCCGGTTAATCAACCCGACAAGGATGGGGGTGATAGCACTATCATTGAACCTCTTCCGGTTAATCAACCTGGTGAGGGTGAAAGTTCTTCAAAAATTGCCTCCTCTGATTTGGTTAATAAACCCGGTAAGGAAGGAGACACAGACATGGCTGAAAAGGAGAACAAAGATGATGATCAGGAACATCATCACACTGATGATTTTGTTATGGATGATGATGATGATGATATTGAGTTAGTGACCGATGATGATGTGAAGAAAACTGCTGCAGAGTTGGAATTAGCTAAGAAAGCTAAGGAAGAGGAAGAGAAGAAAAGGAAAGAGCAAGAGGATGCAGAGTTAGCGAAAATTGATGAACAGGAGAAATTACTTAAAGAAACTGATGAATACATCCAAGATAATCCTGAACACCATCCTGAAGATTCTCCACCAGCCTCACCAAAAGATAAAACCATCAAAAAAGACACTTCAACAATTCCAGAATCATCAACACATTCATCACCTCCACCAACAAAAACAACGTCAACATACAAATCAATCAAGAAACCCATTAATCCACTAATATCACAGGCATCAGTAAAGGTAAAGCAAGCCGTGAAGAAAGCTAGACTGAAGGGTCACAACAAACTTCAAGACCAGCTGGAGACACTGACAAACATGGTTACCGGGCTAACAGAGCAAGTGATTGAGCTACGAGGAACAAAAGAGCGAGTTGACGAATTCTTCTCGAGTGATGTCTAAGAAGACATGCGGACAGCAATTAAAGGAAACACGGAAGAGTATCTTAAAAAGTACTTGCCCAGAGTTACCTTAAGGAAAGTTAAGGAATATCTTGATCCGATTATCAAGACACTCGTCAAAGATGTCATTTCTATAGTTCCACTCACTCTACAAACCGTACCATCAAAGCCCAAGGAACCCACACTTGAAGAACTTCAGATCCAGCTATTTGAATGGTTTTCTGGCATTACAACCATGACTCCCAAAGAAATGGCAATCCTTGATGCTATCTCCGCTAACATTAAATCTAAGGATTCATGTAAAGCCGATGCCAAGAAAGATAAAAGAACAAGGGAAGACGAAGATCCCAACCTGAATTCAAAAGAAAAGAAACAAAAGACTGTCGGTGGGTCTTCCTCACATAAAGAACCGGTCGTTCCTTCAACAACAACAGCAACTGACAACAAACTACCGAAAACATCGGGATCTGGGCCAACTACTTCCAGCCAACATGATCACTTTGAGTTCACTGGAGACGACGACTTCCAACAAGCTCATGAATCACCCAAGTCTCCAGAAACTTCAAAAGATAAGAAACAGAGCAAAGGAAAGAAGAAAAAGGTTGTCGGATGGCTTGAAGATGACACAACCGATGGAAATGAATGGTTTGACCAACTTGTCAATGCTCAACCTACTCTTGATGACAATGAGCTAGTCGATGGACGAACGCTGGAGTTTACACAAAAGCTCAAACGTGATCATCGCATCAAAAAGCTCACCAAGAGAGAACTATGTAGGGTTAAGAATGACGCTTTCAACCTTCTCAAAGATCGATCCACGAGTGCAGCTGAACTGGATCTTGAAAACATTGCATGTGCAATGTCAAACGACATCCACTGGCTAAATCCAGAGCTCAACGTAGATCACACGTCAAGAAAGCATGGACCCTACTTTACTGACTGGACAAAACCTCTACCAGTGGTTGGCACCTTTGATCATCCTTCCATTCCATATCATTTCTTCTTTAACAACGATCTAGAGCTTCTCCAACATGGTAACAAATGTCAACAAAAGTATGCAACCTCTTTGAAATTGATTCTTGCTGCATGCTACCTACAACCAACCATCGAAGAAACCGCAACCTCACTATTCATATCTGAAGAAGTACCTTTCGACAAAGATGCACAGATTGGAATCTATCACTGGCGTCAAAAAAGAATAACCTGGTATCGTAGCAAATTGATGGTCAAATCACGGGAACCAGTAATGAGCAACCTCATAATTGTAGCTGTGATAAGCATTGAAGGCGAAAGGAAGTATGACTACACATATCTGGACAAGATCAGAGTCAAAAGACAAGATGAAAAGATATATGCATTTTCTGAGGCTGATTTTCCAAATTTGAACCTGAACGACATTGAAGATATGTATCTCATCAAAGTTCAAGGAAGGATGCAACACTTTTCCACAAAGCTTCAATATGTGTTCTATTCTATTCTGCTTTTAATGCAAAGCGTCATCATTCAGGAGAGAGTCCAGGATTTGCAACTTGGAGTTGAAAGCTACTAGAAGATGCTGAACTTAACTGCACTACAACTACATCCTCCAGAGATCAACCAAGATCCTCAATACTCCTTGAAGAAATAACCATCCTTTGGATTTGTCTACAAAAGTGACTTGACGATCAACTGTTTCATGGTATTCAAAGAAATTCAGAAGTTCTGCGATGCTACATTAAAGACGGTATGTGATGGCTTAAACTTGAGGTTAAAGGATCATGAGCTGTACTCAAAGAAAAAGAAATGGAATGCTTCAGAGAAAAGGGAGGTTAGCAACTTCATCAATAAAATCGAAATGAAGCTCACGCTCAGAGATCAAATAAGGAGACTGGAAAGCTATGTTGGAGGAAGATCGCCATTCCCAATCCGGAACTTAGTATCAGTTTCGGTATTATTGATTCAGATTTGTTTGTAATACAATGGTTTGTGCAAATATAACAGTATACAACCCGTATGTTGTAAAGAAAGGACCCTGGGGTACGCTTCAGTGCCTCAATCCTAAGTTAAGGAGCAAAGGCTTCATACTTTTGAGTAGAATTAATAAAAAAATTTAAGTTTTCATAATTCTGCTCGAAAGAACAAGTATTCCCTCTCGAAATTAAAACCTTAAAAAGTTATTTCACTTATTGAGGGGGAGTATTTGAATACATATTTGCTTAAACGGAAAAGTTCTTGTTGAATTCTCCCCGAAAACCTCAAAAAGCATATTTTAATCAATCTTTTCTTTAAAAACAACATCAATATGCTATTTTTGAGGGGGAGAAAATGAAAATGTGATTAAAATATGATAACAAAAGTGACGAATCTTGTATGAGCTCGACTCAGCTATAACCAATGAATTGACTAAACTTAATTGTCAATAATCGAAAGGACTTGTCCTGGCCGGGTAATAATTTCAAGTTAGTCTAACTGGTGATGTAAACGTGTCTCGAATAGGACTTGTCTAAGTAGAGTGTACCGTTTCGAGAAACTTCCTTTGGACTTGACCAGGCCGGGTAATAATTTTAAGCTAGTCTAACTAGTGATGTAAACGTGTCTCGAATCGGTCTTGTTCACTGAAAGTCGATCAATTCAAAAGTGCGATCTCTACCCAACATGTGCAGATTTATCTTAAAAACTTATGAGCACATGTGAAGGGGGAGTATTTATGAAAATGCAAAACTCTCAAAGTATTAACAAAATATGTTTTATAATCATAAAACACTTTTAGAGATTTTACAAAAAAAAAAAAAAAAAAAAAATGTTTTATGGCATGTGATCAGTAAACCTAGGATAATCATGGAGTAATAAGGCGATTAAGGTTAGGTTTATGTCCTATGATCCGCCAGAGCTGGAGGGATCTACCCAAGGACAACACCAATAGTTTAGTACTAGAAGTCCTTAGGTATGATTGAAAAAAAGGAGTAAAGAAATGAAAGGAGAAAGAAGGGGTTAAAGAATTAAAAAGAAAATTTAATGAAAGGGTGAAATGAAATAGTCCTCCAAGTGATCAACCTTAGGGCAGAAACCAGGTTCAATTCATATGCTACTGGTTGTTACTAAGGTGACACCGGTATTAAAGACAAGACGTCATGGACCCAGTGACGCACTGCACTAAACCTTCTAGCCACTCAAGTTCCTCTCAAAAGGATCTTGTTTCATTTCTTACGAAGAACCCTGCATAATCTATCGACCTTTCACTCTGAAATGTGTTGATATTGAAAAGGAGGAAATCTGCTCCATGCCTCCGACGACTTAAATCAAAACGCACTTAATTGAGTCTAGAGCCATGAGATTCATCAAAAGATCTCTTAGGAACGCTTGATATTTCTACACTGGCTGTTCAACAATAAGAACACCAATTGTAAATTTTAGAGTCCTACGTAGATCCTAGCAATCTGCTAGAACATTTATGAGAGAATTTACAATTGTGATTCTCAATGATTGAATGGAAACTCTTGCCAGGGTCAACATAAAACAGCCCTGACAGTAGGTCACTTCGGTAATCTTTCATGGGTTGCGCTTAGTGTCGGCGAAGGTTTCAAACGGTCTACAGTCGTGGAGTGATACCTTGGTGTACTCTAGCGACTCACAACGACAGTGTGAAGATATTAAGTACTTGTACAAAATATCCGAACACTTACGTCGAGAACTTTATTGCTAACTATTTTCATGCAGGTATTCATTTAAGACCGGAGCTCCAGGAAAGATCATTACCCCAATCGGTATCATCAACATCACATCCACTTTCACATGCTCATACTACCAGCATAACATAAGATAAAGATCAGCAAAGTTCAAAGAAATTTCTCACCAAAGATCAAGGCAAATCAAAGTTCAGAAAGATTCTACCTCATGCAAAAGAATCTACAAAGTTGATAGACAACAATCAAAAGTCAAAAGAAATATGAGCATGTTGGAAAGATGTAATGACAACAGAGACAAAGACGTTGATGAAAGGCAGACAACAACATTATCTGATCACAACAACTAAGAACAAAGATGTAGATTATCAAAGACATCAATCAACCTTGATGACTAACCCTCAGGGGGAGATTGTTGGAAATACATTTTATGTAAATTGTTGGTCATAGTTATATGTAACAGGTTGATAAATAGTTGAGACCTTTATGTTTAAATTAGGTTCGGCTTATGTAGAAAGCTAATGGGCCGTGGCCTTATGTTTTGTATCTAAAAGGATCTAAAGGGTGTTGCCCTAGCATCCTTGGCCTATATATGCTATGTAAACTCTCCGTTGGAGAGTGTTGGTTCATTTTATGCAATACAAATTTCATTTCTCTTAAGCATATAATCGTTCCTTCCAACTCTCTCTCTCTCTCTCTCTCTTACTTCTCTTACTAGAATACTTGCGTGTTTACCATTATGGTGACCTAACAGAATCAAATCCCAACAAAAATCATGAATTGAAGATCAAAGAGGGTATAGGAATGATTACCTGCCATGTCGGGATGCTCAGGAGTGATTATGAATTGAAAGTATAAATCTCGTTCGTATTTTTTTTATTGTATTTGCGGCGGTTATAAATTTAGGGTAAAAAGCAAAGTCCCTATGCCGGAACCACATTTTTATACCCGCTGAGAGATACGGCGTTACCTTATAAGTATGGTTATGTCACAACCCGTAATTTTAGGTCCTTTTCAAGATTCAAATTTCACTATTCATCTCAGGAAATTACTATTCATGGGTTACTATTCACCGATTACTATTTATCATTTCACTATTCATCGTTTTTGAAGTCAGTTTGAGACTTTGAGAAGTTTTCAAAAAATTTACTATTCATAAAACACTATTCATTCCTCGAGGAAAATCACTATTCATGGTTATCGTTCATTCTTTCGTAAACTAGGTTTACGGGTATTCAAATGCGCGTAACCAGTTAGGTTTAGCTGTGTATTCATGCATCATCAGTAAAGACACATCAGATAGACTAGAGTAGTCTACATATCATCCGTAACATCATTATCATATTAAGTCATGCACGGGTTTGTATGTGTTTCATTACGTATGTTCGTTTATTTGTTAAACGTTACCACTCAGTCATTACTACTAACATTATACCCAATACTCCCGACTATGATCCTAACAAATTTTCATACTCATAATAATAATATAGAGATTATATTATTAATTTACCCGGTGTTTTTAAACCAATCGCTATATTTTCCGTTAGGAGCTTATAACTCCGTCGGTTTGCGAATTTTTAACTTGATTATTATTTTAACACCCGATTCTTGTCAGGAATATGAATTTACAATTTTTACAACTTCGTCGTATTTTATTTCAACTCGTCACGATTTATTTTTAGTTAACCCGGTACCCGATAACACCTAAAGTATACACTAACTAACTAATTCTAATTAATTGGAGACAAGAGCCTTAATTGCACATCAAATCTCTTCATTTTCTTGTCCATATGCCGCCCCTCCCCTAGCACCACTAACTTCACATTTCACTTGATTAGCTATCTTTCATTTAATGCACCATTAATACATTTCTTTGATTTAATTTCACAAACACATAGATAGCAAGAATCAACTAGCTAAAAACATCAAAAACCCTCTCTTCTTCCTCCCTATGGATCGGCCACACCAAGAACAACAACAATAATCCATCATTTTTCCAAAATCAAGTGATAAACTAGTTCCTTTTACCTTCCTTGTTAGAGTTTTGAAATAAAAACTCCAAGGTTTTGATCCTTTTTCATCCAAACTCATATAAGCTTCAAGTAAGTTCAAGAACATCTTTTTGATCATGTTATACTTTCATTTGATCCATATGATTATGTATTTTCAAGTGTTGTTAGTTAAAAATGCAACTTACTTATGTTAAACATACCACTTTATTCATCTTTCTTCCTAAACACTAGATCTATAATTTTTATTAACCATCTCATGAAACCCACCAAGGTTGGTGATGTTTAGGACCCCATGACACCCTAAGAAGGTGTATGGTAGGATTGGAGTGTTTGTGGTGTTGTTTGCAAGTAGTTTGATCAAGTATTGGAAACCTACTGTCCAAAATTGTGAAAACTGGAAAAATCAGTAAACATTGAGACATTTTGGCCTTCATTTTTAGAAATTTCTTTCAAAAACGAAACCGTGGCCGCAAGAATGAGTAAAAACCGACTTACGATGAGAAAGTTATGATTTTTCAAAGTTGGACGACGAAAACTAATTTCTGAAAATTTAGCGTGCTGTTCGCCGAGATTCAAAGGAGAAAACGAGATGTTAGACGTGATCTAGAGGAGCCGACCTACTGAGATTATGTTAGTTCATGTTTATACGAAGCCGGGGATATAAAGAACGTAGCAAACGAGCTTATAACGACCGAGATATATACGTTTGAATCCGACGAACTCTATTTATTTTTGACAGCCACTATTAGAAAGTGTTTCTAAGTATAAAAACAGTTTTTGCACTACGTCACATTGAGAGCCTATCTTCTCATGAATTGTGACGCGTATGATCAAAATGACAAACATATGAATTCAAGACAAAGATATGAGGTTTCTAAAAACGTCAAGCTTATTCACTAACACTTAACGTACACCATTTCGCGACTAGTTTTGCGAGGCTATTTGGGCACATTTTCAAGTGGTGAAAAATAGTAAATTGCGACGAAAACATTATATTTACCGATAGAACACCAAACAAGGATCGTAGAGTACCGTTTCAACATATTTATACGAAGAGTAGTTTATAACTTAACGAGACGTCAAAAATGTATTTTTCGACGATAAACGTTATTTTCAAAACTAACGAGTGGTATCGTTAACATACGTATTTGCATGTGTAGCATCGTTTCATTGCTTACATTAGATCCTATCATTCATAATAGGTCGCGGTTAGAGACCGAGCCTCATTTCATCATATCCATTATTATCATTGTTGCTATCGCATCAGGTGAGTTTCATAGCCCCTCCTTTTACTTGTTTTGTAACTGTTTTGGGGGAGAATACATGCTCGTTTTTAATTAAACTCTATTCCGTTTTACATTTAAACTTCATGTTTGTTTTGCTTGAGACGTGAGTTGTCTTTCAAACATTATTGATTAGCTAAAATACTTGAGTAGTTGCTCGGAAGTATTTTGTGTTTACATTTTTCACCCTTTGTATTGACCCGGTTAGGGCAAATAAGAGTTTCATCATTTGTGTTGACCTGGTTAGGGCCAAATTATTTAATTATACGGACCAAAGTATCAAACTCATTTACATTGCTTAAGTTACCATCATTGCCAATTTAAAGTCCCCTTTTTTTTATCATGAACCGTTAATTGAGAGCAAGCGAAGGTGAGTGGATAGATCTATTGAGGGTGACGCCTCCGTTCGGGTTGGTAGCGCCAACTTGTCAAACGAATGCATTTCATTTCATTCATTCAGAGTGTTTGGAAAAGCACTCCTTTTGGGGCGTACATTATCAGTCTAACTTCGGGGTCATGAGCTTAAGAGCTAATGTATCATTTTTATGTGGCATTGTTTTGTCATACACTTTATACTTATGGTTTCCGTATAACATTTCATTTACATAAACCAAATCATATTTGGCAATGGGTTGTAAACACACCGGTTGCAAGTCTTGTATGGGCGGGGCTTAGGACTGAGTGGATTTACAATGCCTTTGCTGGGAAATCTTCATTCAAAGGCTTTACATTCTTACATTAAACTCTATGAACTCACCAACCTCGTGTTGACACTTTAGCATATATTTTCTGGTTTTAAGCAATAGCACGCTACTGGAGGCTTGTGGCAGGGCATGGCATGGTCATAGAAGACTCTGACAAACATTTGGGACCATTTAACTTATTTAAGGGCCTATTTCCGCACTACTTTTCATAATGTAAATATAACACTTTTGCTAATGAGTTTCATTCTAAACGATTGAGATGAAAACCGTTCTTTGCACTTGTGTTGTGATACCAATTGAGTTGCACCCCAGTGGCATGTATGCTTCCGCTGGACCCAATTTTGGGGGTGTGACAGATTGGTATCAGAGCCTTGGCTATAGAGAGCTGGGTGATTTTAAAACCTAGACTATAGCTACATTTACAAAAACTTAACCCTATGACCGCCGCGTGCCTGCCTGCCAAGCTGATGCCTCATTTTTGGTTTGTTGCTGACATATTTAATGAGATTTGTGTCTTATTATCAAATCATTTATACCCACTTATTCTAGTTGATTACTATAGTTGTCTTTCATATAAGCATGCTCACATATCATACACGTCGCAGCGTTACGCTTCTTCCTTGCATAGTTTCATCATTCGACCTCGAGTTTGGTCACTTGCTGTAGTCTTTCAGAACGTCTTTTCAAATGTGAAGGACATAGTATTAGTATAACTGAGCTGAGTATTTCAAAATTTATTGAACGTCGGTGGAATATAGAATGGTCATCTATATTTGACCCGGGACAGTGGGACATAGGCTGACCACCTATGTTCGACTCAGAGATGAATTTGCAATACTGAGAACAGTTATGACCGGATCTAAACACACACGTTGTGTTGGAGATACTTTGAGTATATACTTAATAGCACGCGGAATTTACTACCAAGTACTTAGAAGAATATGAGTTTGTGTTTGGTGATTGATCAAGTAAAACAATAAGAACAAATGATATCAACCAAACTATCACTTCAATATATCAAACGATTACAATATGAACGTGAAGGATATTAGGTATTAGATGTATTCGATATAACTCAACCCTAATCTAAGGATCTCCTTTTATAATATAAAGAGTCCTATACAAGTAAAACATCTAACCGAATCATTCTTTACAAATAAGATATATACCATATCTTTTCTATATTTATCTTCACACGGTTTCACCTTAATCTCTTAAGCAGTCCTAACTGTTCTTCCTGCAGCAGTCCTAACTGCTCTTCCATCAGCAGTCTTAACTGTTCTTGTATACTTCAACCGTACTAACTGCTTAAGTTTAATTCCCAACAAGTTATAATAGAATTATGTCCGGGTTGCATTCCTACTCAATTTCTAAAGGTGTCAAAAATTCATGTGTGTGTACACAATCGTTGCTAGAACATTCACACCTACATCACCTCATGAATTGCCGCCTAGAAGCACGTTAGCTAACCATAACCCAACCTCAAGCCGTTGAGAGTCAGATCATTGGGAATGACAATCATTTCACTTTTACCATCACGAATCACACAAGTCGAAGTATCCCATACACCCAAGTTCTGATAAGATGTATCGGGATCTCAAGAAACTCTATTGGTGGCCGAATATGAAAGCAGATATAGCTATGTATGTTAGCAAATGCCTTACTTGCACTAAAGTAAAAGCCGAGTACCAAAAACCATCAGGATTACTTCAGCAACCAGAGATTCCCCAATGGAAATGGGAACACATTACAATGAATTTTGCTAACTAAACCCCCCAAGATGTCAGGCGGGTTCGACGCTATTTGGGTGATCATCGATCGTCTCACCAAATCAGCCCATTTCATTCATATCAGAGACTTATACTATGGATCAACTTACCAGACTTTAAGTCAAGGAAATAGTCTCAAAGCACGGTGCACGAATTTCTATCATTTCCGACCGAGATAGTCGCTTTACTTCAAACTTCTGGCAATCATTACAAGATTCATTTGGAAGCAAATTAGACATGAGCACTGCCTATCATCCTCAGACCGATGATCAGAGCGAGAGAACGATTCAGACATTGGAAGATATGCTTAGGGTGTGTGTGATTGATTTTGGAAATGGTTGGGCTAACCATTTGCCATTGATCGAGTTCTCTTATAATAACAGCTATCATACCAGCATAAAAGCAGCACCATTCGAGGCACTCTATGGTCGAAAGTGCCGGTCCCCAGTCTGTTGGGCCAAAGTTGGTGAAGCACAACTCACTGGTCCCGACATGGTTCGCGAAACAACAGAAAAGGATAATTCAGATTCGAGAAAGACTCAAAACAACCAGAAGCCGACAGAAAAGTTGCGCCGATGTTCGACGCAAACCATTAGAATTTCAGGTTGGAGACCAAGTTCTGACAATCTCTTTAAGGTATCCTTACCCAACCAGATATACACACGATCTACCATCCTCGAACCAACGAACCAACGAACATTAAGGAAACTATCCAAGCGTTATAGGACGTGCTCAGCACCATAGAATCAACTTTGAATTGTTTAGAGTAATCCTTTGACATTGACAGATTTCACCTTCAACAATAGCCATCACACAAATACAAAGACTGCACCCGTTAAGACACCCTATGGTTGAAGTACCAATTACCTATTGACAGACCAAAAATCAGAAAGCCCAATTCACTAGTCTAGAACTCAATTATGAAACACCAAAGGAAATTGTACAAGTCAAGAATCAGTTACAAGCAACAAGAGAACAATAGAAAAGTTAGGTCAGTTCAGGATGCAAAATCATTGGGATTAGGTATCCCTAAGCAGCAAATCATTAGGATTCTAATTGGAAAACAAGCTATATTGAAAGCCTTGCCTTGGAAAGGCATGACACAATTTTGGAAGCACGGGAGGTGGAACTTCGGGTATATTGGATCATTTCAGATTCTAATTGGAATCGGCCGACCGGCACATAGACTTGAACTTCCGTCGGAGCTCAGCAGTGTACGTAACACGTTTCGTGTTTCAAACCTCAAGAAATGTCTTTCAGATGAAACGCTCGTAATTCCATTGAAAGAAATTCAGCTTGACGATAAGCTCAATTTCGTGGAGGAAACAACAGAAATCATGGACCGCAAGGTCAAACAGCTGAGACAGAGTCGAATGCCTATCTAATGGATGTTTTATCTTTTATCACCGCAATGTGACTTCAATATCCACATCTTTCACCAACTCCACCCCGGAGACCAACATTAACTGAATTCAGGGACTGAATTCCTTTAACAGGTGGAGTCTGTCACAACCCGTAATTTCAGGTCCTTTTCAAGCTTCAAATTTCACTATTCATCTCGGGAAATTACTATTCATGGGTTACTATTCACCGATTACTATTTATCATTTCACTATTCATCGTTTTTGAAGTCAGTTTGAGACTTTGAGAAGTTTTCAAAAATTTTACTATTCACAAAACACTATTCATTCCCCGAGGAAAATCACTATTCATGGTTATCGTTCATCCTTTCGTAAACTAGGTTTACGGGTATTCAAATGCGCGTAACCAGTTAGGTTTAGCTGCGTATTCATGCATCATCAGTAAAGACACATCAGATAGACTAGAGTAGTCTACATATCATCCGTAACATCATTATCATATTAAGTCATGCACGGGTTTGTGTATGTTTCATTACGTATGTTCGTTTATTTGTTAAACGTTACCACTCAGTCATTACTACTAACATTATACCCAATACTCCCGACTATGATCCTAACATATTTTCATACTCATAATAATAATATAGAGATTATATTATTAATTTACCCGGTGTTTTTAAACCAATCGCTATATTTTCCGTTAGGAGCTTATAACTCCGTCGGTTTGCGAATTTTTAACTTGATTATTATTTTAACACCCGATTCTTGTTAGGAATATGAATTTACAATTTTTACAATTTCGTCGTATTTTATTTCAACTCGTCACGATTTATTTTTAGTTAACCCGGTACCCGATAACACCTAAAGTATACACTAACTAACTAATTCTAATTAATTGGAGACAAGAGCCTTAATTGCACATCAAATCTCTTCATTTTCTTGTCCATGTGCCGCCCCTCCCATAGCACCACTAACTTCAAATTTCACTTGATTAGCTATCTTTCATTTAATGCACCATTAATACATTTCTTTCATTTAATTTCACAAACACATAGATAGCAAGAATCAACTAGCTAAAAACATCAAAAACCCTCTCTTCTTCCTCCCTATGGATCGGCCACACCAAGAACAACAACAATAATCCATCATTTTTCCAAGATCAAGTGATAAACTAGTTCCTTTTACCTTCCTTGTTAGAGTTTTGAAATAAAAACTCCAAGGTTTTGATCCTTTTTCATCCAAACTCATATAAGCTTCAAGTAACTTCAAGAACATCTTTTTGATCATGTTATACTTTCATTTGATCCATATGATTATGTATTTTCAAGTGTTGTTAGTTAAAAATGCAACTTACTTATGTTAAACATACCACTTTATTCATCTTTCTTCCTAAACACTAGATCTATAATTTTTATTAACCATCTCATGAAACTCACCAAGGTTGGTGATGTTTAGGACCCCATGACACCCTAAGAAGGTGTATGGTAGGATTGGAGTGTTTGTGGTGTTGTTTGGAAGTAGTTTGATCAAGTATTGAACTAGAAAAATGTGTTTTTAACTAGTATAAAAACCTACTGTCCAAAATCATGAAAACTGGAAAAATAAGTAAACATTGAGACATTTTGGCCTTCATATTTAGAAAGTTCTTTCAAAAACGAAACCGTGGCCGCAAGAATGAGTAAAAACCGACTTACGATGAGAAAGTTATGATTTTTCAAAGTTGGACGACGAAAACTAATTTCTGAAAATTTAGCGTGCTGTTCGCCGAGATTCAATGGACAAAACGAGATGTTAGACGTGATCTAGAGGAGCCGACCTACTGAGATTATGTTAGTTCATGTTTATACGAAGCCGGGGATATAAAGAACGTAGCAAATGAGCTTATAACGACCGAGATATGCACGTTTGAATCCGACGAACTCTATTTATTTTTGACAGCCACTATTAGAAAAGTGTTTCTAAGTATAAAAACAGTTTTTGCACTACGTCACATTGAGAGCCTATCTTCTCATGGATTGTGACGCGTATGATCAAAATGACAAACATATGAATTCAAGACAAAGATATGAGGTTTCTAAAAACGCCAAGCTTATTCACTAACACTTAACGTACACCATTTCGCGACTAGTTTTGCGAGGCTATTTGGGCACATTTTCAAGTGGTGAAAAATAGTAAATTGCGACGAAAACATTATATTTAGCGATAGAACACCAAACAAGGATCGTGGAGTACCGTTTCAACATATTTATACGAAGAGTAGTTTATAACTTAACGAGACGTCAAAAATGTATTTTTCGACGATAAATGTTATTTTCAAAACTAACGAGTGGTATCGTTAACATACATATTTGCATGTGTAGCATCATTTCATTGCTTACATTAGATCCTATCGTTAATAATAGGTCGCGGTTAGAGACCGAGCCTCATTTCATCATATCCATTATTATCATTGTTGCTATCGCATCAGGTGAGTTTCATAGCCCCTCCTGTTACTTGTTTTGTAACTGTTTTGGGGGAGAATACATGCTCGTTTTTAATTAAACTCTATGCCGTTTTACATTTAAACTTCATGTTTGTTTTGCTTGAGACGTGAGTTGTCTTTCAAAAATTATTGATTAGCTAAAATACTTGAGTAGTTGCTAGTTCCTAAAAATTCCATAAAAATATAGATTAGGAACCAAAGCATGAGAATCAAAAACAACCTAAATCCACCAATTGAAACTGCTCTCAGGCAGCGGTGCCAAAAACTTGATGTGTTGTATCCTGTTTTAAATTTATAAACCAAGAAGTACTAAAGACTAATACATTCTAACGGGCAGTGTACCCGGTCATGTGTGGTATAGCCTAGGTAAATCCGAGTGTCGTTCCCAAGAGATGTTGGTCTAATGAATAAGGTAATGATTTGTTTTAAACTTTTTAAAAAGCTAATTGTTTGAAACTTAATGGTGAACTAAATGTAAAGAGGGAAGTTAGAGAAAGAGGCGATGTTATTATGCGATGGTTTAGTTGTAATGTGCAGTATCTAGATACTTGTTCTATATATTGGTTTTATGTCATTAGGCTTAATTGATCATTGTCACCTAACCTATAATCTCTAGATCCCAACCCCGATGGTCATATGTGGTCAAGTATCTAATTCATAGTCATTAAGTACCAACTATCATCTAGACCTATGTAGTGTTTTCGACACTATAACCTCGTTTGGTCCACGTGGGTTTCCCTTACTCCTTAAGTATTTCTTCTAGCATAGTAGTTCTATGGTCAAGTCCTACACAAGGATAATGGTCATACCTCAAGCAACCTAATAAGCTAGTGTTCTAATGGTCTTGTACTAACTAGCAAATGAGGTACTACCCTAGCTTTAATACTACTAAAATGCGGGGATTCAACGATAGGCTAGAAAGATATCTATATAAAGAAGCAAAAAGACAAAGTACACAAACAAAGCGTAGATTAACATCAATACTGAATTCATAACAATGATTGAGTGCAAAACTCATTTGAGTTCAAACTGTAATGAAACTAGAATAATATCTAGTATTAGGAATCGAACGGTTTTGACTAAAAGAATGTTTCTCTTCGTCTTTCTAACTTTTCTCTTCTGTTTTAGGGTTGTTCTCCCCAAACCCTAACTGGATTTTGGAAAGGTGAGATAATTCTTCAATGCTGAATTCGTGTGTATTTATAGGCTTCACTTGTTACGACCTGGTTACGGTGTAACCATAAGAGGTTATTTCGTAACAATCTTTTACACTTGATTCTTCTCGAATTATTATATTACTTACGGTGTAGTTGCGTCGACAAGGTTAAGTCGTAACCTTCACACTTGGTCAACACGTTTGTTCTCCTATGATGCTCCTTCTGCGGCATAATGCTTACATCATCTCTACGGCGTAAGCACCACGATAGGGTTCGTCGTAACCCTTTTGCTTCTTTGTTGATAATTCCTCCTTATTGTTCCATTGCTCCAAATAATTATACCTACAGAACAACAAGCATAAATTAGCTCATTTTGATATGAATTTACTATAATCATGAGCTTAAACATGAGATATTGATGTTAAGATAATTAGATTATTTGATGTCATCAGTAAGTGATGGGGGCCTTTGGGCCTGTCTATGGTTTGGGCTATTGGGCCATTATCTAAATAATGGGTTTGTCTAAGCCTGAAGACTTAATGTATATAATTTAGTATACATACGTCATCCTACATAGCCTCATTCTGCCACAACCCACAACGACAAACAATGGCACCACCACCACTACACACACGAGCACACAAAAACCTCTGATTTGGGTTTCTTTATGTCCAATTTCAGCAGATAATATATTTTTCAGGTGTTCATCGGGATTTCAGTTTTAATTTTTTTTAGGGTTGTTATATTAGTTTATCGATGGTGGCTTGGTGTATTTTTAGGGTTGTTACATTAGTTTATATAGCCATATAGGTGTTTGTAGATTTATAAGAACTTGATGACTGATCTATTATATAATGACAAGTACAAGGATGGGCAGTGTAATAATTGAAGTTTTAGGATGAAGGGTGAAAAAGTGTGTAAACCGTAAGGATGAAAGTGTGTTAACCACAAGGATGACTTATGTAATTAACTCTAAATGTATAGTAGCAAACGAAATCACCTATACCTAGAGGTGGCCAAAACCCGGTTCGGCGAAAATCCGGTTCTGGTTCCAAACCGGATCCGGTTCATGGTCAAAGTCAAAGATCCGGTTCCGGTTCCAAACCGGATCGGATTTTTTCGGATCCGTGGTCTAAAAATCCGGGACCGGTATACCCGGTTCCGGTTCGGTTCCAAATTAAAATCTGGTCTAACCGGTTCCCAAGAACCGGTCGACATTTCTTAAACAGTCAACATCAGTAACAAAATCAGTGGCCAATGTTGTGGACTGTGGAGTCCAGTTCCTTTACCGGATCCAATGGGATCTCATCCGGGTTCTGCATCTTTTTCAGCTGAAAAGTTAGATGAGAACTTTCAATTTCTTAACCAACAACAGCTAGACTACAAGAGTATGTCCACTTTTCTGGTGCTTTGACTTCAAGTGCCTGTCGGAACTCGGAAGTTAGGAAAGGAAAGAGAACAGTTAGGAGCTACCAGTGTTTTTGATTGTATTAGAGGTTGCTATAAAGGAAATGACACAAATATGTCTGCTACTGTCTCGAATATGCAATAGATCCGTTGGAAAACCTGCTACTGTCTCGAATATGCAATAGATCCGTTGGAACCGGTTCTTCCGAACCGGATTGCAAAAAACCGGTTCCGAATAGGTTCCAAGGGTAAAAAACGAGAACCGGGTAGGAACATCCGGTTTTTATAAGAACCGGGTTTGACCGGTTTCGGTTTCGTTTTTTTTTCCGGTTTCGGTTCCGGAACCGGTTTGGATGGCCACCTCTACCTATACCATACATTATAAAACGTCTAGATACATGATTGTTAAAAATTAGTGCTACTATATTAAGCAAAACTAATGCACTTAAACCATATACAAATCATATGCATAGTATAACTGTTAAATAGGCATATTCATTTCCAATCACTTGGGCCTCATCTCCCATTTCCCCTACGTTCTCCGATAAACACCACCGTTATTGCGCTTTCAAACGCATTGTGATCTCAGTTAAGGTCAGTTTACCAGTGGTGCCTTTATCCCGATCTATTTCTTGATTATTTATTTGTGTGTCAACGTACGTGCATGTGTGTATGTGTATGATGAATGATTATTGTGATCTTGATGTCCAATGAATATGAGATAGATTTACAAATTAGTATTTGTCTATCGATTTTCTGTTTTCGGTTGTTAAATGACTCGAAAAATAGCCCTGAAATGACGAGTCTGAATGCGTTTCATTTGATTTTAAACTGATCTCAATTTTCGGAAGAAAATAGGTCATTTTTGTATGCATCCACCCATTGAAATTTACAATTCAATATATAATTTGTAAAGCTAAGTGTGATGTTGTTATGGTTTGGTTTTCACCAATAATGTTGTGAGTATACCCGCTATACCAGTTTAATAGTTGTGCCGTGGATAGTGAAACAGTATGTTAATAAGTAAAAACATCATTTTAATGACTTTCAATCAAACTAGTGTATTTTAACATCTGATCGTATAAAGTTTTGTTGGTTGTTTCGGACGCCAATTGGTTTACTGTTTGATATCTAATTTCTTTTGATGATAAAGTTCTTACATGCAAGAGTTTAGAAACAGCGAAAGTGAGATCTACCAATTTAGAGAGTTTGTTGTATGTAAGGTTCTTGTTAACATCTTGAGTTGATTATTACTAATTTGATTACGTTTGGTTGATTAAAACATGAATTTAATCACTAATTAAGATCTCAAATTTCACAAAATTGAACCTTTCATTTTCTTCTCCAAATTCACATTTTATAAAAAGATTAGTATATTTGTTGGCCAAAATATGTCGAGTTAAATGTTTCAGTTCCGTTGCGTCCTTTTTTATGTTTGCTTTTATTCACAACCAATGAAGTTTCTGTATCTTTGAATGTCAACACGTTTCCAAGATGAAAAGATTGTAATCAAGCTATGTTTGGTTTTATTATAATTTTTAGTTATATATAGGTTTAAGTATACTTATTGGCGAATACATTAGTAAAAAACTATGAAACAGGTAAAAGAAGCTCTGAAACTAAAGGAACTAAAATGAAACTTATATCATCAACACACTCTTCAAATGTATTGAAACCCCAAAGGGTTTCAATTTAGAAGAATTGGAGTTTAATGATCCAGCTCTTTGGGGTCCAAAACTGCTGATATAAAGGACTTGATGAACTGTACAGTGTACCGTATGTGTAAACTGGTAATATGTTTATATATATAAACCAGGGAAATCTGTAACAAAAACTAAAGCATATTCCATGTGCATATGTTCGATCACTTGATACTCTAAGAGTAATTTTCCTATGCACAATGCTTACTTTGAATCTTGTTCTAGAAATCAGATCATCGAGATATACATTCACTCGATACAGCTAGTAGTAATTTGCACAAGCTTTCTATTCACATTAAGAGGGAAATGTATCTTTCTTTATTTGTCTAGTTGTTCACACTTTATAGTGAGTGTATGATGTTCACATGTATAAGCCCATACTTATAACTAAAAAGTAATTAATACGAAGTTTGTCTGCACGTACATTTAAATGTATTGGGATGTCGGCTATATTTCGATCTTCATGCAAAAGGAAGCGTGAACTTAAAATATAATGTTCTTAACTCTTAAGTATACGCATATGTGAACAAACATGTATCCACATAGCTAATTAGTGTTAAGTGTTTTGCGAGAAAGCGAAGATTCAATGACAGACGACGAAATCTACACGTGTGATGGAACAGTTACACTTGATAACGAACGTGCTATTAGAAGCAGAACCGGAAACTGGAAGGCTTGCCCATTCATTCTTGGTACGATATAAATCTATATTAATTCTATATGAGTTAACATATTATGCGTAATTAGTTTGTTTAAAAATTTTACTAAATTAATTTACTTGTTTTATAGGTAATGAATGCTGTGAAAGATTTGCATACTATGGAATGAGTACAAACTTGGTGAACTATCTTGAGGATCGTCTTAACCAAGGTAACGTACGTGCATCTATCAATGTTTCAAATTGGTCAGGAACATGCTACGCCACACCACTGCTTGGAGCTTTCTTAGCCGATGCATACTTAGGACGATACTGGACGATTGCTGGTTTCTCCATTATCTATTTCTTTGTAAGTCTCTTGGTTTGAACAATAGAAACTTTGAAGGTATATACCCTTCTCAACATTTCATCTTGCTGACTTTCAAAATAGTATTTCTTGTTCCCTTTAAAAGGTTTAAAGAAAATTAACAAATACAAAACCAATTTGAAAAAAAAGTGAAGTGACATCAGAAAGATCTAAAGATAGTTTTGGCCAAAAGAAGTGACAGGAATTCAACTTTGTGTAGGGGATGACACTCTTAACACTATCAGCATCCGTGAAAGGACTAGAGCCACACTGCGATGCCGATGGTTGCCACCCAACCTCAACTCAAACTGGAGTCACCTTCGTGGCCCTCTATATGATCGCTCTAGGAACTGGTGGCATAAAACCATGTGTTTCATCTTTTGGTGCTGACCAATTTGACGAAACTCATATAAGGGAGAAAAAGAGGAAGAGTTCATTCTTCAACTGGTTCTATCTTTCTATCAACATAGGTGCACTTTTCGCGTCATCAATTTTGGTTTGGATACAAATGAATGTAGGATGGGGATGGGGGTTTGGTGTTCCGGCAGTTGCTATGGCTATAGCTGTTTGCTTTTTCTTCTCCGGGAGTCCTTTGTATCGGATTCAAAAGCCTTCTGGAAGTCCTTTGGTTAGGCTTTGCCAAGTGATAATCGCGTCCTTCAGAAAGTTTAATGTGAAAGTACCTAGTGATAAATCACTTCTATATGAGACTTCTGATACTGAATCGCAGATTGTCGGAAGCCGTAAGCTTCAGCACACAGATAAATTCAGGTACTACATGTCGTTTTCAAAATATAAATCAATCCTACACTATTTCTTAAACAAGGAGCTAGCGCTTTGACTTCATTTCGCAATTGCCTTTCATTATTGAGGTTTCTAAATTTTGATTAACTAATCAAGTGAATAGGTTTAAATAAACAGTCTAATGTATGGTTCAATAACACTGATTATATAAGCTTAAGAAAAAGTACTTAACCAACCTTTTAACTTAATTTTAGAGACTACTGATTAATCTGCTTTCACACTTCTCTTTTACTCACCAAAATATCAGTTTAGCTGTTTCTTAATTAAAATCCGAATTTTCTAAACAGTTTAACATCTGATCTTCGATTGATAGAACTTCAAAGAACAAGAAACATGTTCAAACACTATTCCCAATCCCATAGATCAATTTCTATCAACTGTATTGTATTTTGATATTTTTACATCACATTGTCACTTTAATAAATATTCAAACACTATCAGCTCGTATATGGACGTGTAAACATATTTTACTCGTGCACTATCTAATGTAACATCAATTCGTTATTTTGATATGCTGTCCAGGTTTTTGGACAAGGCTGCAGTGGAGACAGATTCGGATCGGGGCAAGAGCTCCAACAATCCATGGAAACTATGCACTGTGACACAAGTTGAAGAGCTCAAGTCGATCATCCGAATCCTCCCTATTTGGGCATCTGGCATTGTGTTCGCAGCCGTCTACAGCCAAATGAGCACCATGTTCGTTCTACAAGGCAACACCATGGACCAACACATTGGTCCCAACTTCAAAATCCCATCAGCATCTCTCTCACTTTTTGACACCCTAAGCGTCATCTTCTGGACTCCTGTCTACGAGCGTATCATCATCCCAATTGCCAGAAAGCGCACACGCCATGAACGAGGCTTCACAACACTCCAACGAATGGGTATTGGTCTCGTGATCTCCTTATTCTCCATGATGGCAGCAGCCACCTTGGAGGTGTTCCGCCTAAAATATGTCCAGAAGCACGATCTTTATGACGATGAAACAATCCCCATGACCATATTCTGGCAAGTCCCACAATATTTTCTTATCGGATGTGCTGAGGTCTTTACTTTTATTGGGCAGCTAGAGTTCTTTTATGACCAGGCGCCTGACGCTATGAGGAGTTTGTGTTCTGCTTTGTCTCTAACAACTATAGCATTGGGGAATTACCTGAGTACAGTCTTGGTGGCAATAGTGTCAAATGTGACGACGAAGCATGGGAAGACAGGATGGATAGCGGACAATTTGAATGAAGGGCACCTTGATTATTTTTTTGCCCTCTTGGCAGTTTTGAGCTTGTTGAATTTGATTGTTTATGTGTTCATTGCAAAGTGGTACACTTACAAAAAGGTTAGTGCCTACCCAAATTAGGTGTAGTGAAAGCTCTTTATTGTTTGTAGACGTAGGGAGGATGGGTTATTTGTTTCTTGATTTAGTTTGTTATATGCCTAAGATATTGCAGGTATGATTTTATTATAATAAGTTATTTTATTTGTTGAATAGTAATTATTAAATTTCTTTTATATCATGATATTAGTTTTCGATCCCTTGTTCAACAATGGTGGTAAAAGGGTTTTTATGTTTCTCACTTTATGATCTTAATGCAAAGTGGTTACGTCAATCTTTTGAAAAGAGAGGTTTTATCATGTTTGAGTATGTGTGGCGTTGGGTTTCATGGGTACCCTAAAAAAATTGTATGTGTGGCTTTGGGTTTCATGGGTACCCTAAAAAAATTATGATCGTAGTGAGCTTTTCAGGGTTGATGCAGGACTCGAAAGCAAATTTTGTTAACTCACAAAAGAAATTAAAAAATTGTCATCTAGTGACACATAAAAAAAATATCACTAAAAGTAAAAAGTATCACTAAAAGTAAAAAAGTGTCACCAAAAGTATAAAAGAAGTGTCACTAAAAATTTCAGGTGCTTCTCCTACACTTAAAAAAGTGTAGGTAGAAGTCTAGTAAGTAAAAGTCTATTTATAGTGACATAAAAAAATGTGAGTACATAGATTTGTATTTTGTTACACACTTTGTTTATAAAATTGTCATAAATCTCAAAATTTTAGGTTTTTGCTCACACTTTTTAGAAAGTGTCACTAAAAGTTTAGATTTAATGACACATTTTTCTGTCATTAGAACATTTGTCACTAAATGTCTATTTTCTTGTAGTAACTCTAATCCAACAGTTGATAACGAGGATGAAACCTTCAGGGACTAAAACTATAACAAGAGATAAATTATTAAAAGCACATAGTTTATTAATAATCTAGATCAAAAGATACAGACAAAAATACACCGTTGGTCCCTAAACTTGCCCAAAAGCATCGCCTGGGCCCCAAACTTGGGAAAATCATCGCCGTTTATCCAAAAGTTGGGATTTTGAGGCCAATTGCGTCCTTTGACCCGTTTTCCGTTGGTCAACACCGTTATTTGTTGTCCTTTTTTGTTTTTAGCTAAAGGGCATAAGGGTCATTGATTCTTAGTCATATAAATCCTCCCCTGGTTACCAAACCCTCCACAAATACACACACTACGCCCAATTTCATCTTTATTTCATCAATTAATTCCCAAAATTTCACAATTAACCTCAATTTAGTACTAAATCATAATCTTGTATGATAAAGATCCGATCTTGACCCGATTTCAGAATTAGGGCTTCGTTAATTTGATATGAGTACTTATAGGAATATGAATTCGAATAAGAACAAATTGATAAACAAGAAACACAGAACTGAATGTGAATCGAGTGTTATCAAAAGGGTTTTGTTATTAGAAGATGAATTGTTCAAAGAACAGTTACAAGATAGAGGAAATGATTACAAAATGAATTCGATACTGAAAATGGTAAGTAAATGATAATTATATACAAATTGTGTTTTGGCGGGAAAGTCTGTTGAAGACTTTCCCATGTGAGTTGCACGTGCACATTTGTTGACTTGTTTGACTTTTCATTTAAGCGTGTAGCAATCCACTCCCCTTGAAAATAAACTTGTCCCAAGTTTAATCAACAACATTGAAATCTGGAAACCTCTTTTGTAAATCTTCAAGAAGCTCCCACGTGGCATCCTCTGGTGTGCTGTTAGCCCACTGAACCAAGCCAAAAACTGAGGCTGCATTTCCAACTTTACCAATTCTCCTATCCAAAATTGCTATTGGCATGACTTGAATCAATCCAGCATCATCACATTGTTCTTAAGCTGTGATACGTGAAAAACATTGTGAATTTGAGCTCCCAATGGCAATGCTAGCCTGTAGGCCACAACTCCCACCTTTGCTTGAACTTGAAATGGTCCATAGTACTTAGGATTAAGCTTGCTAAACTTGCCCTTTCTCATGGAAACTTGTCTGTGGGGTTGTAGTTTCAAGTATACCCAATCACCAACTACAAATTCCCTTTCTGATCTATGCTTGTCAGCCTGCACTTTCATTCTTTCTTGAGCTCTTTTCAGATGGAATTTGAGTGCTTGTATCACTTCTTCTCTTGCAGTCAAAGTTTTATCAACTGTGTCAACCCTGCTTTCACCATTGACATAAGGAATGTGAATTGGAGGTGTTTGGCCATAAACAATTTCATAGGGAGTAGTGCCCAGTGTTGAGTGATAATTGGTGTTGTACCACCATTCTGCCAAAGACAACCATTTGCACCACTCTTTTGGATTGTCACCACACATACACTTGAGATAGCATTCCAAATTTCTGTTCACAACCTCTGTTTGGCCATCAGTTTGAGGATGGTATGTAGTAGACATGAGTAACTTGACATGTAGAAGCTTGAATAACTCCTTCCAAAACACACTTATGAACACCTTATCTCTGTCAGATACTATGCTCTCAGGCAGACCATGCAACTTATAGATGTTATCTAAGAACACTTGAGCCATATGTGATGCAGTAAAAGGATGAACAAGGGGAATAAAGTGACTGTACTTACTTAGTCTGTCAACCACCACCATGATTACATTCTTGCCTTGTGACTTAGGTAACCCTTCTACAAAATCCATAGAAATGCTTGACCACACAGTGTTTGGGATTGGCAAAGGTTGCAACAATCCTAGGTAAGCAGATTGGTCAGCCTTGCTTCTTTGACAGACATCACAATTTCTCACAAACTGCTTCACTTCTCTTCTCATTTACTTCCAATAGAATAGTGAACACATCTTGTGCATAGTAGCTTGAATACCCACATGACCACCAACTGGACCATCATGGAAGTGAGTAAGCAACTCAGTCCTCAAAGCAGCATTTTTCCCAATCACTAATTTCCCTTTTCTTCTCAACTGTTGTTTGACCCAAACATAGGAATTGCCCACAGTTTCTCATTTTTTTCAGCTTTTCCACTATTTCTTTTAGCTCAATGTCTTCTTCCCAAGTAGCCTCAATTCTTTTCAATAACTCAGGAACAATAGGTGAACTAGTAAGGAGAGTGAACAATTCAACTTCATTTTGAATTCTAGACAAGGCATCTGCTGTGACATTTTCCACTCCGTATTTGAAGACTATTTCATAATCAAAGCCCATAAGTTTTGGTATCCACTTCATTTGAGCAGGGGTAGAAATTCTCTGATCTAAAAGGTATTTTAAGCTAAAGTGGTCAGTTTTGATCTTAAAATGCCTATCTAACAAATAGCCTCTCCATCTTTCCAAAGCTAAGATCACTGCCAAAAAAATCCTTCTTATAGGTTGACATAAGCTGGTGTTTGGCTGATAGAGTTTTACTGAGATAGCCTATTGGATGCCCACCTTGCAACAACACTGGACCAATACCCACCCTTGAGGCATATGTTTCCACAGCAAACTCCATATCAAAATCAGGTAGAGACAAAACAGGTGCACTCATCATTGCTTGCTTTAGTTGATCAAAGGCTATTTGGGCTTCCACATTCCACTTAAACCTATTTTTCTTTAAGAGCAAAGTTAGGGGTCTACTGATACTTGCATAACTATTAAGGCCTAAAAAACCCCTTAACTGCTTCACATTGGTTGGCACAGGCCAATCTTCCATGGCTTTGATCTTAGCTGGATCAGTAGATACTCCTAAAGCTGAGATCACATGCCCCAAGTACTCCACTTGCTTTGTTCCAAACATACATTTACTTAACTTGGCATATAACTGGTGCATTCTCATCACCTCCAAAACAGCTCTCAAATGAGTTACATGCTCCTCCATATCCTTACTGTAGATCAGAATGTCATCAAAGTAAACCAAGGTGAATTTTCTTAAGAATGGCTTAAACACCTCATTCATCAGGGATTGAAAGGTTGAAGGTGCATTTGTTAATCCAAATGGCATTACTAGAAATTCATAATGGCCACTATGAGTTCTGAAAACAGTCTTAGCAACATCATCTTCACTCATTCTTATTTGATGGTACCCTGGCCTCAAATCAAGCTTAGTAAAGACCTGTGACCCATGTAATTCATCTATCAATTCTTGAATGATTGGAATAGGAAACTTATCCTTGATAGTGTGCTTATTCAGCTGCCTGTAATCTACACACATCCTCCAAGTATTGTCCTTCTTTTTAACCATCACTATTGGGGAAGCAAATGGGCTGTTGCTTGGCCTAATCGCCCCAGTTTCCAATAATTCGTGCACCATGCTCTCAATATCATCCTTCTGAGTAGGAGGATGCCTATATGGTCTAACATTCATTGGATTAGTACCTTCCATTAGTGGAATTTTGTGATCACAAGGCCTATTAGGTGGCAACTCCTTTGGTACAGCAAAATCATCGTCAAGCTCTTCTAAAACACCTGCAACTCAGGCTGCACTTCTGTTTGCAGACCTTCCAAACTCATCAATCTCACCTCTGCACAGGGGAAAACACATAACTGCATACTGTTTAACTGAGATTGATTGCCCTGTTTCTCAATTTTGTTTTGCTTATTATTTGGCATCCATTCTAAGGTATATTTTGGAGTTCCCCTCAATACCATCTTCCTTTTCTTGTACACAAACTCCATTCTCAATTCTTTGAAGTTACACTTCATATCCCCAAGTGTAGAAAACTACTGAATGCCTAATACCATTTCACAGCCTCCCAAGGGTAAAAGCATCACATCAGAAAAAAATTCAATGCCTTGCAGCTGCCATTTAAACTTCTTACATGCACTAGTACTTGCTATATTGTACCCATCTCCCACAGTCACAGCCAAAGGGCAAGTTTTTCTAATTTGGCATCCCAACTTTTTGGCTACTACAATATCCACAAAATTATGAGTAGATCCATAATCTACCAAAATGTAAATAGCATGTTTTCCCACAGTTCCTTTGAACCTCATGGTTCTATAAGTTTGTACCCCATGCATTGCATTCAAAGATATCTGTGGCCTTTCTATCAACACTTCTAATTCCTCCTCTTCCAAACACTCCCTATCACTATCTTGTGACTCATCATTCTCCTCATCAGCTAACACCACCAAAGAGTACATTTGACCACTGCACTTATGGCCAGGAACATACTTTTGGTCACGGTAAAAGCACAAATTATTGGCCCTCTTTTCCTCATATTCCTTTTGAGTGAGTCTCTTATTTTTATTATAACCAGTGTTTGGCTTAACTATTTTAGTACTTGGTAAAGCCAACACAGGGTTTGATTTTACATTCATAGCATTACTCCTATTTCCAAAAGTATTATGAGATGCAATCTTGGATACAAGAGTAGGCAATAAAGGAGTGTACCTTGATTTTAGAGCCACCAAAGTTTGTTCTTGCATCTTAGCCATGTAAAAACAGTCAGTCAATGATCCCAAAGTAAACGACCTGATTTGCAGGCTAATCTCATTCTTCAAACCACCCTTGGGATGATGGGGGTTAAGATTGGAGATGAGTTGGTAGAATCAAAGTTGGTGGACATATATTGTTTAACGTATGTTATAACGAGACGTGAACATATGAATCTAGAATGTATAATTTGGTGACATATTTTTGGTAACTTTATATTAGAAACATCTTGGTTTGTTACTTGTGTTTAATCTATTTGCTAAAAGGAACAACAAAAGTACTTTTTGGTGTTTTTGGTTAATGTCCTACTAATTGATGTGAGCTTCCTTGCTTGTTTTGTTTTCGATTTTGTGTATCTAGCAAAATAATAAAATGCATCCAGGTAATGCCTCTCATGTGCATTTGTTTTTATCACTTATATTTTATTGAAAAACACATCTGATCACAGATAGGCATGTATTTTTAATGATTTCTAAACAGAACATATATTGTTTAACGTTCAAACAAGCTTAAGTTCAAAGTGACCTACGTTAGGTATTAGGTAATTAAGTTCAAAGTGACCTACTTGTATGTGAGTACTTGAACAATGAGACATTAATGTTTCTAAGTTGCAATCTTTACCCTATCTTTCTGCTACAGAAAGCTGAGAATGGCGAGCTTCCTGATTAGAAGTCATAAATTAAGACCAAGTCATTAAGCTTCCGTAACGTGAAGCATTCTTCTTAGTTTTGATGGAGAGAATCTGGCAAACGTCATGAGATGGGCATGTCAAATGCTCAACATTTACACCAATATGTCATTTTTATGTTTATTAGACTTAATTTTGATTTGGATATTAGTGATTAAATAGTTCTTGTGCTGTATGGCAAGTATTGGTTTGTTTTGAACACGAGAAAGACTAAATAGATGAAGTTGTAATGCTACTGCTGGCGTTTTAAATTGTTTTGGTTGAGTGATCTCACCTTTGATAATAAAAATCATATATTTGTCCTTTTTATAGACTACTGTGTTGTGGTGAAAGTATTAAACCCCTTGGTCCCTTTGTATGTACAATCAGGTTTGATCTCATCATAGGGCTAATGTGCGTAGATGAGGGGATGTATAAATCATTCATGCCACAGACCCTTTTATTAATCTGTAGCCAAGTGAATTTTACATTGGTGATGCGCAGAGTTCAAGTAGTTCATTTCTTGTTTTGTTCATGTTGAGATTGTAATTCTTGACTTCTAGGTTCCTGGAATTCGCTTCTTATCTTTTTTTTTTTTTTTTTTTTTTTAACATTTTTTTTTAAATTTTTGATCAGCAGATTACTCTGCTAGTCCGAAATGTACTTCAACAGTTGGTAATGTTTAAATTTTATATTACAAAACTCAAATGTGAGTTACGATATTTCAACTTATGCATCTTAGGATCAAAAGTAATCAGTTGGATATCTTTCACAATGAAAAAGATGATATTTCTCAAAGCCAAGTGTATGCTCTAGTTAAAATATCCATTCGTTGAAGTACATTTCGGACTAGCAGAGCAATCTGCTGATCAAAAAATTAAAAAAAAAAATGTTCAAAAAAAAAAAAATCGAACAAATAAAAAGCTAGAGCATACACTTGGCTTTGAGAAATATCATCTTTTTCATTGTCAAAAATACCCAACTGATTACTTTTTATCTTAAGATGCATAAGTTGAAATATCGTAACTCAACTTTGAGTTTTCTAATACAAAATTTTAACATTACCAACTGTTGAAGTACATTTCGGACTAGCAGAGCAATCTGCTGATCAAAAATTAAAAAAAAAAAAATTGTTCAAAAATAAATTTAAAAAAAAAAAAAACATTCTAACAGATAAAAAGCGAATTGACAGCCTGGAACCTAGAAGCTAAGAATTACAATCTCAACATGAACATAACAAGAAATGAACTACTTGAACTATGCGCATCACCAATGTAAAATTTTAATAAAAGGGTCCGTGGCATGAATAATTTATACATCCCCTCATCTACGCACATTAGCCCTGTGATGAGATCAAACCTGATTGTACATACAAAGGGACCAAACGGTTTAATACTTTCACCACAAAACAGTAGACTATAAAAAGGACAAATATACGATTTTTATTATCAAAGGTGAGATCACTCAACCAAAACAATTTAAAACGTCAGCAGTAGCATTACAACTTCATCTATTTAGTCTTTCTTGTGTTCAAAACAAACCAATACTTGCCATACAGCACAAGAACTATTTAATCACTGATGTCCAAATCAAAATTAAGTCTAATAAACATAAAAATGACATATTGGTGTAAATGATGAGCATTTGACATGACCATCTCATGACGTTTACCAGATTCTCTCCATCAAAACTAAGACGAATGCTTCACGTTACGGAAGCTTAATGACTTGGTCTTAATTTATGACTTCTGATCAGGAAGCTCGGCATTCTCAGCTTTCTGCAACAGAAAGATAGGGTAAAAATTGCAACTTAGAAACATTAATGTCTCCTTGTTCAAGTACAACATACAAGTAGGTCACTTTGAACTTAATTACCTAATACCTAATGTAGGTCACTTTGAACTTAAGCTTGTTTGAACGTTAAACAATATATGTTATGTTTAGAAATCATTAAAAAGACATGCCTATCTGTGATCAGACGTGTTTTTCAATAGAATATAAGCGATAAAAACAAATGCACATGAGAGGCATTACTTGGATGCATTTTATTATTTTGCTAGATACACAAAATTTAAAATGAAACAAGTAAGGAAGCTCACATCAATTAGTAGGAAATTAACCAAAAACACCAAAAAGTACTTTTGTTGTTCCTTTTAGCAAATAGATTAAACGCAAGTAACAAACCAAGAGGCTTCTAATATAAAGTTACCAAAAATATGTCACCCAATTATACGTTCTAGATTCATATGTTCAAGTCTCGTTATAACATACGTTAAATAATATATGTCCACTAACTTTGATTCTACCAACTCATCTCCAATCTTAACCTCCATCATAATTTATGTCACCATCAAAAGACGTTTCCATAGCTACAGTCCCACTCTTCGATTCTACCAACTCATCTCCAATCTTAACCCCATTACTCCCATCAACTTCACGAGGTCAAGATCGGATCAAGATCGGAATGAATAAAAATTAACGAAGCCCTAATTCTGAAATCGGCTCAAGATCGGATCTTTATCATGCAAGATTATGATTTAGTACTAAATCGAGGTTAATTGTGAAATTTTGGGAATTTATTGAAGAAATAAAGTTGAAATTGGGCGTAGTTTGTGTATTTGTGGAGAGTTTGGTAACCAGGGGAGGATTTATATGACTAAGAATCAATGACCCTTTAGCTAAAAAAAAATGACAGTAAATAACGGTGTTGACCAATGGAAAATGGGTCAAAGGACGCAATTGGCCTCAAATCCCAACTTTTGGACTCACATCGACGATTTTCCCAAGTTTGGGGCCCAGGCGATGCTTTTGGGCAAGTTTAGGGACCAACGGTGTATTTTTGTTAAAGATAAAAGTTACAAAAAGGCTTATATTTATAACGGAAGTATAACTGTTAAAGTAAAGAAAACAAAATTAAAAATAATAAATTTCCTAAATAACAAAATAATAAAAAGTCCAGATATGTTGCGAACACGATGCAACGGATCCAAGGATCATGAAGTTGGGGTGTTGCGTTCCTTATCCTCATCATTCCCCCTCACTCGTAAAGAACTCGACCTCGAGTTCGTATGTGTAGTTCCTTCCTCTACAGCTCTACCTCACAAAGATTCATTCGAAGACGCTTGTCTGCTGTAGCCTACGACACATTAACTCGAGTGCTCTCTTCATATTTTTATAACACGTTTACCACTCCCATTGATCAACACACACTACTACATAAACAAGAATAGAGACCCCTACATGGAGACCCTTTTATAAAAAGACAGGTCTCGGAAAGCTTTTCCAGCTAGAAAAATAAGATTAAGACCGGTTTTTATAATTCAAACAGGTCTCCATTTGGAAAATATATCAAGACCGGGTAATATGATAAAGACGGGTCTATAAAAAATAGCTATCCAGACCTGTTGGTAACTTTAAAACACGTCTTAATCTGTTTGACCCGAAAAGACCCTTTTCTAATCGACCACGGGTCTATCATTTGTGAATGGCGGGGCTTGAAAAGTTAAATTTTCACCTCAAAATTTCATTCCCACACAACATAACCAAACCCTAACCCCCTTCTCCATAATTACTCCTGCCACCAAACCACCTCCAGCACCATTGCCATCATTAAGCTACCAAATCAAAACCGCTTCCACCTTCACACCATCACCCTCCAACTGCCTTTGAACCCTAACCCCATCTCCACATCTGCTGTAGTTCCACGCCCCATCTCATCTCGTCTTCTTCCTCGAGAAAACACACATCTGTAGCACCCTTCTTATCCGAAAACACCAGGTACTTTTATATGTATTGATTTTGAATTTGTATATAATTTTAGTTTCTTTAAAGCGATTCTAATCATGTGAAGCTTATGACTTTGTGATCAGGAACTGTTTCTCCCTTTCTTTTGATTTTGTAATGTTATATTTTTATGTGCAGCCAAAGTGTTTGATGAAAGCACACTAAGGTTGGGGTTTTTTATTTTTGTTATTTTTTTCTTTCTAATTTTAGGTATTTTACATTGAGTGAACATTTATGAATTGACACTTTTTGTTTCCTCTAATAATTTGATTATTTAAATGATCTTTTGTTTCAGGTTAAAAGAAGGATACCTGAGTTTTCACCGAAACGAGTGTTGGATTTTGGGGCTGGTACTGGTTCTGGTTTCTGGTGAGAATTTGCTACACCGATCTCATTGTTTTTATTTTTGAGATAAATTGGGTTTGTTATATTATTCTGTTGAATTTGATAATTTTTAATTTTGTCTAAAGAAAGTAACTTAAGAAGAGCAAGTTTGTTAAAAGAACATCTTTACAATTTTTTTCTGAAGAAGAGATGTGGTAATGGGTAATGTTACTAACATGGTCATTTGCACAATAATGTGTTGAAATCATTGTTCAGGGCAATGCGTGAAGGATGGCCAAACTCTCTCGAAAAAGTTAATATAGTCGAGCCTTCCCAGTCTATGCAACGAGCGGGTCTCAGCCTTATAAAAGGTATTTTTCAGAGTAGTAGTAATCAGTTTGTTAAATCACATGCTTTTTAATTCGGGGCTGACTGTTGTAGCATGTACTCACAATTAGGAGACCAAGAAAATAGTAATACCCATATGTAAGTGAAGGACATTTATATTAGGACCTTAATTATCTATGCTTGACCGAATCACATCATCACAGGTGAATTGACAAAATTGTGTCCTTAGGTAACCTTAATATATATCCTTGCTTTGTGCTTGATGAGCTTAAAAAGTAGCGGAGGAAAAAAGTGCCCATGTCCATAGAATGAATGTATTTTGCTAGGTATATGGTGTATGGTGTAGCCAATAAGATTTAATTAAAATAAAAGATTGTATTTCTTTTTAGGAAATTATATATGGCTTGCGGGTTCCTCATGGCACTTGTATAAGTGTATCGTGCTATTAGCGTTTCTCTATTACTTTTTAGCATTTAGCATATTGAACAATAACTATTTGTTTTGTTAATCTCCACCCACTATAGCCTCTTGGCTAAGAATGATTTTTTTTGGTCTTTAGCAAGCATAAAGCCAAAACGAAATATCATAGATCATTTCATTGATGTATTAATGAGCTAGCCGAATGATTTTTTTTTTTTTTTTTTGGTATTAGATGTTCTTCACTTTTATGTTCCATATCTTCTTCAATATGCTAGCCGTATTTTATCATCTTCAATATGCTAGCTGTATTTTATCAAATAAATGAAACTCTATATGTTTATGACAATGAAACTTATAAGTTTTACTTCTTTTTATCTTTATACAGCTCTACAGTGGTTAGAGAAAGAGCCAAATGTAACCATTATGTGCAAGGACTGTTACGATGGATATATAGGTTCTTTCGAAGAAGATGGTTCAAATGTTTTTGTAAACTGGGTGAAAGCCAACAACATCCAAACTGTAAGTATCTCATTAGGCTTACACCCCCAGAAAACTTGACTGAGCATTTAAATCACACAACTTAGATACCTCTTGCTTTGTTTGTTATCCACTTTTTCAGATATATGTTTACAACTTATATTTGTTATGTATTGTTTAAGTTGTTGGTGGCAGGGATATGCACCGACGTATGTGTGCTGGATTTCGTTTGTTCCAAATTATCAGCAAGGAACCGCGGTTTCCTTGCACCATTGAAAGATGTAATCGTGTATTCTGGGGGTTGTGCTACCTTTGATTTTCTAGCATCTGTAGCAATGGAAACTAAAGATGGCCTAGCTCACCCACAGGTAAGAAAAAATTACACATGGATAGTCTGTACATGGCTAAAGGGGGAGGCGCAAAAATAGCTAAGAATGTGTCTTTTGGTGCACTAAAGTAAAGGGATAACACTTTTTACACTATTACAAAAAGTACCTTAAATGTTACTAGTACCCATTTGACTCGAAGTTTATCTCTAAATGCTTCTATTTTGACCCGTTTTAGATAAAATATAACCTTATTGATTCATTCATACATAAAATGCACTGAAATTGCGACAATGATTACTGTCCAGTGCTCTTTAGTACTGCGTACATCTCATACTAAACTTTCATTGTACTTCAATCCATTACAGGCCAGCATTTCTGATAATGAGTACATAGTGGCACCGAGAGGTAATCTTCCCGTCAATATGTTTTAGTATGATTCCAGTATCTTTAGGACTAAAATCCCGCCAATAACTACATTTTTGTTATCAGATAACCATAAAGGGGAACAAGATGGTACCATGGTTGATGAAGGTGCTAACTCCACTCAACCTTGTTACACATAATTACAAATAAAATACATAGATGGATTTATGATTTACTTACAATATAATATGAGACCACATATTTGATATCAAATATGCAGATGATACTCAGGATCCAGCTGAAGATGAGCAGCAACTTAACCGTGCGAGGATTGGATCAAGTCTTATCATCTAGACAATTTTGATGTCGCTGATGCGCTCTCAGCTTTCCTTGATGATACATATGATGCAGAGTATGTGAATACATTTCATTTAGAGGTGTGGATTAATTAAATATGTATACATATGAATGATGTAGTTTGGTTGTCTAGAACTTGATATTATTGAAATGAATGATTGTTTCGGATTGCTTATATTGAAGCTACTGGATTGCTTATTGAATACACTAATGGGGGCTGTTTGGGATAGCTTACATAAGCAATCCCAAACAGCCCAATTTATTTTTTTTTCAAAAATAAGATAGAGACCGGTTTTTATAGAAATAACCGGTCCAGATTATGTTTCCAAGACGTGTTTTTAATCATAAAACCGGTCTCAAAAACCAAATGTAGACCGGTTTATAAACCGGTCTCGATTTGATTTCACATGGAGAGCCCCCCTCATATAGACCTAAGGATAAACCGGTCTCGATTTGGCTGTGAACACGTCTCTAAAGTACTTTTTGTAGTAGTGATACGATTTGAAACATTGAACTATGAATTCAATTAAGAAGATATCCTAAATATCTCCATCTATCAGAGTTGGAGGTCCCAGGATCTTATTTGATAAATATATGTTGCATATTTAATCCCTTTAAGAATGATGAAAGCAGGAGGATAAATGTTGGGAACTCGTTTTAGATTATTGAAGTATTAATCATGTTATGTAATAGGTTGCTTAGGCCTTTAGGTTAGATTTAAGCTACGGCCTGTGTAGAAGGTCCATGGGCCGTGGCCCTTATTTTCTATTATGGGTTGCTCCCCATTTCATTGCATTTCATGAAACACTATAAATACCCCTCCCATTGAAGGGAAGGGTTGTTGGTTAATTGATTATTAATTTTCATTATACTTGTGATTAACCTAATCATTCTCTCTCTCTAAATCTCTCTAGTAACCGTGAGATTAATAATAAGACCTAACAAGTGGCATCAGAGCTAAACAAGGATTTAGGAATTTTTTTTGTGTTTCACGTTACTGTTCATCAGTCATTTTTCCGAGTTAGGAAAAATTGAAAAATTTCCGAGTTAGGAAATTGTTCCGAGTTAACAAAAAGTTCTAAGACTCAATTTTTCCGAGTGAGGAATTGTCGAGTTAAGGATTTGTCGAGTTACCAAAAGGTTCTAAGTTAACAACCATTTCCGAATTAAGAAAATTTTCCGTGTTAGGAAAAGATTTCCGAGTTAACTTCACAATTTTCCAAGTTTGGAACAAGTGCAATTTCTAAGTAAGATTTAACATTTCCGAGTTAGGAAAATTGTAAATCTTCCAAGTTAAGAAAATTTCAAATCTTCCGAGTTAGGAACTTTTTTAAACCTTCCAAGTTAGGAACGTTTTTTAAATCTTCTAAGCAAGCAATCTTTCAAATTTTTGAGTAAGGACATTTTAAATTTTCCGAGTTAGGAAACATAAAATCCTCCAAGTTAGGAATTGATTGGTGAACCCTTCGAGTAAGGTAATTACCGAGCAACATCAGAAATAATTTCCGAGTTAGGAAACAAATTGTGCACACCTCATAACAAACGAACACAACTCCTATTTCCTTGAAACGATCCAATATCCACAGGTTACAACGCGATGTCTCAACCTCCAAATTTCAACTACTTAAACAATCAACAACAACAGTATCGACAGCAACAACCGTATCAACAATAGTACCCTCAACAACTGTATCAACAACAGTACCCTCAACCACAGTATCAACAACCACACATCCTCATGCAGTAACACCAAATTGTCCCTCAACAACAATTTACACAACCACAACCAATGCAGAATTACCAACTTCCTCCAAAGCAACCTCACTAGTTTGACAAGATGTGCGATGCGATAAGCAGTAAACAATCCCAACACGAGGCAGGATCTTTAGATACACCACCAATGCTTACTCCGGGTAATTACGTGCAGTGGTCGAGTCATTTCCTTTGATTTATCGAGCAGAAGAAACTCCATGGTAAGTACATGAAAAAGGTCGTTATTGAAGGACCATACCCAGTACCTATAACCACGGTTCCAGGTGATGCCAATGCAACTCCTCCAAGAGCAGCAACAACAATTCCCACTCCTGTTGCTCAACTCACAACAGAACAAGTCCAACAACAAGAAGCTAATGAATTGGCAATGTCTTATATACTTCAAGTAATTCCAAATCCTATCTTCTGAAGCATAGATGCATTAAAGACAACCAAGGATATGTGGGAACATGTACACCTTCTTATGGAAGGTACTGAGTTAAATCAGGAGGACATGGAATCTAAACTCTACATGGAATATACCAATTTCATGATTGAACAAGGGGAATCGTTGGAGTCATACTACCACAGGTTCACAAATATCGTCAACGACTTGGACCGTCACTGTAACACCCAGAAAATTGTAATGAAGCAGCGGAAGTCTAATTGGGGTATTACATCTCAGATCGTAGTCACAATTATAGAAAACGACTCGAAAGAGATGTTTTGAGAAAATTTAGTTATCATTCATCAAATAAAATCAGAGTTTGCAACAACGGTTCCATAACATTTAATAGTACATAATGAAAATGTTTAAGTTAAAACGAATGATAACATTATTTTGGACGTCGTCCAAAAAGAGCCCTAATCCACTCCGTGCCATTTATGCTTCTTAGATACCTGAGATAAAACATGCTAAAAGGGTCAACACAAAGGTTGAGTGAATCCATAGTGTTTTATTTGTAATAGTTTGAACACAAGTCAGATAGTAGTAAAAATCAAAGATATCGTAGTGTAATATATATTGCCCTAAGCCTCATGACACGCAAACCTTAACATCGGGTGAAATAATAAATGATATAAATAGCCCACATCATAAAATGATGTAGGTGATAATGCCCTCGTCGTAGGAGTTTTCCAAACTCTTAGTTAATTCGAAGAAAGTGCATTTGGTTACCATTTCAGGCTAACTTCAAATGGGGCGTCCACTTCCAATAGATCTATTCACTAAATTCGCGTTCACTCGCAAGTGATTAATGGTTCATGATATGAGGGACTTTTGGCAAGGGTGGTAACTTAGGCAATATTAACTTAGCAATATCAATCAGGATAGCATACAGAAAATACTTGTGTTTAGATTTATAGCATGTATCTCCCCACGGGATTTGAAAACATAGTAAAAAGTGGGACTATGAACTCACCTCAGTGTAGTAGTAGTCTGAAATGTAATAGAGTCAAATGGTAGGTGGTAGTTCCGACGCGTGACCTAGATTAGTATGGCATAATTTAGTTAACAGACTAAGTTCAAGACTCCACGAATTTAATTTAAAAGTTTTAAAGTGTTTATGTTGTTGTTGCTGGTGTGGCAGCATTTAAGTTTAAAACCAGTTTTCTAAATGTGTGTAAGTATTGGCTCATGGAAGTGTATAAGTGTATAATAGTAGAAGCATCAAAGACGGAATAAACCTTGGTTTTACAATAACCGAAAGACAGAGTATGAAAAGTTAGTGATAATTAAGCGTTGATGAAATATAATAGCCTTGTTGTTGGGATTACATATATATTTAGCCAAGTAATATGCTTGTTTAAAATATTTTGTTTATTGTTCGTTTATTAGTTTTGATAAAGCACTTTGGGCGTAGGATTTTTATGAAAGTTGGGCGTGACCCATATACACGTTTAGGGTAACCGAGATGATTAAAAGTTAAAATTTCCGCATTACAATAATGAATCGCGGTATAATATTTATTAAGATTTTTAAAAAAATATGTAAGTTAACTTAAATCAACCACGAGAAATTAATAAGTTACTATTTATATTTTTTATCAAGTCGAGTACTCGAATTAATACTTGTAAGTAAATGTTTACAAGTTTATGTTTTTGCAAGTAGTAGTATAAGAGCTTTGCATTTAAGTTATGCAAAAATATCACTTTATAGTTTATGTATAAAACTCATTTTAATCAATTAGGTTTTCAAGTTTTGTCTATCGTTTACATTTCCTTCGTTTGTTTTTAGTGACTTGTGTTTTTGATATAAAACGTGGTGTGTCGTGATGTAGGAGGCGGTCGAGTAGAGATTAACGAGCCTTTGTGCGTAATGTATGTCGAGAGGTGGCGTCCTTTGTGACGAGTCGAAACAAGAAGGTGTACCACTGTGGTGCTACCACAGTGGGTTTCGACACTCGACCAACACCAACCTCAACACCTCTATATTACAAGGCCATCTTTAAATAACCAAACGATTTATCCCAGGTCGAACACACGTAACTAAAACGACAAGCATCTAAGACTTACGAACCTCACCATTCTCGATCATAAATTCATTTTGAAGATTCATATTCCTTTTTAGACATAACCACAAACACCTTGCGTGCACATTTTCAAAACCACGATTCGTCTAATCCAACTTTTAATCACAACCTCAAATGATACCACTTCAAGATTTGAGCCAATAACAAGTTTTATATTAGTGTTCTTATAACTCTTATTAGTTCCAAAAGCCTTTTTAAACCACACTACAACTAACATAACCTCAACTGAAAATCGAAAGGCATAAAGAAAAATCACAAGAATAGTAAATTTGATATCTAAAGTATTTACAGAAGTACATGATTAATGAAAGTATTACACAAAGGTTTTTGAGGTTCTTACAACACGAAAGAGCCAATTAACAGGAGACCGAAAATAAGAGCCGATTAACAGGAGACCGAAAATAAACTCGAATCCGTCTTCAAGCAAATCCACAACCCTTCATTTCAAATGTTTGCTCCTTGATACTAGCTATGAATTTGTTGGTGAAGGTTTGAGAGTGTGTGGATTCACTTGTGGATCGATCGGTTTATAAAGAGTAGCACAAGGAAGGTTTGCCTCTTTCTTTTCTTGTTACCAGGCGCTCCATGGCCCAAAAAGAGAAATTATAACATCATCTCCTTGGCTTGATTGGTTGACTTTAGGCTCGACAGAAGGGATGGCAGACACTCCCCTTGGACTTACTGAAGAAGCTAAGCTCAGTCTTGTCTCTCTTGGCATCATCTTTTGCGTTTGTTTATGATTTGGAGGTGAGGACAAAGGGAGGTGACGATCTATTTTGTTTTGATGGAAGCAGAAAACTCAGAAGAAGCAGATGGTTGTTGTGGAAGAGAGAGAGATGAGAGGGTGAGGCGTGGGTTTATATCTTTCCCTTTTTTTTTTGTATTAATTAGTTTGTAATATAAATGTGGCTTTGTGTATTTATTTGAAGAGGGAGTGTATAAATTAAAAAGGTGAAGGTTAAAAAAAAAGCGAGACGTGGGAATACTTTTGATTTCGTAACGCTCGAGGGAATTTAACGAACCTCGTGTTTTAATGACTTTTCGGTATTAAATTATTAGACCTATGCCATACTATCACGGTGTCGGGACGCGTGTGGTTCCAGTAAATTATTAGACCTATGCCATACTTTTTGTTTGGCAATATCATTTGTTGTTTCTCAGTTTAAGCAGAGCAAACTTTAAATGCGAATATGAATAAAATGACTTGAATAAAACCTCATAATTGATTACTTCGAGTTTACAGGAAATTAATAACTTGAAAATTACGGGTTATTACAGTCACAACATCAAACTACCCAGGATTGCAGTGAAATCTAAGTTTCTAGGGTGTCTCAGACCAGATTGGCAAAAGTACGTGACGTTTGTTCGACAAGACAAAAAGATAAACGACGTTTCTTATGGGTTATTGTATGATTACCTTAAACAACACCAATCTGAAGTTGACAAGGACAGAGCAGCACGTGGAGGATTCATGCCATAATCAACTCCAAACTCACTTTCCTTGATGGCTCAGTCTCATTTTCCTCCACAACCACCACAGAGTTTTGTCCAACCATCAAATTACACCGCCCATCCCTCACAGAACTCATCAACCCAAATCGTCCCATATGAAGCACCACCACAATATTCTGACAATCAACTGGTGTCATACGACAGCAACGATTCAATGATGTACACCAACGTTGAAAATGATGAAGAAGATGCGTTCAACTCATTGAACGAGGGATTTTCTCTAATTGCCAAAGCATTTAGCAAATTCTCAAACAAATCCAACAACCGCCTAAGGTCTTCTTCGAACACCCGTAACCAGGCAGTTGTTAATGATGGCAGAGTTGAGATACAGAACAGGGCTTCAGGGAAATATGGTTCAGGCAGCTATATGGGGAATTCAGGTGGACAGAGGTTCAATGCAGCTGGCAGCAGTAGGAACAGTGTTGGTAACATACAGCGAAGGGCAGAAATTGTTGAGACTGGGAATTCTGGGATTGGAAACACCGGGATCAAATGCTACAACTGCGGGGGAAAGGGTCACGTAGCCAATGCATGCCCTAAGCCAAGAACCAGGGGGAGTGCATATCACAAGGAAGCTCTTCTTCTGGCCCTCAAAGATGAACGTGGAGGCACTCTCACAGAAAAGGAGCAAAGCTTCATGGCAAATGCTTACTCAGATGATGACATGGAGGACCTAGAAGTAGCTGTGATGTTAATGGCTAATATGCAGGAAATGACCATGGGTGAAACAGGCCCGGTTTATGATACCGATGGCTTGTCTCAGGTACCTAATTCGAAATATCTCATTGATGAAATTGTATCACCCACTGCATCTGCATCAGCTGAAGAAAATTCATCATTATCATCTCAAGTCGATGACGAAATAAACACCGTCGTTACATTTGATGAAGATCAAATTAATCTCGTTGTTTCATTTGATGATCCTCCTTCTGATGATAATAAGGATCAATATGAACAAGATAATCTTTTGCCTGATCCAGATTCAGAGATCATGACCCTAATATTGACCACCCAAACACAGTTAAATGCACAGAAATCCCATACTAAAAGGTGCAATGAAATAAACAGAAATCTAAAAGAAAAAGTCGCATTGTTAACTAAGGATCTTGAGTGTTACAAGCTTCAACTTTCGAATTATGAAACTAAAGAACAACGAGAGAAAAGCTTTGAGGCTGCATTCCAACAATCTTATGCGAAAGCAGAAGATTTAGAACATCAAGTTCGTGAATTAACCATTTCCAATAGTGAATTAGTTTTAGAAAATGAACAAGAGAAATTAGATTTTCGAAAACAGGTTGACATTCTACACTCTGATCTTACTAAAAATAAAACAGAGTTGTCCACTTGTCAAAATGATTTTTCTGAACACCGACAAAGTTCTAGGAAACGAGTTGATTCATATCTTGAGGAAATTCTTGCATTGGAATCCAAACTTAAAGAATTTCAAAACGTTGTGTATAAAACTGGTGAATCAATAACAACCATATAAAAAGTTAACGATAAAACCAGCTCCCAAAGGGTATGGCTTTGCTATTGGAAGTGACAAACCAAGTTTTTTACATAAAGCACTCAAGAAAAATCCAAAGTTGTATAGTGCTGAACATTTGCTTGATGATTCTTTTATGCGTGTTGTTGCACTAGTACAGATTCTGCCTATCGTCACACTGGAAATGCGTGACTATATGCATATAGTCACACACATTTTTTTGGGTGTGTGTGACAAAAAGTCGCGCCACCGTAGGTATCATATGGTCACATTGTTTAGTTTGTGGCCGTTTTCATCGAAAAAGAGTGACCAAAACCAGAATATGTGTGACTAATTAGGCACAAGTTTTGTTGGATTCATCAGTATGTGTGACTATTTCCCATCCTATGGCCACACGAAAATATAATAAATGTGACATTTGTGATGATTTAGTCACACATCGTGTGTTGTTTTTTTCGAGTTAGTCACATACAATTTAAAAAACAGTGGCCAAAAGTGTTAATAAGTGTGACCATATGCTGTTTAAAGTGAAGAAATGTGTACTATTGATCATCCAATGGTCACATGAATTCTTAGTTTGTGCGGCCTTTTGTAATATTTAGTCATACAAAGCATGTTTGCTTTGGGTATTTAGTTACATACAATTAAGCATAAAGTGGCCAAAAGTGTTAATAAGTGTGACCATATGCTGTTTTAAGTGAAGAAATGTGTATTTTGTGTGACTATTGATCATCCAATGGTCACATGAATTCTTAGTTTGTGTGGCCTTTTGTAATATTTAGTCACACAAAGCATGTTTGTTTTGGGTATTTAGTCACATACAATTAAGCATAAAGTGGCCAAAAGTGTTAATAAGTGTGACCATATGCTGTTTTAAGTGAAGAAATATGTATTTTGTGTGACTATTGATCATCCATGTAACACCCGGTAATTTTCAAAATCTTTTTCTAGCCAATTATTTTATAAACTTTGCATTACCTGAGAACTTAAACTTTTCATTATACTTGTTTGGGCTTGAGAAACGAGAAATATTATGAGAAACGAGAATTATTGCGAGAAACGAGAATATTGTCCCTATTAGTGAACCAGCACAACCTAGAAAGCACGAAACGAATCGTATTTGTCAAAAATATTTATTTTTGAAAGTATTGCAAATTTATACTCGTTTTTGTTGGAAAAATTATTTCGTGAACGATGGCGCAAGTTTCGTAATTTTTCGAATCCGTTTGCTATGTCGTTTGGACCCCGAAGCGTTTATCGTTAGAAGATTACTACGTTGGCTATTTTGGTCCCTAGACTAACCATTTTACCTTACCCTCTACTTTACTTTATTACAAAAACTACCCTATACATTTATTTCCATATATATACCCCTATTACCCCCACTATCTCATTTTTTTATCACAAAAACACACACACCCCACAAATACTTCTTCTCTCTCTCTCTTCTTGAATATCCGGCCACCACCGCCGCCGCTGCACTAGCAGATTCCGGCCAACCGTCGCCGGAATAAATTTTCCGACCACCGGAATATTTTCCGGCAATACTTTTTCTTTGCCGAATCGTTAGATCGGCTCACCTACATCATTTCTGGAGTTTTTGAGCCCTCGGCTCCCACCACAACACCACCCACGCGCCACCACCGTCTACTGTCTACACCACCGCCACCACCACAGCCTTCCCTGCCACCTTTTTATCTCGGTAAAACCCTCCACGCGATTTATTTCTTCATTTCCTTTAAAATTTATCAAACCCTAGTTTCAATAATTTTTATTTATTTAATTTAATTATTTAATCCGAAAAATATTTATGTTTTATCACTAAAATGGTGTTAAAAATAATGAAACCCTCGTGTGGACCCCCTTCCCCTTTCTCGGCTGACTCGGTCAAACTCACCGAGTCAACTCAGTTGACTCGATGAGGGTTTGATGATATGAGGTTTTTATTGTTCTTGTGTTCAATTCTTGTTGTTATGTTGTTATTTAGTTTTTGAAGATGTTTGAGGTCCGTTTGGTTAGTGACTGATTCGGCAGCCACACGGCAAGGCCGAGCCGTGACTCACGGCGAGTCACGGCGAGTTGAGGATTATTTAGGACTAGCTTTGATTCTGTGATGTTGTGTTAGTGTTGTGTTTGGTTCGGTTTTGTGTTAAATTCGGATTGTGTGGGATAATTATGTTCACAGTTTCAGTTGTGGTTGTGTCAAATGGAAAAACTATTTTATTTTGATATAGAGATTGAGCTAGGAGTAGGATAGTGTGGATTAGGATTGTGTTCGGATTTGGTTCGGCCGAGAGTCCCAACGACTCGGATGGAGTCGAGCCGTGACTCATGGCGAGTCACGGCCAAGTTTGTTTATTCGTCGTTGTTATTTATTTAAAATGTGTCAAGTCGTGGTTATTAGTTTAGTCGTTAATGATTTATTTGTTTTATTTATTTGATATTGAGTCGGGTATATTTAGTCAGTCGTTATTATTATTCGTTTGGTTTGACAGTCGACACATAGTCGAGCCGTGACTCATTTCGAGTCACGCCAATAATTATTGTTGCGGTTGTTATTTATTTGTGTCGGTTTACGGTTTCGGCTTAAGTTTTATTTAAAATGGACTAACGATTATGAAACGATAAATAACAAGGTTTAATTATAGTTAAGAGGTTATTGCAACACATGGACTTGGATTCGGATTATTATTGTGACGATATATGTTATGGACAAGGATTGGACGTATTGGATTTACGGTATTGGTTATTTGGACATTATGGACCCTTTGGTACATGAGACGGAAGGGTACGTTAGACTCATAAGAGCTTAACCTACCTGGACCCGAACAATACAAAATGGTCGATAAAACTAAACAACTAATATTCACGCAAATGATATGTCCAATTATATATTAAACTTGTAAAACTTGTTAACAATTGGAATATTAAAATAAGTCGTATGACTTGGAAATGTTTTATAAACGGGCAATTCATGCCGAAATTTCGTGAAATGTTTATAAAACTTAAACTATTTATGATTTATTAAATATTCCAAAACCTTTTCAAAACTCTTACGTTTTAACGATCATAACATCTATTTTGGAAAAAAAAGGGGAAAAGCCAAAACTATCTATTGATGTCGTTTATTTGATTCTTTATTCCTTCCTTATTTTATTCTTTCTTGATATTCTTTTCTCTTGTCCTTCTTGAGTGTTCGTTCGTTTCCGCCGACTTGTTACCTTTCCACCTTTCTTGTCTTCCACACGAGACTTAAACGTATTTTCTTTCAAACACCATTGAAACTAAAAACCTTTTATACGAGTATTATTTATTAAATCATTTTGGATATTATATCTGAGTTATGTCATTAATTGATTAGGTTGTGCTGAGGTTCATTTGCTGTGCCGTACCATCTGATTGTTATCTCGTTTTCTCTGTGACTAAGGTGTGATTCATAGCCCCACTTGTGCACTTTTAATTATTTTTAAACCCATGGGGGAGATACATGCTACTTACTATTTTTCTGAGCACAATGGTTTATTGTATGCTATTCCTGATTGACGCTATATATGCTAAGTACCTTCCTTGCCAAAAGCAAGACCCTCAATCATGAACCATTAATCACCTGCGGGTGAGCGCGATTATAGTTTATAGGCCTATAGGATTGACCGTCCCATCCTTGTTGACCAGTTAGGCAACACGGGTGTACTGTATATCGAATACCTAGGTATTTGGCAAGATACCTACTGGAGGGCAAATGTTATGATTATGAAATTCCGCGGTTATTGTCGACTTATGCCAGAGTTACTGGTACCTCGGTTAACGCATTGTGTGTCATGAGCTTAGCGAAACAAACGAAAGATATCCTGATTGAATATGTGAAGCTTCCAGATTAAAATTCTTGTGCTCAAACTATTATTTTACTAAACCTATGAATTGCACTCAACCTTTGTGTTGACTTTTTAGCATGTTATCTCAGGTATTTGATTTATGAAGTGTGCACGAGGAAGGGCTGAAGGTTCCGGATGGCTATCTGTGGGTTGTGTTTTGTTATTTCTATCTAAATTTTCCGCTGCAAACTACTTTATTTTTCCGCTGCAAACTATTTTATTATCCGCTGCTTAATGTGTTAAGAGTCTTTTGAACTCTAATGGTTGAACTTTGTATTTGAATGTGGTATTTTATTAAAACGTCTCGTTATGAGATCGTTTATCTATGATTTTGACTCACTACCCCTCGAGTAATACCCCTAACTATGTCCCGCTGCCATATTCCGAGTTGGGGGTGTTACAGAATGGTATCAAGAGCCAAGGTTTATAGAGAACGAGGTCATACTCGACTATAAACATTTTCCGTGTGAGTCAAAACATTTTCCGAAATCGATAGCCATCAGCCTTCCGTGCCGCTTCACTCGTAAGTACTTTATTACTGTATGTTTGGATTTTCACTACTATTTCATTTTTATATGAAACTATTTTATAAACATTTGGCTAGAAATTTTTATACTTGTCCCGATGCTCCATGGAGAGTATTACGGCTACATCAGTTTCCACCGGTTAGTTATCAGTTGCACCCGTCGATCACCCCCTTGCACCACCGAGTCCAGAGATGGACCCACACCTTATTGATGTACCTCACCCGGATGATGAGGAGGAGATAGGAGACGATTAGTAGAGATTAGTGATCATATTATTATAGTAGTTTAGTATTGTAGTAGTAGTTTACCTTGTACGTACTGAACTGACTAGTTCCGGTTAGTAGATTTGATAAGAAACTTGTAGTCGTTTTGCATATCTTGCAAGACTGACGACGAGTATCAAATCTACGAGGTATTTTGGTGATGTACTATTATGGTGTTGAATGGACGCTATACTATGATGTGTCATTGTATTATTTACCTTTGTGTTATGATTCTGTTACGACAATCAAAATACTTACAGTGTTGTACATTTGTAATGATTGATAGGATTATGCCACCTAAGAGAATGACCCCGACCGCGATTCAGAAAATGATTAAGGAAGGCATAGCTGCGGCGCTTGCTGGGCAAGCAGGTGCTAGCAACCAGATTGTTGGACAGGCGGGAGTGCAACCTGTCTATGAGAACCTTTTCTGCACCTACAAAGAGTTCATGAACTGCAAACCCACTACCTTCAAGGGAACAGAAGGAGCTATCGGCTTAGCACAATGGTTTGAAAAGATGGAATCAGTGTTCCTAAGGAGTAACTGGAGAGAAGACTGCAAGGTAAAGTATGCCACGGGAACCTTGATGGAGCAGGCATTATCCTGGTGGATGGCATATGCTAAGTATGTTGGGATTGTATATGCTTATAATATTTCATGGGAGGAACTTAAAAAGGAGATGGTACAGGAGTTTTGCTCACGTAGTGACATGAGAAAGTTGGATACTGAATTCTACTATTTGGCGGTGAAAGATGTTGATCTTGCTACCTATGTTCGCCGATTCCAAGAGTTGAAAGTTTTCTGTGCCCATGTGGTGCCGGATAATGAGAAGCTGCTTGAAAAGTTTATTGGAGGTTTACCGGCCTGTATCAAAGGTAATGTGACGTCATACAATTCTCAAACCTTGGACGATGCAATCCGTATAGCTGAACGACTGATGGATCAAGCAATCAAGAATGAAACTGCTCAGAAAGGTAACAGTTTTGATCATAAGAGAAAGTGGGATGACTACAGGAGAAACAACTATAACAACAACAACCAGTACCGTGACAACAATCATCACCACCAGCAGAACCGTCGACAAGAGACTGTCAGGACATACGTGGCTGCAACGACACAAGTTAGAGGATATGCTGGGAACCAACCATACTGCGCCAAGTGCAAACAACATCACTCTGGACCATGCACTGTGAGATGTAAGAAATGCAACAAAGTTGGGCATGTTGCCAAGAACTGTAAGGGAAAAGCTGTGGCTACAGGGAGTAACGCACAGCCGGTTATAACTTGCTTTGGGTGTGGAGAACGTGGACACTACAAGAATAGATGCCAAAAGAACACTGGACGAAGAACTGGAGACGCTCGTGGCAGAGCATATGAGATGGGCAATGGAGAGCAGCAGAAGGACCCGAATGTAGTTACCGGTACGTTTCTACTCAACAACATCTATGTTAAAGTTTTATTTGATTCTGGTGCCGATATGAGCTTTGTATCTTCTAAAATTTCACCATTACTGAATCTCACCCCTACCACGCTAGACACTAACTATAGTATCGAACTAGCTAATGGAAACCTAGTTAATACTTGCACCGTAATCCGAGACTATACCCTAAACCTTCTAGATCACCCGTTTAGCATCGACTTTATACCCATCGAACTTGGAAGCTTCGACGTAGTTGTGGGAATGGATTGGTTGTCCAAACATCGAGCCAACATTATTTGCGGTGAACGAGTTGTTCATATCCTTCTTGATGACGAGACTTTGGTTGTCCGCGGTGACCGTAGTGGAACCCGTCTGAACATCATTTCCTGCATTAAGACACTGAAGTATATCGAGAAAGGATGCCATGCGTTTTTAGCACAAGTATCCAAGAAAGAGTCTGGAGAAAAGCGACTCGAGGACGTCCCGATTGTGCGTGATTTCCCTGAGGTATTCCCTGAAGATCTACCTGGACTTCCACCGGCTCGACAGTTAGAATTCCTGATTGACTTAGTTCCAGGAGCTGCACCCGTGACCCGTGCACCGTATCGAATTACTCCTACCAAATTACGAGAACTGTCCAAGCAGTTACAGGAGTGTTGGATAAAGGATTCATCCGACCTAGTTCATCACCGTGGGGAGCACCGGTGTTGTTCGTAAAGAAGAAAGATGGGTCGTTTAGAATGTGTATTGACTATCGCGAACTGAACAAGCTGACGGTGAAGAACCGCTACCCGTTACCGAGGATTGATGATTTGTTCCACCAGCTGCAAGGATCAGATTACTACTCGAAGATTGATCTGAACTCAGGTTACCAACAACTTAGGTCCCGGAAGAGGATATTCCCAAGACGGCGTTCAGGACTCGCTATGGCCACTATAAATTCAAAGTAATGCCATTTAGTTTGACAAACGCACCAGCAGTATTCATGGACCTCATGAACCGAGTGTGTAAAGCATTAACTGCATTGACTCAGAAGAATAAGAAGTATGAGTGGGAAAACGATGAAGAAGAAGCATTCCAAATCCTGAAGCGAAAACTGTGTAGTGCACCAATTTTGGCATTGCAAGACGGAGTAGAAGATTTTGTGGTATACTGTGATGCATCATATCATGGTTTAGGAGCAGTTTTGGTGCAGAAAGGGAAAGTAATGGCTTATGCTTCCCGACAACTGAAGACCCACGAGGAGAAGTATACTACGCATGATTTGGAGATTGGGAGCAGTGGTTTTTGGCACTGAAGATATGGAGGCACTACCTATACGGAACAAAATGTGTCGTGTACACCGATCACAAGGGTCTTCAGCATATCTTAGATCAGAAGGAGCTGAATATGAGACGACGGAGATGTTGGAAACTCTAAGCGATTACGACTGAATCAGATGTTACCCAGGAAAGGCAAACGTTGTGGCTGATGCCTTGAGCCGAAAGGAACGGTTGAAACCTCTACGAGTTCGAGCCTTGGTTATGACCATCAATTCGAATTTTCCCGCTCAAATCCTCCGTGCTCAAGAAGAAGCAGTGAAACAAGAACATATCCAGAGTGAGAATCTTTATGGAATGATACAGACGAAGTTTGAGAAGCGTTCAGATGGAACATTATGTTTCAAAGGAAGAAGCTTCAGGATTCCTTGGAACGAACCTCGACATGAGTATTGCATATCACCCGCAGACAGATGGCCAGAGTGAAAAAAAAAAAAAAACGATTCAGACATTGGAGGATATGCTCCGAGCCTGCGTGATTGATTTTGGAAATGGGTGGGATACCCATTTACCTTTGGTTGAATTTTCATACAACAACAGCTATCATGCAAGTATTAAGGCAGCACCGTTTGAGGCATTGTATGGCCGGAAATGTCGATCACCCATTTGTTGGGCTGAGGTAGGAGAAGCTCAGCTCATTGGGCCGGATCTTGTTCGAGAGACCACAGAAAAGATTGTGCAGATTAAAGACCGATTGAAGATCGCGCGAGACCATCAGAAAAGTTACGCAGACGTAAGACGCAAACCCCTTGAGTTTCAGGTTGGGGATAGAGTCATGTTAAAGGTTTCACCATGGAAGGGAGTGATTCGTTTCGGCAAGCGGGGAAAGCTGAACCCCAGATACATAGGACCGTTCAAGATTCTGAACCGAGCTGGTCCTGTAGCTTATAAGCTAGAATTACCACCAGAGCTCAGTAGGGTACATCCTGTATTCCACGTGTCTAATTTGAAGAAATGCTTGTCCGATGAGACAGCCGTGATTCCACTCGATGAGATTCAAGTTGATGAGCAACTGAACTTTATTGAAGAACCTGTAGAGATCATGGAGCGTGAGATCAAACGACTGAAGAGGAACCAAATCGCTCTTGTGAAAGTTCGTTGGAATTCCAAGAGAGGACCCGAATTCACTTGGGAACGCGAGGACCGATTCAAACACAAATACCCTCACCTCTTCGAAACCGGGACTGATAAGTTGAACTGAAATCCGGGACGGATTTCCCAATATGATGTATGTGCTGTAACACCCGGTAATTTTCAAAATCTTTTTCTAGCCAATTATTTTATAAAATTTGCATTACCTGAGAACTTAAACTTTTCATTATACTTGTTTGGGCTTGAGAAACGAGAAATATTATGAGAAACGAGAATTATTACGAGAAACGAGAATATTGTCCCTATTAGTGAACCAGCACAACCTAGAAAGCACGAAACGAATCGTATTTGTCAAAAATATTTATTTTTGAAAGTATTGCAAATTTATACTCGTTTTTGTTGGAAAAATTATTTCGTGAACGATGGCGCAAGTTTCGTAATTTTTCGAATCCGTTTGCTATGTCGTTTGGACCCCGAAGCGTTTATCGTTAGAAGATTACTACGTTGGCTATTTTGGTCCCTAGACTAACCATTTTACCTTACCCTCTACTTTACTTTATTACAAAAACTACCCTATACATTTATTTCCATATATATACCCCTATTACCCCCACTATCTCATTTTTTTATCACAAAAACACACACACCCCACAAATACTTCTTCTCTCTCTCTCTTCTTGAATATCCGGCCACCACCGCCGCCGCTGCACTAGCAGATTCCGGCCAACCGTCGCCGGAATAAATTTTCCGACCACCGGAATATTTTCCGGCAATACTTTTTCTTTGCCGAATCGTTAGATCGGCTCACCTACATCATTTCTGGAGTTTTTGAGCCCTCGGCTCCCACCACAACACCACCCACGCGCTACCACCGTCTACTGTCTACACCACCGCCACCACCACAGCCTTCCCTGCCACCTTTTTATCTCGGTAAAACCCTCCACGCGATTTATTTCTTCATTTCCTTTAAAATTTATCAAACCCTAGTTTCAATAATTTTTATTTATTTAATTTAATTATTTAATCCGAAAAATATTTATGTTTTATCACTAAAATGGTGTTAAAAATAATGAAACCCTCGTGTGGACCCCCTTCCCCTTTCTCGGCTGACTCGGTCAAACTCACCGAGTCAACTCAGTTGACTCGATGAGGGTTTGATGATATGAGGTTTTTATTGTTCTTGTGTTCAATTCTTGTTGTTATGTTGTTATTTAGTTTTTGAAGATGTTTGAGGTCCGTTTGGTTAGTGACTGATTCGGCAGCCACACGGCAAGGCCGAGCCGTGACTCACGGCGAGTCACGGCGAGTTGAGGATTATTTAGGACTAGCTTTGATTCTGTGATGTTGTGTTAGTGTTGTGTTTGGTTCGGTTTTGTGTTAAATTCGGATTGTGTGGGATAATTATGTTCACAGTTTCAGTTGTGGTTGTGTCAAATGGAAAAACTATTTTATTTTGATATAGAGATTGAGCTAGGAGTAGGATAGTGTGGATTAGGATTGTGTTCGGATTTGGTTCGGCCGAGAGTCCCAACGACTCGGATGGAGTCGAGCCGTGACTCATGGCGAGTCACGGCCAAGTTTGTTTATTCGTCGTTGTTATTTATTTAAAATGTGTCAAGTCGTGGTTATTAGTTTAGTCGTTAATGATTTATTTGTTTTATTTATTTGATATTGAGTCGGGTATATTTAGTCAGTCGTTATTATTATTCGTTTGGTTCGACAGTCGACACATAGTCGAGCCGTGACTCATTTCGAGTCCCGCCAATAATTATTGTTGCGGTTGTTATTTATTTGTGTCGGTTTACGGTTTCGGCTTAAGTTTTATTTAAAATGGACTAACGATTATGAAACGATAAATAACAAGGTTTAATTATAGTTAAGAGGTTATTGCAACACATGGACTTGGATTCGGATTATTATTGTGACGATATATGTTATGGACAAGGATTGGACGTATTGGATTTACGGTATTGGTTATTTGGACATTATGGACCCTTTGGTACATGAGACGGAAGGGTACGTTAGACTCATAAGAGCTTAACCTACCTGGACCCGAACAATACAAAATGGTCGATAAAACTAAACAACTAATATTCACGCAAATGATATGTCCAATTATATATTAAACTTGTAAAACTTGTTAACAATTGGAATATTAAAATAAGTTGTATGACTTGGAAATGTTTTATAAACGGGCAATTCATGCCGAAATTTCGTGAAATGTTTATAAAACTTAAACTATTTATGATTTATTAAATATTCCAAAACCTTTTCAAAACTCTTACGTTTTAACGATCATAACATCTATTTTGGAAAAAAAAGGGGAAAAGCCAAAACTATCTATTGATGTCGTTTATTTGATTCTTTATTCCTTCCTTATTTTATTCTTTCTTGATATTCTTTTCTCTCGTCCTTCTTGAGTGTTCGTTCGTTTCCGCCGACTTGTTACCTTTCCACCTTTCTTGTCTTCCACACGAGACTTAAACGTATTTTCTTTCAAACACCATTGAAACTAAAAACCTTTTATACGAGTACTATTTATTAAATCATTTTGGATATTATATCTGAGTTATGTCATTAATTGATTAGGTTGTGCTGAGGTTCATTTGCTGTGCCGTACCATCTGATTGTTATCTCATTTTCTCTGTGACTAAGGTGTGATTCATAGCCCCACTTGTGCACTTTTAATTATTTTTAAACCCATGGGGGAGATACATGCTACTTACTATTTTTCTGAGCACAATGGTTTATTGTATGCTATTCCTGATTGACGCTATATATGCTAAGTACCTTCCTTGCCAAAAGCAAGACCCTCGATCATGAACCATTAATCACCTGCGGGTGAGCGCGATTATAGTTTATAGGCCTATAGGATTGACCGTCCCATCCTTGTTGACCAGTTAGGCAACACGGGTGTACTGTATATCGAATACCTAGGTATTTGGCAAGATACCTACTGGAGGGCAAATGTTATGATTATGAAATTCCGCGGTTATTGTCGACTTATGCCAGAGTTACTGGTACCTCGGTTAACGCATTGTGTGTCATGAGCTTAGCGAAACAAACGAAAGATATCCTGATTGAATATGTGAAGCTTCCAGATTAAAATTCTTGTGCTCAAACTATTATTTTACTAAACCTATGAATTGCACTCAACCTTTGTGTTGACTTTTTAGCATGTTATCTCAGGTATTTGATTTATGAAGTGTGCACGAGGAAGGGCTGAAGGTTCCGGATGGCTATCTGTGGGTTGTGTTTTGTTATTTCTATCTAAATTTTCCGCTGCAAACTACTTTATTTTTCCGCTGCAAACTATTTTATTATCCGCTGCTTAATGTGTTAAGAGTCTTTTGAACTCTAATGGTTGAACTTTGTATTTGAATGTGGTATTTTATTAAAACGTCTCGTTATGAGATCGTTTATCTATGATTTTGACTCACTACCCCTCGAGTAATACCCCTAATTATGTCCCGCTGCCATATTCCGAGTTGGGGGTGTTACAATCCAATGGTCACATGAATTCTTAGTTTGTGTGGCCGTTTGTAATATTTAGTCACACAAAGCATCTTTGTTTTGGGTATTTAGTCACATACAATTAAGCATAAAGTGGCCAAAAGTGTTAATAAGTGTGACCATATGTTGTTTTAAGTGAAGAAATGTGTATTTTGTGCGACTATTGATCATCCAATGGCCACATGAATTTTATGTTTGTGTGGCCTTTTGTAATATTTAGTCACACAAAGCATGTTTGTTTTGGTTATTTAGTCACATACAATTAAGCATTAAGTGGCCAAAAGTGTTGATAAGTGTGACCATATGCTGTTTAAAGTGAAGAAATTTGTATTTTGTGTGACTATTGATCATCCAATGGCCACTTGAATTTTATGTTTGTGTGGCCTTTTATAATATTTAGTCACATAAAGCATGCTTGTTTTGGGTATTTAGTCACATACAATTAAGCATAAAGTGGCCAAAGTTGTTAATAAGTGTGACCATATGCTGTGTAAAGTGAAGAATTGTGTATTTTGCGTGACTATTGTTCATCCAATGGTCACATGAATTTTTATTTTGTGTGGCCTTTGGTACTATTTAGTCACACATCGAATTAAACAAAGAGTGACCAATAATGTTGGAGCAGAGTTGCTACTGCTAGCAGTACTAAGGTAGTCCTGCTGAAGCAGAGTTACTGCTGCTAGTACTATGCTAGTGCTGCTGGAATGAGTATATATATTATATATAAAACAATATTAAAAAACACAAGAAATTTCAAATTGAATTAAAATCGAATGTATATAACTGGACAGAATATACAATTGTAATGTCGTACTTAATTAATCAAATATCTAAAGACTTTTGAACCTTCACCCCCTTAGCAGTTTGCCTTAAGTCGTTAGCAGATATATATTGTTTCTTCGGTGGTGCCTGTGGTACACATTTAGTCACATGGTTTGTTGGTGTAACCTGTAGTAAACAAAAGACGCTTCTATCAAACATTGAATTACATATGAATAATTATATATGTAGGTTGAAAAAACACATGTACGTACCACCTCTTCAAAAATAACTTGATCCTTTGGCCATGCAACGAAACTACCTTCAACATTCTTAACTACTTTTAACCCATTATTTGCTACGTCCGGTACGCATGCTGCATCAACTAACGATTCATCAATCGACACTTTGTAGCAATCACTTGGGAGTGGTCGGTTATGCAGCACTTGCTTTCCATGAGACTGGTATACGGTACCCAAAGCAACAATATTTGTTTGCTTTATAATCAACAGTTTGCACTTAAGTGTCTACAAAAAAAGAATTTTTATGTATATATCAGAAATTATTTAAACAAAAGAATAACAAGAAACATGTTGAAATACATACTGTTGGCAGTGCTTGTGTTAGAGACATATCTTGTTGCGATTGGGAATCTGGAGACCCGTTTCGTCGCTTCTTTTGCTTTGGCTTATTGGGTCCGACAGTTTTAGCAAGTTCCTATATGTATATATAAAACACGTTACATTATTTAAACAAAAGAGTAACAAGAAACATGTTTAAATACATACTGTTGGCAGTGGTTGTGTTGGAGACGACACATTTTGTAGCGATTGGGAATCTGGAGACCCGTTTCGTCGTGACTTAAGGTTATGCTTAGGCCTGACAGTTTTAGCAGCAGGTTCCTATACGTATATATAAAACACGGTACATTAGTCGATCATGTATGTAAAATTCAAAAATCAAAGGGCAATCTTTTATTACTATACTTACCATTGTTTCCGTTACCTTTTTAGAAGTTTCAAGGCCATTGGATTTCTCTTCAATTCCCGCATCTTTAGGACTTACAACACCACTTGTCTGAGTGCTATTGGAGTCACCTGCAATATTGTCAATGGCCATTGGAGTCACCTGCAATATAAATTAAGAAATACAGTCACTCATCAGTTTATGTTCAATGCCTAGTATCATTAGCATCAGTAGTGTTAACATTAGAAAATGAAATTGTTAACAACATAAAAAATGGATTACAACTGAGGCTATTGGCGATGGTTCAGTTGGCAGAGTTATATTCATCCCTTTATTATTCAACTGTTGCAGAATTTGAGAAAGCATTATATTTGTGTTTTCCACCTCACCGGATAATTTATTGACCTGCACATCTTTTTAGGTCATCTCGACGGACAATTTCTCGATCAATTTATCTTTTTCTTCACGCTCGCGTCTCTCATTATCCAGTTGAGTTTGAAGTAAGGCAATTTTTTCATTGGTGATTGCGTGGTTTTGTAACCTTACAACAGGTTTTACCTCTCGAGGGATCTCAAGAGGCTTACAACCCCACCAGGCAGTGTACCTGACCGATGTAGTATAGTGTAGTGGTAAGTACGGGGGATTGATCGTTCTCCACAGGGAATAGTGTTCGTTAGGTATGAAAGGCTACTCTAATTAGGTCTAAGGGTTGAGGAAGATTCTTTTTTATGTTTTTATAATTTTATGAAAGCAAGTAAAATCTCGGGTTTGAAGGAGTGGGCGGAATTAGTTGCTAGTCAACTAACCCAAAATTACTACGGATGCAAATAAAATAAATAACTGAAAATAAAATGTGGTGAGAAACTTATGTGTAGAGAAATGTGTTTACTTAGATTTCCTTACTCCCTAACTATCTTTTACCGGTTAATTAGTGTGTATTAGTCGCGTGGATGACGGGTGTATTCCTTAATACCATTCGTGGGGTGGCGTACTTACTTCCCCAACTCTACAAGCTCCTACTTCACTCCTATGTCGAGCCGGCTAGGAAGCTCCTAACATGGGATCACTAGAATTCGCTTGTGCATTAAATACAACCATAAAAACCTTTAGTACGCGTTTGGTTCATGTTTCTTAAGACGTTCAAGCAAGTTACCGAATAGGAAGTTAGCCAGTTTTCTTAAGCCTAACATAGATAAACAATCATCCAATACAACTAACAACACACTAACAACCAATAATCAATAGCTAGGTTTCATTAGATCTAAGCAAACACAAGATAAATTTAGCCTAACATGTTAAACAAAAGACAAGAATAAGATAGAATCAAACAACACATAGACATATTGAATGATTAATTGATAACTTATCTTTCAATGAAACATGGAAGATCTCAAGGCAAAAAGCCCTGAAAAAGTAGCTAAAATCGTCTTAGGGTTTTATCCCAAAATTCCACACACTAAGCTCTCCTTAATGACAAAAGATTAGAAAACTATATATAGATTTTTGGATCTGACGGCGTCACCTTATGGAGTGTGACGCCGTCACCTCGCCGCTTTTAGGGTTCCCGGATGACCATCTTGACGCCGTCCCTCTTTAGCTCTTCAAAAATCCATTCTGGCTTATCAAGGCTTGACGCCGTCTAACAATGAACGTGACGCCGTCCCCTTATGATTTAAGCCGTGACGCCCTCGATCAAGTTAAAGCGTGACGCCGTCAGAATTCACATGCTATTTTCACTGGCTTATCATGAGTAAATTTCACGTCCAACTTTTCTTGCCAAAGCATGACGCCGTCCAGAGTAAATTGTGACGCCGTCAAGAGTAACTTTTAGCCGATTTTTGAGACTTTGTTGTAACACCCCCAACTCGAAATATGGCAGCGGGACTGAGCTTGGGGTGCTACTCGAGGGGTAGTGAGTCAAAATCATAGATAAACGATCTCATAACGAGACATTTTAATAAAATACCACATTCAAATACAAAGTTCAACCATTAGAGTTCAAAAGACTCTTAACACATTTAGCAGCGGATAATAAAATAGTTTGCAGCGGAAAAATAAAGTAGTTTGCAGCGGAAAATTTAGATAGAAATAACAAAACACAACCCACAGATAGCCATCCGGAACCTCCAGCCCTTCCTCGTGCACACTTCAGAAATCAATTACCTGAGATAAACATGCTTAAAAAGTCAACACAAAGGTTGAGTGTAATCCATAGGTTTAATAAAAATTAGTTGAGCACAAGATTTTAGTCTGGAAGATATAAGCAACAAATGCAAATATCAAGTAAGCGTCACATAATTCTCTGGATTTGCTAAGCTCATGACACACAAAGCGTTAACCAGCACCAGAAACTCTGGCGTAAGTCGACAATAACCGCGGAATTTCATAATCATAATAGTTGCCCCCAAAGCCAGGTATCTTGCCAAATACCTAGTTAACTCAATTATAGAACACCCATGTTGCCTACCTGGTCAACAGAGGTGGGATGGTCAAATCCTATAGGCCTATAAACTATAATCGCGCTCACCCGCAGGTGATTAATGGTTCATGATCGAGGGACTTGCTTTTGGCAAGGAAGGTACTTAGCATTCATAGCGTCAATCAGGAATAGCATACAATAAACAATTGTGCTCAGAAAAACAGTAAGTAGCATGTATCTCCCCCACGGGATTTATAAATATTTAATAGCGCGCAAGTGGGGCTATGAATCACACCTTAGTCACAGAGAGAATGAGATAACAATCAGATGGTACGGCACAGCAAATGAACCTCAGCACAACCTAATCAATTAATGAAATAACTCAGATATAATATCCAAAATGATTTAATAAATAATACTCGTATAAAAGGTTTTTAGTTTCAATGGCGTTTGAAAGAAAATACGTTAAGTCTCGTGTGGAAGACAAGAAAGTTAGAAAACGAATACGTCGGCGAAACGAAAGAAACTCAAGAAAGACAAGAGTTGACGAAAGAGCTCCTCAAAGAAAGTCGTCGAAAAGAAATGAAAGACACACGCAAATAAACTATAACACATTAATAACAAGTCTCGGCTTTTCCCATTTTTCCAAAATATAACGTTGAAAGTAATATAAATGAAAAGGTTTTTAAATAGTTTATAAATCTTAAACGTTTAAGTGTTACAAAAGATTTTACAAAATTTCGGCATGACCTGCCCGTTTATAGAACACTTTCCCGAGTCAACGACTCTTTGATTAAGTATTTATTAGCATCAAATTACCAAATTTTATCACTAACGTCACAATTCAATATATATTTGGACACATTATTCCCGTATATATTAGTTGTTTAGTTTATCGACCATTTCGTAGTTTTCGTACCAAAGGGTCCATAAGTCCAAATAACTAACACCGTAAATCCAATATGTCCAAATCTTGTCCATCACAAATAATAGTAATACGGATCCAAGTCCGATATTCAAATCCACTTAACTATATCAATTGTATTTTAGGTTTCATAGTTTTATTAGTCAAGTTTATTATTATTCGTCGTGTTAACCCATGTCAAAATATTGCCGAAACCGTATTAAAACAATAACAAGTAAACAAATAATGTATAAACATCGCCGGGACTCACTTGAGTCACGGCTCAACACTAACCCGAGCCAAACTCAACACTAAACACAACATCACACACAAATAATCCAACAACACAACAATACTCCACTCGACACAAGCCAAACTGAAACAGTCGACAACATTCCAACGCAAACTTCAAACTAAACATCACCTCACTAACCCTAAACCTTTACAACCCGACTTGCCGTGACTCGCCGTGAGTCACGGCTAGACTATATCTTGACTGCCGAAAGCTGCCACAACAAACTGACCACAAACAACCTCAAAACTTCAATAACAACAACATAATCCTACCCTAAACCATACTCACCTTGCCTCGCCGTGACTCGCTTTGAGTCACGGCTTGGCTGTCGAGAAGCAAACAACCCAAACGGACCAAACCAATAACAAACTCAAACAATATCATCACAAATCAAAGAAGTAGAACAAGAAATGGATAAAACATCAAAATATATCAAACCCTCACCGAGTCAACCGAGTTGACTCGGTGAGTTGACCGAGTGGCTGAATCGACTGAGTCAACGAGAAGGGGGAGGGGAGGGTTTCCACACGAGGGTTTTACAAATTTTATATACATTTTATTTATAAAAACATTATTATTATCGGAAAATAAAAAAAAAATAAGAATTAGGGTTTGAAAATAAATAAAGAAAATAAATAAATATAGCGCGTGGGTGGGTTTTACCGTCGATAAAAGATGGAGGGGAAGGTGGTGGTGGCTCGGTGGTGGTGGCTTGTGGTGGTGTCGCGGCGGTGGAAGGCGCGTGAGAGCGAACGGGGGTGTTTGGGGGTGCGTGAGTGGTACGGTGGTGATGAGGGTATCCCGATCTACAAGATCGTACAAGAAAAAGGGTGGCCGGAAAAATATTTCGGCGAGGGTCGCCGGATTCTGCTGGTGTCGCCGGAGGGTGGCCGGCCGGAAACTTCAAGAGAGAGAGAAAGAGTGTTAAAGATATTTGTGTGTGTGTTTTGTGAATAAAAATGAGTGGTGTGGGGTGTGATGGGGTATATATACTTGGGTAGAAGTATAGGGTGGGTTTTGTAATTTTTGAAAGTGTAGGGTAGAGTAAAGTTGTTAGTTTAGGGGTTATAGTTGCCAACGTAGTAAACTTCTAACGATAACCGCTTCGGGGCTCAAACGACATAGCAAACGGACTCGAAAAATTACGAAACTTGCGCCATCGTTCACGAAATGATTTTTCCAATAAAAACGAGTATAAATTTGCACTATTTTCAAAAATCAATATTTTTGACAAATACGATACGTTTCGTGCTTTGTAGGTTGTGCTGGTTCACTAATAGGGACAATATTCTCGTTTCTCGCAATAATTCTCGTTTCTCAAGCCCAAACAAGTCCAATAAAAAGTTTAAGTTCTCAGGTAATGCAAAGTTTTAAAATAATTGGCTAGAAAGGTTTTGAAAAATTACCGGGTGTTACAGCACATACATCATATTGGGAAATCCGTCCCGGATTTCAGTTTAACTTATCGGTTCCGGTTTCGAAGAGGTGAGGGTATTTGCGTTTGAACTGGTCCTCGCGTTCCCAGGTGAATTCGGGTCCTCTCTTGGAATTCCAGCGGATTTTCACAAGGGAAATTTTGCTCCTCTTTAATCGTTTGACCTCACGCTCCATAATCTCTACAGGTTCTTCAATAAAGTTCAGTTGCTCATCAACTTGAATCTCATCGAGTGGAATCACGGCTGTCTCATCGGACAAGCATTTCTTCAAATTAGACACGTGGAATACAGGATGTACCCTACTGAGCTCTGGTGGTAATTCTAGCTTATAAGCTACAGGACCAACTCGGTTCAGAATCTTGAACGGTCCTATGTACCTGGGGTTCAGCTTTCCCCGCTTGCCGAAACGAATCACTCCCTTCCATGGTGAAACCTTCAACATAACTCTATCCCCAACCTGAAACTCAAGGGGTTTGCGTCTTACGTCTGCGTAACTTTTCTGACGGTCTCGCGCGATCTTCAATCGGTCTTTAATCTGCACAATCTTTTCTGTGGTCTCTCGAACAAGATCCGGCCCAATGAGCTGAGCTTCTCCTACCTCAGCCCAACAAATGGGTGATCGACACTTTCGACCATACAATGCCTCGAACGGTGCAGCCTTGATACTTGCATGATAGCTGTTGTTGTATGAAAACTCGATCAAAGGCAAATGTGTATCCCACCCATTTCCAAAATCAATTACACAGGCCCGGAGCATATCCTCCAATGTCTGAATCGTCCTTTCACTCTGGCCATCTGTTTGTGGGTGATATGCAGTGCTCATGTCGAGTTTTGTACCGAAGGAATCTTGAAGCGACCACCAAAAGTTTGAAGTAAACCTGCCGTCTCTGTCGGAGATGATAGATATAGGAGCTCCATGTCTCGATACTATCTCCTTCACGTAGAGCCTTGTTAACTTATCCATGCCGTATTTTTCCTTGATCGGTATAAAATGTGCTGATTTCGTCAATCGATCGACTATGACCCATATAGCATCAAAACCAGTTGCAGTCCTTGGGAGTTTAGTGACGAAATCCATTGTGATCCGTTCCCACTTCCATTCGGGAATCTCGGGCTGTTGTAGAAGACCAGACGGTTTCTGATGTTCGGCCTTAACTTTTGCGCACGTCAAACATCTTCGAACATAGTCAGCAACTTCAGCTTTCATATTCGGCCACCAGTACAGTTCCTTGAGGTCATGATACATTTTGTCGGATCCTGGGTGAATAGAGTATTTTGACTTATGAGACTCGTGCATAATCAAGTCTCGCAGTCCTCCATGACGTGGTACCCAACTTCTTCCTTTATAACACAACGTTCCATCCGAACGTCTCTCAAACTTCTTTTGTATCATTCCTTGAAGGCTCTTATCCTGGAGACCTTCTTGTTCTACTGCTTCTTCTTGAGCACGGAGAATTTGAGCGGGAAGGTTCGAATTGATGGTCATAACTAAAGCTCGAACCCGTAGAGGTTTCAGTCGTTCCTTACGGCTCAAGGCATCAGCAACAACGTTTGCCTTTCCTGGGTGATATCTGATTTCACAGTCGTAATCACTTAGAGTTTCTAACCATCGTCGTTGTCTCATATTCAGCTCCTTCTGATCTAAGATATGCTGAAGACTCTTGTGATCGGTGTACACAACACACTTCGTTCCGTATAGATAGTGTCTCCATATCTTGAGTGCAAAAACCACTGCACCCAACTCTAAATCATGCGTAGTATACTTCTCCTCGTGGGTCTTAAGTTGTCGGGAAGCATATGCCATGACTTTCCCTCTCTGCATCAGAACTGCTCCTAAACCATGATAGGATGCATCGCAGTATACCACAAAATCCTCCACTCCGTCTGGCAACGCCAAAATCGGTGCACTACACAGTTTTCGCTTCAGGATTTGGAATGCTTCTTCTTCATCATTTCCCCATTCATACTTCTTATTCTTCTGAGTCAATGCAGTTAATGGTTTAGCAACCTTGGAGAATCCCTCGATGAATCTCCGGTAATACCCGGCTAATCCCAAAAATTGTCGGATCTCTGTAGCATTAGAAGGTGTTGGCCAATTCTCAATAGCTTCAATCTTCGCGGGATCTACATGCAACCCTTTGTTGTCAATCACATGACCAAGAAATTGTACTCTGCGAATCCAAAATTCACACTTAGAGAATTTGGCATACAGTTGTTCTTCCTTGAGTAATTTGAGAATTGTCGTCAGATGTTGCTTGTGCTCTTCTTCAGTCTTGGAGTAAATCAAAATATCATCGATAAAGACTATGACAAACTTGTCCAAGTATGGTTTACACACTCGGTTCATGAGGTCCATGAATACAGCCGGTGCGTTTGTCAAACCAAATGGCATTACCTTGAATTCATAGTGACCATAGCGAGTCCTGAACGCCGTTTTGGGAATATCCTCTTCCCGGACTCTAAGTTGGTGGTAACCTGACCTCAGATCTATCTTCGAGTAGTAATCTGATCCTTGCAGCTGGTCAAACAAATCATCAATTCTCGGTAACGGGTAGCGATTCTTCACTGTCAGCTTGTTCAATTCGCGATAGTCAATGCACATCCTAAACGAACCATCTTTCTTCTTTACGAACAACACCGGTGCTCCCCACGGTGATGAACTAGGTCGGATGAACCCTTTATCCAACAACTCTTGCAACTGCTTAGACAGTTCTTGCATCTCGGTAGGAGCGAGTCGATACGGTGCACGAGCCACCGGTGCAGCTCCCGGAACTAGGTCGATTAAGAACTCCACTTGTCGAGCTGGTGGAAGTCCAGGTAGATCTTCAGGAAATACCTCAGGGAAATCACGCACAATCGGGACGTCCTCGAGTCGCCTCTCTCCAGACTCTTTCTTGGACACTTGTGCTAAGAACGCATGACAACCTTTCTCGATGTACTTCAAAGTCTTAATGCAGGAGATAATACTCAAACGGGTTCCACTACGGTCTCCGCGGACAACCAAAGTCTCGTCATCAAGAGGGATATGAACAACCCGTTCACCGCAAATAATGCTAGCTCGATGTTTGGACAACCAGTCCATTCCCACAACTACGTCAAAGCTTCCGAGTTCAATGGGCATAAGGTCGATGCTAAACGGGTGATCTAGAAGGTTTAAGGTACAGTCTCGGATTACGGTGCAAGTATTAACCAGATTTCCATTAGCTAGTTCAATACTATAACTGGTGTCTAGAATGGTAGGGGTGAGATTTAGTAGCGGTGAAATCTTAGAAGATATAAAGCTCATATCGGCACTAGAATCGAATAGGACGTTAACATGAAGGTTGTTAAGTAGAAACGTACCGGTAACTACATTCGGGTCCTGATGTTGTTCTTCATTGCCCATCCCATATGCTCTGCCACAAGCGCCTTCAGTTCTTCGTCCAGCGTTCTTTGGGCATCTATTCTTGTAGTGTCCACGCTCTCCACATCCAAAACAGGTTACAACTGGTTGTGCATTACTCCCAGTAGCCACAGACTTTCCCTTACAGTTCTTAGTAGTATGACCCACCTTGTTGCATTTCTTACATCTCACAGTGCATGGTCCAGAGTGATGTTGTTTGCACTTGGCGCAGTATGGTTGATTCCCAGCATATCCTCTAACTTGTGTCGTTGTAGCCACGCATGTCCTGACAGTCTCTTGTCGATGGTTCTGCTCGTGGTGATGATTGTTGTCACGGTACCGGTTGTTGTTGTTGCAGTTGTTTCTCCTGTAGTCATCCCACTTTCTCTTATGATCAAAGTTGTTACTCTTCGGAGCAGTTCCATTCTTGATTGCCTGATCCATCAGTCGTTCAGCGATACGGATTGCATCGTCCAAAGTTTGGGCATTGTATGACGTCACATTACCTTTGATACATGTTGGTAAACCTCCAATAAACTTCTCAAGCAGCTTCTCATTATCCGGCACCATATGGGCACAAAAGACTTTCAACTCCTGGAATCGGCGAACATAGGTGGCAAGATCAACACCTTTCACAGCCAAGTAATAGAATTCAGTATCCAACTTTCTCATATCACTGCGGGAGCAATACTTTTTCACCATTTCCTTCTTGAAGTCTTCCCAAGACATACTGTAAGCTCTCTCCAACCCAATATCCTGAGCATATGCATTCCACCAGGATAATGCATGTTCAATCAAGGTTCCTGTGGCATACTTTACCTTGCAGTCTTCCGTGCAGTTACTCCTCAAGAACACAGATTCCATCTTTTCAAACCACTGTGTTAAGCCGACAGCTCCCTCGATTCCTTTGAAAGTAGTGGGCTTGCAGCTCATGAACTCTTTGTAGGTGCAGGAACGGTTCTCATAGACAGGTTGCACTCCCGCCTGTCCAACAATCTGGTTGCTAGCACCTGCTTGCCCAGCAAGCGCCGCAGCTATACCTTCCTTAATCATTTTCTGAATCGCGGTCGGGGTCATTCTCTTAGGTGGCATAATTCTATCAATCATTACAAATGTACAACACTGTAAGTATTTTGATTGTCGTAACAGAATCATAACACAAAGGTAAATAATACAATGATACATCATAGTATAGCGTCCATTCAACACCATAATAGTACATCACCAAAATACCTCGTAGATTTGATACTCGTCGTCAGTCTTGCAAGATATGCAAAACGACTACAAGTTTCTTATCAAATCTACTAACCGGAACTAGTCAGTTCAGTACGTACAAGGTAAACTACTACTACAATAATTAACTATCATAATAAAGATGATCACTAATCTCTACTGACGGTCTCCTATCTTCTCATCATTATCATCCATCTTCTCATCATCCGGGTGAGGTACATCAATAGGGTATGGGTCCATTTCTGGACTAGATGGTGCAAGGGGTGATCGACGGGTGCAACTGATAACTAACCGGTAGAAACTGATGTAGCCGTAATACTCTCCATGGAGCATCGGGACAAGTATAAAAATTTCTAGCCAAATGTTTATAAAATAGTTTCATATAAAAATGAAATAGTAGTGAAAATCCAAACATACAGTAATAAAGTACTTACGAGTGAAGCGGCACGGAAGGCTGATGGCTATCGATTTCGGAAAATGTTTTGACTCACACGGAAAATGTTTATAGTCGAGTATGACCTCGTTCTCTATAAACCTTGGCTCTTGATACCATTCTGTAACACCCCCAACTCGAAATATGGCAGCGGGACTGAGCTTGGGGTGCTACTCGAGGGGTAGTGAGTCAAAATCATAGATAAACGATCTCATAACGAGACATTTTAATAAAATACCACATTCAAATACAAAGTTCAACCATTAGAGTTCAAAAGACTCTTAACACATTTAGCAGCGGATAATAAAATAGTTTGCAGCGGAAAAATAAAGTAGTTTGCAGCGGAAAATTTAGATAGAAATAACAAAACACAACCCACAGATAGCCATCCGGAACCTCCAGCCCTTCCTCGTGCACACTTCAGAAATCAATTACCTGAGATAAACATGCTTAAAAAGTCAACACAAAGGTTGAGTGTAATCCATAGGTTTAATAAAAATTAGTTGAGCACAAGATTTTAGTCTGGAAGATATAAGCAACAAATGCAAATATCAAGTAAGCGTCACATAATTCTCTGGATTTGCTAAGCTCATGACACACAAAGCGTTAACCAGCACCAGAAACTCTGGCGTAAGTCGACAATAACCGCGGAATTTCATAATCATAATAGTTGCCCCCAAAGCCAGGTATCTTGCCAAATACCTAGTTAACTCAATTATAGAACACCCATGTTGCCTACCTGGTCAACAGAGGTGGGATGGTCAAATCCTATAGGCCTATAAACTATAATCGCGCTCACCCGCAGGTGATTAATGGTTCATGATCGAGGGACTTGCTTTTGGCAAGGAAGGTACTTAGCATTCATAGCGTCAATCAGGAATAGCATACAATAAACAATTGTGCTCAGAAAAACAGTAAGTAGCATGTATCTCCCCCACGGGATTTATAAATATTTAATAGCGCGCAAGTGGGGCTATGAATCACACCTTAGTCACAGAGAGAATGAGATAACAATCAGATGGTACGGCACAGCAAATGAACCTCAGCACAACCTAATCAATTAATGAAATAACTCAGATATAATATCCAAAATGATTTAATAAATAATACTCGTATAAAAGGTTTTTAGTTTCAATGGCGTTTGAAAGAAAATACGTTAAGTCTCGTGTGGAAGACAAGAAAGTTAGAAAACGAATACGTCGGCGAAACGAAAGAAACTCAAGAAAGACAAGAGTTGACGAAAGAGCTCCTCAAAGAAAGTCGTCGAAAAGAAATGAAAGACACACGCAAATAAACTATAACACATTAATAACAAGTCTCGGCTTTTCCCATTTTTCCAAAATATAACGTTGAAAGTAATATAAATGAAAAGGTTTTTAAATAGTTTATAAATCTTAAACGTTTAAGTGTTACAAAAGATTTTACAAAATTTCGGCATGACCTGCCCGTTTATAGAACACTTTCCCGAGTCAACGACTCTTTGATTAAGTATTTATTAGCATCAAATTACCAAATTTTATCACTAACGTCACAATTCAATATATATTTGGACACATTATTCCCGTATATATTAGTTGTTTAGTTTATCGACCATTTCGTAGTTTTCGTACCAAAGGGTCCATAAGTCCAAATAACTAACACCGTAAATCCAATATGTCCAAATCTTGTCCATCACAAATAATAGTAATACGGATCCAAGTCCGATATTCAAATCCACTTAACTATATCAATTGTATTTTAGGTTTCATAGTTTTATTAGTCAAGTTTATTATTATTCGTCGTGTTAACCCATGTCAAAATATTGCCGAAACCGTATTAAAACAATAACAAGTAAACAAATAATGTATAAACATCGCCGGGACTCACTTGAGTCACGGCTCAACACTAACCCGAGCCAAACTCAACACTAAACACAACATCACACACAAATAATCCAACAACACAACAATACTCCACTCGACACAAGCCAAACTGAAACAGTCGACAACATTCCAACGCAAACTTCAAACTAAACATCACCTCACTAACCCTAAACCTTTACAACCCGACTTGCCGTGACTCGCCGTGAGTCACGGCTAGACTATATCTTGACTGCCGAAAGCTGCCACAACAAACTGACCACAAACAACCTCAAAACTTCAATAACAACAACATAATCCTACCCTAAACCATACTCACCTTGCCTCGCCGTGACTCGCTTTGAGTCACGGCTTGGCTGTCGAGAAGCAAACAACCCAAACGGACCAAACCAATAACAAACTCAAACAATATCATCACAAATCAAAGAAGTAGAACAAGAAATGGATAAAACATCAAAATATATCAAACCCTCACCGAGTCAACCGAGTTGACTCGGTGAGTTGACCGAGTGGCTGAATCGACTGAGTCAACGAGAAGGGGGAGGGGAGGGTTTCCACACGAGGGTTTTACAAATTTTATATACATTTTATTTATAAAAACATTATTATTATCGGAAAATAAAAAAAAATAAGAATTAGGGTTTGAAAATAAATAAAGAAAATAAATAAATATAGCGCGTGGGTGGGTTTTACCGTCGATAAAAGATGGAGGGGAAGGTGGTGGTGGCTCGGTGGTGGTGGCTTGTGGTGGTGTCGCGGCGGTGGAAGGCGCGTGAGAGCGAACGGGGGTGTTTGGGGGTGCGTGAGTGGTACGGTGGTGATGAGGGTATCCCGATCTACAAGATCGTACAAGAAAAAGGGTGGCCGGAAAAATATTCCGGCGAGGGTCGCCGGATTCTGCTGGTGTCGCCGGAGGGTGGCCGGCCGGAAACTTCAAGAGAGAGAGAAAGAGTGTTAAAGATATTTGTGTGTGTGTTTTGTGAATAAAAATGAGTGGTGTGGGGTGTGATGGGGTATATATACTTGGGTAGAAGTATAGGGTGGGTTTTGTAATTTTTGAAAGTGTAGGGTAGAGTAAAGTTGTTAGTTTAGGGGTTATAGTTGCCAACGTAGTAAACTTCTAACGATAACCGCTTCGGGGCTCAAACGACATAGCAAACGGACTCGAAAAATTACGAAACTTGCGCCATCGTTCACGAAATGATTTTTCCAATAAAAACGAGTATAAATTTGCACTATTTTCAAAAATCAATATTTTTGACAAATACGATACGTTTCGTGCTTTGTAGGTTGTGCTGGTTCACTAATAGGGACAATATTCTCGTTTCTCGCAATAATTCTCGTTTCTCAAGCCCAAACAAGTCCAATAAAAAGTTTAAGTTCTCAGGTAATGCAAAGTTTTAAAATAATTGGCTAGAAAGGTTTTGAAAAATTACCGGGTGTTACAGATTTTTGAGACTTTGTCGTTTTCTTCACTTTTATGCTCCAAAAACGTCCAAAATGCCTCCTTTTCCAGATTTCTCCTCAAAAGTACCTAAAATGACAAAAGGAACGATTTAAGGCAATATTTGATCAAATAAATACGATTTAAGGCTTAAATGACCCCTTAAAAGCGGTACACTTTTCGCCTCATCAAATACCCTTACACTTGAGATTTGCTTGTCCTCAAGCAAATGCGCTTTTATTCTAATCAAAATACAAGTTAGGGGTCAATTAATGCAAACATAAAAGTAATTACAACAAATAATCGTTCCACTTCAATCATAATAAGCACGGAGATTATAAACTAGCACCTCACAAGTAGTGTTTAGATACTCACATCTCTCAAGTGTCATCAAAATAAATCTCATAAATGAAAACGGAAAATATCTCTCACTACCTGTCATAGCAAATAGATTACCATAGGCTTAGGAAAGGATCGAAAACCTCCTCCACTAGGCGTAAGCACCTAAGATAAACTATCAAAGAGGGCTTTTAAATGGGTTATAACGTTAGGTGTAGGGAAAAGGAAAACACGGTTTTGTTGGATAGAGGATATTTTACTGGTGGCGAGTTAAAAATCTTGATCAATTACATGTACTATACAATGTTGCTAAGCCAAGACTAGACTCGATCTTAAGCTAGAAACAAAATAACAAAATAACAAAAATATAAAACAAACATAAAATAAAACGGGATGGTAGTCCGTATGTTTTTTCTATTTTTCTTTTTCTCATTTTTTTGTTATTTTCTTGATTTTTTTTTTTTTTTTTTTTTTTTTTTTTTTTTTTTTTTTTTTTTTTTTGTGCATACACTTTTGCCCTACCATCCAAAATAATACATCATAGGGGCATTGCATCCCCCTTACACTTGAATTTTTACATAACTTTACAAATACTAATCTAATGACTCGAATTAAGATAATCGAAAAACTTGGAGTACTTTTAAAATATTTAGCATATATGGGGGTAATAAATGATGTTCTTCCCCATTACTCCATTATACTAGTACTTTACCCATGAGTCTCAATCGTCCCAAAACAATATGTACAAGGATATGACTCGACTTAGCAACCATGTAATCAACTAGATAATTAACTTGGGTTTAAACAAATGTTGTAACAATAATGCACTAAAAATGAGAGCATACAAGGTAGGCTAAGGCGATTTGGGTGTACATTTAAGTGGGGTGTAACAAATTCTTCCTTTAAGTAAAATGCTTAAAGGTCGAAACAAAAAGATAGGCTCTGAGGGGTGTACTAGGGGTATCGTGTACTAAAAATGAGTACAACGCAAAGGGTGTGGGAGAATTACTTGACCAATGTAGCCAAAATAATTATAACAAAAACACAGGTGTAAAACAATGGGTTAATCCTAATGCCTCTTATCATGTAGTAAATCTAACTACACGAATGTAGTCTCACTTGTGGCCTCGGAATGGTCCTAACGCAAGTTCTAGAATCTAAGTGCTACCGGTACACACATCATAGCATAAATGCTTTTCCTACCAATTCTAGGGGCGAACCTCACATATTTGGGGTGGAAAATTTTTTAGTGGTACGGTTTTTGTGCTAGTCATATAACTCCTATCCGTGAGACGCTCATTAAGATCAAAGTTTCACTCCTATATGTTGTAAAAAAATTTAAATTTGGCACTAAAATTACCTTAACAAGTATTTCTCTCAGTTTTATTACACATCTACCATCAAACAAACAAAAATCAAGCGCAATTGTATTTTCTAAAATCGTACTTTTACCCCCCCTTACACTTAAGATGAACATTGTCCCCAATGTTCAAATAACAAGATGTAAAAGCATAAAGTAAAAGAATGAAATCAAATACTCCCTGATTCGCTCGGTGGATAATGAAATTACACGGTTAGATCTTCCTCCAAAGAGAATGTTGAAGCTCCATGACTAATGCATCGCCACAAGCTTGATCCAAAAACATTTCCTTGTCCAAAATAACCTGTTAAACCTGAGAAAACAAACACGAAAACCTGCATAACATCGGCGGGAAAAATCTATATATAAGGATATAATGCTTGTGGAATGATAATTTTGCAGATTCCTGGAGATTATAAGTTGGAGATTTTAATAAAAACTTTTTATGAAAACAAAACTTTCAAAAATTTCTGGAAATTAAATCTGACGCCGTCAGGTTATAACCCCTGACGCCGTCAGAAATGACCTGACAAAAATTTTCATTTTTAGTTTCCGGAAAATTTCTGAAAAAACTTTTACCTTACTTCCTGGAAATCCTGCAAAACATCATTATGACTCGATACAAGCATTTGACTCAAACAAACACTAATATGTATGCTAATTTATTATTATTACGATTCATGTTCATTTGTGTTCTAATAAACCGATTTAGATTTCCCTTACACTTATCTTTTGCAAAATACCTTTATATGTAGTTAAGACGAAGTTAAAAACAACATAAAGCATTTTCACAAATTAGTTTTTAACATGAATCAATACTAATAAAAATTAAACCCACATACGGAAACAAATAAAAACAAACAAACAAATAAATAAACACACAAAGCAAATAAAACAAATAAAGCTTGGGTTGCCTCCCAAGAAGCGCTTTTCTTTATTAACGAGTCTTGTAGCTAGACTCAAAGTCACGGGGTCTACGTTTTTCCGTTTTGCTTCTCAATTGCCCCTCTAATCATCCTAACAACCTCCATATCAATTTTGTATTTAGGTCCAAGGTTTAAGCAATCTTTATAATAAAGGCTTCTCCTATTCCAAACATGGTCCATGCCTTTTTCTTTATCCTCTTCATTGATGTCCTCAATCGCACCAATGTTGTCCATGTCAAATCGAGGCACAAAACGAAACTCATTAACCCGATAAGGCATCCTATATGTGATCTTATCTATGTGATTAGAAAACTGAACCGTGCCTTTCAAACGGTCATACCTTAAATTGGATGCTTCGATAAATGGCTTACCTAACACAACGCGAGATAGGCGGCAGTCAACAACACTTGCCATATCTTCTAAAATCATGAAGTTGGTGACAAAGGTAAAGCTCCCAACAAGGATATGTATATCCTTAATTCTTCCAACGAAGTTACAAACTCCGCCTGGACACTTGGGGTCCATCCTAGGCTCAAGTGGTGTGTTTATGATTTGGCTATAGAGGCCTGAGGACATAACGTTGATTGGGGATTCACAGTCAATGTAAGCATGCTCAACGTATTGGTACCCAATCATACATGGTATCTTCACATTCCCGGGATCACCTCTCTTAATCTTTGGGTCAATTCTAACAAAAGGTGGTCGAGGGTTATCAACTAGGTTGTTATAGTAAGCAATCTCCTCCTTAGTGGGGTATTCATTGAAATAATCATCAAACCTAGGATCTACCTTCACTTCCTCAATTTTCTCAATCAACTTATCAACCGTAAGATTATTACGTTCTAAGTAATTATCTGAGTATATGGCGGTCCCTAAGTTGTTCAAGGCATAATCAAGCTCTATATCAATCATTCTACTGAGCTCCCTGAGCTCACTAATCTCATTCTCAAGTTGGCTACGCAACAAAGCCACTTCGCCAGGTGTAAGGGGTGGATTCGCGTTTTCCATAATGGCAAACTGAATAGTTAATGAAAATCTGTTACGAACAAAAGCACAAAGAAAATAGATAGACTAAAGAAAACCTAGAAAAATAAAATAAAAATCTCACTAGAAAGGAATCTAGTGAGTAGACCTAATAGAAATAAAAATTCAACCTAAACAATAACTATTCCCCGGCAGCGGCGCCAAAAACTTGATTGCGTGGTTTTGTAACCTTACAACAGGTTTTACCTCTCGAGGGATCTCAAGAGGCTTACAACCCCACCAGGCAGTGTACCTGACCGATGTAGTATAGTGTAGTGGTAAGTACGGGGGATTGATCGTTCTCCACAGGGAATAGTGTTCGTTAGGTATGAAAGGCTACTCTAATTAGGTCTAAGGGTTGAGGAAGATTCTTTTTTATGTTTTTATAATTTTATGAAAGCAAGTAAAATCTCGGGTTTGAAGGAGTGGGCGGAATTAGTTGCTAGTCAACTAACCCAAAATTACTACGGATGCAAATAAAATAAATAACTGAAAATAAAATGTGGTGAGAAACTTATGTGTAGAGAAATGTGTTTACTTAGATTTCCTTACTCCCTAACTATCTTTTACCGGTTAATTAGTGTGTATTAGTCGCGTGGATGACGGGTGTATTCCTTAATACCATTCGTGGGGTGGCGTACTTACTTCCCCAACTCTACAAGCTCCTACTTCACTCCTATGTCGAGCCGGCTAGGAAGCTCCTAACATGGGATCACTAGAATTCGCTTGTGCATTAAATACAACCATAAAAACCTTTAGTACGCGTTTGGTTCATGTTTCTTAAGACGTTCAAGCAAGTTACCGAATAGGAAGTTAGCCAGTTTTCTTAAGCCTAACATAGATAAACAATCATCCAATACAACTAACAACACACTAACAACCAATAATCAATAGCTAGGTTTCATTAGATCTAAGCAAACACAAGATAAATTTAGCCTAACATGTTAAACAAAAGACAAGAATAAGATAGAATCAAACAACACATAGACATATTGAATGATTAATTGATAACTTATCTTTCAATGAAACATGGAAGATCTCAAGGCAAAAAGCCCTGAAAAAGTAGCTAAAATCGTCTTAGGGTTTTATCCCAAAATTCCACACACTAAGCTCTCCTTAATGACAAAAGATTAGAAAACTATATATAGATTTTTGGATCTGACGGCGTCACCTTATGGAGTGTGACGCCGTCACCTCGCCGCTTTTAGGGTTCCCGGATGACCATCTTGACGCCGTCCCTCTTTAGCTCTTCAAAAATCCATTCTGGCTTATCAAGGCTTGACGCCGTCTAACAATGAACGTGACGCCGTCCCCTTATGATTTAAGCCGTGACGCCCTCGATCAAGTTAAAGCGTGACGCCGTCAGAATTCACATGCTATTTTCACTGGCTTATCATGAGTAAATTTCACGTCCAACTTTTCTTGCCAAAGCATGACGCCGTCCAGAGTAAATTGTGACGCCGTCAAGAGTAACTTTTAGCCGATTTTTGAGACTTTGTCGTTTTCTTCACTTTTATGCTCCAAAAACGTCCAAAATGCCTCCTTTTCCAGATTTCTCCTCAAAAGTACCTAAAATGACAAAAGGAACGATTTAGGGCAATATTTGATCAAATAAATACGATTTAAGGCTTAAATGACCCCTTAAAAGTGGTACACTTTTCGCCTCATCAATTGGCTTCTTGTTTTCTTCGAGGAAGGCCAAAATACTCTTTGTATGTTACTGCACCTCCCACTCCTCTGGCATAACCGCCTTTTTCCTTACCAAATACAAATGTCATGGCATCAGTGCCATCATCAAAACCCGATGTTCCTTCCTTGATCTTGCCATCAGCTTCTTTCTGCACAAAAAATATAGGAAATGTTGGAATTAAAAGTCTTCTTGATGATGTTAGAGTAACTGCTGGTATACAAGCTACTACTGCTAGTACACAGTTAAATGTTGCTGCTATATAAGCATAATAATAGAATTAGCAGTCAAACTTACAAGTTCATCTCCCTTTGATTTAATATCATCATTTGGGTATTCGCTGTCTTTGTTTACCCTTCCTTTCACCCACATTACATCACGGGGGGGTTCTTCATCCGCTTCAATCTCTTTATTTTGGATCTAATAAACATCAAATAATGCATACCCATGTAAAGTTAGACCAAGATAAACGAAAATATGAGGATGCTTACACATGTACAGTTAAACCAAGATAATCGAAAATATGAGGGTATTAATGCAAATGTGCAAATTGGGCAATGTAAACAGATTCATTTCTCATACTGATCGTCTCTTAATTGGTAAAACAAACATTGTGTAATCTTACCATTTTCTCTTTGACATAAGCATATCCACCTCGTCCCATTTTATGCTGATAAATATTTTGGGAACGCGCCATTTTACCTTTCTCAGATTTCTCCTAAAAATACAAAATCATAAGGCGTTTAGATGCGGTAATGCTGCAAACTGAAAATAATAAAATGACATATACACTTAATTAAAGATGACTAATTAAAACCTTGTATGCTTCGGTGGTCGTGTATTTAACATACTGGACCCAGTCTTCTGATTTCATTATTGTATTATACAAGTCCGGGACTTCATTCAGTTTGGAAGGTGTATTTAGGTTGGGCAAAATGTAGTTGAATTTGAGCTTCCTTCTGTAATTCCTTAGCATTTTACCAAGACGAATCATTATCAATTTTCTGTATTTGACGTCAACAACAAAAAATTTCTGAAAAGATTAACACAATGTTGTTAATTAGTTGCACATAATGTAACTGCATACATAAACTTATGTAGTACTGGGTTACAAAATAGTATATATGTACCAAGATTTCATCCCATAGTTTATCTCTTGCTTCTTTATTCACCTTCTTCCAGTGTAGAATCTTCACACCTATCTGCTCACGAGCCACATCTCCTAAAAAACTCACAAACACTGCTCTGTTTTCCCCTGTTACCTTACCGAATGCATCGAAGGTTACCTTGAGCTTTATTGCACCAGGTTTGTCATGCTTCGCGCGAAACTTTACTAGCCTGGTTGAGCCCCTCTTAGCTACTATCTCAGGTGTTTGGTTGGTTACAGGCTCATCTATATCTTCTTCATCAGAAGACTTTTCGGATTCATATTCTAAGGCGTTATCATCATGTACACTATGATCAAGAGGAAGCAAAGTATGGTTATCAACAATGGGTTCAGTTTCCATGACTCTTGAGCAACAAAGGGTAAAAGAAAATGATTATGGCTTAGCTTGGAGAGTAATGGTGAGAGAAGATTAGATTTTTGTTTTTTATTTGCAGTCTTTTTTTTAAGGAGAGAAAAGAGGCTATACACCAAGAATATGAATCGTTTGTTATTCAAAAAATTTCGATCCAAAAATTTGCCTCCAAGTTGTAATTTGAAATTAACAATTGAATTATTTGAAAATTTTCCCTTTGAACCTGTTAATTAAAGCATAAACTTGAATAAATCAAATTTTTGGCTCCAAATTTTATAGAGTACTATCTTAATAATCGCAAATAATGTATCATACTGTGCAACCATCACATCAACAGTACAAACTACTACCCATTTTGGTTTCATTGTTTGCGTGCTTGTGTTTGCCATAAGAATGTGTGTGTTGATTAGGGTTTATTGATTTTTGTGTGTGTTTACAAATGACCGGGTAATTAAAGGGATTAATTGCTGGTTGAATATTGAATTTGTGGTTTGGTTTAACTATAGCTGACGTGGCAAGATTTATTTAAAAAAAAAAAAAAAAAAAAAAAAAACTAATGGTGATGATGTGGCGGTGAAATCCGGCTATAGCCGGTAAATAGGGATGGCAACGGTTCGGGTTCGGGGCGGGTTTTAGTATACCCATAACCGAACCCGTTTATAATATACCCGTACCCGCCCCATATCCCACCGGATACCCGATTAATATTATCCATCGGTTTTTCGGGTTTCCCCGCGGGTATCAGTTATCCGTACGTAGTTGAATATTATATGGATAAAATTGGCGGTATTAAGATTAAGTCACGCTAAAATCCACCGAAAAAAACAAAAGAAAATACTCTAACCACTCCCAACAATAACTCAGCTTTAAACTTTAACACAATGCCACGTCAGCTTTAACACACTCACCCTTAATTAACTGAGCTTTAGTTATACACAAGATGTTTAACGAATGAGCCGAGATGATATGGTAGTATACGAGATGTTTAACGAATGAGCCGAGATGATATGGTTGTATATATACGAGATGTTTAACGAATGAGCCGAGATAATATGGTTGTATACGAGATGTTTAACGAATGAGCCGAGATGATATGATTATACACGAGATGTTTAACGAATGAGCCGAGATGATATGGTTGTATACGAGATGTTTAACGAATGAGCCGAGATGATATGGATGTATACGAGATGTTTAACGAATGAGCCGAGATGATATGGTTATACACGAGATGTTTAACGAATTGAATGAGCCGAGATGATATGGTTGTATACGAGATGTTTAACGAATGAGCCGAGATTATATGTTTGTACATGAGCAACACACCCAACAATAACTCACGCAACCTTTCGACCCTGTTTCATCATTTCTTAAAAGAGTTTAATTTCTAGACCAACCCTGATAGCTGGATGGTCTTGAGGCAACTCACGCAACCTTTCGACCTCTGGATCAGCACGATTATGCATCTGTAGCATAATACGAGTTATCTCACCTAGCAAATTGTTAATCAATTTGAGTTCTTTTTCTTGTTCATTGTGTAATCGGGTGAGGATAGCCTTTTGCACCTCTGCTAGTTAATTTGTTAGCCACAGTGTTTGTGTTAAAATTAGTGATACTTGCGAGAGAGTTTTATAAGAAGTTCTGTGAGAAAACGAAGTGTTGTGAAAGTGGCTTTGATAGTGGAAAGCCGTTAAACTAGCCGTTGGAGGCTATTTTAAAAATCAGATTGAAAGTAAAAGTAACCGTACGAGTATTATTCAAATTCAAACGTAAAGTAACAGTACAACATATTAATAACGAGCGGGATATTTAAAATTTAAAATTTCAAATTCAAATTAAACAAAAGGGCGGGATATATTTAAAATTTATCAATTCAATTCAAATTCAATTCAATTTATAAATTGAAAATAAAGTATCAAATACAAATACATTAAACATGAAATAGAAATACATTAAACATGAAATAGAAATACATTAAATGTCAAATAAAAACTACGTTAACATAAACAACGATTGATTAACATAAACAACATACGATTAACATAAACAACGGACGATTAATAAAAACTATCATCTGAATCTGGGTAACCATCTTCAGAGGATTCGGAAGGTGTGAAAAAACCAGACTCCCACCTTTGCCTACGTTCTTCATCCTCCCTGGCTTGCCGCTCCAAATGATCAGCTTCCTCTTCTCTTTCAAGTGCTTCCATTTCCAGGAGGACTTGCATATCTGCTTCCTCTTGCCTAAGTTGTTCCTCAGTTAACCCAAACGGATTTGGGTCTTGGTTGGGAACCGGTTCATTTTCAGGTTGATTATTCACCGGAAAATTTTCCGGTTGGAAAACCGGAAAGATATGCTCGGGTGGAGTATGGAATTTTTCATTTTCGCTAGGTGGGCTTGGAAACTGTTGGCCAAAATCCTTTTGGCGAGGTGGGCTTGGAAATTGTTGGCCAAAATCCTTTTGGCGAGGTGGGCTTGGAAATTGTTGCCCGAAATCTTTTCTGGAAGACATCTTGAATTTGAGATGTTTGGATCTTGAGTATTTGAGAAGTTTGGAATGTGTTTCTGTCTGACTTGTGCACTTCAGAAGCATTGGTATTTATAGGGTACAAATGCACACGTTTTATTAACGTGACTTTGAATTTTAATTGTTGGGGCTAACCTGCGTTAACGCAGCATTAATATGTTGTACTTTATCTTACGTTTGAATTTGAATTTGAATTTGTTAAGGCTGAGTTATTGTTGGAAGTGGCCTAAATATACCCATACTTCTCAAACACATTCAGACTGCGATAGATATTAAAAGCATGTATTTACATTAAACATGTACTAGAAAATATCAATTACCCTAATGAAAAAGTCAATTAGTCATTAAAGTTAGCACACAAATTACATTAAACATCATTAATATAGAAAATATCAATTACCCTAATGAAAAAGTCAATTAGTCAATCCAACACCAAACACACTTCTAGATCAACTACACTAGTCAAATCCAAACCAAACACAAACCAAATCCGATCAATATTATCCATCTGTTTACTTTTGGCGCCTCTCGATGGTCCCTCTTCCCGCCTAAAGTATTGGGAACCGTTCGTATACCTCTCTAGCCTATTTGTACAACTCGACAATTTAAAACCGTTCATAATCAACCGTACCATATACAACTCCTTTGATATTTTCATTAGAAAATAAATTTCAAATTTCAATGGCTGACTCCTCTTCAACTCCTTCTTCCAACAAAAACAAACGCCCAAGGGATGATTCTCCTCCACCGATGCCTGAAAAATATAAAAAAATTGGCATATCCCAAAATATTTGGGAGAAATGTAGTAAAGGCCAGTATGGTGTTGAAAACGCATTGTTAGAAATTCACAACAAGCGTATAAAGATGTATGAAGAAAGGAACAAGAAAGATTTAGAGGTCATTGAGGAGCATCAGAAGAAAATTGAGGAGAGGAACAAAAAAATAGAAGAAGAAAGAGAGAAAATAATTGATGTTTACAGAAGTATTGAAGCTAGTAAATATGTGTCTTAATGTATCTTTTCTTTATATATTTTTCCTATGTAAATGTAAACTTATTTTGACTTGGTTTAATATATGAATGCAGTTATTATTACAAGTTTATGATATTTGAATGTAGTTATTATTATTGTACTGCTAGGTAAACAATTGTACTGCTAGCGAAACGTTGTACTGCTGGGTATCCTTTTAGCAGTGGTTGGGAGTGCAGGGTAGTTTGTATCACTTTTTACTTAAAGGGTATAAACCCCCAATTGCTGCACACAATTACATTCACGCACACATTACTCTCTCTCTTCCACTCCCTAATCGAATTTTAATCGTCAAATTGCAAAAACCCCAAATCAAATCATAATGTCGAACCTAACTTTTACCGAACCTCATAATAATGTTGCCTTTTTAGAAAAATCCAATGAGTCTGTAGATTTTACTGAGATCATTGATTTCCTTAATGCAAGCTATATTAAGTTTGCATTAACAGTAAAACCTACTATATATACTTCCAACATTATCCAGTTTTGGTCGTCTGCTAAGGTCAATACTATTAATGGGGAAGCACAAATCCATGCCCTTGTAGATGGGCAGATGATTATCATTACAGAGGCGTCTATTCGAAGAGATCTTCTCCTAGATGATGCTAACGGAGTTGAGAATCTTCCAAATACTACAATCTTTGAAAAACTTGCACTGATGGGCTATGAGAGATATACAGATGCTTTAAAGTTCCAAAAAGGTAATTTTTCTCCTCAGTGGAAATTCTTAATTCATACTGTCTTAGTGTGTCTAAGTCCAAAGACCACTGCTTGGAATGAATTTAGCAGTAATTTAGCTTCTGCTATAATTTGTTTGGCTGAAAATACTCAAAGATTTAATTTCTCAAAATTAATTTTTGATAATATGGTTAGGAACTTAGATAGTTCTTTGGCTAAATATTTTCTATATCCAAGGTTTTTGCAACTCTTTTTGGACAACCAATTTAAAAAAAGAAAAGTCACAAAAATGTTTCTCCCACTCCCTGCCTTACCAAAAAGGTTTTTGCTAATATGAGGAGGGTTGGAAAAGATTTTTCAGGGAGAGTGACACCTTTGTTTCCAACAATGTTGGCACTAGCCCAAACCCAAATGGGTGAAGGTTCAGCAATCCCAGCTGGTACCCATCACACACCCACAGAACAACAACAACAGACCTATAAACGTAGGACTAACACCAAGAACACTGAGCTACCTCAGACTAGTGGTTCTATACCAACTGTTGCAGATGAGGATGTCACTGGGGGGGAGAGTGACATGTTGGCAAGGGCTGCCACTACTGTGTCTAGCTTAGCAGCAGCACAGGACAGTGGTAACATCATTAAGACCCGAACCAAGACAACTTCTAATGAAGAAAGTTCCTCTGGAACTGATTCAGGTGAAGGTCCCAGTCACATGGAAACAATGGGGGGTTCGGATGTTCATCCTCGGGGTGAGGCTGAACTTAACTTTTCCAGTGATCCACCTCTCGGGCTAGGTAACACAAGCCGAAGTGGTGAGGATAGTCTGCAACTTTTGAATGAATTGAAGGATACCTGTGCCAAGCTGTCTGCACAAATTGGTGATCTGCGAGCAATAGCTTCTTCCCAAGATGGAGTCATCAAAGCTCAAGGTGGGGAGATAAAGGCTTTGAAGAGAAGGGTTAGGTATTTAGAAGGAGTCAAAGGATCAAGAATTCCCAAACAAAAGGTTAAATCTTCTGAAGCTTCTAAGGATGCTCCCAAACAGGGGGGGGGAATGAAGGCAATGTTTCAGGGGAGGATAAAGAGGGTGAAAGTATTTGTGAAGAGAGTGATCCAATGGAATTTCTAGTTGCTGATAACCAAGGGAATGAAGCGGTGATGGATAGGCGTTTGGGCAAGGTTACAACTGTTGATAGTGAGCCACCTATTCCTGCTAGTGACCCAGTTATTCCTGCAAGTGGTCCAGTTATTCCTGCTAGTGAGCCAGTTATTCCTGCTATTCCTGCTATTGATAAGGTTAGTTCTCTATACTGAGACTGAAGTTAGTATTGCTGCTATTGATGTTAGTGATACTGAGACTAAATTTATTCCTGCTATTGATAAGGTTACTGCTACTCAAGGTGATGATGACATGACTATGGCTCAAATATTAACAAAGATGAGGAGTGCAAAACCTAAGAAGAAATTTAAGTTTCAGTCACCTAGTCAACAACAACAACAACAACCAATGATTACAGATGAAGAATTGACAAGACAAGTGGCTGATCTTGATGCTCAAGAAGCTGCTCAGATTCTTTCAGACAAGGAGTATGCAGAAAAATTACAAGCGCGAAAAAATGCAGAGTTAATAGCTTCATGGTTTGAGGAAAGGGCTCAGGTTGAAGCTGATTGTGAGTTTGCTAAAATAGTATATAAAGAAGAGCAAGATAAGTACTCAGTAGATGAAAAAGCCAGGATGCTGAAAGAAATTTTTGATGCAAAAAAGAAGAAGTTTGCAGCACAAAGATATGCAGCTCAGAAGAACAAGCCACACACTCAAAAACAAAGAAGAGATATCATGTGCAGGTATTTTTTTATTTTTTTATTTTTTTGTTGCAAAGTTAAATTTATATTAATATCAACAAAACCCAATATGTACATCATAAACATCTACTCATGTGCAGATATTTGAAGAATGTGGCCAGTTGAAAACTAAAGGATTTGAAATTCTTGGATTATAAAAGCATTGAAGAATTGTATGCAATTGCCAAGAGAAACAATGAACTCTTCTTGAATGACAGTTCAAAGAGAGCAGGTGAACAGTTGGAAATAGAAGGCAGTAAAAAGAGAAAACAAGAACAAACTGAGCAAGCTGTTGCTAAAGAACAAATGCAAGCTCACACTGAACTTGCAGTTGACTCTGTAGGAGAAGCCATGGATGCACAACCTTTAACTGTCAAACATCCCATTGTTGATTATAAGTCTAGATCTCATGGGGAAACAATTTATTACGATATTAAGAGGCATGATGGTTCTTCTAGAAGGTTTGTAAGCTTTCTTCACATGGTTCATGATTTTGATAGACGAGATATGATAGCTCTATGGAAATTACTCAAACAAAGATTTGGTAATAAGACACCAGAACAAGCTTATGATAAAGAAGTCTGGAATTATTTGAAGGTAATGTTTGAACCAAATCATGAAGATGAATGTTGGAGAAGACTAACGCACAATACTGTTAAAGAATGGAAAATTTTCAACGATGTGGAGTACATGCTTTAACTGTGAATGAGTTGGTGATCTACATGCTTGTAGAAAAGGATTACCCTTTAAAGTTTCACAAAGACATTCTACATCAGATGTTGCGTGGGAAGAAAATACTCAAGCTTCAGCTTAATTATGATAACATGGCATATGAACTGCTCAAGAAGATGGAAGAGTATCTAGGACCCAAGAACAAGAAATAGAATGTATAGTTATTACTACTAGAATGTATAGTTTGACTTAAACATGTATAGTTATTACTGCTTATGAGATAAACATGTGTAGTTATTACTACTAGAATGTATAGTTATTACTGCTAGAATGTATAGTCTGACAAAATATGCTTACATAAATGCTTACAATCGAGCCAAAACATTGATATTTTTAAATTTTTGACTATTGCATAAGTTATCAGAAATGTGTGACCATATGTATCGAATTGTGACTACACTTAAATAATGTATGACAAAATTTGACTATTGCCTATAGTCACGTGATTGTGCTACAATTAAATGTGTGACCATACACATTAGGAATTGGCAGGCAAACACACACTTAACTTTAGACACACATATTAACTTACGTGACTATTTGTATCGAATTTTGGTCACACTTAATCATGTATGCCTATGGTTTAGTGTGACCATATATGACATTTGGTCACACATCTCAAGTGTGTGACATATATTTGTCACTTTTAAATGCATATCGTGACTATGCTTCAAACTTACTTTTCAGTTGTCACACATTTCAAATTCATATGTGGCTAAATTTTCAACAAAAAGTAGCAGTCACGCTTAAATAATGTGTGACAAACTTGAGCATATGATTTAGCCACATACACAATTACTTCGTGTGACCATATATGGATTTTGGTCACACTTTTCAATTGCGTGACATATATTTGTCACATATGTATATATATAGTGTGACTAATGTTTCAACCTTATTTGTATCCGTCACACGTCCCAAATTATAAGTGACTAAAAAATCAAAATTTTTTTTACCAGATACGTATAGTCACGAAAATATTCAAATGTGTGGCTGTAGCCTCGGATGTAATTCTGAAATGGTCACACAAGTCGGATCAAGTGTGGCTGTTTATTTTATTTTGGTACATTTAGTCACATAAAAAAGCGACTGTGTGGCTGTTCGAAAAAAAGCATGTGTGACTAAATCCCATTTTTGTACTAGTGTTGTTTACAATCGTGAAGAGGAAATAGAACAGGAGGATGAAATTCGGTCTAAAATGAGTCAAGTCCATTTTCATAAAAAATATGATTATTTTCGAGTACCTCATGTTAGCGACAATTTCGTCCCGCAACAAGAAAAATTAGAACCAACATGGTCTGTAAGTGCAATAAATGCATCTCCTAAAGTAGTCCTTGTAACCAATGAAGCACAAGTAAATAACCCTTTACAAAATCCAGGTGTAGTTTCTTCATTGCCAAAACGATGTCGTGTCCTTCGATATTTTAATACTTTTATGGAGGGCATAAAATTTTTGGAAGACGCAATTGAACGAAACTCTGAAATAAAAGTCTCTACTTTTCTTTCTCCTTATGAAAAGGAAAAGAGATAAGTTTTTCAACAAAATTTTTTACCACACGTTCAACACCTGCGACTTTGTGCTACATATTGGGAACAGGAACTGCAATCGGACGTTGCATCAATGATGAGCATTTTCAAAGCAAAAGACGACAAAATCTTGAAACAAAAATTTCAAAAGAAAACTTTGGAAAAAGAAGCAGATCGACTTTTGAAAAATGTTCTATGTTCTGATGTTATTTCTATTATTATGAATTCTATTTTTGTGGATTGTAATGATATGACTGTTGATGCTCATACTGTTGATATTGAGATGTTGCATGTTGAGATAGATAATTTGAGACAAGAAAATGAGTGACTTAATGATCCGTGCCGAATACACTTATAAATAAATGCAGACAGCGGATACGCATGAATAATTACAAATTACCCCTTTGTGAAAAAGGATACTTGCAAAAACTCACGTTCGTGTGTAGTGTGAAGACAGGTAAGTAATTACCCGGATCGTTTCCCAACGAGGTGTGAATGGGCAAACTGTGAAAAGTTAGGATTAGAGTGACTGATGTGATTAGGTATTTGATTTTGCTTTTTAATAATTCTAAATAAAAAAAAAAGATATACACAGGAAAATTAAACGCGAATTAATAAATTAAAAACGCGTAATAGAAAATCTAAAATGGGACAAAAACTGAAATTTATGAAATTAAAACCTAAAAATGTAAAATGACTTAAAACTTATTTTAAAACTAAAATTATATTTTTTACACTTTTTATTTAATTATTATTAATTATTTATTATTTAATAATTATTTAAAACTTATTTAAATTATAATAAATACCAAATGAACAAAGAAAAATCTAAAACTTTTTCTATAAATATTATAAGATGAAAAGAAGCTAAGAAAATTATAAAAATGAAAATTACTTTATTAAAAATTTAAAAAGATAAATTCTATTAAATAGAAGCTATCACTTATTTTCTATTTTGTCTTTCTTAAGGTCTAATAATATAATTATATTTTTCCTGTATTCTATTTAATAAAAGAAAATTATGAAAATTAAAATTATATTTTTCTGATTAATATTCTGTTTATTATGATTTAATTACTATTAGAAACTAATTAAAAAGATTAAAAATATCAAATGACTTAGGAAAAATCTGAAAAATTCAGGATAAGTCTAAAATAATATTCTTAATATAGTAAAATTAAAATAAAAAGTCTAATAAGCCTAAATAAGCAGATGGGCAGATAAGCAGTTGACCTAATAAGCTAAAAATAAGCTAATAAGCTCAAAACTCAACCAAATGCTCAGAACAGGTTTAATATACTTATATAAGCTTAAAACAACTTAAATAAAAGAGCTTATCCCACAGATTAAGCAAATGAGCACTTATGCAATTGCAAATTTTAGACAGAAACTCAGGAATCAGGCCAAATTGCAAGGCAAATTAAGCAGTTGAATTAAGCAGACAAGTTGAACAATATGGGGGCAAAAGTGAGCTAGTACTATGAGCTATTGAAAAACACAAAAAGCAGGGCCTGAGCTAATCTAGATAAGCCACAATTGATGAAAGTTCAGCAGCCTAAGCACTCAGTATATACTGAGTGCTGATGTGCAGAGTTGTGCAGAAAAGCACAAGCCAAAGGCACCTAATCCAATTCTTGTATCTACTCTAAATGGACTCAAAGTGACTCAGAGAAGCAAAGAAAAAGGACCAAAAGAGCTTATAGCTGCTTATGGCTTATTTGGCCTTTTTAGTTTCTAAAAATTCCACAAATTGCTCAAAACTACAAAACCAGTGAAATGAACTTGTTAAGTCTGAGAAACAGCTTATATTGACTCAATTAAGCTTAACCAAATTTGGACTAAGTGCAAATCTACAGTACAAGCTATGTTTGACCTGTTTGACTGAGTTAAACCAAACACCCCTTTCAAGGTGTCTGTTTTGGATTTTCAAAGGAAACAGATAATTTAACTTATGAATATTGATCTTTACTGATTAAATAACTTATATAAACTATACTAAGCAACTTTAGAACAGAAATAAGTAATAAATTAAGCTATGCTATGTTTTGCTATTTTTGACTTTTATAAGTTTTTTAAGTGAAAATAAAGACTAAGACTTATTTAATATTAAAACACTGATGAAAGATAACTAATAATTGATAATAAGCAGTAAATGACAGAAATAACCTAGAAATAAGCTATTGCACAGTGACAATAGAAATTAAGCAAAAATCAAATAAATCCTTACAACTGAAATTGGCTTATGAAAAGATGAACAAGGACCAGAAACCACTCCTAGCTTGTTGTCAACAAGCTAGAAACCAGAAAAGCCATCCAGATTAGCTTCTACCCCCAGAACTGCTTATTATGAGCTTTTGTTGACTTTCTTTGACTTTCTCTTCTTTCTTGAATTAGAGCAGAATTAAACTAACATAAGCTCACAGTAAGCTATAATTAGCTTATATAAGCTTATGTAAACAGATAATAAGCTTTTACAATTAACATTTAACTTAGTACGAATTACAGTAGAACTTGAAATTGTAAAGTAACTGAAATTTAAGACAAGATGTATTAAAATAAGATCAAAATGACTGAAATTAACTTGAATTAAGACTGGAAAGTGGAAATTACAATAATGAAAGACAATTACAATAAAAACGATTTAATAAAAACTAACTACCCTTTTATTTCTATTACATTGACCTATATATACTAAAAACACCTGGGAAATCCCTTGTCGACATCTCTGAGCAAATCCCAACCTTTAGATCTTCTTGAAATCATCTCAGCCACTCAAACTGATTTTGGCGCCAAAAGTGGTAGTAGTGGATTCGAGCAGGTTTTAAGCAATTAATGCATTTTGGGTGATTGTGGAGGTGGAGGAGAAGCATTTAATGCATTTGGCATGTTAGGTAAGGTGGTGGGTTGTCAGAGAGGCGGTGGAGGTGGTGGTATCTGGTTTGTGGTTTTGGCGCGATCGGTGGTATAGAAGAAGGATTTGACCAAGTCAAATCCTGGGTTAAATAAGGGAGTCGGGTTTGGGCTTGGGTATTTAATTATTGGGTTGGGTTGGTAACTGGGTTTAGTGAATTGGGTTAAGGGTTAGGATAGTTGGGTTGGTTGGGTTTAATTTTAGTGTTGGATCCGGTTTTAGATTTAATAACAAGGACCAAAGTTGTAATTACTGAATTCTTGAAGGGTTGAGTAGACAATTTTCCAAAGTTATCAAAAGGGTCTATTTTGCCAATTAAAAATAGCACAAGGGTTTTATTTGATAAATTATAATTTTTAAAACCCGAGGACTAGATTTGCCAATTTTGAAACTTGAGGGGTAAAAGTTTTCATTTTTAGAAAACTTTCATCCAGGGATTAAAAGTGAATATGTTTGATATCCCAAGGACTAAAGTTGACTTTTCTTTCATTTTAAACCTTCAGGGACTAAGTCTGCCAATTTGTGAAACTTCAGGGACTGAAAGTGACAATTATGCAAACTTTGTTCGTTTTTCACTTGTTTTCAATCTTTTTGTTCCTGAGTCATATAAAAACACATTTTATGATATTTTTAGTATTTTGAAGCATATCTGCATGTTTTTAAATGTTTTTGCAGATAAAATGTGACAGAAATGATGAGTATTTAGACACTCATTAATCCCCCACACTAAACTATTGCTAGTCCCTAGCAATCATTTATGAAGTTTTAATGGATTTTTCTCTTTACCAAAAGCCATTACTTCTGGAGTAGCCAATATTTTAGTATGTGATACTTTGGTACAATGATAACCAAATGATTTTGAGCAAATCATCAGCTGTCAACGGTTTTGATTTGTCTTTACCAAAAGCCGTTTGCTTCTGGACTAGCCAACTCTTAGATAAAATACAGTTATTATCTTTGGTGAGCTGATTACCAATCATGGTTTTCCAATGCCTTTACCACAAGCGATAACCTTGCGGGCTAGCCAACTCTTCACTTATAAAGATATGGTGAGTCAAATACCATACAATTTTAGGCAAATTGTAAGTGGAAGAAACCATCTCTATCGAACTTTCATTCAAGATGCTTGGATAACCAATTGAGCATAAGAAAGTTCCACACCGATGAGATAAATCTGGCATTTAAACCAATGTTAGATGGACAATGCCGGGGTCAAAGGTAATATCCTCACTCCCGAATGAGTGAAAGATAGGGGAAATCACCGGGTAGGTGAAGGGAAGAAGAGAGATCTGAATAGTAATTAAGATAAGAACTTCCTCCTCAAGAATTGCATATTCAAGTGGAGGAGGCAAGTCCTTAAACTTGATCACCAGAAATTTATCAGTTTTCTCAACTGACTTGATTTCCTTTTTATGAAGTTCAACTGGAGGGAGAGGAGGAGAATTGCCTTGATTCAACAATTTCTCAAGAGAAAGAATATCTCCCTCCAGATCAATCTCAGCGTTATCAATTCCTTCAAGAAATGAATCACACTTGAGAAAAGCCTCGATCTCTTCCAAATTGGAATCACTTCCCTCAAACGGAGTGAGAGAAGGGGAAGAGTCAGAAATGAAAGGCAGAGAAGATGTGGTGGGATTACCATTCACAGAATTATGAAAATAACCAAGGCTTTCTTGAGAGTACTCCTTTGAAGCAACATCAATGACATCGATTCGGTTAACCGATGCAGAATTATAATTTGAGGAGTACCTCGAAGTTTGATCATGGTTAAAGGTAACAGCTTCCTTATCCACACGCAATGTGATCTCATGCTTAAATACATTAATAAGAGCATGGCCCATTTTTAGGAATCCTCTTCCAATAATGAGAGGAACCTTTTGATCCGCGTCGAATTCAACAACCACAAAGTCAGCTGGAAAATGGAACTTACCTACTTTTACAAACACATCCTCGGCAATGCCGCAAGGATGAGATATGGTTCGATCTGCAAGCTCAAGAGTCATGCAGGTAGGAGTAAGAGCCGGAAGAGAAAGTTTCTTCCATACTAAATGAGGCATCAGGTTGATGCTTGCACCAAGATCGGCCAAGGCATAGCATTCAACCATTCCCGGAAATACACAAGGTAGTAGAAACTTTCCAGGATCTCCAAGCTTCTCCGGAAGCTTTTTCAAGATAACCGCTGAGCAGTTCTCATTTAATGGAGTTTTAGCCATTTCAATCAGTTTTTCCTTGTTGCTTAACAAGTGTTTGATTGTTGATGCAAACTTGGGCATCAGAATGATAGCATCCGCAAAACTTATGTCAAAATGTAATTCTTTAAAAATTTGAAAGAATTTGTCCATTTGTTGACTAGCCTTCTCACGGAGCTTTTGCTCATTTAAGAGCGATGGGTAAGGAATATAAGGTTTGGATTTAGGGGCAATGACTTCAAGAGTCTTAACAGATTCAAAGACAACTCCTGGTTTGGATTTATTTTTCGGGACAACCGGAGGATAGACTTGTGCTGTACTTTGTGGGCTTGGAATTTGCACTTTGTCCGTTGTATCCTCCGTCTCTTTTTCCATTTCAAACAACGAAGGAGGAATAGGACCAGAGGGTCCCTCATAAGCAGTACCACTCCGACTGGTGATAGCTTTGACGAAAGTGGTATCTTCATCATCATCACTGTCATCAAGCACACTGACAGGAACAGCATTGAGCATATCGGAATAATATCTGGTTGTTCTTTGCTCACTACGTTTGCTTGACAAACTTTTAACCGTAAATCGTGATAGAGTAGGATCTATTCTTGACGGTTGAGGAGCAATTGTGGGTGTAGAATTTTGGATGACCGAAGGTTGGACGTATTTAGCACTTCCATTGTTAGAGGGATGTACCGGGTCCTTTATCACCTTGAGTCCATCATGAGCTTTACCACTATGTGTAGTGACAGCTTTGAGTTCACCCCTTGGGTTGACAACAGTGTTAATCGGGAGACTTCCCGAAGTAGAAGGTGGATTGAGATGGTCCATGAGACTGGCAAACATATTCTTAACTTCGCTTTGAGAATGATCGATTTTGTTTGAAAGCTCAGTTCCTTGCTTGTGTATTGAGGACTGAAATTCATTCTTCAAATTAGAGATTTGATTTTGCATTGCCTTCATATTGGTCTCATTAACCTTGATGTAGCTATCAAGTTCACTCGAGAGAGGTCTTTGGGAATTAGGAGCTGAATACCCTTGATTACCCCTTTGGGGTGGGTATTGATTGTTCGGGGCATGATATTGATTCTGCGTGTTTTGCCCTCTTTGCTGATTAGGATTAATCCTATTTGGATTGTTAGGAGGAGGAAATCCGGGTGGTCCATGTTGATTGCTAGCACGATAGTTTGTTTCCACTTGAGGATGGTATTGGCCACCTCCTTGATTGGAAGATCCGGCTAAAGCTTTGACTTCAAATGCATTGCCATCGGTGGCAGTACAATTATAGTAAGCATGAGGACCACCACAAGTAACACAAACTTCTACCTTTTTGATTTCAGTAGTGTGAGAAGTTTGCGGAGCGGACTCTTTCTTTTATGTGGAGAAAACCAAAGCTTGAATAACCTTCGTGAGTTCAGCAAGCTGAGTATCAGTACTGGACTGACTCACGGGAGATGAAGTAGAAGGACCAGCACTAGCCTGAGAATTATATGGTCTGGCTCGTGCAGTGCGGACCTTTGACTTATTTTCAATAAGTGCAATGGCTTCCTTAGTGGATTTGCTCAGAAAATTACCTCCAGCTGAGGCATTAAGAGAATCTTGGTCAGATGGGTTTAACCCATTGTAGAAAGTGTCCATTTGCATCAAATCGGTGAAACCGTGATGAGGACATTTGCAGAGCAATTCTTTGAAACGATCCCATGCCTCTCCAAATGGTTCATCAAACCGTTGAGAGAATTTCATGATTTCATTTTTCAGATACGTGGTTTTAGAGGGAGGAAAGAATTCATTCACGAATTTCTGAACCAAATCTTCCCATGTTGTTATCGATCAAGGGGGTTGTTTGTCAAGCCAAATCTGGGCGGCCCCATCGATGGAAAACGGGAAAAGAAGAAGTTTTATTGATTCCTCAGGGACACTTTTGCATTTGATGGTAGATGTGATTTTATTGAACCATCTAATGTGATCTTGAGGATCGTCCCTGTCAAAACCATAGAATTGCCGCTGGGTTACCAGGTTTATCAACCCAGTTTTAAGCTCAAAATTCTCAGCCACGATGGCTGGAACAACAATGGCATCTCCGTACCCATTGGTGGGAGCTTGGAGAAGCTCATTCATAGGACGGTCTTCTGCCATGATGTCAGGGGTTTCGGGATCAGTTCGTATCTCGGGTACGACTGATGGAGCAGAACGTCTACGACGTCTTCGAGGTATGTTTCCAAGCTCACGAAAAGGGCTTGATGACCTAGAAGAACGAGTGCGTATGCACTTTTAGCAAAAATTTTCAATTAAAATCAAGATCGAGAAAAAACACAAGTGAACTTAAACCAACAATCAACAAGCGTACGGTAGCTCTCTAAAAGATAAACGCACAGAGTGGCGGAGAAGCAAAGGTGGGCAATTAATGCTCCTTAAAAACCCGCTTCTTTCAGTCCGACAATTTAATGTCAAACTATCCTTAAACCTCCATTATAGTTTGTTTATCAATCAAAGGTGAGCTGATATTCGCAAGTGATACAGAGGCAAGTTTTTAAATCTGATGTTTGGGAACTTATTATGGTCGTACCCCCAGTTAGGTAGTACTCTGTCTTGGTTCTCGATGGTAAATTTTATTGTTGTTATTATTAAACAAAGAAAACGGAAAATGTTTTTGGGTTTTTAATTTTTTATATGATAATAATAATAATAATATATATAGAAAAGAAAAGAAAAATATTTTTGTATTTTATATTGTTTTATGGGAAATAGGAACTTCTAGAAGAAGGATCTCAAATCACTAATCGCTTAAACTCTACACAATAGTCGCAGCACAACCTCCCCGGCAGCGGCGCCAAAATTTGATCCGTGCCGAATACACTTATAAATAAATGCAGACAGCGAATACGCGTGAATAATTACAAATTACCCCTTTGTGAAAAAGGATACTTGCAAAAACTCACGTTCGTGTGTAGTGTGAAGACAGGTAAGTAATTACCCGGATCGTTTCCCAACGAGGTGTGAATGGGCAAACTGTGAAAAGTTAGGATTAGAGTGACTGATGTGATTAGGTATTTGATTTTGCTTTTTAATAATTCTAAATAAAAAAACAGATATACACAGGAAAATTAAACGCGAATTAATAAATTAAAAACGCGTAACAGGAAATCTAAAATGGGACAAAAACTGAAATTTATGAAATTAAAACCTAAAAATGTAAAATGATTTAAAACTTATTTTAAAACTAAAATTATATTTTTTACACTTTTTATTTAATTATTATTAATTATTTATTATTTAATAATTATTTAAAACTTATTTAAATTATAATAAATACCAAATGAACAAAGAAAAATCTAAAACTATTTCTATAAATATTATAAGATGAAAAGAAGCTAAGAAAATTATAAAAATGAAAATTACTTAATTAAAAATTTAAAAAGATAAATTCTATTAAATAGAAGCTATCACTTATTTTCTATTTTGTTTTTCTTAAGGTCTAATAATATAATTATATTTTTCCTGTATTCTATTTAATAAAAGAAAATTATGAAAATTAAAATTATATTTTTCTGATTAATATTCTGTTTATTATGATTTAATTACTATTAGAAACTAATTAAAAAGATTAAAAATATCAAATGACTTAGGAAAAATCTGAAAAATTCAGGATAAGTCTAAAATAATATTCTTAATATAGGAAAATTAAAATCAAAAGTCTAATAAGCCTAAATAAGCAGATGGGCAGATAAGCAGTTGAGCTAATAAGCTCAAAACTCAACCAAATGCTCAGAACAGGTTTAATATACTTATATAAGCTTAAAACAACTTAAATAAAAGAGCTTATCCCACAGATTAAGCAAATGAGCACTTATGCAATTGCAAATTTTAGACAGAAACTCAGGAATCAGGCCAAATTGCAAGGCAAATTAAGCAGTTGAATTAAGCAGACAAGTTGAACAATATGGGGGCAAAAGTGAGATAGTACTATGAGCTATTGAAAAACACAAAAATCAGGGCCTGAGCTAATCTAGATAAGCCACAATTGATGAAAGTTCTGCAGCCTAAGCACTCAGTATATACTGAGTGCTGATGTGGAGAGTTGTGCAGAAAAGCACAAGCCAAAGGCACCTAATCCAATTCTTGTATCTACTCTAAATGGACTCAAAGTGACTCAGAGAAGCAAAGAAAAAGGACCAAAAGAGCTTATAGCTGCTTATGGCTTATTTGGCCTTTTTAGTTTCTAAAAATTCCACAAATTGCTCAAAACTACAAAACCAGTGAAATGAACTTGTTAAGTCTGAGAAACAGCTTATATTGACTCAATTAAGCTTAACAAAATTTGGACTAAGTGCAAATCTACAGTACAAGCTATGTTTGACCTGTTTGACTGAGTTAAACCAAACACCCCTTTCAAGGTGTCTGTTTTGGATTTTCAAAGGAAACAGATAATTTAACTTATGAATACTGATCTTTACTGATTAAATAACTTATATAAACTATACTAAGCAACTTTAGAACAGAAATAAGTAATAAATTAAGCTATGCTATGTTTTGCTATTTTTGGCTTTTATAAGTTTTTTAAGTGAAAATAAAGACTAAGACTTATTTAATATTAAAACACTGATGAAAGATAACTAATAATTGATAATAAGCAGTAAATGACAGAAATAACCTAGAAATAAGCTATTGCACAGTGACAATAGAAATTAAGCAAAAATCAAATAAAGCCTTACAACTGAAATTGGCTTATGAAAAGATGAACAAGGACCAGAAACCACTCCTAGCTTGTTGTCAACAAGCTAGAAACCAGAAAAGCCATCCAGATTAGCTTCTACCCCCAGAACTGCTTATTATGAGCTTTTGTTGACTTTCTTTGACTTTTTCTTCTTTCTTGAATTAGAGCAGAATTAAACTAACATAAGCTCACAGTAAGCTATAATTAGCTTATATAAGCTTATGTAAACAGATAATAAGCTTTTACAATTAACATTTAACTTAGTACGAATTACAGTAGAACTTGAAATTGTAAAGTAACTGAAATTTAAGACAAGATGTATTAAAATAAGATCAAAATGACTGAAATTAACTTGAATTAAGACTGGAAAGTGGAAATTACAATAATGAAAGACAATTACAATAAAAACTAACTACCTTTTATTTCTATTACATTGACCTATATATACTAAAAACACCTGGGAAATCCCTTGTCGACATCTCTGAGCAAATCCCAACCTTTAGATCTTCTTGAAATCATCTCAGCCACTCAAACTGATTTTGGCGCCAAAAGTGGTAGTAGTGGATTCGAGCAGGTTTTAAGCAATTAATGCATTTTGGGTGATTGTGGAGGTGGAGGAGAAGCATTTAATGCATTTGGCATGTTAGGTAAGGTGGTGGGTTATCAGAGAGGCGGTGGAGGTGGTGGTATCTGGTTTGTGGTTTTGGCGCGATCGGTGGTATAGAAGAAGGATTTGACTAAGTCAAATCCTGGGTTAAATAAGGGAGTCGGGTTTGGGCTTGGGTATTTAATTATTGGGTTGGGTTGGTAACTGGGTTTAGTGAATTGGGTTAAGGGTTAGGATAGTTGGGTTGGTTGGGTTTAATTTTAGTGTTGGATCCGATTTTAGATTTAATCACAAGGACCAAAGTTGTAATTACTGAATTCTTGAAGGGTTGAGTAGACAATTTTCCAAAGTTATCAAAAGGGTCTATTTTGCCAATTAAAAATAGCACAAGGGTTTTATTTGATAAATTATAATTTTTAAAACCCGAGGACTAGATTTGCCAATTTTGAAACTTGAGGGGTAAAAGTTGTCATTTTTAGAAAACTTTCATCCAGGGATTAAAAGTGAATATGTTTGATATCCCAAGGACTAAAGTTGACTTTTCTTTCATTTTAAACCTTCAGGGACTAAATCTGCCAATTTGTGAAACTTCAGGGACTGAAAGTGACAATTATGCAAACTTTGTTCGCTTTTCACTTGTTTTCAATCTTTTTGTTCCTGAGTCATATAAAAACACATTTTATGATATTTTCAGTATTTTGAAGCATATCTGCATGTTTTTAAATGTTTTTTGCAGATAAAATGTAACAGAAATGATGAGTATTTAGACACTCATCACTTAAACAAGTCAATGATGATGTGAAAAACGATTTTTCAAAAGAAATTTGCAAACTCAACCAGAGGTTGAAATGGTGTCAAACTTAGAGTCTCGCCTTTGAGTTAAAACTACAAAACCAAAACACATCTTTGTCCTTTCAAAACAGTCATGCTTCTGAAAATCTGATTGAGAAAGAAAATGTTGTTTTAAAACAGCAAATTTCTAAATACGAAAAGGACATCGATAAAGTTTGCCAAAACCGAAATGACACTGTTCGATTAAATCGAGAATTGGATTATAAAATTCAACAACAGAAACACATCATCATTGAATTGAGAGAAAAAATAAATGTACTTAAAAAAGGGAAAACTGTGAACAAGAAAGTGATTAAACCAGGCATGTATAAAGTAGACGAAATACCTAAGAAAGCATATTCCCAGAACACTAATGTGTATACTTCGACTTCTACAGAATTAGGCCCCTCTTCTAAGGTTAGCAGATCCAAGACTGCCAAGAAGACTAGTGCTTGGAAACCTAAGAACAGCTCATCTAAAGATCAAGAAGTAGAAGTTCACACTAGGCATTTGAATAAAAAGCAAGTTAAATCTAGGGAGAAAACTTGCTTTGTTCGAGATCTACACGGAAATGATCTTATGACAGGAGAACGCAGAACGAATCTATACACCATTTCATTATCAGATATGACCGCCTCTTCTCCAATATGCTTACTCTCTAAGGCACAATCAACAAAAGCATGGTTATGGCATAAGAGTTTGTCTCACTTGAATTTCAAAACAATGACAGAACTTGCACGTCATAAGTTAGTCGACGGTCTCCCTAGATTTCGGTATGCCAAAGATCACCTTTGTCCTGCATGTGAATAAGGGAAAAGCAGTCGTGCCCTTTTTCCTCCAAAAACTGAGCACAGTACGGATCATGTACTCCAACTTCTTCATATGGATTTGTGTGGCCCAATGAGAGTGCAAACAATCAACGGGAAGAGTTACATTCTGGTAATCGTCGATGACTTCTCACGATGGACTTGGGTCTACTTTCTTCGCTCCAAAGATCAAGCTCCTTCGATGATCATCACCTTTCTCACCAAAATTCAGGTTCAGCTTCGCAATACCGTTAGAAAAGTAAGAACAGACAACGGAACCGAAATCAAGAACCACACTCTTAGTGATTACTTTGTGAAAGTAGGTATTGAACAACAAACATCAATTCCACGCAGCCCCGAACAGAATGGAGTGGTTGAAAGACGAAACAGAATGTTAGTCAAAGCTGCAAGGACGATGTTGATTAACGCTCAATTACCTGATTACCTTTGGGCTGAAGCTGTTTCCACTGCATGCTACACCCAAAACCCTTGCATGATCACCAAAAGATACAACAAAACCCCATATGAACTTGTTCATAAACGAAAACCGAACATAAATTACTTTCATGTATTTGGGGCCCTCTGTTACCCAAATAATGATCGTGATGACCTTGGAAAGTTGAAAGCCAAAGCGGATATCGGAATTTTTGTTGGCTATTGTGAGAATTCAAAAGGATTTCGCATCTGGAACCGTCGAACCCGACAAATTCAAGAGACGATACACGCTCATTTCAATGAACTCACGGATATGGCTTCTGAGCAAAACAGCTTAGGACCCGATACTAACCATCTGAACTTTCCTGATCATTCAGCTGCACCACTATCCTTTAATCGCAAGGACTTGGAAGATTTGTTTGCTCCGCTATTTGATGACTCGTTCCTTAGTCGTGCTCCTGATGAGCCCACCATTCTCGCTGCAATCCTTGTTAATATACAGGCACCTGATACCACAGCAACGACATCTACCACATTTTCTATAGACGCACCACCAACGGAACCATCATCATCAGTGGATCAATCAGCCTCTTATACCAAGACTGCAGCTGAAGATCCACCCTCACCTTCTGAAGTACCCACACCACCAGACTATGACGAAAATGCACTTTTCAATCCATTTTCTTCGGCACCCACCTTTCTAGATACTGCCAAGTCCTCAACGAGCAATTTGGATCCGTCAAACATGCACCAAACTTTCAACACTACCCCTCAACCCACAAGTGGAATAAGGATCACCCATTAGTGAACGTGATTGGTAATCCAGATAATCCAGTCATGACACGAAAGAAACTCCAAACGGACAGTGAAACTTGCATGTATGCACTCACCGTTTGTCAAACCGAACCGAAAAACATTAAAGAAGCTCTTACTTACGACAATTGGATTGAGTCAATGCAAGAAGAACTCGATCAATTCAAGCGTCTAGAAGTTTGGGAATTGGTAGAACGACCAGCTGGAGTTTACGTTGTCGGACTAAAATGGATCTGGAAGAACAAGTTGGATGCTGATGGGACAGTTATTCGTAATAAATCTCGCCTGGTAGCTAAAGGATACAGTCAAACAGAAGGTATCGACTTCGAGGAATCTTTCGCACCAGTGGCAAGACTTGAAGCCGTTCGTATGTTTCTGGCATATGCAGCTCACAAGAATATCATTGTATATCAAATGGATGTGAAGACGGCGTTTCTGAATGGACAACTCCGGGAAGAAGTGTACGTCACACAACCAGACGGCTTTATCGACCCAGAACATCTGAAGCATGTTTACTGGCTCAAGAAAGCCCTCTATGGCCTTAAACAAGCCCCAAGGGCATGGTACGATAAATTGTCTGCATTCCTAATAGCCAATCATTTTACAAAAGGTTCTGTTGATCCAACACTGTTTATACAAAAACACGGGGCGGACATCTTAATTGTTCAAATCTATGTGGATGATATCATTTTTGGTTCAACACATAAGAAATACTCAAATGCTTTTGCTAAATTAATGAAACAAAACTTTGAGATGTCCATGATGGGTAAATTTAAGTTCTTCTTAGGACTCCAAGTTCATCAATCACCCTGTGGTATTTTCTTAAGTCAGTCCAAATATGCTCAAGAGATTTTGAAAAAGCATGGCATGAAAAGTAGTGACACCTATAATACACCGATGTCCTCATCATCCCCTAAGCTGGATGCTGATTTACATGGGACACCAACTGACCCTACCAAATACCGTAGTATGATTGGGTCACTCATATATCTAACAGCCAGTCGACCAGACATAGTATTTGCTACATATCTTTGCTCCCGCTATCAGTCTAGACCAACTGAACGACACCTCTCGGAGGTTAAGAGAATCCTTCGATGCGTAAAGGGAACCATTCACTTGAGGATCTGGTATCTGAAGGATTTTGGCTTTAAACTAATTACCTTTTCAGACGCTGATCATGGAGGATGCTTAGATACAAAGAAAAGTACCTCAGGGGGAGTGCAATTCTTAGGTGACAAGCTTGTATCTTGGCAGTCAAAGAAGCAGGATTGTACATCACTGTCATCAACTGAATCCGAATACGTAGCCATGTCGGCATGCTGTGCTCAAGTCATCTGGATGAGGTCACAGCTGATGGATTACGGATACGTCTTCAACAAGATTCCGATGTATTGCGACTCCAAGAGTGCCATCGCTATCTCGTGCAACACTGTTCAGCATTCAAAGTCCATGCATATTGCTCTTCGTTATCACTTCATCAAAGAGAACGTGGAACAGGGAACCATAGAACTTTACTTTGTGGGTACAGAATACCAACTGGCCGACTTATTCACTAAAGCCTTGCCTCATCCAAGATTTGTGGGATTAGTTCACCAGATTGGTATGCGATGTTTGACTCCTGACGATTTAGCAAACTTTATTAAAGAAAGTTAAACGAGTCAAACATCCTGCCTATTTTCTGTAAATAATTTTTGTATCAATTTTCATTAAAAAAAAAAAAAAAAAAAAACCATTTTTCATCTCTACGAGTGTGCAAACATTCAACCAATCAAAATTTGTTCTCGTCATTTCAAATTTAATCAATTTCCAATCACGACCAAATTTTGAGGGGGATAATTTTTACCGTTTGCACATCCTCTGTCAAACTCTTCACCATCATCGTTCAAGAGGGGAGAATGTAAATAACTTATGTTTTCATCACATTGGATTAAGGGTTTAACATCGTTAAAATTCAAGGACTGTTAGTGTCAAAGTAGCATAAGTTTACCATTTTTGAACCGATTGTGAACCAGGAATAGAGTTAAGGGGCTAAAAGTGAAAAAGTGAAAACTTAAAAAACTATATAAGTCCAAACTCAAATTCTTTATTCACAAAAACACAGAATACTTGCTCAATCCCGCCATAACATCGCTCTAACTCAAGCATTTTGATTTCTCTCAAAAACTCATTTGTAAGTGTTATATAGCCTTAATCATGTGTTGTAATCACTCGAATGAAATCTTGCAACATCCCTGTGGCTCAATTTTTCCAATTAGCGATCTAGGGTTCTTGGGATTAATTTGGGGATTTCTTGGTTGTTATGTTACAATATAATTGTGATAGTTCTTAATCATAACAACATGCTTAGGAGTGATTTTACAATGCTTAATTGCACTGTATAACTTTAATTGATGCATATAGAGATTATTAGGGTTCATAGGGTCGAATTAATGGTTGGCAACAAATTAGTGTATGTTTATGTGATTTTATTGGTGGGATATGGTTGTATATGTATTGTGATTATGCGCTTAAGAGTTTATAACATCAATCTTACATATGACCTAAGTCGAATGATTGTATGTCATAAAAGTGACTGTGCAAATTCATGTGTAGTTTGTTATGGATATCTGGGTGCTTTATCATGATTAGGACATTGTTAGGATGTCAGTAGTACATAACCTGTTGCCTGAATATGTCCTGAATGCGAATTTGGTTAGATTGAATGTTTCCGAGTTAGCTATGAATGTTGCCGAGTAAGACTGATATTCTCCAAGTTAAGAGAATGATCTTGGTTACTTTGGAATTGTTGATGAATTTTTCCGAGCAAGCCTCTTTATCTCCGAGCAAAGAGTATGAAACTGAGTAACTTAGAATTTGTTCTAAAATTTTCCAAGTAACTCAGTTTGTCTCCGAGTAACGTGATAAACAGACTTTCCGAATAAGGATTTTAACTTTTTCCGAGTAACCTAAGTTCATCAGACTTCCGAACAAGTTTTTATCTCCGAGTTAGGAGCGTTTTATATATTTTCCGAGTAAGGAAACTTGTAGTCTCTGACTTAGACCAGACATTTTCCAATTTGGTTTAAATCCTCTGAGTAAGGCTCATTTCCTCCGAGTAACTAGTTGTTTTTCCGAGTAACAACCTTTTTCCAGACTTAGTCAATTTTGATGTATAAGTTCAGTAGAAAAGAGTGTTTTGCTGATGTGTGCTGGTGTTGAATATATGATTGCCTGTTTGAACTATTCATGTTATCTATGATTAAGTCTTCCTAAGAGATACATCATATTAGTTAGATTAAGACCATGTAACATGTTACTCACACTAACATACATATACACTCTCTTTTGTGTGTTTGTTTGTGTTTATGCTGAACAGGGATAATCATGTCTCGCACTCCTATTGCTAGAGAGGAACTGATCCGAGAAGGTGACAAATGCAAGATCAGCAAATCCAATTCGAAGGTGGATTTCGATAAACTACCATGTCATGACTCATGCCAGATAATGGTAGAAATTCTCAAGCGACATTTCGTCAGTTCTGTCATGACTGAATCAGCAACTGTACCAGAAGTCTACTTGAATCAGTTCTGGCACAAGCTATTTATCAGCAGATGTAACACCCCCGTTTTCGATATTCGCAGCGGAAATATAAGTTGGGGTGCTACTAAACAGTTCACAGTCATGATAATAGAAAACGACTCGAAAAGAGACGTTTTTAGATAAAATTGTTATCATTCATTATCAGATTTATAATATGAGGTCCCAACAGGAGGTTCTCAAAATACATTTAGAAAAATATATTATTTGTTGAATGATAACATAGGCAATCCATAGCCAATCCCGTGCCATGCCATGCTTCCAATTACCTGAGATAAGCATGCTAAAAGGTCAACACAAAGGTTGAGTGAATCCATAGCGTTTAACGTTAAATAATCGATTTGAACATAAGCTAAATAAATAGTAAATCGGAAATATACATATTGCTCTAAGTCTCATGAACTCAAACGATAACGGGGTGTGTGTGTGTGTGTGATATCATAAAATGATATAAATAAGGGTGTATTTGGTTATCAATCCGGCTAGCGCTAAGTCTATCCATCGGGCTAACACAAATAAGGTGCATTTGGTTATCAATCCGGCTAGCACAAAGTCTATCCATCCGGCTAACACAAATGGGGTGCATTTGGTTACTTAACCAGCAACACAAATGGGATATCTTAGGCAATATTAATCATGAAATCATACAGAAAATACTTATGTTCAGTTTGGTAGCATGTATCTCCCCACATATTTAGAAAACGTAATAAAAAGTGGGACTATGAACTCACCTGATTAGTCTGGATGGAAAACAAAATGACAGAAAGTTGATAAACGTCTCCGGACAAGGAACCTGGGTTGTTATGCCAATATTTAGTAATCATATTCAGATGATTATAGTTTATTTCGTTTCGTTTTGTTGTTTGGTTGTTTGTTATATCTTTTGTTCTGTTCATTCGTTGGTTCGTTGTTGAAATAAACGTTTTATATTAATATTAAGTAGGAAAATAAAAATAGAAAGGATGAAAATATTGGATAGGAAAAGTTACGTTTTAACTCCTAAGGTTTGGTCAAATGACAGTTCACACCCTGGACTTTTGGAAAATGACAATTTCTACCCTCAAGTTTCAAAAATAACAATTTCACCCCTTTTTATTTGTTATTGCCAGAAAATACCCTTGATTATATTTATTTACAAAATCAACCCTGAAAACGTTAATTTAATAAAAATTATACTTAGGTTATACACGACTTGGCTAGAACTTTGGACACAAATATCTTAACGAAAACTAAATGATCTTTCGTGTTCTCAGTTTCTAATAAAAGGCAGCTAGGTCGACTTTAAACATGTCAGAGATCATAATTTATAAAATTCGTTTGGTGTTCGGAATATGTTCCAAAAGTTGAGTAGTCGAACATATTTTAAATGGAATTCTGAAAATAGGATTTTAGACAAGTGATCGACCAAATTTGAACTCGAATAACTTTTGAACCACTCGACGGTTTTTCAAAATATTTCTTTCTAAATTAAGTTCATTATATGAACTCTAGTATACCTAAAACATAAAATTTATGAGGATCAAATAGGGGTCGAAAGTTTGGTTAGAAGTTGGTAGGTTGATCAACTAAAATCAATGTTGCAAAACAAGGCCTACAAGGCCGATTAATCACCGATTAGGTGCTACAAGGCTACCAACCTTTCCGATTTGTGTAAATCGGTCAAACAACTCGGTCAACCGTGGTCAATGATGGTTAATGACGGTCAACGGTGGTCAAGCTTACCCAACACTTTCAAACCTTGCTGAAAATACCCAAAACTCGTCGTAAAATTGTTTAATAACTTATACTTGTTGTTTATATCTATTTTAAGATGTTTTTTGAAGAAAAATCTTGCTAGTAATACCTAAAATTTACCGGAAATACCTAAAACTTGCCGGAAATACAAAAAACTTGTCAAAAATGCCAATCCAATTAATCACCGATTAATCCCGCCTAGACCGATTATAAGCTACAGGGGGATCGACCGCCCGACTACCGATTCACGATTTTTGCAACCTTGACTAAAATAGAAAAATAATAACTGAGTTTTTAGGTTCTTATTTTAGCAATATAGGGGCAACTTTAGACACTAATAAATTTTGACTCGATCAATGATTTTACTTAATTCTTTCTTCTAAATTAAGTTTGCCAGGTCGACTCTATCATGCCAAAAAGTTGAAATTTTTAGAGTTCATATGGGGTTCGAAAAATAGGACGCAAGTTGGGCTCATGGGCGACAGAACTGGAAATTAAGTAACTGGAAAAATTTTATTTCTATTTTTAGCGATATGAGGCAAGATTCAAGACTCGATATCTCCATAGAAAATAGATCGTTTTTCAAAATTCTTTTTCCTAACTCGAGCTAGCTGGATGGACTTCTTAAATACCAAAAACCAAAGTTTAACAGGGTCATTAGAAGGTTGGTTTTCAGGATGAAAGTAGGGCTGTGGGGGTTGGTTTCCACTCGACAGAACCACAGAAACCTTACCCGATATAGGTTTTAGGGTTTTTAGGGTTTCTAACTAAGATGATATGATTACTTTAAGTATATATTGATATGTTTAATCATGTTTATCATACTAATGATTTGTTTAGATCAAAAATCAAATAATTAGGGTGCGTTTATACGTACTGCTCGAACAAAAACTAAAGGAAAAGAATTATATTTTGGTTTTTGATTTCATTTGTTAGTAGTGATTATGTAATAATGTATTTTAGATGTTTCTAAGTATAATTAACATAAAAGAACTGAAATATAAATAGAGTTAAGTGACTTACTTAGGTTGGTGATCGACTAGGGTTTTTGGACTTGTATTGATTCGACCTTGTTTTTCCAGTGTTCCTCCTCTCTTCTGGTCTTTCTAAGTTTAGGTTTAGAGTTTAGTGAGGTTGGGATTAGAAATGAAATGATATATGGCTGTGTTTGGGTATATGGTCGAATGATGTGAATACAAGTAATAGTTGTAGTTGTTATTTATAGTGTAAGAATTCTAGGGTTTGTGAGAAGGGATAAGGAGACAAGGTATGGAGACTTTGGCTGACAGAACCTGTGAAATAGGCCACTTGGATAGGAGGAGGAGGAGGGAGAAGAGGTGGTGACGTGGCCGGTTTGGTTGCCAAGAATTTTAACTACCAATGGGGTTTACTCTTGAAGAAGAAGGGTGACAAGTGGAGAGGTTTATAGAAATGAATAGGAGAGTTTGTCCATGGCCAAGTTCATTGTACCCTTAAGGTGTAAGCTTAGTTTGATTATCTAGTTAGAATTCGAACCAGATTTTCAGTGGAAGGGTCGAATGGGCTTTAGGTTGTGGTACAATAGGCATTGGTGTGTTGTAACTAGGGTTTAGGAAAGGAACTAATTTAGTTTGAGTGTCTTGTTAATTTAGAAAATACTTAAGAGTTTATATATATATACATATATTACGGATTTTTGAAAATAAAAGGAAAAATTAGTTTAGACTTATAAGATTTGTAAAACATGTTTAATAGACTTGTACAATAATGTAGGATTTAAGAAAAATATAAGTTTAATGATTTATTAAGTTATAAAAATTAATTGTAAATTTTTATCATGTTTAAAAGTGACTAAATGGAATTTATAGTTTTCGTGCATTAGGTACTTATACTTTGGGCTAAAAGACTTGTAAAATTATTTAAGGATTTTAGAAAATATAATTTATAAAAGTTATGCATAAATAGTTTGTATTTTGTGCTTTAAAAATAATATAAATGAGATTTTAATAAAGATTTTGCAAATAAATGATTTTATGCATAAATGACTTGTACTCTAGCTTAAATAACTTGTAAACTTTATATTTTGTAAAAATATTCTAGAAATAAATTAGGGTTTGTGAAATGAATGCATAAAATAACACTTATGTGAAATTAGGGTTTTATCGGGAACAAAATAGAATTAGGGTTTCTGGTGCTTTAGTAACTTGTACATTAACTCAGATATGTGGTATTTTTATGTTATGAGGTTTAGTTGTTCATATTTGGTGTTGTGGTAAATTTTAGGGTTTCCTAGAAACTCTATTCAGATAATGAATGTTTTGTTAAGGATTTTATCGTAAAATGGTAAATGGTATTCTGTGATATTTTTATATCATGATGTTTATGAAATAAACATTAGGTTTGTTAGACAGGTCTGTGGGAGCACGTTTATCAATGATGTGATCTGCGTCACATAAGATGAGAGATAAATTCAAATAAAAAAAAAAAAAAATTACCCGTGGAAAAGGATAATAATTCTGTAAAGTAAATAGGAAATTTTACGAGTGGTTACAGTATCCCCCTGTTGAAGGGAATCTCGTCCCGAGATTCGATATGTGTTGGTTGGAAAGTTGAGAAAAATTATGTATAGGGATAGTTAGGTTCAGATTTCTATCTTATCCAGATAGGGAACGCGATAAAGGAAAATCATATAACGATTTGGGTTAGGATGAGTGTTTGATATGCTTAAAATGCCTCAAGTTAAAAATAATATCACTTAAAATTTTATCTTTATTCTTGAGTCCGCTTTCCGATAATGTCGTTTCACTGATAATCCTTGGTTCTCCGTTTAATACCAAAGGATCAGGGTTTGGTCAGTTTTATCTCTACTGGATGAACTAAATTTGAGTGTTTTGCCACCTAATGCGTCACTATGCAACGGTCAGATTCCTAAAGTGGATGAATAGTGATTTAAACGGTCGAATTTCCCCTATAAATACCTCATTTCTAATCCTCATTCTTTCATCACAAAACTCCTTTCTAAAATCCTCAAAATGCCACACCTTGTTACATTCTTAGCGATTGTCTACGTGGTCCTTGCGGTTTCTTATTTGGCTTACGTCCCCAGCGAAGATCATACTTTTCTAGTTTGCGTTCTAGCAATCGTTATGCCTATCGTGGTCTTTGCTATCGGAGTCGACAAGATATGGGGGTAAGGTTTGTTTTTCTAAGTAATCTTCCGAAAATTTCGTATTTATTCTTACGCCTAGTTTTTGTTCTCGTAGGATAATCAAGGTCATTCATCCTGTCGTGGCTCTAGCTATTGTGTTATTGGTGGCTATCCTCATATTCATGACGGGTCAACCTTTTGAAGAATCTATTCCTTATCTTGTAATCATTGTAACCTTAGTATTTCCGTTCTTAATTATTTCACTATGTATGAACTTCCGAGGTTATGAATCAATCTTAGGGCTTTTCTATCCATAATGTTGTAGAATTCCTATCTTAGAGATGATGTGTAGTAGCTGTAGACTTTTGTTGTATCAATCTATAAATAATTTGTTTTGTTTTAATATTTTGCTTTTGAATGAAAATCACTAGTAGAAAAATCTGAAAATATAACTGTTCCAATTCACTACATGATTCTTCCTGAATTATACATAGTTGATCAGGTTATGTATAATTAAGGACCAAATGATGTAATGTTTTGTTCAGTCACTGTGATATTTATTCTTTTTCAAAAAGTTTTAGATGGTGTTCAACGTTTTATTTCTGTAAAATAGATTCATAAATAATTTTGAAAAGCATAGGAAAATTTTAGTCTACTTTATGGTGATGGGTTAAGGTTTCCTAAGGTATTAATGAAATAATCCTCAAAATAAATCTTAAAGTTTGTCTAAGGTTTTACTAGGCAACGTTTATGAATAAGGTATGGAGAAATAGAATAGATAGGAAGGTTAAACGCAGATTTAGGAATATGAAGGAATTATTACAGGATAGAAATTTCATAGAGTAGAAAGATAATTTATTTAGGTTACGTTCATCTTAACTAAAGTAGTTCTGAAAGGAAAATTACAACTTAAAGAGTTCTAAACCTCAATTTATTCATTACTTCCGAGATATCAAACTTAAAGGTCATACTAGGACATAGATGAGATTCCTTAATGAGTTCTAGTTTTCTTCCGAATCAGTCTTAGTCTTCCAGTAGGGATTGAAGTTCGGGAATTGATTCCTATAATGTCCTTTTCTGTTATATCCATAACAAGTCACGGTTAATGGCTGTGGGTTGGCTAGGTTCGGAAGGAAAAAGATAAGTGACACTTATTTGACTCTAGGCATTGCTTATACGAAGCCATTTGTCTATTAAGAATAATAAACAAATGATAGGGTTTCTGGAGTGTCAGATTCAAGAGGATTTGTTTCAACATCTTTCTGAATTGTTTCTTGGGGTAAATTTTGTCCTAACCTCGAATGTTATTGGGCAACCAATTTACTTTTCGTCGGATCTGGTTTTCTAAGAGAATGGGTAGGTGATGTACATATAGTACGAAAAGTTGTTTCATTAAGTTCGGGAGTTTCGGGGGATATGATACTATAGTAACCCGCAAATAGTGATTATGAGCAATTCTAAATTGCAAATAAAGCTAATCAAATAGTTATCAGATTTGTGCATTATCCATGCCATATAGTCATAATAAAGGATGCTCTAAATACTGAAACATACCTGGCACGGAGGGCGTAGGACTTTATGGTGTAAGTTTGTTTATTTTTGAAAACGCGATTATAGTCCAATGTTTAAAAACACTTGGTTCTCTATAACCATGAGCTCTGATACCACTCTGTAACACCCCCGTTTTCGATATTCGCAGCGGAAATATAAGTTGGGGTGCTACTAAACAGTTCACAGTCATGATAATAGAAAACGACTTGAAAAGAGACGTTTTTAGATAAAATTGTTATCATTCATTATCAGAGTTATAATATGAGGTCCCAACAGGAGGTTCTCAAAATACATTTATAAAAATATATTATTTGTTGAATGATAACATAGGCAGTCCATAGCCAATCCCATGCCGTGCCATGCCATGCTTCCAATTACCTGAGATAAGCATGCTAAAAGGTCAACACAAAGGTTGAGTGAATCCATAGCGTTTAACGTTAAATAATCGATTTGAACATAAGCTAAATAAATAGTAAATCGGAAATATACATATTGCTCTAAGTCTCATGAACTCAAACGATAACGGGGGGGGGGGGGGGGGTGTGTGGTATCATAAAATGATATAAATAAGGGTGTATTTGGTTATCAATCCGGCCAGCGCAAAGTCTATCCATCCGGCTAACTCAAATAAGGTGCATTTGGTTATCAATCCGGCTAGCAAAAAGTCTATCCATCCGACTAACACAAATGGGGTGCATTTGGTTACTTAACCAACAACACAAATGGGATATCTTAGGCAATATTAATCATGAAATCATACAGAAAATACTTATGTTCGGTTTGGTAGCATGTATCTCCCCACATATTTAGAAAACGTAATAAAAAGTGGGACTATGAACTCACCTGATCAGTTTGGATGGAAAACAAAATGACAGAAAGTTGATAAACGTCTCCGGACAAGGAACCTGGGTTGTTATGCCAATATTTAGTAATCATATTCAGATGATTATAGTTTATTTCGTTTCGTTTTGTTGTTTGGTTGTTTGTTATATCTTTTGTTCTGTTCATTCGTTGGTTCGTTGTTGAAATAAACGTTTTATATTAATATTAAGTAGGAAAATAAAAATAGAAAGGATGAAAATATTGGTTAGGAAAAGTTATGTTTTAACTCCTAAGGTTTGGTCAAATGACAGTTCACACCCTGGACTTTTGGAAAATGACAATTTCTACCCTCAAGTTTCAAAAATAACAATTTCACCCCTTTTTATTTGTTATTGCCAGAAAATACCCTTGATTATATTTATTTCCAAAATCAACCCTGAAAACTTTAATTTAATAAAAATCATACTTAGGTTATACACGACTTGGCTAGAACTTTGGACACAAATATCTTAACGAAAACTAAATGATTTTTCGTGTTCTCAGTTTCTAATAAAAGGCAGCTAGGTCGACTTTAAACATGTCAGAGATCATAATTTATAAAATTCGTTTGGTGTTCGAAATATGTTCCAAAAGTTGAGTAGTCGAACATATTTTAAATGGAATTCTGAAAATAGGATTTTAGACAAGTGATCGACCAAATTTGAACTCGAATAACTTTTGAACCACTCGACGGTTTTTCAAAATATTTCTTTCTAAATTAAGTTCATTATATGAACTCTAGTATACCTAAAACATAAAATTTATGAGGATCAAATAGGGGTCGAAAGTTTGGTTAGAAGTTGGTAGGTTGATCAACTAAAATAGAAAAATCATAACTGAGTTTTTAGGTTCTTATTTTAGCAATATAGGGGCAACTTTAGACACTAATAAATTTTGACTCGATCAATGATTTTACTTAATTCTTTCTTCTAAATTAAGTTTGCTAGGTCGACTCTATCATGCCAAAAAGTTGAAATTTTTAGAGTTCATATGGGGTTCGAAAAATAGGACGCAAGTTGGGCTCATGGGCGACAGAACTGGAAATTAAGTAACTGGAAAAATTTTATTTCTATTTTTAGCGATATGAGGCAAGATTCAAGACTCGATATCTCCATAGAAAATGGATCGTTTTTCGAAATTCTTTTTCCTAACTCGAGCTAGCTGGATGGACTTCTTAAATACCAAAAACCAGAATTTAACAGGGTCATTAGAAGGTTGGTTTTCAGGTTGAAAGTAGGGCTGTGGGGGTTGGTTTCCACTCGACATAACCACAGAAACCTTACCCGATATAGGTTTTAGGGTTTCTAACTAAGATGATATGATTACTTTAAGTATATATTGATATGTTTAATCATGTTTATCATACTAATGATTTGTTAGATCAAACATCAAATAACTAGGGTGCGTTTATACGTACTGCTCGAACAGAAACTAAAGGAAAAGAATTATATTTTGGTTTTTGATTTCATTTGTTAGTAGTGATTATGTAATAATGTGTTTTAGATGTTTCTAAGTATAATTAACATAAAAGAACTGAAATATAAATAGAGTTAAGTGACTTACTTAGGTTGGTGATCGACTAGGGTTTTTGGACTTGTATTGATTCGACCTTGTTTTTTCAGTGTTCCTCCTCTCTTCTGGTCTTTCTAAGTTTAGGTTTAGAGTTTAGTGAGGTTGGGATTAGAAATGAAATGATATATGGCTGTGTTTGGGTATATGGTCGAATGATGTTAATACAAGTGATAGTTGTGGTTGTTATTTATAGGGTAAGAATTCTAGGGTTTATGAGAAGGGATAAGGAGACAGGGTATGGAGACTTTGGCTGACTGAACCTGTGAAATAGGCCACTTGGATAGGAGGAGGAGGAGGGAGAAGAGGTGGTGATGTGGCCGGTTTGGTTGCCAAGAATTTTAACTACCAATGGGGTTTACTCTTGAAGAAGAAGGGTGACAAGTGGAGAGGTTTATAGAAATGAATAGGAGAGTTTGTCCATGGCCAAGTTCATTGTACCCTTAAGGTGTAAGCTTAGTTTGATTATCTAGTTAGAATTCGAACCAGATTTTCAGTGGAAGGGTCGAATGGGCTTTAGGTTGTGGTACAATAGGCATTGGTGTGTTGTAACTAGGGTTTAGGAAAGGAACTAATTTAGTTTGAGTGTCTTGTTAATTTAGAAAATACTTAAGAGTTTATATATATACATATATTTCGGATTTTTGAAAATAAAAGGAAAAATTAGTTTAGACTTATAAGAGTTGTAAAACATGCTTAATAGACTTGTACAATAATGTAGGATTTAAGAAAAATATAAGTTTAATGATTTATTAAGTTATAAAAATTAATTGTAAATTTTTATCATGTTTAAAAGTGACTAAATGGAATTTATAGTTTTCTTGCATTAGGTACTTGTACTTTGGGCTAAAAGACTTGTAAAATTATTTAAGGAGTTTAGAAAATATAATTTATAAAAGTTATGCTTAAATAGTTTGTATTTTGTGCTTTAAAAATAATATAAATGAGATTTTAATAAAGATTTTGCAAATAAATGATTTTATGCATAAATGACTTGTACTCTAGCTTAAATAACTTGTAAACTTTATATTTTGTAAAAATATTCTAGAAATAAATTAGGGTTTGTGAAATGAATGCATAAAATAACACTTATGTGAAATTAGGGTTTTATCGGGAACAAAATAGAATTAGGGTTTCTGGTGTTTTAGTAACTTGTACATTAACTCAGATATGTGGTATTTTTATGTTATGAGGTTTAGTTGTTCATATTTGGTGTTGTGGTAAATTTTAGGGTTTCCTAGAAACTCTATTCAGATAATGAATGTTTTGTTAAGGATTTTATCGTAAAATGGTAAATGGTATTCTGTGATATTTTTATATCATGATGTTTATGAAATAAACATTAGGTTTATTAGACAGGTCTGTGGGAGCACGTTTATCAATGATGTGATCTACGTCACATAAGATGAGAGATACATTCAAATAAATAAATAAAAAAATTACCCGTGGAAAAGGATAATAATTCTGTAAAGTAAATAGGAAATTTTACGAGTGTTTACAGCAGAGATACAAAGACTATGGCTATTACCATTGATGACAAGAGAATCAAGTTCGATGTCAACACTCTTCGAGCTATTCTTAATCTTCCTCCACCAGAGTCCGGTCCCAACAAGTCATTTCGCAAAGAACCCACCTTTGAGCAAATAGTTGAAAATCTGAAACTAATTGGCTATGATGAAGACAGTGAAGAACTTAACTCTAGCTCTAAGGTCGACAGAAAACACATTCCACAACCTTGGTTGACACTGTTCACCATCATCAGCCATTGCATAACAGGCAAGGAAACAGGATTAGAACACCCCCGACTTGAACAACTCAAGTTCTTTCACGGTGTAATTAATCTGCACCACATGGACTTTGCTCAATACATCTGGACTGAGGGGTTTGTACCTCAAGAAACGGGTGCTTTTGATGACACCGAACCCCATTATGACTTGACAATGGAATAACATGATGCTGATATTGCTCCTCCTAAGGTCACAACTGTTCCTGCACCACCAGCTAATGCAGCTTTGATGCCTGCACTAGAATGGGTAAACCCAGATGTTGCGAAGCACACATGGTTTGAACAAATGGTGGATGCACACCCTGATACTCCTGAAGGTGCTATTCTTGCTGAAGGATCAATTGTGAATTTTACGAAATGATTAAAGAAAGCAATGCGGGTTCAGTAGTTAGAACTATCAGATATCATCAAAGTTCGCGAAGCTGGCTTTACTAAGTTCAAGACAGTCACCACATCGCATTTAGAGTTCGAGTATAACTTGGAGCAGGTTGCAAGGGCAATGTCAGAGAACGTGAATTGGGGTGTTGCTGGCTCCTCTAATCTTCGGGATTATTCAAAACCTCTACCTCTTATCGGACCCTCTCACAACTTACAGATACCCAAGGCGTACTTCTTCAATAGAGACTTGGAGTATCTGATCTATGGTAATACGGACCCTGAAAAGCGGTATGCTACATCCCTCACTAAGTGTCCGGCAGCTTCCTACGTGTTAGATGGTTTTGAAGAACACCTGGACGAGTTATTCCTCAAAGAAGTTGAAGAATATAACGACGAAGCCGTTCTCGGTATCTATCACTGGCCAGACATGCGGAAGTGGTTCTATAAGTGGAAGCTAACAAAACCGTCTAGAACTGATGTGTTTCACAAGAGTCGGATACTATCTATCACCAGCGTTGAAACTGAATCCAAGTATGGGTATAATTTTCTGACGAAGATCACTGTAAGAAGACAGGATGGACAGGAATACACCTTCAAAGAAGCTGATTATCCGTATCTGAATATCAACGACATTGAAGATATGTATCTCCTAAAGATTCAAGGCAAGCTTGAACATTTACCGGGTCGTCTTCAGTACGACATCATCAACTATGTTCTGCTTTACATCCGTAGTATTGTAATCAGATCAAGAGTTGAGGATGTTCATCTTGGGGTAGAAAGCTACCAGCAGAAGTTAAATCTGGTCAAGCCAAATATCCAACCGCCGGGGATCGTAGAAAAGACGCCTTATACGTTCAGTGATAGACCATTTGGGTTGGTATATGTAAGGGATAGAAACTTACCAAGGTTCATGGGTTATCAGGAAATCCACAAATTCGGTGATGAGAGTTTGTTACGTATTAAGTCTGAACTTGAAGAGATTATGAAGAACCATAGGAAGAGGTTGACGACGGGGTGGTTGAGGCATATAACTTGGCGCCATAACGATGTGAAGCAAGCGATAAAGTTCCTGCATAGCATTGATCGAAGATTGAAGTTTCGAGAGACAATGAGGAGATTAGAGAGTTACGTGGGGGTCGACCGAGAATTCCGAACATTCTCACATTCCGCCGTCCCGAGTAGTCTATGGTATCATTTGTTAATCATTTTATCACTATTTCATCATTTGTTTGTATGTCTATGGCTTGTGCACACATCACAGTGCACAACCCGTTCCTGTAAAGAAAGGACCCTGAGGTACGCTTCAGTGCCTCAATCCAGATCAAAGGAGCAAAAGCTTCCTATTTATGAGTAGAATTAAACCAGAATTTTTTCTAAGTTTTTTTTTTTCAAAATTCTGCTCATAAGGACAAGTATTCCCTTGTTAAGGGGGAGTATTTGAAAAATAATCTTTGTTCTGAAAACTAAAGTTCTTGCAATTCTTCCCGTAAACCTCAAAAAGCGCATATTTTAATCAAGCGTTTAACAAAAACAACATGAGTATGCTATTTTTGAGGGGGAGAATTAAAATGTGATTAAAATATGGTACTAAAAAGTTGAAATCTCATGTGAGCTAGGCTCAGAATTGACCCTCGAATTGACGATAGCAAAAGTCAGTAGTCAAAAAGACATATCCGGGACGGGTAATAATTTCAAGCCAGTTTATCTGGTGATGTAAACGTGTCTCGCAAAGGATATGTCTGAGTAGAATGTATCGATTTCGAGCGATTTTCCTTGAATATGATCTGAACGGGTAATAATTTCAAGCTAGTTCTACTAGTGATGTAAACGTGTCTCGCAACGATCATGTTCATTGAAAATCAATCAATTCAAAAAGTGCTAACTCTACCCGACATGTGCAAATTTACCATTAACTACTTATGAGCACATGTTAAGGGGGAGTCTTTTTGAAAATCACAAAACTCTCAAAGTGTTAACAAATATGTTTTTTCAATCATAAGCACTTTGAGAGATTTTCAAAAGGTTTGGTTTATGGCAAACAATAGGATAGTCATGGTGATATAAGGTGACTAAGGTTAGGAAAAACCGTCCTTTGATCCGCCAGAGCCGGAGGGATTTACCCAAGGACAATACCAATAGTCTAGAACTAGAAAGTCCTAGGTATTATGAGAAAAATGGAGTAAAGAAATGAAAGGAGAAAGAAGGGGTTGAAGAATGAAAAAGAAAAGAAAAGAAAAGGGTGAAAAGAAATAGCCCTCCATTTGTTCAACCTTAGGGTAGAAACCGGGTTCAACACGTATGCTACTGGTTGTTACTACGGTAACGCCAGTATTGAAGATTAAGCCGTCATGGACCCAGTGACGCACTGCACTAAACCTTCTAGCCACTCAGGTGTCTCTCAAAAGACACTTGTTTCATTTCACACGGAGAACCCTTCATTGTCTATCGAACTCTCACTTTGAGATGTGTTGATATTGAAAAGGTGGCACTCTGCTCCATGCCTCCGACGACCCAAATACAAGCACTTAATTGAGTCTAGAGCCATGAGATATATCAAATATCTCTTAGGTACACTTAGTATACACTGGTTGTTCAACAAGGAACACCAGTTGTAAATTATAAGAGTGTCCTTCGTAGATATTAGCAATCTGCCGAGAACATTCATGAGAGAAACCACAAATGTGATTCTCAATGATTGAATAGAAATCCTGCCAGGGTCAACATCAAACAGCCCTGACAGCAGGTCACTTCGGTAATTCCTAGTGGGTTACACTTAGTGTTAGACCAAAACGGTCTACAGTCGTGGGGTGATCTCCAGCGACTCACTGAATCGTGGGTGCACTTCAGTGTGTCTGTGTAAGCTCTTTCAGGGGTATCCAATTCAGAACGGTCTGGGTTAGGATTAGAGAAAGTCTTCACACTATGCTGTTGACGATCTCGAAGTCCAAATCTTTAAGTACTAGATGATTTATTGCTAACAGCGAATCATGGAGACCGGAAATTTCGTTGACATCAGTTCATCATGCTCATATCCCGATGAAAAGTCAAAGATCAAGCAGAACAACATTTCACGAGTCAAAGATCGAAGCTTATGAAGTAAGTATTACTTGATACATGAAGAACAAAAGTCAGAAGACATATGAGCGTGGTGGGAAAGAAACAAAGACACCAGAGTTAAAGAATGTCGGTGGAAGACAAATCCTTATATTACCATATCACTGAGTCAAGAACAAAGAACAAAGATTCAGATGACGTCAAGCAACCTCGATGATTAATACTTAGGGGGAGATTGTTGGGAACTCGTTTTAGATTATTGAAGTATTAATCATGTTATGTAATAGGTTGCTTAGGCCTTTAGGTTAGATTTAAGCTACGGCCTGTGTAGAAGGTCCATGGGCCGTGACCCAGTTCTTATTTTCTATTATGGGTTGCGCCCCATTTCATTACATTTCATGTTAAACACTATAAATATCCCTCCCATTTAATGGAAGGGTTGTTGGTTAATTGATTATTAATTTTTATTATACTTGTGATTAACCTAATCATTCTCTCTCTCTAAATCTCTCTAGTAACCGTGAGATTAATATTAAGACCTAACAATAAACATTACTTTATCATTGATGTTTTCCAGTGATATAGTTTCGATAATCTACCTAACATATAACTGATGATGAGTCTAACCATTTAAATCACCACTTGAAATAATATCTTGTGAGTATGTTGTATGTTGTACGCAACCTCATAATGATTCAAATTAAGAATATTATAAATAAAGACACTATACTAGCTATAGCATGGGATATTACCCGAGTTGTCCTAAATAGAAGTATTGAAGTTATGAAGCACATGTAAGACGTGACACTTCTAACCATGCTAAAACTTCAACATGCGCACGTTGCATAATAACTTGAAAGGTTACTACTTTCCATCCATTTAAATATGAGATGCATATTTGATCCATTTAATAACTAGTTAATTGTTTCTAGAGTTAATTACATAAATCATCCATGTGGTTTTATTCTTTTTCCCATGTCATCATAAAACTTCAAATATTACACCGTCTGTCTCTGTACTTGACACTTTGTAACAGACCGGTCATTTGGCCATTAGTTCGTTAAATATTTTCCGTTAACTACCTAATCTAAGGGTATTTTAGTCCTTTTATACTTCATCTTCTACCACTGAAAGCACCACCCATTTTCATCTTCCTTCTGTGTTCTTATATTATCATATTATTAAAAACTAAATAACAAGAATACTTTATGTTTTGAATAAATAAATCATATCCACATTTTTCATCAAATCCTACAAATTCATAAAACATCAATTGGAATCAATCCATGTCATCAACTTAAAAAATATATGACCAGATCTACGCAAACCCATCTTCATCAAACCCATTTCATTGTTGACATAATTCACATGATCATTTTTATTAATGTCGTTGATCCTCATCTGACCACCACCTTAACTACACCACCATCTAACTACCGCGACCACCACAAGCTTTCTAGCCTCATTCCGCCACCACCACTGACAGCGGTACAACCACCACCACTACACACATTGTCACACCTCAAAAATGGCGCAGCGGAATGGCATTTACGGGGTATGATTTCATAGTCAAGAACACAAGGTGTCTAAATAGAGAAATACTAAATGCATAACATAAGAAAGATAATAGTCGTAAACTCCCACAACCGGGATAAGTACAAAGATCCAAATTTTGAACATAAGTCTCAAAATCAAACAACATCACTAGGAAATATCAAAATGCAACTCCACGAGATATAACCCAGGAGGGTTTTGTCTTAAGTCTTGCTAAGCTAAGCCAATACTCAACCTTCTAGTGCAACTTCATTCTTAACACCTGAAAATGGATACTCGAAAACGTCAACATAAAGTTGGTGAGCTCGTAGGTTTGAAAGTAAACCACGAAGGTGTGAATAATATAAAGTAGGACAATAGTGAGCATGATATTAAATATGTACACATCAATATACCAAACAATCACGCCAACTGAACCTATCCAATCACAACCAATGGCTAATTCGGTAACCACCCAATTGGCTAATAGGTAACCACCCATATAGTACTATCAAATGCTTCGGCTCCAAGCGGAGTTAAACAGTTGCGCATAACAAATCACATATACTTAAAACAAACCACGTAGCACATAATCGCAATCAAACACACATAATTGTCCAAAACCATGAAAACAGTAAATCACAACATAAAAACATTTGAAAAGCATTGAGTACCATTTCCACCCCAAGGTAAAACATATTAAAAAGTGGAGCTATGAAAACTCACCTCAACAGATGATGAACAAGGTATCACAAACAGTATCAAGTAGCAGGGCACAACAGTACAGGCTCGGCACAACCTAAATATGTAGCTTATCTCAGAAAATGTCCCATAAAATATTATAAAGCATATGAGTTTTCAAAAGACAAACTGTTTTAGTTTTCGTGGAAGACTCGAACCAATATTTGTAAAAGGTTTGGTATCATTATTCGTGTGGTGATATGAAAACATAGACTCGAAATAACACGTACGCTAAAGTATAATATATTTAATATATTATATAAAGAAGTTAAAGAATAAACGGCGAGAAGGTAATAAGGGAAAGTAAGTGAAAGAGTCAAGAAAATAATAAATCAATGGTAGTTTCGGTGTTTACCTGGTATTTGTAACACCCCCAAATCTGGTATAGCGGAAGCATTAGGGTCATGGGGTGCTACTAAATTGAATATCACAACATAAGGAAATAAAGAACGGAATACATATTCCGTATTAATACATTCATAAAAGTTAAATAAGTTTACATTAAGGTTTGGTTTAGAAAATCAAGCCCATAATTAGGTTGTCCCACATAAAAACAAGTAGAAAATAAAATGCCACATTAAATCAGACTGGAGTCTATGACCCTTGTCCTGCCTTTGCCTTGCCATAAATATCCATCTTAAACACATGAGAAAAACATGCTAAAAGTCAGCAAAGCTGGTGAGTTCATAGGTTTAATAACAAATAGTAAAATCAGTAGTTGGACCATGAGTTTGGTATATGAACATCGCAACCCATGCAATGTCATATAAAAAAAATATAGTCTATTACGTTAGCACAAGTTCATGCAACCGAAGCTATAACAGTGTGCATGCTCTAGAAGCATGTTAAAATATAAAGGCCCGGCAAGTGTTTATCCCAGACACTTGTGTTTCGACATGGTATACGTTCGTTTGCCTATCCGGTCAATCCGAACGGGGACATTACTCCCAATAGATCTATTTATAACATTCGCGCTTCCCAGCAGGAATTGACGGTTCATGAGTTTGGGCATAAGGGACATAACAGGGCTTAGACTAATCCACGTAATAGCATACACAATAGTTTGGTCCATAGAAAGTTTTGCATGTCTCAACAGAGTGGGGCTATAAACTCATCTCGAAAAGTAGTAGTGAGATCATAAGAAATTCAAATAGAGTGCAGCACCGACACGCGACCTAGATTAGTAAAGTACGTTTTAGTTCATAATTCAAGTTCAAGGATTTCAATCATTTCAAAAGCTTATGCTGATGTTGCTGGTGTGGCAGCATTTAAATGAAAACCAAGTTTTTAACGTTAGTAGTTGTTGGCTTATCGGAGTGTAAGAACGTACAAAAGGATAGGAATAGTGACTTTTGAATTTAAAAATGATCGGAAAGGTATGCACGAAGGATAACAACTATGGAATGTCAATGTGAAAGATATATAGGAATGTCGACGTTAAGTGAATGAACGTGTGTACATATATACTTTTCGTACATATATATAATAAAAGTTTCACTAATTATAATGAGTTATAGATTTTTGTGTTTGCGAGAAAATGTTATTTTAATAACTTGGAAGTTTAAAAGGAAAAATAATTGATCTCATTTATGTAATTTATATATGTTTAGTCATGACCGATTTGAGTTAGAAAATATTTAACTAGTATATGGATTCTAAGTTCTAAATATTTGCTCGTAAAATTTAGGTTGTTACAAATAAATACTTATGTTTTTACATGTTAAATATTTTCACGTCGCATATATACATATATAAATATTGTTTAAAAGTTATGTGTTTGAAATTGATCGTCTCACAAATGTCCTTATTTTAATAGTTCATGTCGTGTTTATATTTGTATCCGAAAACATGTAGTAATGGTTAAAACTTTAAGTTGCGTTACTAATTTCTTGTCGAGTTCTTTTTATGTAGTCGCCATACATTTAAATGATCGCGAGTTTAATAAAAATGTACCGAGTTATAAATGGGAGATGTGGGTGTCGAGGAGGGGGGGTGGGCTGCGGCCCACGTCAACAGTGAACCAGGCTGTTGGAAACTCGAAGTGGCCTAGGCCCAATTTGGCGAGACAGGTTAACAGACTCGGCTGTTTGAAGTTTGAAGCATGGCTTAGGAAGGAAAAAGGATCATCTATGGGCTTGGCCCAAAATGTAGCACTGGTTTATAGTTATAACAAGGAAAGGAAGAAGATTCAGTACACCCTTTGAAAAAGAAAGAAACTAGATCAGTAGCTTCCTGGACCACCTTCGGAATCAAAGAAGGACACAACTTAGGATGTTTTAATTTAATACATGTGACACCATTCATGTTGTACCTATTTCGAGCAAACAAACACCCTTGCGTCGTTGCTGTTCACCAGGCCATGACATACTAGACCTTGAGTGTTCAAGAGGTTCTTGAGTCGAGTACCACTCGACCCAACCATGAACACAACCACAAACACGAACATATGCTAGAACAAAACGGCCAGAACCTATGATCTAGGACTTATGAACCTCACAAAACGTTTTAAAGTTGGTATTTCTTTTTAGACATAATCATGACCACACTTTGAGCCTAGTTTGTGACTGCCACAAAATGGCTTAAGCCATGACCATGCTAGACCTTGTGCGTCCAGGTGGTCTTTGAGTCGAGTACCACTCGACCCAACCACGAGCACAACCACAAACGCGGATATAGGCTGGTACAAAATGGCAAAGGCCCACGATCTAGAAACCTCCCTACTCGATCACAGCCTCGTTTTGAATGTTAAATCGCTTTAAAGACATATACTCAAACACAATGGGCGCATGTTTTGTAAACAATGTTTCAACTCATACGACTTGTGACTAAAACCCACGACCTTCGAGCAATACAATCACCACAGTAGCACTTTTGTGAGAACTCAAACCTATCCAAAATCTAACACTAGTTCTAACAATTTGAACGCCGCTTATCATAACAATCTGACTCGACTACAAGAGTAACAATTCGACATAATCGAAACAAACAGCACAACGTTAAGATTTTTGAGCCAACATTAGTTTTTAAAAGAAAATATTTTCGAGTCACACCATAACCAACATAAATCGACTTGTATAAGCACAAACCAAAATAGCATAACAATCATGAGAGTGAATATCAATTCGAGTGGTTCCAATCAGAAACAAAAGAAGAATTACTTGGTTTATATACCATTCGAAAATTAAAAGAATCAAAACAACAAGAATGAGGATTTAACCTTACAAAAGAATGGTTGATGGGTCGATCAACAGACGGCCAAATGAATTCAAGAGAAACCCGAATCCAAACCAAGCAAACCACACTCCTCTTCCACATAAAACTTTCCCTTCACCACTAATGAGATTGCGTTGATAGTTTTTCTTTTGAGAGTGAATGGGTTCACCGTAGATCGGTTAGGGTTTTTAAAAGGTATTCAAAGGATTGTCTGACCCTTTCTTTCTTGATCTTCAGACGCTCCATGGCCTAAAAGAGAAACCACAGTCCTCGTCTTTGTCCTCTCTTTGGCTTAATGTGCTGATTCTCGGACTCGGAAATCAGAGTGGCAGTCGTCCTTCTCTTGGACACAAGGAAAAGGGTAAAAGAAACCTGGCCACCAGCACCTTTTGTTGTTTTCGATCTGGGAAATGAGACAATGGAGATGGCGATTTTCTTGCTTTGATGAAAGCAGAGGTTCAGAAGAAACAGATAGCAGTTGTGGAGGAGAGAGAGAGAGGCGTGGGTTTGTGGGGATAAGAATGGCTTCTTTTTTCTTTTTTTTTTTAATTTTTTTAAAATTTTTTATTATAAGTAAAATAAAAGAGTTAATAAAAAAAAGGTAAGTGTTAATAAAAAAAAGTAAGTGTTGGGTTTTTAAATAAAAGGTGAGTGGATGAATAATGTATGGATGATAAGATTTATTTTTACGGATGTATTAAACGTTCCTTGGGTCCCGTTGAATCCGGGTGTGATTTGAGATCTTCGAGTCGTTGTGAGTAATAAAAGAAATTTAAATACAAATCAGGAGTCGTTTTATCGGACTGACATAGAATAGACTTTATTGACTCTGAGATGAATTTATAAAGGTGTACCTTTACTAATGTGGTGTCGGTACGCGTGTGGTGTCGATTTTCAAGAGAACGAGATAATCTCTCGTTTTGTTATGTTGGTGTTTGTAAATGTCAGAAGTGAAAATTTCACCTATTCTGATAAAAATTAAATAGTTTTGGTGAGTTACTATACGCTACAGTGTGCGGGTTTGTCTCTCGTAATCTTTATGTAAACACATAAATGTTTAATCTAGCAGTTAGGTAATGATAAATAGACATTCATTATTAAAATATCAGTGGAAAATTACCGTTTGTCACAGTATCCCAAATAGTTTAGAAAAGACATTTAAGTTTTATTAGAAACACAAGTTTATAATTCAAGTAATAACGGTTTACAGTTAATGAAAACTTATACTTTTCGATCTTTGTCGGGTTTTACAATAAAAGAGATTTTGAAATAAGATTATAAGTTTAGATGATTTTTATAAAACTTTGGCATGGCCCGTCCGTTTATACAACGATTCCAAGTCAAAAGACTTTAATTAAACCAAGTTTATATTAACAATATTTATAAGTTTTATGTTTCTTTATTATTCGTGTGATTATTAGTATTGGGTTTATTAAATATTTTGTGTCCGTTCCGTATCTAATATATTAAATTCATTTCGAGTCTAATATATTATACTGTCAAGTCCCAAAATTTTCAATAAGTCCAATGTCTAATATCGTAAATCTGATAATGATTTAATTGTCCAAATAGTATCAAGTCACAATCCCACATTTTAGCCCGTTATCCGTTTCGTATATTTAATCCATATTGTCTGTGTATCCCGTTTCCAATCCAATAAACCCAATGTATCCGAAACATTCCAATTGAGCATATATGACCAAACAAATAAATGCGTTAGTATGACAATTCAATATTCGCAATAACCAAAAATATGACACTTTACACTAATATTAATAAAATTGAACTTCTAAAATGGCAAACACAAATCCAAACCAAACGCACCCTTGTGACTGGACCAAAACTGTTGTTCCCGTTACACAACTAGAATTAACTACAAAGTTAACCTAATCATGTTCCATAACTAAGTAATGTATTGATTAATTAAACATATAAGTAAAAACGTAAAAGATAAAAACACAAGTTTTTCAACGTTTAAATTATTATTAGAAATTAATCAAAAGAATCTATACCCAAGTGTTCGCGGAATAAATAGTTGGGATTGAAATGACAAAGTATGTTATGTTCTCCTCACTAAACTCAAGCTATGCTTGAGTGGCAACTATAAATGAACCACGGAGCTATCTCAGGGACTAGGCTCTTTGGGGGGAGAAAAGTGGTTTTGTTAATGTCTAAGCATTAAGTGCACAAAACTTATCCACTTTTCTCCCTTATGATCCTATTTATACACAAGTATAAAAGAGCACCCGTGACTAAAAAGACAAAAAGAAAGACCAAGCTAATCTGGACAAAATACTGATGTATTTTGTCCTTGTTACAAGAACCTATATTGGGTATAAGACAAACATACTTTCTGAGTGACAGTGATGACACTGCTCTTGTTCTCAAGCCTTTCAGGGAAAGTTCGACTTTGGCCCTGATAAGGACTTCTCCTTATCTTTTCAAACTCTTCCTGCCTTGTCCCGCCTTTCTTTCAGACTTCAGGTTCTTTAGTCTTTTTCTTCAGTCTTCAAGTTCATTCTTCATAGTTGTTGAGGAGACTGGGGTTCAGTGAGTTATTGTCATCACTCACTAAACCCATTATCTTCTTCTTTGGGTTAAGTAACACTCAGGGAGTTCCGCCTCACTGAATGGTGAATATTTCTTCTTACACTCGTCCTAATCATCCTAAAGATAACTCACTGAGTGAGTGTTCACTTAGTGACCTGAGAGCGTTCATGGTCGTTTAACACTTGGTCTAACTTGTATTCAAATCCTTGTTTTCAAGACGCTTGGGTACTGAATGGACCCAACAATCTCCCCCTATTTGGATATAAATTATGCCTAAGTGTTTTGATCAGTGTAAGTGAGCAAATGGGCTTCTTCTTACACTGAATATATTAGAAAGCTATTAAAGAACAATGATATAACAAAAACGTGGGCCATCATTTTATTCATTTCATTACATCAGTTCCTATAATCTAAACATAATACTCAGGGATATGTATTCGGGCTTCCATAATTCCCATGAGCTCCAACTTAGCCTTCTTAGACACCAACTTCTCCTTGTCGGGTCTTTCATTCATCATCTTGTCCATCAGCCTTATGAACTCTTCATTTTCAAGGCTCTTCACATGGAGTGCCATCAGCTTGTATGCAAGAAGAGTTGTTGTTTCTACCAGGTTTATATCATTGACACTTTGAAAGGCCTGTGGGCCAAACTCATCGACGAAGAAGAAACCATACTGATGCGTGGTTTTGTGACCTTACAACAGGTTTTACCTCTCAAGGGATCTCGAGAGGCTTGCAATCCCCACCAGGCAGTGTACCTGACCGATGTAGTATAGTGAAGTGGCAAGTACCGGGGGATTGATCGTTCTCCACAGGGAATAGTGTTCGTTAGGTATGAAAAACTACTCTAATTAGGTCTAAGGGTGAGGGAAGATTCTTTTTGTATTTTTATATTTTAATGAAAGCAAGTAAAATCTCGGGTTTGAAGAAGTGGGCGGAATTAGTTGCTAGTCAACTAACCCAAATAACTACAATTGCAAATAAAATAAAATAACTGAAAATGAAAAGGTTGTGAAACTTATGTGGAGAGAAATGTGTTTACTTAGATTTCCTTACTCCCTAACTATCTTTTACCGGTTGATTAGTGTGTATTAATTGCGTGGATGACGGGTGTATTCCTTAATACCAATCGTGGGGTGGCGTACGTACTTCCCCAACTCTACAAGCTCCTACTTCACTCCTATGTCGAGCCGGCTAAGAAGCTCCTAACATGGGATCACTAGAATTCTCTCATGCATTAAATACAACCATATAAACCTAGTACGCATTGGTTCATGTATCTTAAGACGTTCAAGCAAATTACCGTATAGGAGGTTAGCCAGTTTTCTTAAGCCTAACATCGATAAACAATCATCCAATACAATTAATAACACACTAACAACTAATAATCAATAGTTAGGTTTCATTAAATCTAAGCAAACACAAGATAAATCTAGCCTAGCATGTTAATCAAAAGACAAGAACAAGATATAATCAAACAACACATAGACATATTGATTGATTAAATGAATACTTATCTTCAATTAAACATGGGAGATCCAAGGGTATGAAAACTCTTAAAAATGGCAGAAATTCGTCTTAGGGTTTCTCCTCACAAAGTTGCACCACAATGACAAAAATTGCAAAACTATATATAGAACTTAGTATTTGACGGCGTCACGTTATAGGACTTGACGCCGTCACCTCGCCGTGTCTAGGGTTCCCGGATGGTCTTCTTGATGCCGTCCCTCTTTAGTGCTCCAAAATCCGCTCTGGCTTATCAAAGGTTGACGCCGTCAGAAATGGGCTTGACGCCGTCTCTCTTTAAGTTAAACCGTGATGGCCTTGATCACCTTAAAGGGTGACGCCGCCAGACTTCCTTTGTAAAACTCCCTGGCTTATCATGTGTATTTTTCATATCCACCTTTTTTTGCCAAGCCGTGACGCCGTCAAGAGCAATACTTGACGCCGTCAAGTGTACTTTTCCAGCAGCTTTGGAGACTTTGTCGTTTTCTTCACTTTTATGCTCCAAAAACGTCCAAAATGCTTCCTTTTCCAGATTTCTTCTCCAAAGTACCTAAAATGACAAAAGAAACGATTTAGAGCAATATTTGATCAAATAAATACGATTTAGGGCTTAAATGACCCCCTAAAAGCGGTACACTTTTCGCTTCATCAAATACCCTTACACTTGAGATTTGCTTGTCCTCAAGCAAATGCGCTTTTATTCTAATCAAAATACAAGTTAGGGGTCATTTAATGATAATATAAAAGTAATTACAACAAATAGTCGTTCCATTCTAATCATAATAAGCACGGAGATTACAAACTAGCACCTCACAAGTAGTGTTTAGATACTCACATCTCTCTGGTGTCATCAAAATAAATCTCATAAATTAAAACGGATAATATCTCTCACTACCTGTCATAGCAAATAGATTACCATAGGCTTGGGAAAGGATCAAAAACCTCCTCCACTAGGCGTAAGCACCTAAGATAAACAATCAAAGAGGGCTTTTAAACGGGTTATAACGTAAGGTGTAAGGATATGATAAACACGGATTTGTTGGATAAGGGATATTTTACTGGTGGCGAGTTAAAGATCTTGATTAATTACATGGCGTTGCTAAGCCAAGACTAGACTCGACTTAAGCTAAAGACAAAATAACAAAAACATAAAATAAACATAAAATGAAACGGGATGGTAGTCCGTATGTTTTTTCTAGTTTTCCTTTTCTCATTTTTTTGTATTTTTCTTGATTTTTTTTTTTTTTCATACACTCTTGCCCTACCATCCAAAATAATACATCATAGGGGCGTTGCATCCCCCTTACACTTGAACTTTTACATAACTTTACAATTACTATTCTAATGACTCGAATTAAGATAATCGAAACTCTTGGAGTACTTTTTAAAATATTTAGCACATATGGGGGTAATAAATGATGTTCTTCCCCATTACTCCATTACACTAGTACTTTACCCATGAGTCCCAATCGTCCCAAAACAATATGTACAAGGATATGACTCGACTTAGCAACCATGTAATCAATTAGATAATTAACTTAGGGTTTAAACAAATGTTGTCACAATAATGCAATAAATATGAGTGCATACAAGGTAGGCTAAGGCGATTTGGGTGTACATTTAAGTGGGGTGTAACAAATTTTTCCTTAAAGTAAAATGCTTAAAGGTCGAAACGAAAAGATAGGCTCTGAGGGGTGTACTAGGGGTATCGTGTACTAAAAATGAGTACAACGCTAAGGGTGTGGGAGAATTACTTGACCAATGTAGCCAAAGTAATTATAATAAAAACACAGGTGTAAAACAATGGGTTAATCCTAATGCCTCTTATCATGTAGTAAATCTAACTACACGAATGTAGTCTCACTTGTGGCCTCGGAATGGTCCTAACGCAAGTTCTAGAATCTAAGTGCTACCGGTACACACATCATAGCATAAATGCTTTTCCTACCAATTCTAGGGGCGAACCTCACACATTTGGGGGTGGAAAATTTTTTAGTGGTACGGTTTTGTGCTAGTCATATAACTCCTATCCATGAGACGCTCATTAAGATTAAAGTTTCACTCCTATATGTTGTAAAAAATTTTAAATTTGGCACTAAAATTGCCCTAACAGGTATTTATCTCAGTTTTATTACACATCTACTATTAAACAAACAAAAATCAAGCGTAATTGCATTCTCTAAAGTATCGTACTTTACCCCCCCTTACACTTAAGATGAACATTGTCCCCAATGTTCAAATAACAAGATGTAAAAGTAAATAAGGTAAAAGAATGAAATCAAATACTCCCCTGATCCGTTTGGTGGATAAAGAGGTAACATGGTCAGATCTTCTTCCAAGAGAATGTAGAAGCTTCAAGACTAATGCATCGCCATAAGCTTGATTCCACATACATCTCCTTGTCCAAAATAACCTGTTAAACCTGAGAAAACAAACACGAAAACCTGCATAACATCGGCGGGATAAATTCTATATAAGGATATAATGCTTGTGGAATGATAGTTTTGCAGATTCCTGGAGTTTATAAGTTAGAGATTTAATAAAAACTTTTTATGAAAACAAAACTTTCAAAAATTTCAGAAAATTAAAACCTGACGCCGTCAGGTTGTAAAGCCTGACGCCGTCAGAAATGATCTGACAGAATTCTCATGTTAAGTTTCCGGAAAATTTCTGGAAAAACCTATACCTTACTTCCTGTAATTTCTGCAAAATATCATTATGACTCGATACAAGCATTTGACTCAAACAAATACTAATATGTATGTTAATTTAATATTATTACGATTCATGTTCATTTGTGTTCTAATAAACCGATTTGGATTTCCCTTACACTTATCTTTTGCAAAATACCTTTATATGTAGTTAAGACGAAGTTAAAAACAAGATAAAGCATTTTCACAATTTAGTTTTGAACATGAATCAATAATAATAAAAATTAAACATACATACGGAAGCAAATAAAATCAAGCAAACAAATAAATAAACACACAAAGCAAATAAAGCTTGGGTTGCCTCCCAAGAAGCGCTTTTCTTTATTAACGAGTCTTGTAGCTAGACTCAAAGTCCTTCTACCTTATGTAAGTGAGCTCGTCATCGAGGACGTCTTTAGGGTTAAGCTTGGATTGAAGTTTCCTATTGGTCCGCTTAGTACAATATATCTTTTCAAACTTCTCTCCATCCGGGTCATACAATGTCATCTTAATATGCCATGACCCATCTCTATCTTTGGGTGGTTTGTCCCAATCCCACTTATGATCATCATCCTCACAAGTCCACTTATTCATCCCTAGGTTAATTGGCAAAACTCCTAGGAAATCAATCATCTTCCTAAAAACTAGAGGGTCTTCAAATGGATCCAATTCGGTGTCCCTAGCCAAAAGTTGTTCTACCGCATGTGTTCGGTTCACAAAGTCCTCTTCTAGGTAAATGGGCGTTGGGGTCCTATGAAGTCTCTATCGATCCAAGGTCCATATCTAGATGGTCTCCTATTTAATTCTAACCAATGGGGTGTTGGTTCCTCACTAGTATCATAGGCATGTTTCTTTACATCATAGACTGACCAAGTATCACCTTCTCCTACCGCTATCTTAGATTCCTTACAATCAATCATAGCACTAGCGGTCGCCAAAAATCCTCTACCTATCAACAAGGGGCATGTAGGGTCGCTAACCATATCAAGGACGTGGAAATCGGCTAAAATGGTTAGTTTTCCAATGTGTACTAACACGTCTTTGACTACTCCAATCGGGTAAGCAACACTCCCATCCGCTAAGCCTATTATCACCTCGGTTTCTTCAAGTTTTCCTAGTTTCAGAGAGGTGTAGAGAGGTAACGGAAGTAGGTTAAGGCTTGATCCAAGATCGGCTAATGTGTCATAAGCCTCCGAATTACCGATCTTGCAAGGTAGAACAAATAAGCCCGGATCATCTAACTTCTTAGGTAGCTTGTTTTGAACGAAGGCGGTCCCTTTTTCGCCTAACTTGAGCTTCTTCTCTTCCAACACTTCAATAACCGGACTTTCAAGGTGGAGCTCCTTGAATTCATTGTCAAGGTTTTGAGTGGGAGGTGTTTCAACTATGTTATTGACCAATTTGGATATCATAACTTCTTGGTCATTTTGAACGACTTGGGTTTGTTTGAAACACGAACTCATGGAATTGACCGAATAATATTGTGGACAAGAACTAGGAGACGAAACTGACGAGATGGCATTGACGTTTAGTTTCGGGTTCTTGACTGTGTTGCTAGGGAGTGCTCCCATTTCTCGGTCATTGAGGGCTTTCAACAAAGTGTCAATCTTATTGGCCATCTCGCTTTGTTTTTGTTTGAAATCGGCTTCAAACTTGGCCAAACGAGCTTCTTGAGATGCCATAAATTGGGACATCAATCCTTCAAAGTTATTGGTACTACCATTGCTGGAAGGATTGTTGTTGAAAGTACGGTTCGAGTTGGAACCGCTTGATTGGAAACGATTAGGTGGGTTGGAAGAATTGGTTTGTTGTGCGTTTTGGTTTTGTTTCCACCTAAGGTTGGGGTGATTTTTCCATGAGGGGTTGTATGAATCACCGTAGGGGTTTGGCTCGGGTTTGAAAGTGTACCACTTGTCTCCTGCTCCGTCGGTACGCGAGGATGCGTAGTCCACAAAAGCTTGTTCGGGGAGTTCCATGCAATCACGAGTGTCGTGGGGACCACTACATAATTCACATGAAGAAGTGATTTTGTTCACTTGGCTTGAAGGTTTAGGAGCCTCGTAGGATTTCATAAGAAACTTGACTTGGTCTTCAAGTTCTATGATCCTACGGTTGGAAGTGCTTGAATTGTTCGAAGGCAAAGATATTGCCTTGACCGTTTTATTCAAATCACGGGGATCACTCCAACTTTCGTTGTCATAAAGAGCAAGATCTTCTAGATGAGCCCATGATTGTTCCGCACTTAGATCACGCAGCTTACCACCGGCCGATTGGTCAATGGTTTGCCTCGTGGAGAGATTGATATGGACATAAAAGATTTGGACTTGGAGCCAAAGTTCTATGCCATGGTGAGGGACTTTTTGGAGTAAGTCCTTGAATCGAGTCCATGCCTCGTAGAGGGTTTCGCCTTGACGTTGTTGGAACATCAAGATATCATTCCTTAGCTTGGTGGTTCTTCCTAGTGGGAAAAACTGAGCGAGGAAACGAGTGGTGAGATCATCCCAAGAGGTGATGGATCCTGCGGGTAGACGCTCTAGCCATTGACTAGCTTGGTCCCGCAGAGAGAATTGAAAGAGACGCAGTCGGGTCGTCTCTCGAGTGGCAACATCAAGGTTTATGGAATCAACAATTTTGAGAAAGTCCTTGAGATGTTGATTAGGATCTTCGGAACGAAGTCCATGGAATGCGCATCCGCTTTGCACCAACCGGATGGTGTCGGATCGCAAGGGAGTGACAATGGCTCCTTGAGTGAGCTCAATGGTGTTTCGATAGCCATGGTGGCTAGGACGGGAGTAGTCTCCTAAGGTACGGGCTCTAGGAGGTGGGTGTTGTTGTGGTGGTGGGTTGTTGGGATCAAGGATATTACCACCTTCCATGATGTCGGATGGTATTGGTTACGAACAAAGAAACGAAGAAAAAAGATAGACTAAAGAAATCCTAGAAAAATAAAATAAAAATCTCACTAGAAAGGAATCTAGTGAGTAGACCTAGTAAAATAAAAATTCAACCTAAATAATAACTATTCCCCGGCAGCGGCGCCAAAAACTTGATGCGTGGTTTTGCGACCTTACAACAGGTTTTACCTCTCAAGGGATCTCGAGAGGCTTGCAATCCCCACCAGGCAGTGTACCTGACCGATGTAGTATAGTGAAGTGGCAAGTACCGGGGGATTGATCGTTCTCCATAGGGAATAGTGTTCGTTAGGTATGAAAAACTACTCTAATTAGGTCTAAGGGTGAGGGAAGATTCTTTTTGTATTTTTATATTTTAATGAAAGCAAGTAAAATCTCGGGTTTGAAGAAGTGGGCGGAATTAGTTGCTAGTCAACTAACCCAAATAACTACTATTGCAAATAAAATAAAATAACTGAAAATGAAAAGGTTGTGAAACTTATGTGGAGAGAAATGTGTTTACTTAGATTTCCTTACTCCCTAACTATCTTTTACCGGTTGATTAGTGTGTATTAATTGCGTGGATGACGGGTGTATTCCTTAATACCAATAATGGGGTGGCGTACGTACTTCCCCAACTCTACAAGCTCCTACTTCACTCCTATGTCGAGCCGGCTAAGAAGCTCCTAACATGGGATCACTAGAATTCTCTCATGCATTAAATACAACCATATAAACCTAGTACGCATTGGTTCATGTTTCTTAAGACATTCAAGCAAATTACCGTATAGGATGTTAGCCAGTTTTCTTAAGCCTAACATCGATAAACAATCATCCAATACAATTAATAACACACTAACAACTAATAATTAATAGTTAGGTTTCATTATATCTAAGCAAACACAAGATAAATCTAGCCTAGCATGTTAATCAAAAGACAAGAACAAGATATAATCAAACAACACATAGACATATTGATTGATTAAATGAATACTTATCTTCAATTAAACATGGGAGATCCAAGGGTATGAAAACCCTTAAAAATGGCAGAAATTCGTCTTAGGGGTTCTCCTCACAAAGTTGCACCACAATGACAAAAAATTGCAAAACTATATATAGAACTTAGTATTTGACGGCGTCACGTTATAGGATTTGACGCCGTCACCTCGCCGTGTCTAGGGTTCCCGGATGGCCTTCTTGACGCCGTCCCTCTTTAGTGCTCCAAAATCCGCTCTGGCTTATCAAAGGTTGACGCCGTCAGAAATGGGCTTGACGCCGTCTCTCTTTAAGTTAAACCGTAATGGCCTTGATCACCTTAAAGGGTGACGCCGTCAGACTTCCTTTGTAAAACACCCTGGCTTATCATGTGTATTTTTCATATCCACCTTTTTTTGCCAAGCCGTGATGCCGTCAAGAGCAATACTTGACGCCGTCAAGTGTACTTTTCCAGCAGCTTTGGAGACTTTGTCGTTTTCTTCACTTTTATGCTCCAAAAACGTCCAAAATGCTTCCTTTTCCAGATTTCTTCTCCAAAGTACCTAAAATGACAAAAGGAACGATTTAGAGCAATATTTGATCAAATAAATACGATTTAGGGCTTAAATGACCCCCTAAAAGCGGTACACTTTTCGCTTCATCATATACTTAGGAAGCTTGATTACTTTGTTGGGAACAAACTTGACCCCTTCAGGAGGAATCTTGTTGCAGTGAAGGGAAGCTATGAATTGTTCAGGTTCTTGTCCTATAGCTTTCCTTTTCTTCCCAGTCTTCTGAGATGGTTCAGGGATTATAATTTTCTGAGAAGCAAGTGCCTTCTCATGATCAATTCTCAAGCTCTTGGATACCCTTTCCAGCTCCTCATACTTATTGCTCAGGGCAGGCAGTACGTCAGGAACGCACTTGTTCTGCTTCTTCCTCAGGATGGGCCCCATCATGTCCTATTCCTTGATCCCATAGTCTGAGAACTTGAAGGGTTTGTTCTTCTCAGAATTCCTTGGCCCTCTATGAACTGTGATGGCTTTGGGATCAGTGTTGGCATGAATGGTCATGTCAGTAATTGGACCTTCACCCTTTGTCTTCGTCATAAACCAGATATACTTCTCATAATTCTTCCTCTTCCTTTCAGTATTAAGCTTGACCTTAAGATTGTGTTCTTTCATCCGGTAAACCTGAAGTTTGAGGAATTGTTCCCCCCTGATAACCTGTTCAGTTTTCCTAATGACGTCCTTGGCCACTTCAGCAATCACTGGCCTACTGAGGCTTTCAGTCATACGCCTCTCCTCTTCATCCAGAACAGCGACAACTTCTTCTTTGGTGCCCTTGAATTTGCTCCCATATTCTAAGATGATTTCCAAGAGTGCATCTGGGTCAGGATGCACAATTCTTTGTACTTTATCAATTTTGGAGGAGAGTCATTAGTCTCCATGATTCCCTTCCCTTTGTTAGTGGGAGGGGGTGTACTGAAAGAGGCTTTAGGGAACTCAGTTGTTGTTGTTGTTGCTGCAGTTGGAATAGGAGTAGTAGTAACAACAACAAGGGTTGGGGAAGAGGTTCCTGGCATGAAACTTTGTAGAGGAACAGCTTCAGTGATACTTGGTTCAGGTACCGAATCTTCAGGTTTCTCCCCCTCAACAGATGCTGGAGCTTCAGGGTAAGCATCTGTTGACTGAGGAGCTGGAGGAACTTGAGAAGTCTGAAGAACTGACAGGATTGTGGAGACCATATTCTTAATGTCAGTGGTCTCGTTCTTCATGGTGGAGATGTCTTCGGTCATGGAGACTTGAGCTTGTGAGAGTTCAGTGACTTTGGTGGTGTAATGACTGACCAGCTCATTATGTTTACTGGAGAGCTAGTCAAAGGCTGAGGAGATTTCCTTCAGACATCCCTGGGTATCAGACATGGACTTCTGGATGGCATCTTGCTGAGACCTGAGAGGTTTAAGATCCACCTCTTTGAGGAGCTTGAGAAGCTCAGCAATGTTGGAGGAGGTGGTCTTCTGAGTATCCAAGAACTCAGTCAGCTTGGTGTACTGGATCATCTCTGAACTCCTCTTAAATGGCACTAAGAGTCTGCAACACATTGTAGAACTGCGTATCTTGTGCAGAGCCCAGTTGGTCAATAGATGTCCTCAGGTCACTGATATGTTTAGCAGTGGAAGAAGTGACCTGATGCAATTTACCATGAGAGCCGTCAACCGCAGCCTTGAAGTCAGCATATGAGGCTGCTGCATCAGTGTGCTGATCCCATTGTTCATCTGTAATCTCACGGAAGAGGGCAGTGTTGATTTTCTGAGGAACTTTACCAGCTGCCTTTCAGTGAGAGGAACAATGTTGTCATACTTCTACAGATATTCAGGAGTAGCAGGAGCAGAGTCTGTGGAGTCTGAAGAATTGCCTGATGATGATGATGATGATGATTATGTTGGGTTGTGTTGGGGTTCTTGTCCCTTAGGAGGAGGAGATGATGATAGTTGTTTAATGTGCTGAGGAGAGTTGTAAGCTTCAGTCTCCAGGTCATCCCCAGCAGCAAAAATTTCATCATCTCCAAATTCAACCATTTCCTCGTCCGACTCTTCATTTATCAGCATCTAGAGATCTGCAAGAGTTGGAACCAATCCGGCTCCCCCTCAAAAGAGGGATCGTCTTCGTTGTAGCCAGGTCCTGACCCCTCTATTCTGGCAGACTTGGTTTTATCTGCCTGGTCCTTAGGGCCAGTTCCCGAGAGACTGGATTCGCCATGGGGGGGGTGAGGTTCCATATCAACGGGTGGTTGCATGCCCCCTAAGTCTTTGTCCCCTTGGGTGCCTTCAGGGGCTGGTGGGTTTTCTCCAGTACCATCACTAGGCAATGATTTGTTGAGGTCCCCCTTTCCATCAGGGTTGCACTGCGCTAACGAAGTTATAGGGACCGTTTTTTCCTGAGACCCTGGTTGTGATTGACTAGATCCGTAAATGGGAAGTTGAATGTTGAGGCCCCCCTTTCCACCAAGGTTCTGCTGCCTTGATAAAGATTTAGGGGCCAGTCCTCCTTGAGACTTTGACTGTGATTTTTCAAAGCCGTAAACGGGATGTGAAAGGGTGTGGGTCCCCTTCTCAGAAGAGTAGTGTTGCTCTACTGAGGATATAGGACCCTGTTCTCCCTCAGGCAAAGGTGGTGATTGACGAATGCCTTCATCGGGAAGTGAGGGTTGGATGGTTCCTGACTCCACTGACTTGTATATGCCAGCAGAGATTGAGGAGCAGGTTTGCCCAAGGAACCTGAGGGTGATTTCTCAGTGCCCTCCATTGGCGGTTGTTCTTTGGCCAATTGGGTCTCAACTGTGGGTGTCTCAGTGGGCTTGGCCGTTGGTTACCTTCTTTTCTTAGGCTTGGAGGCAGAGGTTTGGGTTAAACCACCTTCCTGGACCCTGCCTTCTTTTTCTTCTTCTCCTTCTTTGAAGGAGAAGGCACTGGTGATATAGCGTCTGCGCCCTGAATGACCATTAGCATGTATGTGGTCAGGGCAATGGGTGTAACCTCAGTGAGGTCTCTCGAGTAGTTTGCCATGTGTAAGACATCAGGGTCAGATCTCTGGACATTGGGTCTAACATACAAGGAGCCTAATCGGTCCTGAAGCACACAGGAAATGAACCTAGGGTAAGACATGTGTCTTTGCCTGGATTTCCATGATAGCTTCACTATGAGGTCATTGAATATTATTTTTCCAATATCTATTTTTCTACCCTACAGGCGGCTGAACACTATCATTTGTTAAGCAGTGTTCAATTGCTCCATGGAGGATTTATTTCCTCCAAGGACCTGAATGACAAATATCATCAATATCCTCCAGACAACAGGAAACCAGGTTTTGATGATTGGGGCCTTGGCCAAAAGAGTCCCTGGGGCCACATCAGGGTGTTTGTCATCATGTGGCCTAAGTAAAAGCAGTCCGGCCTTTACTTCACTCTTAGTGGGGTGAGGGATAAAGTTCTCAGTGAAATCAAGGCCAGTGGATTTGATGAAGGTTTGGTAGTCTAGGGAGAGGGTCTTTCTCCCACTGTTCACTGAGAATGTGATTATGGAGTCCTTGGTGACATCAGGGTTGGTGACCACTGCTGTGCACCAGAACTCCCTTAGGTAGTCATGGTAGATGACTGGGGGTGTCTTGATGAATGTCGTAGAGAGGAAGCAATTTTGCAAGTATTTCACCATGTCCTTATAGGCTGGAAATTTTTCCGGGTAGGCAAAATTCCCTACAACATTGTTTTTGGTCAAATCTACGCCATCTAGTTGGAATTCCACATTAGGGGCGCAGGTAATAGCTCTAGAAGTAGCCATTTTAAAGAAGGTCTTGGTTTTGTAAGAAAAAAAGGTCTGGGTTTAGAGGTCAAGAACACACACACTAGTTTTTGAAAAAAAGACAAGAGTTTGATTAAAATGTCTAAAATGTGTGTGTTTTATTTTATTTGGGGGTATTTATAGGAAAGTGGAGAGGAGGGGTGGTTTTGCCACTAATGCGAATTTTTCTCAAAGATTTGAAAACTGTTTTGTATAAACGTTTGGTATCCGCATTAAATGCCATCACTCCACTTTCTCGGGTTTTGCGCAACTGTCAAGGTGAACAGTTGTGCCATCTACAAAAGTGTATTTTACAGAGTGACATCACCACATATAATATCAAAGGATATTATTTGTGATTAGGGGCATTAAATGCCAAGTGGAATATGTAGTGATGAAGTGGGGGCCCAAGATGTGGATGCCAGAAGGGAAAAAAACATATATTCCTATATTAAATAGGTGTTCAGTTACCAACCTCGGACATTTACTAACTAAATACTTAGAGCATTTAGTATAGCATTGAATGTCATTTGTTGAGTCTTGAGGCCCCTGAGGGTGTTCAAGGAAGGTTATTCAGTGATCTTATTCACTGAGAGACACATTGAGTCAGGGACCTGAGGTTTTTAGAATTTACACTTAGCTGGATGGATTCAATCAGTGGACTGATTCTCAATATCCAACATTCCCAATTCAGCTTTCAGTCTGGTGAAAGTTGGTTCATCCTATGGTTTGGTGAATATATCAGCTAGCTGATATTCAGTGGGAATGAAGTGTAATTCAATGTCACCATTCATGACATGGTCCCTGATGAAATGATATCGGATATCAATGTGTTTGGTTCTCTGATGAATAACATGGTTGTTTGAGATAGCAATTGAACTTGTGTTATCACAAAAGATGGGAACCATCTTATAATGGATGTCATAGTCACTGAGTTAACTTTTCATCCATAGCACATTTTCACAACAATTGGCTGCTGCAACATATTCAGCTTCTGTTGAGGACAAGGCAACTGATTGTTGCTTTTTAGCACTCCAACAGACTAATTTTCCACCAAGGAATTGGCAGGAGCCTGAGGTACTTTTTCTATCCATGTTGCAACCAGCATAGTCAGATTCTGAGTACCCTTTGAGATCAAAGCCTGAACATTTAGGATAGTACAATCCAAGACTTAGAGTACCTTTCAGGTACCTGAGGATCCTTTTCACAGCTGTGAGATGTGATTCCTTTGGGTCAGACTGATATCTGGCACATAAATAGACTGAGAATTGGATATCAGGCCTTGATGCAAGTAGGTACATCAGTGACCCAATCATTCAGGTAAAAAGAGTTTGATTCACTGGTTTACCAGCAAGGTCAGGACCAAGGTTGTTGGGGGGAACCATGGGAGTTTTCACTGAGGCACAGTCACTGAGCTCATACTTTTTTCAGTAGGCTTCTAGTGTACTTCTCTTGATTGATAGAGGTTCCCTTATCAGTCTGCTTGATTTGCAGTCCAAGGAAGTAAGTGAGTTCTCCCATCATGCTCATTTCAAATTTCTTTGCCATCAGTTTTTTAAACTGTTTGCAAAGTTTATAACTTGTTGAGCCAAATATGATGTCATCCACATACACTTGAACAAGAATGACATCTCCATTTGTCCTATAGATAAACAATGTGTTATCTATCTTGCCTCTGACAAATTTGTTTTGGATGAGGAAGGCTGAAAGAGTTTCATACCATGCCCTAGGAGCTTGTGTGAGTCCATAAAGAGCCTTGTCAAGCTTGTAGACATAGTCAGGAAACTCACTGCTTTCAAATCCAGGAGGTTGTTGAACATAAACTTCTTCTTTCAGTGTTCCTTTTAAGAATGCACTTTTTACATCCATTTGATACACTTTGAAGTTCATGTAGGATTCAAATGCAAGGAAGATCTTGATGGCTTCCATCCTTGCCACTGGTGCAAATGTCTCTTTATAGTCAATGCCTTCTTGTTGATTGTAGCCTTTGGCAACAAGTCTGGCCTTGTTTTAATGACTATGCCATTTTCATCAGTTTTGTTTTTGAACACCCACTTCATGCCAATGACTGAAACATCTTGAGGACATTTGACCAAGGTTATTACCTTGTTTCTGTCAAATTGTTCCAGTTCATCATGCATAGCCTGAACCCAACTAGGATGTTTTAGTGCTTCTTTAATACTTTTAGGTTCAATGGCGGAAATGAAGTCCAAAAACAGGCATTCATTAGCTAAAGCTACCTTTAGTTTAGCAGCCATGCTTCTAGTAAGCATTCCTTCAGTAGGCTCTCCAATTATGTTGACAAGTTCTATATCTTTAGACCTACTCCAACTGTCCTGAGGTCTTGGATACTGATTAGAGCTTGTGGAGGCATGATTGGGTGGAGGTGTAGGTTCTGTTGCAGACACTTGATGATCTTTAGGATCTTGAGTGTCTGACTGACTTAGTTGATCACTGAGATTGATTGGTTCCTGAGCACTTTGTTCAGACTGATTGATTGCATCAGTACATGTCTGTGCTTCAATAAACTCAATGATGGTTGGGCCAGGAAGGTTGTGAGGGACTATGTAGTAGGAAATATCAGCATCTGCTTGATATTGAGTGGAAGGATTATTGTCAGGATGATATTCATCAGGAGGATATCTTGATGAATCATCAATTCCTATCTCTTCCACTGAGGTGTTTGAGAATCTTATTGCTTCATCACTCTCATCAAAGGTGACATGGTGGGAGTGGTGCATGTGATTCTGATTCAAACTCATTGACTGACTCAGTGTTACTGAGTTTATTAGTGAGTCCAAGCATATCTTTTATAGCCTGACTTTCAGGTTGCAAGATTTTCCCAGTCTTAAAGTTAGGTAACTTACTGACTGGGTTGTTCCTGACAACCCAGTCACTAGACTTGGGTTGCATTTCTTGCTCAAAAGATATGCCAGCTGGTATAAAGGCCTTTTCACTGTGACTCTCACTGAGGGATTCAGTGAGTTGGTATTCTCCTATGAATTTCTTGTTAGCACTAGGAATAAGACTGACAGTTTCATAGAATTTAGGATTCTTTTTAGTCCAGCTTTCAATGACATCCTTTTCTTTGTTAAGTTCATTTTGAAGAGCTTGATTTTATTTCAAAATCTCAGTGTTTTGAATTTGAAGTGTAACAGCTTCTAGCTTGGCTCGTTTTAAGATAGGCAATTCATCTCTACACTTATTTAATTCTTGAACAAGATTGTTATATTTTGAAAGAAAATTAAGCCTTTGTTCTTCAACAAACTTAAGATCAACATTAATGTAATTCATATAAGATTGCCAATCTGAATCATCATCCATAGAGAGTAAAATATTTACCTTTTTCATGGTAATGTTGACCCACTCTCCATTTCTTGCATGGCGTTTTCCAACAGCCAACTGATCACTATCTGAAAGTGCCATCGGTGCACTGACTCTTACTTCTTCATCATCTGAGGAGACCTCTTCTTCATCCCAGTCATAGGCTTCAACTACAAGAACCTTGTTCTTTGTTTGAACAGGTTTGGAAGTTTGAGCAGCCTGAGACATTGAGGGATTGGCCTCAAGGAGAGCAATTTTAGCCTTAGCTTTTCTATATTTAGCTTCAAAGTCTTTTTGACCATTTTGAACACAATTATTTTCAAAATGTTGAGTAGACTAAAGCATTTTTGGTTGAAACTTGCTAGTTCCTGAAGAAGAACTATTTCCAGAAAATTTATATGAGGGTTCTGAGGTTGTTTTAGAAAAATAGTCTTTTGCAAAATGACATTTTTTTACCACATTTGAAACATTCAGTGGTTTCATTTGCTTTTGCTTTAGAAAAGTTTGATTGATTTCTTTTGATAAAACGTTTTGAGTTAGCAAGGAGTGCCTTTTTCTTGAAATTCTAAGTGTAAATCATTAAGGTACTCCTCACTGGTTCTCTCATCAGCCTCATCATCAGAATTTTTTTTGAAATCCTGCACAACACCATTAGAATAAAAGGCAGTGGATAAGGGTAAGGTAGTCAAGGTCTTTTTGGTCTCAAGATCTTTCTTTGAGTCTGGGTATCTCCTTGAGATTAAGTTGTCCTCATAGAAAAACTTCCCATAGATCTCAGGAAGCTCAAGGGTTTGAATGTGATTTGCATTCCTAAGACCCTGAGAGAAGTTTAACCACTTCTCAGGAAGACTGTTGACAAAGCCAACATTGATTTCATGCTTAGACAAAACTACACCATCATTTGATAATTCATTTATCAGAGTTTTATATCTGGTATAGGTATGAGAGAGACTTTCAGAGTCTTTGGCCCTGAAAGTGTTATACTCAAGTTTCAGGTCCATGATCCTATTTTCCTTGGTATCTGAGGGACCTTCAAAGCTATGAAACAAGTCAAGCCAAGTTAGTTTGGCTGTTGTACAGTTAATGACTGATTCCATTGTATCGTCAGGAAGACAAGATATAATGATGCTTTTCAGGCGTTGGTCTTGGTTAACCACCCTTCTCTCATCAATGGTCTACTGAGCTTCAGGTTTAGGTAACCCTTCAGCAGTCTTAGGGACATAAGGACCTTCACTGATACATGTGATGTAGTATGGTTCCATACCAGTCAAGTAGCAAAGCATACGCTTTTTCCACTTGCTAAATTTTCCAGCTTCTAGTCTGGGAGAAACAGCTGAATAGCATCCTCCATTTGTGTCAACTAGCTGGGGCACATTAATGTCAGTCATGGTAGGATCTTGGTTTTAAAAACCTTTTGAGCACTCTTTAGTTTTTTGAAAAGATTTTACAAACCAGAGGCTCTGATACCACTTGTTGTTCCCGTTACACAATTAGAATTAACTACAAAGTTAACCTAATCATGTTCCATGACTGAGTAATGTATTGATTAATTAAACATACAAGTAAAAACATAAAAGATAAAAACACAAGTTTTTCAATGTTTAAATTCTTATTAGAAATTAATCAAAAGAATCTATACCCAAGTGTTCGCGGAATAAACACTTGGGATTGAAATAACAAAGTATCGTATGTTCTCCTCACTAAACTCAAGCTATGCTTGAGTGGCAACAATGAATGAACCACTGAGCTATCTCAGGGACTAGGTTGCTCTTTGGGGGAGAAAAGTGGTTTTGTGAATGTCTAAGCATTAAGTGCACAAAACTTATCCACTTTTCTGCCTTATGATCCTATTTATACACAAGTATAAAAGAGCACCCGTGACTAAAAATACAAAAAGAATGACCTAGCTAATTTGGACAAAATACTGATGTATTTTGTCCTTTTTACAAGAACCTATATTGGGTATAAGACAAACATGCTTTCTAAGTGACAGTGATGACACTGCTCTTGTTCTCAAGCCTTTCAGGGAAAGTTTGACTTTGGCCCTGATAAGGACTTCTCCTTATCTTTTCAAACTCTTCCCGCCTTTCTTTCAGACTTCAGGTTCTTCAGTCTTGGTCTTCAGTCTTCAACTTCATTCTTCATAGTTGTTGAGGAGACTGGGGTTCAGTGAGTTATTGTTATCACTCACTGAACCCATTATCTTCTTCTTTGGCTTAAGTAACACTCAGGGAGTTCCGCCTCACTCAATGGTGAATCTTTCTTCTTAGACTCGTCCTAAGCATCCTGAAGATAACACAATGAGTGACTGTTCACTCAGTGACCTGAGAGCATTCACGGTCTTTTAACACTTGGGCTAATTTGTATTCAAATCCTTGTTTTCAGGACGCTTGGGTACTAAATGGACCCAAGAAAGACAAACGCCACCCTTTATGGTTTCCTTCCAGCCGAGACAAACACACCCAAGATAAAATAAACCACAAACAAATAAGATAAAACAACACTCTCATCAATAAACAAATACGCGTATAAGCTCGATAAGCCAAAAATAGATCCAAAACTAGTACCCCTTGCGGGTTTTCTTTTCCTAATCAAGACTCAAACAAACACCCAAACGGTTTACTTTAAACCGAAACAAATCAACACCTAAATAAGCTCACAAGCTTGATATTAAATCCAAATAAGCCAAAAGCCTCAAAAATAAGCAAACCCAAACCTAAGACCCACTCGGGTCAACTCGACCCGTAACCCATACGGGTTTAAAATCTGACCCGATGCAAACCAAAACCAAAAACACCATTTTTGACGATTTTTTTTATCCGCACGAATTGGTTTTTCAAAAACGTTTTTCTAATCTTGTTTCAGATTCACGAAAACATAACAACTTGTTTAGTATGTGGTTTTTAAATAAAAGAGGATAATGACAAAAAATTTACGTGTTGACATAACCAAGAACAAGGAAGAAATAAAATGAGATGAGATGAAAACGAGGATGAAACGCGAACTAAGACCCGATCTACTCTTCGATACCTTCGATGTGGTGGCGGCGTGTGGCGGATTATGGTGGCTGATGGTGGTCGTTGATGTGGTGGCGGCTGGATTTTTATCTTAGAGAGAGAATTGGTTTTTTAGGGTTTGAGTGGTGATACCAAATGAAAAAAAAAAGAAAAAAGAAAAAAGCCCTAGATACTATCCTTTAGGGGTGGCAATTCGAGTCGGGTTCGGGTTGGCGGGTTAGAAAACCTCAACCTGAACCTGACTCATTTAAATCATCGGGTCAGCTATGTCAACCCTAACTTGTTTACATATAACCCGAACCTGACCCATTTAACCCGTATATATACTTGGGTTGGCGGGTTAAATAGGTTACACAGGTTGAATAGGTTAAACGGGTTTCGGGTTGACCCATTTAACCTATTTTATATACAAAAGTTGGCACATTACACGAGTTAAACAGGTTAAACGGGTTTGTGGGTCTACCCATTTAACCCATTTACGTATAATAAATATAAATAATTTTTAATTTATGAAAAAAATATTAAACGGGTTGGCGGGTCGACCCGATTAATTTATCCCAAACCCGAACCTGACCTGTTTAATAAACGGGTTAGATGGGTCGACCCAAACCACACCCGAAATCTATTTAGACTCAACCCGAACCTGTTAATTTTCGTGTCGGTTTCAGGTCGGGTTTCGTGTCGGGTCAGAAATGGCCACCCCTACTATCCTTATACAATGGTACAAACTCACAGGGCTAGAAGTGTCAAAAACAAAAGTTTGGGGCCGGCGGACAAAATATACCACAGGGACTGTTTTTGTGATTTTTGAAATCTTTTGTACATTTAAGGTGTGGGGCCCACTTAGGTTAGTAAATGATCGACTTAGGATTCGGAATTTAGACGATTACGTTTAAAATAATTTTTCCACGAAAAACGAGTATGAATACGAATAATATCTCATAAATTAAAATAATCACATTACAACGTATATTAAGTGTGCATTGTGCCGATATGCGTTGCGTGCTATTTTTCACATTTTGATCAGTTTGGCTAGAGGTTAAGCATAAAACGAATACGTAAACTTTGAAAAATTAGAATAATATGATCTTAAGATTGAGTAATGACCTTGGAAAACGCTGGTTGTTATACACATGACCACACAACAACCTCCGATTTGGGTTTCTTTATGTTCAATTTCAGTAGATAAGCTTTTTTTAGGTATTGATTTGGATTTCAATTTATATGTTTTAGGTTGTTAGATCAGTGTATCGATGGTGGCTTGGTGTGATATTAGGGGTTACAGGTTTGTGTAGCCATATAGGTGTTTGTAGATTTATAAATTTTATTTTTGTAAGAATTTGAAGTAAATCGGTTTTTAGTAGGTTTTGTTTTTGGATCTTAATCTGACATGAATGTGTTTATTGTTTGTAGATATCTATATAATTATATACCATAAGGGCGTGACAAGTGGCTTTTGTATTTTGTTCAAAGAAAATGCGGATAAATTATTGTGTAAGATTTTTTTATTTTTATTTTTATTTTTATTTTTGGGTAAAGGGTTTCCCCGGTAAAATATATTACTCAAAAAAAATTAAGTACAACGGATAAGAATAACATGCCATACTTATGCATAACAAAAAAAAGAAACATATCTAATTTGACCATGAAGATGAATGTCATATGCATTAGTATATGTCATTTGAGCACTAGTCAAACCACAATAATCAAAGTCATCATCTCATAAGGGTTTTGATCATAGGTATCCTCCTTCTATTGCTCATATAAGCTCTTCTTACCGGCTCCAGTACTACTTTTAGAACCATCAAATGCCATGTAACTAGAAGTTTTATTGTGAACCTCCAAAACTTCATCATCATCACTATCACATTCAAATGTTGAGCTTCCAACAACATCCTTATTCGTCCCTTTCTCATTGTTCATTTCAAAAACATTGTCTCCGTTCGTAAGAGCATCAAATGAGTTCTTTAAAGAGACAAGATTAATATCATCCTTAAATGTGTTTTTATTAATTGCATGAGGCTTGCTAGATGTATCCATATTACCTGTTTGTTTCGATGCCAAAACCTCAGCTAAAGCAGGCACCTTGGAGTTACTTGGTTGCGATGTGGAAGCCACATCATCTCCCTTACTGGGTGTACTGATTGGACGGTAATAGAAGTTAGGCTTATGTTTATTCAACCAGAAGACAAGATTAGTATCCTCCTTAAATGTTTTTTTATTAATTGCATGAGGCTTGCTAGATGTATCCGTATTACCAGTTTGTTTCGATGTCAAAACCTCAGCCGAATCAGTCTCTTTGGAGCTACTTGGTTGCGATGTCGAAGCCACATCATCGATCATCTCCATTACTGGGTTTACTAATTAGACAATAATAGAAGTTAGGCTTAGGTTTATTCAACCGGATCCATTGAATATGTTTAGCTTTAGACGGTTGCTTACCTTTCCCATTTTTACATGTAACCTCTACAAACCCGTCATCCTTAACAACATTCTGCTCCATGACCCTAAACTTCTTAGGGCATCAATCATCAATATGATCAAATATCTTTCAAGTTTCACACGGAGGAGTTTGCCACTTATTTAAAACGCCAATAGTTTCCAAAAAATGTCCCAACCCATTTTGAAATGGCATTGCCACGATAACAGATTCCACAAGAGCCTTAGTAGCCGAAACCTCAATAAGAACCCGGGCATACGAAATATGCCTCCAAGTATTAAGACACATAGAACTCGTATAAACAAAGAGCATTACGGGTTGACCAATTTGAGTAGTGATTAAACTAAGACCAACCCCCGAAAATGAAACAATAGGGATATTGTGGAGTTTTACCCAAACAGGAGCCATTGTAATTTCGTCCTTTTTAAGTCTAGAATGGGGAGTCCAAATGTTTAAGATAATTGGAACTAAACTAATCAACCATGGGCCATTTTCAAGAACTTATTCCATACCCTCCTTAGTAGCAAATTGGAAGAAAAAGAAACCATTTTTTAACATAACTCGTTCAAGCCCAAACTTCGCCCAAGTGTTTTTAACGTAATTTTCAACAATAGGAAAACAAGTTTTTTCCCAATAAAGTAACCATACAACGTATTACCAAAATCGATCACGAACTTCATTAATAGCTTCCAAAGGGATAGACACATCTCACCATCAACACTCTCCCCCATTATGCAATTCAGAAATTTGAATTATCTTTTGGGAGTGTTTTCTTTAAACATGGAAGCATATGAAGTAGACTTAAAACCTTCATTACTCGACTTAGCTTGATCAATATCCACGCCCTTCACCGTATCAACGTCAACAGGAAAATTGGAAATACTTAAAGTAATTAGAGGTTGAAGAAGAATAGCTTTAAAATAACCATATTGCCTTTATATGCAGAGATTTAACAGAGAAATATGTGTTTTTAAAATTTAGAGGTTGAAGATACATATATGTGTTTTTAAATTTATCATAGGAAAATTGGAAATACTTACAGGAATTAGAGGTTGAAGAAGAATAGGAATAAAATAACCAAATTGCCCTTATATGCATAGATTTAACAGAGAAATACTACCGAACTAACGGTCAAAGGACTGGTCTGTTACAAAATGACAAGTTAGGGACGAGCGGTGTAATTATTGAAGTTTTAGGATGAAAGCTGATCAAGCATGTAAATCACAAGGACGATTTATGTAATTAACTCTTGTTTTTATATCCTATTGATTTCAGTTTTTTATGTTTCTATTATCAATCTTTTCTATTTTGTTAAGGGTTAGTACCCGGAGAATATATTTAATTAATGAGTTTACGTACACAGAAGAGTGGGAATGAACCACTCTAAAAATAAACTACGTGCTTTGAACATGCTCAAAGACAAAATGACCACTCCTAATCAATAAGCTAGACAAATAAACAGAAAATAACAAAGCTTGAACTAACTAGACAAAAGATAAATAACAACTAAATGGATGCCAACTTCTAAGTCTTCTTCAACTTGTCAACTCATACGTTCTTCCTAAACTTGATCGATGCGAGCTTAAGACAAACCACGTCCAATATCACTATTAGGGTTATAGAATAATCACCATGTTTTGGTGAGATGTGTATTACTCAATTTATAGTACAAAGGTTACAAGTAAATAAGGTAACAAACTTTCTTATGACACTGGAGATATATTCTACATATATAAAACTAACTCAAGGATTTTGTTGGGAATTATATTTTGAGTTGATATTGACAAAACATGAAAGATGAATGATTTATGAAGACAAAGACGAAGGACTAAATATGTATAATGTTAAGAGTCTTTGTAACCCTAATCTCTAGTTTATAAAGAGATGGGGAGTGAGTTTTATAGGAACATATGTTAGAGATGTAACATCATTAAAGAGGGGTGTGTGTGTAAACCTAGGCGTAGGTCTTGTGTTAGACGCCTAGGGTTTCGTGTTTGGTTAAGCCTCAAGGATCTTTGATCCTTGTTAGAGTAGGTAACCGTGCTACACATGATCACGTAGCATTGGGGCTATTTGTATACGTTAGTAGTTGTTAGAGATGATGACGAAGAAACCTTGTTTCAATAGTAATGATAGTTTTGTTGTTATTCCGCTGCGCATCGTGTTATTCATTATTATTGTTTATCCCACTTGCTCTAAATGATCCACGATGTTGTTTCATTATAACTTCACAATTGGTATCAGAGCCTAGGGGCTTGGGATCGTGGGATTTAACAAGGTTTGGTTTTTCAAAGATCGAAAAAAACAAGAAAATTCGTAACTGGTTATAATTTTTGTAACTCACTGCAGGGCTTTTTTAAACAACGATAACTCCTTCGTTAACCGTTAGATCGGGCTAAAATTTTTACTAGAGATTCTTCATATATCAAGGTACAATTTCACTGGAGGGATCTTCGATCTGAGCTCTAGATCATGAGGTATAAAGTTTTGAAAACTGCTGCAGAGGTTTTTCTGAATTTCGAATTTTTAGGGTTTTCTTGTATCACCTTCATGATTTTGGTTCTATTCTTATTAATTCATCATGAAAGTTGGTTTATTTGTTGTTTGGTTTCGATTATACGTGTTCGAACACAGCTTTGGATTCAATTTATTCACTTTGAATTTAGGGTTACCTGGTTTGTGTATCTGCTTCGCATATACCCTAATTCATGTTGCTGCATATTAAAACCCTTGACGTCAGCAAGTGATGATGTTCAATATGATAGGTCGTGGCTTCATGTTTGTAATGATGCGGGGTAAACAATGGTGTTCTGAATGTTAGGGTTTCCTAAACCCTAATTTGGTTGTTTACATTCATATGTTTCCAGTAGCATGCTGGTTCGGGTACGCTTGTTAGTACTGCTACTGTGTGCACTTTGTCCTGCTGGCCTAAGTTCTTTGTAGTGTTCGTTCACGAATGATGGTTCGTTCGTACTGTTGGTTATTATCTCACTTAGTACTGATCAAATTAGTACTGCTCGTGAAACACCAAGTTTTTACTGCTCGTTCTTAACTTAGTAATGCCGAGAACAAGTTTTTACTGTCCGTTTTCAACTTTGTACTGCTGCTTGAAGGTTTTCTCTATTGAAGTTTGTACTGTTGAACAGTTTGTTGCATTGAAGTTATGGGAGCAGCTTACTGCTTCGATAAGACAATAGTTTTGGTTTTATACTGGACGGTGTGCATGCCTAATACATAAAGGAGGATATTATATATGAACGGATAATGGGTCGGTTGGCACTTGAATTTTATTCTGATCGATACTGATATAATGGTAGATATAATATAATACGTTGGTGCACATGCATGCATCATGTATTATCTTTTGGACGATGCAACAATGAGGTGTTTGTTGAGTTTTGCATGGTACTAATCTCTTTCTATTCACTAGTCACATGGTGGGATGGTGCATGATATACTTAACATGCATAGGTCGGTGCTAAATTGTGATTCTCATATATAGGACGGTGGCTGCTCATTATATTTCCATCATGCATGTTAATCATTTATGCTAATGGGACGGTGATCTTTTCTTTTATATCACATGGGTCGATTGCTTCAATCACATACTAGTTGTTGATATACATCATGACAACTTGGATTATTACATAGCATGTGAACAGTTCAATCATTTGATATTGTGATTTTATGCAAAGTCGACCAGGAGACAGTGGTGACATGAGGTTATAAAAGTGAGGGGGAGTGTATATTGTTGATTGGAGATTTGGAACAAGTGGTTCCAACACACGCACACGGGGAAAACACACACAGAGGAGATTTTTGGAATTGATTTTTTGAATTTTTAGTTTCGGTTCTTAAAAGATTTACGGCTCGCATTTATTTATTCTTATTGGCGAAGAGGATTATTTGTTGGTTATTTGACGATGAAGTGGAATTTTTCAAGGTTGTGTTTTTTCATACCTTTTGACAGGAGGTAACTTGTTTGATCATTCAAGTGACTACAAATTGACAAACACTTGAAGGAGTTACGTTATTGTGCTCAGTGTCTCATTGAAGATGAGTTTATTGTCAAGAGATTGCGGTCTCCCTATACACCGATTTGGGTATACGTTCGAAGTCAGTTTTAGTACAAGACATAGGACACAAGGTTGGTTTGTTCTACTTCAGCGTCGAATTAGTAATGGTCAGTTTTTTTCATCATTACATAAAGTTTACAGAATTGAAGATTCAAAAAATGGTTAACATATGGGTTTCAGGGGAAGCTTATTGTTTAAATGATTAACCATTTATATGCTACATCGAGGTGAAGGTTTTTATGATTGCTCGTTGGTATTTTTACTGAAGATTTGGGATTTTTCTGTCTTGGGTTCATTTATAAAAGAAAGCGTTTTGGTGTTCGTTCATGGAGGGCGATTCAAGACATTGGAAGACTAAATTGGATGTATGGTACTGGTTCGTGGTTATGAAGATCAAAGATGCATACTTTTGTCCCCTAATTGATGATGACAAAAAGGGGGAAGAATATTTAGAAGATTGCAGCTTGAAGATCCTCGATGATATGCATGGATTAAGGGGAAGACGACATCTTTCATACTTAGTTCTGTCATTATCAACTAGGGGAAGATTGTTGAGAATTATATTTTGAGTTGATATTGACAAAACATGAAAGATGAAGGATTTATGAAGACAAAGACGAAGGACTAAATATGTATAATGTTAAGAGTCTTTGTAACCCTAATCTCTAGTTTATAAAGAGATGGGGCGTGAGTTTTATAGGAACAGATGTTAGAGATGTAACATCATTAAAGGTGTGTGTGTATAAACCTAGGCGTAGGTCTTGTGTTAGACGCCTAGGGTTTCGTGTTTGGTTAAGCCTCAAGGATCTTTGATCCTTGTTAGAGTAGGTAACCGTGCTACACTTGATCACGTAGCATTGGGGCTGTTTGTGTATGTTAGTAGTTGTTAGAGATGATGACGAAGAAACCTTGTTTCAATAGTAATGATAGTTTTGTTGTTATTTCGCTGCGCATCGTGTTATTCATTATTATTGTTTATCCCACTTGCTCTAAATGATCCACGAAGTTGTTTTATTATAACTTCACAAATTTGAATATCCCTGAGATACTATGCTATTACCTTCCCGCAAGCCAAGTGGTGGTGGACCAACACGAAGCTTAGATCGAAATGATTCAAAGAGTGGTCTTGGAAAACTCTTTGTGAAGATATCCGCAAGTTGTAAATGTGTGGATACAAACTTGGTGTGAAGTTTCCCTGATAAGACAAGTTGACGAACAAAATGATAATCTATATCAATGTGCTTGGCACGTTTATGAGCAACCGGATTTTGACTCAAGAATAATGCGCTCCTATTGTCACAGAGAATGGTGGGACGAGTAGGAGGCAAAACAAGTAGCTCACGAAGAAGATGAGTGATCCAAATAATCTCAGCTGCAGTATTTGCTAACGCCCGATACTTAGATTCACAGCTCGAATGAGATACATTAGGTTCTTTCTTAGCACTCCAAGAAACAAGATTACCATCGAGGAGTATTGAATAACCATAAGTGGAGTTTCGTGTCTCAATACAATGAGCCCAATCAGCATCAGAATAACCCACGATAGTTGGTGTTATTGCATGATGAAAGGTGAGAGTGTAACTTATAGTACCTTTAACATATCGAAGAATGCGTTTGACGGCCTGAAAATGGTCTTGTTTTAGAGCATGGAGAAATTGACTGACTTGGTTAACCGCATACGATAGATAAGGACGTGTAATGGTAAGATATTGAAGAGCACCAACTAACGAGTAATAAAGGGTAGATCTGAAAATGGTGTTCCTTGAGTGGTAAAATAGGTGTTAGTAGAAAGCGGGGTAGCAGCAGGTTTGGCATCAAGTAGGTGTGCCCGAGCAAGTATATCATGCGCATACTTGGATTGATTTAAAAATAGACCTGAATCAATATATGACCCCTCAAGTCCAAGAAAATAATTTAAGCGTCCGAGATTGGTGATGGAGAATTCTTTGTTAAGTCGGGTAATAAACCGACGAATGGTAGAGACATCATTCCCTGTTAGAATGATATCGTCCATGTAGACTAAGAGATAAAGAATGCAAGAATCTTGTTTGAAGACTAAACGAGAGGTGTCGGCCCTACTGCATGTAATACCAATACTGATTAGAAATGCACTCAATCATTGAAACCATGCTCGTGGGGCTTGTTTGAGGCCGTAAAGTGCTTTCTTGAGACGAAAAACATGATTTGGAAATTTTGAGTCAACAAATCTTGGAGGTTGCTCCATAAATACGGTGTTAGTAAGATTACCATTTTAGAAAGGGTTTTTCTACATCGAGTTGATGGAGTGGCCATTTGTGCAGCACGGCTAGAGAGAGGACAATACGAACTGTGGATGCTTTGACAACCGGGCTAAATGTGGCTGAATAATCAAGGCTCGGCACTTGAGTAAATCTCTGAGCAACTAAACGGGCTTTAAAGCGGCCAATAGTACCATCAGAGTGAAATTTGGTATGGAAGACCCATTTTGAACCAACGACATTTTTATTTTTAGCTCGAGCAACAAGATCCCAGGTAGCACTAATTTTGAGAGCACACATTTTGTCACACATGGCAGCATACTATTTTGGATGCTTAGCTGCTTATTTAAAACCACGTGGTTCTTTAGCCGCAAACAAAGCTTGATGTAGAACCGAAGAGGAAAGGTATGAAAGATCAGCAACATGATGTGGTTTAAGTGTACCAACTTTAGAACGTGTGATCATAGAATGCCCCGAGGGAGTAGATGCTACAGGAACAATAGATTGGGTAGATGAAGATGCTTCTATAGTAGTAGATGCCGAGGTGGATGGAACGTCCACTGAGGTGGGCGAAACATCCACTGTTTGGGGTGAGGGCTACTCATTGACCGTAGGTTCCAATGTGCTTGGACAAAGTTCACAATGCTTTTCTGAGGATGATGAATGAATAGATGGTTGTGATACCATAACTGAAGAATCATTAAGAGTTACTCCATCACAATAAGTGGAAATAAGCATGTGAGCTGCTGGCGAAGTGGATGGAGTACCCGCAAAAGGAAAAGTTGACTCATCAAACTGTGCATGAAAAGTAGTACAAATACGCCATGTAGAGATGTCCAAACACCGATACCCCTTATATTGAGTGCTATAACCAATAAATACACACGGTTTGCTACGAGGGGCAAGCTTGTATGTAGAATAATCCTGTAAATAGGGATAAACACAGCTACCAAATACTCGAAAATTACCATAATTTGGCGTAGACAAGAATAACAGCTCTGATACCATATTAGGGTTATAGAATAATCACCATGTTTTGGTGAGATGTGTATTACTCAATTTATAGTACAAAGGTTACAAGTAAATAAGGTAACAAACTTTCCTATGATACAGGAGATATATTCTACATATATAAAACTAACTCAAGGATTTGAATATCCCTTAGATACTATGCTATTAATGACATTCACAAGCTGCTCCACATTTCTGACCCCTTTACCATGTATCATGATGTTGTGCTCTTGCCAAAAATAATAGGACTATGCAGCCACCAAAAGACAACCAACAATGCAAGTAGTGTTGTTCTTCATAGCCATAGGTAGTAACCATCCAAGAATATCACTCCATATAAGCAGTATTGTGGGTAAATCAGCCTTGCTCAAAATAATACTCCAAACCTGAGCGTCGTAGTGGCACTTGAAGAATATTCCAAACCTGAGCAGCATAGTTGCACTCGAAGAATAGATGATCATGGGTATCTTGTTGCGTCTTGCACAACGGACACCGAAGAACAACATGGTGATTGATTTTATCATTGATACATTATTTATTAATTTCACAATTAGTTATTGATTTACTTTCTTCAGTTTTATTTATTTTATTTTATATATATATATATATATATATATATATATATATATATACATATATATATATATATATATTATATATATATATATATATATAATATATATATATATATTAACAGTTTTGCGTGCAACTCCTATTTGTTAAATTTTCTTAAGTCATATGGTGTCCTTTAAAACAATTGTTCAACGTGAGCCATTTTGTTCCATGCCCATTTGACACGTGTTCGTCGGAATCAAAGTTAAATTTTCCCGTCTAATCCGTACATGTTAAGACCCAAACCTGTTTTTACCCATAACTCATACCCGACCTACCTGTCTATTTTGTCACCTCTATGGTCAAATTCATATGTCGGATAACATTTCATAACCAGACAAACCGGATGTAAATTGATGTCCATACATGGAAATAAAGTCATTAATAACCTTTTATAAAGAAAGATATACACTTTCTCCACTATAGTCAGCAAAAAGAAAAAGAAATAATTGTGTTAAAGCACACAGTAATGGTTAAAATGGGTAAATGGATGGCATATTCTTGTGCGGATTTTTCAGAAAGGAGAGTTTTTTAATACGATGTATGTGGCATAACCGGGGGTATCCTATAATCGTTTCCTGACCTTTCCTAGATCACAACCAAAATCTTATTTATTTTTTTATTTTTTTTTAGGGAGGGGGGGGGGGGTGTTAGCGTTGGGACTCAACATGAAACATAAATTAAAATTTCTTCAAATACTGTTAGCAAAAACAAAACACACAATTACCAAATAAAATTAAAACTTAAAAGCTCTTTGAAATTAACTTTAAACAAAGTGATCCATGGCATATGCACCCTTTGTTTTCACTAGGGGTATCTGATCAGGGGCGGTGACAGAATTTCAAGTTAAGGGGGGCTGATATAAAATTACAGAATGATAATGATATAATTCTAACCAGTATATCATAGCCTGAAAATATGGAAAAGCAAACGAAGAGCCAAATGTCTAAAAAATTAAATAAACATGTGTTTTACACTAATACAAAGCTTTAATCAATCCGTAAGAATTTCAATGACCGTTACCAACTTAGCGATTAGCATTTGGCCTCCTTACTACTAATAAAAAAAATACAATACCTCTTATGTAGTTAATTTATTATTCTTCATTGCCAAACAAGTGTCATATGTGAATGCTATGGACGTAACAGTACTTAGAACATCAAGGGGAGCATTTGACCAATTAAATCTGTAGTTGAACAAGTTTTCCTCAACGTTGTATCACCATCTTCAAATCCTTTGTCAAATGAACTAATCTTCATATATATATATATATATATATATATATATATATATATATATATATATATATATATATATATATACACACACACACACACACACTAGTATCTAAGCCCGCCCGATGGGCGGGCATGACTTGTAATTTTCATTTTAGTTTAGTAGCTTATGGATTTTGGTGATCTTTTACATTTATAAGGTATTTATTAATAAAGTAACATACATGATTTTTAATTAATTTTTAGATGGCATTAGCCAATTTTATTTAATATTTAAGACCGGGGACGTTAATTAATATTTTGACGGTATTAGTTTACGTTAAATTTTATTGTAATTATTATTATTTTATTTTCTTTACATTTTGGTCCAAATGCATGTGTTGCATGAAAAATATGACTAAATTTCTTGTTGCAATATTTAGTGTAATTTTTTGTATTTTATACATGGTATACATTTCAATACATGCTATTTAATTAATAATAGTGTTGTATTTGTTTTATAGTTAATCATTACCTATAATGTGTCTATACATTATAAATTGTTTTAATTTGTGAGTCTTAAATGAGTGTTTGGTACTCATTTCCGATCAAAATAGAATTAAAATTTTCTCCTTATCATTGCTGCATCTTTGATCAAGGTTTTTTTTCCCATTATTACTATTTTTTTTTTTTTTTGTGTTTTTTTCTTTGTATTTTCCTTTTTTTTTTTTTTTTTTTTAGAGTTGTTGTGTTATATTTATATTTAGTTATATGTTTGAATTGGTAAAATTTATTGTCTTTAATCTTCATGTCTTTATGTTTGTTTTTAGCTTTGGCTTTTTAGTGTTTGATGGTTCTGGTATATTGCATTGTCTATAATCTTCATGTCGTTGTGTCAGTTTAGTGATTTTTTTAGATTTGTTGTGTTATATGTTATACTTAGTTATATGTTTGAATCGGTAAATTGTATCGTCTTTAATGTTCATGTCTCTGTGTTTGTTTAGTGATTTTTTTTAGATTTGTTGTGTTATATGTTCGAATGTTGAGATGTTTCTTTTAAACAGTGTGTTTAAAGTATCAAAGATGGAAGAAGTATCAATGATTAATTAATAGACACCACTTTCAAATATGAGCATAACTTGATCTGGTGTTGTTCATCCATTGTTGATTCTTCTTTTCTCTTTTTCATAATAGATAAACATTATCCAAGTAAGAACGCAAGGTAGTAAATTGACTATCTGATAGTCAATTTTCATGTAATTGTCTTTGTTAACATTTTTTGTGTTTGTGTTGGAGAACGATGGCCTTGGAATTTATTTGCAGATTGGATCAAGTAGCGTACCCTGATTTTCAGGTATTCAGAGTATATATTCTTGGAGTTTTTCATGGTTTTTTTAATGGAGTAAAGGTGCTTGTGTTTTTTAAAAATATTAATGTTGTGAATATTTGATGTAGATACTTCCGCGTGTGTTCTTTGAAGATTTTTGGAATGGTAATAGGCATTTGTATGTGACCAGCAACAGTCTTTATTGTTTTAAATGTGTTTTGGATAAAGTACCAGGTAGACCGGCTCGGATTGAAGGGATTAGATGGAGGCAGTTCTGCTTGGAAAGTGAGCGCCGGGCCCCTTTGTTGCACTTCATCCAACAGGGCGATGATACATTTTACGTTACAACATATGATGTGGATGGATATGAGGTGGGTGGGTATCCAGGCGCAAGAAAACATCCGGAAAGGATTGTGACTCGCGTTTGGCCTTACCCTGACTTTCCTCAGGTATTGTTTGTTGCATTTTTTATAACACTTTATATGATATTTTGTATTTGTATGTATATATGTTTTTGGGTTTGAGTCGTTTATTTGTTTTTTATGCGTTTTTTGGTTTTCAGACGTTTCCTACTCAGTTCTTACCTGGGTTGCGTCATAACGCGAGAATAAGGATCACTGCAAATCAACAGGTGTACATTGTCCGTGTGAATTATGCTGAGTCAGAAGGGCAATATAAGTATCACATGAGGGCCGAAGATTGGGATTCAATGGTAGATGAGTTGGGTCTTGAAGCGGGGCAGGTTGTTGTGTTTACCAAAGTAAGTAATAGTCGCTTGAATTTGATGGCCTTTAACACAGATGGGACGCAAGTAACTACTCCTGAATTTTCTGGGTTGGCCAACCTGAAACAAAGACAACGCGATTTGGGACCTTAGGAAAAAGGTATCATGTAATTATATGAATAGAGTTAATAATATATATATATATATATATATATATATATATATATATATATATATATATATATATATATATATATATATATATATATATATATATATATATATATATTTTGTGAGTTTATAAGAAAATTTAGGAATTATATTTTTGGAAATTATACAATGGTGAAATGCAGGTGATGATAGGATGAAGCACATCTATTTATGGCCAGTTCATATGGAGCATTTTGGTGAGGTGAATGATACGTTTTATAAGGCATACTCATCAACGGTCGATAAGCAAAGGCTTGTAAGTTTGATAGGTTTAGTTAATTGGACAATTTTTATAAAACTGTATTATGGTATTTATTAATTTGTATGGTTTTGTTTTTTTGTGGTTTTTTTCTTTTTTTTTTAGGCCATTCGAGCTTTGTTTCAGAGAAAGCATCCGCTTCATATTCAACGTTGGGTATTGTTTCAACATCAAGATGTTGAAGTTGAAATGTCATTGATAATAGATCATCATTCTGAAAATCCATCAAGGACAAATCACGTCAATGCCCATGGTCAGTGGAGCCAGTTTGCAGAGCAATGCGGCTTTGGATATGACAAAATGATGAGGTTCAAGTACATAGATACCATTGAGGGGTCGGTTGGTGATGATGATGCGGTTCCGGTGTTCCATGTTTGTTAAACAATGGTATATCTGATGATGTTGCTGTAGTGTCTTGTAATCGTATTATGGATCATGCATCATGGTACTTTTGGTTGATTGGTGTTAGTCAGACAATTGGGTTGGTGATGGTTATGAACAATTGGCTATTTTAGGTGTTTATGTACTTGGCAATGGTAGGTTTTGTATGTCGGGATATGTAATGGCTTTGGTAGGATTTTAATATTTGTACTGTGTATGTGGGAATTGTTAAGATTATGTTAGGGTTTGCAGTTTTTTATTAGAGTAACACATATTTGTCGCATGGTATTTACTCATTGTAGATATAGGAACATTATTATTCTGAATAGTTGTTTAATTATCGTAATGGCATGAACTGATTGAAAATTTATATCGTTGTTTTGACATGTTTTCATAATATGTTTTAACACGTTAAGCAGCAACTTATAAATTTTATTTCATTTAACCATGAAACTAAGTTTCATTTTTTATGCATGTTTTCAAGTTAATACTGCTTCTTTAAACTTAGTAGTGCTAAAGATTTTTAGCAACTGAATATGCACTCTAAAATCTGACAAACTAATCAAGTCTAATCTACTACACCTAAAAAACACTAAGAATCCTCAATAAGCCAGAAACAATAAGCAAAAAGCTCAAATACTATAAAAAGCAAAAATTGTTATAAAAACAACCTAAAGGGGTACTTTTAAGCTACTAAATAAGCCACCAAACCAATAAGCTAATGCACCAAACATTAAACAGATTAAGCTTATAGACCAAAGAACTCACAAAATTAATTTTCAGACATTTTGAACTTAATATGAGCTTAAACATAAGCTGAGAAAACTGACAGTTCAGACTTTTATAGGATTTAATAAAAACTTGCAGACCTGAACCCCTATTTTTAAAGCTAAAAATAAGCTACTAAACTAATAAAATTAAGCTAAAATTTAAAAACAGCTAAAGAAGACCAACTAAAGAGCACATAAAACCATTTTCAGATAATTTGGACTAAGAATAAGCTTAAAAATAAGCTGATAAAAACTTATGAAAACCTATGCTGATGAATCAGTGTATACTGATTTGATTTTTGCAAAACCTGAAAATGCTACTTTTTAAGACAAAAAATAAGCTACTATAAGCTATAATCAAACCTAAAAAACTTAAAACAGGTTAAGATCTACCACTAATGAACACCTAGGAACAATTTTTAGACATTCTGAACCAGAAATAAGCTGAAACAAATCCTATTAAACACCTATACTGATTAATCAGTATAGGTATTAATCTATGTTGATTGGAGTTTTAAAATTAAAACTTGGCTAAAATTTACTCAACACTTTTTGACACTTAGGCAGAAGTTGTAATATGTATTATGGAAAGATGTAATATGTTTTCAAACACTTATTCTAAACAAGTATTAGATATGAATGATAAATCTTCATCGAAGGAAATTGTTAACAAAACAAATAAAACTAAACCAACAAACAACGATGGAATTTTCTTGTCTATATTTTTTAATCTAATATTATTGTTTTAAGTATTTGCTTAAATGATGATTATTTGTTTGTGTTGATGTCATTTACAGGAAACCGGAACGCTTATTGATTGGCTCAAGACTTATTATGGCGGTCGGCTAATCATTGTTCGTGACATGAAAAAGCTAATATCAAAATTCGCAAAGGCATCAACATTAGTTGAGCAGATGCAGGCTTCTGGACATGACATTGACGACGACTACATGATTTATTTAGGGTTTTTTCCTGATGATTAAAGATATACTTTTTTTTTGTTAACAATCATTTTTATATTTGTATTAAGTTATTCTAATTGCAACTAATAACATTTATCTTTAAGTATTTGTGTCTTATATCTTGTTTATTTATTTTTATTATTTAAATATTAAACTGTTATATTTTTAATTGATTATTTATATTATTAAATATTGTTACCCAATCCATATTAAAATAAGTTACAATCCTTGGAATCAACAAATCCGTTTTATCCACTATCTCGAATCGAAGTTTCTGCTAATATACAATGTGAGTTCGTTTTTCAATATAGATTTAGGTTAATTATTATTATGATAATTATGGCAAGATTTTGTATTTATTGTATCCGACTATGGTTTTTTTAGATTTTTAATCTGCATGTGTAAGTTTAATATGACGTTTTTGGTTTTTAGTGTCTGTATTTTGATATATATGTTTATGTTTGTTATTGCATGCTATTATTGTTGCTTATTATTAAAACCCCCCATTGGTATTTGTCATTGCATGCTATTATTGTTGCCAATTTTTAAAACCCCCAATTGTTCTTGCAGATATATATGTGGATTGTTAACAAAAATCTTTTTAAATTGTGCAATCTAAGTTTAATGTATATGTAATTGAGTTTATGTTACTATCATAAACCAAACTCACCTCAATATACCCAACCAACCATCACAATCAACATTCACCGTGTTGTTATATTGTTTTTGGTTAATAATACGATATCGTTTTTTTACAGCAGATTATGCACTTAAGTGACTTTTTATGTGAGTAATATTATGGTGTATTATGTGAATGGTTTTAGTATATTACAATTATGTTCCCTTTTCCATTCATATTGATTATAGATTGTGATAGGCATTCTTCATTTATAAATTGTGATGCAAATGAATATTTATGTTATTTTAGAAAAGGTTTTATTATGTTTAAGTTTGCTGTTTTTTGTTAATAATACGATATCGTTTTTTTCGACAAATTATGTACTTAAATAGCATTGCATGTGAGTAACATTAAATTTGTTAAACCTTACAGATGGCCTTTTTAGTTAAGTTTGAAAATGGTGATGAAAGTGGTTTCAAAGTTCCATTAAAATTGTTTGAACTTACTGATCGTAAAGATCGTGAATGGTTATATGCAAAGATTGTGAATAAGGTGTATGAGTTTAAGATCCGTATCATTGATGGTAATGTTGGTCTGATATATGGAGAGGAATGGAAACAATATATAGAAGAGAGTAGGCTTAAACAGGGTTGGTTTGTTTTATTTGACATTAGGAATGCTCAGTATGTTCTTGATAGCCATCTTGATGAGCATGGTAATAGTGGTAATGGATTTATCATGATAGCGGATGGAATTAAAATGTCTAATTGTGCTGCACAGACGTCAAAGATGAGTTCTTTAAGACAGGTACATTGTAAATTCCTTTTTCGTATGTTTAAGAGCTAACAAACTTTGTATTTTTGTTTTTTATTAATCTAATTAGATCATTTTGTATTATTCGTCTGCAGCTGCTGCCAAAAAGTTTTTTTAAAGGATATGAATTTAAAAAACAGACTTTGTATTGTGTTAGAACTTGTGATGGGTGGATGAGGGTTTATTTGGATTTTGATGAGAACAAACCGTCTGGTTTTTGTGGGTCTGAATGGGAGAAATTTTACCAAAAACATATGATTGATGGTACTCAAACGTTTGTTATGTATTTTATCGTTGGGCATCATTTTTTCGTAACCATCCATGATGCTAGTGGTTTTTGTCAGGACCCTGAATTTCGACGTAAGTTATTATGTTTTTTTTTTTTTTTTTTTTTTTTAATTAATTTTTGTTCTGATAGTGTGTATGTACTTTTTTTTGTTTGCTGACATATAAATGTTTCTTAGATTGTGCGTTTTGGAAAAAAACTCATCCTTGGTCATTGATTTCATCGGATAGTCGTTTGAATTGTCCTCAGTTTGAGTTGGTTTGCATAATTAAAGATTTTTTTTATCTTTTTGTATGTTAAGTTTTTTGATAATCAATATATTCTCATGATACTGAACTGTAGGGACTGACTGTGGAAAAAGTTATAAAGGTTGAAGAAGATGATGGTTTTGTATCTAATAAGATTGTTGAACCTGATAACAATTTTCAATCTGTCAAGAGAAGAAAAGGACCTTCTGGTGGCAAGAAGTGGTTTAAGGTATTAAAATTTGTTTCAATTACGTTGTACTCAAATTATTCAATATATTTGTTTAGGTTTTTGATATAGTCAGATTTTTTATGAGTGTGGGAGTTCAAGCAATAAAAATACTGGCATGTCAAATAACACGATCGATGATGGTTGTAGTTTTGCTAAGGAGCTTGGTCGTTGATGTGCGTGATGTGTCATTGCGGTTTAGCAGTACTAATGCCTACTCAAGTTTTAAATTTATATTTATCCGACTTATCAATAACACACACACTTAACGAGCAGTGTACCCGGTCAGTATGAATATAATGGTAAGTAGAGTGTCGATCACTAAGAGTGGAACGTACTATCTAGTTATTCTAATCAGTATTTTAATATCCTAAGTTAGCTATACAACCTAATCTAACGCAAGGGGGGTTCAGCCTGAGAGACTGGCACGGTTTGGTTATGATTAAATAGTAAACTAAACTAATGAGCACGAATCAGCGATTAGCACACACGTACACAGATAGATACTTGAGACAATAAGAAGACCTGTCCTGATAATTAAGTAGCTTGTCACTTGTTTTATTGCTAGTTTTATATGAAGTGTATATAATTAACCCTTTCTCATTGGCTCTAATCTTATCGGCGAGTAAACCCTTAATGATCACTTATGTCTATCCCACTATCCTAGAAACGATAGAATAAATAGGCGAGGAAGGGGCATGGCGACCCAAGCAATGCTCAGCTAGACACAGAGGTTATCAATGCACTAATAAAAGTCACCAAAGACATCAACATATAAACTTTAATTAATGGGAAAGCAATTTTAAGGGGTGCACATGATTTTCCGTAGTCACATGACATCAGCCCATCAATCCTGATGAATTAAAGTGTACTAATACAATAAAACAAAACTACTTAAATGAATTGAATACATGCAGGACCTTCTTACAGCTCTTGTATCTTCGTTCAGGGTGTGTCTTGTGCTGCTAATACGTCTGAATTCGTCTCAGGTTTGGTACTCGTACGTATGGTATCTTGCACTGTCCAACTCCGAAATTCGTCTGACCTTGAGGTATTTATAGTTTCTGTCTGAGGGTTAGATGCGGCGCATAGGATAAGTAGATGCGGCGCATTGACTTAACTTCGCGTGGGGTCCAAGATTAATATATTCAGGAATATTCGTACACCGCCTTAAGATGCGGCGTAACTCCATTTCTCTATGCGGCGCATGTCCTTTGCTGTCTTGGATTGTAACTTGTGAAATCTTGATAATGATACGCCGTATGTAAGAAGTATGTTGCGGCGTATCTGGAGCAGAATGATCTTGATCTTGTACATTTCAGTAGACTCTTAACATCTTGCTTGTTTTGCTCCATAATTAGTCCAAAATCGCCAAGTTTCACATAATACTTGTTTTTACCTGAGAATTATAAAAGTAAACATTAACGTATCAATTCTCATATATAATATAATAAAACAAGTCAAATAAATAGGATAAATGATGATAATAAAATGTACTTATTTGAGTTCATCAAATATCCCCTCACTTGAACTTTACTTGTCCCCAAGTAAACCTTAGAATAAATCTTATGAAAATGTATCCTAAAAGATATTAGGATTTATTTTTATATTTAAGCATGTATTCGTTTTGTCATAATTGCACAACCAAACACTTAACGAATTAGAAATAAAATAAAATATTTCAATAAAAGCAAATCTAATCGTTTAACTGTCCAGTCATGACGAATATTCTATCATAAGCTTGGCAAGTGTAGAAACCAGAATCTAGCCCATCTAGGATTAACAATAACAATGATTCATACGCAGCGGATAAACACAAGACAATCATTATTATTGAACAAGGTTGTGATTTAGTGAAACGCGTTTCTTTATTGAATAATAAACCTACTACTACTAACAACTACTAGAAACGTGTACAGACACACATTTCTAATCGACTCTCATTGTCGATCTACATTTTTCTCTGTCTAAAACCTATTCGGCTAATACCCTTTATATAGAGGGTTTACAATAAAACCCTAGCTTACACAAAAAGCTAACTAAGAAGATAATAACAAATCTTCTATATCTTCTATCTTTAAGGAGATATTCCAGCTTTTAATTCTTCCATATGTAAAATACCAAAGCTGTCACATTAAGCCCTTGTAGTTTTGTAATAATCAAATTTTAATTCCCAATAATCTTCCCCTATTTGATATTACAAAACTATCTTCAATGCTTCCCCTTAACATGAACATGTCACCATCTTCTTCCCCTTTTTGTAAGCATCGAATAGGGGTCTTCCATGCAGCTTGAATCAAAACGCTTCCCCTTAAGTGGTGCATGTAGATGATTAAACAAGCTTCCCCTGAAACCAATAACCATCGCTTGAATCACGAACTCAGTAGGCCTTATGAAATGATCACTGATGAATAAAACCGAGTATGACGAACTTGATGAAGAAGTTGAATTTCCCAAACTTGCGTCTTATATCTTGCACTATCCACGTGACTCCAACCTCATCTTAGAAGTAGGCTACCAGGACCTCTTGATAAATCCTCAACTATATGAGACACTGAGCACTACAACTAACTCCTTAAAGTGATAGCAAATGTGAGCATTAAGCACCCTAAATAATAGATCTCACACATTGCTAGATTCATCAAGTCTTTGTCACCACTGTACAAAACAAACAAGTTACCTCCAAAGTGTAACACCCACTTTGAGATATGATAAGAACGCGCACTGTGAAACTCAACTACAACATCAATTAAGTCATGATCAATCGTCTTCTTCAAATAATCACCAAAACGAGCCATAAAATATTAAAGAAGAAACCGTGATCCAAAACTGTTCAAGCAGCACTAACCGAATCCACCAGCAGTATCAGCAGAAACCACCAGCAGGAACTAACCAGCAGCAACAGCCAGGAGGAACCAACCAGTAGAAACCAAAGCAACCAACAGGAATCGATCAGTACTATTTTATTTTATTTTATTATTATTATTTTTTTACTAAGAAGCAGCAGAATCCGAATAATAACCAGCAGAATCCGAGCAGCAGAAACAAAATAGCGTAGCAGCAGTATCCATGTGAGAGCAGCAGACATGAAGATACCAACCATAATTAATTCACAACAGCAACCGGAATTAATTCTATCCACTTTGCTTCGAACCAATCAACCAGGCGACAAACAAACCAAATTAATGACATCGCTGACCCATGATTAATAGCATCTGACATTCATCATATAGTCCATAGAATAATCGACACCAAATCCCCACCAAAAGCGATTTAGGGATTAAAATAATACGAGGCACATGTTGAAGATATGTTTTAGCCCCAATTCGAATAATAACAGCCCCAAGTGAACCACATACGACAACCAGATCCAATTAAATTCGTCCAGCAATTAAACAATCCAGTACACACAATCATGAACTCACCGACCAATTTCAATTTAATAACCACAAGCGACAAAAACGATTCATCAATTAATTGACCCATGATCATTAAAATTGAATGCGTACAGCAATAAGCACCACATGAATAGACTATTGACCAATTAATTACTCGCCCCATTATCACCAATTTAATACAGTACGAGGTAAACAATTAACGCCAACAATCGATCTGCTCATATCGATACAAAAATAAATACGATTACCTCATAAACATATCAAAGCCATCGAACATCACCAGATCTGCTTCTGTTCTTCGAATCTGCTCCTCCTCTAATAATAACAACCTTGTAGATCCTAGATATCGAGAGCAACCCTCTCTGATACCAATTGTAGAAACCAGAATCTAGCCTATCTAGGATTAACAATAACAATGATTCATACGCAGCGGATAAACACAAGACAATCATTATTATTGAACAAGGTTGTGATTTAGTGAAACGCGTTTCTTTATTGAATAATAAACCTACTACTACTAACAACTACTAGAAACGTGTACAGACACACATTTCTAATCGACTCTCATTGTCGATCTACATTTTTCTCTGTCTAAAACCTATTCGGCTAATACCCTTTATATAGAGGGTTTACAATAAAACCCTAGCTTACACAAAAAGCTAACTAAGAAGATAATAACAAATCTTCTATATCTTCTATCTTTAAGGAGATATTCCAGCTTTTAATTCTTCCATATGTAAAATACCAAAGCTGTCACATTAAGCCCTTGTAGTTTTGTAATAATCAAATTATAATTCCCAACAGCAAGTATACGCATCTCCCCCACTAAAGCCAAGGAATGACAAGTCTAAAGCGGTAAAAAGGGTTTGTTGGTTAAGGGTTAATCATTCTTCTTAATCTCTATCGATCTCACATTCCAGAAAAGGCGACAAAATCACAAATACATGATCGAATCCACGACCACGATACTTGCAATTGCTCAAATCCTTAACACGAATGGGCTAAAGATAGGACCAAGTAATCTTTACCAATAATATTTTATCAAAAAGGGTGACAAAATCATAAATACATAGCCGAATCCACGACTACGATACTTAAGATTGCTCAAATCCCTAATCTCAATAAATCAAAGGTTTGGATAAAGAATGATGTAGGGTATGGATAATATTTGGGATACAAATTGGTGTAAAATGAAAGATAAACAAAACAGATAAATTAAAATCCTAAGTGTGGTAAATTACTTTCCCAACCATCCCATGAATAAGACTCATATCATTGAATAACTCACGCTTTAACACTTGAAACACACGCTTTAGGTAGACACGAATTATACTCAACAAGATCTCAATCAAAGAATAACCTTAGTTGGCGTTCTCATAACGGCCAACTCCCATTCAATCCATAAATATAATATACAACAAATAGTTAGTGGTGATATCTCCCACTTAATACAAAACTTTACATAAGTTGGTTAAAACAAACTTCCAAGTTTTCCTTTTTTTTTTTTTTTTTTTTTTTTTTTTTTTTTTTTTTGACCTCAACATATATGTGTAAAATTTCACAACTTTTCTATCACTATTTTTCCGGATAATTTTTTCATACTCTTCATACTTTCAAAAATAACTGTAATAGCGAAAGTAGTAAACACACGAAAAATAAACTAAAAGATATAAAATATTTACTTTTATACCAATTGCATTGTGCAATTTCCTGACTCAACCAAAGATAATGAATTACGCACGCGAACACAAGTAATGTAAGGAAACACACTTTGCCTAAAGCAATTAACCAACCACGGATTTTAATATACAGGGTAGGCTAAGGTGTAAAGGTGTAACGAAACATTATAACAAAGGTGTAAGAAACGAAAGGAATGGTGATGAAGCGAAAAGTGTACCGCTTTTAGGGGGTCATTTAAGCCCTAAATTGTATTTATTTGATCAAATATTGCCCTAAATCGTTCCTTTTGTCATTTTAGGTACTTTGGAGAAGAAATCTGGAAAAGGAAGCATTTTGGACGTTTTTGGAGTATAAAAGTGAAGAAAACGGCAAAGTCTCAAAATTACGCTGGAAAGTACCTTTGACGGCGTCAGGAATAGGTCCAGACGGCGTCATGTCTTGGCAAAAGAGGTGGATGTGAAAATTACTCATGATAAGCCAGAGAATTTTGCATGAAAAATCTGACGGCGTCACCCTTTAATGTGATCAAGGTCGTCACGGCTTAAGCTAAAGAGGGACGGCGTCAAGCACTAATCTGACGGCGTCAAGCCTTGATAAGCCAGAGCGGATTTTGGAGGTCTAAAGAGGGACGGCGTCAGGAAGGCCATCCGGGAACCCTAAAAGCGGTGAGGTGACGGCGTCAGGATCTACAACGTGACGCCGTCAACCCTTAAACTCTATATATACTTTTGCAATTTTTTGTCATTAGTGTGGAACTTTGTGTGTAACCTTTGGGAGGAAACCCTAAGACGATTTTAGCAGCTTTTTCAAGGCTTTTTGCCTTGAGATCTTCCATGTTACATTGAAGATAAGTTATCAATTAATCATTCAATATGTCTATGTGTTGTTTGATTCTATCTTGTTCTTGTCTTTTGTTTAACATGCTAGGCTAGATTTATCTTGTGTTTGCTTAGATCTAATGAAACCTAGCTATTGATTGTTGGTTATTAGTGTGTTATTAATTGTATTGGATGATTGTTCATCTATGTTAGGCTTAAGAAAACTGGCTAACTTCCTATTCGGTAACTTGCTTGAACGTCTTAAGAAACATGAACCAATGCGTACTAAGGTTTTTATGGTTGTATTTAATGCATGAGCGAATTCTAGTGATCCCATGTTAGGAGCTTCTTAGCCGGCTCGACATAGGAGTGAAGTAGGAGCTTATAGAGTTGGGGAAGTACGTACGCCACCCCACGATTGGTATTAAGGAATACACCCGTCATCCACGCGATTAATGCACACTAATCAACCGGTAAAAGATAGTTAGGGAGTAAGGAAATCTAAGTAAACACATTTCTCTCCACATAAGTTTTACCACCTTTTCATTTTCAGTTATTTTATTTTATTTGCATTCGTAGTTATTTGGGTTAGTTGATTAGCAACTAATTCCGCCCACTCTTTCAAACCCGAGATTTTACTTGCTTTCATAAAATTATAAAAACATAAAAAAGAATCTTCTCTCACCCCTAGACCTATTAGAGTAGTTTTTCAATCCTAACGACACTATTCCCTGTGGAGAACAATCAATCCCCCGTACTTACCACTACACTATACTACATCGGTCAGGTACACTGCCTGGTGGGGTTGTAAGCCTCTTGAGATCCCTCGAGAGGTAAAACCTGTTGTAAGGTTGCAAAACCACGCATCAAGTTTTTGGCGCCGCTGCCGGGGAATAGTTATTGTTTAGGTTGAATTTTTATTTTATTAGGTCTACTCACTAGATTCCTTTCTAGTGAGATTTTTATTTTTCTTTTTATTAGATTTCTTTAGTCTATCTTTTTCTTTGTGCCCTTTGTTTGTAAAACCATTTTCATTTGTCACCATGGCGGATGAAATTCCATTTAGATCATTAACAATCGAGGAACAATTACTTTACACGGATAGATTTGCTTCCTGTTGTTCCAATGAATTTTTAAGTGATCTTAGATATATACAAGAGGAGATGGGTATAAAGTTTGATAGGTTTGATGAATTATGTGCATGTGTGGCTTCTATTAAACAATCATTGTTAGGATCAACTCTTTTTAATAAGACCCTTTGGAAAAAATTTGAGGAAAGCCTCCTAACCGTGAACCATAAGTTTAATGAATTAATGGGTTCGTATACATCAAAACTTGAGGAAACAATTGAGGAGGATTTAGCCGAACATGAGCATATTGAGCAAAAAGACCTAGGTTTTATGATCAATGACTTTGAATCTCAAGGAACACATGATGAATCCTTTAGGCAAATTGAACATAGTAATCATGTTATCGGGGAAGATTCTTATGAATCGGACTTAGAACTTGAAATGGCTAGAGAAGGATTTGAGATACTTAGGAACATGTTTGGGTTAGATTCTACTAAAACACATGATGTGGATATAATTGATATAGAGACAAGGAAGGATGAGGTAAATAACACAAACCTACAAAGTACCCCACAAGTCCTACCATCATTCGAGGCATACACACCGCCCGTGACTTACCCGGAAGAAGTAGAAGGGACTATAGGAACCCCAATTGAAGTAGAACCTTTGGAAGAAACAAAACTAGAAATAGGTTTGAATACTTGTAGTCATAACCTTTCTTTTAGTTCTATTTAAGTTCCTAGTTTTGATGAACCGGAGCCTAAACCAAAACCGTTACCTAATCTTCCATCCTTAGATGTGAACTTAGGAATTGAATTAGGTCCCGATCCACCCATCAAACCATGTAGTCCGGGTAATGTTAAGAGTAAGGTAGTAGACTCTAGGCCTTGTAGAGAGGAAGCTAACATAGGAGTGAACCATGACCTTACATACTTACATCACCCATTTATGATTGATCACAAGAAGCATTATGGGTTTAAACCGGGTTTATTAGGTCAAAGTGGATTCTTAACTTGGAGTCTCTCGAAGTTGATAGAAGATGATCCCTTTCTAGGAGAAAATCTTAATCCGCCCACTAACCCAATTGAATTAGGTAAGGTTATGATGATAGGATCCCGCACCTTTGAGCATATAATTCACCCGTCACTCTTTCCTCACGTGGCATATTTCCACCCTAAGGGTGTGTATCGCTACTTTCACCCACACTTAATCCTAAGTGTAGGGAAAACCTCCCCTATTTCCGTTAAATAAGGGTAGAGTCAGGCTCGTGACTCGAACAAAAACAAGCGCTTCTTGGGAGGCAACCTAAGCTTTATTTGCTTTGTGTGTTTATTTAATTGTTTGTTTGATTTTATTTGCTTCCGTATGTATGTTTAATTTTTATTATTATTGATTCATGTTCGAAACTAAATTGTGAAAATGCTTTATCTTGTTTTTAACTTCGTCTTAACTACATGTAAAGGTATTTTGCAAAAGATAAGTGTAAGGGAAATCCAAATCGGTTTATTAGAACAAATGAACATGAATCGTAACAATAATAAATTAACATACATATTAATATTTGTCTGAGTCAAATGCTTGTATCGAGTCATAATGATGTTTTGCAGGAATTCCAGGAAGTAAGGTGTAGGTTTTTTCAAAAATTTTCCGGAAACTTAACATAAGAATTCTGTCAGATCATTTCTGACGGCGTCAGGATTTACAACCTGACGGCGTCAGATTTGAATTTTCTGAAATTTTTGAAAGTTTTGTTTTTATAAAAGTTTTTATTAAATCTATAACTTATAATCTCCAGGAATCTGCAAAATTATCATTCCACAAGCATTATATCCTTATATAGAGTTTATCCCGCCGATGTTATGCAGGTTTTCGTGTTTGTTTTCTCAGGTTTAACAGGTTATTTTGGACAAGGAAATGTTTGTTGGATCAAGCTTTTGGCGATGCATTAGTCATAAAGCTTCTACATTCTCCTGGAAGAAGATTTAACCATGTTACTTCATTATCCACCGAGCGAATCAGGGGTGTATTTGATTTCATTCTTTTACCTTATTACTTTTACATCTTGTTATTTGAACATTGGGGACAATGTTCATCTTAAGTGTAAGGGGAGGGGGGGTAAAAGTACGATTAGAGAATACAATTGCACTTGATTTTTGTTTGTTTGATGGTAGATGTGTAATAAAACTGAGATAAATACCTGTTAGGGCAATTTTAGTGCCAAATTTAAAATTTTTTACAACATTTAGGAGTGAAACTTTGGTCTTAATGAGCGTCTCACGGATAGGAGTTATATGACTAGCACAAAAACCGTACCACTAAAAAATTTTCCACCCCCAAATATGTGAGGTTCGCCCCTAGAATTGGTAGGAAAAGCATTTATGTTATGATGTGTGTACCGATAGCACTTAGATTCTAGAACTTGCGTTAGGACCATTCCGAGGCCACAAGTGAGACTACATTCGTGTAGTTAGATTTACTACATGATAAGAGGCATTAGGATTAACCCATTGTTTTACACCTGTGTTTTTGTTATAATTACTTTGGCTACATTGGTCAAGTAATTCTCCCACACCCTTTGCGTTGTACCCATTTTTGGTACACATACCCCTAGTACACCCCTCAGAGCCTATCTTTTCGTTTCGACCTTTAAGCATTTTACTTAAAGGAAGAATTTGTTTACACCCCACTTAAATGTACACCCAAATCGCCTTAGCCTACCTTGTATGCACTCATTTTTAGTGCATTATTGTGACAACATTTGTTTAAACCCAAGTTAATTATCTAGTTGATTACATGGTTGCTAAGTCGAGTCATATCCTTGTACATATTGTTTTGGGACGATTGGGACTCATGGGTAAAGTACTAGTGTAATGGAGTAATGGGGAAGAACATCATTTATTACCCCCATATGTGCTAAATATTTTAAAAGTACTCCAAGTTCTTCGATTATCTTAATTCGAGTCATTAGAATAGTTATTTGTAAAGTTATGTAAAAGTTCAAGTGTAAGGCGAATGCAGCGCCCCTTTGATGTATTATTTTGGATGGTAGGGCAAGAGTGTATGAAAAAAAAATAATATATATATATATATATATAAATATATATATATATATATATATATATATATATATATATATATATATATTTAAGAAAAATACAAAAAAAAAAAAGAGAAAAAGAAAAATAGAAAAAAAAACATACGGACTACCATCCCGTTTCATTTTATGTTTATTTTATGTTTTTGTTATTTTGTTTTTAGCATAAGATTGAGTCGAGTCTTGGCTTAGCAACATTGTATAGTACATGTAATTGATCAAGATCTTTAACTCGCCACCAGTAAAATATCCTTTATCCAACAAAACCGTGTTTTCCTTTTCCCTACACCTAACGTTATAACCCGTTTAAAAGCCCTCTTTGATAGTTTATCTTAGGTGCTTACGCCTAGTGGAGGAGGTTTTTGATCCTTTCCCAAGCCTATGGTAATCTATTTGCTATGACAGGTAGTGAGAGATATTATCCGTTTTCATTTATGAGATTTATGTTGATGACACTTGAGAGATGTGAGTATCTAAACACTACTTGTGAGGTGCTAGTATGTAATCTCCGTGCTTATTATGATTAAAGTGGAACGACTATTTGTTGTAATTACTTTTATATTAGCATTAAATGACCCCTAACTTGTATTTTGATTAGAATAAAAGCGCATTTGCTTGAGGACAAGCAAATCTTAAGTGTAAGGGTATTTGATGAAGCGAAAAGTGTACCGCTTTTAGGGGGTCATTTAAGCCCTAAATCATATTTATTTGATCAAATATTGCCCTAAATCGTTCCTTTTGTCATTTTACGTACTTTGGAGAAGAAATCTGGAAAAGGAAGCATTTTGGACGTTTTTGGAGCATAAAAGTGAAGAAAACGGCAAAGTCTCAAAATTACGCTGGAAAGTACCTTTGACGGCGTCAGGAATTGGTCCAGACGGCGTCATGTCTTGGCAAAAGAGGTGGATGTGAAAATTACTCATGATAAGCCAGAGAATTTTGCATGAAAAATCTGACGGCGTCATCCTTTAATGTGATCAAGGTCGTCACGGCTTAAGCTAAAGAGGGACGGCGTCAAGCACTAATCTGACGGCGTCAAGCCTTGATAAGCCAGAGCGGATTTTGGAGGTCTAAAGAGGGACGGCGTCAGGAAGGCCATCCGGGAACCCTAAAAGCGGCGAGGTGACGGCGTCAGGATCTACAACGTGACGCCGTCAGCCCTTAAACTCTATATATACTTTTGCAATTTTTTGTCATTAGTGTGGAACTTTGTGTGTAACCTTTGGGAGGAAACCCTAAGACGATTTTAGCAGCTTTTTCAAGGCTTTTTGCCTTGAGATCTTCCATGTTACATTGAAGATAAGTTATCAATTAATCATTCAATATGTCTATGTGGTGTTTGATTCTATCTTGTTCTTGTCTTTTGTTTAACATGCTAGGCTAGATTTATCTTGTGTTTGCTTAGATCTAATGAAACCTAGCTATTGATTGTTGGTTATTAGTGTGTTATTAATTGTATTGGATGATTGTTCATCTATGTTAGGCTTAAGAAAACTGGCTAACTTCCTATTTGGTAACTTGCTTGAACGTCTTAAGAAACATGAACCAATGCGTACTAAGGTTTTTATGGTTGTATTTAATGCATGAGCGAATTCTAGTGATCCCATGTTAGGAGCTTCTTAGCCGGCTCGACATAGGAGTGAAGTAGGAGCTTATAGAGTTGGGGAAGTACGTACGCCACCCCACGATTGGTATTAAGGAATACACCCGTCATCCACGCGATTAATGCACACTAATCTACCGGTAAAAGATAGTTAGGGAGTAAGGAAATCTAAGTAAACACATTTCTCTCCACATAAGTTTTACCACCTTTTCATTTTCAGTTATTTTATTTTATTTGCATTCATAGTTATTTGGGTTAGTTGATTAGCAACTAATTCCGCCCACTCTTTCAAACCCGAGATTTTACTTGCTTTCATAAAATTATAAAAACATAAAAAAGAATCTTCTCTCACCCCTAGACCTATTAGAGTAGTTTTTCAATCCTAACGACACTATTCCCTGTGGAGAACGATCAATCCCCCGTACTTACCACTACACTATACTACATCGGTCAGGTACACTGCCTGGTGGGGTTGTAAGCCTCTTGAGATCCCTCGAGAGGTAAAACCTGTTGTAAGGTTGCAAAACCACGCATCAAATGGCTCTGAGGGTTTTTCTAGGGGTATCTTACTCTAAAAGTGAGAGTAACAAAAGGGTTTATACGGGGGTTAACTAACCAATGTAGTTAGTTAATATCACATAACATATAAAGGCTATTTGGTTGTAATCCTAGAAATTTACCAATTTAGACAAGTCATTCCAATTATATAGATAATACTTATTATGGTGGTCTCGAATAGTATATAAGCCAAGTTCTAAAGTTTACAAGTCACCGGCACACTCATAGATTGGTGAATTTTGATAAGTTCACAATTTTTAGAAATAATGTTATGTGTGCAGCTATGTAATTTAGACTTTAAAAAAAAACATGCTAAAAAATTTTAAATTTTGATATATTAAGCGCATTTTAAGCATATTTTGAAAAAGTTTAGGACAAGTAAGTGTTCTAATTCTCCAATCCCCCTACTTAAGTTAAACAACGTCCTCGTTGTTTGTGTCAAAGGTTAAAAACTGGAAAATAAAAGAATTAGAACAGAAAAACTCCCCTGAGATTTGCTCGGTATGATCCTCCATTATTCGTATAAGAGCAAAAATCAACTTTCTTGTGGATGAGAACGTTTAAGCTTCAAAAATGATGTATCCACAAGAATGCAGGAATCTATAATACCATTTAGACTTTCACACACCTGAGTTAAGAAGGTTCAAACTTGCATAATACATTAGTAGTTAGTAAAAATAAAACTAAAAAATTAAAATGAAAATCATCAGGTCAGTCGATACGCCGTATCTTATCGAAGAAGATACGCTGTATCGAGCCTGGAATAAGTACGAATCAGAATAAAAGATGCGTCGCATCCTTAACCAGGGATGCGCCGCATTAAAATAAACTAACAGAAAGTTTTAAAGTTAAAAATGAAAATGCAGAAAATAAAATAAGATATGACCAGTGCAGGTGATGCGTCGCATCTTATGATGGAGATGCGCCCCATCTTCTGCAGGTCTGACAGACTCAATACAAAATCAGAAAATAAAATAAAAGATAACCATGGGTTGCCTCCCACGAAGCGCTTGTTTTTGTTCGAGTCACGAGCCTGACTCCACCCTTATTTATTGTGTAATAGGGTGTTGTTCCCCCCACTTGGGATCAACTGCGGGTGATAATAGCAATAAACACGAAAAGAGTGTAAATTTGCTAGTAAAGATGGAAGAAATAAATAAAGATCATACCTTGGCAATATATGTACATCTTTCCTATCCTTACCCGGTTTGGTTGATAAATTGGATGACTTGACCATTCCATCTGAAAGAGTAGTGTGTTGAGGAAAAATGAGTCTCCTTTCTTCTTGGTTAGTCTCTTAGGTAGTAAGGCGTCCCTTGACTTCCGCAAAAGATGAGAAAGGGTCTTTGGCAAGTAAAAGTTCGAGTTCCTCTATATCCTTCATAGGGTCAAAATCATCGTCTTCATCAATCATAGCAATGTTTAAGAGCTCATCACCAAACTCTTCCTTGAGCTCAACAAAAAACGGGTTGATCACAGGTGCTTCATGTGCTTCAATAGGTAGTGTAATAAATTTCTCCTCATCATTTTTTTGTTTTGCAACCTGTTTAGGAAAACTAGCAAGATTATTAGTAACGGGATTAATAATATTAAATAAATTTGTACCACTTTGTGTTGTAAGTGACTCCAATTCATCTTGTGAATCTCCATCTTTAACTAGTGGTCTTGCAATTTCAGCATCGTCCCGAATTTCATTTTTAAACAAGTCATCCCAGATTTCTTCAAAATCCCTCGTTGGGTCAAAATCTGGTTGAGGTATGTCATCATAAACTATGGCGTCAAATGGTTCAAAATCAAAATTAGAATACTTTTCATCTTCATCCGATGGATTGTCTAATGGTGGTAATACGATTGCAGAATATTCTTCAACGTAAGGTTCCGTATATACATCATCTTGTGCAATCTCCGGAGAAAAAGTACTATCAATAACAATTGCCGGAATTGGTTTCACGGTATATGAATCTTCTTCATCATCATTTGACATACACCAAATGTGTTGAAATGGCAATTTGTTTCTTTCTTTCCTTGACTTTTCTTGTCCTAAAATCAAGTATTCTTCCATAGTGATTTCTTTCGTCTCAATGACTTGTGCACCATATCTTGCTCTTTTCCAATCATACACCTGATTATTGCTCAAGGCTCTTTCCTCTATAAACTTGACATATTCTTCCATTGTAATATCCGGATCGTCCATCTTCCTGAAATAAAACTTACTCCTGCAAAAGAAGAGTGAAACAATCAAAGTAAAATAAAATTTGCTGATATCTATAGATGATGCGCCGTATCCAAAAAGTTGGATACTCCGTATCTTATTTCGTCAAAATTTAATCAGACTTTTATTCAGAAAACAGATACGCCGCTTATAATTTAGAATGCGCCGTATCCAGTTTAAATTATCAAAAATCGATTATATTTATTAAAATTAATTGCGTCGTATTAACAGAAGCTAATGCGCCGTATTTCCATTACGTTTCAAAATACAAGATTTTTGATTCAGAATGTGCGCCGTATCGATAGAGATCGATGCGTCGTATCTGTTTAAAAATTCGAAAACTGTTTTTAATTTAAACCGAAAATACGCCGTATCTGTGAAAACAGATGCGTCGTATGGCGTTAGGGTTTAGAAAAATTTCTTATTAAAAACAGAATACGCCGTATCTTGAGGAAAGATGCGTCGTACTCGAATTTATTAAACGCGTTGTATTTTATAAAAATTAAACGCAATATGCCGTATCTGTGAAAACAGATGCGCCATATCGTTTGTATCAGCTCAATACAACGATAGCAGAATGCAGAAAAATAGAAAAAGAAAAACAAAAAATAAAATCGAACAAAAAGAAACAATAATTAAAGAAAATAAAAACACACAAAAACAGAAAATATGAAAATAATACAATGAATGCCATCTATCTAATATATAACAGGGTTAGTGGTTAGAATCTAAAAAATTAAAAAGAAAAACCAAATTAAAATACTAATCAAATTAACAGATAATAACAATTCACTCCCCGGCAACGGCGCCAAAAAACTTGATGCGCTTTTTTCTTAACAAGCAAAAACTTGATGCGCGTGATATGTCGTTGCGGTTTAGCAGTATTAATGCCTACTCAAGTTTTAAATTTATATTTAGCCGACTTATCAATAACACACACACTTAACGAGCAGTGTACCCGGTCAGTATGAATATAATGGTAAGTAGAGTGTCGATCACTAAGAGTGGAACGTATTATCTAGTTATTCTAATCAGTATTTTAATATCCTAAGTTAGCTATACAACCTAATCTAACGCAAGGGGGGTTCAGCCTGAGAGACTGGCACGGTTTGGTTATGATTAAATAGTAAACTAAACTAATGAGCACGAATCAGCGATTAGCACACACGTACACAGATAGATACTTGAGACAATAAGAAGACCTTTCCTGATAATTAAGTAGCTTGTCACTTGTTTTATTGCTAGTTTTATATGAAGTGTATATAATTAACCCTTTCTCGTTGGCTCTAATCTTATCGGCGAGTAAACCCTTAATGATCACTTATGTCTATCCCACTATCCTAGAAACGATAGAATAAATAGGCGAGGAAGGGGCATGGCGACCCAAGCAATGCTCAGCTAGACACAGAGGTTATCAATGCACTAATAAAAGTCACCAAAGACATCAACATATAAACTTTAATTAATTGGAAAGCAATTTTAAGGGGTGCACATGATTTTCCGTAGTCACATGACATCAGCCCATCAATCCTGATGAATTAAAGTGTACTAATACAATAAAACAAAACTACTTAATGAATTGAATACATGCAGGACCTTCTTACAGCTCTTGTATCTTCGTTCAGGGTGTGTCTTGTGCTGCTAATACGTCTGAATTCGTCTCAGGTTTGGTATTCGTACGTATGGTATCTTGCACTGTCCAACTCCGAAATTCGTCTGACCTTGGGGTATTTATAGTTTCTGTCTGAGGGTTAGATGCGGCGCATAGGATAAGTAGATGCGGCGCATTGACTTAACTTCGCGTGGGGTCCAAGATTAATATATTCAGGAATATTCGTACTCCGCCTTAAGATTCGGCGTAACTCCATTTCTCTATGCGGCGCATGTCCTTTGCTGTCTTGGATTTAACTTGTGAAATCTTGATAGTGATACACCGTATGTAAGAAGTATGTTGCGGCGTATCTGGAGCAGAATGATCTTGATCTTGTACATTTCAGTAGACTCTTAACATCTTGCTTGTTTTGCTCCATAATTAGTCCAAAATCGCCAAATTTCACATAATACTTGTTTTTACCTGAGAATTATAAAAGTAAACATTAACGTATCAATTCTCATATATAATATAATAAAACAAGTCAAATAAATAGGATAAATGATGATAATAAAATGTACTTATTTGAGTTCATCAGTCGTACTGCTATGAAGGGTTATGTTGTAAGTGCATACTATATTGATAAAGTAGTTCTTATATATTTTGTTTCAGTTTAAATTTTAAATTTGTGTTCAATACATCTGAACAGACAATACCAGCTGGTTTTGTTAGAAGACACAAGCTATACAATTACTCTGGTTATGATGATACAACTAAGTTCATATTGTGTTATTTTCATTCATCCTTTGAGAAGGACCTTGTGTTAAGAAAATACATTGATAAAGCAAAAGTCAAAGAGTTTGATGACCATGTTGTTATGCTTGGAAAATGGAAATACATTATGAATGAAGTTGGATTTGTTGAAAACCAAGAAGTCAAGTTCACTCTTGATGTTGGAGTATTGTCAAGCAAGGGTGATGTTGTGCTTACAATGGAATGAGTATTTGGTAGTTTAATGTGTATCTAAGTATAGACAATGACGTTTAGTTTGTTTAGACACTTATTTATAAGGATGTATTTTGGATTTGGTAGTTTGTTTTAGTATATATCAAGTATGGTATGTAATTACAATGTAGCTGTTCTGGTAGCTTTAGGATTGTCTACAATGGAATTATCAATTACTCTGGTTCTAATGATACAACTAAGGTCAGATTGTGTTATTTGCAATCATCCTTTGAGAAGGACTTTGTGTTAAGAAAATACAGTGATAAATAAAATGTCAAAGAGTTTGATGACCATGTTGTTATGCTTGGAAAATGGAAATACATTATGAATGAAGTTGGATTTGTTGAAAACCAAGAAGTCAAGTAAACTCTTGATGTTGGAGTATTGTCAAGCAAGGGTGATGTTGTGCTTACAATGGACTGAGTATTTGGTAGTTTAATGTGTATCTAAGTATAGACAATGATATTTAGTTTGTTTAGCACTTATTTATAAGGATGTATTTTGGATTTGGTAGCTTGTTTTAGTATATATCAAGTATGGTACGTAATTACAATGTAGCTGTTCTGGTAGCTTTAGGATTGTCTACAATGGAATTATGTTTTGGCAGTTTAATGTGATGCAACGTCACAAGCCTCATCAATACAGGATCATCCTTCACAAGGAAAAACATCATGAGAATGTGAAGCGTGTTACTTATTTGTACATGAAAGGCCCTTGGAGACAGCTTGTTGCGGAGTAGGGTTTCAAGCAGAATCAAATGATGATTTTTAAATACATCGAGAATGTTGTGGACGATCAAGAAATTAATTTTTGTGGGGAAGATCCTGGCATGATTCCTATGTTCCAAATATACTGAATTTGGTGGTTGGGTATGTTTGTGATACTTTAATGAATTTGGTATATTTTGCTATATATGAAAACTTTTATTATGTGTATGGTGATAATGTCTCAGGTTATGTGTGTGTAAATTAATTGTGTATGTCGACTTATAATCCAAACCTAGCTGTGCATGTTGTGGTTAACGATGGATATAATTAATCTATGGTGTATTTGTATATAGCTCGACAGTATTTTATGTTTTAGGTTAAGCATTTTGATATGATTAGTAGTGGTAAAATTATTATCATTGTTAGGTTGATGATTGTGGTGTGCGTTTTTGAATTATTAGTGTGTTCTATGTTTTCTGAGAATCAATGTTTAAAAGCATTTTTGGATTTTAAAACTCTTATTGCCTGATTGATTTAAGATATGCAGATACGATGATATTAATATATTTTATGAAACTTAAAGTTGCATACCTGGATCATTTCTGTGTAGTTGCTCAGCATAGAATACATGAGCAGCCAATACATCCCTTTTGTTTTGGTAAAGAAACTATAGTTGAGACAATATCTCTGTTTTAATTAGTATGACATGAAATGTTCACAGATAGTTTTTTGTTTCCCGCTAACTGGTTTTTAACAACCCATGACATCCCATGATTGACAACCTTAAATTCTAAACAAAGCTTCATTATAAACAATATTTTTTGTTGATTTCGTGTATTTTCCCTCCTCATCACAGCATAAAATCTTCAATCCCTTTCTATTTTTGACCCTTGACATGGCTACATACAGTTATCCGTGCGAGAACACCGGCCTTTGTATAAATAAACCTACTTGTGTTAAAGTTTGACCTTGACTTTTGTTAATTGTCATTGCAAAATACAACGCGACAGGGAATTATCTGCGATTAAATTTAAATAGCATCTTATTATCGGAAGGGCTTAAGACCATTCTTGGTATTACGCATATAGTACCAACACTTCCACCGGATATAATCTTTGCTTCGATTATATTTATACCTATCCTATGTACTTGATGCCTGGTTCCATTGCATAACCAGAGTGTTTGGTCAATGTTTCTCATGCACATAACGGGTGATCCAACTTTTAATTTTAAAGAATGTTGTGGAAGGCCAACAATGCGAATGCTATTAAGAAAGTCGGTTTTGTAAAGTGCCTCATTAAAATTCGAGTCCATATCAAGTATACCAACCGAGCCTGAACTGTCATACGTCTTTTCTTCCCCGTGGAGAAGTTGCAGCATATGATCGTTTATCATATCCACGAGCTCGTGTGTTGGTGCCAGAATGGCCCTTTCTTGGAAAAAAGAAGTATTATAAATGTTCTCGATCAATTAGGGGTATGTTTCTTGAATGATTGAACCAATATGATCGTCTGAATCTGGGATCAACTTATCATCTGGGAATTCTACCATGTCTTCTCCATCGTTCTTACCTCCAATTGTTCCGTTACCGATGCTTAATATCCAATCTGCAAATCTTGGATTTCTTTCTGTTCTGTATCATTAGAACCCGTTTCTAGCCTCATATTCATAGTCAATTGCATGACGTTACAGTGTTGCCACAAGTATGAAGAGTTAATTGACGCGTGTACCACATCATGCCTGCTGCCATTTGTAATCACCGGCAATATTTGTCAAAAATCTCCACCGAATAAAACTACTTTACCTCCAAAAACCTTATCAGAAGTTTCGAATGGGTTTGTCTTGTATACGTCTCTCAATATCCTGTCAAACGCTTCATAATAATGTCTATGTGTCATCGGAGCCTCATCCCATATGATAAGTTTAGACTTTCTTAACAATTCAGCGAGGTCACTATCTACTGGAATATGACATATAGAATCCTCAACCACATTGATTGGAATAGAAAACCGAGAATGCGCTGTCCTTCCACCTTCTAACAAAAGTGCTGCAATACCACTTGATGCAACATTTAACACTATTTCGCCTTTTGACCTTAATGCGGCAGAGAATGTTTTTTAAAGGTATGTTTTACCAGTTCCTCCGTATCCATAGACAAAGAACATCCCTCCTTTTTCTTGACAAATAGCATCCATTATGGTTTGATGTATGTCTTTTTGCTCGTGTGTCAATGTACGATACATTTTCTTGTGTTGTTTCTGTAATTCCTCTGTATTGTACTTCAACTCATCATACACCAACCTATTGTAGTTCGCCATGGTGAACATTTTGTTCGGGTATGGCATGTTTGCTATTTTTTTCAGCTTTTGTTGTTGTGAAGGAGCATGTGTTCAATATATGTCAGACATATATTATACTTTTGAATGCCTATAAGTTCTAAATCTGTACATGAAAATAAATTGACTAGTTATTTGAAGCATATTATTAAATTTAATGATGTGAAATTATGCATGTAATATTATTATGTGCGTGATTTTAAATTTCATTATGTGTAGACAACTTTTATAGAGTGTTGAGTTACAGTTAATTTTGATTAATATTTAATTGTAAATTTAAATACGGTTATATAAGCAACTCAAATAGATATTCATTTCATACCTGGGTCATCTCTTTTTCTTCTTTCAATATATTCAGCATTTGCGGACAATACTTCCCAGGTTTCGTTGTAAACAATCTCTGGCCTTGACATGCTATCTGTTGTAATTAGCATGATAAAAAAAGTCCGTAAATAATTTCCTGATCCCCATAGATTGGCTTCCATCAAACCATCTATATATTCTTTATCATCTTTCAATAGTCCGCGTGCTTGACATGCTTCTTTATATGTTTGGTAAACCACACCATCAAATTCCTTGAAATCAATCCAATCTTGTGCTCCTCTTACCTTGTTTAGCAATACTCTTAAATAGAACCTCTCACCAGACGAAGGAGGTACATGATATACACGGCTAATACATGTACCCTTTTGTCTTTTCACCCACATCCTTTCTTCTCGTTTCCAAACATAATATTGGGGAAACCCTTGGTAAAGCAGTTTTTATGCTTCTGTATCTGTCTTGTTGCATTCCATCCAGGCGACAAATTTTGTTTCATTTATTGATGTTTTTCCAGTGTATAATCAATACTTTCAGTTGCATCGAATATGATAGATTGTTCTCCTTCTAAGTGGAACGGTAATCTTTCTACAGGTGGAAACCTGTAATGTATGTCAAAGCCATATATTCTCCACGCTGATTCACATGCCAAAATATATCTACAATCGTAATATTCTTTGATTTCATCAACGTTTTCATCTTCTAGAGCAGCTGTTGCTCTATCTAGACCCTTGTCAATATACTTGAATAAGTATTTTATAGAACCTACCTGGTTGCACCATTCAACGTTAATATGTGATCGAGAACGTCGTAGCAAGCTGGGATTGTAGGGAACAACATAGTCGTTATGCAATTCAATTCCACTTTTGTTTATAGTCGACCCATCATTCCTTCTTTTATAAATGGCATACCCACTCTCATCAATAAAAGTTTCTTCGTTAAACTGCTTTGGGAATTTTTTCGTACATTTGTTGTTTACAGTGTACGGACAGCTCAGCCGTTGTGGTCCACATGGACCATGAATCATGTGATCGGTGACAGTTCTGTAAAGTTTTGGATCTTCATTTTCATCTGGTATTTCTGATGAAATAAACCTGTCTATGTGTGCAGGTGTTTTAATTTTATCATCTTCTTCCAAAAAAAGCATAATGTGTGCATGTGGAAGGCCTCTCTTTTGGAATTCAACAGCGTAAACAGTTTGGCGAAGAACATTATGCAAGTAACTGTATAGAATGTAGGATGAATTGTGTAATAATTTTGTCCATACAATTAATTGGTAAGTAAATACCTGCTTTAAGGCGGCCAAAGTAATGGTGTTCATTGAATTCTTTCATAAGAGTGTCAAGTTTTTGTTTAAAAACTCATGTGATTACATCGGGTCTCTCGTCAGATTTCAAACCCTTTTCAACCACAAAACATTCAATCTCTTGCCAATTTGGGTTACACGTAAACTTAATGAATAAATCTGGGTATCCGTAGACCTTGCAAATTGTCATTGCGTCTAAATAATTCTGCATCATATACCTTGGGCTTCCTGTAAATGATGATGGCAATATAACTTTTTTACCTTTTAGTTTCACTCTTGAATGTTCATCATCCGCCAATTTAGCTAATTTGGAGTAGATTTCGCTCCTTAAGTCTTTTTTTTTGGTTTTTTATGTATGACATCCTTTTAGATTCGACCATTGTGTATGCGTCTACAATAAACTGTTGACATAGCCTCCTTGCATTCAGTACCATTGAGAAAACATTTTCTCTTTCTTGTAAGCGATTTGAAAAATACTCTCTAATTGTTACTCTCATCTTCTTGTTGGTGGGTGTTTCATCAGTGACACCAAAATGGTATATATCTGTTCGATAACCATCTTCAGCGTACGGAAATAGCAATGGATACTGGAGTGCAAGGTATGAAGGATGCAACTCGCTGATTCGCCTGAGTCCGCCTTCTTGCATACGTAGAATAATGTCCCTATTATGTTTTGTAGAGTCAAAGTCTCCTACAATTAGTGTATCAACTTTAGTAGCCGTAGGAAGATTATAATTTCTTCCATCTCGTTCTCTTGTACCAATAAGTCGCAACTTAAAGTTTTTTTCTCCTTTTTCACTGACAAAACGTTCACAAGCCATTCGGAACTGAGCAACTAATGGATTTATGCTATCTAGCATGTCTCGTAAATCAACTGTTAGCTAGCGGTCCATAGGATGGTTGTTTGTTGATGCATCTGTTTCTATGTTGTATAAAAAAAAAAAGAATTTTTAATCTTTAGTAGGATGAATATATTTATTAAGTTATATAATATTGCTATGGTAAACATGATAATAGTTTTGTTAGAAATTATGTGTAAGAATATTGTACAATACCTGACACCATTGATCCTATTTTGGATCTCATTTTGTGGATCATAAAAATATAGCTGAGCAAACTTTGGAGGTTTTTCTTGTTGTGGTAGTAACGTACCCATTCTATGGTAATTTTCGCCTTGTATTATGTAACAATATGGACCACGGCCAATAGTAGAGACATATCTTGTTTGGCGCCTATAGAAGTGAATGAAAACATTGCATTTTATCGTCTGATATTCTCAATGAATGATTTGCTTTTCGGGTGGTTTCCGTTCATAAGCCCTATCAACAATTTTGGTGGATTTTACACCTCATCTCCTAATTTGATATTTCCTCTTCCAAACTACATAGAGTATGAATCCGAAGTTGTATGTGTGTGTCCTACCATACTCTTAGCATGCCATAATAACGCGCCGCAAGATTCACAAGTGAAAACTGGATCTCCAAGGTCGATGTAATCTGTCAAAACACAATTAATCAAGACAAAGTTCAAAATTGTTTATACTAATGTTAATAAAGGAGTGTTTGGAACATCGGTTTGAAAAAAGGATAAAGTCTTCGTACAATTTGATAATCCAACAAATGATTCTCTTTGTTGGCTTTCTTCGTTGGCTTGGTCTGTAACATTAGAAAGTGAACGGTGTGATGTTTTGTGTCTAACCATTTTCCTTTTTTCTCCCAGCCTTTCAGATTTGTGTTGAGAGTATTGTCCTCCACATGGAGTACATTGAATGTCACCAGGTGTTTTTGTTATTGTCGGAACTGCTTCACCTGCAGGGTTTTTTTCTTGATAGGGTGTCGTCTTCGTCAGCGTGCTATATCCATTGGTTGTTGAGATTCTATTCCAATGTTGTTTTTATTACTTAATTATTAATGTTACATTATATCAATTTGTTTGAATATTCCAAATACATCACTTTGTTTTATGGATTAGAAAAAAAGTATATGCTACATACCTATTGTTGTATTCACAAGTCTATCTGATGTCGTTGAAACTGCATTAAATTCCTGATTTATGTTACTGGCAGGGCATCCCATTGGTCGACGTGCGGTATCATGTTGAAGAAGTACACAGTGTGCTGGAGCTTTCAATATATGTTTTTTTTAGGTCTGCCAATACGTAGCGGAAGATAGTCATTAGTTACAGCGTCGGTACCATTGTGGATTGTGTTTTGAATTGAATAATTCAACATGTTATCATGTAAGATTTTGTCAATAGGAGTATTCTCAACTTTGCTCATATGATGTATAGTGTTTTATTTTTTTGTTTCCTAGGATTACTATATATATATATTTTAAATTCGTTTGGTATATTTGTTATAATATCTTTTAAATACAGTTGTGATCATCTCCAAAGTTACAACATTTCAAATTTGGTATTTATCCCAAACCAACTTAATATCACATATGTAAATTTCATCCATTTTAAACTTATATGTTTAAAAGGTATTAATTTTTTTTATTTTATTTGAATGCATTGAAATAACATATTGTTGTTTAAACATACATTAGCATATTGGTGCATCAGGGTAAATTCTGATTATATTTAAGTATGATGGCAACGTATTGAAGCATTCAAATAACATGCTGAACCATTTAAAAACATACAACAACTAAACAAAATGACACATTAAGAAATATATAAACTATCTTGAATACCCTTGTGAACTCCAACAATTTTCTGTTGGGTATCTTCTATTTCTTGTTTTCGAACATCAATTTTCCTCTGGTGCGCCAATATGATCTCCTGATCTTCATTGTTCAGTTCTTCAAGCCTTTTGATACGCTTGTTATAAAGTTCAACCAATGTTTTCTCGGTGCCATATTTTCCGGAATGATATTTGTCCCAAATTAGGTTGTAAACCCGTGCGTTGCCTTTGCATACGCAGGTTGGCTGAAAAAAAAGAGGCAGGAAGTTACTATGTTAGGTTAGTGTGTTACGATGTATTGGGAAATGTATGCATTTGTAAGAATGAATAAGTAACGTAAATCCGACATGATAGTAAGATGACATGATAGCAAGTGAAGGTGTCGTATACCGTTTTGCGTTTTCATAACATCGTTGTTTCTCAGGCAATAAATTGAAAAAGTAATATAACTTTTGTATTAGAAACTGAGAATTATAACTTGGATGAAAAAAGATAATGTTTATAACTTTGGTGAAAATGAATGTATAAGTTTGGGGGGTATGCAGGGTTTTTTTTTTATTTATTATTATTATTATTTTTTTCTTTCATAGTGGTAACAGGGAGCTATCTATTAGGGTTTGGCACAAGAACATCTGCTTAAAATTGGGGGTAAATTGTTTTGCGGGTTTTGGTGGTGGTTACGACGTATTTGTATTCGAGGTTGCATTGTCTAATCTTTCAATCATGGCGAGTCGATTTCCTATGTGCACTCTACTCTCAAAGAAGGCTGGAGGGTCTAAGTGCTTGCATGATATCTTGGGGGAGCTTATGAAGCAAGAGTGGGAAGGTAATACTTATGCTGTGAAGTATTACAAAGATATGATGTCAATGATTGAGAACCATATGGCTTTTAGGCGAAGGATTATCAATGAGTTTGAGTGTTTTGGGGAAAGGGCTGTGTTCCTTCGTACTATTGAAGGATTAAGGGTGGCATAGGAAGAAGACATTGAGGAGATTGGGTATTTGAATCTGCTGGTAAGGGCTTGCGAGCGACGCCGGGCTGCACATACCAAGGTTATGATGTCACTTCTTAAGTGAACAGTCTGTAATTAGGTATGTAGGATTTAAGTTTGGATGTAATGGTGTGGCAATATGTGGATCAGTATGTTTGCAATGGTCAGGCGAAGATTGTGTTAGTGCTTTGTTGTATCCCATCTTGTGAATAGCGTTTGTGTATGTTTTTGTTGTGCTAAACTTGTAGGCTCTAGTGAAGGGATCAAAGCGTTTGGTAGTATGGTGGTGTCTTTGTTGTTTAGGCCCCTGCATTTTGTTTTATGGTCCAACCGTGTGGACAAATTTTGCGCAGGCAGTCTATATGTCTAAGTTTTATGTATGAATCAACTGCTTATAGTTTTATTAATGAAAATAACTATTATTATGTATGTTAAGTTGTTTAGTTTAATAGCCTAGTATCGTTCAATGTGTTTATTACAATGGCATTTACATACCAAGGGTGTATCCAAATTTGAAAGGAAGGTGAAAGAATAAAAAAGTTTAAATTGTTATGCAGATGAGGGTTCATGTTATTCGATTGTGAAGGCAGGGTAAGTGAAGCCAGTAATTTGTTTGTAGCAGCTGTGGTTCTTTTCATTGTTTTATGTGTGATTCTTGTCTGTTGCAAAAATGCAAGTTTTATGGGTGTTTGAAACAGTCGACATGTCTGCATTTGAAATAGGAGAACACATTGGTAGATTGAGGCTTGTTTGTACATTTCGAAGGGTTAAAATGTTTGGTATATATAGCAATTATGATGGTTAACATGTCTGAATATGGGTGCAGCACCAAATGTTGCAGAACTAAAACAGGGGTGTGGTTCTAACCGGTTTCATGATTGGTTGAAATTCCCTTGTGTGCAAGAATGGACAAAAAATTAAGGTTTTATTATGTATCTTGGAAAGAAATGTGATTGTATTTTTTTTTTTAATGCAATGGTACTATTACATTTTGTTTGCTTCCTATTTTCTTGTGGTTATAAAAGAATGGGTGGAAGAAAGGTTTGGTTCCATGTTGTTTGGTTTTTTTGGTAGGATACATTTAAGGTGAATGGCTACAACACCAAAGCTTGATGAACTAAAACAGGCATGTGGTTCTAATCGGCTTCATCATTGTTTCAAATTCTTGTTTGTGCAAGAATGGACAGAAAATGAGGGTCTCATTACGTATCTTGGGCAGAAATGTGCTGACCTCCAAGCAAATATCGAGAGGAGGGCTGAGTTGATTCAAGAGGCGCAATCTTTTGGTCTTTTTCATGATGTCGCTACTGATGGGTCAGAATGCATGGTTGAGACGCAGCAGAGAGAGCAACAAATTTTAGCTGGGCTGAGTGCGGTCTTGGGTTTAGCTCGTGAAGGCAGGCTGGAAAAGCAGCGTCATGTTGGTTTGATGGAGTTGAAGGATTAGGCTGGTTTGGTTTCGTCGCTGATACTGGTAAGTGTGTTGGTAGCAATAAAAGGTTGGTGTAGTTACTGTTAATGGGCTTCTGATGATCGGCACTTAATTTATTTTTGGTGTGTTTATGGTTATTTGAAGCTGATATTAACATACTAATTCTATGAAATTTTATAAGTATACTTTTGTCATTCCTTTCAATGTTAAGTATGCATTAGTTTGAGCAGGTGTGTGGCAATGGTTTACAAAGAAGGTGTATACATTTTGACACAAATAAGGTGTATATGTTTTAACACATATTTGTAAGCAGCACTTTCGGCATTTCTTTGAAGTATAATTATCTATCAGTTACATTTATAAATTTCATAACATCAATTAGGCCACTAATGTAACTTTAGATATAAACAAAGGGTCAACAAAGATTATATGAACAACGTATCATATGCAGAATTGTAGAACATGAGAAACAAACAATAGTTGTAGAAGAAATTTGGATTATATTACATAATATAAGACATTTTTATACACATAAGCTATTTGTGCAGGGGCGGCACAAATGTTTTACAAAAAAATATGTATCTTTTCACACATATTTGTGCAGTTATAGACATGGAGCACAAATATGTTAGAAAATATGCACCTTTGCAACCTGACATGAGGTTTACATGCAGCTGCTGCATAAACATTATAAAAAAAAATGAGGGTCAGACCTAAATGTGGACCTGCTATAGAAAGCATGTGTGCACAGTTAAGGTGTGTGTGCAGCTATAGTTTAAATGTCATACAAAAGATTAGTGTTTTGCTGTTTATAGATGTTTTGAGACATATTCGTGCAGGTGGAGGACGAATATGTCCCAAAACATATTGTTGGTTAAATATTGACAAAAGACTGGTGCGTTTGGCTGCCATGACTATTTCACGTTCACTTCGACTTCCTCTTTGGAACATTTATGGGTTTTGGCTACTGGTCTGTTGAGGCTGTTGAGGCTTCTTCTGTTGCTGCATAAGTTAAAATAAGCAGGTTATGAGTGACTAATAAGATGTTATTTAGGCATATTAAAAGTAATAATCAAGTATTCTAATAACCAACATATACAAAATGTAACACCCCCATTTTCGATATACGCAGCGGAATATAAGTTTGGGGTATTACTTCATGGTTCACAGTCATGAGAATAGAAAACGACTCGAAAAGAGACGTTTTAAATAAATTGTTATCATTCATTTATTAAATCAAAGTTTTACATATAGAGGTCCCAGCGGGAGGTTTCGAAATACGTTATAAAAGATACATTATTCGTTTGAATGATAACAAAATAGAAACTCTTTTTATAAAAGAAAGTCCATGCCACTCCGTGCCAAATCGTACTTCCAGTTACCTGAGATAAACATGCTTAAAAAGTCAACACAAAGGTTGAGTGAATCCTTAGCGTTTAAAGTTAAAACAGTTTGAACACAAGCTAAGTAGAACGTAAATCAGTAATATTGCAGTTCGTTATATATTGCTCTAAGTCTCATGAACTCAAATGTTAACACGATAAATAACGATTATTCCCCGAGTAGGAGTCTGCCTGAAACTCTTTATTAAACTTTCTCAAATAAAATGCATTGGGTCACTTATCCAGCAACACAAAAGGATTGTCAATCCAATAGATCTATTCATTATATTCGCGCTCACCCGAAAGTGATTAATGGTTCATGATAAAGGGTCTTTAAATAGGCAACAGTTAAACTTATGTAATATAAATCAGGAAAGCATACAGAAAAATACTTGTGTTCGGTTTAGTAGCATGTATCTCCCCACAAGTTTAGAAAACGTATGTAAAAAGTGGGACTATGAACTCACCTGGACAGTCTGGATGGAAAACAAAGTTAAACAGAGTTGATAAACGTCTCCGGCACGCAACCTGGGTTGTTATGTCAAGTTTCAGTAATCGTTTCTGATTATATAAATTTTAGTATTCATTCCGTAATGTTTTCGGTTGTTTATTAAATGTTACTTTGAGACAACATGAAGTCTCTTCAAAAGTTATAAGATTTTATCTTATTTCTTATTTTTATGTTTTTGTTCCGTTCGTTCGTTAAATAAATACTTCGTTTGTTCGTTATCGAAGAAAACGTATTTTAGTTTATTATTAATAATAATAATAATAATAATAATAATAATAATAATAATAATAATAATAATAATAATAATATTATTATTATATTATTATTATTATTATTATTATTATTATTATTATTATTATTATTATTATGGTGAAAGTTACACTTTAGCCCCTATAGTTTCATATGTTGACAACTTTTACTCTTGAACTTTTGTGAAATGGCAAGTTTTACCCCTCAACTTTGGTTAAATGACAATTTTTACCCCTATAGTTTCAAAAATGACACTTTTTCTCCCTAGGTTGCAAGTCAACTGCATATCAAGTCCTTTTTATAATTTTGGTTTGAGTTTTGGCAAAAATTACCCTTGAGACTCCCGTCGCGTTACACACGACGTCCCTATTTTATAAAAACGCGCTATATCTTTAGAAAAATGGCAAAACTTTTTATGACTCTTTCGTATACTTTATTATCAGTTTATAAACTAAATTTTGACAAGGTATAAGCTCGTGATTCGAGCTCACGAGCTAGAAACAAATTAAATAAGGTGCGTTTGGTTTGTTCGGTCGAGGCAGAAAACACACAACAAAAAGGGGTCGAATCTCAGTGAATACTTAACTAAATGACTCCGTTCTTTTTCCTACGGTTAGACAACTAAGTGGTTTATATATTTGCAAAAGGTTAGAATTTTTAGACGTCTCTAGAGGGTCGAAACAAAGGTCCTAAGTTGGGCTTTTTTATATATGTGCTGTTAAGAAATTGAATAAAAGCAGCATCTATTATGTGTTTCCATGACTCGAGGTCTAAATAGTTTTTGAAGAAAACGTCGTTCCGGACAACTTTCGTGTTTTAACTTTTTGACGAAACGGAGCAGAAAGGCCTCGTTTTGCGTGACTTTCGTTTCTGTAACAGTATGCAATTTCAGATTTTATATATAACTTCAAATCGTCATATCTTTTGACTCGTTTATTCATTTTTGATGATTCAAATTGCTACGTTTTCCTAAAAATATTATCTTTAACAATATGTAAGTGTCCTATAGCCTATTGTTTTAAAAAGTATTAAAGAAAAATAATATAGGGTGTTTGTTTGTTCGAACCAAAAACAAGAAGAAAAGAAAAGAAAGGATTTTTCTAGTTTTTGTATTAGATCATTATTAGAGATCAATAAGGTAATAATTTAGGAGTATTTATAACCTATGTAAGATAATGAAAAAGGTTTAGAACTTACCTAACTTATATGTTCGAATAGGGCAAGGTTTGGGCGTATAGGCTTTGGAAATGGATCACAAGAGTTCCTTCCTTCTTTCTTTGCTTCCTAGAGTAGTTTAAGACTTATATAAAGGCTGTAAGATCAAAAATGTTAGTGTATGTAGGCTGTGGTGAATGTGTCGAGTGGTTTTGTGAGAAGAAAGGAGAGTGATGATCAAGTATTTATAGAAAGAAGTAATTAGGGTTTTCTAAAGTCTTCTAGGGCTTCTTTGGAGGGTATTGAGGAGACAAGAAGGTGTGTCTCCTTCTTGGTGGCTCCATGTGGTTGGAGGGGGAAGGAGGTGATGTGGAAATCCCCCCTTCATACAAGTATTTATGTTTCTAGAAGAGGAGGGATGTGGAGATATTAGGGTTTGACATATGTAGTGTTCTAGGGTTTGAAAGGTAAGGGTTTGGTTGGTTTCTTGTTGTGTTCGAACTAGGCATAAGAGAAATGGAAGTGTTTGGTTCGACTGGGCTTTATTTGGTTGTACATTAAGCTTGGTCATGTGGTACTCTAGGGTTTGAGATGGTAACTAGTTAGTTTAGGCTTTATGGTAATTAGTTTTAAATTAGAGGTTAATTTTAGTGTTTATGTTTATGTATAGATATAATCAAATTCTATATATATGAAGAGAAAATGACATTGTTCTTTATGATGTTCTACAATGGGCTTTGTTGTGTTGTAATTGGGGTTTAAAAATATAGAAAATATATTTTTATTAATTCTTTAAGTTATATAATTTTTATATAATTTTTATTAGAGTTTTAAGGTAATTAAATAGGTTTTTAAGTTTTTATGCATTAATGCGTTGTACTATAGGTTTGAGGGTTTGTACATTCATTTTATAAATTAATAAACTTATTTTAAAAATTATTATGTGAAATTATTACAATTTATGCCCTTTAAAATAATTATTAATAAGATTTATATAAGGTTTTTATAAATAATTAGTTTTTATGCATTAAAGACTTGTACCTTGGTTTAGAATACTTGTACATATATATTTTGTAAAAATATTAATTAGGGTTTGTGAATTTATTAGGGTTTTATCGGGAGTTATAGTGGAATTAGGGTTTCTGTGCTTTAGTGACTTGTACATTACTCAGATAATTTATATTTTAGTATTTATAAGGTTTCGTTATTTTTATATGTTGCTATGGTAGTTTTGGGTTTCATAAAACTCGTATTAAATAAGAATCGTTTAGTTTTAATCGTAAGTTAACGAAATAACGTAAAGTGGTAAATGGAATCTTATAAAGTTTTAGGTCAAAGATAAACATTAATTCAGTTAAGGTTGGGTTGCGAGCGAGCACATTTATTGGAGATGTGATCTACGTCACATAAGATAACAGTTATGAACAGATAATTAAAAAAAAAATTCTACGTGGAAAAAGGATAAATATTTTGTAAGCTAGTTTATTTTAATGTGAGATTTTACGAATGGTTACACAAAAGTTGTAGATGAAATTTGAATCAACCTTCTTATTTTTTTTTAATGGTTCTCTGATTTAAAACAGACAACTAATAGTCCATTATTGCTGCCAACTTTTAAAGGCTGCAGCTTAATAATTTCTGGCTGTTTTGGATGCTAGTATGGCTGAATAGAAAGAAGTGACAGCAGAATAGTTGTTACCACTTTGAATGGCTATAATGTGTGTAAATAAGGTGCTTCTACATGTTTGCCAGATATGCTGTATTGTTAAAGTTTTTTCAATGGTTGTATTATGCTAATAAATCAAAGGAGATAATAGATACAAAGATGTTGTAGAAAAATGTTCTTCATTGTTGTGGTAGCTACTTTATATAATTTTAACATATATGTGTAGTTTGTTTTTATGTGTGCAAAGGATAAGTTTGTGGATTCTTTTTTGTGTTCGGTTCGTCTATTTAAGCCAGATTTGGGCTACATTTATTTTCACAATAACTTTTTCAAATCATCATAGAGAACCAAGAAACCACAATGTCTAGGCGTCTTAAGTGTGATCAGCTTAGAGTCGAGGCTAATTCAAACAATTGGTCTGAGATCTTAGTTCTATACTGCTGTCAATCTGCAGTCGAAGACATTCAAATGGCACAAAAGATGAATGCGCTTTGTGGAAGACTGGTTGGTGTAATTCGTGAAAGGGCTGCTTTTATTCAAGAGCTAGACACTGTGGGGAACATTTATGCGCAGAAAATGGCCGAGTACCTAAGAGAGGTGCAGGCAAAAGATGACCAAAAGGTCATGCAGATGCGCACAATGACAGCCGAGCTAGAGCTAAATGCTCGTGATAAGGTTATCTTTATTCAGAAGCTCAAGGGTGTAATGGATTTCTAAGTGTGTGCCTAGACTTGGATTTCTAGTTGTATGCCTAGACTCGGAGAGAACCGTTGCTGGTTATGATGTGTAATCTATGTTGATATTTTTAGTTGTAATTATGTATGTGTGTTGAATGTTATTATGAACACTGCTGTAATGTTTGTGGTAAGCCTATGCGAGATGACTGTAACGTAGTTTATTCAATAAAAACTTATTTTTTGTGTTAAGTAAAGGTGTGGCACTTACTTTTTTTCTTCTTCCGATCTCGTGATTCATCTTGAAATAATGCCCTTTTCACTGTTTTCGTAACACTCTCTTTGTTGGTCTTTTGTTGGGAATCTTCTTCGTTTGTTATTGCGAGAGGTTCTCTTGGTGTTGCTAGTTTTTATAAACAAATAGTTAATAGCTGCATATGTAGATGCTATCTTTAAATAAGAGAAACTTGTAAGTAAAATAGTGTTACCTGAGTTTGTTTCTATTGCTGGATTTGTTGCTTCATCTTGTATTTTCTTGTTGAAAACTTGGTCCAGTATGAACTCTGTTGTCTTGCTTGATGGGCTGAAATGAAAGTGGAAAACATTTCTTTGTCCATCGATTGCAAAAATCTCAGGCGGTATTTCTTGCGGGTCCTCTGCTTTATGTTTTCCAATCAATTCCGAACATGCATATTCGGTCACATCATCTGCTGCTGGGGTAAAGAAAGTAATCTCAGCTGTCGCAGATGGATCTGTGATGAATCCTTTGAAATTGTACCTATGTATTATTCAGGAATTAAAAGGATTATTATTTTTAATTTTGTTGTTTTTGGTTGAGTAAGTTGATATAAACCTAGGTTAGAATATAGCATACCTGTAGCATGGTTTCGGCTGTCTTCCATGATTGAGACAATGGTAGATTCTGTTATCTTCTTTTTACTTTTGAGGCATATTCATTGCAAGATATGTAGAACCAATCTTTTTTTACGTTGATGCTGCTAATTGTTGCCTCAGCAGTGAATTTGACTCCCTGGAAATGGTTGTGCAAATAATTAGTTTTGCATAAAACTTTGCACGAAAGTTTGTTATTAACATTTGGCCATGCTCTTAATTTATTTGGTTATCAGTTATAAAACATTTACCGTGTAGGTTTGTGGACTTTGTTTTAAAAGTGTCTTCAGTGGAAATCTGTTGCGGAATTTTTCTTTCTCAACTTCTTCATATGGGGTCTTACAGATCCGTAATGGTGGAGTAACAGCGTGTCTTGCTCTATACCTGTTTCATATACAAAAGTTAGAGTAAATCTGTTTTACTAAATTTGCATGTAGACATGCCATTATTGTGATGTTTATGTTTTAAGGTTCTTACTGTGCTCTTGATTCATCAGCTTCTGGTATGTGCGGATTTAAGTAATAATATGTTGCAGATGTCGCTGTTAACTGGTAGTCTGGCAAAAAAGTGTTTGACAATGTCACAACAATTTTCTATTTCTATATAAACTTAGTTTAAAGTATGAATGTAATACCTCTGTACTTTGATACACGGCAAGAGCTCACTGCAATTATAATTGGCTGCTCCATTGTCTCAAGCCTCGCATGTCCAAAGTTTGTAGCCATTTCATCCCACATTGTGAACTCCACAACATTACCACTGCCAACATAAGTAAATCATTAAAGAGATAAGAAGGGGTGTGAAATTTTTTTTTGTAATAGAAGTTTTTGTTATAAGCGCACACACTTTAAATTCTCTATATCAACTTTCCTGTAGATAGTTTCATCTTGGTTGGCACCTCCTTTTCTTTTTAGCTCGCCAACTGAACCTAGACACCCTGTGTAATCTGTAAGTAAATAAGTATTAGGATTTTAAAGTTTTGTTATATCTACAAAAGTTAAGAACTAAAACATGACCTATGAATATCGGGTACTGTATTTTGCCTGTTCCATCTTCTCTCGGGACCTTGGATTAAAGCTGGTTGTATGAAACAAAGTTAAATTAGTGCTGTGGAATGTTTGCCACTGTTACAGGTTCAAACTTTGTGATTCTTCCAAATCTTATACTTGTTTTGTTATCGATGGTCTGCTGGTAAGTCTCGGTAGGTTCACACATGAATTCAGAGATCCTGTATACTGACCCTAGATTGATTCTTGGGTTGAAGTAGTCAATGTCTCTGACATTCATATTCTCTTGTATTGCATTACCCTGTTCATATTCATATGATGTTATACAAACTTCAATATTTAGTATGTTTTGTTTATAGTACATGAGCTGTTACATACCTCTCGATCTATCAAGATGCAGCAGAATGCAGTTTCAGTTTTTTTCCCATTTTTTTGGTAACTTACTGCAACCCATTTTCTGTAAAGCCTAGCTTCAAGTATTTTGTCATAAGATGTGGGTCGTAGCTCAGCAATTGCTGCCTCTTGCATTGCACCTGTAGCTGCGAGTGTTTTCTCAGTAGGTGTAGATTACGGTTTACCGACTGCAGTGCTCGTTGTCTCTTGCATTGTACTTACATCTGCAGGTGCTTTGTCATGAGGTATGACTTGGCGCTGACCAGCTGCAGTGTCCTCCATTTAACTGGTAAGAGATAAAGAAACTAGGTCAGTTATAAAGGAAAATTGAAGAGTCACAATGATGCAAACATACAGGTGTCAAATAGTAACATGATAAGGTAACTTAAATACTAATCTTCTATAGTAAATTTACCTGTATCTAATCATCGTTACCATATTTTTATGTAAGAAAAAGAGAGCAAAATCTAAAAGCATAAACACATAAAGTATATACATATAGAGCAGAAAGTTATATTTAAAGTTGGTTGGGCTGTATTCTTTTCAGAAAGTCTTTGTAAACTATGTTTTTCCACTACTAGAAAAAGGGCTATCCTTGACCCTCTTTTTATGACCCACGCTACAAGATGACGCGCAAAGAGCAAAGTCATAAAATAAGATTCATAACGAGTAAATTTTCTATTGGAGATGACACTCGTTTTGCTTCGTCATAAATAGGGGTCATCTATGTTTTTTTTTACCATCTGATTGTTTTTTTTTTGGCCAAAACACTTCCCGCTCTCAAGTCCCTACAACTAATAAAACCCTACCTATCATCTTATCTTCTTCATTATCACTTAACCCTAAAAACTCACATACTCTCTTTCTCTCTTCTATGCGCCGCCAACTGCCACCACCCAAGACATCATCACCGCCACCCGAACAAGCACACCACCACCACCAAAACACTCACCACCATCTCCCCTTCCATTTGACGTGACTCACGCGCTCAAACACTACCTCACCGTCACTCTAGCACCACAATGCGCCACTAAAAACCTTGCTCATCACCTTGTATCATCACCGCTCGTGTAGATCGAAGAAAGAAGGTAGGAAATATGCTATGTATGCGAGAGTTGACTCGGAAACGAGTCAACCCGTGACCAACTCGTCACGTATCTTGATATTTTGGAACTAATAATAATGGGTTTAACGTTTTGATGAATAATAATGATTAAAACTTGATGTGGTATCGTCATTGTGTCGTGTTTGAGTTTGGATTGGTTCTATTCGAGTCGAACCGTAGGTTCAAACCCACGGCTGTGTCACGGGTTCGACCCGTGGCCCTTGTGGTTCATTTTATTATTTTTGCTCTTTTCTTGATTTTCGTGATATGTTGATACCGGCTAAAAGCCAAGGCGGGGAGTAGATTTAGGATGAGATTTGTTAATGGTTGTTGATTTTTGATGATGTGAATATTGTTGTTGTTGTGGTCGATTGGTTGGGGGCTGCCGAGATAGAGTGAACCGAGACCACTAGGGTCTCGGCCATGAGGTTATTGATTGTGGTTGGTGTTGATATCGTTGTGGTTTTGTTGTTTTTGGCGAAGTTGAGACTTATTGGAAGTGAATTAGAGGTCTCAAGCCGTTAGGATTAGCCGGCCGAGAGTATGTAATTAGTTGTATGTTAAGTTAGTTAGTTAGTTACTTAGTTGGTTAGTTTTGTTAACTTTTAGTTAGTACACCTGAAACTGAGATCCAACTAGTTGTATGTTGTTGTATGTTGTTGAATTTATGCTGCTGATTGTTTTTTGTTGCTGCTGAATTTATATTGCATGTTTTATGCTGCTGATTGTTTTTTGTATGTTGCTGAATTTATGCTGCTGAAAGTATCGTGATTCAGGTGGAAGCAAAACATTTGATTCAGGTAAGAGTTAGTTGCTTCTAGTCATCGTTTTAATGTAATGTAACCTGTATAGTTTGATCTAATCGTGAGATGTTTTTCAATGTTGCAGAAAGTATCACCGAAGAACGATCTGCTAGATATGCTTCTACTTCACAATCTGAGGTAACTTGGCTGTTTGAGATAATGTTTTGATCTTGTTAACATGATCAAACTTTTGTATCTGCAACTGGCAATCAAACTTGTATTTTGCGTATGAATGTTATATCAGATTTGTGTCCATGCCTAATACTGATTTTGTACTCAGATGTTGCTCATTTGGATTTGGATTTATCATATGTGGCTTTGTTATGGTTCTGCATATTCCCAGCCCATCAGGGGCAGTTATATCTGCTTATTTCAGTCCCGAAAGGGTGCGTTTGCTGCAGATTTTCTGCACTAAAAAGGGTACGTTTGTTGCTGATTTTTCTGCGCAAAAAGGTGCGTTTGGTTTGGTTGCTGTCACACAGATAAGCGCCCCATCCAACAGGCCTAGCTTTTGAAGGTATATTTTCGTTGTTGCGTTTGATACTTTTACTCGACACGTTGCTATATAAGCGTGTGCTGAGTGTAGAGGTGATATTGAAGGATCGAATTTAGTATTGCATTTGATTTTAAAACGGGACAGATGTTGGCTCATGACATGTTTGATAACCGTTTTATTAGATATGGTGAGGCCAATTCCAGGACCGGTCATATTGGACTTCGAGTCAAACACTGTTTCGCAGTCTTTTGAAGGTGGTGTGTGTGTATTTACATTTTGTTTTATTTGTATTTATATCCAATCGTCCATGTTGATAAATATTCTATTGTTTGCGCAGCGTTCTCATCTGCGAATGGTCAACGGGTTCATGTAAGTTCTGAAACCATGACGGCAAGGACAGGTGACCATCTCTTTTGTTTTCTGTTGCTTCACTTTAACACACGTTTCTTTGCTATTGTTGAATATTCCTTTCATGTTACTTTTTTTTTTCGTATGCAGCAACCGTTTCTTTAGCGACTCACCAACGTGGAATTCATCGACGTTCGTCTCGGATAAATAGACGCCGTTCAACTGCAACAGCGGATCCTTTCTCTCCTATTACCAGACCATCTGTGACAAGTCAGCATCTTTCTTTCTTATCCACAAAAAAAATTTAATGCAGGCTCATATTTTGGCTGTTAATATATACTGAATACTTTATTTTCTGTCGTCTGCAGCTGCCAATTCTCCTTCGTATGAGGGTCGTGCTTTTACTGAACGTGTATCAACGTCCAACGAAACACAAGCCTCTAGAAATAGATCAGGTTTTTTTAGAGAGGTGCTTAAAATGATGGCTTTTATTTAGGTTTATGTCAACGACTGTTGTTGATTTCCAGTTTATTATCATCTTTCAGGACCCCCTCTTGAGTATAAGCGGGTTTTTAACATAGGCAAAGTTAGGTTGATTTTTAGTTCTAGCAGCAACAAGGAAAATATCCTGTTAAATGTACTTCAAATGGCATGGGTTTGTTTAAACGAATATTGCAGCTGTACATTTCATTGACTTTGATATTTGTGTTTTTAATTTTGTATTATCAGGTTTTTAATATATGAAATGCGTTATTTTGATATTTGTGTTTTTAATTTTGTATTATCAGGTTGTTAATTGTCATTTAATAGAAAATTAGGAACTGAAAAAAATTAATTTAAAAAAAATTAGGTTATGACACGCAAAAAGGAGAGTCATAAAACGTGGGTCATAAGTGCGCGTCATAGAGGGATGACGCACATATGCGAGTCATGAAGCTTTATGACTGTTCCATCCTTGATGGGCATTTGCGCGTTATCTGACCCCTTTATGACGCGCATTGCGCGTCAAGAATAGCTGTTTTTCTAGTAGTGTTCGTGACATTTGGTGCCTCATTTTCCTGTTGTTTTATAAGAATTTTGAGACCGTATGGAGAGGTTGCTCTAGATAGAGCGACCTATAGTTGACCGTGGCTAAAGATGGGTTTTGGTAGATATACAACAATCTTGTTTAGGGATTGCCCTTGGCTTTTGTTGATTGTCATGGCGTAGCAAAGTTTTATTGGGAACTGGGTTCTTTTGAATATGAAAGGAAGTTTGGGATCTTTATGTACTAAAGTGATTCTGTGCATAAAAACCTTCTCGCCAATTCGTGTACCAGTAATAATCCGCACTTCAATAAGCTTTGACATCAGATGTGTGACTATCATCCGTGTACCATTGCATAAACCACCTGCTACATTGACGTTTCTTAACAGCATAATTGGTGCTCCGACTTTTAGCTCAAGCTGATGTGGAGGAAACCCTGAGAGTTTAAACGTATTTAGGTGTTCGGGTGGGTATAACATTTCCGTTTCAGCCCCAGTGTTCCCAGACAGTATTGAGATATCATAAGTTGCATAAGTTGTTGTCTGACCTTCAACCATTGACATAACTTTTGAGTTGATGATGTCCGCGGTTTCGTTTTTTGGACATACAATGGCTTTTTGTTGAAGTGTTGTTACTGAAGGTGTATGCAGCGTGGGTTGGTCATAAATGAATTCTATAAGCTTCATCAAACCCTGGTCATCATCTTCAATGCAATACCTTGATGGAATATCGATCGATGATGTATCTTCTTCACCTTCTGCAGCAGTGTTCCCAATTTTACAATCGCCAACATCAAGAAGCCATGATGCAAATGAATTAGCTAGGCTCTTTTCTTCTTCATTTAAATCTGGCCTTAATAACCTCATATTTTGTTTCAGTTTCAGAAGACGAAAACCTGGCCAAAGGTATGAATTCGCGATGGATGATGCTTGATGAAGCGAAAAGTGTACCGCTTTTAGGGGGTCATTTAAGCCCTAAATCGTATTTATTTGATCAAATATTGCCCTAAATCGTTCCTTTTGTCATTTTAGGTACTTTGGAGAAGAAATCTGGAAAAGGAAGCATTTTGGACGTTTTTGGAGCATAAAAGTGAAGAAAACGACAAAGTCTCGAAATCTGCTGGAAAAGTACCTTTGACGGCGTCAAGCCCTAGTGTGATGCCGTCAGCCCTTGATAAGCCAGAGAGGATTTTGGAAGATTAAAGGGGGACGGCGTCAAGAAGGTCGTCAAGCCTTGATAAGCCAGAGAGGATTTTGGAAGATTAAAGGGGGACGGCGTCAAGAAGGCCATCAAGAAACCCTAACCGCGGCGAGTTAACGGCGTCAAGCTCTATAACGTGACGCCGTCAGATCTGTTTTCCTATATATACTTTCATAATTTTTAGTCATTGGTGTGCAACTTGGTGAGGAGAAACCCTAAGACAAATTTTCTGCCATTTTTAAGGGTTTTATACCCTTGGATCTCCCATGTTTAATTGAAGATAAGTAATCAATTAATCATTCAATATGTCTATGTGTTGTTTGATTATATCTTGTTCTTGTCATTTAATTAACATGCTAGGCTAGATTTATCTTGTGTTTGCTTAGATCTAATGAAACCTAACTATTGATTATTGGTTGTTGGTGTGTTATCAATTGTATTGGATGATTGTTTATCGATGTTAGGCTTAAGAAAACTGGCTAACCTCCTATACGGTAATTTGCTTGAACGTCTTAAGAAACATGAACCAATGCGTACTAAGGTTTTTATGGTTGTATTTAATGCATGAGCGAATTCTAGTGATCCCATGTTAGGAGCTTCTTAGCCGGCTCGACATAGGAGGGAAGTAGGAGCTTATAGAGTTGGGGAAGTACGTACGCCACCCCACGATTGGTATTAAGGAATACACCCGTCATCCACGCAATTAATACAAACTAATCAACCGGTAAAAGATAGTTAGGGAGTAAGGAAATCTAAGTAAACACATTTCTCTCCATATAAGTTCCACAACCTTTTCATTTTCAGTTATTTTATTTTATTTGCAATTGTAGTTATTTGGGTTAGTTGACTAGCAACTAATTCCGCCCACTCCTTCAAACCCGAGATTTTACTTGCTTTCATAAAAATATAAAAATACAAAAAGAATCTTCCCTCACCCTTAGACCTATTAGAGTAGTTTTTCAATCCTAACGACACTATTCCCCTAGAGAACGATCAATCCCCCGGTAATTGCCACTACACTATACTACATCAGTCAGGTACACTGCCTGGTGGGGATTGCAAGCCTCTTGAGATCCCTCGAGAGGTAAAACCTGTTGTAAGGTCGCAAAACCACGCATCAAGTTTTTGGCGCCGCTGCCGGGGAATAGTTATTGTTTAGGTTATATTTTTATTTTATTAGGTCTACTCATTAGATTCCTATCTTAGTGAGATTTTTATTTTCTTTTTATTAGCTTTCTTGTAGTCTATCTTTTTCTTTGTGCCCTTTGTTTGTAAAACCATTTTCATTTGTCACTATGGCGGATGAAACTCCATTTAGATCATTGACAATAGAGGAACAACTATATTTCACTAATAGATTTGCTTCCTATCATTCCAATGAATTTTTGTGTGCTCTTAGTGATTTCCAAGAGGAGTTGGGGGTAAAGTTAGATGGGTTTAATGAATTCTATGCATGTGTGATTTCTATTAGACGATCATTATCAGGATCAATTCCTTTTAGTAAGACCATTTGGATGAATTTTGAGGAAAGCTTCCTAACCATGACCCATAAGTGGAACGAATTAGTGGATTTGTATGAGCAAAAAGACCTAGTTTCTAAGAACATGGACTTAGAGTCAAACCAAGATTCTGAGACGGTTAGAGTTGAGCCACCTAGCTGCATGTCATGGTTAGGCACTACCATAATACAGGGTGAACACTTAGGTGATCTTGATGTGATGGAGGATCTAGCCAAGCATGATCACATTGATAAAAAAGACCTAGGTTTTATGATTGATGACGATGAATCTCAAGAAACACATGATGAATCTTTTGGGCAATTTGAATATAGCAGTCAGAATATTGAGGATGATCCTTATGATTCGGACATAGAAGTTGAGATGCCTAGAGAAGCACCTGAGATACTTGGGAAAATGTTAGGGTTAGATCCTACTAAAACACATGATGAGGATATAGGTGATCTTGACATAAGGAATGATGAGGTTAGTAACATAAGCCCACTAAGTACCTCACAAGTCCTACCATCATTTGAGGCACACACACCACCCGTGACTTACCCAGAAGAAGTAGAAGAGACTATAGGAACCCCAATAGAGGTAGAGCCCTTGGACCAAACAAAACAAGAAGAAATAGGTTTGAATACTTGTAGTCATAACCTTTCTTTTAGTTCTATGGAAGTTCCTAGTTTTGATGAACCGGAGCCTAAACCAAAATCGTTACCTAATCTTCCATCCTTAGATGTGAACTTAGGAATTGAATTAGGTCCCGACCCACCCATCAAACCATATAGTCCGGGTAGTTTTATGTTGAAGGTAGTAGACTCTAAGCCTTGTAGAGAGGAAGATGACATAGGAGTGAACCATAACCTTTTATACTTACATCACCCATTCATGATTAATCACAAGAAACACTATGGGTTTAAACCAGGTTTATTAGGTCAAGATGGATTCCCAACTAGGAGTCTCTCGAAGTTGATAGAAGATGATCCCTTTCTAGGAGAAAACTTCAATTCACCCATTGACCCAATTGAACTAAGTAAGGTTATGATGATTGGATCCCACATCTTTGAGCATATAATTCATCCACCACTCTTTCCTCACGTGGCATATTTCCACCCTAAGGGTGTGTATCGCTACTTTCACCCACACTTAATCCTAAGTGTAGGGAAAACCTCTCCTTTATCCGTTAAAAAAGGGTAGAGTCAGGCTCGTGACTCGAACAAAAACAAGCGCTTCTTGGGAGGCAACCCAAGCTTTATTTGCTTTGTGTGTTTATTTATTTGTTTGTTTGATTTTATTTGCTTCCGTATGTATGTTTAATTTTTATTATTATTGATTCATGTTCAAAATTAAATTGTGAAAATGCTTTATCTTGTTTTTAACTTCGTCTTAACTACATATAAAGGTATTTTGCAAAAGATAAGTGTAAGGGAAATCCAAATCGGTTTATTAGAACAAATGAACATGAATCATAACAATATTAAATTAACATACATATTAGTAATTGTTTGAGTCAAATGCTTGTATCGAGTCATAATGATGTTTTGCAGGAATTCCAGGAAGTAAGGTATAGGTTTTTCCAGAAATTTTCCGGAAACTTAACATGAGAATTCTGTCAGATCATTTCTAACGGCGTCAGGCCTTACAACCTGACGGCGTCAGGTTTTAATTTTCTGAAATTTTTGAATGTTTTGTTTTTCTACCGGAATCATAAAAAGTTTTTATTAAATCTCTAACTTATAAACTCCAGGAATCTGCGAAATAATCATTCCACAAGCATTATATCCTTATATAGATTTATCCCGCCGATGTTATGCAGGTTTTCGTGTTTGTTTTCTCAGGTTTAACAGGTTATTTTGGACAAGGAGATGTATGTGGAATCAAGCTTTTGGCGATGCTTTAGTCTTGAAGCTTCTACTTTCTCTTGGAAGAAGATCTAACCATGTTACCTCTTTATCCACCAAACGAATCAGGGGAGTATTTGATTTCATTCTTTTACCTTATTTACTTTTACATCTTGTTATTTGAACATTGGGGACAATGTTCATCTTAAGTGTAAGGGGGCGTAAAGTACGATACTTTAGAAAATGCAATTACGCTTGATTTTTCGTTTGTTTAATGGTAGATGTGTAATAAAACTGAGAGAAATACTCGTTAAGGCAATTTTAGTGCCAAATTTAAAATTTTTTACAACATATAGGAGTGAAACTTTGATCTTAATGAGCGTCTCATGGATAGGAGTTATATGACTAGCAAAAAAAACCGTACCACTAAAAAAATTTTCCACCCCCAAATATGTGAGGTTCGCCCCTAGAATTGGTAGGAAAAGCATTTATGCTATGATGTGTGTACCAGTAGCACTTAGATTCTAGAACTTGCGTTAGGACCATTCCGAGGCCACAAGTGAGACAACATTCGTGTAGTTAGATTTACTACATGATAAGAGGCATTAGGATTAACCCATTGTTTTACACCTGTGTTTTTGTTATAATTACGTTGGCTACATTGGTCAAGTAATTCTCCCACACCCTTTGCGTTGTACTCATTTTTAGTACACGATACCCCTAGTACACCCCTCAGAGCCTATCTTTTCATTTCTAACTTTAAGCATTTTACTTAAAGGAAGAATTTGTTTACACCCCACTTAAATGTACACCCAAATCGCCATAGCCTACCTTGTATGCACTCATATTTAGTGCATTATTGTGACAACATTTGTTTAAACCCCAAGTTAATTATCTAATTGATTACATGGTTGCTAAGTCGATTCATATCCTTGTACATATTGTTTTGGGACGATTGGGACTCATGGGTAAAGTACTAGTGTAATGGAGTAATGGGGAAGAACAACATTATTACCCCCATATGTGCTAAATATTTTAAAAGTACTCCAAGTGTTTCGATTATCTTAATTCGAGTCATTAGAATAGTTAATTGTAAAATTATGTAAAAGTTCAAGTGTAAAGGGAGAACCGACGCCCCTATGATGTATTATTTTGGATGGTAGGGCAAGAGTGTATGAAAAAAAAAAAAAAAAAAAAAAAAAAAAAAAAAAAAAAAAAAAAAAAAAAAAAAAACATACAGACTACCATCCCGTTTCATTTTATGTTTATTTTATCTTTTTGTTATTTTCTTTCATTAGCTTAAGTTGAGTCTAGTCTTGGCTTAGCAACGCCATATTTTACATGTAATTAATCAAGATCTTTAACTCGCCACCAGTAAAATATCCTTTATCCAACAAAACCGTGTTTATCATATCCCTACACCTAACGTTATAACCCGTTTAAAAGCCCTCTTTGATAGTTTATCTTAGGTGCTTACGCCTAGTGGAGGAGGTTTTTGATCCTTTCCCAAGCCTATGGTAATCTATTTGCTATGACAGGTAGTGAGAGATATTATTCATTTTCGTTTATGTGATATACTTTTATGACACCTGAGAGATGTGAGTATCTAAACACTACTTGTGAGGTGCTAGTGTGTAATCTCCGTGCTTATTATGATTAAAGTGGAACGACTATTTGTTGTAATTACTTTTATATTAGCGTTAAATGACTCCTAACTTGTATTTTGATTAGAATAAAAGCGCATTTGCTTGAGGACAAGCAAATCTCAAGTGTAAGGGTATTTGATGAAGCGAAAAGTGTACCGCTTTTAGGGGGTCATTTAAGCCCTAAATCGTATTTATTTGATCAAATATTGCCCTAAATCGTTCCTTTTGTCATTTTAGGTACTTTGGAGAAGAAATCTGGAAAAGGAAGCATTTTGGACGTTTTTGGAGCATAAAAGTGAAGAAAACGACAAAGTCTCTAAATCTTCTTCAAAAGTACCTTTGACGGCGTCAAGCCCTAGTGTGACGCCGTCAGCCCTTGATAAGCCAGAGAGGATTTTGGAAGATTAAAGGGGGACGGCGTCAAGAAGGTCGTCAAGCCTTGATAAGCCAGAGAGGATTTTGGAAGATTAAAGGGGGACGGCGTCAAGAAGGCCATCAAGAAACCCTAACCGCGGAGAGTTGACGGCGTCAAGCTCTATAACGTGACGCCGTCAGATCTGTTTTCCTATATATACTTTCATAATTTTTAGTCATTGGTGTGCAACTTGGTGAGGAGAAACCCTAAGACGAATTTTCTGCCATTTTTAAGGGTTTTATACCCTTGGATCTCCCATGTTTAATTGAAGATAAGTAATCAATTAATCATTCAATATGTCTATGTGTTGTTTGATTATATCTTGTTCTTGTCTTTTAATTAACATGCTAGGCTAGATTTATCTTGTGTTTTCTTAGATCTAATGAAACCTAACTATTGATTATTGGTTGTTGGTGTGTTATCAATTGTATTGGATGATTGTTTATCGATGTTAGGCTTAAGAAAACTGGCTAACCTCCTATACGGTAATTTGCTTGAACGTCTTAAGAAACATGAACCAATGCGTACTAAGGTTTTTATGGTTGTATTTAATGCATGAGCGAATTCTAGTGATCCCATGTTAGGAGCTTCTTAGCCGGCTCAACATAGGAGTGAAGTAGGAGCTTATAGAGTTGGGGAAGTACGTACGCCACCCCACGATTGGTATTAAGGAATACACCCGTCATCCACGCAATTAATACACACTAATCAACCGGTAAAAGATAGTTAGGGAGTAAGGAAATCTAAGTAAACACATTTCTCTCCATATAAGTTCCACAACCTTTTCATTTTCAGTTATTTTATTTTATTTGCAATTGTAGTTATTTGGGTTAGTTGACTAGCAACTAATTCCGCCCACTCCTTCAAACCCGAGATTTTACTTGCTTTCATAAAAATATAAAAATACAAAAAGAATCTTCCCTCATCCTTAGACCTATTAGAGTAGTTTTTCAATCCCAACGACACTATTCCCCTAGAGAACGATCAATCCCCCGGTACTTGCCACTACACTATACTACATCGGTCAGGTACACTGCCTAGTGGGGATTGCAAGCCTCTTGAGATCCCTCGAGAGGTAAAACCTGTTGTAAGGTCGCAAAACCACGCGTCAATGCTATCAGTTCCATTTTTGGTGCCCCCTTCTTTACAGGAAGTGTCTGCCTGAAATCCCCGCCTAAAATAATTGATTTGCCCCCAAATAAGACGTCTAGTGCATCAAGCAAATCTTTCAAAGTTCTGTCTAATGATTCAAAACACCTTCGATCATTCACAGGCGCTTCATCCCAGATAATAAGATCTGTGTCCACCAACAACCTCCCCAAGTGAGTTTTTTTTTTAACTTTACACAATGTCTCTTCTGCCAATTCAAGGGGCAATTTGAATATAGAGTGGGCTGTCTGTCCTGCTGGAAGAAGTAAAGAAGCAATGCCTGAAGAAGCTACTGCCAGCACTATCTTGCCTTCAGAACGCAGACTGCTAATGATGGTTTTTCAAATAAAAGTCTTACCCGTTTCTCCATGACCATAGATAAATATTAGTTCTTGCCTATTTGCTATAGAAGCATCCATAATAAGATCATATATTTATCGCTGGCCAGTGTTTAACTTTGGTACATTTTCATCCCTTTCCTGTTTTAACACTTCACGATCGTAGTTCTTTTCTTCCATCAGAAGCCTGTTTTCCAGCTCATCAAGTAATTGTCTTGGAGGTGGTGGGAGACCAAACCCTTGCAACGATTTTCCTAAACCGTTTAATATTACTTCGAGCTCAAACAATATGTAACCTTTTAACTCAGGATCGTTGACATGATAATTCTGAATTCCAACACTCTGTGACACAATTCTGGGTATGTCATGGGCCATTTCTTTCCAGTATTTCTCCCATAGTTAGACAGGGCTGACGACTTCTCAGTAAGATAGAATATGGGCGAAGACAGACCGCAGTTCCGATGATGATGCTGAAAATCATGCCTCTTCAAGTGCTTTTTCTCATTCTTTATCGTCACCAAGAAGGCCTAATGCCTCACACGCGGCTTGGTATGTAGGATACAACATTTGGTTAACTTTCCGCACTTCTATAAACCCTCTGTATCCTTTTTGATGGCAAAGTAGCATTCTAAAATAGAAGAGTTCACCCAAACTTGGATGTATGTATGCTAATCGGCCAATAGATGATTGTGTGGTTCTTCTAGGCTTCCAAACATTCTGGTCTTGATACCAGACAAACTCTGAAGGAAACTCTAAATAGGTTAAATGGCGGCCATCTTCATTTCTAGCGTTGTAAGCGAACCATTCTGTAAATTTTATCACTTTACGGTCACGACGATTAACAACTGATTCTAAGTCATCATTGTCCCAAAAGGTGACATGTTGTATGTTTTGTAGATGCACAGAAAGAATTTGAACTGCAGGTTCTCGACTGTGTATGTTAAATTTCAGAATCCTCCAGCATGCTTCATGAGGACATATAAACCGCCCATCAAGGAAATTATGTATTTCATCCACCTGGGGCTGTCGATGACCCGAAGAAGTAGATGCCTCACCAATAGATCTAGTAACTCTTGCAAATACCCGGTCTGTTCCTTTTGAATTATACTTAAATAGATACTTTATGAGCATGCTCCAACCACAGTATTCAACATTAATGTGAGCTTGGAATGCTAGGCAAAGACTCCGATTATATGGGACGACGTATGTGTTGTCTAATTTCATATGGTGTTTAGTTGTGTATACTTTTGTTTGCCTTCTTCGATAGTGCACATAACCATTGGTGTCAAAAAAGTTTTGAGGATTGTATTTTTTGGGGAATTTTTTGGCACAGGTTGTGCCTTCCATACAGGGCGCATTCAAATTAGCTAATCCACATGGTCCATGAACCATCATATCTGAGACCATTTTATATCCGTGGGGATCAACCACTGGGTCTGGTAGTTCTGCAGAGATATACTGATCAACATCCTGGGCATTCTGTATTTTGTTGATTGGACTAATCCACACCAGTGTATGACAATGTGGTAAGCCACGCTTTTGAAATTCAATAGTATACAAAACTGTTTCAAGAGAAAGATAGGCAGGATAGTTAGAACAATAAAAGCAGTCATTATTAGTGTGATGCAGGTTTCTTAAATTGTAAGTAACGATAACAGTATTGTTTATATAAGGTTGTGTTACATAAAATTATTTAACATGGCAAACATGGAATTCAATTATAAAAAAACATGTTTCATACCTCCTGTGACAAATCCAAATGGCCGTCTATTTTTTAAAAATCTGATAAATGCTTAAATCTTTTGCTGAAAAACTCGACAAACCGCATCTGCTCTATCTGAAGCATTCAGCTGTGGATGTTCTGCCATATATCTTTGAATTTCAGGCCAATATGCATTGCATGTAAATGTTATGAAGAATTGGGGGTTGACAAGTTTTCTGCAAAGTGCCAATGCATCCAAGTAATGGCTATACATGTATCGTGGACCACCCGTGAAAGACGAAGAAAGAATGATTCTCGACCCAGCTTTAGAACCATCACGATCTCCTCTTGCAACAGCGTCATATAGGCCTGATAGATATTCACCTCGAATATCACGCTGATGATGTCTATAAAAATCCAACCTATTTTGCTCTATGCAACAGTACACGCCGACAACGTATTGCTGAAAAAGGCTGCCTGTCCGAAAAAGAAGATCATATGAATCAGGTCTTGGATGTAACTGATACGTGTAAAATGCGTTCAAGGACACACGTCTTTCTCTTTTACCTGGGTTTGTAGATCTCAATTTTAATTGCGTGTGAAACCCACGTTCGCCATAGATGAAGATCAGTGGAAACTGCAATGACATATAAGATTTATGGAGCTTGTTAATTCTTTTTGGTTGACCACCCTTGTATTGAATAATGACGTCAAAGTCTGCTTCACTTGTAGGACCGCTGTCAAACACTATGGCTCCAAGAGTGTTAGACCTTGGCAATTCATAACTAAGGACCCCTTCAGCATTGTAAAGCCTTATTTTGAAATCTGGTATGTCTGCTTGACTGCATAAATCTCTTGCCGTTCTTAATACATGGACTAGTTCATTGTAAGTATCCAAAAATTGAATCAGACCTTCAACAATTTGTAGATCTATGGTAGCCCGTTCAGAATTAGAGAAATGACTCAGCCTATTTTGCACTTCATTTTGTGTGTCATAAATATACAGCTGCAAGAATCTAGGCGGATCATCACCAACAGGACAGAGTGATCCAATCCAATGATAGACCTGACCTGACACTTTGAACACGTATGGGCCTCGTCCAGTGTTGACTGACTTGTCAATGCTTGCACCGAATGAAGTCATTGCAAACATTCGATTATAAGCTCGGATATTTTCCATAAAAGTGCTGTTTGAAAGAAGATCTTTGATATATTGAGGTGGATCTCGTTTAGGCTCCATGATGAATCTTCCATCTCCACAACACAAAAGGTATTCAGTTCTGCTACTGGCAGAACCATGCAGAATACGTTCGCCATACCAAAAAGCTGTGTGACAGTGACGGCATCGCTGATCACAATCTCCTAAATCCTCATATGAAGGGATTGCCTCTGCATAAAGTTATCTTTGCATTTGAATAATAGTGGTTGTAATAAAGTTTTGTTATGCAAAAGGTTGGACCATTCACAACAAAGAATTTTGACAAAGGAAGTTAAATGTTTACCTTCATTTGCCGGAACACTGTGCCCTTCATGTGTCGGTCGTGGAGCATGGGTTGAAGTGTTTAGTGAACTGTCTGACTCTAGACGTTGGCGTACATTATGGGTGTTGTAACAATTGTTAATTTCAGGAACCTTTTAAATTACCGCATTTCGTTTTAATAAACGTAAAACTAGGATCAACCCCTTGTGCAGTAGGACTTAGGCTATATTTAGTCCACAACGCTCCAATATCTTGCTCCTGCCCCATTTCATAATTTTAAACTCAAGAACAAATTTCTATTCTTTGATTGCCTACGGTTTTAAATTCAACAACCGTTAATTTTTATTCAATCTTTAACACCCGACATACCCGATTTTCTCAACGATTATTTTCAAGATATTTTTATACTTCTAAAATTATTACAAAAGTTCCAAAAATATTTTCTGACAGCTAAAGTATTTTCTTTATAACTTACGTTTAATTACGTGTACTTTTCGTTAATCACCGAAACAACAACCGGTACATATTTTTAACACCCGATACCTACAATATATACATTTTTGTATCAAAATGCACCAAATACTTCCCATCTTATCACCTTGCCGCCCCTTTTTGTTGTAAAACTAATTCATTAGACAAAATGGACATAAACTTTAATTAGCACAACAAATATCATAAAACATGGAACCTTGTCTTGGAGGCTTGACCTCCAAGATGTCTCTTGACCTCCCCATGACCGCCCCCCCCCCCCCCCCTCTACCTTGACCTCACTATTGATACTTGGACTAAGCTTAGTATATATAGAAATAAACTAGCCTCATTTTCACTGCTAGTAAAGTTAACAACAACAAAAAAATATACTATCCTACTTCTTACTACATATTTCGACACACTAAGGAGCAAGAATTTGTTGTGGTGACTAAGATTAAGGTTACTAGGGATTATTGACAAGGTTTTAGAGCACAAGTTTGGTGGTTAATTTGGTGATCTACAAACCTTTCTTCACAATCTTCTTTGTAAGTAAACTTACTTACTTACATGGTTAATACATTTATTTTACATGCTTGATCAAGTCTCATGGTCATTATCATTTGTACATGTTGAAAAAGGATTTTTATACGCTAATGATCCTTTAGTAAAAAGTTATGTTTTTAACAAGAAGTTAATACAAGAAAGTTAATGAACTTGTATATTTTGATTTATTTCATGAACTTTGAGAATAGTTGAGCTTAAGTTAGATCACTATAGTTATGTTAGAAAGTTGTTGGAAGACTTAGGATGAGATTTGGAGTTGGGGTTAAGAGTATATAAAAACTAGAAAGCTAGAAACTTGATTTTTACACTAAAAATAAACATTCTGTCCAAACAGTACACGATCTGGAAATTTCAGTAACTCTTGAACTATTTTGGTTTTCAAATTCAGAAAATAATTTCAAAAACGAAAACGTGGTCGCTTGAATGAGTTAAAACGGGCTTATAACGAAAAAGATATGATATTTTCAAGTTTAACGACGAAAAATGACGATTTCCTGAAACAATACATTCTGTCCGAATTTTAACAATAAGAAACTGAGGTGTAAATGAAAGTTAGGGAAGCCGAGACCTTGAAAAGCCTAGAGTACGCTTAAATACCTTCGCGTGGATAGGTCACACTTAATAAACGGAGCTACGAAGCGAGAGACATGACTAAAAGTATGTGGTCGCAATGAATGAACTTTAACAGCCAATATTGCTAAAATAAAAAGCTGTTAGGATTTTACAAAGTGGATTTTTGACCATTTTGAGTATATTTTGATTGAAACGAGGTAAATAAAAATGGTAGAAGCATGTGTATACATATTAGGCGCGTTAGAAAACCTTGAAATACATATTAGCGCGACAAATAAAACTTGGTTACAAAATAAACGAGTTATATTTTCTAAAAGTGACAATCTTTAATAAAGGATCAAAACGACGTGATTATATTTTTGACAACAAATATTACGACGACATATACAAGTGATAATGTAGAGTGTGACTGGCATGCTTGACCTTGATTTCTAAAGCCTAAGACATATGCATATTTAGGTCGCGATTAGAGTACTTGGACCCATATTGCCGTTTACATTATTCCAAACAAGATTCGCTTTGCTGAGGTGAGTTCTCGTAGCCCCTTTTTCATTATGTTTTCCTTGGAGGAAAATGGTACTCAAATGCTTTACAAATGTTTTATGCTGTGAATTACTGTTTTACATGATTTTGGACATTCGTGTGATGATGCAATTATATGCTGTGACATGTTTGTTTTGTGATTACATGACTGCGCCACTGTTAACTCTCTGCTGAGAGCCCACAGGTTTTAGGTTCAGTTGGTATAACTGTTAACCCACTTGTTGATAGATCTATCGGGGTAGCTCCCCACGTGATTTGGTTATGTGATTGAGGACACTATAGGATCAGTTGGCGTGACACTATTGTTTCTTGATAATGTGCTTGTAATTGGTATTCATTTCACTATGTCCTACTTACTGTTCACAGCCACTTGGTTTAAGCTTTAAACCTACGAGCTCACCAACTTTATGTTGACGTTTTCGAGTATCCATTTTCAGGTGTTAAGAATGAAGGTACCATAGAAGGTTGAGCATTGGCCCGAGTTAGCAAGACTTAGTCAAGACCCTCCCGAGTTATATCTCGTGGAGTTGCATTATGATATTAAATAATAATGTTGTGTAACTTGGAGACTCATGATGTTTTGTATTTTGTGCTTACCCCTGTTGTGGGAGTTCGTGACTATTATCGTTTTAATGTATTACATTTAGTAGTTCTCTATTATGACACTTTTTGTTCTTTACTAAGAAGTCATTCCCCGTGAATGCTATTCCGCTGCGCCATTTTTGAGGTGTGACAGATTGGTACCAGAGCCAAGGTTATAGAGAATTAGGTGGTTTAACCTAGACTATAACCTAAGAACCCTCATATAGTTTGCATTATAGGAATTGCATGTGCGGTTATGTGTATAGTATGACACGAAGTGATGATGATAAGTAAATGCAACATGATGCTATCTTAAAAACGCCTGGCCAACGTTTTTACGATAACATGATGCGGCATGGACTTATCAAAGTCATGGATTGTCAGAAAGGAAGATAAGTACAGTAGCACGACACGTATACCGACCTATCTCACATATCTCCTATCTAATGTTTACCAATGTCCTACTTTGTAGAAACATGCCTCCTAGAAGGTCGACTCGAGTTAACCAAGGTGTTGTACCACCAAGGGGTGGAAGGACTGGTGGATGAGGAGGTAGGGAAGGAGGTCGCGGCACGGGAAGCGACGATGCCAACAATGGAACTCCTGATGTTGCTACCATTGTCGCCCAACAACTAAGGGAGCTACTACCCACTATTGTCACCCAAGTTGGCGACCATATCAGTAACCAAGGGAACAACGTGAGTGGGAATGATCAAGCGGAAAACAACGGTGGAAGTGATCACGTCAATGACGGAAACCACAACAACGGTAACAAAGGATGTTGTTAGGAATCTTAGAAATAATATTTATGTCATTGCTGCTGTTTGTGTTAAGAAGTTCCTGCTGGTAGTATTCATTACTACTGGTCATGGTTCCTGCTGGTAGCATTGAGTAGTTTATGCTGGCAGTGTTTGTTACTGCTGGTAATAGCTTATTTTTAGTATGTTTGTTAGATTTATTTAAGGAAGAGATTGATGTTTATCTCTTTACACGTTTTCTAGAATGCTGCTGTATTAGGGTTTCTGGTCTATATAAGAAACATACAGCCTTGATGATTGTAACACTTCAAGAAAAACAATTTCAGTTATCAATAAAAGATCTGTTGGAATTAGAAGACCATGACAATCATAAAACTTCATAATCAAAGTACACAAGTATGCGGAAGCGTGTAAACAAATAAGTATAACACATAATTATTAACTTAAACATATATAGAAAACGTACCCGATGCACTTCAATAAATCTTGAATATTTATTAAACTAGATCAATGAATAACCCCTTACCGTTTTGTTATTCGATCTCTTGATAATAACTATATTGAGTTATTACCTCGTTCTTGTACACACAAATTAAACCATATTAAGGTTATGCAAGTAAAACACAAGTGAATGATTTGGAACACAAAAAATTCGATCCACAACCCTTAGGGGTGTTGTCGACCGGTTTTACCAAGAGAAAGAAGAAGAAAAACTTAGGGATAATTGTGTGCACAAAAGATTAGCCAAAACAATTACCCTATGTTTGTTTATATACTAATTAGAAAACTTTGGGAACAAGTTAGGGCAATGGGTTGCCCCATAAGCCTTGTTCGGCCGATCCAACCCAAGGAGGAGTTCTAGAATCTTTTCCTTGTTTCCTAATTGTATACAAACACTTCTTTCCTTATTTGCGTCTAACGGTCGTTAGTCATTTAACAGAAAACACTAACGGTCGTTAAGTTCTTGTGTTAATAATAAATATATAAAATACATTTATTATTATTCCTTAATACTCATTTGTAATGTGTGCAATCCCGAGGTCTCGGGTTCGATACTAGACATTTGCACATTAATATTTAACCATTTCTAACAACTCCAACTTGGTTAACTATTAATAGCAAAATGACATTGGTTGGCGTCTTGCAACACTCCAATGCCCCCAGTTCGACTCGAGCCAGATTTCCTGGAAAATCTTTAATGATTCATCATTATTATTATCCTTTTGTTACTAATACTCTATTAATAAAATATGGATCTAAGTCACACTTTATTAATGTTTCTGTTTCTCGTTGTTAATGATTGAACAAAATTACCAAAACATCTGAACGTATTCCAGATAGACTTTGGGCGTGGCCACGCAAACATTTTGTCAACCCTACGAGGGGCCCAGCAGTATTACACTTCAAAACAAAATTTGAAGGAACAAATTCTTTCTTGACTACAAGAATAACCCATGGACTTTGCAACACTTCTGAAAACAATCCTTATAACTTCCAGTTACGGTAAGCGGTAGATTGCTTCACAAAAATGCACTACATCCATGACGCTTATCTGGTATCTCAAGTCTGAGGATAACTATTTCATGAATTACTTGATGACAAGATCCATAAGTAATCTCATGCTTAGTTGGGATAAGTCCTATATTCTATTCATAGAATATCATGTGAAATTGGTATGACTACGCATCAATATACTTTCAAGTATATTCTAACCAACATTCACATTTGTCTTAATTTAATGATATTCCCATATCATTAACCGACAATGGACACATTTAGAATAATAAAATTATTCAAGGATATAAACATGCAAAAACAGGATATATGTATATTTCAACAAGACAGTAAAACATAAACATAAACAATACTTTATTTCATAAAATCAATAATTGTCTATTACATCCTTTATCCAAATACTAATCACAAATGGGCATGAAACTTTCAGCCTTACGAAGACCTATTCCTTCAGCTAACTTATAAAGCTTAGTGCCAGGAAGAGCTTTCGTTAATTGATCTGCCAAGTTATCATCTGTGTGAACTTTGAGTACTTCGATCTCCCAATCTCTACTTGCTCTCGCACATAGTGATATTTGATCGGATAATGTCTGGTTTCCTTTCATGATTCCAGGTTCATTGGCAAATGTAATTGCAGCTGAATTGTCACAATACATTTTTATAGGTTGTTGAATCGAAGGCATAACTCCAAGCCTTGATACAAACTTCCTAATCCAGACGGCTTCCATTGCAGCATCTGATGCAGCTATGTACTCACTTTCTGCTGCAGACATCGCTAATGTACTCTGCTTCTTGCTCCTCCAATCCACAGCTCCTCCATTAATGACAAAGACGTATCCAGTCTGAGACTTCATATCATCCTTATCACCTTTCCATGAAGCATCGCAGTAACCTGTAACCTCAAGTTCTGCTTGTGGATCACCCCCATAAACTAAGAACATATCTTTAGTAGCCCTAAGGTACTTAAGAATATTCTTAACAGCAGTCCAGTGAGCTTCACCTGTATTCTGCTGATATCGACTGGTTAAGTTCTGAGCAAACGCCACATCTGGCCTTGTGCTTTTAACCGCATACATAATAGATCCCACAGCCGAAGCATAAGGAACTTTTGCCATGCGTTTCACCTCTTCAAGTGTTGAAGTACAAACTTTCTTGCTCAAACCATGTTGTTCTTGCATCGGCAAATATCCCTTCTTGGAATTTTGCATATTGAATCTCTTCAATATTTTATCGATGTAAGCACTTTGGCTTAATACAATTAATCGCTGAGATCTATCTCTATATATCTTAATTCCCAGAATGAAAGCAGCTTCTCCTAAATTTTTCATAGAAAAACACTTTCCAAGATATGCCTTGACTTCATGCAAACATGGAATGTCTTTTCCCATGATCAATATGTCATCGACATATAATATACCAAGAGAAAGAAGAAGAAAAACTTAGGGATAATTGTGTGCATAACCCCTTACCGTTTTGTTATTCGATCAATGAATAACCCCTTACCGATGCACTTCAATAAATCTTGAATATTTATTAAACTAGATCAATGAATAACCCCTTACCGTTTTGTTATTCGATCTCTTGATAATAACTATATTGAGTTATTACCTCGTTCTTGTACACACAAATTAAACCGTATTAAGGTTATGCAAGTAAAACACAAGTGAATGATTTGGAACACAAAAAATTCGATCCACAACCCTTAGGGGTGTTGTCGACCGGTTTTACCAAGAGAAAGAAGAAGAAAAACTTAGGGATAATTGTGTGCACAAAAGATTAGCCAAAACAATTACCCTAGGTTTGTTTATATACTAATTAGAAAACTTTGGGAATAAGTTAGGGCAATGGGTTGCCCCATAAGCCTTGTTCGGCCGATCCAACCCAAGGAGGGGTTCTAGAATCTTTTCCTTGTTTCCTAATTGTATACAAACACTTCTTTCCTTATTTGCGTCTAGCGGTCGTTAGTCATTTAACGGAAAACACTAACGGTCGTTAAGTTCTTGTGTTAATAATAAATATATAAAATACATTTATTATTATTCCTTAATACTCATTTGTAATGTGTGCAATCCCGAGGTCTCGGGTTCGATACTAGACATTTGCGCATTAATATTTAACCATTTCTAACAAGATCCATAGAGGATCAAAGCATTATTAGTTATTCTTCTTCTTTCAATTCTGTTTAATAAAGAAAACCTTGTCAAGAAACATTGATTGTGTTCTTCTTATTATTCCGCTGTGCAACAATCATTGTCTGTATAATCCTAGAAGAGCTAGATCTTGGTTTCAACAAGTGGTATCAGAGACAGGTTGCTCATGATATCTAGGATGTTACAAGGTTTTCTGTCGATGAGAAGCAGTCTTAAAGAAGGTCAGAAACTCGGCGACAAAGTGGATTCATATTCAATTCAAATACTAATATTCGTTCTTCAATTCTCTTTATATCGAAGGTATATTTAATACTTTCTATGTGACGACAAGACAGTTTGGTTATTAATCATTATGTTTTTTTAGGGGTTGTGTTATTCTAACACCCCCTATGCATGAGACTCACTTATTTTTTATGAAATGTACAATCCGACAAAGCAGACAGTACAAGTGACGGCAGCGGTACAAAGTCAACACACCCTACAGGGGTGTCTGACTAACCTGTCCCTTTTTTTTGTGTCGATCTGTGAAGACTCAAGAATTAATTCAATTTAACCTCGTATTATTAAATGCTGTTGTCGTTTATTCTTGTGGGATTCGATCTGATTGGCTAATTCATTATCCTCGTATTGCTTATTTTATTGGTCGACTTCAACAAGTGGGGCTGTGAATTTGTCGCTTACTGCAGGTTAAACTTTGTACTGGTTATTCAATTAATGAATTGGTCGGTGGTCTTCAAGGAGTTATAATTGATACAAAGTGTGGACCTGAATTTTATTCGTTTACTGATTTGAATTGCTCGATTATTATATTAAGGGTACAGAGATTATTCTTTATGGGTCGAATATAGCAGTTGTGGATTATAAGTACCGGGTCTATTATTTTAACCAAACCGGGTCTAGGACCTAGGCTATTTTTTTTTTTTTTTTTTTTTTTTTTTTTTTTTTATTTTTTTTATTTTTATAATTTTGTTTATATCAAAAAGCTATAAACCTGAAAGTGCGGAACAGAAAATATAAAGTTTAATATGTCAAACGCTTAAAACTGTCAAAAATACGGAACAGAAACTGACAAAAACTGTGCAGTACAGAAAAAAAATGGGGGACAAAAAGTGGGGGACAAGGTCTGCCACCCTTGTCCCCCGGTACCGTTAGTATGCCCCTTTATGGGATTAAGGGTACAGAGCCCCTTCTTTATTGGTCGAATATAGCAGTTGTGGATTACTTTAATGGTTTGTGTGAGGTTGCTTTGTCATATATTGATTTGGATATTAAAGAGGGTCGGTTGAGTAATCAATTGAATATCAGTACATTATTTAATTGTGGGTCTGATGGTTTCTACTACCGACAGTCTCTACTGCTCTCTTTGGAATTTGTACTGTTCGATGAACAGTTAGTACTGCTCATTTGTTACTATGTAGCAGTTGGTACTGCTGTGATTAACAGTTAGTACTGCTTGGTTTTCGCGTTAGTACTGCTCGACAACAGTTAGTATTGCTAGCTTTGGAGGATGAACAGTTTATACTGCTGGTTGGTACTGCTAGAGCATAGGCTTCTCAAAGTGAGGGGAAGTATATCTATTTGGAACACATTGGTTCCATAGCACACACACAGGGGAAGAAACACACACAGTTTTGGATCTCGGACAGAACTGAATTTATTTCAGTTTATTCTTATTGTTTTATGGCTCGTTGTGGAGATATTTGGTGCAATGGATTTTTAATCAATTATGTGACAAAGGTATCCTTGGTGTTCGTAGATCGCCGAAGTGAGGCAACGATACAGATGAGGAATACGAGTAGATCGCCGGATGAGGCAACAGTTACATAAGAGAGGATGATGTTATTGCACTTAGATGTTTTTCACGGATTATTTGAAGAAGAAAAGTGAATATGGTTTATTTGATGTTGTAGTTGAGTTTCACTGGTGCGTGTTCTTATCATATCTCAAATGGCTTGCAACATTTGAAGATAACTTGCTTGTTTTATACGGTGGTGACAAAGACTTGATGAAACTAGCAAAAGTGTGTGATCTATTGTTCTTCCCATGTGCTTAATGCTCACATTTGCTAGAGTTTATCAAGAGGTCCTGGTAGCCTACTTCTTGAGATAAGTTTGGAGTCACGTAGATAGTGCAAGATATAAGACGCAAGTTTGGGAAATTCAACTTCTTCATCAAGTTCGTTATACTCGGTTTTCTTCTTCAGTAATCAGTTCGTAGAGCCTATGGAGTTCGTGATTCAAGAGATGGTTATTGGTTTAAGGGGAAGCGTTTGATTCAAGTTGCATTGAAGACCCCTATTTGATGATGACAAAAAGGGGAAGAAGGTTTATTTGCAGCTTGAACTTTATATCGTCAAGATTTGTTTTTGCTTGGAAGGTTGGTACAGTATTGGATGTTGGTACTAATATTGATCTGATTGGGTGATTAATTATTTTTGTTGCTTGCTTCTGTTATTCATTGATCAAAATTTAATTTTGTGGGACTTGATCATTGTATTCTGCAAGTATCAGTCAGTGGTTATTGATTCTGGTTTGTGAGCAGTTGTGTTGTTAGTATCAAAGAAGCCTTTTCAAATCATTCTCTTAAACCATAATAAAATGACTTCATCCGGAACTGATGAATATGAGAAATGGGCTAAGAAGATGGAACAATGGATCTCCAACAGAGATCATAACCTCTGGAATGTTATTCTTAATGGGAACAGCAAGAAGAGGATTGGGAGAGATCAGGAGGGGAAAAATAATCATACTTCCACCTGTATCAGCTGAGGAGCAGGTTGCTGTGCAAAGGGAGACCAAAGCAAGAACTCTTTTGCTTCAGGCTCTCCCAGCAGACCACATGGGTGATTTTAAACACCTGGATGATGCTAGGGAGATCTGGCGTGCTGTAAAAACCAGATTTTTAGGGAATGATGAGTTCAAGAAGTCCATGCTCAAGCAGGAGGTCCAGGAGTTCAAGATATCAGTGGCTGGAGACTTTGCTTTGATGGGTTTTCCATCTCAGGTACCAAAGTGTCATTTTGGTTGTCATGATTTATATGCTTTGCTTAAGAAAGATTTTGATGAAATGAAGCCTAAATATAATGAATTGTTTGTTGAACTCCAGGCTCATAAAAATGCTGTTAAAACATTAGAAAAACAAAAAGCTTGGTACCAAGCTAATCAGGTAGCTTATGAAGAGAAAATTAAGGTTTTGCAGAGAGACTTAAAGAACACCACTAATGAGCTTAAATATTCTGAGTCTCAAAATGCTAAGATTATATTAGTAAAATAGGATATGCAAGCTAAGTTAGATAAAGAAATGGCTTGGTTCAAGAGGTGGGAAAAATCATCTAATGATGTAGAAGAGGCTAATGAATATAAAAACACTAGGTCAGGAAGGTCAAAGAAAGGTTTAGGGTATAATAATGAAACTAATGAGCCAAAATGGTTTGACCCTACACCTAAGGAGCCTAATTACCAAATCCCTATAAAGTATGTCAAAGAAGGAGAAATGCATGTTGTTCCTCCACCTATCAGAGGAGTTTTTAAGCCTGTCCCTATTCACTCTGCCCTTGAATTAGACTTGGATGAATCACACATGACATATGGCAAAAAGGCCAATGACTTGCCTAATCTTAATTGTGACTCTAATGAATTTGTCTCTTGTTCTAAAAGTGACAAATCTTCAGAAATCAAAACCAAAAACTTTGTCTCATGTGATTCAAATGATAAGTCTCCTACACCCAAGTGTGATGACTTATCACCAAAAGTAGCTAGTGTGGAATCCAATTCGAAGTCAGCTACTTTTAGTCCTATTAAGAACAATTTTGTTTCTGGTTCTGTTTGTGAGAAGTCTTTGTGTGATATGCAAGGTCATGATAAGAAAAGTCAGGTTAAGAACAAAAAGATTAAAAAGAAATCATGTTTTGTTTGTGGTAGTTACTCTCATCTCATTAAGGATTGTAATTATTATGAGAGTAAAATGGGTGTGTGTGCTGAACAACAAAAACCTAGATCAGTGTGGAGAAATGTAGAGATTATTCCCCCATTTGTCCCTAGAGCAAATGCTTTTCCTGCTGGTAAGCCAGTTTCAGCTGGTAAGCCTGTTGCTGCTAGTAAACCAGTTCCAGCCGGTAATCCCAATCGTGTTGGTTCGAAAAAGGAATGCTACTGGACCTTTCTACAGACCTACAAGTACTTTCTTTCAAAATGATTATAGGTTTGGTTACTATGACCTAATGCATATGAGGGGGCAAAGATGGGAAACTGCTGTTCAATCCTCAGCAGATTGTTCTTGTAGATACAATGGCTGGTATTGAGGGGAGGCATAAGCCTAAGGGGAGGCTTATTGTTGTATATTTTGTGATAACTAACATATTTTTCAGTTTGTTTTGTGTTCACTAACTAAAATAATGCAGCTGTTGAATTTGTCGCTTCCTATCCTATTATTGAGTGAGTGGTTACTGCTGTTGAATATATTGGTCTATTACTGATCTTTGTGGGGCTAATTGAATGAGTTGTCGCTTATGGTTTTTGGTCTATTTAAAAGTGGCTGGTTCCCACTGTATCACGTGGGCTTCAATTTAAAAGCAAATGGTTATGAGTTTTTCGCTTGTGAATTGATGGAGTGTTTTGGTCAATTGGATTTAATTGGTCGATTGATGTTGCTGCTGCTACGAGATTAATTGGGATTAATTGGTATGTTAATTGGATGTGGGGACAGCGGTGCATTCCAAAATAATTAATTGGTCGGTGGATATTTATTGTTTTACTGATTGGGATTTGTTGATTGATGATCTTCCAATCATGGGTTAGTCATTGCTGCCGCTCGTTGATTATTTTGTAAACTTCACTGAAGATTCAATGCTACTGATTCTATTATCTTCATTACTATAATATGAATATTGAATTCGTGGGTCAAATTCAAGATTTGGTATATTAATTTATGAAGATACGTTGGGGCGTGGGGCTATGTTTGTTTATGTCTGACGCATGATGCAAGTGGTAGATTGTACAGTATTTAATTGGGAGTCAACATCAATTAATTGATCAGCGGTTAGTCAATTGGTGTGACTTTGTTGCGTCTGATCAGTCAAAGTTATTATATCTAGTGGCTGTTGGTGATTAAGTCTGGCTACTGGTATTATACTTTGATTCTGCTGCTGCATTCATTGCTGCTGATAGTAACAACATTACTGCTGGTGATCCTGCTGGTAGTTCATCCATTACTACTGGTAGTGACACCGTTTCTGCTGGTTGCTTCGGATTCTGCTGCTATTAAAAAAAAATGTATATTTTGTGTACTAATAAGTTGGTTGTGAGCAACACCTTTGCAGGTACAGTGTTGGTGTTTACACCTTCACAGCAAATGGTATTCAACTCACCATGTCTTACAGACAAGAAAGAGTTGACTCACCATGAGGGTACAGCTCTGGTGTGATTGTCAAATCTGTTGATAGCTGTAATAGCTTGCTCAAAGCTATAGGGTACTTCAACTCACCCATGGTTCATTCCTGAGAGTTGAAATGGTTTTCAATTCACCATGGATTTTACTCCTTTGGGGTTTCTAAAGAATTGGCTAGCCCACAAGTGTATGGTTTGTGGTAAAGGCAGTTGGAATTCCATATTTGGTATTCAATTCACCAAGGTTTGCTGTAACCCAAGAATTGGCTAGTCCTGAGCAAACGGCTACAGGTAAAGACAAGTCAAATCCGTTTATAGTTGGTGATTTACTACAAATCATATGTTTATCAATGTACCATGGTCTTATACACCAAAACATTGGCTACTCCAGTAGTAATGGCTATTGGTAAAGAGACATCAAATCCATTAATTTTCAATGATTCACCTCTCACAGGAGTTAACACACCTGGATGTGATGAGAATAGTATGAAACTTAAATGTGTTGATGTACAATATGTCATTGTTGATGTGAAGTTCCAGTACATTGCATATCAAGGGTAACCTGCTTATGAATCGAAGATATTCTTGTTGCTGTTGGTAACTTAATTGAATTGTGGGGCTATATTGCATCTTCGGTGGTCAAACATGAGATACTGACGTTGCTTATTCACTTTGTCAGTTGTGGTCAAAGTGATTAATTCACTTTTGGTATTTGGTTAAACTAACGTGGGTATGTGATGATGCATACTGTGTGGGGTCAGGATATTAAACTTGCTTATCGATTCATCATTGGTCAAAACTGCTATGTGTCTCATTGGCAATAAGTTGGGCGAGTATAATTAATGCAGCTGATTTGAATATTATTGCTTGCGTTTAATGTTGATGCTGCTGCAGTTCAATCCTCAAGCCTGAGAAGTTAAAGCTCTATCAAGTGGGAATCTTGCAAGTTAACCTAGTCAACTTCAAGATTAGGGGAGGATTGTTAGGAATCTTAGAAATAATATTTATGTCATTGCTGCTGTTAGTGTTAAGTAGTTCCTGCTGGTAGTATTCATTACTACTGGTCATGGTTCCTGCTGGTAGCATTGAGTAGTTTATGCTGGCAGTGTTTGTTACTGCTGGTAATAGCTTATTTTTAGTATGTTTGTTAGATTTATTTAAGGAAGAGATTGATGTTTATCTCTTTACACGTTTTCTAGAATGCTGCTGTATTAGGGTTTCTGGTCTATATAAGAAACATACAGCCTTGATGATTGTAACACTTGAATAAAAACATTTTCAGTTATCAATAAAAGATCCATAGAGGATCAAAGCATTATTAGTTATTCTTCTTCTTTCAATTCTGTTTAATAAAGAAAACCTTGTTAAGAAACATTGATTGTGTTCTTCTTATTATTCCGCTGTGCAACAATCATTGTCTCTATAGTCCTAGAAGAGCTAGATCTTGGTTTCAACAGATGTACTTACAAGGAGTTTACTACGTGCAAACCGATGGAATTTGATGGTACTGGAGGTGCGATAGCTTATACTCGATGGGTCGAAAAGATGGAGTCGGTAATTGACATAAGTGAGTGTGCGAGTCATCAGAAGGTGAAGTATGCTTCTTGTTCTTTGATTAGAGAAGGATTAACTTGGTGGAATACGCAAATTCAGGCTAAAGGTAGAGGAGCCGCCCTAGGGATGAGTTGGGATGAATTCAAGGCATTGTTAAAAGAAGAGTATTGTCCAGATAATGAGATGTAGAAACTGGAACATGAGTTCTACCATCACACCATGGTGGGAACCGGACATGCGGCTTATACGGATCGATTCCATGAGCTCGCTAGATTAGTACCTCACATGGTCACACCTGAATCTAAGAGAATTGAAAGGTACATCTATGGGTTGGCCCCTGAAATTCGTGGAATGGTGAAATCAACCGAGCCTGCTACTATCCAGAGCGCGATATTGAAATATGCAGCACTGACGGATGAGATGATCAGGAATGGGACATTGTCTAAGAGTGGTGAAAAGAGGAAAGCCGTGAGTGAGCCGAGTAAACAAGATGGAGCAAATGGTAACAACAAGAAAGCTAAGTGGGGAAAAGGATTTGTGGCAACTAGTACCGTCAAGAAGGAGTATCAGGGTCCTTACCCTATGTGTGCAAAATGCAACTACCACCACCCAGAGACTAGGCCATGCCAGGTGGTATGTTTCAACTGCAAGCGACCTGGGCATATGGCGAAAGATTGTAGGGCAGCAGCTAATCCAGTGGCACCAGTGAATATTGTTAACCCGAAGATTTGTTATGAGTGTGGAAGCCCGAATCACCTTCGTAATATGTGCCCTAGGTTGGGTAGAACACAAGCACCAGTGCATAACAACCATAATCAGGCTGAAACAAGTGGTGGAAACAATGCTAACCGTGCAGGCAGTGCAAACCGTGGGAACAATGTGAATGGTGGGAACAATGGTAACCCAGCTCGGGGTCGGGTATTTGTGATGAACGCTGAAGAAGGACGCCGGGACCCGAACATCGTGACGGGTACGTTCTCCTTAAATGATCACTATGCTACCATGCTATTTGATTCTGGTGCCGATTATAGTTTTGTCTCCACTGAATTCATGCATCTGTTGAATATGAAACCTAGTAGACTAGGCTTTAGTTATGAAATTGAAATAGCAAGTGATCAAAAGCTAGAAACAAATGAGATCATTCGCGGGTGTGCACTAGAATTAGAAGGTCATACCTTTAGCATCGACATAATACCATTTGGGCACGGAAGTTTCGACGTGATCGTGGGAATGGACTGGTTGTCTAAGAATAAGGCTGAAATAGTGTGTCATGAGAAGATGGTCCGAATACCATTGCCTAACGGGGAATTACTCAAGGTTTACGGAGAGAGACTTGAGGAAAACGTGAAACATCTCATGAGCATGAAGGTAGACGAACAGAAACTAGAAGATATCCAGTCATTCGAGACTTCCCAGAAGTGTTTCCTGACGATTTATCCGGATTACCTCCTTCACGAGAGATTGAGTTTCGGATAGACTTAACTCCTGAAGCAATGCAGGTTGCAAAGTCTCCCTACCGATTAGGGCCTACAGAAATGGAGGAGTTGTCTAATCTACTAAAGGAACTCCAAGACAACGGCTTCATCCGACCTAGTTCTTCGCCATGGGGAGCACCAGTATTGTTCGTCAAGAAGAAGGACGGTTCATTCAGGATGTGCATCGACTATCGGGAACTGAACAAACTAACCATTAAGAACCGCCACCCTCTCCCGAGAATTGATGACTTATTTGACCAACTGCAAGGTTCACGGTACTTCTCCAAGATAGATCTTCGTTTCGGCTACCATCAGTTACGAATACACGAAGATGACATTCCAAAAACCGCGTTCAGAACTCGATACGGTCATTTCGAGTTCACGATTATGCCGTTTGGGTTAACAAATGCGCCTGCGGTCTTCATAGAATTGATGAATCGAGTTTGTCGGCCATACCTAGATAAATTTGTCATCGTGTTTATTGACGACATCTTGATCTATTCAAAGACTAAAGAGGAACATGAAACACACCTGAAGATAATCTTAGAGCTGCTCAAGAAGGAGAAGTTGTACGCTAAACTCTCGAAGTGAGAATTTTGGCTACAAGAAGTCCAATTCCTTGGACACGTGGTTAACAAGGATGGTATTCATGTGGATCCTAGCAAGATTGAGGCAGTGAAAAATTGGGAAGCCCCTAAGTCCCCGATAGAAGTCCGATCGTTTTTAGGTCTGGCAGGTTACTACCGACGTTTCATCGCGAACTTCTCCAAGATTGCCAAGCCACTTACCTCGCTGAATCAAAAGAACAAGAAGTACGAATGGGGCGAAGCACAGGAGAGTGCTTTCCAGACGTTGAAAGATAACCTATGTAATGCACCGATACTAGCCCTACCTGATGGACCCAAAGATTTCGTAGTGTTCTGTGACGCGTCATGTCAAGGTCTTGGGTGCGTATTAATGCAAAGAGGTAAGGTGATTGCTTATGCCTCTCGACAACTGAAGGTTCACGAGAAGAACTATACCACCCACGATCTGGAGTTGGGTGCTGTGGTATTCGCTCTCAAGATATAGAGGCATTACTTATATGGGATGAAAAGTATTATCTATACCGATCACAAGAGTCTTCAACACATCTTCGATCGAAAGAGTTGAACATGCGCCAGAGAAGGTGGATCGAGCTCTTTAGCGATTATGACTGGGAGATTAGCTACCACCCAGGTAAGGCGAATGTGGTAGCCGATGCTTTGAGCAGGAAGGAAAGACTCAGGCCTAGGAAGATAAAAGCCATGAGTATAACCATACAGTCGGGTATCAAGGATAAAATATTAGCAGCCCAGCGAGAAGCATCTATGAATATGGATGCACCCACAGAGAAGATGCGAGGCTTAGATAAGCAACTAGAGAAAAAGGGCTACGGTGGACTGTACTTTGTAGACCGAATTTGGGTACCGTTAACGGGAGATGTAAGAACTCTAGTCATGAACGAAGCACATACAACGAGGTACTCTATTCATCCAGGAGCAGATAAGATGTACTATGACCTTAGAGACTTATACTGGTGGTCTGGGATGAAGAAAGACATAGCTTCCTACGTTAGCAAGTGTCTGACTTGCTCCAAAGTGAAGGCAGAACATCAGAGACCGTCTGGTTTGTTACAACAACCGGAGATTCCCGAATGGAAGTGGGAAAGGATAACAATGGATTTCATTACAAAGCTGCCTAGAACTAGTAGTGGGTATGATACGATTTGGGTCATCGTAGATAGATTGACTAAGTCTGCACATTTCCTACCTATCAGGGAAGATTATTCGATGGAAAAATTGGCTAAACTATACATCAAGGAGATAGTGGCAAGACATGGTGTGCCTATATCGATAATATCTGATCGCGATAGCCGCTTCAAATCGAACTATTGGCAATTATTGCAAGATTCCTTGGGGACACACCTAGATATGAGTACGGCGTATCACCCACAGGCCGATGGTCAAAGTGAGCGTACCATACAGACCCTAGAAGACATGCTCAGGGTGTGTGCCATAGACTTCAGTCGCAATTGGGATACCCATCTTCCATTAGCCGAGTTCTCCTATAATAACAACTATCATACCAGCATAGATATGGCACCATTCAAGGCACTTTATGGGAGAAAGTGTCGTTCACCTATTGGTTGGGCGGAAGCTGGAGAAAGTCAAATGATAGGACCTGAGATAGTGGTAGAAACCACCGAAAAGATCATTCAAATTAAGGATAGGCTCAAGGCTGCACAAGACCGTCAGAAGAGCTATGTTGACAACCGACGGAGACCCTTAGAATTCAGCGTTGGTGATCGTGTTTTACTCAAGGTATCACCTTGGAAGGGTGTTGTACGATTTGGAAAGAAGGGCAAGTTAGCACCTAGATACGTGGGACCTTTTGAGATCACTAAGAGAATCGGTCTAGTGGCTTACCGACTAAAACTACCACAAGAGCTGAGTGGCGTTCATGATACGTTTCATGTGTCGAACCTTAAGAAATGTCTTGTTGATCAGACCTTACACATACCCTTGGAGGAGATACGGATAGATCCTAAGTTACACTTTGTAGAGAAACCGGTTGAAATTTTAGAACGTGAGGTCAAGAAGTTGAAGCGTAGTAAGATACCAATAGTTAAAGTCCGTTGGGATTCAAAGCGTGGACCCGAGTTTACATGAGAGCGTGACGAAGAGATGAAGCGAAAGTATCCTCACCTATTTTCAAACGTATCGGGTAACTCTAACGGAAACCCGGGACGGGTTTCTTTAGAGGCTGGGAGACTGTAACAATTGGTAATTTCAAGAACCTTTTAAATTACCGCATTTCGTTTTAATAAACGTAAAACTAGGATCAACCCCTTGTGCAGTAGGACTTAGGCTATATTTAGTCCACAACGCTCCAATATCTTGCTCCTGCACCATTTCATAATTTTAAACTCAAGAACAAATTTCTATTCTTTGATTGCCTACGGTTTTAAATTCAACAACCGTTAATTTTTATTCAATCTTTAACACCCGACATACCCGATTTTCTCAACGATTATTTTCAAGATATTTTTATACTTCTAAAATTATTACAAAAGTTCCAAAAATATTTTCTGACACCTAAAGTATTTTCTTTATAACTTACGTTTAATTACGTGTACTTTTCCTTAATCACCGAAACAACAACCGGTACATATTTTTAACACCCGATACCTACAATATATACATTTTTGTATCAAAATGCACCAAATACTTCCCATCTTATCACCTTGCCGCCCCTTTTTGTTGTAAAACTAATTCATTAGACAAAATGGACATAAACTTTAATTAGCACAACAAATATCATAAAACATGGAACCTTGTCTTGGAGGCTTGACCTCCAAGATGTCTCTTGACCTCCCCATGACCGCCCCCCCCCCCCCTACCTTGACCATTTGATGAGCTTTGACCTCACTATTGATACTTGGACTAAGCTTAGTATATATAGAAATAAACTAGCCTCATTTTCACTACTAGTAAAGTTAACAACAACAAAAAAATATACTATCCTACTTCTTACTACATATTTCGACACACTAAGGAGCAAGAGGAGCAAGAATTTGTTGTGGTGACTAAGATTAAGGTTACTAGGGATTATTGACAAGGTTTTAGAGCACAAGTTTGGTGGTTAATTTGGTGATCTACAAACCTTTCTTCACAATCTTCTTTGTAAGTAAACTTACTTACTTACATGGTTAATACATTTATTTTACATGCTTGATCAAGTCTCATGGTCATTATCATTTGTACATCTTGAAAAAGGATTTTCATACACTAATGATCCTTTAGTAAAAAGTTATGTTTTTAACAAGAAGTTAATACAAGAAAGTTAATGAACTTGTATATTTTGATTTATTTCATGAACTTTGAGAATAGTTGAGCTTAAGTTAGATCACTATAGTTATGTTAGAAAGTTGTTGGAAGACTTAGGATGAGATTTGGAGTTGGGGTTAAGAGTATATAAAAACTAGAAAGCTAGAAACTTGATTTTTACACTAAAAATAAACATTCTGTCCAAACAGTACACGATCTGGAAATTTCAGTAACTCTTGAACTATTTTGGTTTTCAAATTCAGAAAATACTTTCAAAAACGAAAACGTGGTCGCTTGAATGAGTTAAAACGGGCTTATAACAAAAAAGATATGATATTTTCAAGTTTAACGATGAAAAATGACGATTTCCTGAAACAATACATTCTGTCCGAATTTTAACAATAAGAAACTGAGGAGTAAATGAAAGTTAGGGAAGCCGAGACCTTGAAAAGCCTAGAGTACGCTTAAATACCTTCGCGTGGATAGGTCACACTTAATAAACGGAGCTACGAAGCGAGAGACATGACTAAAAGTATGTGGTCGCAATGAATGAATCTTTAACAGCCAATATTGCTAAAATATAAAGCTGTTAGGATTTTACAAAGTGGATTTTTGACCATTTTGAGTATATTTTGATTGAAACGAGGTAAATAAAAATGGTAGAAGCATGTGTATACATATTAGGCGCGTTAGAAAACCTTGAAATACATATTAGCGCGACAAAAAAACTTGGTTACAAAATAAACGAGTTATATTTTCTAAAAGTGACAATCTTTAATAAAGGATCAAAACGACGTGATTATATTTTTGACAACAAATATTACGACGACATATACAAGTGATAATGTATAGTGTGACTGGCATGCTTGACCTTGAATTCGAAAGCCTATGACATATGCATATTTAGGTCGCGATTAGAGTACTTGGACCCATATTGCCGTTTACATTATTCCAAACAAGATTCACTTTGCTGAGGTGAGTTCTCGTAGCCCCTTTTTCATTATGTTTTCCTTGGGGGAAAATGGTACTCAAATGCTTTACAAATGTTTTATGCTGTGAATTATTGTTTTACATGATTTTGGACATTCGTGTGATGATGCAATTATATGCTGTGACATGTTTGTTTTGTGATTACATGACTGCACCACTGTTAACTCTCTGCTGAGAGCCCACAGGTTTTAGGTTCAGTTGGTATAACTGTTAACCCACTTGTTGATAGATCTATCGGGGTAGCTCCCCACGTGATTTGGTTATGTGATTGAGGACACTATAGGATCAGTTGGCGTGACACTATTGTTTCTTGATAATGTGCTTGTAATTGGTATTCATTTCACTATGTCCTACTTATTGTTCACAGCCACGTGGTTTAAGCTTTAAACCTACGAGCTCACCAACTTTATGTTGACGTTTTCGAGTATCCATTTTCAGGTGTTAAGAATGAAGGTACCATAGAAGGTTGAGCATTGGCCCGACTTAGCAAGACTTAGTCAAGACCCTCCCGAGTTATATCTCGTGGAGTTGCATTATGATATTAAATAATAATGTTGTGTAACTTGGAGACTCATGATGTTTTGTATTTTGTGCTTACCCCTGTTATGGGAGTTCGTGACTATTATCGTTTTAATGTATTACATTTAGTAGTTATCTATTATGACACTTTGTGTTCTTTACTAAGAAGTCATACCCCGTGAATGCTATTCCGCTGCGCCATTTTTGGGGTGTGACAGGTGTTACCTCCAGTTCTACGCCTTCTATGTCGAGAAGGTCGGCCAGAATTTGCAACGTTGAATATTGAAGGCGGACATTCATTTTCTGCGTACACATACGTAAAAAATATTAAAAAAAATGCCGTAAAAAAATTTAAAAAAGATTGGTCATTGGTAATTATAAATTATAAGACACAAAAGTAAGTGGTCACCTTCATTTGGCAACACAGTCTGGCCTTCACCAGAGATGGTTCGACTGTTGTGTAAGGTGGTCTGGCAATTGTGCGAGCCAACACGCTGGGCTACATTATCTGCACGACCTCAAACTTTCCTCTGGCCTTGTTGGCTGGTCTTTTGCGGCGATGCTGCTAGCCTTGTATGGCCAAAAGGTTCATCAAAAGTTCCAACAGCAATTGACGAATCGCCTTCTATAATTTTTGCATAAAAAACAGTTATAAAGGGTTTAGCAAATTTGTACCTTGTTAAAGTAGTTATCCATTCTTATATAAAACCTAGTATATAAAAGTAATAATTATAAAAAGTTGTTTACAATTGTTTAACAAAAAAGTAGCTGTTTCATAACCATAAATAATAAGAAAAACAGTTAAATGTCAACCTTGATTTGCCAGGACAGGAATCGCTTCACCAGACAGGCCTCCACTGCAGCTTAACCTCGGATGCAAATTATGCGGCCCAACATGGTGGGGTACATTATGGGCACCAACTCGAGTGTTTCTCTGGCATGGTCAGCTAGTGTGCTGTCCTGATGCAGGTAGGCTTGTAGTGGCAGGATCTTGATTACAAATTGCATTGTTTAAGGGTAAGCTAGGCCCTGCAGCAGCTGTATGAACATCCGCAAAGCCTTACTGTTTGTTACCCTTGTTTATTAAAAATTATACAAATTATTAGCAGAAAGTTTGTATATTCACCTTTATCCAAGCAATGAGTAAATGATTCCACGGGTTGGAAACTCTGTGCTGCAACAAATTGCCTTACATTGCGTGTAACATCTTCACACGCATGTTCAGAATTTCCTCCAACATCAGTTGGCTTTCTCTTACGGCAGGCAATTCTTGATTGCAAGAAAGAAATCTCTGGAGGCAACGTTGGCGAAAAAGATTCAGTAGCTTCTACAGCTTTGCAAGTATTGTTTGGTAAAGCGGGTGGCAAACACCGCCTTCCACCAAAGTCATTGGCATTCCGGGTAACACGCTGACGTTTTTGTCCCTGACTTTCTCCAACAGCAGATGACTTTCTTTTAGGCCAGGTAATTGTTGATTGCAACAAAGAATTCTCATGATTGAAAGTTGGCTGAGAAGATTGACCAACATAAAATAAGCAGCAAACATGAGATCGTCAAGGCACGTTACCAATAACCGTACAATAAATTTAGTTAGAAGTAACCTTGAGTAGGAAGAATAATTCCTCCAGAAATGTTTGGATAAGGAGCATTGTAAAGAGGTCGTGCCGTTTCGGTGTTACTGGATGAAGTATGAATCTGAGCATTTTCGAAATCATAGATAAAAGGGAAGCATGGAATTTGAAGATTATTTAATGGTTGTTTATCAGCGGATTCAGTATTAATATTGTGAGAACCATTGTTTGATTTCGGCGGCATAGTTAAAAACAACAAGAAAAAGGCGTGTCTCACAAAAAACATAAACAGAAAATGTGGCAAACAATACTATTTCAGGCATAAGCATTACGAAGAACATCGACATTGTCAAATAATAATTTCCAACAATTAACAACCAAAAGAATGTTAGGACCTCGTATAAAATAATCAAAAACTTTTAAATCAAACGGTTAAATATATAACTGGAAGCAATACCTACAATTTAAAGCAAACATAAATGGACACCCTACTAAGTTTCCATATCATTTTACATACATGCATCTGAGAGTATTCTTAAACACCCAAGCATAAAGAATGTCTAAATATGTAACTGTAAAGAATACTGATAATCTCAAGTAAATATAAATGGGCATCCTACCGAGTCTCCACATTGTTTTATATAGATGCATTTTACTATCTAAGTGTAAGCAATAGTCACAATTGCACACTTTTTTTAAACATCGAGCCTTAAAGAATACTCATAATGGCAGTTAAAAAACCTAAAATAAAAACTGCCATAGCTGCTAACCCTAACACTACAGGCAACAAGCACGATACTGAAAATTGAGACAACTTAATTACAGGAAAAAACAACAATTTCAGACCTATTAACACCAACGATCTGAAGAAACAAAGCAAATCCAACCGATTCCCAAAATCTGACCTAACTAGATCATCACGAAAAAAGGGTTTAAAGATAAGAAAGAAGAAAGATGTGGCTGAAATAAGAGTGGTTGCACCTGGGAAATTACGGGAAAAGACACAACCACATATCACTAAAGAAAATCCGGATCCTCCCACTAAGGCACTATTCCGCCATTTTAATATTAGTTTCCTATTCATTTCACTATACATCAACACACATAAATCACTATAGACTCTTCGGAGGCGGATCGGTGATTTTTGCTCCATCGGTTTTTTGTTTCGGTGTCGGACCTTGGACCTAGAGAAGAGGTTAGAGACATATGTGAGAGACACCAACTTAGATCCAAATAAAGGTCGGGTTATTTTTACCGGTTCAGACCTATTGGTCCCCTAAAGGACCTACTACAAAGCTATGGTGAATAGTACGCGGTTATTAGTATAGAGATATAATATCTTGGGGTACGTCAAAATTTTTATATTTTGAAGGGATTGGAGGAAGAGAAGTATCTCTGCTACGTTTATTCTTCTTTGAATCAGGATTAGAAGATGATGAAGCCATTGAAGTTATATATTAAAGAGTATAATACAGGATGAAATTATGAAATATATTGTTGTTTATATGTATGTATTTATACACATTGGAATGGTACAACATTTCATAAATGCTCTTTAAGTTGCAACTGTTTATATTCTCAAATCTTATACGCTATTAGTGATATAAATGGTCAAATTGTTATTTAAATCTAATAATCTTTGTTATTAGTGTGCAAGTTAGATGTTAACATATCTTTTAAAAAAATTATAAGTTCAATACTTGCGTTTTTTAATCATGTGTAAACTTAGCATGTGTATATTTCATATTTTTGAGTTGTAATTATTGTTAAAATATTCATAAATGTTGTATTGATATATTTGGTGGAAAAAAATAATTATCAAGATTAAATCACCAAAATAATCATTAAAAATATATCATAGTAATTGAATAAAAATCATGAGTTATAAACCATATAGATCCTAACAAATCTTCCTAATAAAATAGTAATTCTCATAAAATAATAATTGTCACAAATAAAAACATAATTTTTGGAAAATCTTGGCATGCTTGATCAAAATTCATCATCACGATTCTCATCATTAGTGGTTTCATAATCAGTTGAGCCGTCATTAATAAAGCTGGCTAAATCATTGTCATCAGGTACCGATCTCACACTATACGCATTGGAATCAACTTCCCAAGCTTCTTCATCTATATAGTTATTTCCACCATGTTTACCATGCACTTTATCATCAGTATCAACCATATCATCCCACATGTCATCGTCACTCATGTTATGTTTGCGTAAATTCTCTCTGTCATATTCCTCATCAGAGACACTATATTTGTAATCATCTGCATAAATCCAAAAATAAAATATGTAAGTTTAAAGTTCTGACATTTAAAACAACTTACAACCACAAATGTTTATAGAGTTATTTTAGAACAAACAACCTGTTGGGAAGTCTTCAATGATTTCTTCATCAAGGATATTATATTTGGGCTTATATTCATCTAAAGCATAAAACAGTTCTTCCAAATCATTGATGTTTGTCCAAATGCCATCATCACTGTTGCTCTTGTTGTTATCAAATTCATCATCTGTATCTTCGTCTAACAACATATATTTGCTATGTAATGTGTTTTTTGACTGATGTGATATTTTAGAATGTTTTATCAGATCGTGTTCTTCATCATCAGACTTATACAATTCCATGTACATAATACAAAAACATATTGTAAGTTATAAAGTATCAATGATCAAAGATAATTTATGATATTATAATGTAAATTCATACCATTGTTTCTATAGCTTGATTGTGATTAGTATTTTTTTTAACTGTGTCAAATCTCGGTGATTATTCATCGTCAGATAAAATAATAACAAAATCATTGTTGTTGACACTTTTGTTGTTTTTGAAAAACCTACGTTGTTTGCGTGATTTTGAAATAGGCTGTAAACGTGAAACAATAAGCAAGACGTATGTCTTTGTTGACATGTTTAAATTAATGTTGAATCAGTAATTTTACCTCGTCATCATCCGATAAAACAATAATTGGTATGTCTTTTTTCTTCACATCTGGAGCAAAAGGTTGAGTATGAGTTTTTAAAATTTGGCTATTCTGCATATTTTTGACATTCAAAAGTATCAAGTTAATATAACATGAACCTAGATTAATACAATTATAAATAAATTAGTCTTAATTAAAACACAAATAATACCTCTTCATCGTCTGATATAGTGATTACTGTTACATCTCTATTGAACTCATCATTGGTTGATTTAGGTGTCAACATCGTTGGTGTTTGTTGATTCGCTGAATATTATGTTTTGATTACTGAATTACATTCAATATACCTTTATTTATAGACTGCATTGTGGAATATATTTTTGGAACAGATATGTTTTGATACTAAATATAAAATATAAATATAGATTATATGTATATGTTTATCTTCAATTACAAATTAATAATGCATAATTTGGGTATTGATATATTATACTTTTATTCCTTATATTTTTCCGAATTTTATGCATTGATGATTTGTGAAGCAAGCATTAAATCATAATTTGATATGACATATAATTTATATATTGATATATATCATACTTTAATTTTGTGTACCAAAAAATATGTTAAACAAATCATTCATTATTTTTAAAACTGTTCAATTCGTATACCATCCATATAAATCAGTTATACCAAACAAAACATTTTCATAAAAATTTTAAAATCCAAATACATCTATAAAAACTAATACATTACATTAAATAAACTATGGTGAATATGCCAAATGTAATTCATCATAAGAATAACATTCTAAATCCGCATCATCATCATCTCCTTGTGTTTCATCAGTATTAAACTCTTGAATATTTATTTTTTTGATTTACGGAATGATTCTACCTCTCTAATGTGTTTTTTAGTAGCAATCCTTCTTAATCTATTCTTTTCATCTCTATCTTATTTTTCCTTCCATGCTTTCTTCTTCTTGATTGCCTTTTGAGCACACCACCAATCATAAAAACATTGTATTTTATCTGTCACAGTTTTGTTTTCATACACTTGGTCATTATCTAAATGGTTATAAACATGAAATATTAATTCAACTGATTAATAAAACTGTAAATCATGCTTTTATTTTAAAATTCACAACTTATAATTAACCATTAACATACCTTTCCTTGCAACATCTTCTTTTGTGACATTGACTTGAACACACATTTTCCTGTCATTCAAATGAATTTGTTAATCTAATTTGGTAGTTTTGAATCATAATTACATTTAAAAAAACTATTATTACTTATCTTACTTTGATGATTCGGCAACTACAAACTCTTCATCTTCTTCAGATATTGTACGTTTGTAATTAGCAGACATTTTTAAGAAGTTGTAAAACTGTAAAATAGTATACCAAAAGAAAAAACAGTTTTTAATTTGTGTTGGAAGTAAGAATGGAATTGGTTGGTGAGGGTTTTAAAGTAACAATGTGGAAGTTAAAGAGTTTTCAATTTCTAAATTTTACAAATTGTTTGGTATATCTTCTGATCTTTTGAATAGGTTTGATGACACTTAAATTCAGATAAACGCAAATTGCGCTGTTGATATCTTTTGTAAATTTAAATGATTTTGGATATCTTTTTTTTTTAATTTAAAAAAAAGCAAAACCGAAAACTACTAAATTATGGCAATTGCTATTTAAAAACAAAACTTATCCATGTAAATATAAAGTCGATGAGGGAAACATGAATAACATAACTCGTTATCATATAAGCTGTAAATAAAAATAGGAAAACATGAAAACCATTTAGTATTATTTTTTTTATAAAATAGGCATTCGTATAAAGTTGCATTATAACTTGTGTAGCTAGATGTATAATAACATTTAACCGCACAAGATATAATAGAACTTCATACTAAGCTAAACCCAACACAATACTCTCATGCACATCACATTTTATAAAGTAACTTCAATTTTACTGTTTCTTCTATGTGGGACATCATGTATTTATTTACATCAAGCTTATAAACCCAATAGAATTTTCATAATAACACCACATATCATATACCTTTTTGATTGTCTAACAAAAGCAGTTCAATAAAAGTAAGGCAAATAAATGAATGGCCACTTATAAAGCTGAGATAAGAAAAATTTTATGAAGGCACTTTTTCTAAAACTTTTTAATTAAGCGAGAAATAAGCCAAACATTACCAGCAGTACTAACTGTCAAGTTAGGACTGCTCCTTTAAACTTAGTACTGCTAAAGCTTTTTAGCGAATGAATAAGCACTCTAAAAGCTAACAAACTAATCAAGTCTAATCTACTACACCTAAAAAGCACTAAGAATCCTCAATAACCAGAAACAATAAGCAAAAAGCGCAAATACTAAACTAAGCTAAAAAGCAAAAACTGTTATAAAAACAGCCTAAAGGGGTACTTTTAAGCTACTAAATAAGCCACCAAACCAATAAGCTAATGCACCAAACTTAAAAACAAATTAAGCTTATAGACCAAAGAACTCACAAAATCAATTTTCAGACATTTTAAACTTAATATAAGCTTAAACATAAGCTGAGAAAACTGACAGTTTAGACTTTTATAGGATTTAATAAAAACTTGCAGACCTGAAGCCCTATTTTTAAAGCTAAAAATAAGTTACTAAACTAATAAAATTAAGCTAAAATTTAAAAACAGCTAAAGAAGACCAACTAAAGAGCACATAAAACCATTTCCAGATAATTTGGAGTAAAAATAAGCTAAGAAAATAAGTTGATAAAAACTTATGAAAACCTATGCTGATGAATCCGTGTATACTAATTTGATTTTTTCAAAACTTGAAAATGCTACTTTTTAAGACAAAAAATAAGCTACTATAAGCTATAATCAAACCTAAAAAACTTAAAACATATTAAGATCTACCACTAATGAACGCCTAGGAACAATTTTTAGACACTTTGAACCAAAAATAAGCTGAAACAAATCCTATTAAACACTTATACTGATTAATCAGTATAGGTATTAAGCTATGCTGATTGGAGTTTTAAAATGAAAACTTGGCTAAAATTTACTCAACAATTTTTGACACTTAGACAGAAGTTGTAATATGTATTATATGGAAAGATGAAACATATTATTTGTTATGGTTTCAATCATTCTGTTTCAAAATGAAATAAAACTAAACAAACATGATATGTAATTTGTAATATAAAAAGCCAAATAAAATTCCAGCAATAAAATAACTGCTAAACGAAAAACAATTGTTCAATGCAAATTAGATGTGCAAGGATAAAACTAAGTGCATTCTGTTTCATATCACACATCCTTTTCGATGATGCTTGTACTCATTTTTTTTTTTATTCTGATGTGTATCCTCCTCTTCATCTTCTGTTTCATACTTTTGTTGCTCGACCATTTCATGGCTTCTTTTTTATCACATCCATGAGGTTCGACTATGGTAGCGACACCGTTGTTAACATCTCCTTCTTGTGTTTTATTTAAACATGGTTAATAATATAAAATTTTCATTTTAAACATGTAACGGAGTTAAATGGATTTAGGAATATGAGTAAACATTTATTTATTAAGGTAGTGAATAATACCTCATTCATATCGGTCGATAATGTTGTAGTGTCATCCAAGGAATCACATCTAGTTTGATTTAAATTCTTTTCCAGTGGTGATTTCAAAAGAGGGTGAAAACTAAGTTTCATTTTTTATACATGTTTTCATGTTGAATGAATTTAACAATGAAATATTATACTACCTCATCGATACCATATGATGTGTTTGTAAAGCCATCTTCAACATCCTACAATGTTTAATAAAAAAAATTAGTAATACAAAAATGTTTTCAAATAAAGATATTGCGTTATTGTCTTTAAAATCCACATATAATACCTCATTCATATCTGCAGATAATTTTGCATTGGCATCCTCATCTTCATATAACTCATTGTGAACATCATCTAGAACATTTTCATCATTTTCAAAATCATCTTCGTCATCTTGTAAGTAATCTTCGGCTTCCTGTTTTATTTGACAACGAAAAGTTCAATTTGTAACAACTTGGGGTATATGGATTAAGAAATAATACAATAATGCAGTGTCAAAACCTCGTCCTCTAGGAAGTCGTTCTTAAAGTAGTTGATTGTATCAACATCTTCAGTAACTTTTTCACCTCGATATATGCGGCTGTTATTGTTGTGGTTAAACTCAGAATACAAAATCTTAAAAAGATATTATTTTCCAATGATTTGATTAAGCTCATCTGGAAAATATTGATTAGTATCCATGCCATGTTGTTGCATGATTTCAAACGAGATCAAATTGGTCATCTTTTACACATTGTTGTCAAAAAGCACAATCTGTGCAGTACCAGTTTCATCAACTATACGAATAATGATTTTGAACCTACACATGAAATATAAAGAATATTCAGTTTTGTATTTTTATATTTGGTACGGAGGGTTTAGTTTTTTATTTTTTATTAGAAGAGTGAGTTTCATACCTTCATGCAACTGCGTATGTTTCTCCATGTTTCTTACAGTACCACAATTGTTTCTTGTTTCTTGAAAAATTGTTTCCTTCTGACGTAATTGCAGAAACTCTACTATTGCATGACTTGCAAGCTATATAAGCCCATCCATTTTCATATTGTATAATGTGCACAATTGCATAAACAACACAATGTGTTTTCTGCATTTTGGTTAAAATGATTGGTTATCATTTTTTTATACAATATTAAGAAAAATTTTAATGCAACAATTTCATGTCTCAAATCTTCATAAATTAACGATTTCTTACCGGTTCAATGCTACGAATCATACCAACCATTTTCTTTAAGCAGCCATGCATAAACTCCGCAAGTGTAACAACATGCGCACCCTGAGAGTAGGCTTCAATAAGGAACTGAGTAGCATCATAACCATCCTGTGTCTCATACCTGCAAAATGTGAACATTTTAGAAATTTAGGATTTCGCATGTAATTACATGTACATTTAAAATCAAATATACATGCATTAAATATATTACCGCTCTAAAAAAGACAGTAGCTGAGGTATTTTTCTATTAATATAGATCTTTGATCCGAATAGAGCATTGTGTATTGCAGGTTTGTCTGTATTTAATAATGAAGTTACATTAACAATTGTATCAACTATATATAACATAATTTAATGTATTCAATTTACAATAAATATATTTTAAACTTACTATCCCAGTATTTAACTTTCGCTAACATCAAAAGGATGTCTAAATGCCCAACTTATTCAAGTTTCTCATCATATGCACTCCACATTTGCGCCCAATTATCCCAGAAAGTACAATCAATTCTGTAAGATCTGTATATTGCCATTTTAAAATATTATTACATGAATCTAGTGTTTTAGATTTATTATTAAAAACTCTATATATATGTACTCACTCAGCATCTTCTATAACAATTGTCCTACGAATTTTAGGACCACCAGCGCTATTAACAGTTACAATGTTTCCAATAGCAACAACTGTTCCAATCACGTCTGCAATGAATTTATACAAATGTCACTGTTAATAAAATCTTAAACTCAAAAAGTTTTCTAATGAAGGAAAACATAAAATACATACCAACACAATCATGTTCATGTTCATGTTACTCATTGTTGCTATCTAAGATATGTGTGAATGGTTCATTTATAAATCCAACAAAGTTATCATCAATTTGCTCTATTCTAGTCACTTCTGTTCCTTTGTAAAAGGAACTTTTCCACCTATTGGGAAACAACGGCAATCTTCCACTGTTTTCCGCCACATCAAAATCAGAGATGATATAACACTGACCCACTTGAAGAAGAGGTTCAAACTTAAACATCAATTCTTTTTTTATGTAAATCTGAATTCGGTCGCCCTATTTATACAATTTTTCCAAATATACTTTATTAAAAAAACCAAAAACAATACATGTTATTCATTGTAAATGTAAAATTACCTCTTTATCTTGGAAAACAAAATCCAAACTATATGGATCATCTTCTTCATTCAACCTGTGGGAATGCCATAGAGAAATACATCTTGCTTTTATTGCCATACTATCAACCATTGGACTGATATGACTAACGGCAGTTATTATTCGTTCCTTGATCTTATATATGGTTAAATTAAACCATACATAATATAGCTATCTAGTGATTTAAAACAATACTGTAAATGCAAAAATCTTAATATATGAATACCTGGTGAAACACGCTGAGAGCTAGAATTATGCATTCTGTTGTTTTTCTGATAATGTGATTTAGGCACTACAAAATAATACATAAAACATAATATGTTTTAAAATTATAATATAAATTTAATATGTAGCAAATAATTATAGTGTACAATGTATTCTTTATTAATATAAACCTGATGTGGTGTTTCCAAAACTGGAAGAATGTAATCTACTGTTCGTTGTTTGTTGTGGCTTAACTCCTGCAATTTAATGAGTATAAACTTGTGTTGTAATGCATTTTTAAATATATATACATTCCTTCATGTATAATCAAAATACCTATTGATGGGTTTTTAAAACTGCAAGAATGATTCTGGAACCTCAAATGTTTATGCACCTTCATACCTATAAAATTTTTAACATATTCTTGTTATGTTATGGACCATATGTTAATTTAAAATTATTAATAAACATTGTATATTAAATTTATAACAATTAAACCACCTGATGAAAAATCCTCAGAGTTTGTTTCAGAGTTTTCATGATCTAAATGGCAGTTACAAGAGGATGTCTGATATCCGAAACTTTGCTTTGAGGATGTCTGTTCTCGTGTTATCTTTGGCAATACATTCACTACTGTCAAACAGTAAAGATTTCATTATAATGCTCATATATTATTAATATTATTTAACCATGCAAAATTATTTAATTGTGTAACCATAATACCTCTTGTTGGAGCTCTCAAATCTTTTGACGATTTCTGATATAGGACATCTTTTCAGATTCTAACCTCTGTTGGCCTCCTAAATTCAACATATGAGATCTAGAGTTCCTTCTAAGAGTATCACTTTCAAACATGCATGCATCTATTACATGAAATAAATAAATACATTAAATTATCTCATGAATTTTTATAACTGAGTATGTTAAAATATAAAAAAACGAACAACAAACAAACAAACCTGCAACACTTTTTCCCTCATGATGTTTTGACAAATTACCTGTTGACTGGATATCTAGATTGGAATCATGTTTACCATACATCTTATGAGTATTTGCCAATGCAATTTTATTGCATCCTGTCAATCACTCACCATATTATTACTATAACTCTATATATTAATTAATAATTATAAAAATATTCAAAACTATATTTGTTTATAACATAACTACCTTTTGGCGGGCTTTCTAAATTGAGAATATGAGTTCTAGATCTTCTTTCAGGTGAGTCACTCTCAAACATACATGCATCTATTAAAGTGTCTTTATTTTTATGTGATTTTAATAATACAAAGTAATTAATAAATTGTGTTAACTGATAAAATACCTTGTACGCTTTTATTCTCCTGATTATCACCTCGTGCTTCATTCAATGCTGTAAATTAAAGACGATGTATAAAATATTTAATGAATATTGGAACCAATGTATGCTTAATTGTTAATCTAATAAACAAACTACCGGTTGAATCCTTCACAATATTATTAGTTTCTTGCTCACTTGTTTTGTAAATTGATCAATACATATGACTTTAATTCATCAGCATACATAAATATATATGAATCATACTGATTTAAAAATATGAGTTATCTAATGAATGTTTAATATGCATTCTATTAACCAACATACAACAACATATATAAATCATGACAATAGAAAACATTGAATATCTAATGAATGTTTAAAACCATGTATGTTTAATTGTTAATAAACAAACCACTTGCTGAATCCATTATAGTGTTGTTGTTTGCCTCCTCAGTTGCTACTGAAAATTTGTACTTAAACAAATCTTAATTACATCTGAAAACCTAATCGTACATACTATTTTTTAGTAATACAAAATTCAAAAGTATATAAGTAGTTCATAATACGATTCATATTCATAAACAAACATTCAATGTTTAACTCATAGTACGATTCATATTCATAAACAAACAATCAATGTTTAACTATTTATTTTAAAAATTACCTGATGAATCAATTATAGTGCTTTTGTTTTTCTTCTTTTTCATTCCAGTTTCAGACGTCTTCTTAACGTTTGATCTTGACAGCCTTGCTGAATGTCTTTGTGATTGCATATTGATATATGGATCGTGTATAATGTGTGTTTGTGAATGGGTTATGATATGATATAATAAGCCATATATATAATGTAGAATTAGGTTTAAAAACATACACAACCAATCCGAATGGGGCTAAGATGTGAGAACCCTCACAAAATCATATTAGTCAACGATGACCATTGACCCGATACTTGAATTACACCCTAAAGTCTAGATTATATTTTTACTTGCTCATTTTGAATATAAACTAAGTTAGTTAAATAATAAATGATATTTAAACTATATGTTATATGTTAATTATATACTTTAATGATTATCCTAAACTATATATTGTGTGTTATAATTAAAATAAAAACTAACTAACCTAAGTCCTAGCCCATTCTCACGTATTGGATAAAATGAAGGGATAAGACCAAATCATTTAGTCATATTGGGAGGATTATTCTGCCCCCTCTTTACCTTAGCAATATACACGACATTTCCATATATACCACACGACATTACCATAGTAAATTACAAGGCATTCCTAAATTTTTTTTGTCATTCACACGTTTTCCCTTTGTCCCTCTCCCTCCCAAGATCGACAACCAGAAACCCTAATAATAAAAAAAAAAAAAAAAAAAAAAAAAAAAAAAAAAAAAAAAAAAAAACAAGGAAACTAAGCCTAATCTCATTCATTTGCTGCCAAGATTCAAATGGAAGAGGATAACAACTTGGTGTCAATTGTTGCAGCCTTGGTGATCGATTCTGTCATTGCAGCCCTAGTGTGATATTGGTGGTGTTGTCTTGGTTTTCTTCTTTTGATCTCTCATACATCGGCCTAAATGTATTCATGTACCTTTGTTTTCTTTCTTACATTCGACACATACTCATGACTAAGCAAGACTGAGAAAATCGTTTTAATCAGGTTAATATGCTGTTGTTGGCCTCATTATTTTGTCACATGAAATCACACATGAATTAACAAGTTATACACCTAATATGTTATTGTTTTGGGTCGTGTGATTGTGAGTTGTTTTGTGTCATTTTAGTAGCCTCTTTTCGACCTAAAACTAAACTAAAACGAGCCCTAATATCAGCCTTAATAACACATTGAATGAAGTATTAAAAAAACAAAAACCCTAGGCGTATGTAATATGGTTAACCGGGGGGGGGGGGTTAGCAAACTATGATTTTATGTAAATGAACCTGGTTGTTTTGCTCTTTAATCTTTGGAATGTTGGGTTGTGGTTGTAAGTCGACTTGTGTCTAATATCTGGATATAATCATGTTGCTTATGTCATGTTTAAAGTGGAATTGGATTAGTGGTCATTTGATTTCAAACCTGGCCTATCTATTTCGATCTAATAAGCAAACAACAAGCCCTAAACTGATTTTAATGATATATTAATGAGGCCTTAAATTGAAAACCCTAAGTGATAAACTAACAAGGGCTTGTAACCGGATTGTAGGGTTTTGGTGTTATGATTTTATGTGCGTGATTTGCTTGCATGTTGCCTCGTTAAATCTTGGATTGAAGTTGTCTTTGTATGTGTGAGTCTTGGTATCGATCTACGTGTAAAACAAACGTGTGTACATGTATTACAATTGGAGTAAAAAGGAATGTTTTGTGGTGTATTTTCTATCTCACTAAACATGATGTCCAGATTTTTGGGTCGGAATAAAGGGGGTCTAATTTGATGATGCCAAAGTGTTTTTGCAAGATTTTTAAGCCTAAAACTAAGTTCAGGTTGTGTACGATCTGTATATAAAATTTTATAATTTTTGGAGGTGGTTAGACGACTTTTTGATTTTTAGGACATTGATGTCAATCCTGAGTTTAGGAGTCTGGAAATTCAGTCAGTTTTCATGATTTTTCATTTACAAACTATAAGTTCTGGGAAGCCCCGATTTTGGCAGGGGAATATATAATATGTCTATTAGTTACTGGAATTTTTGTAGATTTTTCTGAAAGGTTGAAATGCGTTTGTCAAGGGCAAACTTTCTGGGTGTCTGTGCAGTTATTTTTTGTAGTGTTATTTTGTGTGGTCTCATGTCTTGGGTGTAATCCACTTGACATGGGAATACTCATGTTATAGCTCCAGCTGGTAGGCATGCATGTAGTACATATGTATTTCGGAGATGAAGATTTGTAGATGAAGAGTGTGGTGGTTTATATGGGTGGCTACCTGATTAGCCCGATGGGTGGCTACCTGATTAGCCGATGGGTGGCTACCTGATTAGCCCGATGATTATGATATTACTGCTTTCCCTACGCTTTATTATTATTATTTTCATACTTGTCCTATTTATATATCATGCACGGTAAATCTGGTTTTATTTACTTTAAACCTACGAACTCACCAACTTTATGTTGACATTTTAGAGTATCATTTTCAGGTGATCGATGGTTGTATTTTGAAGGAACATGCATATTGAAGTCATACATTGTTCTCATATTAAAGACCGAGTGATTTGGCCAAGACCTTTTTCTAAAGACTTAAATTTGATAAGATTAAGACTTGTGTTTTCATTATCCAGTTTTGTATAAAAAAATCTTATGGTAACATTGTAACTTATTTCCTAAATCAATTATGGTGTTGTTCTACTATCTTATGCGATGTTACATTTTCGTTGCACCTCGTGTTTTCGCTCTTAGCGGGGTGTGACAGAATGGTATCAGAGCCTAAGGTTATAGAGAATGCCGGTTTTCTTAAAAAAAAAAAAAAAAAAAAAAAAAAAAAAAAAAAAAAAAAAAAAAAAAAAAAAAACTCAACTATAACGAAACAAAAGTTTTTGTAAAACCTCGGACATGATACGAGTCGGCTAGCCCGAGTATTTCATCATTTTACCTAAATTATGCATAGCCTAATCAACTATGCCTAATTCAGGAGGAATCATGGAATGATGGGGGTAGTTACCTTGAATCTTGTTTGGTTAGACCCAAAACCTAGGTCACCTGAAATTACATCAGTCGTGTGCATGTGTCTTTGCATTATATGATTTATGTGTTAGTGTTTAAGCTGATATACATGCTATTAAGACGACTACTAGAGTTTATGGATGCTTTGTTTCTGTCATGCTTTGTACGGTTTATTACACTTTGCTTATTAGTATGCCTATATATCAGTCATGCTAGTTGATCACTATTTTGAATGCATCCCAACAATGCGTTGTTGGAAGATCATTATTGGATACGTTATTTTGGTTCATGCTAACGGTATGAGCTCCAGATTAAGGTTAAGCCCCAGTTGGTAGTTTACTTGTTGGAAAGTCAAATTGGTTATACTTTTTAAATGCTATATTGAACATGCTATTTCGGCTATTCTAAATACTAAATTGGGCACATGACCACGTAATTATTTTCCTATACCATTAGGTCATAGAATTATATGTGCATCTATTTATGTAATTGCTTATGTTGCCCGTATTTGTTCTCATTCATATGAGAATTTAACTTTTATAATCGATTATTTCGGGTGGATTATTTTATGAGGTGATAGGAAGATTGATTCTTGCATGGCTTAGAGTGAGACCTTAAGCATTAACTTTAAGGATTTTTAATATTTCTATTTGAGGCATTCACAATTTGATTCCAGATTATGTTGCATTGCTTGGGATATTTTTGCCCAGTTTGGGAGACTATTTGGGTTTATTATATGACTATGTAGTTGTGGAAACGAATAACCATGATACAAGTTCCCTACTTGCATTAGGTGTCTTCATGACATTAGTATGCAAGCCCGAGTACACCGCATTCTTAGCCAATGATTCAAATTACATCATCAGTTAACCTTGGAACAACCACTAGCCAGCGTAATAGCAATTAGTGGATTTGCCACATGGTTAGGGCCTTGGAAACTACAAGTAGGATAGTTAGACTCATAAGAAAGCGTATACTTTATGTTGGATTATTAGTGTTGACCGTGATGACAGTGTTTGCTTAGTTGTTAGTGTTTCGGAGATGGTGCTAAATTAGATAAGTCAAAATCTGTTGGTCAAAATTTGTACAAGTGAAACATTTCCTTAAAAACCTTATAAAGAATAATGAATCTGTTTTTAGTTAATGTTTAAATTGTTTTGTTTTATTAAATTATAAATCTTTGAAGTAAGTTCACATGGTTATACTCATAATAACAACATCATATATATTAATAAATACCTCTTTTGGGTCAAATTTTTGCTCGAATGAATGTTTGAAGTCCATTGTAAAACCACGCCTCCAAGAAGGAACACACGAAAGCAACCACTATGCTTCACAAGAATTAAGATAATTGTGTAGATAGAATCAGGAATATTAAGCAGACCTTAGATGGAAGTACTAAGCCGTTAAGGCCCTAAGATGTATCAGAATACCAATACTCATTGAAAACTATCTTGGATTTTGTAAGTGAATTGAACACCTCAGTCTGAGACTGTCAATAGTAGTATATCTGGCCTTGACACTATCCCTATGGTATACAACCTCCCTCACTCATTCCATATGACAGGATTCTTGTGGTGTTAGATAATGTGTTAATTTTAGATATACGAAATACAATGACCTACCTAACATTGTGACCCTTTCTGAGTTCTAGATAACTTAGTCGTTGTGACAGAATCGTTGACTTGATTTCTATTTGACATTAAGGTTGTAACTTACTGTAAGACCTTTGATGCTCAGTTGTTACTTGTAATCTGGTCCTACATCGCTCGACATAGTATTTGATTGATTTATTCATTTTCGGACCACTAATACAACAATTTCAAATCATTACACATAATAGTACTGCCTAGATGAACTGAATACTTGAACTCATGAACTGCACTTAATAATAATTTCCGAGCATAACCAAACATCAGCACTCAAATTCTGTCCTTGAACATTTTGATTCATTGATCATCAACATCTACCAGTTATACCTGCCTGGCTGCACGTTCCCCCTTGATGTTCTCCCTGAATTTCTTTCATATCCAGTATGAGACTCGTAGTGATGTCTATTCTTATTGTACAAACTCTAATTAGTTCTACTTATTCTTTTCGGCTTATAATGATGGAAATTACCTTTACTGTTTTCGGTTGATTGAGGGTATCATCCTCGTAACTCCTTACAAACCCCGTTCACTTTATACATCTCAGTGTGAGATCCTTCCTCTGAATCACGTACATAAGATTTTTTTGGTTATGTACAAGACCCTACGCATAAAACAAGGACTGCAATGATGCAAAACAAATAAACTTACTCTCGTCACACCAATATACAACTAAGACCCTCTTGATGTGTCACGCTATATGACAAAACCCTATGAGCCTTCAGGGTCTACCTTCAGGGTCTACTTTAACTCCATCAACATTTACAATATGGTTTAAGGAAACATGCTAGGAATGTATGGACCCTTTGTCAAACAAACTCATGCGATTGCTTATTAGTTCTTGCATCTACGAGTGGCACGTCTGGTATCTCTCTCACTTTTTTTTCACTCATTACATATTATGTAACTTTCATAACTTATAATTCACTTAAATCTCTACTTCTTCGATATTCATAAACGTCGACCGATCTTTCATTCGGTAAAACAGATGTAATAATTTTTTTTTCTATCACATATGATCCTTGCCTCAACTTTTGGTGAACAGTACGATACCAAATACAGTAATAAATCCGCTCACATTTATAGGAACCAACCTCACTATAACTCTTTTATTTATTTATTCATTTATCTCAACAATACTAAAAATCATAAACTTCTTTAAGTATCTCTACTACTTATAAAAAAAAATAAAAAAAAAATAATAAATTGGGCGCTGCAAATTCTTGCCAACTAATCTGGATTTGGACAAAGACTGGAGATAAAGCCACTGATCTTTCCTTCCTTGATAGATACTTAATAACTTGGTAAAAATTTCTTACATACATCATAATGGGATTATTTTGTAGCTTAAAATTGTGAAAATTTTCCTCAATCTGATCTGTGTAGTCTTGTGGACAAAATTTCTTTCTCATCGCTTTTTCTCATATACGAGTCACCTACTTTGAGTACCTCAGCCCTTCTCCAGTAATCTCGCCAATTAAAGCTGTTAATACCTGCTTGTTGTTTTGTTTTAGGGCAACCCACCAAAATTATGCTTACACCATCAAATCTAATCACTCGATAGTTGCAATTGGATCTTATATTCCATTAATAGTATTTACACCTTGGTGTATAAGTTTTGTCACAACACTGGAGTACTAGTTCGATTGCTAGTCCTCTCATTATAATTCTGACTTTCAATGGGTTCTTCATTCAAGCATTGATTCATTTGCATTGAGAGGGGCCGGCGTAATTCATTTGACTAGGATGATTGATTTGGATTAGCAGTTTTGTGGAAAACTAAAAGGGGGGTTGAATAGTTTTACCTTTTTTAAAATTAATTCGCTTTGTGACTTAACGTGATTTCAAAGTAAGTATGCACAAAGAAACAATATAATATAAGTAAGTAAGGAAAGGAATGATCAAACCACACAACACGGATATTTATAGTGGTTCGGCTACAAGGACTCTCTTCCTTGCCCTACTCCACTCCTCGAGCCTCTAACTCGAGAGTTTTTCTTCACTAAGAAACAAGCTCCCTTCTAGGCGGAGAAAACCTTTACACGTTGCTTACTCTTTATCCGGTACTAAGCTAAACACCGGGTTCTTTACAAGGGCACAACCACTCCCGTTGGTTCTTTCACAAGGGTACAACCACTCCCGACACTCTTTGTGTTTTAAGGACTAAAACACTAACCAAACTCTACTGAATAAATGATACAAACAATAATGTGTGAACTAATACAAAATCACACAGAGTCTATACTAAAAGGATAACAACAGTAGGTTGATCCTTTTGTGCTTTGATCTCTTTGCTACAAAAGGAAAGATCAAAGTAATGAAAGAATGGTATGGGTTAGTGATATGTAAATAAATGAGTATGTATTTAAGCTATATAAGTGATGAAAATGCCCAAATGATCAGCTTGCTATTTATAGGCAAACTGATTCAACAGTTAGCGGATCTGGCGGATCCCTAAAATTGGATCCGCCCTTGTATGGGTTTGGATCCGCCACTTCAGGACAGCTAAGAGATTCTCAAATCTTTCCATATCTTGCCATATCTTCCAATGTCAACTCTTTGGCTTGAAGATCAATACAAGATATCTCAAAATCTTTCTAAGATTGTGTTCATGATGCATGCCATGATGTCATCCTAATATTTAAGAAATAAAGTTTCTAATTTAAGGAAGAAACTTGTAAATGTATATATGTATCTCCTAGAGATCTTGTAATATGTAAATATGTTTTAAAAGACTTATCGCTATAAATGTAAAAGGCTTATTCTTATATTTATGCTTTTGCTTAAAGATAAACTTTGTATTTGTCATTAACAAAATTAAGCAAAGATCGTAAAATATAAATAACGTTTTTGGGACGATATTTGTATTAACAATCTCCCCCTTTTTGTTGATGACAAAACATAAAGTGTATTTTTAAGTAAAGAGCTTAAATAACGGATGAGTCTTTTAAAAATATAGATTAGGTTAGTTTATGCAAGTTTTAAAATCTATTTTAAGCAAAAAGTATGTACTGTGATGTTTCACAGTGATGTAAACTTAATCACTTAATCTTTTCTCCCCCTTTTTGTCGAAACAAAAAGAAGATATGCATAGCGGAATGTGATTTTGAGAACTTTAAAGCTCCCCCTTGATGTATACTCCCCCTAAATGGAGTGCCAAGGATATGATGTATGATCCTACAAAACAAATGGTTAGAATATGATATGCTCCCCCTTGATGTATACTCCCCATTGCTAGGGTACCAACGTATACATTTCAAGGGTATGAAATGCTATAAAAGAAAAGTTAGTAATGAAAAACTTCAACCAAGAAGCAAAATGCATATGTAATGGTCAACCAAACAAGAAAGGTCAACCCATTTGACTTTAAAAAGTCAAAATGAAGTGTCTGATCAAAATTAAGTACCTAAGTACATTTGATCAAAGCATTATGTGAAGTTAAAACAACCATACTATGATGTTAGTAATCTAAAATAAGATAATATGCTAAATGTTGATCACCCACAAGCATAAAAACATAACATTCATTACTTGGAAAAAATGATGTTACATTTAAACAAAGAAAATAAATCCTAAAAAGAAAAATTCTAAAACAACATCCTAAAAGTTCCTATAAGAGGAAACTAAAGAGCTCCTATTGAGGAGGGTGAGAGATTGCATTGAGACGCTCGAGAATGTGGTTCAAGATGAACCTCATTTCATTTTGGAGCTCATGGACTAAAATCTTGGTCCTTTGGGCCAAGTGAGCGGTTCTCTCGCACTGCGAGCAATCATGCCGTGGAAAACCAGGAGGAAGGGTAGGCTCATTGTTTTGTGGTGGTGGTTGTGGGTTATTTGGTAGTGGTGATGGTGATCTAACAGGTTGTGATGGAGCGGGTGGTGGTGTGGTAGCGATTGGAGTAATTGTTGGTGGTGGAGTATGGATGGCTACATTTGATGGTGTGGGAGTGGAGAGTGTGAGGAAATTTTCATTTACTATGGGAGATGAGATATTAAGAGTGGATGATTCCTCTTCTGATGAGTTAGCTAAGTTTATGAAGCAACAAGGCTTAACACTAATACGAGCAGTTCTTTTTGGGGGTCTGCTAGTGGATGAGTTACTTGATTTTGTCATGGTTAAGATTGATAATGTAGCTAAGAAGTACAGGAGAAATATGTAGAGAAGATGATGAGTGAGTGATCCGTTGTGATCAAGTCGTATTTTTCTCCAAGGAAACACAAAGGAAGTATGTGTAACCCGGGTCGTTATCCCCAACGAAGGATTGAATGGAATTATGTGATCTCGATTCGTGAAACGTGTTTGAATAGTGAAAAGGGATATTTTGAATTTTTAACACTAAAATTGAAAAGCATAAACTAAAATAAACTAAATACGCAATTAAAACAATTAAGTAAAACTTAAATAAGCAAAATCGAATTTAAACCTAAAAACGCGCAATTACGAGAAATAACCGAGCCTAAAAAGTCAACGATAACAAACATAAAAGAAATCTACTCACTAATCATAACTACTAAACTAACAATAACAATTAAGCCAACATTAAAAAGCATATTTCTAAACTAACATATATCTAAATAACTCGCGCATAATAAAAACTACGCTACACGCAATAAATAAAGCAACAATAATAACTACTAAGCTAAATATGACAATAATTATAAACATACTAAAAATAAAAAGATAAAAAGATTAGAGATAACCAATTTAGTATAAGGATGATGAAAATGATGAGATGAAACCCACTCCGTCTTAAGCTTTAAAAGCCCATCTACAAACTTGGAATGGTAATGTCGGCTGCTCCTCTCTTTGAAAATAACTACTGCTACTTTTTTTTTTCCTACCTACTTAAAGTGACTGCTACTCTTTTATTTTTTTCTCCAATGGAAATGACTTACTTAAAGTGACTGCTACTCTACTCCTTTGTTTTGAAATAACAAATTGGAAATAACAATATTTTAATCAACTTAAACAAAACAAAAAATTGAAATGAAAGAAGAATAAGAGTTTGATGTGCGGCTACTTCTTCTTCTTTTTTTTTTTTTTTTTTTTTTTTTTTTTTTTAATATAAAAACCGAATTTTATAGAAAAAAAGATGCAAGAACTTTTAATTAAAAAAAAAAAAAAAGATGTAAAGATTAAAGATTAGAGGGATAAAAACTAATTAACTAAAACATAAAAATAAATGCTTCAAATTAATAACATATGAAAGAAACTAGACAAAGATTAATACCTTAAATTCTCAAGATTTAATACAAGCTCTAACTATTTTAATTGAAATTACAACTAAACTAAAAAACTTAACAAAGAAAAAAAATGAAAGAAGAAGTGCAGAAAAGTATCATGCGGCTGCTGTGTTGCTATCTTCCTTTTTTCTATACCTAGCCACGATTTTGATGGGCCGGATAGTGGGCTCGGCATTTGGGTTGGATTTAATTTAAGTCCAAGTAGTTTAGAATTGAATTTGGAATTTAATTTAAGTTTAAGAACCATGCCAATTCAGAAAATTCAGGGACCAATCTTGTCATTTTTGCAAAATACTTTCAAGGGCCCATCTTGACAACTTGAGCATAAATGTGGTCCAATCTCGTAAATTCTTTTCCCTTCTTCGGCTTTTAAACTCTTTCCAATCTCGTGTTCGATTTTGCCCGTTTTTGCCCCGTTTTCAATCCTTTTGTACCTGAAACACATAAAAACACAAACCACGAATATTTGCAACAATAATTGGTCTATTTGGGTGTTTTTGGTCATTTTTGTGTCTTTTATGGGTATAAAATGATGAGTATTTACACACTCATCAATCCCCCACACTAAACTATTGCTAGTCCCTAGCAATCCGATCATGTGAAGTAATGAAAGGACCAAGCATACCCCGTTTCGACTTTTTATTTAATGCGAGAAATTTAAACTAAAACAAAAATAGATAACATGCTTGATTTCCAAAAATGGTATCATGGAACGGGATTCACACAAAATGGGTGTCTCCAGGGAATTGTAATCGTCATCCTCTTTTTTATACTCCCAACTAAGCTTAAACTCAATGTGCAAATGCTTTTGTAAAATGCTAACACTACTTATACTAATAATCTATGTAAGCCGAGACTTAACTTTTCATTCCCACATTTATTTAAGTTAGGTGAATGTGCTTGATTTTCAAAATTTTGATAAAAAAAATCAACGTTTTTATAAGGTTTTGACTAATACTAGTTGAAAGATAGATTTAAAATTCACAACAAGCAAGTTTCAAAACACATCAAAACTTATTGCATTTTGCAATATCATTCCATTTTTGCATTTTGCAATATCATTCCATTTTATTTTATTTTTTTCCTTTTCATTTTTTTTTTCATCATATTTTTTTTTTTTTTTTTTTTTTTTTTTTTTTTTGACTTGTGCAACATAAACTAACGGAGTTTTACGGGAACCAAGACCTTACACCTTCCTGGAATAAAGGATCCAAGGGCCGTTACAACGGAGAGTTCCAAGACCTTAACGCCTTTCAGAATTAAGGGTCCAAGGGCCGGTGTAAGAGGGTAGCCAAGACCTAAACGCCTTCCGGAAATAAGGATCCAAGGGCCGATCTTGAACCTTAGCTTTTTAGCACATTTATTTATTATTTAACTTTTACATTACAATGACATATGCTTGTTCCGAAGTTTAAATAAATCTTTGAACTAGTATTTTTCAAAATCGTATGAAAAAATGATTTTGTGTGTTCAAAAGTTTGAAAAATAAGCACTAATTAAGTCAGATTAGGAGCTTCTGGGAGGAAAAGCCATAGATTACTTGTATAAGCTCTAAAGAGAACCAACTACTCTACGCTTAGCATTTTCATTTGCACAAATCGTAAAACCTTAGTCTAACCGTTAAGGAAGAAGCCAGATCAATACTCTGGCAGAGTCGGGATTCCCTTTGTTCTAACCTAATCAAGACTAAACACTTCTTTTTTCTTATTTAAAAACGAAAAAATTTTAAAATTTTGGTCAAAACGGGGGTACTAGGGCACTAGAAGGTACATATGTGACAAAATTCGCGAGAATTCCCCCCCACACTTAGAATTGAATATTGCCCTCAATATTCAAAGTACCGGCTATTATGCCGCCACATAGAACGTAAAAAGGTAATACTAATAGCCAAGTGTGAAACGGAAATCTCTATTTTTCACAAAAAAGGTTGAAAAGATATCCCTAGATAATCATTAGTAAAAAGATCGGATATTGGGCGGCTGGATTGAAAACAGGCGCATAAATCATCATGATCTAAGGGAAACCTGAAAACAAGAGAAAACAACACACAAAACAAAGAACACTAGAGGAATCCCCCCACACTTAGTGTCAGAAAATAGAAAGAAGTCAGAAACATGGGTTGTCACCCATGTGGTGCTAATGTTTTTGTTGACCGAGTCACTAGCTTGACTCGACCCCGAATTCATTTGTTCTTGGAGAAGCATGTGGAAGAGAAAATCTCCATCGGACTTTCATTCGAAATGTTTGGATAAACATTGAAGTACATGAAAGATCCACTCCGATGAGATGCACCCGGCTCAAGAGAATGATAAATTGAGATGCCGGGGTCAAAAACTTTGTCTTCACTCCCGAACGAGTGAATGAAAGGACAATCTACCTTATAAGAGAAGGAAGGTAGAGAAACTCGAACGACATATGTGAAATCAATATAATGGCGATCCTCAAAGGGCAACGTCACATATGTCGGAGAAAGAACGTCCTTTTGAACCTCGGGATTAACAATTGAGGTCATATCATCAATTTTATGAATAATAGAGTCCTTGACCTCATCGTTCTCTAACTCTTCATCAAAGAGAGGATTATTGCTAGAAAAGTACTCGTCATCAAATTCAAAAAGAGAATTCGAGTAGACTTCGAGACTTTTGTTTGAAACGTCCTCATCCGAAAGTGATTCGTCATCACTAGAGGAAAAATCATCATTTGAATTGAAAAGAGGGTTAGAGAAAACCCCGGAAGAATCATCCTCAATGTCGAGAGGATAATCATCACAAATAGAACAATCACATTCACTGTCGGATGCATCCTCAGACTCACTTGGGATTGGGATAAGGTTCTCAGCACTAGACTTTATGAATTCGTCCGATTCCTTTTTAGGAATAGTGCTAGAATGCTCGTCCCCCATAATGAGAGAGTCCTCGGAGTCCATAGACGGAAGGATGGATGTGATTGCAATAGACTGAGGGAGTTGAGAAATAATATCACTCAAAGGAATAGTACTCTCCTCGTCGTCGTCATCTTCGTCATCGAGCATGCAAGCCTTATTAAATAAGAAACGGTTATGTGCTGCACGTTCAATGGCGAGTAAATCTTCCATAGATTCACCATGACGATCTTCTTGGGTCTGTTTAGCAGCCAAATCATTAAGTGCATTCCTCACATCTTGAAATTCTTGGAATACATCTTTGAGAGCCAAATCCAGAGGAGATGGCTGAGGCTGAGGTTGAATCATTTGATACTGTGGAGGTTGGTCATGATAAGAATAATCATAATTGTCACAAGGGCCATGCTCATAGACAAGCGAGTTCCTCGTTTGACAATCGGAATTATAGTGCGGACCTCCACAGAATTCACAACAGTAAAACTGTTGTGACTGACTCGGTGAATCATATGGATATTGGTCATAACCAAAGTTTTGATCGTTACACAAAACCTGCTCATAGACAAGCGTGTTCCTTGTTTGACAGTCAAAACCTTGATGCGGACCTCCACAATATTCACAATAATATGTTTCCATCTCATGGTGCGGGGGTTGGTTAAGGAAATTGGTTGTTTCAATGTAGGGATTTTGGTCATAGACAAACCCGTTTCCCGAATTTACAATGCTACAACAGGGGCAATTTCCACCATTTAGAGGTCCCCCACACCATTCACAACCATAATGGTAAGATGAAGACATAAAAGAATTAAACGGATAGAGGATGAGATAAAGAATTAAACGAATAGACGGGATAAGAAGAATATTTTTGGATTTTTAGAAACATTTTGAAAAACAAAGGGAAAAAGGAAAATAAATTTGAAAAGAAAATCTTTTTGGGATTTTAATAAGAAAATATTTACGAAGAAAACGATAACTTCTCAGGAGAAGGGTCTTCAAAACACGCAACGACAAACGAGAATTTAAAAATTCGCTTCAACCTTCCCCGGCAACGGCGCCAAAATTTGATCCGTTGTGATCAAGTCGTATTTTTCTCCAAGGAAACACAAAGGAAGTATGTGTAACCCGGGTCATTATCCCCAACGAAGGATTGAATGGAATTATGTGATCTCGATTCGTGAAACGTGTTTGAATAGTGAAAAGGGATATTTTGGATTTTTAACACTAAAATTGAAAAGCATAAACTAAAATAAACTAAATATGCAATTAAAACAATTAAGTAAAACTTAAATAAGCAAAATCGAATTTAAACCTAAAAACGCGCAATTACGAGAAATAACCGAGCCTAAAAAGTCAACGATAATAAACATAAAAGAAATCTACTCACTAATCATAACTACTAAACTAACAATAACAATTAAACCAACATTAAAAAGCATATTTCTAAACTAACATATATCTAAATAACTCGCGCATAATAAAAACTACGCTACACGCAATAAATATAGCAACAATAATAACTACTAAGCTAAATATGACAATAATTATAAACATACTAAAAATAAAAAGATAAAAAGATTAGAGATAACCAATTTAGTATAAGGATGATGAAAATGATGAGATGAAACCCACTCCGTCTTAAGCTTTAAAAGCCCATCTACAAACTTGGAATGGTAATGTCGGCTGCTCCTCTCTTTGAAAATAACTACTGCTACTTTTTTTTTTTTCTTTTTTTTTTATATATATAAAAACCTAATTTTATAGAAAAAAGATGCAAGAACTTTTAATTAAAAAAAAAGATGTAAAGATTAAAGATTAGAGGGATAAAAACTAATTAACTAAAACATAAAAATAAATGCTTCAAATTAATAACATATGAAAGAAACTAGACAAAGATTAATACCTTAAATTCTCAAGATTTAATACAAGCTCTAACTATTTTAATTGAAATTACAACTAAACTAAAAAACTTAACAAAGAAAAAAAATGAAAGAAGAAGTGCAGAAAAGTATCATGCGGCTGCTGTGTTGCTATCTTCCTTTTTTCTATACCTAGCCACGATTTTGATGGGCCGGATATTGGGCTCGGCATTTGGGTTGGATTTAATTTAAGTCCAAGTAGTTTAGAATTGAATTTGGAATTTAATTTAAGTTTAAGAACCATGCCAATTCAGAAAATTCAGGGACCAATCTTGTCATTTTTGCAAAATACTTTCAAGGGCCCATCTTGACAACTTGAGCATAAATGTGGTCCAATCTCGTAAATTCTTTTCCCGGCTTCGGCTTTTGAACTCTTTCCAATCTCGTGTTTGATTTTGTCCTTTTTTGCCCCGTTTTCAATCCTTTTGTACCTGAAATACATAAAAACACAAACCACGAATATTTGCAACAATAATTGGTCTATTTGGGTGTTTTTGGTCATTTTTGTATCTTTTATGGTTATAAAATGATGAGTATATACACACTCATCAGTGAGATTTGAATGAACTTGAACTTACTAATTTATAGACAGTAAGATTTTTGAAGTTAGTGTTTGGATTTGATGTGAATCCAATGAGGAATGTTGGTTCCAAATGATTTGGAACAAAAAATCAAGCTTGTCACATCTCAAGGTCAATCCATACAAATGGAGTTGAGTGAAATGTGGGAGATTCGAAGTTAATGCAAAGAGTGAGTGGAAGATCTGTTGATATGGTGTTCCCACGGATATGACGGATCCCATAAAAGGGTTCCTTGCTTGTATTAGAAAGGTAACTCACATGGAAAATTTGAAAATTCAAATTTTGGTTGGAAATTGATTTCTTAAGGTTCTAAGAGTTTCATTAAACATTCTAAAGAGTCCAATGATCAGTAAAGAATATTCTAAAAACTATAATCCAAAATCTAAGTATCGGGATTAGTCGGGATTTTTGAAAAATGTTACTGTTGGCACCTGCGGATCCAATCGACAACAAAGACGGATCCAAAATTTGGGAGCCATGGAATCCGCAGGTTCAGGAATGGCGGAGCCAAAGGATACACTAGGCGGATCCAAAATTTGGGATCCGCCAAATCCGCCATACGAAAGTGCGAATTCTGAACAGAATGAATGTCAAATTTTTCGTTTCTCGGTCAAAACCCGAAAAATCTCCTAAAACATATGTAATAGCTAATATGTGATACAAATATACTAAATATATAGATTCTAACACACGTATACACATAAATTAATCCGATCATCATAGCTTACCATAAGAGGAGTTAAGCCAAACGGTGGCTTAATCTCGGAAAATTGATAACAACATGTGTTATCGCCCTGCAATGTCAAGTTAGTTTACACATATGTCAGGTCCTAACATAATGTCTTAAGAAACATACATGTTCATCACATCATTGTCTAATAAAGTCTAAAACTAAACACTCCTCAAACCTCACTTGTCGTTCATTTTCTTGATTACCTTCTTGTAACCCTTGTGAAGCTTCATGATCCATCGGCCTAAATTCTTCACTATTCCTTTAGTTTGCTGAAATTCCGCCGATTCATTTGGGATTGGTGGAAGTTGACTTAAGTACTCCGGTGAAGAGATCCTACAATTGGGCAAACCATCATCTTCGCTCATTGATGATGATGATGATGATGTAGGAGGATAAGGACCATTGCCTTTTGCAAACGCTACCCTATGATCACTTAAAGGAAAAAAGGTGTGTGGAATCTCATCATAGTCGGGAACAAAACCTAAAGCATTTCAAGGAATGGGTTCAAAGGCTCTATAGAGATGAGTCAAGAGCATCCCGTAGGGCATTGCGGTGGTACCTTGTACCGGAATATCGACCATTCGCTTGGCGATATAGTATGCAAGGTTGAAAGGTTGATGGTTTGACACACAATACATCATATAACAAAGACATGTGTTGATATGATCTCGATTCCCAACGGTGCTTATGACATTTGCCCTTAACACTTCTTCAAGCTTTCTAAATTCGGGCCTAAGTTCATTGAGTTTCATGGCAAAAGGATCTCTATTTACTTGATGACCTCGATGCAACCTAGTTGGGTTGTTCCTAGGTAAGAAGAGATGCTCCCGAATGGTTTCTTTTGCGGTCAAAGGTATGGCATATGGTGCCGTTCGATCAAGGTTTGATTCTAAGATTGTCAATGACCATTTGTCCGAATAGACACATGTTCCTTGATTTGGAACTCCTAAGACATCACCAAATTGATCTAAGGGAATGTTGAATTGGGTTCCATTGACTCTAAAGTGAATGTTCATGTATCCATAATCATTAGAACTAAGTCATACAGTAGCATAGAATTCGAGAATGAACCCAGGGATGATGGGCTCATCAATGTCTAGAAGACTATCGAAATGAATCACGGCTAATTGCTCGCGGAGAATGGCACCTTCATAGAATGAGGGGTCTACAACCCTACCCTCATGGACATATCATTTTTCTAGTGCTTTAAAAATATTTACTTGAGCTTCGGTGAGACCTTGGGTTTTGTGGTGTTTGGGAAGGTATTTGATGGTGTTTTTGTGATCATAATTAGTCGCGGGAGGCATAGTTATCCTAGACACGAAAAATATATAGTTTAGTTGAAATTATCAAAAATACGTATAAATGTCTAGTGTGTGCCTACATGGGGACAATGTGGAGGTACGGTTATCTCGACTCCTTTTAATGCACGAAAATTTGTTTATGCAAGTTTTATGATAAAACAAGAGATAACCCAAACGCTCATACTTCAATGTAGCTTCATTTGAATGTACCCGAAAATACATATTAGTTATGTATTCCCTTTAGCATTCAAGAGACATTATGCAAGTGATGTTTAAAACATAACGTTTTTGTATTTGTATGAACAATGTTCAAAAACCATTTTTCCTAGTCGTGAGAAGATTTTAGCAAAAATTTCTCATGGGGTTTTTGATAAATAATGATAATTTACTACAAGATGCAATTCCTAACTATGAAAAACATGATTTGTTATGCAATTTAGTAAATATGTTTCATGATTTTACAAGAATTATGCATAAACACCAAGTTTTGATTTTGTGCATGAAATAGAATTCCTAGACGCAGATCAGGAATGCAAACATGATAAGGATACTTACAGTGATGTTTAGAGCTCAATTTGGTTAAAGATGATAGCCTAAATTGTGAGTTTGGTGAATTATGGGTCGAATTCCAGTAGGTGATATGTTTTTGGGAAGTGTGATGAATAGTATAGGAGTTTATTTAATATATAAAAACTAGCTCACCAAGTGACGGATCCGGCGGATCCAAAACAAAGGATCCACCCTTGTTGTCGTTTGGATCCGCAGGATCAGAACACAGGTTTGGTTATTGCCGTGTTTGGTTAATCTACGGTTCGAGTTAATGTTTATTCTACTCACTAGGTTCCATTAATCCTAAACCAAGTCTAAGATATTTGAAAGGTTCTCTCTTGAGAGGTTTTGTGAGGATATCGGCAATGTTGTCCTCTGAGGAAACTTTCTCAATTGAGATGTTTCCCTTCTGAACATTGTCACGTAGGAAGTGGTGACGTATTTCTATGTGTTTGGTTCTAGCATGTTGGACTGGATTTTTGCTAAGATTGATAGCTCCTTTGTTGTCACAAAGAATGGGAATGTCGTTGAGTACAGTTCCATAGTCGACGAGAGCTTGTTTCATCCACAGTGCTCATTGGCAAGCTTTTTCTGCTGACACATACTCAGCTTCAGTTGTTGATATGGCGAGGGCTGTTTGTTTCTTAGCAAACCATAAGGTGAGACAATGTCCTACAAAAGTAAAAATACCGGAAAGAAATGGGATTGTGTCAACTTCGTTCCTTCATATTTCTATTTTTTTATTTTATATTGTGTAACCCAAAGCGCATTCCTTTAAGAATGTATCTGGTTCCATTTTTCTTTCGGATGGTCTGAGTCGGCATACACTATGGTTTCCATTCCTGTCCCTTTGGGATACCATAGTCCTAGATGTGTAGTGCCTTTTATGTACCTAAATATCCGTTTAACGTCTTCAAGATGGGACATTTTGGGATCTTCTTGAAAGCATGCACATAGACAAACACTAAACATAATATCCGGTCTACTAGCCGTTAGATAGAGTAAACTACCAATCATTCCTCTATATTTAGTGCTATCTACGGATTCACTTTCTTCATCCTTTGTAAGTTTGGTTTCGGAGGACATGGGTGTTTTCATAGGTTTTGAGTCTTCAAGACCAAATTTCTTAAGCATATCCTTGATACACTTTGATTCGTTGAAGAATATCCCATCTTCTAATGGTTTAATTTGGAGACCTAAGAAAAATTTTAGTTCCCCTATCATACTCATTTCAAACTCGTCATGCATGATCTTTGAGAAATCGTCGCATAACTCTTGACAAGTTGAACCGAATATAATGTCATCCACATATATTTGGACTATGATAATATGTGATCCCTTTTTCTTGGTGAAGAGAGTGTTGTCTACTAGGCCCATGGTGTACTTATGGTCTACTAGGAAAGTCTTAAGTCGATCATACCAAGCTTTTGGTGCTTGCTTAAGTCCGTATAAAGCTTTTTTAAGTTTGTAGACATGATTAGGTTTTTCAAAATCGGCAAAGCTGGGAGGTTGTGCTACATACACTTCCTCGTTTATAAATCCATTTAAAAATGCACTTTTGACATCCATTTGAAATAGTTTAAAGTCATGTGCACATGCATATGCAAGTAATATCCTAATTGACTCAAGTCTAGCTACGGGTGCAAAAGTCTCATCATAATCTATACCTTCTTGTTGATTGTAACTTTGTGCTACTAGCCTAGCTTTGTTTCTAGATATTACGCCATTTTCATCCATTTTGTTTCTAAAAACCCATTTTGTACCTATTATGGTTTGATTTTTAGGTTGTGGGACTAATGTCCAAACGTCATTTCTAACAAATTGATTTAATTCCTCTTGCATCGCAATGACCCAAGATTCATCTTTTATGGCTTCATTAACATTTTTAGGTTCAATTGTTGAAACAAAACAAAAGAAATTACTTTCATTTTGAGCTTTAGACCTTAATGTTCTTTCATTGGTTTTTCCTATGACGTTTTCTAATGGATGACTTTTGGTTTCTTTGATATTAACTATTTCTCTTTTTACCGGTTCATCTTCTTTCTCACTTTCAATATTTTCCTGATTATCAACCATTTGACTTTCAACTAAGTCATCATCTACCAAAGGTGATGTCTTAGAGGGAGGTGGACTTTCATCGAATGTTATGTTCAATGATTCCTCGACTCTTGAGGTTTCTTTGTTTAAAACTATATATGCTTTACTATTTTGTGAATATCCTAGAAATACACCTTCATACGACCTTGGGTCAAACTTGGTGAGATAATCCTTTGTGTTTAAAATGAAGCACTTGCTTCCAAACACTCTAAAATATCCTAAAGTAGGCTTTTTGCCTCTATATAACTCACATGGAGTCTTTTTCAAGAATGGTCTAATTAGAACTCGATTTAGGATATATGTGGATGTATCTACAGCGTGACACCAAAACTTTTGAGGTATGTTTTGTTCATTTAACATATTTCTACTCATTTCTTGAATTGTCCTATTTTTGCGTTCTACTATACCGTTAGATTGAGGAGTTCGTGGAACCGAGAAACTATGTGTTATGCCATTGGCATCACAAAAAGCTGCAAATTGGATTTCGTTGTCAAATTCACGACCATGATCGATTCTTATTGACACTATGTTACTTCCTATTTGATTTTGAATTTTCTTACTTAAGATTTCAAATTTATCAAACGCTTCGTTTTTAGTTTTCAAAAACTTAGTCCATGTATATCTAGAGTAATCATCTACTATTACCAAAGTGTAGAAGTTTCCCCCATAACTTTGTATAGCGGATGGTCCAAACAAATCCATATGTAACAATTCTAGACACCTAGATGTAGACACCATGTTTTTAGCCTTATGATTATTATGAACTTGTTTTCCTATTTTGCAAGCATCACAAAAGTGTTGGTCATATTTTGTAATGACTAGATCTATAACTACTTTATCACTACAACTATATCTATTAGAACATGACACTCATCAGTATGGAGAAGTATAGATGAAGAAAGTAGATGATGTGGATCGTATGTATATAAATTTCAGTCGAATGTTTATTACTTTGAAAGAAAGAAATAAAACAAACAAACCATAAGAGCACACACACTACACCTACACACTCTCTCACCTAGATAATACTAAGAGGCACACTAACTTTGGTGGTGAGAGTGTGTATATATAGGTACAAAGGCCACACCCTAAAAGGCTTTAGGTGGGCGTTTTGTGAATCGGTTGGGCCTTGTTGGATTACATGGAATTTTACTAACTTAGACACTAACAAGAGCCCACTTCCTAGACTAATTTAACCATACGACACACAAGTTCTATTCTTATAAATGACCATCACTTTTCATTTAATAAATTAAATGCTAACAATCTCCCCCTAAGGGATGGTCATTTCAATGATGCTCCTGGTGATAGGTCTTTTGTCTTCATCGTCTTTAACTTTGTGTGTCGTTGCAGGATAGTCTTCATTCATTGATCCTTCATGCTATGTGATCTTCAAAATAATCATCTTTTGGTCGTTCTTGCCTTGATCAACATCTTCGTGTGGTGATGCGTCGTGTCCTCCAATATACTCATACATCTTCTTATGCTAACAATCTCCCCTTATTCTTTCCTCATTTGATATATGAACTTGTTCTTGACATCTTGATTAGCTTTTTGACTTTGTTGTTACACTTTGTCTTTAGCTCGATCCTTTTATCTTGAACTTTTACACTTGAGCTTTGTTGAGGATGATCTTCATAAGTATAAGTATGTGGAGGTGAAGATGTTTGATATCTGATGATGGTTGATGGATGTTTATAGGTAGTTGCATAAAACCGTTAGTGATAAATCATCCAGTGCTTACAGGTTTAGACTTTGAGATTGTAAACAGCATATTGTGAAGACTTTCTCTAATCTTAACCCAGGCCGTTCTGAACCGAATACCCCCGAGAGGGCTTACAAGGACATACCGAAGTGTACCCACGATTCAGTGAGTCGCTGGAGATCACCCCATGACTATAGACCGTTTGAAGCATAGTAACCATCATGATATAAATGTGGCACGATCCTTTGATCTCATTAAGACTCATGTACACCTTGTATCCTTTTTGGTGAAGACAAAGGTATTCTTATGGAAAGTGTTCCTAAGAGATATTTGATGAATCTCATGGCTCTAGACTCTATAGTGTGTTTTGGTTTTAGTAGTCGGAGGCATGGAGCAGAGTGCCACCTTTTCAATATCAACACATCTCGGACTGAGAGGCCGATAGATTATGTAGTGTTCTCCGTGAGAAATGAAACAAATATCTTTTAAGAGATATCTGAGTGGCTAGGAGGGGTGGTGCAGCGCGTCGCTAGGTCCATGACGTCTTGTCTTCAATATCAGTATCACCTTAGTGAACACCGATAGCAGATGTATTGACCCGATTTCTGCCCTATGTTTTCATGGAGGGCTATTTCTTTTCATCCTTTCATTCAACTTTTCTTTTTAATTCTTCAACCCCTTCTTTCCCTTTCTCATTTACTCCTTTTTTCACTCTTACCTAAGGACTTCTAATTCTAATCTATTGGAATTGTCATTAGGTAGATCCCTCCGGCTCTGGCGGATCATAGGACATAAACCTAACCATAATCACCTTATTATTCCATGATTATCCTAGATTTGATGATCACAAGCCATAAAACCTTTTTATGAAAATCTCTCGAAGTGTTTATGAGTAAAACACATTTAGTTAACACTTCGAGAGTTTTGCATTTTTAAATACTCCCCATTCACATGTGCTCATGCATTTTTGGTATAAATTTGCACATGTTGGGTAGAGTTCGCACATCTGAATTGATCGATTTTCAATGAACATGACCTTCACGAGACACGTTTACATCACTAGTTGGACTAGCTTGAAATTATTACCCGTCCCGGTCATATTCAATGATCATCTCTCGAATTGGTACATTCTACCCAGACAAGTCCTTTGCGAGACACGTTTACATCACTGGACATTTAGTTTTCGTCAATTCGAGGGTTCATGCTGAGTCTTTTTGAAGAGCTCTTTTGAGATTCAATCCACGATCTTTAAACTTTTGATCACATTTTAATCACGTCTTCTCCCCCTCAAAAATAGCATGTAATGATATTTTTGATATAAACTAATTAAAATAAGAGCTTTTTGGAGAGATAGACGGATCATTTTAGCATGATTTGGAACATTTTGAATTTTCATTTTTAAAACTCCCCCTTAAATAAAGCATATTCTTTAAACATTTGGTTTTAGAATCATTTAAGGGTATAGAGGGAGTTATCTTTTTGAAGAATCTTGAGCACAGAATTTGGAGAAAGATTTTGAAAAATCTTGATCATGTGCTCAAGGATTCTGTGTTTTCTTTTGCCATTAACAATGCGAGTCCTGATCAGAAATAATCAGAAGTCATCATTGTAGCACGGGTTTCGTACTGAAATATACGAAAGCCGTCATTTAAGTACGGGTTCCGTACTGAAGTATACGAAAGCCATAGTGAAGAAATTTTGAGAAACGACATGTTTTAGAAAAAATTTAAATGAACTCTCGCTCAAGCATCTGTACATGTCCGTATCATTGTTGAATGACATTTCTAGATACGTACGAAATATCGATTATACGAGAGACATGTCGTGAGAAGAATATTTTTGGTTTTTTTCGTTTTTATAATGTTTTTGTATTTTTGAAATTTTCTGTTTTTATATTTTGTTTTTGATGGTTTTTCAAATTTTGTATTTTCTTTTTGTTCTTTTTTCAAATTTTGAATTTTGCTTTTTCAAAAATATTTACAGCGAAGCTTTTTGAGATAAAATTCAAGAAGTTTCGAGAAGACTATCTAACTCTTCGGGAGTTAGGCTTTGCATGCCAATTGGTCGAACTAAGTTATCAAACCTCTCTTTTGGAAGGGCTTTAGTAAATAGATCGGTAAGTTGGTATTCAGTCTTCACGAAGAATAATTCAGCAGTACCCTCTTCGATGTGTTCCTTTATAAAGTGATAGCGGACTCTAACATGCTTGGTCTTGGAGTGTTGCACGGAATTGCACGAAATGGCTATGGCACTTTTTGAATCACAATACATAGGTATGCGGTTGAAAGAGTAGCCATAATCTGTGAGTTGTGTCCTCATCCATAGAATTTAGGCACAACACGCAGATGGAGACACATACTCGGCTTATGCGGTTGATAACGCCATGCAGTCTTGTTTCCTTGATGACCAGCCTACTAGCTTTTCTCCCAGAAATTGTGCTCCCCCGGATGTACTTTTTGCGGTAACTTGGCATCCAGCATGGTCGGCATCTAAAAAGGCTATTAGTGTAAACTCTAAATCCTTCGGATACCAAAGTCCTATGTTAATGGTTCTTCGTAGGTACCGGAAGATCCTTTTAATCTCTTGGAGGTGAAGTTCGGTAGGCCTTGCCTGAAACCGTGCTAATAAACAGACAACAAAATGTATATCGGGTCGACTAGCAGTTAAGTACATGAGAGACCCAATCATGCTCCGATATTTCTTCGGATTGATGGGTTTCCCATATAAGTCAAAGCCTATTTTGGGTGAAGTGACCATTGGAGTACCAACAGAGTCACAATTTTCCATTCCGTGTTTTTTCAAAATCTCAATTGTATATTTAGCTTGATTTATGAAAATACCACGATGGGATTGATGGATTAGAAGTCCAAGGAAGAATTTTAATTCGCCCATCATAGACATTTCAAATTTACTTTTCATGAGATTTGCAAAATGTTTTGAATGTTCCGGATTAGTGGACCCAAAGATTATGTCGTCCACGTAAATCTGAACAATCAAAATGTCATCTTTGAATTTTTTAGTAAACAAGGTCGGGTCAATTGTTCCTTTAGTGAAATGATTTTGAAGTAGGAAAGATGATAATTCGTCGTACCATGCTCTTGGGGCTTGTTTCAAACCATAGATAGCCTTCTTTAGCTTGTAGACGTAGTCCGGATGATCTTTGTTAATGAATCCATCTGGCTGACTCACGTACACTTCTTCTTTCAGAGTTCCATTCAAGAAAGCCGTCTTGATATTCATCTGATAGACCGTGATGTTCTTGTGAGCTGCGTATGCTAAGAAAATCCTGACCGCCTCAAGTCTTGCTACTGGCGCGAATGACTCATCAAAATCTATCCCCTCTTCCTGTCTGAATCCCTTGGCCACTAGACGAGATTTGTGGCGAATTACAGTCATTTCTTCATCCTTTTTGTTCTTCCATAACTACTTAAGATCAATGACAAGTTTGTCGATTGGTCTCGGCACTAAATCCTAAGTGTCATGTAATTTATATTGGAGAAGTTCTTCCTGCATTGCTTCAATCCAAGCATTATCTTCCATCGCTTCCCGAGTGTTCTTTGGCTCTTTTAAACTGACTGAGCAGGCAAAGATGCACATGTCGCAATCGGTGGCGAGTTGTCTTCTCGTCTGAACTGGCCGTGAAGGTTCACCAATGACTTGTTCTATTGGATGGTCTTTAGTCCACTGTAACGTAGAAGGGTACCTTAGATTAGACGAATGCGTGTTAGTTGGTTCATGTTACCTAGAAGAAGATTCAGCAGATTCCGTTGCAAATGGGTTTTCAAATGGTACTTCTTCTAACACAGCATCATTTTGTTGTTCTTCTTGAATTGGTGTTGTTCGGTTTTGCTCATCAACTCTTGGTAACACAATCTCAATCACTGGAGTTGCTAGAGTAGATGTTGATGACATTGAGGGAGTTGGTGCGTCAGCTTCGATTGTGGTGGATGCATCTTGTGGTGGTGGTTGATGTTGTTGAGCGGGTGCAGCGGAACGATGTTGAGATGCATTTGTCGAAGCTCCACCGTAGTACTCATCATACATAAACTCGAAGAAAGTGTCCAGTTCTTTATTTTTTGGTTTGTCAGTAGTAGTTGACTGAGCTACTTGGGGTACGAGTCCTGAACTGATATGTCCAGAAGTTTGACTGTTTGGTATGGGTCCTAATCCGATATGATTAGAAGCCATCGGGTTAAGTGCGGGTTCTAGAGCAAGTCTCTCAGAAGCCATCTGTGAAATCTCGTCAAATTTCACATTCATCGTCTCCATAATCCTTTTTGTTCTCCTGTTATACACCCTGAATGCCCTCGAGTTATCTGAATAACCAATGAAGATTCCATTATCACCTTTAGCTTTTAGCTTCCCCAGATCTTCTCAGTTGTTCGTAGGATAGCACAAAGCGCTAAATACATGAAGGTAAGAGATGTCGGGTTTTCTGTTGTTCACAAATTCGTATGGGGTTTTATTGAATCTTGGATGGATTAGGGATCGGTTCTGAGTGAAACAAGCAGTGGCAACAGCATCAGCCCATAAGAATAACGGTGCACTGGAATGAATCAGCATTGTGCGAGCAACTTCCACAAGAGTTCTATTTCTTCTTTCAACTACCCCATTCTGCTGTGGAGTTCTAACAGCTGATGTCTGGTGAGTAATTCCAGTCTCTTCAAAATATGTTCTTAATTCCTGATTAGTGAATTCCGTGCCATTGTCAGTTCTTACTATCCTAACTGGAGCTTGAAGTAGGACTTGAATTCACTTCAGAAAGGTGATGATAATTCCTGGTGCTTCGTCTTTTGACCTTAGAAACCTTACCCATGTATATCTTGAATAATCATTGACAATCACAAGAATATACTTTTTCCCATTGATAATCTCAACTCTCATTGGGCCACATAAGTCCATGTGCAACAAATGTAACTTGTCGACCAAACTAGGTACGGTTTTAGGTTTATATGTTGCCCGTTTGCTTTTGCCTTGCTCACAGGATGGACATAAGTGTTCTTTGGTGTATTTGAATTTTGAGAGACCGGTGACGATGTCGTCTTTGGCAAGCTTTGTTAAGGTGTCGAAGTTGAGATGGGATAAACGTCTGTGCCACAACCAGGACTTAGTTTCATCAGCTCTTGTCATGAGACAAATTGGTGATGAAGAGGCCATTTGGTTTATGTCGATAGCATAGAGATTGGTTCCACGATTTCCAGTTAAGAGATCATCTCCAATCAAATTCCTAACGAAGCAAGTGTTCCTTCTAAATGCAACCTCTAAATCTGCATCACAAAACTGTCCGACTGAAAACAGATTGTGTCCCAACCCTTCGACATAGTAAACCCGAGTGATTAGAAAATTCCCAAACTGAAGATCTCCATAACCCAGAATAGCTGCTTCATGATCATTTCCAAACCGAACTGTTCCCATGAACATCCATACAAAGTTGATCAGCAGCTTGAGATTCCCGGTCATGTGCTTGGAGCAACCCGAGTCGACGATCCAAAGACAAATTTCAATGACCTGCGAAGAACAGATGGTTTTGTATATGGAAACCGTTTAACATTTGGTTCCATGGGGTTAGAGGTAACAGATGAATCACACTAAGAGAAGGTTTCCATTTTTTGTTTTGGAACAATTTCTAATGTGCCATTCTTAAGTGTAAACTTTCTACCCGTTGGTTTCCATGTGCAAAACTTAAGATGATCCTTAGGCAATATGGTACTAGTGGTTGACCTAGCTAGTTTAATAAGTCTTTTAACATATCTGGTCCTAGCACTAGTTCCTGAAGGCACATCTTTCTTTTTAGGCATGGCATTCACATTCACATCATTAGAAATAATATCATCCCAAACATTTTTAGACAAAGATTTCTTGTTCATTAAACAAACAGATTCATTACATGCACTTGAAATATTGTCCTTAACATTACATCCAGATGACATATGTTTCTTATACGAAAGCGATAAAATCCTAGGGTGTTCTTCTACTCCTTCCGTTTTATTCTTGATTTCACTCTTAGATGCAGGTGAGACTCTATTCCTTGTATTGCTCCTAGGTTTTGGTCTGCTGCTCCTAGAGGTACTTTCTACTCCTGTAGAAGGTAAGGCATACGCATTAGGATTTATCTTGTTGTCATTTGAATTTGTTTTAGCATTCCTAGTCTCTTTTGGATTTTCTTTCACACTTTTGTCTATCGCCCTATATGTTTAGGATGTAGAGGTAGACGCGGTAGTGGGACTAATCCAATAAAGGCTAGGTGCTATCACTTTTGGTGTTTCGACAACTGTTTTCCCTTTATCAACACTTGTTGACTTTTCACTTTCCTTAGGCAAGGGTATAGAAATAGACATTTTTGGTTTTGAAACCATAGTTTCCTCGCCCTTCCCTTTTTGACTTTCAAGCTGAGACTTCAAAAGATCAATTTGCTTTTGCATGTTTTGGTAAGAACGCTCGTACGATAATTTGTCATACTTACATTCTTCCTTTTTCCGATCAAGTTGTTTAAAATATGTTACATTTTCTTTTTCAATTTTAGCAAGCGCATTTGCATATTTTTCAACAATTTCAAAAGTCTCAGCTCGAAGTCTTTCATCATCCTCTACAGAATATGTTTGATAAATAATGGACATAATTTCATTCGAGAGAGCTACTTCGAAGAGAGTGTCATTGTGTTTTTCCAAAACTTTGATGTGTTCAAGGTATTCATTAGCTTCCTTCACCAGGGATTTGTGGTCCTTGATAAAGTCGGCTGATTCTTTCAAACATTAAGAACTACCGCATAAATTGCAGTGATATGAGGATTGATTTCCTTTTCAAACATCTTTTTCTGTTCTGTATGAAAACTTGAAAACCAGTCATTGTAGTTACTATTTATTTTGGATGCCAGAATCATTTGAAGCGCTTCAACTCACTTTTTAAGATCATCCAAATATCGTCTAGCTTCACTTGTGTTACAAGTGTTCTTAGAGGACATTTGTTCGATGTTAGAAAGATGTTTTGAAACAACTTTTCGTTTTGCGACAACCACTGGTTTTTTGAAAAACATTGGTGACTCTTTTTGTACAATGTGGAAAACTAGAAGGCGGGGTTGAATAGTTTTACGTCTTTTAATTTTATTTTTGAAAACTTTGTTTCTTTTTAAAACTTAGATTCAAGTTTATGTGAAAAGTGATACTTAAACAAAATTATTAATTATATTTGTATCCTATTAGATTTGTTATAAAAGTTTTGTTTTTATGAACGGAGTTTCAATTTGATCTTTATGTGAAACTAACTTCTAAATAATACTAACAATTATATAAGCCTATATGTATGAAAGTAATGACGATATAAATAAAGAAGTAAGTAAGAGATGGAAAGATCAAACCGAGACACTAAGGATTTATAGTGGTTCAGCTACAAGGACACCTTCCTTGCCCTACTCCACTTCCCGAGTCACCTACTCGAGAGTTTTCTTCACTACTTCAACAAGCTCCCTTATGGCGGAGAAAACCTTACACAACTTTGGCTTACACCGGTTTAACGACACAAAGCTAAATGTCGAGTTCTAATAGTAGCTAGAACCAATCTCACAACTTTAATCACAACTTCTTCACAACTTATTCATAACTACTTCTCGACGGCTTCACGACTTCTTCACGATGGCATCACAACTTCTTAACTAGGGCTTCACAACTTCTTCACGACCACTCACGACTACTACACACCACAACTACTTCACAACCTCTTAACTACTCCTTCTTCACAACACTACTACTACTACAATCTAGTTCACAACTATACACTACTTCTTCACTTCTGTACTTCTTTACACCTTTGCTATACTTCTTACACACCTAGTATTTCTTCACTCTTTGGCGACTTCTACTTCTTCAATGTCTCACGACTTCTTTATGATGGCGTCACCACTTCTTTACACCGCAACTACTTCACCACTTTACAATATTTCTACACTACTTCTTTACACCAAAACTACCTATAAACCTTCTTCACTATTTACACACTACACTAATCTAATCACTTATGTTCACACCTACTATACACACCTTGTACACAAATGAATGAATGATTTACAAAGTTTACTAAACTAACAACTTAAGTAACAAGATGATACTAAGTTGTAATACTTCTAGTCTTGATAGATAGAAGTATTCTTCTTTTGCACTTGGATGGTAGAAGCTTGGATCACTTAGAAACCAATGCTTAAGAATTATATGATCAAAGGTTTTAGAAAGGATTTAGAAAGATAAGGAGAGATTTAGAACAGAAGGTTTGGGGTGCAAAAGTTGAGGAAAAAGTCCAGAGAAAGTCCAGTATTTATAGGCAAAACTGGACAGCTGGAGGAGCGGGGCGGTCCCCTTAAAATTAAGGGGGCCGCCCTACTGTACCGTTGCCCAGTTTTGTCTTTTTGTGGGGAAGGTTTTTCTGGAACATTTTTGCCATTTTTGGTTGAAAATTTGAATTCATAAATTTATAATGGATTAAACATTTTTATTTATTACCAAAAATGATTTTCTAAAAGATATAAAATGTTTGTGACATTTTATAAAAAATCTAGTGATTAAGAAAATGTTCCTTTGATCATACAATGCATTAGGCATTTGTTTATTCATACCTTAAGTGATTAAGTTGTAGAAATGAATATTTCCAACTAAATACTTGTTTACTTAATAAGTTTATGTTTAATGAGTTTACATTTTGTGATCATCAAAACATAGAGATGTCAAGAAGTATTAATAATGTTTTTAGGCATTATTTATATCAACAATCTACCCCTTTTTGATGATTACTAAACTTAAACTCATTAAATCTAAAATTTTATTTTTGGACAAGTATTTAGTGAGTTTACATTCACTTCTCCCCCTTTTTGTAGAATCAAAAAGGTTATACCGACTATATTCAACTACGAATTTTGTCGGAAACTAGAGCTCCCCCTTGATGTATACTCCCCCTCGTTTGAGGGCACCAAGGAATCGAGATATGGAATACTTTGCAAGAAAAATATTAGAAGCACAAGCATATATGTATAATAATAATAATAAGAATAAGAGCAACAAACATAGCAATCAAATATTAAGGACATGAAACAAAACATGCATTAATTCAAAATGATTATGTGAAAAACATAATCATTGATACAACATTTATTTTGCTTAGAGCGTACAATAAGTAGAAAATCCTAAATTGCCAACGAGAGACATCAGACTTGCTTGCGACATAAAAACTTGAGCTATTTTGTTTGAGAAACAAGAAATATAAGCATATAGTATGCTTGGGTGGTTGATGGTGAAGTGTTTGAAATTGAGGTGGTTAAGTAAGGGTGAGAAAGTAGGATTAATGGAGGTATGTTTTTGGGTGCATAGATGTTGGAGAGTTTGGTGGTGGAGAGTTTGGAGCGGAACATGTTGATTGTGGGTTTTGATTTTGTTCAAGTAAGAGGGTTGGATTAGATTTTGTAAGGAGATTACCAATCCAAATGAAGTGCTCATTCAATGCAATGGTTTGTTTTTGGAGAAAGATGCATCAAGGGCAATTGTTGACATGTCTTTCAATTTGACTCAAGTTGTGGGGTGATGAAGGAGAGCTAGATGGAGGTTGATCTAAGTTGCGTTGAGCAAGGTGTAGGGCAAGAAGAGTACTAAGCTCATGGGCTTCCTTAAGTTCTTCAATGAACTTCAAGTGTTCGGAGGGAGGTGATGATGGTGGAGTATGGTTGTCATTAGGGATGGATGTTTGGACATGTAACATAGGGGTGACATGTGAGTTGGTGGGAGGTGGTGGTGATACTCTTGGTGGTGGAGACATTTGTGAGCTTGGGTAATTATGAGTGGATGAGGATGGAGATATGGAGGATGAGGATATTCCAAGAGTGGTAAGTGTGTTGGATGGTGCATTGGTTGATTGAGCAAGATGCGGGATGGTGTGAGTGAGATTGGGATTATTGTTTTGGGATTGATCATGCTCTCCATATGAATCATGTGGGTAAGATGGAGGTGTGTTTTTGGGAGCAAGGGTGGATGATTGGTTATGTTTGTGAAGGGGTTCATGAGACTTAACTGTTGGTTGGTTTTGGACAACATCATTTGTTGAGTTGGTGTTGTGACAAGTGTCTAGCTTTCTTCTCCAAACGGGTCTTACGGAGATTTTAGCAACTCTTGAAGGTTTGTATCTTGGGTTGTTAGGAGATGACATGTTTGGATGAATGAGCACTAATGATGGATGAATGAGCATTAATGATGGAGAAAGGTATTTATAGTGTAAGAATGGTGTGATTGAGGAAGGTAAATTTTGGTGGGTGGTTTAGGACGAAATATGTTTGTGAGTTTTGGGAAGTATAGGATAAAATTGGCAGAAAAGTGAAAAAGAAAACAGTAACCCCGACCAATCAGATGGCCGGTCCCCTTAAATAGGGGTCGGTCCCCTTAATAATTAAGGGGGGCCGCCTTAAGAATTAAGGGGGCCGCCCATCTGATGATTCCCAGGTTGCCTGAAATGGGTTTTTGGCAGAAATTTGTAGAAAAGGTTGTGTTTTTGGGTTTAGTTTCAAGCAAGTCCAACTCTTTGAGGCAATTTATCATTTAATAACTTATGTATGCAAAGCATATTTATTAAAGACATTAAGCATTTTTATCTAGCATGCAACCTACTTATTAAGCAAGTAATATGTACATTCATAGACAAGAAACATGATACCAAGTAGTTCATAGTATCATTTTTAGGGAGATTAATAAGGTAGTTAATTAATCCTAATGAGTGTCTATGTGCAAAGGAATGGGAAATTGTGATAGCATGGACTTCTAGATTTGTACCTAGCAAGATCTTAATGGGTAATCAATGATTTTTCAGATACGATTTAGTTCACTTATAAATGTCATATACATAAATATAGATGACAAGTATGAGATCACCATGCATGATTTAAATAAGTGTTTTTGGCATTATTCAACAATGTTTGAGAGTAGGTTTTTATGTGGATGTGAAAAATATTTTAATGAAATAGTTTTGGTTTTATTTCAAAATGTTTTTATGAGGAAAGAAAACATAATTTTTTTTATTTTTTATTTTTTATTTTTTTAATCTTTGTTTTTGATAAACACGTAATTATGGACAAAAGTTTGGAAGAAAGGTAGGATGGTAAAACATGTTAAATAGAAAGTTGTCATAATCTTTTGAAAAATTATTTTTCCAAAATGTGAAGTTTTTGCATATTTAAAAACAAGCGCCATTAATTATAGGTTTAAAAAGAGTGGTTATAAAAGACCTCATGCTCAAGGGTATTGGTTAAGGCTATTATCACATGCTACCCCTTTCTACATATCATGTGATCGTAAAGTGATGACTAAATTCTTTTTGATGCGAGAGTGGGATATATACTAATATGGCTCCTTTGATTACGCACATTATCTACCTTAATGTCATAGCCTATAAGAGTTTGCTTCATCTATGGATTATATTGTGATATATCTAATCCTACTTCCATGTTGACAATTAATCCACTTTACATGTTTTATCTATATGAGTTCACTACTAGTGGACATGGAAGATTTCCATATTCAATTTGCGAAGGCAAAATGAGTTTGACAGTGAATACTTCATTTAATACTTAGGGGGCTAACTAAAGGATTTCTAATTTATTAAATCGTAAAATGGATACAACTAAAAGTGTAAAGGCAAGGAAACCTATCAAACTAAACATATCCTAAGGCAATGATTAGTGCGACTATATGTGTGAAGTAACTACTCATGAAATTTAAAAAGAGAGCTTACCTTATGTCCATCTTTTCTTCGTAATATCCAGGATGGTAAACGACGTTGGGAATGATAGATGAGTCTTCAAGATAATCCAGGTATGAAAGTATATCATAGTAGGCTTCTAACTCCTTATTAGACCAAAGCGGCTTGACCCGAACATGTCTTATACTTAGCTCATTTGATGTCATAGTCTTGATGTATGTATAGTCTTTAGTTGAGACTTTCACATCTTCATTGCAATCACATCATGATTTTTCAACAAGTACTTGTTAAAAGATACTTTGTAGATTTCTTAAAATTTCGCATTAAGTAGTGGAGATATCTTCATTAACTCTTCAATAGCCGCACCATTAATATTCCACTACGTTATTAGCTATTTCTTGAGATGAATTATCATGAGAGGCATTGAGTGTGATTCAAGATTTAGATAATTCATTTGTCTTCACGCGCACGTTTCGAATGTGAGTAGGTAGATGTAAGATTGAGTTTCTTTCCTTTGAGCGTTTATTACCTAATCAAATAAAACGACTTGGTACCCGCATTCTTACGGGTCCGAGATGGTTAGTTGAGGACACCCATTGCATTTATATGCACATGGTGAGGATTTCGCCAAGAAGTACAAGAATTCCTTAATAGTTTGTTTTGATGTACAAACAATGGATTTCTTGACTTATATTAATTATAATCATTATACATAGCCTTATTTCTAAATTTCTCTACAAGGTTTTGTAATTTTAATTTGTTTTGATTTACTTGTTGATGAGTAGTCCGAACTAAATCCTAAACCGGTTTTATCTTCAAATGGCTTTTGACAACTTAGTAGGTATTTAAGAAATTTGGACCTTTCTTCAAATTTAGCTAATATTTTTTCTCTTTCATTTATTCTTTTAATTTCATGCTTATATTCTTGACATGTTTTGCATTCTAGATCAATTTCAATATTACTTTCAAGTCTAGACATTTTATCTTCTAAAATTATTTCTTTTTCAAAATTACTTTCAAATTTTTTTGATGATTCATGTTTAGAAATGGTTTTTAGATCTATGTTGCAAAAATGTTTAAACTCATTTTCTAGTTTTGAAAATTCTAAAATGAATTGATCATAGCAAAAATGTTCGGTTTTGGATTGTACCTTATTTGGAGTTTTATCTAATTTGCATTCTTCACATACCGGATAGTAATCTTCTTCTTCGTCTGTGTCACTCCATGATTTTGGATTGAGTTCACTTTGGAGTTGATTCATGTAGTCTTCGTCATTAATACCTTCATTAACAACATTTGAACTAGTAGCACATGTATCTATTTTATCTAAATGTTTATCTATTAAGTTTTCGAAGATAACTAATTCATGTACAAGATCAAATTCCTCATCTTTGGCTTGACATTTTTCTTGATTAAAGTTTAAGAGATTTTTCCAAATATCATTTGCCGTTTGACAAAAGGATATTCTTTCATATTCAACTTTCGGCAAGGTTTTATAAATAATTATTTTAGCTTCATTATTTATGTCATTCTTTGTTTTCAAATAACTATTTTGATTTTCAAAATCCGTTTTTGTTGGTTGAAAATCACCAATCGAAATGACATGCCAAAGATCTAGATCAATTGATTTCACATAAATTTCAAATTTATTTTTCCATTCAAGAAAAGTATAGTTTTCAAATAGCGGTGGTTTTTGCATAAATTCCCCTACTAAATATTTTTCGGATTTCATAGATCGATTCAAGTTTTAAAATACAGTATATTTTAAAAATCTTGTTTGACGTGGCTCCTGATACCAATTGTAGAAAACTAGAAGGGGGGGTTGAATAGTTTTACGTCTTTTAATTTTATTTTTGAAAACTTTGTTTCTTTTTAAAACATAGATTCAAGTTTATGTGAAAAGTGATACTTAAACAAAATTATTAATTATATGTGTATCTTATTAGATTTGTTATAAAAGTTTTGTTTTTATGAATGGAGTTTCAATTTGATCTTTATATGAAACTAACTTCTAAATAATACTAACAATTATATAAGCCTATATGTATGAAAGTAATGACGATATAAATAAAGAAGTAAGCAAGAGATGGAAAGATCAAACCGAGACACGAAGGATTTATAGTGGTTCGGCTATAAGGACACCTTCCTTGCCCTACTCCACTCCCCGAGTCACCTACTCGAGAGTTTTCTTCACTACTTCAACAAGCTCCCTTATGGCGGAGAAAACCTTACACAACTTTGTCTTACACCGGTTTAACGACACAAAGTTAAATGTCGAGTTCTAATAGTAGCTAGAACCAATCTCACAACTTTAATCACAACTTCTTCACAACTTATTTACAACTACTTCATGACGGCTTCACGACTTCTTCATGATGACATCACAACTTCTTCACTAGGGCTTCACAACTTCTTCACGACCACTCACGACTACTACACACCACAACTACTTCACAACCTCTTAACTACTCCTTCTTCACAACACTACTACTACCACAATCTAGTTCACAACTATACACTACTTCTTCACTTCTGTACTTCTTCACACCTTTTCTATACTTCTTACACACCTAGTATTTCTTCACTCTTTGGCGACTTCTACTTCTTCAATGTCTCACGACTTCTTTATGACGGCTTCACCACTTCTTTACACCGCAACTACTTCACCACTTTACAATATTTCTACACTACTTCTTTACACCACAACTACCTATACACCTTCTTCACTATTTACACACTACACTAATCTAATCACTTATGTTCACACCTACTATACATACCTTGTACACAAATGAATGAATGATTTACAAAGTTTACTAAACTAACAACTTAAGTAACAAGATGATACTAAGTTGTAATACTTCTAGTCTTGATAGATAGATGTATTCTTCTTTTGCACTTGGATGGTAGAAGCTTGGATCACTTAGAAACCAATGCTTAAGAATTATATGATCAAAGGTTTTAGAAAGGATTTAGAAAGATAAGGAGAGATTTAGAACAGAAGGTTTGGGGTGCAAAAGATGAGGAAAAAGTCCAGAGAAAGTCCAGTATTTATAGGCAAAACTGGACAGCTGGAGGAGCGGGGCGGTCCCCTTAAATAGGGGGCGGTCCTCTTAAAATTAAGGAGGCCGCCTAGTATATTTAAGGGGGCCGCCCTACTGTACCGTTGCCCAGTTTTGTCTTTTTGTGGGGAAGGTTTTTCTGGAACATTTTTACCATTTTTGGTTGAAAATTTGAATTCATAAATTTATAATGGATTAAACATTTTTATTTATTACCAAAAATGATTTCTTAAAAGATATAAAATGTTTGTGACATTTTATAAAAAATCTAGTGATTAAGAAAATGTTCCCTTGATCATACAATGTATTAGGCATTTGTTTATTCATACATTAAGTGATTAAGTTGTAGAAATGAATTTTTCCAACTAAATACTTGTTTAGGCATTATTTATATCAACAAACAAGATGAACGCCAGAATCTGTATTAAGCTTGTTATAATCAATTGGTTTAATTTCTGGGTTCATTTGTCTCATTTTAACACGACTCTCTTTGACAAGCTCAATCGTTTCATAGGAATCACGAACCTCGGGAGGAACATGGTTATCATTTAGCACACTACCATTATATAACACATTCTATTCTCTCTTAGCTTTCTTGAGATAATAAGGGTTTTCACAACCGATAGCCATTTTCTTCATCGTATGTAAAACCGGGTTTGGATCGTTAATTAGCAAATTAATTGTTTATGCAGACTGACCCGTTTTTACAAGCAAATTTTCCAACTTTTTAATGGTTTCTTGTTTGTCAATGATTTCGTAAGAAGATCGTTTTCTCATTTTGAAAATCTTGCATTCAACTCTTTCTTTTCTTTTTCAAGATCAGAACAAGTTAAGTTTTGTTTAGAAAGTTGGTTGGTTAATTCAGAAATTTCCTTGTTTAAAGATTTGATTTGCATGTTCAACTTAACATCGAGTGTGTCATATTTGATTTGCAAATGTTTTTCTCTTAAAACAGAATCTCTATAACCAATTTCAAGTTCTGACTGTCGTTTGTTATTAAATTCAAAAGCTTGTTCATTCACCTTATATCTCTCAAGCTCAACGGTCAATTTTTCATTCGCGGCCTTAACATCGCGATTGATCTGTTTGACCTTTTCAATTTCAACACTACAGTTATTCAATAATGATTCAAATAAAGCACGTGTTTCCTCATCATTCTCAGTATGTTGTGACTCGAAGCGTCCATTAGGATCCATAACTGGAGTTGCCAAATTTGTATTGCTACAGCTTGGGGAGTCTATATATGTATCGTAAGTGATTGCAGGAGTCGCAGGATGCTGTTCATTCAGAGGTGTCATATCAAATATTTCATTATTGTGACATGTAGCATATGGTAGTACCTCAGACATTCCATTGACATCATAAGCAGGTGGTGCATCAGAATCCGTGTCATACTTTGCTTCCTGAAGGTTGGCCATGAAAATTCAGTTGGCATCGATATCCTCCAGGTCTTCCATGTCATCCATCAAAGCCATGAAATCATTCTCCTCTGCGCTCAACTGTAACTCGACCGTTTCCTTCTGTGCCAACAGCAATGCTTTCTGTAGATAAGCTGGATCTTTCTTTTTCGGCCTCGTGGGACAGTTCCTTGCCATGTGACCAATTCCTTGATAGTTGAAACACTTTAACACATTCCCTTGATTCATATTCCCAGAAACTGGAGCAGTAACATTTCCAAACTGAGTCCCCATATTCTGACCCCTCTGATTTCCACCAACTTGACCCAATTGATTCTGATTATCCATATACTGACCCCTCTGATTGCCTGCATATTGCCTTTCATTACCCATCTGAAATCCTGTAGCATATCCTTGCTGATTCCCATAAACTCCAACCATTTGTCCTTGATGACCCATATTGAAACTCGACTGTGCAATTTGCCTATTGCGAGTATTCGATGAAATCCTTTGGTTGTTGTTAGTTGGTGTGGAATAGTGTCTGATGAAGCGAAAAGTGTACCGCTTTTAAGGGGTCATTTAAGCCCTAAATCGTATTTATTTGATCAAATATTTCCCTAAATCGTTCCTTTTGTCATTTTAGGTACTTTTGAGGAGAAATCTGGAAAAGTGAAGAAAACGACAAAGTCTCAAAAATCGGCTAAAAGTTACCTTTGACGGCGTCAGATTTTACTCTGGACGGCGTCATGGCTTGGCAAGAAAAGGTGGATGTGAAATTTACTCATGATAAGCCAGTGAAAATTGCATGTAAATTCTGACGGCGTTACGCTTTAACCTGATCAAGGGCGTCACGGCTTAATTCAAAGAGGGACGGCGTCACGTTCAAGTTCTGACGGCGTCAAGCCTTGATAAGCCAGAACGGATTTTGGAGGTTTAAAGGGAGACGGCGTCAAGAAGGCCATCACGTGTTAACTAGTCACAACTTGCGCGCGCGGTAGCTGTTACTGTTTTGGCCATAAAATCCTCATACGAACTCGGATTTAGGTGATTCAAAAGGCCACGCGATCGGGACGAAAAGATCTACAATTTGGTGAAAAATTGGACGTGACGGCGTCACGTGTAAGTCTGACGCCGTCAGATCGGGCCGACAGAAAAATGCCTATAAATATAACTTCACAACTTCATTATTTGTAAGCCCTAAACCCTAAGTGCGATTCTAGGGTTTAGGTAGGTGTTTTTCTAGCAACTTAGAGGGTCCTAATCATGCCATAAACATCTTGTAATGGTTTGTTTATCGATTCAATCTTATGTTATGTCTTCAATTATGATTATTGTTGATTGCTCTTCATTAATTATGCTTGGCTAAATCACCTTGTGTCTACTTATGATTGTATGAAACTTGTATATAATCCATTAGATCTTATTGTGTTCTTGTTGATGCTTGTGTCTATCATCATCAATTAAGGTGTGACAAATACAATAGATCTAATTGGTTTAGCTTATAATTCTTGTTTCCTATTGTCTCTTGTTTGATTGGGTGATATCGATGTTAGGCTTAAGAAAACTGGCAAACTTCCTATTCGGTAACTTGCTTGAACGTCTTAAGAAACATGAACCAATGCGTACTAGGTTTATTTGGTTGTATTTAATGCATGAGCGAATTCTAGTGATCCCATGTTAGGAGCTTCTTAGCCGGCTCGACATAGGAGTGAAGTAGGAGCTTATAGAGTTGGGGAAGTACGTACGCCACCCCACGAATGGTATTAAGGAATACAACCCGTCAATTAAAACAAGGTGTGACAATTCAATAGGTAGAATTGGATAGCTAGCAAGGAGTAATACATCATAGGTAGACATGCTTCACTTCCCGTGTAGGACCCTAGTTTACTTTTCTTGCATATTAGTTTAGTTAGTAGCTTTTGGGTTAGTTGATTATCAACTAATTCCACCCCTTCTTCCAAAACACGAGATTTTTACTTGCTTTCCATAAAATATAAAAGTACAAAAAGAATCATCCATCACCTCTAGACCTAGTTAGAATAATTTCAATCCTAACGAACACTATTCTTTGAGTTGAACGATCAATCCCCCGGTACTTGCCACTTTACTATACTACAACGGTCAGGTACACTGCCTGGTGGGGATTGAAAACTTCTCAAGATCCCTTGAGAGGTAAAACCTGTTGTAAGGTTGCAAAACTACGCATCAAGTTTTTGGCGCCGCAGCCCGGGGAGTAGTTATTGCTTAGGTTGAAATTTTATTTTTATTAGGTCTACTCACAAGATTCCTATCATGTGAGATATTTTCTTTTTATTTTGTTGCTTTCTCGTAGTCTATCTTTTCTTTGTGATTTTGTTTGTAATTTGCTTCAAATGGACTTTTCACTTAGATTTCTAAGATTGCAAGATATGGTTGAGTGGCTAGAACACCAAGAAGTTCAAAATACCTCATTTAGAGACACTTATGAATCATATGAGCCTTCACCTAGGATAGATTCTTATGAACAACCTCCATGTTTAGGATCTTGTTTTAGTGAGGCTAATAGGAAAAGCGACCTAGTTTGCCAAGGAATTGTGGATAGAGCCGTATCAATAAATCATAAGTTGGATGAAGCACTAGGTTTGTTATTATCACTACCTAAGAAAACAATTGACGAGGATATAGGTGATCTTGACACGTGGAATAATGAGGTAAACACCATAAGCCCACAAAATACTCAACCATCATTTGAGGCACCCACACCGCCCGTGACTTACCCGGAAGAAGTAGAAGAGACTTTAGGAATCCCGATGGAGGTAGAACCCTTGGACCAAGCACAACTAGAGGATATAGGTTTGCACACTTTTAGTGATGACCTTACTCATAGTTCTAGGGAATTTCCTAGTGTTGATGAATTGGAACCTCAACCTTTACACAACTTTTCATCCTTAGATTTACATCTAGGAGAAAAAAGAGGAACCGACCCACCCATCAACCAATATTATCTGGGTAGTTTTAGGATGAAGGAAGCCATTCACTCACCCCCTTCACCTCACGTGGCATATTCACACCCTAAGGGTGTGTATCGCTACTTTCACCCGCACTTAATCCTAAGTGTAGGGAAAACCTCCCCTATTTTTGTTAAATAAGGGTAGAGTCAGGCTCGTGACTCGAACAAAAACAAGCGCTTATTGGGAGGCAACCCAAGCTTTATTTGCTTTATTTGTTTGATTGTTTGTTTATTTAATTTTATTTGTTTCCATATGCATTTCTTATTCTTTTTGTTTACTGTTCATGTCTCAAATATAAATTGTGAAAATGCTTTATTTTGTTTTTAACTTCGTCTTAACTACATATAAAGGTATTTTGCAAAAGATAAGTGTAAGGGAAATCCAAATTTGTTTTTAAGAACAAGATTCAACATGAACGATAACAATGAGATATAAGCATGCATATTAGTATTTGTTTGAGTCAAATGCTTGTATCGAGTCATAATGAAGTTTTGCAGGAATTCCAGGAAGTAAGGTATAGGTTTTTCCAGAAATTTTCTGGAAACTTAACATGAGAATTCTGTCCGATCATTTCTGACGGCGTCAGGCCTTACAACATGACGGGTCAGGTTTTAATTTTCTGAAATTTTTGAAAGTTTTGTTTTTCTACCGGAATCATAAAAAGTTTTTATTAAATCTCTAACTTATAAACTCCAGGAATCTGCAAAACATTCATTCCGCAAACATTATATCTTTAATTGTTTTATTTCTAAGTCTGGAATTACACCTAGTTGTGAGTTGTCTTTGTTCGGTTTGATGCTTTGGTTTTTCTTGTTTGTTTTCTCAGGATTAACAGGTTATTTTGGACAAGGAGATGTATGTGGAATCAAACTTTTGGTGATGCATTAGTCTTGAAGCTTCTACATTACCTTGGAAGAAGATCTAACCATGTTACCTCTTTATCCACCGAACGAATCAGGGGAGTATTTGATTTCATTCTTTTACCTTTTCACTTTTACATCTTGTTATTTGAACATTGGGGACAATGTTCATCTTAAGTGTAAGGGGGTAAAAGTACGATTAGAGAATGCTATTACGCTTGATTTTTGTTTGTTTAATAATAGATGTGTAATAAAACTGAGAGAAATACCTGTTAGGGTAATTTTAGTGCCAAATTTAAAATTTTTTTACAACATATAGGAGTGAAACTTTGATCTTAATGAGCGTCTCACGGATAGGAGTTATATGACTAGCACAAAAACAGTACCACTAAAAAATTTTCCACCCCCAAATATGTGAGGTTCGCCCCTAGAATTGGTAGGAAAAGCATTTATGCTATGATGTGTGTACCGGTAGCACTTAGATTCTAGAACTTGCGTTAGGACCATTCCGAGGCCACAAGTGAGACTACATTCGTGTAGTTAGATTTACTACATGATAAGAGGCATTAGGATTAACCCATTGTTTTACACCTGTGTTTTTGTTATAATTACATTGGCTACATTGGTCAAGTAATTCTCCCACACCCTTTGCGTTGTACTCATTTTTAGTACACGATACCCCTAGTACACCCCTCAGAGCCTATCTTTTTGTTTCGACCTTTAAGCATTTTACTTAAAGGAAGAATTTCTTACACCCCACTAAAATGTACACCCAAATCGCCTTAGCCTACCTTGTATGCACTCATTTTTAGTGCATTATTGTTACAACATTTGTTTAAACCCAAGTTAATTATCTAGTTGATTACATGGTTGCTAAGTCGAGTCATATCCTTGTACATATTGTTTTGGGACGATTGGGACTCATGGGTAAAGTACTAGTGTAATGAAGTAATGGGGAAGAACATCATTTATTACCCCCATATGTGCTAAATATTTTAAAAGTACTCCAAGTTTTTCAATTATCTTAATTCGAGTCATTAGAATAGTTAATTGTAAAGTTATGTAAAAGTTCAAGTGTAAGGGGAATGCAACGCCCCTATGATGTATTATTTTGGATGGTAGGGCAAGAGTGTATGAAAAAAAAAAAAAAAAAAAAAAAAAAATCGAAAAAATCAAGAAAAATACAAAAAATGAGAAAAAGAAAAATAGAAAAAACATACGGACTACCATCCCGTTTCATTTTATGTTTATTTTTATGTTTTTGTTATTTTGTTATTTTGTTTCTAGCTTAAGATTGAGTCGAGTCTTGGCTTAGCAATATTGTATAGTACATGTAATTGATCAAGATCTTTAACTCGCCACCAGTAAAATATCCTTTATCCAACAAAACCGTGTTTTCCTTTTCCCTACACCTAACATTATAACCCATTTAAAAGCCCTCTTTGATAGTTTATCTTAGGTGCTTACGCCTAGTGGAGGAGGTTTTCGATCCTTTCCCAAGCCTATCGTAATCTATTCGCTATGACAGGTAGTGAGAGATATTATCCGTTTTCATTTATGAGATTTATTTTGATGACACTTGAGAGATGTGAGTATCTAAACACTACTTGTGAGGTGCTAGTTTATAATCTCCGTGCTTATTATGATTGAAGTGGAACGATTATTTGTTGTAATTACTTTTATGTTTGCATTAAATGACCCCTAACCTGTATTTTGATTAGAATAAAAGCGCATTTGCTTGAGGACAAGCAAATCTCAAGTGTAAGGGTATTTGATGAAGCGAAAAGTGTACCGCTTTTAAGGGGTCATTTAAGCCCTAAATCGTATTTATTTGATCAAATATTGCCCTAAATCGTTCCTTTTGTCATTTTAGGTACTTTTGAGGAGAAATCTGGAAAAGGAGGCATTTTGGACGTTTTTGGAGCATTAAAGTGAAGAAAACGACAAAGTCTCAAAAATCGGCTAAAAGTTACCTTTGACGGCGTCAGATTTTACTCTGGACGGCGTCATGGCTTGGCAAGAAAAGGTGGATGTGAAATTTACTCATGATAAGCCAGTGAAAATTGCATGTGAATTCTGACGGCGTCACGCTTTAACCTGATCAAGGGCGTCACGGCTTAATTCAAAGAGGGACGGCGTCACGTTCAAGTTCTGACGGCGTCAAGCCTTGATAAGCCAGAACGGATTTTGGAGGTTTAAAGGGAGACGGCGTCAAGAAGGCCATCACGTGTTAACTAGTCACAACTTGCGCGCGCGGTAGCTGTTACTGTTTTGGCCATAAAATCCTCATACGAACTCGGATTTAGGTGATTCAAAAGGCCACGCGATCGGGACGAAAAGATCTACAATTTGGTGAAAAATTGGACGTGACGGCGTCACGTGTAAGTCTGACGCCGTCAGATCGGGCCGACAGAAAAATGCCTATAAATATAACTTCACAACTTCATTATTTGTAAGCCCTAAACCCTAAGTGCGATTCTAGGGTTTAGGTAGGTGTTTTTCCAGCAACTTAGAGGGTCCTAATCATGCCATAAACATCTTGTAATGGTTTGTTTATCGATTCAATCTTATGTTATGTCTTCAATTATGATTATTGTTGATTGCTCTTCATTAATTATGCTTGGCTAAATCACCTTGTGTCTACTTATGATTGTATGAAACTTGTATATAATCCATTAGATCTTATTGTGTTCTTTTTGATGCTTTTGTCTATCATCATCAATTAAGGTGTGACAAATACAATAGATCTAATTGGTTTAGCTTATAATTCTTGTTTCCTATTGTCTCTTGTTTGATTGGGTGATATCGATGTTAGGCTTAAGAAAACTGGCTAACTTCCTATTCGGTAACTTGCTTGAACGTCTTAAGAAACATGAACCAATGCGTACTAGGTTTATTTGGTTGTATTTAATGCATGAGCGAATTCTAGTGATCCTATGTTAGGAGCTTCTTAGCCGGCTCGACATAGGAGTGAAGTAGGAGCTTATAGAGTTGGGGAAGTACGTACGCCACCCCACGAATGGTATTAAGGAATACAACCCGTCAATTAAAACAAGGTGTGACAATTCAATAGGTAGAATTGGATAGCTAGCAAGGAGTAATACATCATAGGTAGACATGCTTCACTTCCCGTGTAGGACCCTAGTTTACTTTTCTTGCATATTAGTTTAGTTAGTAGCTTTTGGGTTAGTTGATTATCAATTAATTCCGCCCCTTCTTCCAAAACATGAGATTTTTACTTGCTTTCCATAAAATATAAAAGTACAAAAAGATTCATCCATCACCTCTAGACCTAGTTAGAATAATTTCAATCCTAACGAACACTATTCTTTGAGTTGAACGATCAATCCCCCGGTACTTGCCACTTTACTATACTACAACGGTCAGGTACACTGCCTGGTGGGGATTGCAAACTTCTCAAGATCCCTTGAGAGGTAAAACCTGTTGTAAGGTTGCAAAACCACGCATCAGTGTCCTTGGAATACCTTTGATAGAAGGGTAAATGCTTGAGACAAAGCGGCACTGTCATCATTTTAATCGTATTCAGGTTATGGGTATTGTGGGTATTGTTGTTGTGGAATGACTTGTTGTTGTTGTGGGTAGAATGGTTGTTGTGGAACATATTGTTGTTGCGTGAAGTTCTGAGTGGAAGTGAATGATGATGGTTGTGTATTCACTGTTGTAGGTGATGGTGTTTGAGCAATCAATGCTAGAGGATCATGTTGTTTGGCTAGCTTCTCTTTCCTAACTTCATCTGCCTCTTTCTGGTTTTGCTTCAAAAATTCATAGAGCTGATCATAGTTCACCATATGAAGGTTCTTTGTTTGGTTGATAATAGTGACATATCGTCCCCATTCCTCTGGTAGGTTGTTGATGAACTTCATGTTTTGAACAATTTGGCTTGGTGTCAACTTGTTCCTGATAAGCTCGTTCATGAGAGTACAAAACCTTGTATAGTAAGATTCAATTGGTTCAGCCGGAGTGGATGTGAACTTCTCCTATTCAGTTAGAAGCTTGTTTTCAATGTCTTGTTGACCAATTTCTGTGCCATGAAAAAGCCTTCTAACTTATTCCCACATATCATAAGCAGTTTCACAACTGTCTACAGCACAAAATATTTCTCGTGGTAAACCAAGTTGCATTAAGTGCATTGCCAAGTCATCAGCTTCAATTTGCTTCCAATCTTCTGCTGTGTATTCCTCTTCCTTTTGATCCCGGAAGGTCGGTGGAATGGGAGGTGTTGCATTTGGATTACCATCTGATACTTGAATCTGACGAGGCTTGAATGGACCATTCTTGATGGAGTTAAGCAAGAGTCTTCCTTGACCATTAGGTTTGGTTTTGATGTATCAGATCATTCGACTTGTCCATGGAAGATAACCACCCTTTTCAAGCATTGGAGGACAGTTTACAGCACCGGCTACATGGATATTTTGTTGAGTTGCCATTGATAATGTCGTTGTATGGTAAAGTTGATTCAGTTTATTCAGGATCGTTGAAAAGAAATAGGTGTTGTGGTTGATGAAGGTTAAACTTAGTTGTTGTTGTGAAGCCTTGGTTCTTTGTTGATGATCGGTTGAAGTTACTATGACAATTTAGATAAACTATTACAATTTAGATAAAGTTACTAAATTTGACTAGACTATAATTTGGACAAAATCAAAAGTTCTCAAATTCGACAACGTTATGTAAATTACAATTTAGATAAAACGAAAATTTCTTTAGAAATTTCAATTTAAACCAAAATTTTACAAATTATGGCAAAATTTCAATTTAGATAGAATTTATCTAATTTATATAAATTTGTAATTTATATAAAAATCTAACTAGTTTATACAAACTAGTAGATATCCGTTTGTCGAAGTATTCATCACACTTATACAAGCGAGAGAATACCGAGTCCGCAAGCTTTGATGTTGTAGAAATTAAAAGTTCAAATCGAATTTATAAAAATTATTTAAGTTGTAAACGTTTAAATTCATTGCGAGGACTGGTTTTGCAAATAGCGGAAAGTCTGCCAAACTGTTTGCGATAAGGGATCAAAATTGACAACTTGCGAAAGAAGTTCAGTCTGCCACAATTTCGGTAAAGGACCAGATTTGCCAATTAGCGATAGTTGTCACAATTTTGATAAGGGACCAGTTTTGCCAAGTTGCGAAAGATGTTCCAGACAATTGCGATAAGACTAAGTAGCACAATTTTGCTAAAGGGCTGTTTTCACAATTTCGATAAAGGGCTGTTTTCACAATTTCGATAAAGTGAACTAGCACAATTTCGATAAAGTGGGTTTGCACAATTTCGATAAAGTGAACTTGCACAATTTCGATAACTTGCACAATTTCTATAAACCCTCTTTTTTTATCTAAATTCTTATACAAGAAAGTAGATTTTGTCTATGTCGATGTAGTCCCTTTTTATCACAATTCTTATACAAGAAAGTGATAAAAACCGCTTCTATGAATATTCGAACCCAAAGTAACCACGAGCAAACTTTTTATCCAACCTTTTGTAGCAATTTTTCGATCAAACAAATTTAAACACTCACGAGAACCTTGTAAAACTTCAAAATACCACATATCAACAATAAAGCTACAACCTTTTAGATTTTAAACACACAATTACGCAAAAAGCTTGAGACTTTTTCTTAAATACTCACGTTAAACTTAAAAGCTACAAACTTTATCTATAAAACTCACGTAAAAATCAAAAAGCTTCAAGCTTTAACCTTCAACCTCACGTTAAAATCAAAGAAAGTATAAAAAGTACTCGAGTTAATAACTAAGAACGCAACTTTTTAAGCTTAAATGATAAAAACACGACACAACTAAGACCTAAATCTTTGTTTGGCGGATGATACCACTTGTAATGACTAGATCTATAACTACTTTATCACTACAACTATATCTATTAGAACGTGACACTCAACAGTATGGAGAAGTATAGATGAAGAAAGTAGATGATGTGGATCGTATGTATATAAATTTCAGTAAAATGTTTATTACTTTGAAAGAAAGAAATAAAACAAACAAACCATAAGAGCACACACACTACACCTACACACTCTCACCTAGACAATACTAAGAGGCGCACTAACTTTGGTGGTGAGAGTGTGTATATATAGGTACAAAGGCCACATCCTAAAAGGCTTTAGGTGGGCTTTTTGTGAATCGGTTGGGCCTTGTTGGGTTACATGGAATTTTACTAACTTAGACACTAACAAGAGCCCACTTCCTAGACTAATTTAACCATACGACACACAAGTTCTATTCTTACAAATGACCATCACTTTTCATTTAATAAATTAAATGCTAACATATTTCAACTTGGGCAGGTTCCTAACGAGTTCCTTAGATGATAAGGATTGAATTAACCTCATATTGGCGTGACCTAAGCTTCGATTCCATAGAGTTGAGTTATCGTCCAAAGAAGTGAGACAAAGTTTTTCTTTAGGTGTTTTATCTAATTTTATAACATATACGTTATTCTTTAAAACACTTTTTCCTACGGTTATACCGTCTCTAAGTATTTTACTTCCATTTTCATTGAAAATGACGTTATACTTTTTACGGCATAGTTGACTAATACTAAGCAAGTTAAAACCTAAGTTATCTACATGAGCAACATCATCAATAGTGAGAGAGTCATGAGAGATTATACCTTTTCCAATGATTTTACTTTTAAGCTTGCTACCGAATGTGACATTACCTTCGTCGTACACTTGGTAGGTAGAGAAAAGGATTTTGTTTCCCGTCATGTGTCTTGAACACCCACTATCTTTAATCCACTCATCTGGTTCAAACTCAACTTTCAAGCACACCTAAGTTCAAGAAAAACTCAAGCGTTTGGTCCCCAATATCTCATAGGTCCGTTTGGGTTAAACATAACATTATCATGGTTCATGTAAGGAAATGGTGGACAAGTGTTCCATGGCATATAATTAGGACCTTGAAAGTTTCTAGACATGTTTTGGTTCCAATTAGTTTGGTAATGATGTTGTGAGTTGAATTTACTCTTTGGAAAGGGGTGTTTGGGAAAACTAGTTTTAGGTGTCTGTTGAACCGTTTTAACTCTATACTCATTTCAAACTTGGCCTTTTCCTATAGAGACTGATGGTTTTTGTTTGTTAACAGTTGTACTAGTGCTAGGTTTTCTAGTGGCCTTAACAAATTCAGTACGATTCATTTTAAGAACCTTCTATTCATCAACAGTACCTGCGGATCCCTTGGGTGCAACTGGCGGATCAAAAATTTTGGATCCATCGGATCCGTGGGTGTCTGACTCAGTTGGAACAGTTTCTTTTTCTTTCACTGTTTGTTTCTTAAACTCACTTAAGCTTCCTAGTTTCATAAAACCTAGTCCGATTTTATCATGAGGTAAATTTTGCATCTTCATTATCTCATCTATACAACTTATGTTTTTGTCGAACTTTTTAAATTTAGAATTTTGCTTAATGAGATCTTCCTGTGTGGTTTTAAGAGTTTCTAATTCTAGTTTAAGTTCTTGACATGAGACACAGGGTTCTTTACTATTTTTACCTTTTTCCATTCGAATCTCCTTTTCTTTAAGCCAATAAACTTCATTTTCTAAAAGTGTTGTTTTGGTTTTTAAGAACTTATTTTTGTTTATGATTTTTAAAGTGATATCACACAGTTTGTTATATTCTACTTCTAAGGTTTCATCATCTATAGAAGAGTATGACAAGTCAGAATGTACCTCTTCTGTGTCATGAGCCATGAGAGCAACTTCGTCGTTCTTAGGTTCGTCGTCATCTCCTTCAATATCACTCCAAGCTCCACTAACAAAGGCTCTTTGAGACTTGTTCTTTGGAGGCATTGGACATTCTCCTATTAAGTGACTAGAATCACCACACCTATAACACTTCCTGTCTACCTTTCCTTTCCTATCATCATGGTCTTTTCGGAAGGATTTCTTTTCTTCACGAGGTGGTCTAACGAACTTTCCTCGTCTCCTAAAGAATTTCTTGAAATCTCTTACTGCCATGGCATACTCTTCGTCTTCGCTATTGGAGCAAGACTCTTCATCATCACTTGACTCTGCCTTACCTTTCAAGGCAATGGACTTCATCTTCTCCTTTTTTCCTTTAACTATTTCTGAGTCTTTTTCCATCACCATCTCTTGAACTTTGAGATTTCCTATGAGCTCGTCCAGTGTCATACTTGAAAAATCCTTAGATTCTTCAAAAGCTATCACCTTTGCTCTCCACTTCGGGTGGAGTGCTCTTAGAAATTTCCTGACAAAATTCTTGCTAGAAAAAGATTCGTTAAGTGCTTTAAGAGATGTAATAATAGTATTAAACCTAGCAAACGCACTATCAATGGTCTCATCTTCAGAGATAACAAATTGTTCATATTGTTGAACAACAAGATCAATTTTGTTATCTTTGACTTGTGAGTTCCCTTGATGAGTGATAATTAGTGATTGCCAAATATCTTTAGCCGTTTTACACATAAAAACTCTTTCATATTCTTTCTTAGGTAAGGCATTGTAAAGCATCATTTTAGCTTCATTATTTTTGGCAATCTACCTCTTTTTCTCATCACTGTGACGAGTAAGAGAAGTACCTACATCCCGACCACCTGAAATATCATTACTTATGGGCTTGTAATCACCCTCTACAATTATATACCAAAGATCTATGTCCTTTGACTTCACATACGTCTCAAAGCGATTTTTCCAATATATGAAACAATTTGGTTCAAATAGTGGTGGTCTTTGCATAGATTGCCCTTCTTTAAAATTTTCAAAATCCATTGATCGTTTCAAGTTTTTAAAATACAATATATTTTGAAAATCTTGATTAACACTGCTCTGATACCAATTGTGGAAAACTAGAAGGGGGGTTGAATAGTTTTACCATTTTTAAAATTAATTCGCTTTGTGACTTAACGTGATTTCAAAGTAAATATGCACAAAGAAACAATATAATATAAGTAAGTAAGGAAAGGAATGATCAAACCACACAACACAGATATTTATAGTGGTTCGGCTACAAGGACTCTCTTCCTTGCCATTCTCCACTCCTCGAGCCTCTAACTCGAGAGTTTTTCTTCACTAAGAAACAAGCTCCCTTCTAGGCGGAGAAAACCTTTACACGTTGCTTACTCTTTATCCGGTACTAAGCTAAACACCGGGTTCTTTACAATGGTACAATCACTCCCGTTGGTTCTTTCACAAGGGTACAACCACTCCTGACACTCTTTGTGTTTTAAGGAATAAAACACTAACCAAACTCTACTGAATAAATTATACAAACATTGATGTGTGAACTAATACAAAATCACACATAGTCTATACTAAAAGGATAACAACAGTAGGTTGATCCTTATATGCTTTGATCTCTTAGCTACAAAAGGAAAGATCAATGAAATGAAAGAATGATATGGGTTAGTGATATGTAAATGAATGAGTATGTATTTAAGCTATATGAGTGATAAAAATGCCCAAATGATCAGCTTGCTATTTATAGGAAAACTTATTCAACAGTTGGCGGATCTGGCGGATCCCTAAAATTAGATCCGCCCTTGTATGCGTTTGGATCCGCCACTACAGGACAGCTAAGAGATTCTCAAATCTTTCCATATGTTGCCATATCTTTCCATATCTTCCAATGTCAACTCTTTGGCTTGAAGATCAATACAAGATGATGCGTGGTTTTGCGACCTTACAACAGGTTTTACCTCTCGAGGGATCTCAAGAGGCTTGCAATCCCCACCAGGCAGTGTACCTGACCGATGTAGTATAGTGTAGTGGCAAGTACCGGGGGATTGATCGTTCTCTAGGGGAATAGTGTCGTTAGGATTGAAAAACTACTCTAATAGGTCTAAGGGTGAGGGAAGATTCTTTTTGTATTTTTATATTTTTTTATAAAAGCAAGTAAAATCTCGGGTTTGAAGGAGTGGGCGGAATTAGTTGCTAGTCAACTAACCCAAGTAACTACAAATGCAAATAAAACAAAATAACTGAAAATGAAAAGGTCGTGGAACTTATATGGAGAGAAATGTGTTTACTTAGATTTCCTTACTCCCTAACTATCTTTTACCGGTTGATTAGTGTGTATTAATTGCGTGGATGACGGGTGTATTCCTTAATACCAATCGTGGGGTGGCATACGTACTTCCCCAACTCTACAAGCTCCTACTTCACTCCTATATCGAGCCGGCTAAGAAGCTCCTAACATGGGATCACTAGAATTCGCTCATGCGTTAAATACAACCATAAAAACCTTAGTACGCATTGGTTCATGTTTCTTAAGACGTTCAAGCAAGTTACCGTATAGGAGGTTAGCCAGTTTTCTTAAGCCTAACATCGATAAACAATCATCCAATACAATTAATAACACACCAACAACCTATAATCAATAGTTAGGTTTCATTAGATCTAAGCAAACACAAGATAAATCTAGCCTAGCATGTTAATTAAAAGACAAGAACAAGATATAATCAAACAACACATAGACATATTGAATGATTAATTGATTACTTATCTTCAATTAAACATGGGAGATCCAAGGGTATAAAACCCTTAAAAATGGCAGAAAATTCGTCTTAGGGTTTCTCCTCACAAAGTTCCACACTAATGACTAAAAATTGCAAAACTATATACAGAATTTAGGGGCTGACGGCGTCACGTTGTAGGAGATGACGCCGTCACCTCGCCACGGCTAGGGTTCCTGGATGGTCTTCCTGACGCCGTCCCTCTTTAATCCTCAAAAATCCACTCTGGCGCGTCAAGAGTTGACGCCGTCACAATTGTGCTTGACGCCGTCTCTCTTTAACTTAAACCGTGACGGCCTTGATCACCTTAAAGGGTGACGCCGCCAGACTTCCTTTGTAAAACTTTCTGCCGCGTCACGTGTATTTATCATATCCACATCTTTTGCCAAGTCGTGACGCCGTCAGGAGCAATCCTTGACGCCGTCACGTGTACTTTTCCAGCAGCTTTTGAGACTTTGTCGTTTTCTTCACTTTTATGCTCCAAAAACGTCCAAAATGCTTTCTTTTCCAGATTTCTTCTCCAAAGTACCTAAAATGACAAAAGGAACGATTTAGGGCAATATTTGATCAAATAAATACGATTTAGGGCTTAAATGACCCCCTAAAAGCGATACACTTTTTGCTTCATCACAAGATATCTCAAAATCTTTCTAAAATTGTGTTCATGATGCATGCCATGATGTCATCCTAATATTTAAGAAATAAAGTTTTTAATTTTAAGAAGAAACTTGTAAATGTATATATGTATATAATGTTACTCCTAGAGATCTTGTAATATGTAAATATGTTTTAAAAGACTTATCACTATAAATGTAAAAGGCTTGTTCTTATATTTATGCTTTTGCTTAAAGATAAACTTTGTATTTGTCATTAACAAAATTAAGCAAAGATCGTAAAATATAAATAACGTTTTTTGGACTATACTTGTATTAACAAGTTTTATTAGTGCACTATTCATCCTAACTCACTTATAAGAATATCCTTTCTTGCTAGTATATTCTCAAAATCTTAGGGATTAACAGGTGCTGTGTCACAAAGCTTAGACAAGGAATAATTGATGACCATTCCACTAGAATGTTATGACGGATGATTTATTTCACTTCGGGGAAGAACCAATCTAAATGCTAGTGCTAGAAAAGATTAACAAACTAGACACAATAAGATTATGATTTTAGAAGTTAATGAAGCTTGAACAGTGGACATTTGTATACTTGAGAACGTTCTGTTTATATAAAAAAAATATGAAATACCCGCACTTGTTTGTTGTGCAAGGTTCCAGTAGTAGAGCCAGTTGAATTTTGGGGACAAAATTCTTTTAACGGGGTGATACTGTGAGAACCCTCACAAAATCAGATTAGTCAACGTTGACCATTGATCTGATACTTGAATTACACCCTAAAGTCTGGATTATATTTTTACTTGCTCATTTTGAATATAACCTAAGTTAGTTAAATAATAAATGATATTTAAAATATATGTTATATGTTAATTATACACTTTAATGATTATCCTAAACTATGTATTATCTGTTATAATTAAAATAAAAACAAACAAACCTAAGTCCTAGCCCATTCTCACGTATTGGATAAAATGAAGGGATAAGACCAAATCATTTAGTCATATTGGGAGGATTATTCTGCTCCCTCCTTACCTTAGCAATATACACGACATTTCCATATATACCACACGACATTACCATAGTAAATTACACGGCATTCCTAAATTTTTTTTGTCATTCACACGTTTTCCCTTTGTCCCTCTCCCTCCCAAGATCGACAACCAGAAACCCTAATAAAAAAAAGGAAACTAAGCCTAATCTCATTCATTTGCTGCCAAGATTCAAGTGGAAGAGGATAACAAGTTGGTGTCGATTGTTGCAGCCTTGGTGATCGATTCTGTCATTGCAGCCCTATTGTGAAATTGGTGGTGTTGGCTTGGTTTTCTTCTTTTGATCTCTCATACATCGGCCTAAAGGTATTCATGTACCTTTGTTTTCTTTCTCACATTCGACACATACTCATGACTAAGCAAGACTGAGAAAATCGTTGTAATCAGGTTAATATGCTGTTGTTGGCCTCGTTATTTTGTCACATGAAATCACACATGAATTAACAAGTTATACACCTCCTATGTTATTGTTTTGGGTTGTGTGATTGTGAGTTGTTTTGTGTCGTTTTAGCAGCCTCTTTTTGACCTAAGACTAAACTAAAATGAGCCCTAATATCAGCCTTAATAACACATTGAATGTAATATCAGCCCTAATATCAGCCTTAAAATCAAAAACCCTAGGCGTATGTAATATGGTTAACGAGGGGGGTTAACAAACTATGACTTTATGTTAATGAACCTGGTTGTTTAGCTCGTTAATCTTTGGAATGTTGGGCTGTGGTTGTAAGTCGACTTGTGTCTAATATCTGGATTTAATCATGTTGCTTATGTCGTGTTTAAAGTGGAATTGGATTTGTGGTCATTTGATTTCGAACCTGGCCTATCTATGTCAATCTAATAAGCAAACAACAATCCCTAAACTGATTTTAATGATACATTAATGAGGCCTTAAATTGAAAACCGTAAGTGATAAACTAACAAGGGCTTGTAACCGAATTGTAGGGTTTTCGTGTTATGATTTTATGTGCGTGATTTGCGTGCTTGTTGCCTCGTTAAATCTTGGGTTGAAGTTGTGTTTGTATGTGTGAGTCTTGGTGTCGATCTACGTCTAAAACAAACGTGTGTACATGTATTACAATTGGAGTAAAAAGGAATGGGTTGTGGTGTATTTTCCGTCTCACTAAACATGTCGTCCAGATTTTTGGGTCGGATTAAAGGGGGTCTAATTTAATGATGCCAACATGTTTTTGCAAGATTTTTTAACCTAAAACTAAGTTCAGGTTGTGTACGATCTTTATATAAAATTTTATAATTTTTGGAGGTCGGGTAGACGACTTTTTGATTTTTAGGACATTGATGTCAATCCTGAGTTTAGGAGTATGGAAATTCAGTCAGTTTTATGATTTTTCATTTACAAACTGTAAGGTATGGGAAGCCCCAATTTTGGCAGGGGAATATATAATATATATATTAGTTACTGGAATTTTTGTAGATTTTTCTGAAAGGTTGAAATGGGTTTGTCAAGGGTAAACTTTCTGGGTATTTGTGCAGTTATTTTTCTGGGCAGGTTTGGGTAAATGATTTTGAAATGGTACTATCACTTTGAAATAAAATATGGTAAAATTATTGTAAGTGCCCAACATGTAGTAGTATTCATGATAAATATTTGAGCTCCTCAGTAAACAATTAATATGGTATGAAATTCATAAATATCTCGACCAGAATAAGATGAAACCTGAACTATGTTATAAGTTAAGGATTTAGTGTAACCTAACTCCATTGAATGTATTTTGACCTAAATTACATTTGTAACATTAATACGGATACTCTTAAACATATGTTAGCCTAATTTTAGTAATGAAACCCTAGGCACAAATAATGAATAACTATAAGTATTTGAGAATCAGTTGTGACAATTAATGACCTTTAAAACGGACTCCTAAATAATAATGGATCCATAATTTATGTAGATACGTTGAAGAAGGAGTAGCTTGTGATTTCTTGATTTCTTGATTGCACTTGTAACATTTTCTCATCCGTGTTAAGGTTAGCTTTCGTGGTCCCATTTTACTTATATTTTTCTTTGGGGGAAAATGATACTCAAAGTTATTTCAAGTTTTTATGCCGTGCTTAAATGTTTGCTTTATTACTTTTGGACAATGTTGTGTGTATATAATTGCGTTAGGTGCACTAGTGGTATTTTGTGTGGTCTCATGTCTTGGGTGTAATCCACTTGACATGGGAATACTCATGTTGTAGCTCCAGCTAGTAGGCATGCATGTAGTACATATGTATTTCGGAGATGAAGATTTGTAGATGAAGAGTGTTGTGGTTTATATGGGTGGCTACCTGATTAGCCCGATGGGTGGCTACCTAATTAGCTGATGGGTGGCTACCTGATTAGCCCGATGATTATGATGTAACTGCTTTCCCTACACTTTATTATTATTATTTGCACACTTGTCCAATTTATATATCATGCACGGTAAATCTGGTTTTATTTACTTTAAACCTACGGACTCACCAACTTTATGTTGACATTTTAGAGTATCATTTTCAGGTGATCGATGATTGTATTTTGAAGGAACATGCATATTGAAGTCATACATTGTTCTCATATTAAAGTCCGAGTGATTTGGCCAAGTCCTTTTTCTAAAGACTTAAATTTGATAAGATTAAGACTTGTGTTTTCATTATCCAGTTTTGTATAAAAAATCTTATGGTAACATTGTAACTTATTTCCTAAATCAATTATGGTGTTGTTCTACTATCTTATGCGATGTTAAATTTTTGTTGCACCTCGTGTTTCCGCTCTTAGCGGGGTGTGACATAAGATCACAGTGAATATTTTCCATACTTATCAAATACTAAAAATATGATAATTATCTGATTTAAAATCTTAATTGACAGCGTTGTGAAAGAGATAATTGCTTAGTATCCTTTATAGAAATTCGGCCACATAATCTAACCAAAAAATTGAGGTGGTTCAGTGGGTAACACACCACATAATATGAACATGGTATTGAGTTCGAATCCATGCATGTGATTTTTTGACGAATAAATTAACAACCGGATTATTGCATACGTGGACTTTGACGTGCGGATTATTGCCTACATGGCCTTTGACGTGGACTTATTTGTGATGATGTGGCTTTATCTAGTCATGTTTATCCTGTTATATATATGTTATGGATATATCTACATTATATATAACAGGAGGCGTTTGACCATTTTAAAGCCACATCATCGATTTTAATGCCACCTCATAATACCACATAAGCACATTCTGTTCCATGTCATCAGTTTTTGTCCATGTTGGCAATATGTTTTATTAATTTTCGGATTAATAGTTTTTTTTTTTAAAAATAAATTTTCATAGGTTCGAACCTAAGCCATTTAATCCAAATACAAATGCTTCAACCACTAGATCAAGCCACCTTTTGTGATTTACAATTCAAAATAAGTAATACTTAAATAATTCATATTACATGGAAGGATGAGTATGGGAATCCCTACAACTTAGATGATAATCTAAGAAAGTAATTAAGGTTTAACCAATTTTCAAATCATACGGAAATTTATTCGGTATCCCTTCCTTCAAGCAAAACACACAAAAAAACCCTAAAAAAATACCGAACCAAAAATAATAATTTAAAAAAAAAAAAAAAAAAAAAAAAAAAAGCCGCCGTCATCATCATCATATTTTTGTAGGTTTGTATAATTAGCTACGTGTGCATGATTTAGACAAAACCTGCCCAACAACTGTAAGTTTTAATTTAGCATTTGTATCAACTTAGTTAAAATGGTGAATATGGTCTCAAATTACTTATTGCAATATTAAGTTTTTTATTTTACCGGTTATTAAGCTCAGCATTGTGTTTGTTTATGTAGATCAAGAATGCTATCTGCTCTCAACTGAATAAGGCAAATGTGGCCTAAATAAACTGGAAGAACTTTTATGCATGAGAGGTATATTCTTTGGTCCTTCGAATGTGTTCAAATATGACCAAATAGTTGTAATTATCTTTCTTATGTAATATTAGAGAAATGACCTGAATAAGTTTTACTCCAATATGATTTCACAATGATCGATAATTTTTTATTTTGCTTCTTTAATGCTTTATTATGTTCATAATTGTTGCATAACTTTTGTGAATATTAGGTGTGTTTGCAGGTGGGTCTATTTAAGAAATTGATTACGTACCATTATTATATTGATACCTTTTTAAAGTTTTGTTTCGCTGAAATCAATAGGCATTTGACTGGGAACTCCCTCAATAACAGTGTTCCTGATTGGATAATTAGAGATGATGGAAGGTATGTTTTACCAAAATTCGTTTGAGTATTACAAATGTATTACATGTATGTTCATTAAAAATCCTCACTATTCAGTATATATACTTTCTTTATATATACACTTTACCTGAAATTGTTCTTATTAGTATATAAGTTAACTAAAAGAGAGCGCATGCCGTTAAGAATTATATATCGGATATGGATTCAGAGTTAAGACAACATCTGGGGGATTATTGGACCGGGTATAATGAGGTTAGCGTTTAAAATTACGTTTAAATATGTTGTTTTTGTGACTAAAATAACCTCTTATGTGACTGAACCCATATTAATAATCACTTACTGACCCGTGATATACGTACATACGTAATGAGTCATGGGAATTCGAATACCATCACAATAATCTATTTTTCTTCTTATGTAATGTGTCATAATTGTTGCAGGTTGAAGTTTGCCCATTTTTTGCAAAGTACACATTTGCTTAAGGCTTCAAACAAGATTAGGGAAGTCATTAATGGGATAATAGCGCAAAGGAGAAAAGACCTTGCTGATGGAACCGCTACTCCTATTTGAGATTTGCTTTCTCATATGGTTGCAGAAGTTGATAAATGGAATCAGGAGTCTGATGGTGCTCCCACGACAAATGGTGACATGTTAAGTGACTTGCTAGGGTTGCTTATTGGTGGTCATGACACGATTAACACGACGGTCGTGTTCATAATGATGATGCTTGTGGAATGTGGATCACCCTGATGTGTACCAAAAAGTTCTAAACGGTAAAACCAACATCCAGTTACATCTTGGTATTATTTGATAACAAACTAATACGCTATTGTTTTATCAAATAAAAATAGAGCAAATGGAGATAGCCGAGGGGAAACCGCAAGGTGAACTACTGACATGGGATGACCTGCGTAAAATGAAATACTCATGGAACGTTGTGTGTGAAGTGCTAAGGATGCGACCACCAACAGTTGGTGCTTTTTTTGTTGCTAAAACCACTTTCACATATGTTGGCTTCATAATACCTACAGGATTGAAGGTAAATGATATCTTTCATAACCATAGTTAAATCTTTAAGGCGATGATTTAACCAAATATTTAGGCTCATTCCAGATGAGAAAGTGGTAATTGATCTACTTCCAAGGCCAGTTCATGGGCTTCCAATCAAGCTCATTCCTCACAAGACAAAAGTTTGAGTTTTTATGCCATATTGGCACCATAATAAGAATAATTGTTGTATTTCTTCTTTTTTTTCGGGGTTTATTGTATTTCTTCTTCTTTTTTCTTTTAAAAGCTTTTTTATCTTATAATTACATACAACTTAGGTTTAACTCTAGCTACAACTTCTTCATTTATTAGGAACTTATTCAGAAGCTACTCTGGTGGGAATCACAGGTAAGATTGTGCGGTACATATGCTTATTATGATAAATTGAACATACATTTACTGAGATGCTCACTAAATATATAAAGCATAGACCTTGGAAAGTGCCTTAATTAGAGGCTTTCCATGCTCCAAACGTGAGAAACACACCTTCTTGTTGTGTTGCATTTTCTTCTTAAAACCAAAATATGCATTTTATGTCTCCGCTTTTGTCTAGCGTACTATTCAGTACATATCAATTGTGGCGGGCCAGAGGTCACCATTGGAAACAAAGTTTTTGAAGATGATCAATAAATTCTAAAGTTACTTGGTGGCTTCTTGAATAGATGAGAAAAACACTACAGGGAGGTTAGTTACTAGATATCTCAAACTAATGATTTAGCCATTAACTCTAACTTACACAACAGAATTACCATTCTTACGCATTGTAAATCCTATTGGCTCCATCGAATATGTAAAATTTTTAAATATTTTAACTGTAAAAATATTTATGTTTAAGTGTTCTAGCAGCCTAATAACGTTATACACTTATACTCCATATTTTAGAAGTTTACTGTGAGAACATTGAGCAATAGTTTTAAAGCCTTTTTGTATAAAAAGTCATGCATGCAAGAAAGAAGTATGAAGAACTACTAGGAAATGCTCTTTGATTAAGTGAAGCATTAAATATAGCATGTCTGTTGTGGTCACGAATGGTTGAAAAGGTGGTTCAAATATCAGGCACTGGAACGTTTAGGACATGTTGACGAAGTTGTGAATGAGAGAGTATGTATATGCATTCTAATTGTTCATATTGTAACATTTTAATTTATATCACATCCTATCGATTACATACTTTTGTGTGATTTTTGTATGCAGTTACAAGTTTGACTTTCCTATACCAGAGAATATCAAATTACCAATGATGCAATCCAATTAATCAAGAATTATTTTATTCGATGGTTGATCAATTATGTTCAATGCAGGACATGGATCATGAGAATTAGAGATACAAGAACACAAGATATAGAGTTTCAAGAGATTTGAAGGTACACATTTTGATATATTATTCTTGACTGAGAATCCATATATGTTTAATACTTGCTTCTGTATGCAATATGTGTTCACGCACACAATAACATGAACTCCTCACTCTACCAAGTCAGTTTTGAGTCATGATTGTTTGCTAAGATCGAGGTTACATCATATAGGTGAGGAAAGCCTATTATGCTAAGCATGTAATTTAGGGAAAAAGATACATGCATATCACGACTCACGATTTCAAAGTTTTCTATGGTTTGATTGAATATACAAACCTCCCATCAGTTCATGTTTCACACAAGCTTATTTTTGTTTTCTGGTACATGAATTAAGGTTAATGAGAGATCAATCATGCTGATGACACACCCTTTTATCTTAAATCATCTATGTTTGATTTCAAGTAAGTGTTTGATTTTCAGTAAGTTGACGGTAGTGCTTTTTATATACCATGCAGCTGCCAAAGAAAAGGGAGGAATTAAAATCATCTTACTCACAGTTATTCCGGGGATTCTTCTTAAAGGCTTTAGCATTCTATTGTTTTGGTATGCATGGGTGAAAAAGAATCATGCTTGTCAAATGGTTAAGGGTAAGACGTTGTACTACATCAAAATCGTCGTGCACTATTACAAATTCTCCAACAGTGAAGTCTTTATTTTTTCACTGCCTATGAACTATTGAATGAATCTAAAAGCCAAGAAGGAATGGAACTACCATTATTTTGTTTCTCTACAATAGCTGATGCCACTGCCAGTTTCTCACCAGAATTTAAAATTGGAGAGGGTGGATTTGGACCTGTTTATAAGGTATTAACAAAATGCAAATTTCATACAGTTACTATAAAGTTGATAAGGAGTTTGCATACATTAAATAACAGCTCTTTTATTTTATTTTTATTTTATTTATTTATTTTTCCACTTGTCATGTGTTTCAGTCACCATACTTTAATTTTTTTATATACGAGTCATTACTTTAATTTTGTATATACGAGTAATTAAAAAGATGGTTTTATATCCCATTTCAATCATTTTCATTTGCAGCCATCTTTTAGTGACTCGAATAAGATGCAAAATAATATTTTAATGACTCAAATTACAATTCAAAATTTACACTCGCTAAACCTTGCCAAATGAAAGAACCATCCCCTCAACTCGTATTCGAGTAGTCAATTGCATAGTCATTTCTTACTTAGAATATTAGTTTAAAAAACTTATGCATGTTTGTTGCTTATACAAAAAGAAAACAAATATATAAATGGAGACGAGAAGCTTTTTGGCTGTTGCATACAAGGAGACGAGAAGATGTTGATCTATGAGTATATACCAAACAGAAGTTTAGTTTTTTTAACATGGTCACAATTCGTCTTGCAGGTTCTGTTGCTACACAAATGATTCTAACACAGCCTGCCACTGAATTTGTTGATTCTTTTGAATTTTGTAACTTCATAAAAATGAAAGAGTACTTTAAAGGCTCATTAAATGTGTGGGATCGTGCACTTGATGGGGGGGTGCACCAGGATATTGACGTATGTGCTCTTGGTGGACTTGCCAATCATTTATCCAGGCTAAAGGTGAGAGGTTTCAAGGGTGGCAATTTAAAGTCATTCTCTTATGGATGGGTTGAATCGGGTTATGCTTTATCTCTAACGGGTCAAGTGGGCAAAAAGTTTAGTTATTTTATAATAACATATAGTGCTATAAGTTGAATCTGGATATTAATATTGTAACAATAGGATTGACAATTTCAACACATTTTTCGTAACGGGGTAGAGTTGGGTTAGGTTTTTTATGCAATGTTTCATATAGGTAGAATTTCTGCAAAATCTGCTATTGCTAGGTTTTATGACCTTTCGAGTGAGCCGCGTTTGTAGACTCAACAACAACTTTTTAAGGTAACAATCATATAACTTGCAAACCTTTTAAATGTTACACGATTGAGTAGCCCAAGCACTAAGTAAGCTGATCAGTAAGCAAAACTGATCATGTAAGTAGTTCAAGTTGGACGGGCCGCTTTTGTGTTTCCCCTTTCTGCTATCATTAATTTCAAGCATAGAGGTTGCCCGTTCATCAAAGATCACAGTTAAACACCAGGTAATTAATGTGATTCCCATTCCAGGTGTCAATTAAGTTGCTCTTTGATTTATAGAATATAATTTTTGAGTACATCATTCTAAAAAACATCATAACTAATGTTAACACAACAAACGGTGTCAGAGGCACCTGTTGCTCCCAATAAACCGATTAGAACGTCTATATCCAAAACTCTAACCTCTAAAACTAAATTCAAACCTGGAAATTAAGAGGAAAAACCCATAAAAGCACATGTCCAGAAAGAAGAGAAAACATGCAATGAACAATCTAATAGAAGCGCGTCTATAAATCCTGTTGAAGCTAAAGGTCAAATAGAAGTCACTGCAGCACCTGTTTTGAGGTAAGATATCCTTTTTGGAGGTTGAACTTTACGTGAATTTGTTTAATATATGTATGTAATAGGATTAGACGTCTTCTTTGTAGTTTATGTTCAAAGGTTCTTAGAGGATTGGGGTTCGGCAAGTTAGTACTTTTACATTGTTTAATGTGGAAAATGATAATTATACTAATAGGAGAAATCAGAACTCTTAGATATGTTATTTACTTTGTTTTGATAGGCACTAAAGTGTTCGTGACAGTCTTTTTTGCTGAAGTTTTAATGTCAAATTATGCATGACATAACATAACCAAAAGCTCCAGAATCACAACTAAGTACGTATGCTGAACATCACCTGTAGTAATGTCTGTTAAGCTATCAACTAAACTTGCTACTTATTTTAAGAGTTGCCAAATTTGAGGAGAAGTGGCTGTAGCTTTTTCCAAAAGTTAATGAAGAGGTAACTTTTATAATTGAAATATTTTGAACTATTTTGCATTTGATATCTGACCAAGCAAAAATGTTAAATTCGGAAAGGAGATAAACAACTACTTGGCTCCTGAAGTTAGTCGATGGTAAGCTTAGACCATTTGGGCTCGGCTGGTGTTACAGAAATGTGCGGTTTGGTCAAGATGGATACGAGCCAATTGTGTTTGTGAATTGTCCTGTTTCGACACAAATGCAATATGAGTACTAAACAGATGTGTGTGGTGTGTCATTGAGATCAAACTTTGAAGCATAAATTTACTTTGTATATTTTAATTGTTCTATAAATCTTAGCATTCATTTGAGTTCTCAAACTTTGAAGTAAATTTACTTTGTATATTTTAATTGTTCTGTAAATTTTAACGTTTATTGGGATTTTTAATTGTAATATACTTTATTCTTACAAATATCTTAGTATAATAAACATTTATTAACACCATTCTTTAGCTAAATTACTTTTTTTTTTTTTAATTTATTACTCCGTAATGACAGATGTGTCTGAATGCACATCACAGTAAAGCTTGAACCAAAAGAACAAAGGGATGCAGACGCAACAAGTACCGAGAGGAATGGTTCCCGTTCAGATAGTTTGGATATGCATATCCTGGAAAGACTCATTTTAATGTTGATTATACCTATAGCTTATTTTCATTAACTTAAGTTTTTTAACGATATTTATAAGGCTTACTCTCCCATCAAACGGGCTATGCTTTGATACTTTGTTCTTGCGTACCACTTTGAAACTTTTTTTTCTCTCATATTCGATAACCGTTTATTTCTTTTCATTCTTAATAAATTCAATAAAAAATTTGGTACGTTTATATTTTATTTTTCGTTAACTAATACCTTCAAGCAATATTTATAACTAATTCCCGCCCATCGGCTGGGCTTCCCAAACAATACACAATTACTTGCTGCAGTGTGCTCAACAACAACTTTTAATAAAAGTAAACGCAAAAAATTTCCACAAGCATGCATGTCTCTTCAATGGTGAGTTTTCATCACCGACAAACAATATGCAACTCTCTCAGAAGTGAAAAATAAATACATTGAAAATTGTTTTTTGTCAAATTGTTTAATAATTAATAACTGTCAACTAATTTTCATGTTTAGCGCATTAACAAACAAGGCCTACTTAACTAATATCTTACAAGGAACTTTATAAGTCATGCCCGCCCATCGGCGGGCCTTGAAAGCTAGTATGTATATATATATATATATATATATATATATATATATATATATATAAATATATATATATATATATATATATATTCAAGATATTAAAACACAAACTTTATTTTAATGATAAATAAGAAGTGAATAAGTAATTGTGATCATTAATGAAATAACAAATCAATAAAAGAATTCAATATCTTATGAGAAAAAAAAAATTCTTTTGATCGGTTTATTCACTTGTTACACTCCTCTTCCTCTTGACTCTTGAGTTTCAGCAGTTACAATGTTTTTATCCAAAAAATGCAATATTAAATCAGTAATATTGGTAGGGGCTGATTGTTTCTATTCTTAAAATATTGGGCTTTTGGCTTATATTATAATGGGCCTATTGGAATAGTTTGGGGAGGCCTAGCACCCACTAGTCCCGCCACTACCTCCGCCCCTGTATCTGATGCCTCGGGAGGGGAAGAAGAAGACGACGCCACATGTGGTGGAGTAGACATCGATATAGAATAAAGAAAAAATTACACGTTTGGTCCCTGTGGTTTGCTCAGATTTCATGTTTAGTCCCTAAGTTGTTTTAATTACACCAGAGATACCTATTTTTAAAACCTTGCACTCATTTAGTCCCTATTTTGGATGGAATATTGGAATGGGCCTATTGGAATAGTTTGGGGAGGCCTAGCACCCACTAGTCCCGCCACTACCTCCGCCCCTGTATCTGATGCCTCGGGAGGGGAAGAAGAAGACGACGCCACATGTGGTGGAGTAGACATCGATATAGAATAAAGAAAAAATTACACGTTTGGTCCCTGTGGTTTGCTCAGATTTCATGTTTAGTCCCTAAGTTGTTTTAATTACACCAGAGATACCTATTTTTAAAACCTTGCACTCATTTAGTCCCTATTTTGGATGGGTCGTTATTTTGACCATTAAGTGTTTAAATAATATTTGCCCGTTAGTCCCTCCGTTAATATTTTTTGCACCGTTAGTCCTCATTTTCTAAAATGAATTAAAAAGGGCATCATGGCTCAAACTCAGGTCTTGTTGCCCAAAAATCAACGCCCCAACCACTGGACTAAGCGTCCAGTGGTGTAATTATATCAAAATAAATTCTACATAACCTTTTTTTTTGCTCAAACTCGTTTTTATCCGTTTTCGTCTGTTTTTATACGTTGTCGTTCATTTTTTTACGTTTTCATCCATCTTTTTACGTTTTTGTCCCTTTTTTTACGTTCTCCTTCGTTTTTTACGTTTTTGACCGGTTTTTCTATGGTTTTGTCCCTTTTTTACGTTTTTATACGTTTTCATCCGTTTTTTAACGTATTTGACCTTTTTTACGTTCCTTTTCGGTTTTTTACGTTTTCGTCTATTTTTTTACGTTTTCAACCATTTTTATCTGTTCTCATCTGTTTTTTACGTTTTTGTCCATCTTTTACGTTTACGTCTGTTTTCGTCCCTTTTTTTACGTTTTCGTTCGTTTTTATACGTTTTGGTCATCCATTTTATATGTTTTTGTCTGTTTGTTTATGTTTCCGTCCATTTTTAAATGTTTTCATCTGTTTTTTTATGTTTTGTCCGTTGTTATATGTAACACCCCCAATTCAATGATGCAGCGGAATTCAAACTGGGTGTTACTCGACGGCACAACAGTCATAATAATAGAAAACGATCTCTAACTGAGTCGTTTTAAAAAGGATTTATCATTCAAATAATATATCAGAGTTTATAAGATAGGTCCCAAAAGGTTCCATGTTTACAAAATACATCAATATAAAGTCATTTGATGTTGTTTTGAATGATAAAATAAGTTATAGCCTTTTTGATTTAGTCCGTGCCCCTCCGTGCCATCCTTGATCACTTATGCACCTGAAATACATGCTTAAAACTGTCAACACAAAGGTTGAGTGATATTCATAGAGTTTGTTATAGAGTTGAACACAATATGTTGGTAGCGTGAGTTATAAATTCACACTCATGGTTGGAAAACAAAATAGTTATTATTATCCACTAATCTCATGTAACCAATACGTTAACGTGTGCCAATATCGATCGGTTGATTTCCCCGGTGGGTACTTTGCCAACATACCTAAGACTCAAATATAGTGCGTTTGATTACCGAACCCAGTCAATACAAACGGGATTCGTCAATCCCAATAGGCCTATTCACTAAGATTCGCGCTCACTATCCTAGTGATTAAATGGTTCATGATATGGGGACTTTGAGTGGCAATGATGGTACTTAGTGATAATAAAACAATCATATAGCATACAATTTCAAAGCATTGTGTTCGGTTAAAATAGCATGTATTCCCCCCAAGGGTTTGTAAAATAATTAAGTAATGGAAAGTGGGGCTATGAACTCACCGTGAGTTGGATTGTGTTATGGTGCTTAAATGAGTTCGATGGATAAGTCGGGAATTCTTTAAGTGCAACCTACAATAGAACGTTGCGACTTAGGTTTGGAGTAATGTCTAATAATACAAAGATGAGCCTATATATTCCTTGCATTTTGTTCATGATGTAGTACTTAGTGTGTCAGGTAGGTTGTTGTATAAAGATGGTTTATGAAACATGTTTAGTTTGTATATCTCGTACTACCGTTCGGGCCATCATGATTCAGAGGTCATGTAGCAAACGTTCGAGGAGCTAGGACACTTTAATTCGTAAATCCAGCAACTCGTCGATCCGTTTACCGAAATGAAACCCCTCACATAAAGCTCCCTAATATTGTAGTATTTGATAGAAAATATATTTTGCTTATTTGATTATATGACACATTAAGAGTTTATAAATACAATAAATAAACTTAACAAAGTCCATAAGTATTTAAATCATGAACATAATATAAGGACCATATATAGCATGAAATAAAGGTAAGAAACATATAAATGATATTGAGCAAGAGTGGGTGTTAGTGTTCTTACAACTTTTGGCTTTCACTTAAGAAAGGAAATCAAGGATTTAAGAACAAGAACTAGAACAATTCCTCCCTCGGAATCCTTAAAAACCCGAAACCAAATTAAGATTATAACGACGTCTTTTTGGAAACCCGAAGTTATTCGAAGATTATAACGACGTCTTGGTGGAAACCTGAAGTTATTCGAAGATTATAACGGCTTCACTTGAAAACTTTGAAGAAAAGAAGATCAAAACCTAGTTTTCTTTCAAGAGCACAAGATTTTTATTTCAAAATCTATAAGAAGTGCCTTTAGGGTTTAGGACTTTAGGTTATAAGAAAGGAGGGTGCAAGTTTTAATGAAGGTTTAGGTCAGTATTTATAGGAAGCATTTAGGGTAGTTTTGTAAATACATTATTACACATGTAATGATCTAATTAGGGCTGAGCATCGGGCCGGATCCCGACCCGACCCGATTTGTCCCGATACCGACAGAGGGATAAAATGCATACCGATACCGATCCGACTTCTAGTCGGTTCGGTTCGGTTTAAGTTCGGGCTTATCGGTTTCGAACTCGGGTATGATCAGCCAAGCCCGACAATAACGATCTAATTCCCCATTTCTGATAACAAGCTGATAACAGCAGTTTATCCAAAAAAATTATAACTTCAGTCAAGATTACATCCATATGCCATTCGTATCAGTATAAATGTAAAATTCAATACCAGCAAAGTAGCAAGCAACCATCTAATTCCCCATTTCTCTATAAATAATTTTAAAAAGGCAAATAAACAAAGTAATTAACTTTGTTAATCCAAAAAAATTATAACTGAGTAAACATCTAATTCCCATAGAGATTATAACTAAGTAAACATCTAATTCCCACAGAGATTAAAGTCATTAAACATGTAAAGTTGTAAACAAAGTACTTACCAGTTACCTCCATTATCAGTAATCATTATCATCATCATTATTACATTATAACATGTTTGTAAAATACATATATCTATTTGGTTTGTAACAAAAAGAGGAAACACTTTTAAGTCACAACAACAACAAAACTAAAGACACAACAACAAGAAGTTCATCATCATCGATCTACAAGAAGTTCATCATCATCAATCTATAAGAAGAGGAAACATTTTTCCATTGGGAGATAGATTTTTTTTTTTTTTTGGGAAGGCTGGGAGATAGATAGATTTGAGGGAGAGAATGGAGAGTTGTGTGTAGATGAGTTAGATCTGGGATAATGATGGAGGGAGATGGAGTGGAGGGTAGGTAAAATGTATATACTATATAAAAGGGATTCGGGACAGTCGGTTATACTCGGGATAATGTCGGTTTTTAACCCGACCCGACCCGAAACCGACTTCCACTAATTATTAAAACCGACTCCCGACCCGAGAAGCTATTTTTTGGTTTTGGGATCATCGGTTTATGTCGGGATCGGGTCGGTTGTCGGGACTCGGGCGGTTTTGCTCACCCCTAGATCTAATGAATCAAAGGCTAGGATCAAGCCACCAAGGGATGACTCCCCCCTCTATATGGTGGTTTGAAATGGCTAGGGAGGAAGACTTGGTCAATTTTTGGTGTTATCCTATTTACGGAGTGAGTTTTGGCTCCGTTAATCGCTAACCGTAAGTTATTAGGCCACAAAACGTAAAACCGGGTATTGTAAAAATAAGAAACTTGAAAGAATGATTAAACTTGTCAATATACTCTATAATAAAATATAAAATGAGTGGTAAGTTCAATCGGGTTGCTTAAACCCTGTTAAAACTGGAAAAGCGGGTCTAAAACGCGTAATACATAAAACGTACGAAAGTTGCGTAAAATTGAGAAAAGTAAAATGTAACTTTTCTAATATGAAGATAATGGGTTAAAATGGCCTATAATGTCTAGATTGTGCTCATTCTAGTGTTGGTTGGTGTTAAACGTCTTTTAGACCTAAAACCGTAAGCCTAATAATCAATGAATGATTTATAAACTCAAAGAAAGATTTAATGGTCAATGGAGGAGGGAAAATATGTTGACTTTTTCAACAATATAAAAGCTTCTAAATACCTTAGAAAATATGGTGCAGGTGAAGGCTAAGGTTGCGGATAAGTGAAAGTGCTTAAAACGCAAGTTTAGTTCTGCAAGACACATGGTCTATTTGGTAACATTTTGAATTAATTATCAAAAATTCCCTAATTGATTGTGATCATTCTAAACATTAATCTGATGCGAGGAAAATTGGCGCAGTTGGTTTTCGTTATGCGCAGGATGTTTAAACGACGTTTAAACCAAACGTATAATTTCTTAATATTTTTTGCGAAAATGACCCGACAAGCGTCAAACTTTTATTTTGTCATAGAAATAATTTATCTCATGAGAATATGAAATAAAAATTTTGGAAATGAATAGTGCCAGTGAATAGTAAAAATGAATAGTAAAAATTTCAGGAATAGAAGTTAACCTGAAATGTGAATTATTACAGTCTCTACCCCTTAAGAGAGCTCCGTCCCGGAGATCACTTTTCTTTAGGTGTAGAAGCCTTGTTGGTAAAAAGATGTGGGTATTTCTGACGTATCCGGTCCTCTCGTTCCCATGTGTATTCTGGACCACGTCGTGAGTTCCAACGAACCTTGACAATTGGAATTCGGCTTTGTTTGAGTTGTTTGACCTCTTGGTCCAGGATTTCTACTGGTTCCTCGATGAATTGGAGATCGTCATTGAGTTGGATTTCATCGAGTGGTATGACGAGTGATTCGTCGGATAAGCATTTCTTCATATTAGATACATGAAAAGTGGAGTGTACACTACTGAGTTCGGATGGAAGCTCAAGTCTGTACGCCACTGGACCAACCCTGGCTAGGATTTTGAATGGTCCGATGTATCTTGGGTTTAGTTTTCCTCGTTTACCGAATCGTATAAAGCCTTTCCAAGGCGATACTTTTAGCATAACCCTATCTCTAACTTAGAATTCTTGGGGTCTGCGTCGCGTGTCGGCATAACTTTTCTGTCGATCTCTTGCGGCTTAAAGTCGATTCTTGATTTGTAAAATCTTCTCCGTTGTTTCACGAATGAGTTCTGGACCAGTGAGTTGAACATCTCCCACTTCGGCCCAACAGGCAGGTGAACGACACTTTCGGCCGTAAAGCGCCTCAAATGGTGCTGCCTTGATACTTGCGTGATAACTGTTGTTGCAGGAGAATTCGATTAATGGCAGGTGAGTATCCCATCCTTTTCCAAAGTCGATTATACAAGCTCGAAGCATGTCCTCCAGCGTTTGAATGGTTCATTCACTCTGACCATCGGTCTGAGGGTGATACGTTGTACTCATGTCTAGCTTTGTTCCAAAGGCGTCTTGGAGTGACTGCCAGAAGTTTGAGATGAATCTACCGTCCCGATCAGATATGATAGATATTGGTGCACCATGTCTCGAGACTATTTCTTTAATGTACAGTCTGGTTAACTGATCCATTTTGTATGTCTCTTTAATTGGTAAAAAGTGCGCGGACTTTATGAGACAATCAACTATGACCCAGATGGAGTCATAACCGCTTGATGTCTTTGGAAGCTTGGTAATGAAGTCCATTGTAATTCGTTCCCATTTCCACATAGGAATCTCAGGTTGTTGTAACGGACCGGATGGTTTTGATGTTCGGCTTTTACTTTGGAGCATGTAAGACATTTGCGAACGTATGTTGCAATATCGGCTTTCATGTTTAGCCACCAATAGAGTTGTTTAAGATCCTGATACATCTTATCAGATCCTGGATATACGGAATATTTAGATTTATGGGATTCGTACATGTTCAAGTCTCGTAGGCCACCATAAAGTGGTAACCAACTTCGACCTTCGAAGCATAGAGTTTCGTCTGAACGGGTTTCGAATTTCTTCCGTATCATGCCATCTAACTTTTCCTTTTTGATGTCTTCTTGTCTCACTGCTTCAGCTTGAGCGTGAAGAATTTGAGCGGGAAAATTAGAGTTTATGGTAAAGACTAAGGCTCGGACTCGTAATGGTTTAACCCGTTCCTTTCGGCTCAAGGCGTTGGCTACTACGTTTGCCTTTCCTGGATGGTAGTGAATGTCGCAGTCGTAATCACTTAGTAATTCCAACCATCGACGTTGCCTCATGTTTAGTTCTTTTTGGTTCAAGATGTGTTGAAGACTTTTGTGATCGGTGAACACAGTATATCTAGTACCGTATAGATAGTGTCTCCAGATTTTTAGTGCAAAGACTACAGCTCCTAACTCTAAGTCATGAGTGGTGTAGTTTTCCTCATGTTTCTTGAGTTGTCGTGAAGCATAAGCAATGAATTTCTCACGTTACATCAACACGGCACCCAAACCTTGGTGCGATGCATCACAGTAGACTACAAAATCTTCGATCCCATCTGGCAATGCTAGAATAGGGGCACTACAAAGTTTTTGTTTGAGAATTTGGAAGGCTTCTTCTTCATCTTCGTTCCAAATGTACTTCTTGTTTTTCTGGGTTAGCTGGGTCAAAGGTTTTGCTATTGAGGAAAATCCTTCGATAAACCTTCGGTAATACCCAGCTAGTCCTAGAAATTGACGAATTTCTGTAGGTGTGGTAGGTGTTGGCCAATCTTTGATAGCTTCAATTTTAGCGGGATCGACGTGTAAACCAGTGTTTTCAATCACATGCCCAAGGATATCGTCGATGAATACTATCACGAATTTGTCTAGGTATGGCTTACACACTCGATTCATGAGATCCATGAATACCGCCGGTGCGTTAGTCAACCCGAATGGCATTACTTGGAATTCGTGGTGACCATATCGTGTCCTAAAGGCTGTTTTTGGAATATCTTCCTCACGAACCTTAACTTGATGGTTACCTGATCGTAGGTCAATTTTGGAGTAATAGGTTGAACCTTGTAACTGATCGAATAAATCGTCAATTCTTGGTAATGGGTATCGGTTCTTTATTGTTAACTTGTTTAGTTCACGATAATCAATGCACATTTGTAATGATCCATCTTTCTTCTTTACGAACAATACGGGAGCTCTCAAAGGTGAGGAACTAGGTTGAATAAATCCCTTGTCCGAAAGTTCTTGTAATTGATTTGATAGCTCTTGCATCTCTGACGGTGCTAGCCTATAAGGTGCGCGGGCTACTGGCGCCGCTCCTGGTGCTAAATCAATTTGGAATTCTATTTGACGATTTGGTGGAAGTCCGGGTAAGTCTTCGGGAAAGACTTCGGGAAATTAACGTGCGATGGGAACATATTCAAGATGTGTTTCTTCGGATTTCTTTTCGGTTACGTGTGCTAGGAAGGCATAACATCCTCTCTCAATGTATTTCAAGGTTTTGATACATGAGATGATATTTAATCGGGTTCCACTTTGATCACCAAGGATGACCAAAGTTTCTTTGTCACAAGGAATGTGAACAACCCTTTCACCACAGATGATGTTAGCTTGATGTTTAGATAGCCAATCCATGCCGATGACTACATCAAAACTTCCAAGTTTGATTGGCATAAGGTTGATGTTAAATGGGTGGTCTAGGAGATTAAGGGTACAGTCTGGGATCACGGTTTTAGTATTTACTAAGTTACCGTTAGCTAGTTCAATACTGTAATTTGTGTTTAGAATGATTGGTGGGATACTAAGTAAAGGCGCAATTCTAGTAGATAAAAAGCTCATATCAGCACCAGAATCGAATAAGACTTTAACAGGAATGTTATTGAGTGAGAACGTACCAGTAACCACATTCGGGTCCTGTTGTGGTTCACCGTTGCCCATGATGTAGGCTCTACCACGAGCACCTCTGCCTTGTTGACATTTGTTTTTGAAGTGTCCTTTTTTGCCGCACCCATAACATGTAACTATTGGCTGAGTGTTAGCTCCAGTGGCCCTGCTTTTACAATCCTTGGCAAGATGTCCCGGCTTTTGGCACTTGTTGCACTTGGCGGGGCAGGGACCTACATGATGATAGTTGCACTTAGTGCACTGTTGTTGGTCCCAGCATATCCACCTCCGGTTGGTGCAGCAACATAAGCCGTTGCGGCTTCTTTTCTTTAGTTTTGGTGGTTATGATGGTTGTTGTTTCCTCCACGGTTTCCATCCCATGGTCGCTTGTTGTTATTGTTTCTATTGTTATTGTGGTAGTTAGAGTTTTTGTTGAGGTTTTGCTTTTGGGTAGCTCCCGATCGCACCATTTGATCCGTGAGATTGCGAGCCAATCGCATAGCTTCATCAAGTGCCTTGGGAGCGGATGCAGTCACGTTCCCTTATGTACTTGGTGGGATTCCCCATATATACCCTTCCAACAGTTTCTCAGTTGTTGAAACCATTGTTGGACATAGTATTCTTAACTCTTGTAATCGACGGTTGTAAGTTAGGATGTCATTCCCTTTAACAACAAGATTCCAGAATTCCACTTCTATCTTCTGAATTTCACTGCGGGGGCAGTATTCTTTGATCATCATGTTCTTCAAATTATCCCAAGAAATCTTACAAGCAGTTTCAATGCCTATTGGTTGAGATACCAACTTCCACCTTGATAATGCCTCATCCATTAGTGTACTGGTGGCAAATTTAACCTTATCCTCCCCGACACATTTGCTGATTGAAAATACTGATTCGCATTTTTCAAACCAGCGGGTCAAACCTACGGCTCCTTTAGTACCCTTGAAATTAGTGGGTCTATAGTTCAAATAGTCATTGAATGTGCAGGCCTTAGGTACCGAATTCACATTTGGGTTTGGTCCTTCATCGTTAGGGTTAGATGTGTTATTCAGGGCAGCTTCAGCAGCTGCTGCAGCTACGGCTGCGCATTCAGCTTCGAGTGCAACTTTCACTCTATCGTTAACTAGTTTGTTGATGGCGGCTTGAGTCATTGTTGGTGGTGTACTCTTATTTGGCGCCATGGTGCTATCATATAAAAGGTATGGCATAAGTATAGAGTTGCTAGAATAAGCATGATTTTTGATGGAAATGATAGAATAATAATGTTGGAGGTTTAGATTATAACACATGATAATACAAAGCAAGAGTTTTATTCATATAACGTTGATTGATTACAAAAAATCGAAACCTATTACAAGCTTCTTCAAAATTTACCAACTGATACTTTCAGTTTAGTAATTACAACGTTTTACTACTGCTAGCTATTACATGGATTTTACAGAGTTTGTGAAAAATGTAGAGGGGGGTGAATACGTTTCTGTTTGAAAAACTTAAAACTGGTTGTATCAAATTTCCAATTTGACTTATTCTAATATGAAAGCTGTCTGTTGTAGTTTATGTCTAGCATAAACTAAAGTATGTTATCACACAAGTATTCTCAACTATTCACAACACAAGCAATCACATAATGCAAACATAAAAGAAAAGAGATAAATAAAAGAAAGCGTAAACCGAACACGATGATTTATAGTGGTTCGGTCACGGAACTCCTCTCCGCCCTACTCCACTCCCCGAGTACCCAACTCGAGAGTTACTTCACTAGATCAACAAGCTCCCTTCCTTAGGCGGAGAAAACCTTTACGCGTCGCTTACTTCCTTTTCCAGTACTAAGCTAAACACCGGGTTCTTTACAAGGGTACAACCACTCCCGACACTCTTTGTGTTTTGAGGACTAAAATACTAACGACACTCAAGATACAAATGATGTTTACAATGATTCATGACATATATGTTCAATGGATATAAATGACTAATCTATATGAACTTCTTGAATAAGAAGTCTTCAATCATTGAGGATGTCAAGTACTCTTGAATCTTCATATGTTGGAATGCTATAGTGGATAATGACTTGAAGATCTTCTAACCTTCTTGGTGGATCAGGAAGTATGCTATGGATGATGTCTCATGATCTTGAGCTTGCTTCACAGGATCATTAACAATGTATGCTTACAACATGATGAAAGTTAGTAACATTATGATCATTATGTAAAGGGTGATTAATGTATGAATCTACATGGTTTGCTACTGATCTAAGTGTGTGAAATGAGTGAGGGAATGTGTGTTCTTATATCTTGATGCTATGGGTAAAACTATGGGCTTCTATTTATAGCCAACAAGAATTATGCCCGGTAGATCTGGCGGATCCCATAAATTGGATCCGTCCTTTACACCAATTGGATCCGCGGGTGTCAGACAGAAAATATTTTCACAAATCTTTCCATATCTTTCTATATCTACAATATCTTTCCATATCTATCAAATCTTTCCATATCTACCAAATCTTTCCATATCTATCAAATCTTTCCATATCTACCAAATCTAATATCTTGCTTAAGAATCTTTCCAAAATCAAATCTTATAAAATCTATCCAAGATCTTTCTAAATCTACAAGATTTGTCAATGATGTATGCCATGATGTCATGTATATATATTTCCATTTTAAGATTTAAAATGTAAATAATATAAATGTGTATATGTTTGTAACATGTATCCTAGTGATCATGTAAAATGAGGTTCAGAGTAGAATGATTAGCCTTTTTTAAAATACTTAATTACCTAACTGTATTTTAAACATTCTAAATTGGTTATTAAGGGTTTTATCATAATGCTACATAACAAACATGTACGAACCTGTGTTGTATCATACGAGGACTTGAGAGGTGTTGAATGTATGTTGAGACAAGATATGATTACAAGTAACTTGTACATTTTAAGCTATGTATAAAGTTACATGTTTGTCATCAATCAAAACAAACAAGATTGCTTGCACTAGCAATCTCCCCAACGAGACTGCTTTCACTAACAATCTCCCCCTTTTTGATGATGAAAAAATATGTAAACGTGATAGAAAGTAAAATGCAAAAAGTTACTTGTGTCCATAATTACTTACTTTATCCTTGTGTCCGTTTCTCCATTTACACCTTTCTCCTTTTTCTCCTTGTGTCCATAATTACTTACTTTCTCCGTTTACACCTTTCTCCCCCTTTTGTCGAAGCAAAAAGGGTGTGTCCTTGGAGTTTACTTCATTTCTCCCCGAAATGGCGAGCTTGCATCATCCCTAGGGAAGTTAATTATACTACTCCAATCTCCTATGGTTGTTGCGTCTCCTAGGTTGTAAGCGGATCCATGGATCAAATTAAGACTCTTATCCTACATCAAGGTTAGTGGTGTGCAACATAAAAAGAATATATATGAAAAATGCATGATGAATGAAAAATGCAAATAGCCAACGATACACGTGGGTAGGCTATGTTGGACTATGTTGACCAATCTCCTCCTTTTTGTCGAAACACAAAAGTATGTCGAAGAATGAGAATTCTTAAGAATGCGAGCATGCTCCCCCTTGACTATAGCTCCCCCTTAATCAATACTCCTCGTTACTAGGGTACCAATGTATATGATGTAAGGATTATGAATGCTACAAAACAAGGATTAGTACATGATATGCTCCCCCTTGATCAATACTCCCCGTTGCTAGGGTACCGACGTATATGATCCAGGGATGAAAAATGCTACAAAATAAAGGTTAGTATGTGATATACAACAATGCGTGTATATGATGCATTCTAAAAATGCTTGACGAAAGCTCCCCTTGCTCTAGGACGTCAAGATGAACCTACAAAACAAAAGATTAGTGCACTAGAAGCTATGTCTTAAGTCATATATGACCAAAGTGTATAGACGATGTAATATGAGTGTTAGACTGATTATCCTCCTGGTTTGAGAGCGTTAAGCAGCACCTATAAAAGAAGAAAAATAATCGATGCAAACTTCATCCTTTGATGAGTAAGCTATATACGATCGAGCGTATATAATGATGAACCTACAATGAAATGGTTAGTGCAATATATTTTATCTCAAAGAAAAATATTATGCAACATATTAATAATCTAATTACAAGCAACTTACCTATTGTGATTGTCTAATCAAAGAAAAATATGATGCAGCATACCAATTGTGATATCAATCGTGATTATCTAGTAAACCATGTTATAAAGTGTGTAATCATCTAATAAGAATTAAATTTACAAGAATACACTCCTACAAAACAATGCCTATGATGAGGATATGAAGTGGAGTTAAAGTTAGCGATGCTAGTGTTGGTGTTAGTTTACTAGTGATAACTTAATTGATAACTAAGGGTTGATGCAAGTAGGTCTTTCGCTAATCCATGGGGTTGATGATTAGTGAAAAAGATGATGAAAGGTGGTGGTTTTAATGAATGCAATGAATACAAAAATTCTAATGTATAGCAAATGCTATAAAGGTATTGAAGATGATTAAGGTTATGATATTATCATCTACCAAAGATGATGAATCGTGCCATAATAAGTGCTCGAATGGATTTAAGAGGAAGTGAATACAATGATCACTTTGGAATAAAGATTCCATATGCAACTACAATGAATACTGGATACCTATATGAGGATGAAAACGTCATCATATAATGAGAGTGTTGGTTGGACTAACGTGTTGAGAATGATGGTTCTGTTTGCACTGACAATGACGTGCTTGATACGAATCAAGAATGAAAAGGATGAGATCATATGATGGTGTTCTAGAAGATGTTCTAGACAATGAAGTTGTTCTAGAGAATGATGATGTGAAACTAAATCCTAGAATCGTTGGTTTTGAGAAGGTTGTCTGTTATGAATGTTTAGAAGCAGAACCTGGTACCTGCGGATTTCGCGAAACCAAATTTTTGGTTCCGTACATCTTATCGAAGGGTACCGTGTGACCAAACATTGATTTGGTCATGTTTTGTCATTTTTGATCAAACGAGGGTTCAAACTAAGGTCTATTCACTTATAACTATGGATTTGGTTTCACTAAAGTCTAATGAGACTTGATGGTTCACATTTAAGAGATTTGTTAAACACATAATGTGTTTTCTCTTGACGAGGTATTGGTATAAAACTGTGATATTGGGTTAATAAGGTTTGAATCAATTTGTGATTTTGTTAGCTGATTTTAACTAAATGGTGTGAACCTAAGTGTTGGTACTTGGGGATGTAAGAAACATGACTACATGTTCTTTAATGTGAAGAGACAGTTATGTGAATGAATTTCACTCCCCCTTAATCATATTGCAAGATAACATGACATTGTTTTAGATACTACAGTGTGAAATTGTTTTGAAGTTAGGCTTAGTCACTTAAGCATACTTACTTATTAATTAACACAATGATCTATGTGTAAAATAAAATGACTTCTAAATGTTCATCATACCAAAAAGCACTTAGACATATAAGTGCAAACATGGCAATCAAGTAGTGTGACATGACCACGAAAGTAATGAAGATAGGTTCATACAAATAATTCTAACATTTTAGAAGCATACATCATTTAGACTATCCTACGAAAAAGACTCAAAGAATGTCAACAAAAGACACGAGTTTTCAAATATAGAAACATCATATAAAAATGACATATCATGAGTTAACAAGTAAATACATTAATCTTGCGAAATAGCATATAACGAAAGAATGAACATATTATTCAAATCTTGTTAACATGAAGCATATAAGCATGCAGACAATTTCTTTCCAAGGTTTACACATTTGATTATCATTAAAATAATTATCATGATTATGTCAAGACATTTAAACATATCAAACACATAACATGTAATCAACACACACACACACACACACACACACACACACACATATATATATATATATATATATATATATATATATATATATATATATATATATATATATATATATATATATGTAATGCAAGTGATTTTACTAAGAAAAATCACATCTACTTCTTAATTGATTATTATTCCTAAGACAAGATAATTCACCAATACATGACTTAATGAAACTCAACTATTTCTATTAAAACAAAGGTGATGAAGAAGTCATGATATACACGGAAATTTGACAAATATGTGTCAACAGATTTTAATCTTTGTGTTTGGAATCTAAGGTTGAATGATCTAAAGGGTGACATCTTTTATGTTGAGTTTAAGTATGTGTTATGCAAGTGATTTGATCATCTAAGACCAAGAGATGTGTTTAAGTATGATAATGGAATATGCTAAGAACGTTCTCAATAAAGTTCTTTGGAACAAGTATCTAAATAAAGTTACCAGAGAGGTGGATATGCACATGGTTTGAGCAAGGTTTGGTTATGCACATGGTTTGAGCAAGGTTTGGTTTTGATGTACGCTTGAAAGGGAATAGACACATATAGTATCTTTTAACAAGTAAGATTATCTCATAGAGTCATCATGCTTATGAAAACAAGTATGACAAGATGAGGGGAAAACTCTAGTTCATAGAACTTGCAGATGATTGTTTAAGATCATTTAGCCAATGAGGTGTGATTAAGTTTCTTGTAACACAACCGTTCATGTTGGAAGGAGAGAATGATGCATAGGATATATGTTATCCTGTTATCAAGATGAAAACTAAACACATAATGTTTTTCCGAAACATCATGTTTTCCTAAATGAAGATATGAAGCCTAAGTGTTTGGATAGTCCTAAATAACTTGGGGATGACACAAAGAATTCACTTGAGTTTCTTATGTATATTCCTCAAGAGTCATTGTTACTTGGGGTGCATGAGGTTGTCATTGAGATTTTGGATTTCAACATAAGTTGTTAAAATATTGATTTGAGACATAAGCAGAAGCTTGGTGACATAGTATTACAAATACTTTGATTACTTGTGAAAGTGGTACTACTTAAACCTAGTGTTAAATGAATGTGAGCTTCATGCTCATTTGATGTTGAAGGTTCTAATCCTATATTTGGTAAAGTATGGTTGAGTTGATTCAACGTGCATTTGATTTGGTATGAGTGTTTGAACAAAGGGATTTTTGAGCAATGCACTCAATGGATTCAAATGATGGTAAGAATTGAGGTGTTGTAGGGGTTTATTGTGCTATCGGTGTACTTAGGTTTCTTGGATGTTGAAGACAACAAGAATGGATACTAATTCTTATGGTTCATTAGTAGGTGACATGATTTGAGGTTTAGGGCCAGAGATAGATCACAGAGGTGAATGCGATGTGATGATGGTGAAAGTACAAGAGTACTTAGGTTTCATGGATGTTGAAGATGACAAGAATAGATACTGATTCTTGTGGTTCACTAGTGGATGAAGTGCTTAGTTATGTTTGTGAAACCTAGGGGTTGAATGTGACGGGATGAAGAAAAAATGTTCTAGTTATGATAGGATAAGTGTTTTAACATACGTTGTTAAAATACTTGGGAGTTAATTTTTTCGGATATGACTTTTAATGACTACAATCGTAAGTCAGATATACTTGAATATTTTGGACGAAATACTTAAGTTGTCAATCCTACTTTGAGAAAAGGATGACAAAACTTGATAGTTACCTCTATAACCTGAGTGTGAGACTCGATGTAAATTGTCTTGAAGGATGACATGTTAACCGAGTGAGGCAATATTTGTGAATACAAGATAATATCAACAGTTATGAGTTGGACTTGTGATCTGTGATATCTTTGCAAATGAGGAGTTTGGATTTATTGTGAAGTTGTCAAATTAACAAATCAATCTAATGGATGAGTAAAGGATAGGAGGATGAAATGAATGTGTGAAATGATCATAAATACTCAATGGTTTACCGAAAAGGTACCTTGGAGCATTTTCATGAAAATTGAAACTGTGATTAGATATGATTATCCTATTTGGTGTTTGGTGAGATGTCCTAATCCTAATTCGAGTGAACATCACTAATAAGAATCCTAAGAACTAGAATCAATAATCTAAGGATCGGGATTAGTCGGGAATTATGAAAAAGTTACTGTTGAGACTGACGAATCCAATCGACAACAAGTGCGGATCCCATAATTGGGTTCCGCAGAATCCGCAGGGTAAGGAATGGCGGAGCCAAAGTGTACAACAGACGGAACCAAAATTTGGGATCCTTCATATCCGCCATGTGGAAGTCCTAATTCTTAACAGAGAGATATGCATATTTTACGTAACCCGCTCAAATCCCGAAAATTCTCCTAAAACATATGTAACTACTAATATGTGATAAAGTAAAACTAAAAACACATATTCTAACACACGTTTGCACATAGATCAATCTGATGATAGTAACTTACCATAAATGGATGTTAAGCCAAACAGTGGCTTAAACATGGAAACTTGATAACATCAAAGTGTTATCGTCCTGTATGACATGGTTAGTACACATAAAGGTTTAACAACAAGATAATATCCTAAAGGCATAACAATTCAACACATCAGTGTTTCAATTTGTTTGTACCAAACACTCTGTTTCAAAGTTACTACATGTTTACACATTTTAACGCTTGAACAATTTTGTGCAAGACAATACTTTTCAAAACACTAAACTAGTTTTACTTAGTTATCATTCTTAAGTGAGTTATGCAAGGTTTTAATATAACATATGTAAACAAAAATATCTGAGTCTATAAGTGAAACAAACACAGTTTATCAACTTATTGCACAATATCTAGCAAATGTCCTATTATGCATAAAACGAGCAATTGATAAACAAGCAAATAACTTATCATGGCAAAAATTTATGTATTACAAATCAACAAATGTAATCACAACATTCAACAAGCAAACAACATGTATGCAAATAACTTAGAACAGACAGTCACATAGCATAGCATAAATGAAAAGATACTTTTCGTCATTTTGCATTTAAATATGACGATGTATGCTAAGCTTGATTTGTTTCCTTTATATTACCAAATACTTTAGTTTCAAAAGAAATCATATCAATGTTCAAAGAAAACCAACTTACATTGCCCGACGAAAAAGTTTAAGTTATTGTGTTAAAATTAAACTTAATATTTTGGACAGGTTGTAGCTTTTGATTTATTTTACCTATTTCAATTTAGATTTAGGCCATGATATTATTTTTAAATGAAAGTAGACTTAATTCCCTTCAAAATGATAGGTGGCACGACTCCTACGGACTTACGGTTAATTAGTTATGATTTTTTGAAGTTTGACAAAAACTGAACACTGTACAGACGGATCCGGCGGATCAAAATAAAGGGATCCGCCCTTTATACCATTTGGATCCGCGGGACTATGTACCAGATTCAACAAAACTCATATTTTGACATAGCGAAAGTGTGTCGGACTTGCTAGAATTAATATTAAACATATATTACACATATTTAACAACATTGTAGAAACCAGAATCTAGCCCATCTAGGATTAACAATAACAATGATTCATACGCAGCGGATAAACACAAGACAATCATTATTATTGAACAAGGTTGTGATTTAGTGAAACGCGTTTCTTTATTGAATAATAAACCTACTACTACTAACAACTACTAGAAACGTGTACAGACACATATTTCTAATCGACTCTCATTGTCGATCTACATTTTTCTCTGTCTAAAACCTATTCGGCTAATACCCTTTATATAGAGGGTTTACAATAAAACCCTAGCTTACACAAAAAGCTAACTAAGAAGATAATAACAAATCTTCTATATCTTCTATCTTTAAGGAGATATTCCAGCTTTTAATTCTTCCATATGTAAAATACCAAAGCTGTCACATTAAGCCCTTGTAGTTTTGTAATAATCAAATTAGAATTCCCAACAATCTTCCCCTATTTGATATTACAAAACTATCTTCAATGCTTCCCCTTAACATGAACATGTCACCATCTTCTTCCCCTTTTTGTAAGCATCGAATAGGAGTCTTCCATGCAGCTTGAATCAAAACGCTTCCCCTTAAGTGGTGCATGTAGATGGTTAAACAAGCTTCCCCTGAAACCAATAACCATCGCTTGAATCACGAACTCAGTAGGCCTTATGAAATGATCACTGATGAATAAAACCGAGTATGACGAACTTGATGAAGAAGTTGAATTTCCCAAACTTGCGTCTTATATCTTGCACTATCCACGTGACTCCAACCTCATCTTAGAAGTAGGCTACCAGGACCTCTTGATAAATCCTCAACTATATGAGACACTGAGCACTACAACGTAACTCCTTAAAGTGATAGCAAATGTGAGCATTAAGCACCCTAAATAATAGATCTCACACTTTGCTAGATTCATCAAGTCTTTGTCACCACTGTACAAAACAAACAAGTTACCTCCAAAGTGTAACACCCACTTTGAGATATGATAAGAACGCGCACTGTGAAACTCAACTACAACATCAATTAAGTCATGATCAATCGTCTTCTTCAAATAATCACCAAAACGAGCCATAAAATATTAAAGAAGAAACTGTGATCCAAAACTGTTCAAGCAGCACTAACCGAATCCACCAGCAGTATCAGCAGAAACCACCAGCAGGAACTAACCAGTAGCAACAGCCAGGAGGACCAACCAGCAGAAACCAAAGCAACCAGCAGGAATCGATCAGTACTATTTTATTTTTATTATTATTATTATTATTAATATTATTTTACTAAGAAGCAGCAGAATCCGAATAATAACCAGCAGAATCCGAGCAGCAGAAACAAAATAGCGTAGCAGCAGTATCCATGTGAGAGCAGCAGACATGAAGATACCAACCAGAATTAATTTACAACAGCAACCGGAATTAATTCTATCCACTTTGCTTCGAACCAATCAACCAGGCGACAAACAAACCAAATTAATGACATCGCTGACCCATGATTAATAGCATCTGACATTCATCATATAGTCCATAGAATAATCGACACCAAATCCCCACCAAAAGCGATTTAGGGATTAAAATAATATGAGGCACATGTTGTAGATATGTTTTAGCCCCAATTCGAATAATAACAGCCCCAAGTGAACCACATACGACAACGAGATCCAATTAAATTCATCCAGCAATTAAACAAACCAGTACACACAATCATGAACTCACCGACCAATTTCAATTTAATAACCACAAGCGACAAAAACGATTCATCAATTAATTGACCCATGATCATTAAAATTGAATGCGTACAGCAATCAGCACCACATGAATAGACTATTGACCAATTAATTACTCGCCCCATTATCACCAATTTAATACAGTACGAGGTAAACATTTAACGCCAACAATCGATCTGCTCATATCGATACAAAAATAAATACGATTACCTCATAAACATATCAAAGCCATCGAATAGATTAAGGTTTTAACCTTAGAAAAACAAAAGGTTTGGTTCCAAAAGAATCAGTTAGCTTATGAGGAAAAGATTAAGGTTTTACAGAGAGATTTAAGAAATACTGCTAATGAACTTAAATATTCTGAATCTCAAAATGCTAAGGTCATGTTAGAAAATCAGGATTTGCAGACTAAGCTAGACAATTCCTTGGCTAGGTTTGATAAATGGAAAGACTCATCTAAAAACCTATGCAGGTTAGTTGATAGTTAAATGTCTGTAAAAACTAAACGTGGCTTAGGTTTTGGTGACTACATAGGGCAAGATCAAGTCTATGACCCTAATGAGTATAGTGTGTTTGACCCTGAACCTGTTGACTATAAAATTCCTATAAAGTTTGTAAAAGAAGGAGGAATGAATGCAGTTCCTCCACCAATAAGAGGAGTTTTTATGCCTACCCCTGTCCATTCTCTCTCTGACATTGACTCAGATGAGTCACAAATGGTTTATGGTAAAAAGTCCAGAGACTTACCTGAACCTAATGATTGTGTCTCTTGTTCCACAAGTGACAAGTCCTCAGAAGCAGAGTCTAAAGACTTTGTTTCATGTGATTCAAGTGAAGAGTCATCCACACCCAAATATCATGAGTCCTCAAGTACAACTAATGATAAATCTGCTTCTAAATCAGCCTTCTCATACAACAGCTCAATTAATTCTGTTAAATGTGTCTCTAGTTCCACTAGTGATAATGTTGTCTATGTTAAGAAAAGTTATAGTAAGAACAAGGCTGTTAGGAAGAAGTCATGTTTTGTGTGTGGTAGTCAATATCATCTCATTAAAGATTATGATTATCATGAGAAAAGAATGAATGGTGGGCAATAACAGACCAGATCATTGTGGAAAAATGTTAAACAAATACCATCATATGTTCCACAAGCAGCAGGAATGAACTCTTACAGGGCTCCCTTTCCTGCTGATAGACCTGTTCCTGTAGGTACGTCTGTTCCTGCTGATATTCAGGGAACCATTCCTGCTGGTACCTCTTCATACTTTCAGAGGGATTTCAGGCCTGCCTATTATAATCCAATCTTTGGAGGGGGAATGGCTTACTCTCCATGGTTTCCTTGGTGATTGTCCTGTTTGTCTGATCATGTTGTTGTATACTTCTCTGCTGGTTTTGAGGTGAGGCATTAGCCTAAGGGGAGGCTAATGCTTGTAATTTTGTCTTGTTTTTCATTCTTTTATGTTTTATGTTTTGTGTTTTACTAACTTTGTTTTTGCAGATTTTAGTGTGTTTTGTTCTACTAACTCTGTTATGTAGTTATCATTTTCTCAATGCTTGAAATAAAACATAAAATAAAATCTTCCATTCATCTTCTTGAGGTGATTACATCCAATACCAAAAGACTATAGCTTCATAAAAACAAACCATACAAAAGACTACGGATACAAGCTACCTATTCTATCTTCCCTTTTCCCTTACCCATATAATCAGGCATGAACCTCCTACCCCTCTGATGACTAATTTCTTCATTCACATGGGGGGCTGGAAGTTCCAACACCACTGGGAGTGGCTGTCTTGGTTCAGGGGCTGGAGTTAAAGAGCTTGGGGTAGTTTGCCTCTGATGTGTTCTAGGGCGTGACCTTGCAGTTGGTTGGCTTGGCTGTGGAGTAGGGTAGCTTGATGGTGGAGTTGGCTGGCTTGGCTGAGGAGTTGGTCTGATGGGATGCTTTCTTTGTCTTGGATCTTGGCTTTCACGTTGTCGATTGTCTCGACTTCGAGGGTTAGGTTTATCACGGCTAGAGTCTTCACGAAGATCTGCATTACCTTTTGGTACTGGTACTTTGTAGAAGGTAGCAGTTGTCCTTTCCATCTCTTCAGTAAGCAGAGCCACAGTTTTCTTCATCACTTCTCTAAGCTTATCCATAATGGGAAAATTGGGAGGATATGTCTCCCATTCACCCTGATAATAAGTTAAGGACTTCAACTCTGATGATCCTTCATCATCAGAGCTAGAGTACTCAAATGACGAAGGAGTAGATGGAAGAGGATCAGATAAATCCTCCTCAACCTTTGCCTTACCTTTGTTCTGAGAAGATGATGCAGTTTGGGGAAAGTAATTTTCCCACCCTGAATCATTGGAGGAGGAAGAATCTGATGAGATTTTGATGATTGGATTTTTGGATGAACTCATGATTTTACTTGATTTGAAGATTATTGGTTAGGTTTGTGATAATGAAGTTATTTGATTTGAGGCTTATAGAATGAGATGGAGATTAGTGCGAATTTATTGTTGGTTGGTATTGAGATTTAATTTTGGCGGTTTATTCCTAATGACTGGATTTGGAAGGTTGACTTCGGTCAAACCACTTCATTGCTGCCGATTGACCAAGTGTTGCTACCGTTTGACTAATGGTTTCTGCTGACTATGTTAAATTTTGGGGAAGTTTGCTTAGTCAATTGGTCAATAATACATGCGCGGAATTGCAGCGATTTAAATTGATATATTTGGCAACCCAACCTAAAATTGCACTTCTCTCATCTCAATTTCTCAAAATCCTTTCAAACCCTAATTCTTTATTTTTCTCATTTCGAACCCTAGATCATTCATCTAATACAATGACTACACTTCGCTACAAGGATGATCACAACAAGGTTGCATACTTAGAGTCTTCTTCTAGAAGTGATGGTTATGATGAGGTGTTAGATTTTCTTCGTGGGTCATCTATTCAGTATGCACTCACTCATTGTCCTATAACGGTGTATGATTCGCTGATTAAGCAGTTTTGGGCAACAGCTAAGGTTAGACACATTGTGGGAAGGGAGGACGACATTGTTGCCACCATTGATGAGCACGAAGTCATCATTACAGAGGGGTTGATTCGGGTACAGCTTCAATTTCCTGAGGAGCATGGGGAATATGATCTTTCAAGGCAAGAAATCAATGATGGTATGGCTGCCATAGGTTATCCTGTCACTGGTAGTTGTACATTTTTTAAAAATAAGCTGTCTCCTCAATGGAGATTTCTTGTTCATACGTTACTCCAGTGTATGAGTATAAAGACTGGTGGTTAGGACCAATGTCCTAGTCCCATTGCGTCTGGTCTTGTTTTTCTGTCACAGGGTAGGATATATAATTGGGCCAAATATATTTTTGAAGGGATGATTGAAAATATCTATAATGATAAAAAACAGATTTTTAATGTATCCTAGATTTCTTCAAATTATCTTAGGTGTTCGAACAAATAACCCATCCCCTAAGATAGTGAATCGGATGACTCCCAAAATGTTTGCTCTGATGAAAATGAATTTTGCAGGCCAACATTTGCCATTATTACCTGCCATGTTACTAAATGCCAATCCTGCTGACAACCCAGATCCTGCTGACAATGTCAGTGTCCCACCATCACCTATTGTAGCTGATGCTAGTGCATCCAATGCTGCTGGTGAAGGGACTTCAGTTGCTGCTGATGCATCTGCATCTGCTGCTGCTGATGACCCATTACCACCATCACCTAGACCAGCCACACCTAGACCTGAGACTAATGTCCCTGATGATCCCAGTGTCCAGACCACCACTGTTGTTACACCTGTTGTCCAACCCACACCCTCAATAGATATGCCTTATGTTTCAAGGCTTTCATCTCCTAGTCCTTCTAGGCAGCCTTTTAGTGATGACATCCATACAGGGGGAGAATTTTCATGTTTCTCCACCTAGATCCAATGAAGCTCCTAACACCTCAGGCATTCCTGCTGGTAGAGCTGAGGATGCTGCTGATCTCACTTCTATGTCCAAGTTACTTGACAGGTCTATGCAGAAAATTGAAGCATTGGAGTCAGAGCTTAAAGAGACCAAAAGAAGTTTTAGTGAGAAGGTGGAAAATTTGGAAAAGGAGCTCAAGGACACTAAAGAAACATTTAGTGAAATTATTCAAAAGCTAAATGAAAAGATCAGCTCTTTAGAAGCTCAACATCCACAGAAGAAAAGACGGGTTGTGCTTTCTGAGTCTGAAGATGATCAGGCTGATATGTCATTTGATGGGCTGAATGTGCTGGCCTCTGTTTCTCTTGATAGTGCACACACTGAAGTGCCTACCTCTTCTGAGCATACTACAACTTCTAAACCTTAGGCTTTCTCAAGACCAAGGACCAGGCAGCCCTCAAGAGTTTCAGCTTTTGAGAAGTTTCAATCCTCCATTGCTGCTGATGTCTCTGGTGTTGTGTCTGATGTTCCTGCTGGGGTTAGTAATGTTTCTTCTGATCCTAAGGTTCCTGGTACTATTGCTGATAGCTCATCCATTGCTGCTGGTAGTGATACCATTCCCCCTGATGCAACACAAAATGATGAAGAGATAGCAAGACAGGTGAGTGCACAGGAAATTGCTGCTGAACAAGCTAGACTAGCTCAGGTTTCTTAAGATGAGGAGCTTGCAAGGAAAATGTGTGCTGATGAGAGGAACATTGCTGGGATTATGAATAGCACAAACTCAGAAGATCTTACTTCAGAAGAGTTCAGTGAGCAAGTTGAATACTTGTTGGCTTCTGATATGATCATTAGAGCTCATGGGTTTATGATTCTTCAAAATTCAGAGTTGGGTATGGATGAAAAGTCAGATCAACTCAAGGCATTTATCTTAAAGACTCATAGAGCATTCACTTGGAATGACTTGATGAATAGGATCAGTCAAAGGCAAAATTCTGGTTATAAGATGCCTACAAACAAAGATAATGTCAAGTTTATGAAGGACTATCTGAAGAATCAGGCTAACTACAAGCTCAGTGACTTCAAAAGTTGGACTGATGCTGCCATTCAAAAGCTGTTTCTTGATACTTATGCAAGGATAAATTCTTCAGTCAAGACAGACATTCCACAAAGCAAGAAAAGAGAGTCTTCCTCTTTAGAGTCTGATGTTGCAAAGAAAATGAAGTCTGGAGAGACATTGGCTGGTGCATCTTCCTTTATTCCTACTGAAGGTTCTCAGGATACCACATTCATTTCACCAATTCCTTATGTAGATGCATCTGGTGCACCACAAGAAGGTCCTATTTTTGATGGTATTCCTGCTGCTCATGACTCTGTTTCTGCTGAACCATCTTCCTCAGTTCCTATTCTGCAATATGGTCTAAGGACAAGGCAGAAGAGCCACTCTAACCACCCTCCTTCTAGGGATATTTCTGAAGTGGATGATCAAGAGTTGATTAGGGTTGACTCAGACAGTGATTCAGAAGGTGATTCCATTCATTCTTGGGGTCATATTGCTCATTGGGAGATTAGGTCTACCCCTGAGGGTGAAGTCAATGTTTGGTTTTCCCTTGATGGGACAATCAAATTCTTTACCTTTCTGAGGGAGCTCTTGAATAAGGTAGAGAGGAAAGATTTGGAAAATCTTTATAAGATAGTGGATAATTACTATCAAACTCATACTCCTACTGGGATTGGCCTAATGCTTTGGGGAGATTTACAAGTTTTAATGAATTCATTGGAAGGAGAAAAGGCTCAATTGGTGTGGGGTAATCAATCATCCTGGAGAGTATTTACTTGGAGGTTATATCCTTCTTCCAATGTTCATGTGGTGGAGCTCATTTCTAGCAAGATCCTGTCTATGTTTGTGGATGTCACTTATCCTTTATCTGAGGGACTTATGAAGAGAATGCTCACACAGAAGGTTCGAGTTCCCAAACATACTATTGGAAATGATTTAACCACAGCTGAACAGTTGGTCAAATTCATCAAAGATCAACTTGCAGCTGCTAAAGGTGCTTCTACTTGATGAGGTTTCTTGTTGTTGTATATCTTTCTTTCTTGATTTTTCTTATGTTCTTTTCTTTGGCTTTCTTTCTTTTATGTTTCTGAGTTTTTTTTTTAAAAAAATAATAAATAAAATAAAATAAAAAAAAATTGTATATTTTGTGTGCTAATAAGTTGGTTTTGAGCAACACCTTGCAGGTACAGTGTTGGTGTTTACACCTTCACAATAAATGGTGCTCAACTCACCATGTCTTGCAGACAAGAAAGAGTTGACTCACCATGAGGGTACGGCTCTGGTGTGATAATCAAATCCGTTGATAGCTGTAATAGCTTGCTCAAAGCTATAGGGTACTTCAACTCACCCATGATTCAGTTCTGAGAGTTGAAAATGGTTCTCAATTCACCAAGGTTTTGCTGTAACCTAAGAATTGGCTAGTCCTGAGCAAACGGCTACAGGTAAAGACAAGTCAAATCCGTTTATAGTTGCTGATTTGCTAATAAATCAGATGGTTATCAATGTACCATGGTCTAACACACCTAAACATTGGCTACTCCAGTAGTGATGGCTATTGGTAAAGAGACATCAAATCCATTAATTTTCAATGATTCACCTCTCACAGGAGTTAACACACCTGGATGTGATGAGAATAGTATGAAACTTAAAGTGATTTGATGTACATATTGTCATAGTAGCAGTCAAGCTCAAGTGAATGTCATGGTGACCAGTTTACATTTTTTTAAGATGAATTACTATTGCTGCTGAACTATCGAAGTTGCTGCTGGAAGTTATAGATGTTGCTGCTGGTTACTAATTATTGTTGCTGCTAAATCGCAATCCTCAAGCCTGAGCAGTTAAAGCTCTATCACGTTGGAATCTTGCAGGTTAACCTAGTCAACCTCAAGATTAGGGGAGGATTGTTAGGATCTCTGAGAATAAGACTTGCGTTTATGCAGAAACTAAACCACAAGAATGTAAAGAAGAAAATAAAAGAAGACAATGATCCTCTATGGATCAGACTATGAACTAAGAAATGGTTTTATTGAATGTTGTAATCGATACATAAAACATAGACGGGATGTTTCTTTTATAATCATAAGAAACCCTAACCCTAACCCGTCATACAAGAAAACGTGTGAAGAGATAAACATGATCTCTTCTAAAAATAAATCTAACAAACTTTCTAAACCTACGGATAACAAACAATAATATCCGCAGCAATAAACACTATCAGCAGAAACAAACTTAAACTATCGGCAGGAACCAACCGCAGCAGTAATGAACAACTATCGGCAGGAACCAGCTTCACTATCGGAAGCAATGAGAAATTCCTTATTTCTCAGAGATCCTAACAAACATTTCTACTTATGTGACTTGTCTAAACATCTACGTAGGTGATTTCTCAACTAGATTAATAGTTATCCCAAACACTCCCTTAAAACCCGTGTTTTTTCGTAAATTAGCTTTATGCACATAATTTGACACTCAATCCTTTTAAGAAATCCTTTCTTTTGATTTTCCAAAGATATCCTCAAGCTTGTATACAAAGTAACATTTAACAACAAAATTTCTAAGTATACTTAGCGAAACATTTTTCATATTACATTCGGCTTCAAAGTTAATTTGATACATGGATCGTACTCTATTTTAAAAACCATTTGTTTTGAAAATAAGAGCCACAAGGCTCTGATACCAATTGTGAAAAACGTAGAGGGGGGGGGGGGGTGAATCCGTTTCCGTTTGAAAAACTTAAAACTGGTTGTATCAAATTTCCAATTCGGCTTATTCTAATATGAAAGCTGTCTGTTGTAGTTTATGTCTAGCATAAACTAAAGTATGTTATCACACAAGTATTCTCAACTAATCACAACACAAGCAATCACATAATGCAAACATAAAAGTAAAGAGATAAGTAAAAGAAAGCCCAAACTGAACACGATGATTTATAGTGGTTCGGTCACGGAACTCCTCTCCGCCCTACTCCACTCCCCGAGTACCCAACTCGAGAGTTACTTCACTAGATCAACAAGCTCCCTTTCTTAGGCGGAGAAAACCTTTACACGTCGCTTACTTCCTTTTCCGGTACTAAGCTAAACACCGAGTTCTAGTTTAAGGTAGAACCAACCTAACGTCGCTTACTTCTTTTTTCGGTACTAAGCTAAACACCGGGTTCTTTATAAGGGTACAACCACTCCCGACACTCTTTGTGTTTTGAGGACTAAAATACTAACCACACTCACTGATACAAATGATGTTTACAATGATCCATGACATATATGTTCAATGGATATAAATGACTAATCTATATGAACTTCTTGAATAAGAAGTCTTCAATCATTGAGGATGTCAAGTACTCTTGAATCTTCATATGTTGGAATGCTATGGTGGATAATGACTTCAAGATCTTCTAACCTTCTTGGTGGATCAGGAATTATGCTATGGATGATGTCTCATGATCTTGAGTTTGCTTTACAGGATCATTAACAATGTATGCTTACAACATGATGAAAGTTAGTAACATTATGATCATTATGTAAAGGGTGATTAATGTATGAATCTACAGGGTTTGCTACTGATCTAAGTGTGTGAAATGAGTGAGGGAATGTGTGTTCTTATATCTTGATGCTATGGGTAAAACTATGGGCTTCTATTTATAGCCAACAAGAATTATGCCCGGCGGATCTGGCGGATCCCATAAATTGGATCCGTCCTTTACACCAACTGGATCCGCGGGCGTCAGACAGAAAATATTTTCACAAATCTTTCCATATCTTTCTATATCTACTATATCTTTCCATATCTATCAAATCTTTCCATATCTACCAAATTTTTCCATATCTATCAAATCTTTCCATATCTACCAAATCTAATATCTTGCTTAAGAATCTTTCCAAAATCAAATCTTATAAAATCTATCCAAGATCTTTCTAAATCATATTTTGCTTAAGAATCTTTCCAAAATCAAATCTTATAAAATCTATCCAAGATCTTTCTAAATCTACAAGATTTGTCAATGATGTATGCCATGATGTCATGTATATATATTTCCATTTTAAGATTTAAAATGTAAATACTATAAATGTGTATATGTTTGTAACATGTATCCTAGTGATCATGTAAAATGAGGTTCAGAGTAGAATGATTAGCCTTTTTTAAAATACTTAATTACCTAACCGTATTTTAAACATTCTAAATGGTTTGTTAAGGGTTTGATCATAATGCTACATAACAAACATGTACGAACCTGTGTTGTATCATACGAGGAATTGAGAGGTGTTGAATGTACGTTGAGACAAGATATGATTACATGTAACTTGTACATTTTACGCTATATATCAAGTTACATGTTTGTCATCAATCAAAACAAACAAGATTGCTTGCACTAGCAATCTCCCCAACGAGACAGCTTGCACTAACGGAGTTTACTAACTGAATTTATTCAGTTTAGTAGTAGAAAAGATAACTACATTACTAGTCTAGTGCCAATTGGAGGACTCGGATTGATTAGTGCTTCCATAAGTGTTTTGCGCATCGACACTATCGTTCGGGCGGATCTCGTCGACTTCCCTTTGACGTAACCTTTGTTGCACGGCATACAACTCATTCTTGAGTTGGTATCGGTCAAAGTTGGCAACATCCAGTTGGATCTGTGCTACCGTTAGGTGGTGTTGTAGCGCGTGAATTTGGGCTGCGTCTTGGGCTGAGCGTTTTCGACTCGCATAAGTCTATTCTTAATGTCATCCAAGCCGGTTAAAGGATCCAAGACCATATCCCCAACAAGTGTCAAGTCTTCCTTTACATAGCTCGAATCAAGGATATACATATCGAGGCGTTGCCGTGCATTAACGGCTTCCATTTTTGCTGCATTAACCTTGGGTTCATAGTCATCCATTTGGCGTGTCATGTTGTGAAATTTAGGTAGAGCTAGGTCAAGGCCTTGTTTTAAGCAGTACACATCGTACTGGGCAGAATTTATGAATGTAGGTTTGAGTTTGGATGATCCGCCGATTTCATATGTGGATTTTGGACCTCGAGTGGGAGTATTATGATTTGATTCGGAGGAGGATACGGAGACAGGAGGTGGTGAGGTTAATGGTGATAATGGTCGTACCACTGGTTGTTCCTCCTCTTCTTCCTCGTCTATGTCTATTTTGGGATCTTCGTCCAGATCTTCTTCCATTTCTTCCTCTTCGTCACTAATTAAATCCTCATAAGGTTCTTCCTCATTGTCATAATCAAGTGCTTCAAGATAGGGATCATTGAGTCCGGGAAGAAATGGCAAGTGATCAGGCATAGCGGGAATGTGTTCGGGTGATGGTGGTACAGACATGATGCTTAAATAAGGATTATGATGTTAGAATAAATCTAAAGCTTACGAGAAATGTTCAAATATGACAAGTGTGTATGTATCAATATGTTAATATGTTTGCGTAGCATAACATGCTTACGTGAAATGCTCAAATGTGCCAAGGGTACATATATCAATATGCTAACATGTTTGTGTAGTAATAAAATGTCTACGGAGAAATGCTCAAGTAAGGGTACATATATTCATATGCTAACATGATCGTCTGAAGGATGGAAGGCACGAAGAGCGAAAGGCTATAAAATGTTTTTGCTTGTAAAAGTGGTTATAGTTTAAATCTCACTTAGACCCGTTTCTCTACAACCATGGCTCTGGTACCAATCTGTAACACCCCCAATTCAATGATGCAGCGGAATTCAAACTGGGTGTTACTCGACGCCACAACAGTCATAATAATAGAAAACGATCTCTAACTGAGTCATTTTAAAAAGGATTTATCATTCAAATAATATATCAGAGTTTACAAGATAGGTCCCAAAAGGTTCCATGTTTACAAAATACATCAATATAAAGTCATTTGATGTCGTTTTGAATGATAAAATAAGTTATAGCCTTTTTGATTTAGTCTGTGCTCCTCCGTGCCATCCTTGATCACTTATGCACCTGAAATACATGCTTAAAACTATCAACAAAAAGGTTGAGTGATATTCATAGAGTTTTTTATAGAGTTGAACACAATATGTTGGTAGTGTGAGTTATAAATTCACACTCATGGTTGGAAAACAAAACAATTATTATTATCCACTAATCTCATGTAACCAATACGTTAACGTGTGCCAATATCGATCGGCTGATTGCCCCGGTAGGTACTTTGCCAACATACCTAAGACTCAAATATAGTGCGTTTGATTACCGGACCCAATCAATACAAACGGGATTCGTCAATCCCAATAGGCCTATTCACTAATATTCGCGCTCACTATCCTAGTGATTAAATGGTTCATGATATGGGGACTTTGAGTGGCAATGATGGTACTTGGTGATAATAAAACAATCATATAGCATACAATTTCAAAGCATTGTGTTCGGTTAAAATAGCATATATTCCCCCCAAGGGTTTGTAAAACAATTAAGTAATGGAAAGTTTGGCTATGAACTCACCGTGAGTTGGATTGTGTTATGGTGCTTAAATGAGTTCGATGGCTAAGTCGGGAATTCTTTAAGTGCAACCTACAATAGAACGTTGTGACTTAGCTTTGGAGTAATGTCTAAGAATACAAAGATGAGCCTATATATGCCTTGCATTTTGTTCATGATGTAGTACTTAGTGTGTCAAGTAGGTTGTTGTATAAAGATGGTTTATGAAACATTTTTAGTTTGTATATCTCGTACTACCGTTCGGGCCATCATGATTCAGAGGTCATGTAGCAAACGTTCGAGGAGCTAGGACACTTTAATTCATAAATCCAGCAACTCGTCGATCCGTTTACCCAAATGAAACCCCTCACATAAAGCTCCTTAGTGTTGTAGTATTTGATAGAAAATATATTTTGCTTATTTGATTATATGACACATTAAGAGTTTATAAATACAATAAATAAACTTAACAAAGTCCATAAGTATTTAAATCATGAACATAATATAAGGACCATATATAGCATGAAATAAAGGTAAGAAACATATAAATGATATTGAGCAAGAGTGGGTGTTAGTGTTCTTACAACTTTTGGCTTTCACTTAAGAAAGGAAATCAAGGATTTAAGAACAAGAACTTGAACAATTCCTCCCTCGGAATCCTTAAAAACCCGAAACCAAATTAAGATTATAACGACGTCTTTTTGGAAACCCGAAGTTATTCGATTATTATAACAACGTCTTGTTGGAAACCTGAAGCTATTCGAAGATTATAACGACTTCACTTGAAAACTTTGAAGAAAAGAGGATCAAAACCTAGTTTTCTTTCAAGAACATAAGATTTTTATTTCAAAATCTATAAGAAGTGCCTTTAGGGTTTAGGACTTTAGGTTATAAGAAAGGAGGGTGCAAGTTTTAATGAAGGTTTAGGTTAGTATTTAAAGGAAGCATTTAGGGTAGTTTTGTAAATACATTATTACACATATAATGATCTAATGAATCAAAGGCTAGGATCAAGCCACCATGGGATGAATCCCCCCTCTATATGGCGGTTTGCAATGGCTAGGGAGGATGACTTGGTCAATTTTTTGTGTTATCCTGTTTACAGAGTGAGTTGTGGCTCCGTTAATCGCTAACCGTAAGTTATTAGGCCACGAAACGTAAAACCGGGTATCGTAAAAATATGAAACTTGAAAGAATGATTAAACTTGTCAATATACTCCATAATAAAATATAAAATGAGTGGTAAGTTAAATCGGGTTGCTTAAACCCTGTTAAAACTGGAAACGCGGGTCTAAAACGCGTAATACGTAAAACATACGAAAGTTGCGTAAAATTGAGAAAAGTAAAATGTTACTTTTCTAATATGACGATAATGGGTTAAAATAGCCTATAATGTCTAGACTGGGCTCAGTCTAGTGTTGGTTGGTGTTAACGTCTTTTAGACCTAAAACCGTAAGCCTAAAAATCAATGAATGATTTATAAACTCAAAGAACGATTTAATGGTCAATGGAGGAGGGAAAATATGTTGACTTTTTCATCAATATAAAAGCTTCTAAATGCCTTAGAAAATATGGTGCAGGTGAAGGCTAAGGTTGCGGATAAGTGAAAGTGCTTAAAACACAAGTTTAGTTCTACAAGACACAGGGTCTATTTGGTAACATTTTGAATTAATTATCAAAAATTCCCTAATTGATTGTGAGCGTTCTAAACATTAATCTGATGCGAGGAAAATTGGCGTAGTTGGTTTTCGTTATGCGCAGGATGTTTAAACGACGTTTAAACCAAACCTATAATTTCTTAATAATTTTTGCGAAAATGACTCGACAAGCGTAAAACTTTTATTTTGTCATAGAAATAATTTATCTCACAAGAATATGAAATAAAAATTTCGATATAAAATAAAATTTTCGGAAATGAATAGTGCCCGTGAAATGAATAGTAAAAATTTCGGGAATAGAAGTTAACCTGAAATGCGAATTGTTACATTATACATTTTCATTCATTTTTATACGCTTTCGTCTATTTTTTTTACTTTTTCGCTTTTGTACGTTTTTATACACTTAGATAAAAATGGACAAAAACATAAAAAAAACAGACGAAAACGTCAAAAAATGTAAAAAGTAAAGGGACAAAAGCGTAAAAAAACGTACAAAAACATAAAAAATGGATGAGAACGTAAAAAAGGACAAAAACATAAAAAACGGACGAAAACGTAAAAAAGGACGAGAACGTAAAAAACGGACAAAAATGTAAAAAAAAAAATAAATAAAAAAAAAATGGACGAGAACGTAAAAAAAAAGGGACAAAAACGTTAAAAATTAGACGAAAACGTAGAAAACAGACAAAAATGTAAACAAACGGACGAAAACATATAAAAACGTATAAAAAACTGATGAAAACATATAAAAACATATGAAAACGGATAAAAACGAGTTTGAGGTAAAAAAAATGTTAAATAGAATTTATTTTGATATAATTACACCACTGGATGCTTAGTCCAGTGGTTGGGGTGTTGGTTTTTGAGTAACGAAACCCGAGTTCGAGCCATGCTGCCCTTTTTAATTCATTTTAGAAAAGGAGGACTAACGGTGCAAAAAATATTAACGAAGGGACTAACGGGAAAATATTATTTAAACACTTAACGGTCAAACTAACGGCCCATCCAAAATAAGGACCAAATGAGTGCAAGCTTTCAAAAATAAGTATATCTGGTGTAATTAAAACGACTTAGGAATTAAACATGAAATCTGTGCAAACCACAGGGACCAAACATGTAATTTTATAGAAGCTAAAAGAATCATCTTATACTAAAAGATTGAGTTGTCTTATAAATGCAAAGTGCTCATGATTAATGTGGGATGCTTCATGTGTAAGTACATTGGTTTAATGTTCATGCTTAAGAGTAAGTACAATATATACAGCCTTAGAAGTTAAGTTCTTATTCCCTGCATGCATTTAGTTCAAGGCAACTCAAGGAAAGCCTCGTAGTTAAGGTGCTCCCATAAAAAAATAAGCAATGAATATCCTTGATTCCAGGCAACTCAAGGAGCTCCCATATTGATTGCAGGCAATGGAAAGCCTCGCATTTAAGTTTGGGCAAATAGTATATCACCCATCTCCATTAATACCATATAACTTTCCAGTTACACCAAAAACCCACAAAGCATGTGACCTGTATAAATTTATGTGGATTTCTGAATTTGCAGACACCTCAAATCTGATCTTACATCCCTTCATAACTCAATCTAAATTCATAATGGCAAACAGGTCAAGCCAGGCAACTGAAACAAATATCTTTCCTTCATAAAAGTCCACCCAGGCAAACAACGAGCTTTTCCTTGATGCACTGGATGTGGGTGTCTCGGGAACCATAGTTGTGATTGTGTGTAGAAAATGGGATGTGAATGCCAGAACCAGGCGTTATTTAAGTACGGATTTCATTGTTTCTTATGGGAAGGTAAGTTAGTTATTGGTTCCTCTGCAAGTTAAGCAAATGGTGACAATTACAAATACAGCTTTTATATAAAATTATAAAAAACCATAAAGATGGATAGTGGTCACATACATTATTCACTAAATTGCTTATATTTTGATCCGTCAGGGTAATATAATGCACTGTACTTCAAAGGGGAGCGTTTCACATAATTTTGTTGAAAAATTAAAAGATGGTGTGATTTACTCAATCAAAGACTTTACTGTCATAGCAAATAAGGATGAGTACCGGGTTTTGAAAGACTCTGCTTACATGATTGAATTTGATGGAGTAATGATCATAAGGAAAGCTGTGGTCAAGTCAGATGGTTTTGTCAGACATCCTTTCTAATTGGTGGCTTTTGAGGATCTTAAACCCACTGACAAGAAATGCCTCATTGTTAAGGTCATGTTTGTTCAATATTTTCAGTTCTTTTTCAAATTATAGCTAGAGTTATAATTTAGTCCCACTTTCCAGATGTTATTGGTTATATCACCAATGTGGGTAGGACCACTTACCAGAGAACACGTTCTAGGAATCTTTGTTGGGAATTATATTTTCATAGATTTGATGGTACAAAACAAGAAGAATGAAACATGAAAAAATACTGAAATGATAAGCAAAATATGCTGAGTAGATACTGCTGCTGGTACAAAACATATTCTGAAAACAGAACTGTTCCTGCCGATAGTGTATCTGTTCCTGCCGATAGTGCAAACGAGCTGCTGCTGATCAGTGAGTCATTACTGCTGCTGGATGGATAAGGATGAAAAAGATATTTTGTATTTGAGTCAAGTATATCAAGTAGATAATATCTAGATATGTTCTCAGTCAACAAAGTTGTAAAAAAAGATACATGTTGTATCTTATTGACTGACACATAAAGCAAGTAGTAGACTAAGACTTATCAAACTTTGTAATGATCTCCTTTATACTATAAAAAGGAGATCACACCCTTAGATAAAAGTGTGTGTCACTATGTGAACACCATAATGTTTTACAAGTGTTTAGTATGCTTAGAATTTAAACACCAAAGGGTGTCAAAATGTAAAACATCAAATGAGTGTGTGTGAGGAACATTAGACATGGGGTCTAATGTTGTTCGGTTTGTTTAGCCTCAAGGATCTTTGATTCCTGTTAGAGTGTAACCGTGCTATAATTGATCAAGTAGCATTGGAGCTTAAGTTTAATAACAAAGAGAAGTTTGACAAAAACCTTGTTATGATAGTATTGTTTCTTTCATAGAATATTCCGTCAATATTATCATCATACTTGTCATAGACAAAATCCTAGATCAAAGGTGTAACAACCTAGAGTCCATAAACGATCACGTAACTTATTTTAGTTGATGCGAGTCGGTCTAAAATAAGTTTCCACAGTTGGTATCAGAGCGGGGGGCTCTGGATCTAGGAAAATAAAAGGGTTTATCTAAAGAAAGAAGAAAAATTCGTTTTTGTTTAGTTTTTCGCAACTTTCTGCAGAGCAGTTTTGCAAAGGCTATAACTCCTTCGTTAACCGTTGGATCGGGCTGAAATTTTTGTTGAAGGTTCTTAGTATATCAAGGTAGATTCTCACCGGAGGGATCTTCAATCTGAGCCTTAGATTGCAAGATATGCATCGTTGAAAACTACTGCAGAAACAGTTGAGGTATGGTCGAATTTTTGGTTTTTCTTTCTTGGTTTACACACACAAAGGGGAAGAATCACACACAGAAGAGAGTTCGTTCTTAAAAGATAAAAAGGCTTGTTTATCAATTTATTATTGGCAAAAAAGGTCATTTGTTGCTTATTTGAAGTTGAGGTTGAATTTTTCAAAGTTGTGTTTTATCATACTTTTTGTTGAGAAGGTAACTTGTTCGTTCGTTCAAGTGACTATGAATTGACAAACACTTAAAGGAGTAACGTTGTAGTGCTCAGTGTCTCATAGAAGATGAGGTTATTGTCAAGAGACTGAGGTCTCCCTATACATGGGTATATGTTCAAGTCAGTTTTAGTACAAGACATAAGACACAAGGTTGGTTTATTCTGTTTCATCAACAAGTTAGTAATGATTGTTTTTTCTTCATCAGTCATAAAAGCCTACAGAATTGGAGATTCGAATGGTTAACATATGGGTTTCAGGGGAAGCTTAAATGTTTAGATGTTTAACCATTTATTGTATTTGTGCAACACCACAAGGGAAAGTTATTGATTCTTACTACTATTGATTAGTATTAGTTTGTAGTTGTGAAAATCGTATTTGTATACTTTTTCTATTTGTTGATAACAAAAAGGGGAAGAGAAGTGGTGGATAGCATAGATTAAGGGGAAGACAGTATGGTTTCATTCATGGTGAGATTTAATTATCTCAATTTCTCTACTTCGTCTAGGGAAATTCGTACAAGAACGTATTTGTTTTGTAATCATCAAATAGGGGAAGATTGTTTGGAATTGTATTTTTATAGATTTGATGGTACAAAACAAGAAGAATGAAACATGAAGAAATACTGAAATGATAAGAAAAATATGCTGAGTAGATACTGCTGCTGGTACAAAACATATTCTGAAAACGAAATTGTTCCTGCCGATAGTGTAACTGTTCCTGCTGGTAGTGTACTGTTCCTGCCGATAGTGTATCTGTTCCTGCCGATAGTGCAAACGAGCTGCTGCTGATCAGTGAGTCATTACTGCTGCTGGATGGATAAGGATGAAAAAGATATTTTGTATTTGAGTCAAGTATATCAAGTAGATAATATCTAGATATGTTCTCAGTCAACAAAGTTGTAAAACAAGATACATGTTGTATCTTATTGACTGACACATAAAGCAAGTAGTAGACTAAGACTTATCAAACTTTGTAATGATCTCCTTTATACTATAAAAAGGAGATCACACCCTTAGATAAAAGTGTGTGTCACTATGTCACTATGTGAACACCATAATGTTTTACAAGTGTTTAGTATGCTTAGAATTTAAACACCAAAGGGTGTCAAAATGTAAAACATCAAATGAGTGTGTGTGAGGAACATTAGACATGGGGTCTAATGTTGTTCGGTTTGTTTAGCCTTAAGGATCTTTGATTCCTGTTCGAGTGTAACCGTGCTATAATTGATCAAGTAGCATTGGGGCTTAAGTTTAATAACAAAGAGAAGTTTGACAAAAACCTTGTTATGATAGTATTGTTTCTTTCATAGAATATTCCGTCAATATTATCATCATACTTGTCATAGACAAAATCCTAGATCAAAGGTGTAACAACCTAGAGTCCATAAACGATCACGTAACTTATTTTAGTTGATGCGAGTCGGTCTAAAATAAGTTTCCACAGTTGGTATCAGAGCGGGGGGCTCTGGATCTAGGAAACTAAAAGGTTTTAGCTAAAGAATGAAGAAAAATTCGTTTTTGCTTAATTTTTCGCAACTTTCTGCAGAGCAGTTTTGCAAAGGCTATAACTCCTTCGTTAACCGTTGGATCGGGCTGAAATTTTTGTTGAAGGTTCTTGGTATATCAAGGTAGATTCTCACCAGAGGGATCTTCAATCTGAGCCTTAGATTTCATGATATGCATCGTTGAAAACTACTGCAGAAACAGTTGAGGTATGGTCGAATTTTTGGTTTTTCTTTCTTGGTTTACACACACAAAGGGGAAGAATCACACACAGAAGAGAGTTGGTTCTTAAAAGATAAAAAGGCTTGTTTATCAATTTATTATTGGTGAAAATGGTCATTTGTTGCTTATTTGAAGTTGAGGTTGAATTTTTCAAAGTTGTGTTTTATGATACTTTTTGTTGAGAAGGTAACTTGTTCGTTCGTTCAAGTGACTATGAATTGACAAACACTTAAAGGAGTAACGTTGTAGTGCTCAGTGTCTCATAGAAGATGAGGTTATTGTCAAGAGACTGAGGTCTCCCTATACATGGGTATATGTTCAAGTCAGTTTTAGTACAAGACATAAGACACAAGGTTGGTTTATTCTGTTTCATCAACAAGTTAGTAATGATTGGTTTTTCTTCATCAGTCATAAAAGCCTACAGAATTGGAGATTCGAATGGTTAACATATGGGTTTCAGGGGAAGCTTAAATGTTTAGATGTTTAACCATTTATTGTATTTGTGCAACACCACAAGGGAAAGTTATTGATTCTTACTACTATTGATTAGTATTAGTTTGTAGTTGTAAAAATCATATTTGTATACTTTTTCTATTTGTTGATAACAAAAAGGGGAAGAGAAGTGGTGGATAGCATAGATTAAGGGGAAGACAGTATGGTTTCATTCATGGTGAGATTTAATTATCTCAATTTCTCTACTTCGTCTAGGGAAATTCGTACAAGAACGTATTTGTTTTGTAATCATCAAATAGGGGAAGATTGTTGGGAATTATATTTTCATAGATTTGATGGTACAAAACAAGAAGAATGAAACATGAAGAAATATTGAAATGATAAGCAAAATATGCTGAGTAGGTACTGCTGCTGGTACAAAACATATTCTGAAAACAGAACTGTTCCCGCCGATAGTGTAACTGTTCCTGCTGGTAGTGTACTGTTCCTGCCGATAGTGTATCTGTTCCTGCCGATAGTGCAAACGAGCTGCTGCTGATTAGTGAGTCATTACTGCTGCTGGATGGATAAGGATGAAAAAGATATTTTGTATTTGAGTTAAGTATATCAAGTAGATAATATCTAGATATGTTCTCAGTCAACAAAGATGTAAAACAAGATACATGTTGTATCTTATTGACTGACACATAAAGCAAGTAGTAGACTAAGACTCACTACAAGAAAAGTGGCTTTTTAGGACCCCCATAAGCGTCATAAAATGGTACTTTTTAGGACCTTTCATTTGATAGGACCAAGGATGAAAGCGTTTCATGTAAGGCGGTTGTAATAGGTCCAAAGCGTCCTAATATCTCAAATACCCTTATGAAACCAATTTTATGGTCGTATTATATGTCTATGAACAACCTAAATAGCGTCCTAATAAAACCATATTAGGACACTTTTACAATGTTCTAACATGTGGTAACCTACTTTTAATCTTTTGATACACATAAAAACGTCCTTAAAATTATTGTTAGGACCCTTATGATGTAACATCATAGCTATTTTAGCAACCATGAAAAGGGTCCTAATAACTCAAATAAGATTATGATACCAATTTTATGGTCGCATAATAGGTCTATAAACAACTCAAATAACGTCCTAATAAAAACATATTAGGACACTTTTACAATGTTCTAACATGTGGTAACCTACTTTTAATCTTTTGATACACATACAAGCGTCCTTAAATGTTAATTCTTAGGACGGTTATCATATACCATTATAGTTACTTTAACACCAAGAAAAGGGTCCTAATATCCCAAATACGATTATGAAACCAATTGTTTGGTCGCATAATATGTCCATGAACAACCAAATAAGGTCCTAATAACAACATATTAGGACACTTTTACAATGTTCTAACATGTGGTTACCTAATTTTAATCTTTTGATACACATACAAGCGTACTTAAAAGATAATTGTTAGCACGCTTATCATATAACATTATAGCTACTTTAGCACCAAAAAAAGGGTTCTAATATCTCAAAGATTATTATGAAACCAATTTTTTGGTCGTATAAAATGTATTAGCAACCTAAATAACGTCCTAATAACAACATATTAGGACACTTTTACAATGTTAAGCGTCCTTAAAAGGTAATTGTTATGACGCTTAATAAGTTTAATAGGACCATTTCAAAGTCCTAACAAGTCTTATGACAGGACGCTATTTTCAGCATGCACACTCTATTTTACGATATGAATAAAACATCAACTAATTATTAAATGAATAAAACGAAATTGTATTTCAAATAAGCAATTGTCATAACAAAAGCACTAAACATAAATAAGCAATTGTCATAACAAAAGCACTAAACATTATCCAACATAAAGTCTTGTAACATTAAACAATAAATTAAAGCAACAAGAAGCTTAGTCCGGGGTCATCATGCATCCTTTCTCAATCCTCACGGACCACCTACAAATAAACACCCATGTATAAGCATTAAGCTCCATGTTAGTAAAATTATTGGTATCACAAGATTAACAAAGACATACCGAGATAAAGGGACAAGGCCATGCTATGGTTGCACCAACACAGTCTTCAATTGTGGTAAATAACCCATATGGTCTCACCAATTTTTCATCTCTTTTTGTTGGTACTTGAACGTTTACCTCACACCATCCTCGTCCAAGCTCTGTACCACCAACTATATCATTTGGGTTCAAGCTCCTCACCCATCCTTTTGCTACAGTCTCAGTTGAGTTTAGAAAGTTTTTAAGGAAAACTTCATCCCCAACCTAGATTTCAATTTTCAACAAACATTTATCAATTTATTCATGCAACAATTTGCTTATTTCTCAATTTTATTTAACAAACTAATCAAATACAAAAAAATGAACATTTTTTTGAAACTAACATATTTTCTAAAATTCAACAACTAAGTAGATAAAAGGGAAAATGAACAGTAGTTACACTAGTCACTTTAAAAGTATTTAAAAGGGATCTAAAATCTACTCTAAAGCTAATATAAGCTGAACTATTGGTGAAACAAAGCAAAGGGTATACTAGGGGAGATCTAAACAAGCTTCAGGGAACATATATAAGAAATGGTATAAACTCAAAGCACCTAAAAAGCTCAAATCAGAAATAAGCATTACTATAACTGAGGTGAAACAGCCTTAATGGCCTACTTGTAGACTAAATATAAAGCATTAAATAAGCAGTAAAATCCTCAAAAAGCCAAACACTAATAAGCCTATACTATGAAGTAATAGAGTGGTAAAAATCAGACCTAGGGGATTAATAATTAAACAGATGTTAAGCTAGGAAAAGGGAGCTAGGACAGATAAACTATGCAGACCACAACCAGTCCAAATGGGCAAGTCTAAGCTAAAATTAAAGCAAGTAAATTATGAAACTAAAACTTAAAAGCTTAAAGTAATAAAGGATGAGCTACCAAAGATTATATAAAAACATTTTTTAAAGAATTTGGAAATGATTTTAAACTAGAAAAATTGGTTAATGAAAGGCTATGCTAAGGAGCTGCTGAAGCAGTTATGGTGACGGGTGAAAAAGGGTAGAAACAAATTAAGGACCTAAAAACCTTGAACCAGAAGTGAAAACATGCGAACTAAACTAACTTAGAGCGAAAATAACTAACAAAAACACCTAAGGTATATAGATACCAATTTAGTGCTACTAAACTTCAACAATTACCGACTGATGCGAAACCTTAAATACTACCTAGTTCAGAATGAGATCAACTTAAAATAACTATAAATGACATATAAGAGCTAAATCAAATCCAACTTGTGAACAAAACCTACTTTGACTCAAAAAGTCAGCATGAACCAAACACCCCTTTTATAATGGACTGCTTGGAATTTAATAACTACAAACAGGTTTTTAAAGTTAAAACTTGTACGAGGATGGAAAAGCAACGATTTATAATAGAAACATACCCGTAAACGTGGAGGTTCATTGGTTACAACAGGAGAATGTTGTGATGTAAGAGTTGGAACAATGGAACTATCCGTCGACCCTTTCATCTCTGATAACTCAGCTCGTAACTGTTCATTTTCACTAGTAAGTTCTCCACATCTAGACTTCAATTCGTTGTTTTCTCTATGACATGCTGAACGACTTGGTATTACACCCCAAACTTCAGAAGCACGAACAACTAGACCATACATGCCTGCATCACCATTTCGATCTTTACCCATAACTGTAGAAAAAATATCATCTGGTCCAGGCTTATCAATCGAACCCTCGGGCAGATTATCACTAAGTCGTTTCATTTCATCCTGCATTTTATATCAACATGAACAACATATAGGAAAGGCATGTATTACGAAAAAAAGCATATTGTGTTTAACTTCTGCTATTAATACACTATTCCAAACATAAAAGCATATTACTTACAATCGCATTTGCAGTGTCATCATTTTTGGTATTTCCATGTATGGAGAAGCATGCACTAAAAAGATCCAATCGAGTTGGATCATGTCCCAAAGATATCTGTATGAATAAAAAGAAAATGAATATTAACAGTGGATATCGACAGGATACATTAACAATCCCACTGACAGTTACCTTTAACTCTTCCCTTTTGCGAGCATAACTTTTTTTACCGGTTCTTTGGATCATCTTCTTTTTTGCCCGATTCGCCTTGGTTTTTTCACTTAAACTCTGTAGCAAATATAGATACTTTACTATAGCAAAACAATTTGATAACTCTGGTGAGATTCATAAAAACAATATCAAACTCGCTGAAACAATTTGATAACTCAGGTGAAATTCATAAGATACAAACCTTAGTGTTTTCTTCATTCCAATACTTCACAAGCTTCTTCCATTGTTTTTTTTGCACTTGCTTTGGCCTAGAGCGTTTTTGTTGCTTAACTGACAAAGACGGATCATGGTAGAGTTCCTTAACTCTTGCCCTCCAGTTCTTCACCTTCCGCCCAAATGATTGCAATATCCATTTTTCTCCAGCTTCCGGAATATCAAATTTTGTCTAAAAAATGTAATAGCTCACATTAGAAAACAAATAATTTATTAATTAACATAAAAATTTAACATTGTGTACCTTTAAAAGTTCAAGCAAAGCTTTTTTTTTTTCCGCCTTAACTTTATTCCATGGTTTATAAATCGGACAATACTTTCCACTCCTTGAAAGGGTTCCCATGAAATGAGTCAGATGACTACTTTTGTCGTTAATAGGTTGTCCGTGTTCATTAACTAAAATAGGAATTCTATCCCCTTTTTCTTGGGCCCAAACTTTTGCCATACGTGTTGGTCCTCGCTTTCTTTTGCTTACAATCCGAACTACAAAAAGTGAACATGATTTACAATAGATTTAACTTTATTATATATTCTTCTTATATGACACAATATATGATATATGATTTTTAAAACAATGCAATCAAGTAGATCAGGTTAACATGTTTCATTTCGAGCTTGTGTAACTTCATGGTTTTCTTCATTTTCAGGTTGCTGAGCTTGAATCTCTTCTTCGACTAGATCATCGCCGTCATTTGCATAATCGTTCTCATTCTCCAAATCATCCTCATTCTCCAAATCATCCATGTCTTTATCTACATCATCTTCTGAAGTAGCTTGTTCTTCAATATCTTCATTCATATGTATGTCTTCGATATAATCATTTTCAGCATCATAAAGGTCTTCATTGTTATCTATAGTAAAAAATAAAAAAAAAAAAAAAACAAAACAAGTAAGCATTGAAAACAGTTAACTGAAAATACACTTAAGAGTAATTTAATATCATATATATAATATTTGAAATTTATGTATAGTTACCATCAGATCTCAAGTCACGCTCCCCGTGGTCATCATCGTTGTCAATTGCAATTAAGTTTCTCTTAGTTGCAGTTAATCTCCCTCTGTTGACAGAATTTGGTTGATCATTTCTCGTTTGGACTTGGTCGGACTCCTGTACCCTACTATGTATTGCCCTCCCTGTATCAATCTGTTGTCCCTTTAGCGATTGAGATTCTGAAGATGTTAGCCCACGGGAGACATTCGGAGCACTCATTCGTTTTTGTGCTAAATTTTTATATCTAGTCATGGACATTGGGGCAATGTATTTTTTTTGCTGTTTCATGCAACTAGAATTGTTAGAAAACAAACATAAAGAAAATATAGTAGCCAAATTTATTATTAGTACCGTTTTATTTGTTTGTTTAGCCGCTTCTTCTGGGTTATCTTCCTCAGCATTAAGATGAAAGTCTGAACCAGACATATAATCTCCATCTTTCTCACTGGTATCCGTTGGTTTCTTTTTCTTTTTCTTTGTTTTGTCACTCTCTACTAGACTTGTCAAAGACTTAACAATATTTTTCACTCCCAAAGCTTGTAATCTCTGTTGGTTTTCTTGAATCCTTGACCTTCTGGACATTTCATAATCATTCGTATTTCTCGTGGAGACTTGTCGTTGCATCCTTTTTTTATCCATTACTGGTGCAGAAAAGAAATAAAATTATGATGAGATTGCAAAGAACAATAGTCATTTGAGAACAACAAAACTGAAATCAAATCACTATCATTATCTACAAACAAAAATAGACTCAAATCCTTCTGTTATTACTTACACACCCATTCATATTCTAATACCCATAGTCGTACCCCAATGCAAACCAAACACCGTTAATTGTCTTTTCATACATGCATATAATGACCTACTAGCTAAACAGGGATACCGGTCCGCACCATTCATATTATTACTTACAATATTACAACAATACAAAATGATCTGATGTAACAGATAGGTAGTTGTACCAGTGGTTCAATACTTACACGCCCATTAAATGATCTGACTCAAAGTAATGCCAAAAAGCCATTTTAAACTAAGAATAGATAATCAAAAGTAACAACATCAGGCTGCAAAATTGATAATCACAAATCCAAAGCCATAACAAACAGGTACCCCACTGTGCTATCCAACAATATACGTCCTAAAATTACTAAGGGGGTGTTTGTTTTGGCTTATATAGTGGGCTTATGACTTATTTGCTTTTTGGCTTATGTTTCATAAGCTCACTTTTTGTGGCTTATGTTGAAACTTTTCGGCTTATATAAGCCTATTATGTCATAATAAGCTTATATAAGCCGAAAAGTTTCAAAATAAGCCAAAAAAAGTGAGCTTATGAAAAAGAAGCCGAAAAGCAAATAAGCCATAAGCCCGCTATATAAGCCGAAACAAACACCCCGTAAATCCAAAATGAATGAACCCACTAGCCACAAAGAACAGCATAACAAATAAACCATACTAATTTCTGAAATTAAACAAATATATCCCTAATTGACCAATTGTTAGATACAAAAAGCCACGCCTAAATCATAAAATAAATCAATTCAATATTAAAGACGACTGAATCATACCTCAAACTATTAAACCCTAGGTAGCAAAAATACTTTTGGTTTTGGTTTTCAATAAATTTAGGGGAATTTATATCCATGGATATATTAGGGAAATCTTTAATTTCAAATCACAGTTACGATTTGTGTGGAGAGAAAGTCGTGATTACACTCGTATTGGAGGGAAAACTTGGATCGAATGAAAATAATGGAGGGATTTGTGCGTTTGGGAGAGGGCGGCTTGAATACTTTTTCTTTGTTTCACAAGTAATTCGGGTCGGGTTCGGGTTGGCTATGTCAACCCTAAAGTATTTACATATAACCCGAACCTAACCCATTTAACCCGTATATATATTTGGGTTGGCGGGTTAAATAGGTGATACGAGTTGAATAGGTTAAACGGGTTTTGGGTCGACCCATTTAACTCGTTTTTATATAAAAGTTGCCACATTATATTGTTTTACACGAAATGTTAAACGAATGAGCCGAGATGATATGGTTGTACACGAGATGTTAAACGAATAAGCCGAGATGATATGGTTGTACACGAGATATTTAACGAATGAGCCGAGATTATATGGTTTTACACGAGATGTTAAACGAATGAGCCGAGATGATATGGTTTTACATGAGATGTTAAACGAATGAGCCGAGATGATATGGTTGTACACGAGATGTTAAACGAATGAGCCGAGATGATATGATTATACATGAGATGTTAAACGAATGAGCCGAGATGATATGGTTGTACACGAGATGTTTAACGAATGAGCCGAGATTATATGGTTTTACACGAGATGTTAAACGAATGAGCCGAGATGATATGGTTGTACATGAGATGTTAAACGAATGAGCCAAGATTATATGGTTGTACACGAGATGTTTAACGAATGAGCCGAGATGATATGATTATACATGAGATGTTAAACGAATGAGCCGAGATGATATCGTTATTCACGAGATCTTAAACGAATGAGCCGAGATGATATGCTTATACCTGAGATGTTAAACGAATGAGTGGAGATGATATCGTTATTCACGAGATGTTTAACGAATGAGCCGAGATGATATGGTTGTACACGAGATGTTAAACGAATGAGCCGAGATTATATGGTTTTACACGAGATGTTAAACGAATGAGCCGAGATGATATGGTTGTACATGAGATGTTAAACGAATGAGCCGAGATTATATGGTTGTACACGAGATGTTTAACGAATGAGCCGAGATGATATGATTATACATGAGATGTTAAACGAATGAGCCGAGATGATATCGTTATTCACGAGATCTTAAACGAATGAGCCGAGATGATATGCTTATACCTGAGATGTTAAACGAATGAGTGGAGATGATATCGTTATTCACGAGATGTTTAACGAATGAGCCGAGATGATATGGTTGTACACGAGATGTTAAACGAATGAGCCGAGATGATATGATTATACATGAGATGTTAAACGAATGAGCCGAGATGATATCGTTATTCACGAGATCTTAAACGAATGAGCCGAGATGATATGATTATACATGAGATGTTAAACGAATGAGCCGAGATGATATCGTTATTCACGAGATCTTAAATGAATGAGCCGAGATGATATGCTTATACCTGAGATGTTAAACGAATGAGTGGAGATGATATCGTTATTCACGAGATGTTAAACGAATGAGCCGAGATGATATTATGGTTGTACATGAGATGTTAAACGAATGAGCCGAGATTATATGGTTGTACACGAGATGTTTAACGAATGAGCCGAGATGATATAGTTATACGAATGAGCCGAGATGATATAGTTATACACGAGATGTTAAACGGATTGGTCTATCTGGTCATGGCCGTTATAGAGTCATAACAGAGGTAAACAACTAAATTATTTTCCGAGGTGTAACAACCGACAATTTCCCAAAATTTTATTCTACGAGCAAAATTAATTATTTTCATGTTTTTTCATACTTTTTCCTCAGTTTTCCTACGTCTTATAATTCTTAGTCGGTTTTTATACGTTTTAGTCCGTGTTTACACGTTCTCGGCCGTTTAATCATGTTTTAGACCGTTTCTACATGTTTTATACGTTTTCCTCATTTTCATATCGTGTTTGTTCATTTGTATGCGCCATACGGTGAAAAGGAATTTTAAACTTGAGTCTGGTTCCTCAAGCCTTTGGAAACTCTTCTTGATATTGTGGTGGATCTCTGACGTGATCACTGTGCGTCCTTCCATCCGCATTTATGATTCTGTTATCAATTCATCTCACAGCCACATATTATCTCTATATATATACCCATTTGATAATCTCTCTTAACCCTAATCTAATCTCACAGCCACCAAACTAATAACCCTAATCCCAAATGGCAGAAACCCCAAATTTGGATGAAATGAAGGCAGCCACAGAGACCGGGAAACTTGCTGATGCTTTCAAAGTATTGATATTGCATGAGAAAGTCAAAGAGAACAACTTCATTGCTCGTATTGGTGAAGAGAGCAGTCAACTGAGAGAGGTCATAGAGAAAAAGTCGAGGACCATTGATGAGGTTGCTCTAAACTTTTCTCGTTTCCATGTTGTTGCTTCTACAGGTCACGATTGTTTGATGGAAATCCAACAATGTGATCGTAGGAAGCTTGATTTGATGGCCCAGCTACTGTTGCTCTCTCGTCGAAGCTTGGAGTTGAAGGATCAGTTGGTGGAGAGGATTGAAGAAGCTGAATCTTCAGATGACGAAGATTAGTATCTTTGGTCTTTTTCTTTTGTGTTTTGGGTATCATCAAGGGTAGATGTTTGTGGTGTGTGGATGTTTGTGGTTTTAGTGTTTGGTGAATGTACATGAATGGTTAATGTATTTTGTAAATGAATATTATCTATGAATGGAAGATCAGTTCACGTTTTATATCTATAAATGTTTATTTCTTTTTAACATTTTTTTTTTTTTGAACATTGACTTTCATTAAACTAAGTAAGTCATCATAAACATAAGCAAATACCGGATCTAACCTGCACCACTTGCTGATTCCACTCCAAACACCATAAGCGAAGCCACAATTAACCATCAAATGGTCCAAATCCTCATTCGCCAAGCATGAATGTTAACCCGCAACGGAACCCAAGCTTCCCATTTAAAATTAGTTTCCCTCGTCCCATCTCTATCTTTCGTTAACCCAACCTTCACCATCATCTCAATCAATTCACATCCGACAACCGGAAATCAGCAACATCATCAAGAGCAGGTAATACCTCATAATTAAAACCCTAGTTGTTTTTGCTAAATTTTTATGAAACAAAATCTGTGGTTAATTGAATTAGGCTCCCTTTCTTTTTGTTGAAATTATATGTGGTTTTAAGTGGTTAATTGAATTAGGTTTAAGATGGATACGAGTTGGATGTCTTTACCAAGATTTACCAAAGAATATAAAAAAGGTCTTGATGACTTTCTTGATCATATATTTTATAAGGAGGGTAAAAATGGACAGATTTCATGTCCATGTATTGATTGTGGTAATCAGATATGGGTAGATCGGGCGGAGGCTAGAACACATCTGCTATGTGTCGGGTTTATGAAAGGTTATACAATTCCACCTTTCAGTTCCAAATCAAGTGATGCTCCAATGTTGGATGCTGAAGATGACATGCAAGGGTTGGTGAATGATGCCTTCCATCGGTTTGGTGTTGACACACAAGAAGATGACATGGGAACACAAAGTGAAAGTATGAGTATGCCAAACCTAAAGGCGAAAAAATTTTATAAAGTGTTGGGAGAGGCAAAGAAACCACTATATCCTGGGTGTAAGTTATCAGTTCTTTCTTTTATCATTAGACTATTTCATGGTAAGTGTGTTGGGAAATGTAGTGATAATGGTTTCAGCATGATGCTGGATACAATGAGGGAAGCCTTCCCCGATGCTTCTATACCGAAGTCATTGTATGAACTAAGGAAGATAATTCGAGAGTTGGGACTTAGTTATGATAAAATTGATGCATGTCCTAATGATTGTATTCTGCACTGGAAAGAAAACATTAATAAAACGGAATGTGATATATGCCATACGTCAAGGTATAAAGCAAGTGAAGATGATTCTGCAGATGGGTCAACCACAGCTGATACATGTAAGAAGATTGGAGCAAAGGTGTTGCGTTATTTTCCGCTCATACCACGATTGCAAATGTTATTTATGTCATCTAAAACAGCCGCCTCCATGAGATGGCATGAAGAGAGTCGCACGAAAGATGGTTACTTAAGACATCCTGCAGATTCCCCAGCATGGAAAGCATTTGATTTTAAGTATGATAATTTTGCCAAAGAATCTCGTAATGTCAGGCTTGGTTTAGCGAGTGATGGGTTTAACCCTTTTGGAACAATGAGTGTTTCTCATAGTACATGGCCTGTTGTTTTGACGCCATATAATCTACCTCCTTGGATGTGCATGCAGAAACCTTATTTCTTTCTAACTTTACTTATACCTGGCCCATCTGCTCCTGGGAATAACATAGATGTCTATATGGAACCGTTAGTGGTTGAGCTACAGGAGTTGTGGGATCTTAAAGGAGTAGACACTTATGATGCATCAACAAAAAGTAACTTTCGGATGCGTGCTTGTTTGTTATGGACGATCAGTGACTTTCCTGCTTATGCAAATTTATCCGGATGGAGCACCAAAGGTAAACTTGCATGTCCTAACTGCCATAAACATACAAAATCAACACGCTTGACTCATGGCAAAAAACAATGTTTTATGGGACATCGTCGATATTTGCCTACTGATCATGCTTTTAGAAGAGATAAAAACTCTTTTGATGGCACAGAAGAACAAGACAGGCAACCCCGTGGCTTAAGAGGACAAGAAGTACTTGATGAGTTAGATGGTTTTGAAATTAAATTTGGAAAACTTGTTAAGAGCAACCCAAATTTACCTTTTAATTGGAAGAAGAAAAGTATTTTTTTTGAGTTACCGTACTGGAAACATAACTTGCTACGCCATAATCTAGATGTAATGCATATTGAGAAGAATGTTTGTGACAGTGTCCTTGGAACGCTAATGAATTTAGATGGGAAGACCAAGGATCATATAAAAGCACGCCTAGATTTACAAGAAATGGGCATTAGACATGAACTTCATCCTATAGTTCAAGATAACAAAAAAGTTTATTTGCCACCTGCTTGTTTCTCAATGGATAAAAAAGAGAGAGATATTTTTTGTCGTGTGCTTAAGAAGGTGAAAGTTCCAGATGGTTATGCAGCTAACATATCAAGATGCGTAGAGTTAAAACCTCCAAAAGTGTTTGGACTTAAAAGTCATGATTGCCATATTTTGATGCAGCAGTTGCTTCCCATTGCCTTGCGAAATGTGTTGCCTAAGCACGTGCGCTATACTGTGATGAAGCTATGTCGTTACTATAAACAATTATGCTCAAAGGTTCTTAATCCAAATGATTTGGTTCAAATGGAAACCGAGATTGGAAAAATACTTTGTGATTTAGAAAGGATTTTTCCGCCATCATTCTTTGATGTCATGGTTCATCTTTCGGTTCATCTTGCTTCAGAGGCCACATTAGGAGGGACAGTTCATTACCGTTGGATGTATCCAATCGAGAGGTGCACATTACTATTTCAGTAAATACCTTTATTAACAAATATTATTGAATCTAAAATTCTTGTTTTTGATATCTCAGGTATTTAGCTACATTAAAATCTTACGTGCGAAACAGGAATAACCCAGAGGGTTCCATTGCAGAAGGATATCTAGCTGAAGAGTGTGTGTCGTTTTGTTCATTGTACTTATCCAGTGATGTTGAGACCGTACATAATAAGACAAGTCGAAATGATGCTGACAATGGTTATGAGGATGTTTTACCTATCTTTTCTATGGCGGGTCGACCGATTGGTGCTACAAAGGTAGAAATAATGGACCTTGACATTTTGGCTAAAGCACATTCATATGTGTTGTTCAATTGTAGTGAAGTTGATGAATTTCGAACGTAAGTAATTATATTAGTTGTGAGTTTCATACATTATATAATACGATTAATAGTTGTCGTTGTTATCATCATTATCATCTGTTAACACTGCAGTGAACATCTGGCGATGGTTCAACATGAAAATCGGAGAAAACGTAAGCGTGACATTCAACGTTTACATAGTGAGACTTTTGAGTCGTGGTTTCAAGATCATGTAAGGAATATACACAGGTTTATTACTTTTGGAAAATAATTATAATGACATAGCATTTTCGACCTACTAATACACGTGTGTATAACAAAACAATTAACACATCTTGCCTTTGTTCAGGTTGAGGAGCTACATGCTAGAGGGGATCACAGAATCACAGAAAGTCTAAGGAGCTTGGCAAGTGGTCCATCTGAGTTTGTGAAAAAATATAGGGGATTTATCATAAATGGTTTCCTATTTCACACAAAATATGTAGAACAGAATAGGAAAACACAGAATAGTGGGGTTATGCTTCAGGCCATGACAAACAGTTTCTCGAGTGCTACAGATAACAATCCTATCGCGGGAGATGTAACTTACTACGGGGTTTTGAATGATATCATTGAGTTGGAGTATGCTATTGACAAGAAAGTAGTTTTGTTCGATTGTGATTGGATTTCGAATGGTTCAAGGAAAAAAGAAGATGAAAACGGGTTTACTCTATTGAATTTTGAAGGATTGAAGGCTCATAACGAGCCTTTTATACTAGCTTCTCAAGCACAGCAAGTATTTTACGTTGCAGATAGTGTTGACAAAGGATGGCAAGTTGTGATCACGCCAACGCCTAGACATGTTTATGACATGGATGAACAAACAATTCTTGATGACGTGGAAACACATTTGCAGGGTGACTCATTTATGGGTCCTCAACATGACGAAACAATGGATATTGAATTGGTTAGAGGTGGTTTCGATGGAACCGTTGTGGACAACAATGACTTAGTTATTGCCGATGAAGAAGATACAGTTGAAGAAGCTTCATGATTTCAATTAGGTAAATAGTAATAATCCCTCTTTTTATCTTCTTTTGTCATTTAACAGTTCTTATTTCCCCTATTGTGGCTTAGTTGTCATTTTAGTGTATTATTAGTCATCTAGTTTGCTTTAAATTTAGGTAATTTTAACTTTTTAGCTAGCTACTCCGTACTTTTTAGAAGACCAACATAATAACTATACACCCTCATCACTAATTTTATGGTTCCACTCAATTACTAGAATAGATCTGATAATTTGCATGTTTCTACTTATTTTGATGTTCATTAGTTATATTTGATATGATTTGATGCTTGTTGTTCATTATTGAATCATATATTTGAATATTGGATTTGACTGGTGATTTGATTCAATCTGAGTTCTGAATTTGCTGAGTTGTTGTTGTTGTTTGCTGTTTAACTGAGGTTGTTTGATCATATGGGACTGAGTTGGGTGATTATGGTTGATGTTTGTGGAATGATTAAGGTTGAGTTAGTGTAAGTCAGTGGTAAAAGGGGTGTTTGGTTTGCGCTAAATTTATAGGTTAGTTTGCTTGATAAGTTTTGGAATCTGCATAAACATAAATAGTTAAGGTAATATAGGTTAGTTAAAGTCAGTTGGGTTGGTAATATAAGCAGAAAGTCAAAATCATCTTTGATCTCTCATAATCAGCTTAGTATTTTGATTCAGTAGGCCATATTAGATTTATAGGTTCAAATCTAGTTAACTTAGCTTAAATTAGTTCAATTACAGCTTAATATAACTAGTATAAGCACTTAGGAGTAGTATAATTTGGATTTAGTCAACATTTGTTCAAAAATCAAAAAGTCAAAAAGTTTCTTATTGTCTGTTTTGGTCAGGATTTCAAAGAGGTGCACAGGCCTCATTTTTTATTCAAAATACAATTGGAAAGTTGTTTTGAAAATTATTCCAGGTTGTTTTCAAGTTGCAAAAAGAATTTTGAAATTTGGAATTGATTTAAGCCTTTGAAAGTGCTTTTGAAATTGAGTGTTTGCTGAATAGTTCCCCTGTATCACAGTTGTTAAGCCTATTTCACAAGCTTGCACAATAGAGAGTAGACACATAAGCTAGTGATTTCTTGGAGGTAAAACATTCCTGAGGTGATAAGCTTTCCATAGCAGCTTTTGGATTTGAATTTGGTTAAGTATTAAGCTCTCTAGGAGCTTTTGAAAAAGGTTTATTGTCTGGTCAGCATATGCTTAAGCTGATAAGTACTTTGATTTAATTTGTGAATTTTCCTGTGGCTTTATTATTCAATTTCTGGTTTAGTGCTTTTAAGGCTTTGTATGATTGTTGCTAATCTTGTTACTTGTATTTTTATTTATTTTTTATAGCTTAATTTAACTGCTTATTTTATTGCTTAATTTCATCTTGATATATTTATGTTGGCATTAAGGTTTCTTTGTATTGGTCTATTAACAGGAGTCACCGTGGGCTTCGTCACTATTGGGGTCTCCGAGTTCGTGGACAGCATACAAAGACCACTGGTCACAGGGGAAAGACTGTTGGTGTGTCGAAGAGGCGATAAGCTCGTCTCTCTTTTACTTGTTTTGATTCAGTATGCAGTTTTGAACTTGTATTCTCAGGAGTCTGAAAAGTATGGTGTAGTTTGATAGTAGTTCGTATGTTTCTTTTTACTTTAGCAAGTTTAAGTGTTTTTTCTATCAACAGATTTCTGCTCAAATTGTTGGTTGAAAGCTTATGTTCTCACTTATCAAATCCTTGATTGTACCAGCTTGGCCGATTTAAAAGCTGAATGATATTATTATTCTGAGATTTTACTTATACCAGTAGGGCTTGTGTGTGTCATTAGCCTGAGTCGGATCTATTTTTTATTTTTAATCTTGAACTTGAGCATCATGTTATGAAAAGCATTAGTCACCTGATATGCATTTTTAAGTGTATGAGTTTATAGTACACACCTAAGTAAGTCATATGTATTGCACATCATACGTTCTTGCACCAGATGCAATGTCGTATTACACTATCACATAATAAGGAGTGTTCTATTATGGCGTATGATAATAAAACCACAACAAATAAGCGTACTATAAAGGTTAATGTTAAAAGACACAGGTGTATCAATCTATGGTACCCAAGTATCAATCTATGGTACCCAAGTATCAACTGTCATATTAACTTATGTTTTAATAATACATTTGCGAATAAGCGTTCTAAATAATTAATGTTTTATGACTTATGTATCAAGTGTCCTATTATGGTGTATTGTAATAAAACCATAATGAATATGCATCCTTTAAGGGTCCTATTAAGTTTTGTTATAATAAAACTTTTGCAAATAATCGTTTTAAAAAAATGATGTTATATGACTCAAAAATGAAATGTCCTATTATGGTGTACAATAATAAAACCATTGTACATAAGCGTCCTATAAAGGTTAACGTTATAATACCCACGTGTCAAAGGTTCTATTAAATTTTGCTATAATAAAACTTTTTGTGAATAATCGTTTTAACTAACTGATGTCTTATGACTCAAAACTCAAGTGTCCTATTATGTCTTATTAGGTTATGTCATAATAGGACATTAGTGATCAAGTGTCGTATTACACTATCACATAATGGGACACCAACAACTAAATGTCTTATAAAGTAATTTATTAGGATCCATATTTTAAGCGTCCTATTAAGGTTATGTCATAATAGGACATCTAGTGATCAAGTGTCGTATTACACTATCACATAATGGGACACCAACAACTAAATGTCTTATAAAGTAATATATTAGGATCCATATTTTAAGCGTCCTATTAAGGTTATGTCATAATAGGACATCTAGTGATCAAGTGTCGTATTACACTATCACATAATGGGACACCAACAACTAAATGTCTTATAAAGTAATTTATTAGGATCCATATTTTAAGCGTCCTATTAAGGTATATGATAATAGGACATCTAGTGATCAAGTGTCGTATTACACTATCACATAATGGGACACCAACAACTAAATGTCTTATAAAGTAATTTATTAGGATCCATATTTTAAGCGTCCTATTAAGGTATATGATAATAGGACCCCAAATCATCGACCATCCTATTATATAACTTTTTAGGACATTGCCTAAGTAGCAAATATTTAAAAAGGACCCTAAATGCTCATATGTCCTATTAAACAGTTTTTTAGGACTCCATTATCATAGCGTCCCACACAAAGGGTCCTAAAAAGCCACTTTTGTTGTAGTGACTTATCAAACTTTGTAATGATCTCCTTTATACTATAAAAAGGAGATCACACCCTTAGATAAAAGTGTTTGTCACTGTGTCACTATGTGAACACCATAATGTTTTACAAGTGTTTAGTATGCTTAGAATTTAAACACCAAAGGGTGTCAAAATGTAAAACATCAAATGAGTGTGTGTGAGGAACATTAGACATGGGGTCTAATGTTGTTCGGTTTGTTTAGCCTCAAGGATCTTTGATTCCTGTTAAAGTGTAACCGCGCTATAATTGATCAAGTAGCATTGGGGCTTAAGTTTAATAACAAAGAGAAGATTGACAAAAACCTTGTTATGATAGTATTGTTTCTTTCATTGAATATTCCGTCAATATTATCATCATACTTGTCATAGACAAAATCCTAGATCAAAGGTGTAACAACCTAGAGTCCATAAACGATCACGTAACTTATTTTAGTTGATGCGAGTCGGTCTAAAATAAGTTTCCACAGTTGGTATCAGAGCGGGGGGCTCTGGATCTAGGAAAATAAAAGGTTTTAGCTAAAGAAAGAAGAAAAATTCATTTTTGCTTAATTTTTCGCAACTTTCTGCAGAGCAGTTTTGCAAAGGTTATAACTCCTTCGTTAACCGTTGGATCGGGCTGAAATTTTTGTTGAAGGTTCTTGGTATATCAAGGTAGATTCTCACAGGAGGGATCTTCAATCTGAGCCGTAGATTGCAAGATATGCATCGTTGAAAACTGCTGCAGAAACAGTTGAGGTATGGTCGAATTTTTGGTTTTTCTTTCTTGGTTTACACACACAAAGGGGAAGAATCACACACAGAAGAGAGTTGGTTCTTAAAAGATAAAAAGGCTTATTTATCAATTTATTATTGGTGAAAAAGGTCATTTGTTGCTTATTTGAAGTTGAGGTTGAATTTTTCAAAGTTGTGTTTTATCATACTTTTTGTTGAGAAGGTAACTTGTTCGTTCGTTCAAGTGACTATGAATTGACAAACACTTAAAGGAGTAACGTTGTAGTGCTCAGTGTCTCATAGAAGATGAGGTTATTGTCAAGAGACTGAGGTCTCCCTATACATGGGTATATGTTCAAGTCAGTTTTAGTACAAGACATAAGACACAAGGTTGGTTTATTCTGTTTCATCAATAAGTTAGTAATGATTGGTTTTTCTTCATCAGTCATAAAAGCTTACAGAATTGGAGATTCGAATGGTTAACATATGGGTTTCAGGGGAAGCTTAAATTTTTAGATGTTTAACCATTTATTGTATTTGTGCAACACCACAAGGGAAAGTTATTGATTCTTACTACTATTGATTAGTATTAGTTTGTAGTTGTAAAAATCATATTTGTATACTTTTTCTATTTGTTTATAACAAAAAGGGAAGAGAAGTGGTGGATAGCATAGATTAAGGGAGAGACAGTATGGTTTCATTCAGTGTGAGATTTAATTATCTCAATTTCTCTACTTCGTCTAGGGAAATTCGTACAAAGAACGTATTTGTTTTGTAATCATCAAATAGGGGAAGATTGTTGGGAATTATATTTTCATAGATTTGATGGTACAAAACAAGAAGAATTAAACATGAAGAAATACTGAAATGATAAGCAAAATATGCTGAGTAGATACTGCTGCTGGTACAAAACATATTCTGAAAACAGAACTGTTCCTGCCGATAGTGTAACTGTTCCTGCTGGTAGTGTACTGTTCCTGCCGATAGTGTATATGTTCCTGCCGATAGTGCAAACGAGCTGCTGCTGATCAGTGAGTCATTACTGCTGCTGGATGGATAAGGATGAAAAAGATATTTTGTATTTGAGTCAAGTATATCAAGTAGATAATATCTAGATATGTTCTCAGTCAACAAAGTTGTAAAACAAGATACATGTTGTATCTTAATGACTGACACATAAAGCAAGTAGTAGACTAAGACTTATCAAACTTTGTAATGATCTCCTTTATACTATAAAAAGGAGATCACACCCTTAGATAAAAGTGTGTGTCACTGTGTCACTATGTGAACACCATAATGTTTTACAAGTGTTTAGTATGCTTAGAATTTAAAACACCAAAGGGTGTCAAAATGTAAAACATCAAATGAGTGTGTGTGAGGAACATTAGACATGGGGTCGAATGTTGTTCGGTTTGTTTAGCCTCAAGGATCTTTGATTCCTGTTAAAGTGTAACCGCGCTATAATTGATCAAGTAGCATTGGGGCTTAAGTTTAATAACAAAGAGAAGTTTGACAAAAACCTTGTTATGATAGTATTGTTTCTTTCATAGAATATTCCGTCAATATTATCATCATACTTGTCATAGACAAAATCCTAGATCAAAGGTGTAACAACCTAGAGTCCATAAACGATCACGTAACTTATTTTAGTTGATGCGAGTCGGTCTAAAATAAGTTTCCACAGTTGGTATCAGAGCGGGGGGCTCTGGATCTAGGAAAATAAAAGGTTTTAGCTAAAGAAAGAAGAAAAATTCGTTTTTGCTTAATTTTTCGCAACTTTCTGCAGAGCAGTTTTGCAAAGGCTATAACTCCTCCGTTAACCGTTGGATCGGGCTGAAATTTTTGTTGAAGGTTCTTGGTATATCAAGGTAGATTCTCACTAGAGGGATCTTCAATCTGAGCTGTAGATTGCAAGATATGCATCGTTGAAAACTGCTGCAGAAACAGTTGAGGTATGGTCAAATTTTTGGTTTTTCTTTCTTGGTTTACACACACAAAGGGGAAGAATCACACACAGAAGAGAGTTGGTTCTTAAAAGATAAAAAGGCTTATTTATCAATTTATTATTGGTGAAAAAGGTCATTTGTTGCTTATTTGAAGTTGAGGTTGAATTTTTCAAAGTTGTGTTTTATCATACTTTTTGTTGAGAAGGTAACTTGTTCGTTCGTTCAAGTGACTATGAATTGACAAACACTTAAAGGAGTAACGTTGTAGTGCTCAGTGTCTCATAGAAGATGAGGTTATTGTCAAGAGACTGAGGTCTCCCTATACATGGGTATATGTTCAAGTCAGTTTTAGTACAAGACATAAGACACAAGGTTGGTTTATTCTGTTTCATCAATAAGTTAGTAATGATTGGTTTTTCTTCATCAGTCATAAAAGCTTACAGAATTGGAGATTCGAATGGTTAACATATGGGTTTCAGGGGAAGCTTAAATTTTTAGATGTTTAACCATTTATTGTATTTGTGCAACACCACAAGGGAAAGTTATTGATTCTTACTACTATTGATTAGTATTAGTTTGTAGTTGTAAAAATCATATTTGTATACTTTTTCTATTTGTTGATAACAAAAAGGGGAAGAGAAGTGGTGGATAGCATAGATTAAGGGAGAGACAGTATGGTTTCATTCATGGTGAGATTTAATTATCTCAATTTCTCTACTTCGTCTAGGGAAATTCGTACAAGAACGTATTTGTTTAGTAATCATCAAATAGGGGAAGATTGTTGGGAATTATATTTTCATAGATTTGATGGTACAAAACAAGAAGAATTAAACATGAAGAAATACTGAAATGATAAGCAAAATATGCTGAGTAGATACTGCTGCTGGTACAAAACATATTCTGAAAACAGAACTGTTCCTGCCGATAGTGTAACTGTTCCTGCTGGTAGTGTACTGTTCCTGCCGATAGTGTATCTGTTCCTGCCGATAGTGCAAACGAGCTGCTGCTGATTAGTGAGTCATTACTGCTGCTGGATGGATAAGGATGAAAAAGATATTTTGTATTTGAGTTAAGTATATCAAGTAGATAATATCTAGATATGTTCTCAGTCAACAAAGTTGTAAAACAAGATACATGTTGTATCTTATTGACTGACACATAAAGCAAGTAGTAGACTAAGACTTATCAAACTTTGTAATGATCTCCTTTATACTATAAAAAGGAGATCACACCCTTAGATAAAAGTGTGTGTCACTGTGTCACTATGTGAACACCATAATGTTTTACAAGTGTTTAGTATGCTTAGAATTTAAACACCAAAGGGTGTCAAAATGTAAAACATCAAATGAGTGTGTGTGAGGAACATTAGACATGGGGTCTAATGTTGTTCGGTTTGTTTAGCCTCAAGGATCTTTGATTCCTGTTAAAGTGTAACCGCGCTATAATTGATCAAGTAGCATTGGGGCTTAAGTTTAATAACAAAGAGAAGTTTGACAAAAACCTTGTTATGATAGTATTGTTTCTTTCATAGAATATTCCGTCAATATTATCATCATACTTGTCATAGACAAAATCCTAGATCAAAGGTGTAACAACCTAGAGTCCATAAACGATCACGTAACTTATTTTAGTTGATGCGAGTCGGTCTAAAATAAGTTTCCACAGTTGGTATCAGAGCGGGGGGCTCTGGATCTAGGAAAATAAAAGGTTTTAGCTAAAGAAAGAAGAAAAATTCGTTTTTGCTTAATTTTTCGCAACTTTCTGCAGAGCAGTTTTGCAAAGGCTATAACTCCTCCGTTAACCGTTGGATCGGGCTGAAATTTTTGTTGAAGGTTCTTGGTATATCAAGGTAGATTCTCACTGGAGGGATCTTCAATCTGAGCTGTAGATTGCAAGATATGCATCGTTGAAAACTGCTGCAGAAACAGTTGAGGTATGGTCAAATTTTTGGTTTTTCTTTCTTGGTTTACACACACAAAGGGGAAGAATCACACACAGAAGAGAGTTGGTTCTTAAAAGATAAAAAGGCTTATTTATCAATTTATTATTGGTGAAAAAGGTCATTTGTTGCTTATTTGAAGTTGAGGTTGAATTTTTCAAAGTTGTGTTTTATCATACTTTTTGTTGAGAAGGTAACTTGTTCGTTCGTTCAAGTGACTATGAATTGACAAACACTTAAAGGAGTAACGTTGTAGTGCTCAGTGTCTCATAGAAGATGAGGTTATTGTCAAGAGACTGAGGTCTCCCTATACATGGGTATATGTTCAAGTCAGTTTTAGTACAAGACATAAGACACAAGGTTGGTTTATTCTGTTTCATCAACAAGTTAGTAATGATTGGTTTTTCTTCATCAGTCATAAAAGCTTACAGAATTGGAGATTCGAATGGTTAACATATGGGTTTCAGGGGAAGCTTAAATTTTTAGATGTTTAACCATTTATTGTATTTGTGCAACACCACAAGGAAAAGTTATTGATTCTTACTACTATTGATTAGTATTAGTTTGTAGTTGTAAAAATCATATTTGTATACTTTTTCTATTTGTTGATAACAAAAAGGGGAAGAGAAGTGGTAGATAACATAGATTAAGGGAGAGACAGTATGGTTTCATTCATGGTGAGATTTAATTATCTCAATTTCTCTACTTCGTCTAGGGAAATTCGTACAAGAACGTATTTGTTTTGTAATCATCAAATAGGGGAAGATTGTTGGGAATTATATTTTCATAGATTTGATGGTACAAAACAAGAAGAATGAAACATGAAGAAATACTGAAATGATAAGCAAAATATGCTGAGTAGATACTGCTGCTGGTACAAAACATATTCTGAAAACAGAACTGTTCCTGCCGATAGTGTAACTGTTCCTGCTGGTAGTGTACTGTTCCTGCCGATAGTGTATCTGTTCCTGCCGATAGTGCAAACGAGCTGCTGCTGATCAGTGATTCATTACTGCTGCTGGATGGATAAGGATGAAAAAGATATTTTGTATTTGAGTCAAGTATATCAAGTAGATAATATCTAGATATGTTCTCAGTCAACAAAGTTGTAAAACAAGATACATGTTGTATCTTATTGACTGACACATAAAGCAAGTAGTAGACTAAGACTTATCAAACTTTGTAATGATCTCCTTTATACTATAAAAAGGAGATCACACCCTTAGATAAAAGTGTGTGTCACTGTGTCACTATGTGAACACCATAATGTTTTACAAGTGTTTAGTATGCTTAGAATTTAAACACCAAAGGGTGTCAAAATGTAAAACATCAAATGAGTGTGTGTGAGGAACATTAGACATGGGGTCTAATGTTGTTCGGTTTGTTTAGCCTCAAGGATCTTTGATTCCTGTTCGAGTGTAACCGTGCTATAATTGATCAAGTAGCATTGGGGCTTAAGTTTAATAACAAAGATAAGTTTGACAAAAACCTTGTTATGATAGTATTGTTTCTTTCATAGAATATTCCGTCAATATTATCATCATACTTGTCATAGACAAAATCCTAGATCAAAGGTGTAACAACCTAGAGTCCATAAACGATTACGTAACTTATTTTAGTTGATGCGAGTCGGTCTAAAATAAGTTTCCACAGTTGGTATCAGAGCGGGGGGCTCTGGATCTAAGAAAATAAAAGGTTTTAGCTAAAGAATGAAGAAAACTTCGTTTTTGCTTAATTTTTTGCAACTTTCTGCAGAGCAGTTTTGCAAAGGCTATAACTCCTTCGTTAACCGTTGGATCGGGCTAAAATTTTTGTTGAAGGTTCTTGGTATATCAAGGTAGATTCTCACTGGAGGGATCTTCAATCTGAGCCTTAGATTGGAAGATATGCAACGTTGAAAACTGCTGCAGAAACAGTTGAGGTATGGTCGAATTTTTGTTTTTTCTTTCTTGGTTTACACACACAAAGGGGAAGAATCACACACAGAAGAGAGTTGGTTCTTAAAAGATAAAAAGGCTTGTTTATCAATTTATTATTGGTGAAAAAGGTCATTTGTTGCTTATTTGAAGTTGAGGTTGAATTTTTAAAAGTTGTGTTTTATCATACTTTTTGTTGAGAAGGTGACTTGTTCGTTCGTTCAAGTGACTAAGAATTGACAAACACTTAAAGGAGTAACGTTGTAGTGCTCAGTGTCTCATAGAAGATGAGGTTATTGTCAAGAGACTGAGGTCTCCCTATACAAGGGTATATGTTCAAGTCAGTTTTAATACAAGACATAAGACACAAGGTTGGTTTATTCTATTTCATCAACAAGTTAGTAATGATTGGTTTTTCTTCATCAGTCATAAAAGCCTACATAATTGGAGATTCGAATGGTTAACATATGGGTTTCAGGGGAAGCTTAAATGTTTAGATGTTTAACCATTTATTGTATTTGTGCAACACCATAAGGGAAAGTTATTGATTCTTACTACTATTGATTAGTATTAGTTTGTAGTTGTAAAAATTATATTTGTATACTTTTTCTATTTGTTGATAACAAAAAGGGGAAGAGAAGTGGTGGATAGCATAGATTAAGGGAGAGACAGTATGGTTTCATTCATGGTGAGATTTAATTATCTCAATTTCTCTACTTCGTCTAGGGAAGTTCGTACAAGAACGTATTTGTTTTGTAATCATCAAATAGGGGAAGATTGTTGGGAATTATATTTTCATAGATTTGATGGTACAAAACAAGAAGAATGAAACATGAAGAAATACTGAAATGATAAGCAAAATATGCTGAGTAGATACTGCTGCTGGTACAAAACATATTCTGAAAATAGAACTGTTCCTGCCGATAGTGTAACTGTTCCTGCTGGTAGTGTACTGTTCCTGCCGATAGTGTATCTGTTCCTGCCGATAGTGCAAACGAGCTGCTGCTGATCAGTGATTCATTACTGCTGCTGGATGGATAAGGATGAAAAAGATATTTTGTATTTGAGTCAAGTATATCAAGTAGATAATATCTAGATATGTTCTCAGTCAACAAAGTTGTAAAACAAGAATACATGTTGTATCTTATTGACTGACACATAAAGCAAGTAGTAGACTAAGACTTATCAAACTTTGTAATGATCTCCTTTATACTATAAAAAGGAGATCACACCCTTAGATAAAAGTGTGTGTCACTGTGTCACTATGTGAACACCATAATGTTTTACAAGTGTTTAGTATGCTTAGAATTTAAACATAAAAGGGTGTCCAAATGTAAAACATCAAATGAGTGTGTGTGAGGAACATTAGACATGGGGTCTAATGTTGTTCGGTTTGTTTAGCCTCAAGGATCTTTGATTTCTGTTCGAGTGTAACCGTGCTATAATTGATCAAGTAGCATTGGGGCTTAAGTTTAATAACAAAGATAAGTTTGACAAAAACCTTGTTATGATAGTATTGTTTCTTTCATAGAATATTCCGTCAATATTATCATCATACTTGTCATAGACAAAATCCTAGATCAAAGGTGTAACAAGCTAGATTCCATAAACGATTACGTAACTTATTTTAGTTGATGCGAGTCGGTCTAAAATAAGTTTCCACAGTTGGTATCAGAGCAGGGGGCTCTGGATCTAAGAAAATAAAAGGTTTTAGCTAAAGAATGAAGAAAAATTCGTTTTTGCTTAATTTTTCGCAACTTTCTGCAGAGCAGTTTTGCAAAGGCTATAACTCCTTCGTTAACCGTTGGATCGGGCTAAAATTTTTGTTGAAGGTTCTTGGTATATCAAGGTAGATTCTCACTTGAGGGATCTTCAATCTGAGCCTTAGATTGTAAGATATGCATCATTGAAAACTGCTGCAGAAACAGTTGAGGTATGGTCGAATTTTTGTTTTTTCTTTCTTGGTTTACACACACAAAGGGGAAGAATCACACACAGAAGAGAGTTGGTTCTTAAAAGATAAAAAGGCTTGTTTATCAATTTATTATTAGTGAAAAAGGTCATTTGTTGCTTATTTGAAGTTGAGGTTGAATTTTTCAAAGTTGTGTTTTATCATACTTTTTGTTGAGAAGGTAACTTGTTCGTTCGTTCAAGTGACTATGAATTGACAAACACTTAAAGGAGTAACGTTGTAGTGCTCAGTGTCTCATAGAAGATGAGGTTATTGTCAAGAGACTGAGGTCTCCCTATACATGGGTATATGTTCAAGTCAGTTTTAATACAAGACATAATACACAAGGTTGGTTTATTCTATTTCATCAACAAGTTAGTAATGATTGGTTTTTCTTCATCAGTCATAAAAGCCTACAGAATTGGAGATTCGAATGGTTAACATATGGGTTTCAGGGGAAGCTTAAATGTTTAGATGTTTAACCATTTATTGTATTTGTGCAACACCACAAGGGAAAGTTATTGATTCTTACTACTATTGATTAGTATTAGTTTGTAGTTGTAAAAATTATATTTGTATACTTTTTCTATTTGTTGATAGCAAAAAGGGGAAGAGAAGTGGTGGATAGCATAGATTAAGGGGAAGACAGTATGGTTTCATTCATGGTGAGATTTAATTACCTTAATTTCTCTACTTCGTCTAGGGAAATTCGTACAAGAACGTATTTGTTTTGTAATCATCAAATAGGGGAAGATTGTTGGGAATTATATTTTCATAGATTTGATGGTACAAAACAAGAAGAATGAAATATGAAGAAATACTGAAATGATAAGCAAAATATGCTGAGTAGATACTGCTGCTGGTACAAAACATATTCTGAAAACAGAACTGTTCCTGCCGATAGTGTAACTGTTCCTGCTGGTAGTGTACTGTTCCTGCCAATAGTGTATCTGTTCCTGCCGATAGTGCAAATGCGCTGCTGCTGATCAGTGAGTCATTACTACTGCTGGATGGATAAAGATGAAAAAGATATTTTGTATTTGAGTCAAGTATATCAAGTAGATAATATCTAGATATGTTCTCAGTCAACAAAGTTGTAAAACAAGATACATGTTGTATCGTATTGACTGACACATAAAGCAAGTAGTAGACTAAGACTTATCAAACTTTGTAATGATCTCCTTTATATGATAAAAAGGAGATCACACCCTTAGATAAAAGTGTGTGTCACGGTGTCACTATCTGAACACCATAATGTTTTACAAGTATTTAGTATGCTTAGAATTTAAACACCAAAGGGTGTCAAAATGTAAAACATCAAATGAGTTTGTGTGAGGAACATTAGACATGGGGTCTAATGTTGTTCGGTTTGTTTAGCCTCAAGGATCTTTGATTCCTGTTAGAGTGTAACCGTGCTATAATTGATCAAGTAGCATTGGGGCTTAAGTTTAATAACAAAGAGACGTTTGACAAAAACCTTGTTATGATAGTATTGTTTCTTTCATAGAATATTCCGTCAATATTATCATCATACTTGTCATAGACAAAATCCTAGATCAAAGGTGTAACAACCTAGAGTCCATAAACGATCACGTAACTTATTTTAGTTGATGTGAGTCGGTCTAAAATAAGTTTCCACAGTTGGTATCAGAGCGGGGGGCTCTGGATCTAGGAAAATAAAAGGTTTTAGCTAAAGAAAGAAGAAAAATTCGTTTTTGCTTAATTTTTTGCAACTTTCTGCAAAGTAGTTTTGCAAAGGCCATAACTCCTTCGTTAACCGTTGGATCGGGCTCAAATTTTTGTTGAAGGTTCTTGGTATATCAAGGTAGATTCTCACTGGAGGGATCTTCAATCTGAGCCTTAGATTGCAAGATATGCAACGTTGAAAACTGCTGCAGAAACAGTTGAGGTATGGTCGAATTTTTATTTTTTCTTTCTTGGTTTACACACACAAAGGGGAAGAATCACATACAGAAGAGAGTTGGCTCTTAAAAGATAAAAAGGCTTGTTTATCAATTTATTATTGGTGAAAAAGGTCATTTGTTGCTTATTTGAAGTTGAGGTTGAATTTTTAAAAGTTGTGTTTTATCATACTTTTTGTTAAGAAGGTAACTTGTTCGTTCGTTCAAGTGACTAAGAATTGACAAACACTTAAAGGAGTAACGTTGTAGTGCTCAGTGTCTCATAGAAGATGAGGTTATTGTCAAGAGACTGAACTCTCCCTATACATGGGTATATGTTCAAGTCAGTTTTAGTACAGGACATAAGACACAAGGTTGGTTTATTCTGTTTCATCAACAAGTTAGTAATGATTGGTTTTTCTTCATCAGTCATAAAAGCCTACAGAATTGGAGATTCGAATGGTTAACATATGGGTTTCAGGGGAAGCTTAAATGTTTAGATGTTTAACCATTTATTGTATTTGTGCAACACCACAAGGGAAAGTTATTGATTCTTACTACTATTGATTAGTATTAGTTTGTAGTTGTAAAAATCATATTTGTATACTTTTTCTATTTGTTGATAACAAAAAGGGGAAGAGAAGTGGTGGATAGCATAGATTAAGGGGAAGACAGTATGGTTTCATTCATGGTGAGATTTAATTATCTCAATTTCTCTACTTCGTCTAGGGAAATTCGTACAAGAACGTATTTGTTTTGTAATCATCAAATAGGGGAAGATTGTTGGGAATTATATTTTCATAGATTTGATGGTACAAAACAAGAAGAATGAAACATGAAGAAATACTGAAATGATAAGCAAAATATGCTGAGTAGATACTGTTGCTGGTACAAAACATATTCTGAAAACAGAACTGTTCCTGCCGATAGTGTATCTGTTCCTGCCGATAGTGCAAGCGAGCTGCTGCTGATCAGTGAGTCATTACTGCTGCTGGATGGATAAGGATGAAAAAGATATTTTGTATTTGAGTCAAGTATATCAAGTAGATAATATCTAGATATGTTCTCAGTCAACAAAGTTGTAAAACAAGATACATGTTGTATCTTAATGACTGACACATAAAGCAAGTAGTAGACTAAGACTTATCAAACTTTGTAATGATCTCCTTTATACTATAAAAAGGAGATCACACCCTTAGATAAAAGTGTGTGTCACTATGTGAAAACCATAATGTTTTACAAGTGTTTAGTATGCTTAGAATTTAAACACCAAAGGGTGTCAAAATGTAAAACATCAAATGAGTGTGTATGAGGAACATTAGACATGGGGTCTAATGTTGTTCGGTTTGTTTAGCCTCAAGGATCTTTGATTCCTGTTAGAGTGTAACCGTGCTATAATTGATCAAGTAGCATTGGGGCTTAAGTTTAATAACAAAGAGAAGTTTGACAAAAACCTTGTTATGATAGTATTGTTTCTTTCATAGAATATTCCGTCAATATTATCATCATACTTGTCATAGACAAAATCCTAGATCAAAGGTGTAACAACCTAGAGTCCATAAACGATCACGTAACTTATTTTAGTTGATGCGAGTCGGTCTAAAATAAGTTTCCACAATCTTGATTTCTATCTTGCCAACCAAATGTAAGTGTTATTTTGTATGGTTGTTACAAGTAACCATATATTGCCAACCAAATTGTTGGGTTTATATTTGTTTAAACAATGGCCAGTCAATTAGGGTTACCCTATGGGGTGGGCTAGGCGAAGTATTGATTGAATGAAAAAAAAAAAGCATACTGGGCTGTGTGCCGTGATTCTAACTTCAGTTAATGCTAGACACTACAATAGTAAGGGTCCATGCAACATAATGTTTCCCCATCATTTAAAACATGCAAAAATTAACTCAGTGTGTGTATTTATCTTTCAGACAAGCTTTATTTGTCGAGCAGCTCCTCCACACTGATTCTGGATGATGATGACATCCCAGCTCTGAAACATTTTAAAGCAGGTGCTAGGTAATCAAAGTTACATCTTACACACAACTTTCATTACTCGAATCATTTTAGCCATTACCATTTATTTTGCTTGCAGTGGTGTCAATTGTAACACCCGGTAATTTTTCAAACTATTTTTACTAGCCAAATATTTATTTTTGCATCACCTTAGCAGTTGAACTTTTTCTGAATTTATTTGAACTTGAGAAACGTGAGATATCTTGAGAAATGTAAACCTTAGTCCCTTATTACGTCAGCACAACCTAGAAAATGCAAAACGAATCGAATTTGCCAAATAAATTGATTTCGGGAAAGTTATGCATATTTTTACTCGTTTTTATCAGAAAAATTATTTCGGAAACAATGGCGCAAGTTTCATAATCTTTCGAGTCCGTTTGTTACCTCGAATGGGCCCCACAGTGTTTAAAGCAAAAGTTTAACCAATTGACAGTTTCTACCCCCCGCCCAATATTTACCCGCGCCCCCCTAACTTTCATTTGTCCAGGTTCAACCCCTGCCTGGGTATAAAAGGGGAAAAATTTTATATTTTATTCATAACTTACACATATACACTTCTATACTCTCTCGTCTCTCCCTCCCTTTAGGCCAATCTCCGGCAGCCACAGTCACCGCTGGCAATTGCCGTCGACGGAAAATTTTCCGGTGAACCCAAAACCATATACCAATCGATAGATCCGGATCTCCTCGTTCGATCTGGAAAGTTTGAGCTCCGTCCGAGCCTTCTAGCACCACAACCGCCACCACCGCCACCACGTTTAGCCGCCACTTCTTGCCGAGGCTTTCCCCCCTCCTTCTCTCTTCGAAAAGGTATCTCACGCGCCCTAGTTATTTCTTTTTCGTTATTTTTCTTCAAACCCTAATTCGTATATTTTAATAAAACCGAATAATAATTAATAAAAAGTTATAAAACCTTTCGATCTAACCTTAAAACGTGTGGATCTAGTTTATTACGCCGCGAAACACTCAACTCAGTCCGAGTTGGGTGACTCACCGAGTCAACTCGGGGTGAGTCGTTTATATTTTTATTTATTTCATTCGATTTATAATTAATTATTTATATTGTAGCTGGGATTTGGAGTTTTGTGTATCGAATTGATCCGAGTTGGTCCTGGTGGTTGAAACCGAGAGCCCTCGAGCTCGTATGACACCTTGAACATGACTCATTGAGTCACGGCAGTACTGGGTTAGGTTTAGGCCGCTTCAGTTTTGATTTTAGTTTTAATTTTTGTTTATTTCGATTTGGTTGTAATATTATTTGTTTTGATTCGGATTTATTTTTATTCAGAATTTGTTGTATTTGTTTTTGGATTTTGGATTTGATTGGGTTGTATTGATTGTGGTGGAAATAAGGAGCCCTTTGGCTCTAGTTGGGTTCGAACCATGACTCAAAAGAGTCACGGCGAGGCCCTAGGTTTATGCCGAGCTAGGACTTGGAATTGTTTTGGAACTTTTGGATGTGGTTGTGTTGTTGATTATCCGAGAGTCTATCGACTCGGAATGGCTCAAGCCGTGACTCAAAAGAGTCACGGCATAGCCTCAATGGCCTTGTCATTGTTGATTTGGAATTGGATTTGCGTTATGTGATAATCCGAGAGCCTTGATGGCTCAGATTGGCTCGAGCCGTGACATTATTGTTGTGATGAGGTTTTGGATTGATTTGGAATTGTGGTATAATAATTTGGCCGAGAGCCTTTGGCTCGGGTAAGATTCGAGCCGTGACTCAATTGAGTCACGGCATAGTCTTTATGGTTATGTTGAGTTAATAATTGGATTCAATTTGGCTTGTTGCCATAACCAAGAGCCTTTGGCTCGAATAGACTCGACCCGTGACTCAATGAGGTCTAATGGTTAATTGTTTAAACGTGATTAAGCTATGACCCAAAAGGGCCACAACTAATTGGATTGAGTCTAAAAATTGTTAAGTATTAATAAATTGGGCCCGCAAGCCCAATGAAAGCCCAATATGTATGAGTTAAGTATTGGGCCGAAGCCCAATACACTTGGGTCATTATATATTTTGTGTATTGTTTTGCTATTTATTTAATTATTTATTATTGAATATGATGTTTCGATTTATTAATTTGGAAAATATAAACAAAATAGTCGCTAAACCTTATAACTAATATATATAAACAAATTATAGTATTCAATTGTACATATTTAATTTGTAAAATGGGATAATAAAACGTGTATTCAAAAGTCGTAATGACTTGGAAATGTTTTGTAAACGGGCGCATCATGCCCAAATTTCGATAAAATCCTTTTATAACTTAATCAATTATGATTATTCAAATAACTTAAAAACCTTTTCGATATTTATATAAATTCTTCCAAAATATCAATATTTCATCAATAATTTGGGGAAAAGGGTAAAACACCGAAACAATCTATTGATGTTTTCTGTTTTTCTTCCTTTCTTATACTTTTCTTAATTTTAATTACTCTTTTCTCTTCGTTATCCTTTCTTCGTATCCGTTCGTGTTTGCCGAATTTTATTATTTTAACGTCTCGTATCCACACGAGTCTTAAACTTTATTTAACTCAAAACGCCATTAAAATAAAACATTTTATTTTCAAATACGAGTATTGATTTAGAAATCACTTTAAGCTTATTGCTGAGACATTATTTATATATTAGGTTGTGCTGAGGTTCACTTGCCGTGCTATTCCATCTGATCATATTGTGATATCTCATTTCTCTGCTACTAAGGTGTGATTCATAGCCCCACTTTTATATTTTTAAATTGTTTATAAACCTATGGGGAGATACATGCTACTTACTATTTTTTTGAGCACAATTGTTTATTGGTATGCTATTCCTGACTGACGCGATAAATGCTAAGTACCTTCCTTGCCAAAAGCAAGTCCCTCGATCATGAACCATTAATCACCTGCGGGTGAGCGCGATTATAGGATATAGGCCTATAGGATTTGACCATCCCATCCCTGTTGACCAGGTAGGCAACATGGGTGTGCTATATTTGAGTTACCTAGGTATTTGGCAAGATACCTAGCTTTGGGGGCAACTATTATGATTATGAAATTCTGCGGTTACTGTCGACTTACGCCAGGGTTACTGGTGCTGGTTAACGCTTTGTGTGTCATGAGCTTAGCAAAACAAGAGAATTATGTGACGCTTACCCGATATTTGTATTTGTTACTTATATCTTCCAGATTAAAATCTTGTACTCAATTATTATTTACTAAACCTATGGATTACACTCAACCTGTGTGTTGACTTTTTAGCATGTTTATCTCAGGTAATTGATGCATGATGTGAGCACCAGGAGTGGCTGAAGGTTGAGGATGGCTATCATTGGGCTATGCTTTTGCCCTTATTATCTTTATCATTCGAATAGTATTTTAAAACTGTGTCTTTTATTCTGCTGCAAACTATCTTTATTTTCTGCTGCAAACTTTCTTTATTTTCGCTGCTACTTGTGATATGAGTCTTTTAGACTCTAAACATTAAAGTTTGTATTCGAATGATATGTTTTATTAAAAACGTCTCGTTATGAGATCATTTTCTATGATTGTGACTGTCTTACCCCTCACGTAGCACCCCAAGCTCAGTCCCGCTGCCATATTTCGAGTTGGGGGTGTTACATCAATCAAAAGAAGGAAATTGTACATGTTGATCACTCTATACCAAATCCTGGGACCCTAGAGAATTTTTTGATGTGGGTCAGAAACAGGAGGAATGATGTACTTATCTTGATCCCTAATGTTTTGTTAGTGTAATTATAGCCCATTACCACCTATTGATATCCTGTTTCCTTTTCCAGAGTTCAACCTTCATCTGTAAGGTGAGGATAAACAATGTCATAACTAGAAAGGGATGGAACTATCCATCCTGTGGAGGTGAAAAATGCAAGAAAGGATTGACCATGCAGGAAGGAAAATTTTGGTGTTACGGATGTAACATAGTTTCGGATTACCCAATTATAAGGTGTTGCTCTATCTTTGCAACAATAATTGATTTGTTTTTAAAAATATTGAACCAACAATACTTGAATACCAATTGGAGTTATTATTTACCTTTGGTGTGCAATATTGGCTGTGTAGGTACAGGCTTGAGCTTGGTGTCTCTGACGAGACAGAACAAACTGTTGTTGTGATGTTTGACGAGACTGCAACAGAGTTGGTCAAACACTCAGCAGCCTCACTTTTTGGGACAGAGGGCGGGGTACATTAATAATGTTAAAGAGTGTTGCAATTATTTTTCCTAACCTTATCTTACTTTACAGGATTTAGAAGATCACGCTGTGTTGCCGCGTGCCATAGCTGATATTGTAGGCACTACCCACAATCTGGAGATAAAAACACATACTTATTATGAGCATGGAAGCTATGAGAGTTTCACATGTTCAGCAATTTGTGCAGACCAGACTGCTGATGAAAGTGCGAGTTCTAGCACGGTTGACCAAACTGCGACTTTGAATCAACTCCATTGGAGCCATCTGAAGAAAAAATCAAAAAAGGGTTAGGCAATGATTTCTCCATACATATGTTGAAAAAGTTTAAAATACAACTACTTGCGTCATTTATGGTTGTATTATTTAAGGAATGATGTTGAGCAATCAGATACTGAAATAGAGGAAGAGAAAGCGGGCAAAGATGCTGCTTCTAAAAAGCGTCTGTTAAAGAAATTATCAGATGACCCATCACTCTCTACTCCATCGAAGCCTACTGAACAAAAGATCAAAAAATGGTTAGGCAGTGATTCATTCATTCACATCTGTAAACAGTTTAAACTACAACTGCTTACATGGCATTTATGATTGTATTATTTAAGGGATGATGTTGAGGATTCAGACACTGAAATAGAGGAAGGGATGAAAAAAAGAAGGTCTTGATTTCAGTTATTTCTTTTGTTATTGTACTATAGATTAGTGTGTTATTTATTGCCTTATTATTTTAGGGTTGTTATTGAGGATTCAGACACCGAAGAAGAGAAACAGATAAAAGAAAAAGCTGCAGGGTCTTCTAAGAAGAAGCTTAAAAAAAGGTACGTATCCGATATAAATTATCCCTTTGCCTTAATATTGTTCCAAATCTTAAGAGGTGAGTTTCTTACATGCTTTGCATAGGATGGTTGTTGCAAAATCGGACGAGGAGTAGACATCAAGCAATCAAGTTTTTGGAAGCAGCAGGCATAATGAACCCCCTGATGAGTGAAGCATGCAATGAATAAATAGTTAGGAAAAATGTAATAAATTTGATCCTAATAGTTAGTAGGATTATGAAATTTCCTACCTTGAGACAATAGTTATCTTTAGTTATCAATTTTCATATTTTGAATGGATTGTCTTTGTTTCCATGTTCAAACGCTGCAAATCAAGAATAGCATTAGTCAATTTCTACATAAATATATCAAACACACAACCACATTTATTTATTATTACTTGATTTGTCACATAATAAAATCTACATGCCAACACTTATTCATACTACATAAATAACTTATGGAATAACCTAAAAGCATATCAATCAGTAGTACTAAAAAGCGTGTAGCAGTACTAACCTTCGAACTTTAACTAGCAGTACTAAGATTAAACCAACAGTACTAATCATTCGATAAGAAGTAGAAATGTGATAGCAGTATTAAATGAAAACTTGCAGCAGTACAAAGTGACTTCGAGCAGTACTAAAATTTTTAAGTAGCAGTACTAACTTTTCATTTGCAGTATAAATGTGAAGCCAGCATTACAAACGTTTACCATAAGCTTAGCAGAATAAACATTCCTTTGGTAGTTGTAATTTGTGAGAGCAGTTCATATTAAACTTCTATTTTAAATTTAAACATGGTGTTCATTACTACAAATTTGATAGCAGAACAATCAGGTTGTAAACAGATATCACCAACTAACAAGTGCTTTTCATTTGCTTACCAATAAATGCTTCAGTTTATTAACCCTTCTATGTCATAATATAAATAACAAACTGATATCCTCCTAACAACACATCCCAACACTATGTCACATGTTACAGATATTCAGCATATGCCAACTCACATCCTAAGGCAAAAAAAAAAAAAAAAAAAAACCTACGAGTTGTGCTCATCAGAAATGTGGATCCAAGCAAAGGTTTGTGTAACCACTCGTAAAATTTCCTATTTACTTTACTGAACTATTATCCTTTTTCCACGGGTAAATTTTTTTTTTTACTTATTTGAATATATTTCTCATCTTATGTGACGTAGATCACATCATTGATAAACGTGCTCCCACAAGACCTGCCTAACAAATCTAATGTTTATTTTATAAACATCATGATATAAAACATTACAGAATACCATTTACCACTTTACGATAAAATCCTTAACAAAACATTCATTATCTGAATAGAGTTTCTATGAAACCCTAAAATCATCACAACACCAAATATGAACAACTAAACCCCATAACATAAAAATACAACATATCTGAGTTAATATACAAGTTACTAAAGCACCAGAAACCCTAATTCTATTTTATTCCCGGTAAAACCCTAATTTTACCTAAGTGTTATTTTATGCATACATTTCACAAACCCTAATTTATTTCTAGAATATTTTTACAAAATATTAAGTTTACAAGTCATATAAGCTAAAGTACAAGTCTTTTATGCATAAACCCATTTATTTATAAAATCTTTATAAAAACCCTATTTATATTTATTTTAGAGCATGATTTACAAACCATACATGCATAACTCTTATAAATTATTTTTCCTAAACTCCATAAATATTTTTACAAGCCTTTTAACTCAAAGTACAAGTGCCTAATGCACAATAACTAAAAATCCCATTCATTTACTTATAAACTTAATAAAATTTACAAATGATTTTTAAAACTAAATAAATTAACAAAACTATATTTGTCTCATATTTTAAATTACTATACAACTCTATTAAGCTTGTTTTACAACTTTCATAAGCTCAACCTATTTTTCCTTTCATTTCTTATTTAATTCGATTCATATAAACATATATGATAACCTTTAATATTTTTCTACATAGCTAAACACTTGTACTAGCCTAACTAATTTCCTTAAACCCTAATTACAACTCACTAAGCCCATTGAACAACACTCCAAAGCTCCATTCGAAACTCTTCTCCAAAACTGGTTCGAACATAACCAAGTACTAACTAAATTTTACTTCTATTACATACATTGTATCTAGCCCCTGGACACACCCTTTCCTTTCCTCTCTTCCCCTCTGAAAATCGCTCCACATGTCCAACTTCATGTTTAAGAATTCATCTCATTGGTGGATAACACCTTAGGCTAATAATTGGCCACATCACCTTCTTCCCCCTCCTCTTCCAAGTGGCATAACCTTCATTTTCTGTCAGCCATGGTTCCCTTATCTTGTCTCCCTATCACCTCCTACAAACCCTAAATTCCCTCTTATAAATAGCAGCTACAATTCACACCTTCATTCCACACCAAAATTCGACAACCACAAAAACAACTCCACCCCATTTCTCTACTGACCCACAGCTAAGAACACAAGTTAAAACAACCATAGAAGACCTAGAGGTGAGGAGAACTACTGGTGATCAGAAAATAAACACAAGTCATTCATAAACACTACACGAACCAAACCCTAAGTTGCGAGCCGGAGACGTTTATCAACTCTGTAAACTTTGTTTTCCATCCAGATTGCCCAGGTGAGTTCATAGTCCCACTTTTTATTACGTTTTTCTAAATATGTGGGGAGATACATGCTACAAAACCGAACATAAGTATTTTTTGTATGCCTTCCTGATTAATATTGCCTAAGATGCTTTATTTGTGTTAGCCGGATAGATAGTCTTTGTACTAGCCGGATTGATAACCAAATACACCCCATTTGTCTTAGCCGGATAGATAGACTTTGAGCTAGCCGGATAGATAACCAAATGCACCCTATTTGTGTTAGCCGGATGGATAGACTTTGCGCTAGCCGGATTGATAACCAAATACACCAGTATTTATATCATTCTATGATATCACGCACACACACACACACACCCCGTTAATATCTGAGATTGTGAGACTTAGGGCAATATGTTTATTTCCGAATTACTATCTATTTAGCTTATGTTCAAACTTATTTAACGTTAAACACTATGGATTCACTCAACCTTTGTGTTGACCTTTTTAGCATGTTTATCTCAGGTTATTGGAAGCATGGATTGGCACGGGATTGGCTATGGACTGTCTATGTTATCACTCAATAAATAACATATTTTATTAATGTATTTTGGAACCTCCTGCTGGGACCTGCATATTGTAACTCTGATATAAATGAATGATAACAATTTTATCTAAAACGTCTCATTTTTGAGTCGTTTTCTATCATCATGACTTTGAACTATTTAGTAACACCCCAACTTATATTTCCGCTGCGAATATCAAAAACGGGGGTGTTACAGAGTGGTATCAGAGCCATGGTTATAGAGAACCAAGTGTTTTTAAACATTGGACTATAACCACGTTTTCAAAAATAAACAAAACTTACACCATAAAGTCCTACGCCCTCCGTGCCATGTATGTTTCAGTATTTAGAGCATCCTATATTATGATTATTTGACATGGATAATGCACATATCTGATAACTATTTGATTAGGTTTATTTGCAATTTTGAATTGCTCATAATCACTATTTGCGGGTTACTATAGTATCCTATCCCCTAAACTCCCGAACTTAACGAAACAACTTTTCGTACTATATGTACATCACCTACCTATTCTCTTAGAAAACCACATCCGACGAAAATTAAATTGGTTGCCCAATAACATTCGAGGTTAGGACAAAATTCACGTCAAGAAACAATTCAGAAAGATGTCGAATCAAATCCTCTTGAATCTGACACTCCAGAAACCCTATCATTTGTTTATTATCCTTAATAGACAATTGGCTTCGTATAAACTATACCTTGAGCCCAATAAGTGTCACTTATCTTTTTCCTCCCGAACCTAGTTAACTTACCAACCTAGAGCCCAGTAAGTAATAGAGGAATTTTGAGGACTAAACCCTTATATTGGAAACAGAAAACCCTAAACCTACTACATGCAATATTAATAAAAGATCTTGTGTTAATTGTTTTTGTTAAAATAATTGATCAAGTTATTAATATTACATTCTCATCCAGACGTATCATAACCATTAACCGTGACTTGTTATGGATATAACAGAAAAGGACATTATAGGAATCAATTCCCGAACTCCAATCCCGACTGGAAGACTAAGCCTAATGCAGAAGAAAACTAGAACTCGTTAAGAAATCATATCTATGACCTAGTATGACCTTTAAGTTTGATATCTCGGAAGTAATGAATAAATTGAGGTTTAGAACTCTCTAAGTTATATTTTCCTTTCAGAACTATCTTAGTTACGATAAATTATCTTTCTACTCTATGGAATCTCTATCTCGCGATAATTCCTTCATATTCCCAAATCTGCGTTTAGCTTTCATATCTATTCTATTTCTCCCTACGCTATTCATAAACTTTGCCTAGTAAAACCTTAGACGAACTTTAAGAATTATTTCGAGGTTATCCCATTAATACTTTAGGAAACCTTAACCCATCGCTGTATTGTGGACAGAAAATTTTCCTATGCTTTTGAAAATTATTTATGAAGCTATTTTTCAAAAATAAAGCGTTGAACGCCATCTAAAACTTTTTGAATAAATACCACAGTGACTGTACGAAACATTATATCATTTGGTCCTCAATTATACATAACCTGATCAACTATGTATAATTTTGGAAGAATCATGTAACGAGTTGGACAGTTATATTTTCAGATTTTCTACTACTAATTTTCATTCAAAATCAAAAATATTGAAACAAAACAAACTGTTTATAAACTATTATTTTGATTTCATACAACAAAAGTCTACATCTACTACACATCATCTCTAAGATAGGAATTTGACAACATTATGGATAGAAAAACCCTAAGATTTTATTCGAACACTTGGAAGATAATACATAGAGATATAATTAGCAACTGAAGTGCTAATATTACAAGGATTACATAAGTTTTATTACATTGAGGATTACCTAGAAAACACAAACAAAGACCATCCTAGTAACCTTCGCGTGAGGCTTATTTTCCCCAAACCTAATCTATGAAAAAGGCAACAATTGTAAGTAGTATGACAAACACTAGGACCGCACCTTGGAGACCAAAATCCCCTTCCGGATTATACGCCATGTAGGTAACAACCGCAACAATGTACATAATTGCTAAGATAATTGCCAAAGGCGGCTTTTTTGAGGTTTTAGAAAGGAAATTTTGTGATGAAAGAATGAGGATTAGAAATGAGGTATTTATAAGTGAAAATTTCCCATTTATTCGAACGTTAGATCACTATTCCTCCACTTTAGAAATCTGACCGTTGCATAGTGACTCGCTAGGTGGCAAAACGTTCAAATTTAGTTCATCCAGTAGAGATAAAACTGACTAAACCTCGATCCTTAGGTATTAAAGGGAGACCCAAGGATTATCAGCGAAACGACCCTATCGGATTTATCAAACTCAAGAATAAAGATAATATTTTAAGTAATATTATTTTTAACTTGAGGCATTTTAAGCATATCCAACTCTTATCCCAACCAAATCATTGTACGATTTTCTTTTATCGCGTTCCCTATCTGGATAAGATAGAAATCTGAACCTAATTATCCCTATACATTATTTTTCCCAACTTTCCAACCACCACATGTCGAATCTCGGGATGAGATTCCCTTCAACGGGGGGATACTGTAACCACTCGTAAAATTTCCTATTTACTTTACTGAACTATTATCCTTTTTCCACGGGTAAATTTTTTTTTTTTACTTATTTGAATATATTTCTCATCTTATGTGACGTAGATCACATCATTGATAAACGTGCTCCCACAAGACCTGCCTAACAAATCTAATGTTTATTTTATAAACATCATGATATAAAACATTACAGAATACCATTTACCACTTTACGATAAAATCCTTAACAAAACATTCATTATCTGAATAGAGTTTCTATGAAACCCTAAAATCATCACAACACCAAATATGAACAACTAAACCCCATAACATAAAAATACAACATATCTGAGTTAATGTACAAGTTACTAAAGCACCAGAAACCCTAATTCTATTTTATTCCCGGTAAAACCCTAATTTTACCTAAGTGTTATTTTATGCATACATTTCACAAACCCTAATTTATTTCTAGAATATTTTTACAAAATATTAAGTTTACAAGTCATATAAGCTAAAGTACAAGTCTTTTATGCATAAACCCATTTATTTACAAAATCTTTATAAAAACCCTATTTATATTTATTTTAGAGCATGATTTACAAACCATACATGCATAACTCTTATAAATTATTTTTCCTAAACTCCATAAATATTTTTACAAGCCTTTTAACTCAAAGTACAAGTGCCTAATGCACAATAACTAAAAATCCCATTCATTTACTTATAAACTTAATAAAATTTACAAATGATTTTTAAAACTAAATAAATTAACAAAACTATATTTGTCTCATATTTTAAATTACTATACAACTCTATTAAGCTTGTTTTACAACTTTCATAAGCTCAACCTATTTTTCCTTTCATTTCTTATTTAATTCGATTCATATAAACATATATGATAACCTTTAATATTTTTCTACATAGCTAAACACTTGTACTAGCCTAACTAATTTCCTTAAACCCTAATTACAACTCACTAAGCCCATTGAACAACACTCCAAAGCTCCATTCGAAACTCTTCTCCAAAACTGGTTCGAACATAACCAAGTACTAACTAAATTTTACTTCTATTACATACATTGTATCTAGCCCCTGGACACACCCTTTCCTTTCCTCTCTTCCCCTCTGAAAATCGCTCCACATGTCCACCTTCATGTTTAAGAATTCATCTCATTGGTGGATAACACCTTAGGCTAATAATTGGCCACATCACCTTCTTCCCCCTCCTCTTCCAAGTGGCATAACCTTCATTTTCTGTCAGCCATGGTTCCCTTATCTTGTCTCCCTATCACCTCCTACAAACCCTAAATTCCCTCTTATAAATAGCAGCTACAATTCACACCTTCATTCCACACCAAAATTCGACAACCACAAAAACAACTCCACCCCATTTCTCTACTGACCCACAGCTCAGAACACAAGTTAAACAAACCATAGAAGACCTAGAGGTGAGGAGAACTACTGGTGATCAGAAAATAAACACAAGTCATTCATAAACACTACACGAACCAAACCCTAAGTTGCGAGCCGGAGACGTTTATCAACTCTGTAAACTTTGTTTTCCATCCAGATTGCCCAGGTGAGTTCATAGTCCCACTTTTTATTACGTTTTTCTAAATATGTGGGGAGATACATGCTACAAAACCGAACATAAGTATTTTCTGTATGCCTTCCTGATTAATATTGCCTAAGATGCTTTATTTGTGTTAGCCGGATAGATAGTCTTTGTACTAGCCGGATTGATAACCAAATACACCCCATTTGTGTTAGCCGGATAGATAGACTTTGAGCTAGCCGGATAGATAACCAAATGCACCCTATTTGTGTTAGCCGGATGGATTGATTTTGCGCTAGCCGGATTGATAACCAAATACACCAGTATTTATATCATTCTATGATATCACCCACACACACATACACACCCCGTTAATATCTGAGATTGTGAGACTTAGGGCAATATGTTTATTTCCGAATTACTATCTATTTAGCTTATGTTCAAACTTATTTAACGTTAAACACTATGGATTCACTCAACCTTTGTGTTGACCTTTTTATCATGTTTATCTCAGGTTATTGGAAGCATGGATTGGCACGGGATTGGCTATGGACTGTCTATGTTATCATTCAATAAATAACATATTTTATTAATGTATTTTGGACCCTCCTGCTGGGACCTGCATATTGTAACTCTGATATAAATGAATGATAACAATTTTATCTAAAATGTCTCATTTTTGAGTCGTTTTCTATCATCATGACTGTGAACTATTTAGTAACACCCCAACTTATATTTCCGCTGCGAATATCAAAAACGGGGGTGTTACAGTTTGTGCATTGGAACCCACCTAATTATCAAGCGAATGGGACGATTAGTTATTGAAGCAGAAGTCATCACTGGGTCAAATATAGGAGACACAGTTCTAATGCCAAGAATTACATTTACATTAACCATTACTAGATGGCCATTCAAAACGAAGTGCACACAATTTCCCATAAAAATATGTGATGCAGAGATCATCCTTGGAGTCAAGCATGATAAAGAACATGAAGATAGAAGAGCTCAACAAATAGTTTGTTAGGAAAAAATAATAAGATGAATCACATATATTATTAGGTGTCTGTGGCTTTATGCCTTATTCATCAAATAACTCATGTTTGATTTTGTGTTTTAATTTATTGAATATTGTCTTATCTTATGAGTTGTTTGTTATAAAACCTTATGAATACCTAATAAATATACTTTATGGGTGAGTGGAAGTTATAAAAAAAAAATTGTAACTGCCGGAAAGATGAATAACTTAGTAAGGCTTTAAAAAGACACATTCTAACCTCTACCCACACAGATCCAATTGTTTATCCATAAACACATATCCAATATCCACATTCAAATCTCATGAAATTCAGCAAAGAGTTGATTGCCCAGTATTTTCACCTGCTAATAGCGCAAGCTGCCAAAGAACTTAATGTTGGTTTAACTCTTTTGAAAAGGTTCTGTAGAGATATGGATTTTTAGCGTTGGCTACATCATAAGCTGAATAGTTTAGATTTATTAATCAGCAATCTCCAGGTCAGAATTCAAATGAAGCTAACATTTTATTTTTATGATTTATCAATGTTACGTTTAATCCAAGGATAGTAAATTTATATATAAAACATTAATCTTATAACATCCCATGTTAATGACAAAGTTAGCTTGCATTATAGGCTGAAAATGGAGGTGCAAAAGTTGATAAGAACACTCAAGAAATCATAACAAGGCTGAAAGAAGAAAAGAGGCGGGTAGAAGAAAATCCTGATTACGAACTTGCCACAGGTACCAAAAGGTTGAGACAGAGTAATTTCAAAGCTAGATACAAACGAAGGAAAAATATGAGATTGGTCCCAACAGCAGCAATTGAAGCTACACCTTTGCAGGTTATATATCCAAGCAATAACTCAGATAATGAAGAGATGGATGATGATTATCGTAGTGACAATGATAGGCGAGAGTAGGTGAAAATTGATATTCAAATCTTAGAGTTTTAACAAAATATTGTAAACTAAATCATGAATGTTCAAGTTTACAATGTTAGTTACTAATCAATAGAAGGTTGTTAGTGATTGTGTAATGGTTACAGATGCAATAATATAGTCTTTCTTTCTTATCATCGATATACGACTATAAAATTGGACAACAAGACCTATCAATCTATTATATTAAAAAGTGGAAACTATGTACATACTCGATGCAATATAATGTATAGAAAGCCGTAACCATATAAAAAGTGAACCGTAACTTACTTCATCCAACTAACTAACACTCGCAACCCTAATTAAATCAAACTTTCGGCAGGTCAATATCACTTTACAAAAACTATCCATAACTCATAGCATCCTCCAAATATCATAGAATCTGAAACATCTTTCATATTAACAATCAGTAAATGTAGCATTTACATCACAAAATCCCAAAAGGCAACCTATTGAGCTTCTTAATTCTATAACAGCCATTTTTATGAAACTATAGATCATGATAAGTTTAAATTTAATAGCTTTTCATATATATTTAAATTGTTCATGCAATTAGAATTATTGATTTATTTATTTTACATATTCACTTATGAAGCACACCGAGATTACATCCCTGTCAAACATAATCCACAACTCTATAATGATTCATTCACATACAAATATCAGATCAAATGGCAAAATCGAGAGTTACTGTGGTCTGAAAATAAGAGAAGTAAGCACGCAGGAAGCAGGTAAACACAAACACATATATATTTTTATACAATGAATCATCAATTCACCTATGCTAAAAATTCAAAAAATTGGTCCAGAAACATCCACAATTCCAAGAAAGAACATGGAAAATATTAAAGAAAAAGCAGCAGTTTCTGTTTCCAACATGTCTAAAAAAACCCGCAAAAGATATACAGGTAAATTTTCAGTACATGTGTGGTATAATTTTTTTAACAAGTCTGCTAAATGTAAAACATAAATCTTCAGGTTCTACTTCAAATTACCAGTTACCAACATCAGATATTATATTGGAACAAGTGAAGCGGCGTATACCTAAAAAAAGCCATTAAAGAATAGGGTTCACATCTAGAGGTAACTTTTCCACGAATTTTGCTCAATTTCATTTAAACTACACAAATTCAAAAGTAACTAACGAAATCATTTATCATTAATACTGTTATTTAAACAAGGGGTTCTTGTTTCTTACCATAATCTTGGGCCACCATCGTATACATGTTGTAAATGTGAAGCAACTATGTGGTATGAAGAAAGAATTGTTAAGACATTCAAGCCATTAAATCCAACATTCTCCTTTTGTTGTCAAAGTGGTAAAGTCCTACTATCCAAATTCAATGAAGCACCAATGCTGTTAAACAACCTTCTTGATTATAGCGATTCTTCTGCAACAAAATTTAGAGATCAAATTAGAATATACAATAGTATGTTTTGCTTTACATCTTTTGGAGCAAAAATAGATAACTTAATTAATTCAGGACGGGGGCCATATACATTTAGAATAAACGGTCAAAACTATCATCTAATTGGGTCCCTGCTTCGAACAGAAGGAGAACAACTGAAGTTTGCTCAGCTTTACTTCTTTGACACACATAATGAAGTTAACAATCACATGTATGCTTTTATTGATAAAGACACAGAACACTAGATTGATGAAACAACAGTCATTAGCCTCATTGCAATGCTAAATCACTCAAGTGCAGTTGCCAAGGCATTTCGCATGGCAAGAGATTGGTGTCCTTCACATGATACGCCTAACTTACAGCTGTGGCTTATTAGCAATAGAACAAGTGTACGATAGTACAACACCCCAACTATGTCCAAAGTAGCTGCTCTAATTACAAATGATTTTGGTCAGGGCATCCCTTCACGAGATATCATTGTTAGCTGTAAAGACACGGGCAAGCAAAGGATATCAGAATTGCATCCATCTTACATGGCACTGCAATATCCTTTACTATTTCCGTACGGAGAGGATGGATTCCATGATAGAATACCTTATCATAACAATACAGGTGTATGGAAAACTATACATGGATTCGTTCCAATGAAGGAGTATTACGCGTACATAATTCAACAACGAAATAACCAGGGTACTACTTTGCTGAGAGGAGGGCGGCTATTTCAGCAATTTTTGGTCGATGCATACAAAGCTATTGAAGAACAACGGCTTAAATGGATGAGACATAATCAAGACAACTTACGTGTAGAACTTTATCATAATGTGTTTGATGCTGTTACAAGAGGATATACAAACGCTGCCACAATTGGAAAAAGAATAGTTTTACCCTCAAGCTTTACAGGCAGCCCAAGGTATATGATGCAGAATTACCAAGATGCCATGGCTCTATGTAGGGCGTTTGGGAATCCAGATTTGTTCATCACGTTTACTTCCAATCCAAAATGGCCCAAAATTGGTGACATGCTTGCCCATATTCCGGGCCAGAAAGCACATAATCGTCCGGAAGTTGGAACGCGGGTTTTTAAAATTAAATTAACTGAGTTATTGGATGATCTTACAAAAAAACAGATTTTTTGCGACTGTTGTGCAGGTAATACAGGTCACATCTAAGACTCAATGAGACTTTTCCTTTAAATCATTCTGATTTGTACCTAATACTTTTCAAATATTTCGTTTCAGTTGTGTATGTTATCGAATTCCAAAAATGTGGCTTGCCTCATGCACATATTTTACTGTGGCTCGAAGACTATGCCAAGTGTAGGACGGGGGCTGAAATAGATGATATAATCTCAGCATAGATTTCGTGCCCAACAAATGATCCGGATGGATACAAAGTTGTTACCGAATATATGTTGCATAGACCATGCGGGAAGGATACGAAGTACGCCCCATGCAACATAGAAGGAAAATGTTCAAAACATTTCCCTAAATCGTTTTATCCAGAAACAATAATTGATGGGGATGGCTACCCTGTTTACCATCGGAGAGATAATAAAGTCAATGTTGTAAAGGGTAAATTCACTTTCAATAACAGATATGTCGTTCCTTACAATCGATATCTTCTGCTTAAATACCAGGCACACATAAATGTTGAATGGTGCAATAGATCAAGGGTAATTAAGTACTTATTTAAATACTTAAACAAAGGGCATAACTGAGCTACTATTGTCATCCAAGAAAACATTAAAAAAAAACTGATGCAGCAGTTCCTACACAGGTTATTGAAGTTGATGAAATCAAGAATTTCTTGAATTGTCGCTACTTAGCGCCATGTGAAGCAGCATGGCGACTCTTTTCTTTTGACATCCATTACTCCTACCCTTCAGTCATGAAGCTAAATTACCACCTACACAACCAAAACGCAATAACGCTGCGTGATTCTGAAATTTTACCGGTACTGCCTCAAAAGGAAGACATCAATATAACTATGTTTACCGAGTGGTTTGAGCTAAACAAGCGTGATACGAAAGCATGGGAATTGACTTATTCTCAAATTCCAACAAAGTATGTATGGCATGAACAAGAAAGAATTTGGAAACTTAGAAAAGAAAAAAAAATGCATAGGCCCGATGGTTTATTCCAACCCTGCATCAGGGGAACGTTAGTATCTCAGAATGGTACTAAATAGCCAAAGGTCCTAAATCGTTTGAACACCTGATGACGGTTAACAAGATAACATATCAAACATTTAAGGAAGTCTGTTTTGCATATGGGTTGCTCAATGATGACAGAGAATGGACCCAGGCTTTATCAGAGGCAAGATTCTGGGCATTAGCACCTCAATTGCGGGACTTATTTGTTACAATATTGTTGTTTTGTGAAGTAAGTAGGCCACAACAATTACGGGAAGAAAATTGAGAGGCTTTACCAGAGGACATTCTACATAAAAAAATAAAACACTTCAGGTACCCAGAATTAGAACTTACAGAAGAACAAATTCAGAACTATTGTTTGGTGGAAATAGAGGAATTGTTACACAGATTTAGTAGATCTTTAGCTGAATTCGAAGATCTCTCACGACCAAACCCAAAGCTCCTAACAAACATGGACAATCGTTTCATTAGAGAAGCGTTGGACTTTGATATTGTAACACCCCCAATTTCGGGATACGCAGCGGAATTCAAGCTGGGTGTTACTCGACGGCACAACAGTTATAATAATAGAAAACGATCTCTAATTGAGTCATTTTAAAAGACTTACCATTCGAATTTTATAAATATCAGAGTTTACAAAATGAGGTCCCAGTAGTTGAAAGATTTACAAAATAAGGTTTCGAATGATAATAAAATTTATAGCCTTCTTGATGTATTCGTGCTCCTTCGTGCCATCCTCGTTCATTATGGACCTGAGATAAACATACTAAAAGTGTCAACACAAAGGTTGGTGAGTTCATAGAGTTTATAAGTAAAATAGTTGATTTCGATAGTCAAAAGTTGAGTGAATCCATAATGTTTGTAAGCAAATCAATTTAACACAAGTTTCAAGTTTAATAGATAATGGGCCCCGTTGTTGCACCCATAAATTCAATAGTGGCAGTACCGTATCATTACAGTACCATAATATTGCTCTAAGCATCATGAAACTCAAACGTTAACAGTAGGACATCACAAGAGTTATGTAAGTTACTAACATAATTAAATGTAGTAATAATGCCCTCGAGTAGGAGCTTGCCAATCTCCTATTTAGTCTAAAATAAAGTGCATTTGGCTACTTATCCAGCAGCGTAAATGGGGCGTCAACTGCCAATAGATCTATTCACTATATTCGCGTTCACTCGTAAGTGATTAATGGTTCATGATATGAGGGACTTTTAATGGCAAAAGTGTAAACTTAAGCAATATCAATCAGGATAGCATACAGAGAATACTTGTGTTCAGCACGTAATAAGTTTCAGTAAACAAATAGAGTGTCTCATAGATCGAGTAGAATGTTTATGAATAAGATTTGTAAGTAAAATGAGCATGTATCTCCCCCAAAGATAGTATTAAATAATTGAAAATAGGGGCCATGAACTCACGACAATCCATAAAAGTTTAGAGTACTTATGAAAGTAAAAGCAATTAGTCGAGCATGTATCTCCCCCAAAAATAATTCAAAACGTATAAAAGTAGGGGCTATGAAACTCACCTTAGTAGTCTGTATGGAAAACAAATCAAGTATAGTGAATAAAATGCTCCGACACGCAACCTAGGTGAATATATCGAGTTTCATATTCGTTTTCAAATATACGTGATTTTTAATATTTGAATTGCAATGTTTTGTTAACGGTAAATGTTAAATGAGACAACATGAAGTCTCTTCAAATGTTGGTGGATGATAAGATTTTATCATCTTTCATATTTTTATCTTTATGTTTCGTTTGTTTCTCGATATATAATTATTTCATATATGTAAGTTTTAAAGAAATCCGTTCTCGATATATATACTATCTCGTATATATAAGTTTTATAGAAAATCCTGAGTTGTTAATTATATTTCTTATATAAGTTTTATAACAAATCCCAAATCATTAAGTAGTGAAATATATTATCGAAGTATATATAAGAATTATTGCACTTTATACCCTTGTAGTTTTAAAAATGACATTTTATACCCACAACTATAGATCATTGGCAAAAACAGCCCTTATGTTAATAACGTCGTAATATTTACAATTTTGGCCCAAGAAAACTCCAATTTTTAGATTTGGCAAGTTTTACCCCTAAGGTTTTAATATGTTTCGTTCGAAGTCCTAGATTCGTTTTAAACGCGTTTTTTATTTAGAAAAAGGCGAGGCTTGCTACGACTTATTGAAATATGTTATGATAAGTTTGAAAATAAGTTGTAAATGGCTTGTTGGCTTATATTTCAGCTTATAGCATTTAAAAAGAATTAAAAAGGGTGCGTTTGGTTTTATGCTTGACAAGGCAAAAACAAAAATGAATAAAGACAAGGCCTTATGAGGTTTTTACTACGTTCTTGATCCTTTCAATAGTTTGCTAGGTGATCTTTCTAATGGTTCAGATTCGAAGTTCTAAGCTATGGTATTTTTCTTGCAATAATTTATCAAAGAGGGGGTATTGGGTGTTTTCGATAAAGGGAGTGTTTGTTTTTAATGCGACCAGCCCAAAAGAAGCTCAAATAAAAAGGAGGCGAGACCAGGTTTTTATGACGCTTATAAGTTAATAGTGAAGTTTGGTAAGTTTTGTGAATTATCAAGTTCGGGAACTAGGTCGTTTAAGAAAAGATTTTTGGAAAGTTTAAAACAGGCCCTATTGCCCAGCCCTTGTCGTACGTTTTTAGGACTCATGCTCCTGAGTTTTTGAAGAAACGTCATTCCGGACAACTTTCAAGTTTTAACTTTTCTATGAATTGGACCAGAAATGTCTCGTTTTGCGTGTTTTATGTTTCTGTCACAGTAAGTTGAAAGCTTCTAAGTTTTCATTTTGGTAATTTCATTTGGCCGTATCTTTTGACTCGTGTACTCGTTTTAGGTGATTCAAATTGCTATGTCTTCATTTTCGTTTCGTTTACAACAATATGTAAATTACCAACTCTATATGTAGTTGGTTTTGTATAATAATTGTACAAAAGTTCATCATTTTTACACTAATTAACCTAAATTAACATATAAGTTATTTAACTTGTTTTTAATGGTTTTATACATCATGAATTTAATATAAGCACCATATATAAGTGCTAATAGATGTGTAAAAGGATTAGAAAAGGAATTGAAAAGGGTTAGAAGCACTTACAATATATGAACTTGACTAGAACCGAAATGAGACCAAATAGACTTCTAAGTAGATCAACGCTTTTTCCTACCTCCTAGACTCTTTTGTATCCTTCCTTTACTTTCTATTGGACCTTATAAATAGAATGTAGGTGTATGTGTGAGTGTGGTGTGTTCGAATGAGGGATGAGTAAAAATGGAGAGGTTAGGTCGATTTATATAGGGGTGGAGTTTAGGGTTTCTTGAAGAGTTTTAGCCACATGTAGAGAAGTGTCATGGATAGAAGGGACAAGGTGAGGTGTTCTATTGGAGTTGTAAGGGTTCTTGTGGTTTTGTAGAGGAATTAGAAGGGTGTTCGAATTAGGGCCATAAACTTAGCTTGTCATATTTGACCATGGTTGAAAATATGGGGGACATGGTGAGGTTGCTTGAAATGTGGCAAATCTTAGGCCTTGTTAGTGTTTAGTGGTTTAGAAGTCAACTAGGTCTCATTTGGTTTATGTATTAGTTCGAATGGGACAAGAAGAAGAAACTAGGGCACGTTTAAGCTTAGGGTGGTGGTACCTTGGCTAGTTGTTGTTGTACATAAGGTTTAGATGTGTAGGAAACTTAGTTTGAGAGTTTGGTTAGGTTTATTTAGGTTAATTTAGTTAAGTTTAAAGTAAATAAAATGTATTTTTAGGTTTTTATTCATTGGACACTTGTACCTTAGGTTTAGGGACTTGTACTTAAATTTAGTAAGTATAAGAAATCTATTTTTAAAGTTGGTGCATAAAAGACTTGTATAGTGTACTTCAAAGTGAGTACACATAGGTTTATAATGAGATTTATATAAATATTTAATTTTCATGTATTAAAGACTTGTACATTGGCTTGAAAGACTTGTACACTTATATTTTATAGAAATCATATATAAATTAATTAGGGTTTGTGATTTTATTTACATAAAATCATATTTTGGTGAATTTAGGGATTGTATCGGGAAATAATGTAAAGTTAAGTTTCCGTGCTTTAAAGACTTGTACTCTAGGTATAAAATATTGTACTTTAGTATTTATGATTTAGTTGTGTAAAATCATAGTTTATAATAAATTAGGGTTTCGTAAAAACCCTAATAGAAGTAATCATTTAGTTTATATGTTTAATAATCGTACGTTAACAAAATAATGTAAATTTATAAATAAAAGTTAGGAATTTTATACTTGACACAATTGAATGAATCTTAAGATATGTTGGTGCTGGTGAGCATATTTATTAGGAGTGTGAGTTACGTCACATTAGTTTGTTGTTGTGATAAGATAAACTGGTAACGTTTAATCTAAAAAAAATTAGACGTGGAAAATGGATAAGTATTCTCTCGTTAGAATATTAATACAAGTGAAAATTTACGGGTGGTTACAGTCTCACCCCCTTAACAGAATCCATTCCCGGGATTCAATCTGTGTTAGGTGTTTAAGTGATGAGGACGAAAAGTGGTTTTACTTGTGAAAACTTTATAAGTTAAAATTTATTGTTTTACATGTGAAAAACATTTTTCCAAAGGTCATATAATCTTAAGAAAAATTTATTTTGAATAAAAATTGTTATTTTATAAGTATGTATTATGAGTTTATAAAATACGTGCAACAAGGAAGTTTTAAGTAACGAATTTTAACAAAGAAGGTTTCGGAAGAGAACTTGTTGAGTGTAGAGAAAGTTTTTGAAATTTAAGCTTTTGTAGATGATGAATCAGTTTGTTCCTTGGTAAGATGGACAGTAATTTCAAATGGTCTTGTACAGTAAATCCCAATGGTCGGGAATAGTGCCCAACGGCTAGTTTTTCGCTTTATATACTCCATTTTAATTTCCATTCTTCCACCAACCATTTTTCTCTCATTTAATACTTCCAAAATGCCGCACCTTATCACTATTCTCGCAATCGAGTACGTTGTTTTTGGGGTTGTTTACTTGGCGTATGTTCCTGATGAAGATTACGTATTCTTGGTTTGCGTTCTAGCGGTTCTTATGCCAATTGTGATCCTAGCTATTGGCGTGGACAAGATATGGGGGTAATAGTCTCGAGTTCGGATCGTTAAAATAAGTCTTTGTTGTGTTTCTATGTAATCTTTGTAACATTAGCACTACCGATGCTAATTATATTGTTACGTATTGTGGATTAAAATGTAATAAAAAATTACGTTATTTGTGTTTAATGAATTCTAGTGATCTTCGAGTTCATACTCATGTTGTTTCAGATACAAATAATCCCATTCATTTATAATTCATTACTTACATAGAGAGGCGTCCCAAACAATGTAAATAAAGGAGTATAAACTTATGGTTCGGTGATTCATAATTCCTTTATTTAAATAAAAAGGCGTCCCAATTCATTTAAATAAAGACATTGTAAATCATCCTACTTAAGGATTTCTGACTCAACACTCATACTTAATCGACAAGGTAATTTAGTGTGTAGGTGTTTTGGGAGTATGGAAGGAGTATTTACACTCATCTTTAGAGATAAAAAATAAGGAAAATTGATATAGTACTCAAAATAGTTGGTGAGTATAAGAATTGTGCAACCCACAATGTCTTGGGAAGATTTCATAAATTGCAAAAATGTAGAAGTAGGTAAATGCTCGAAGAAATGTGATTGAGTCGTAATGCCTTAGAATAGGCATACGCAAGTATGTTTATTCCTTTGTTTGTGTAAAGTGATCGAAAGCATGTTGAACGTGAATATATTCATATAATAAAGTGTTTATGTAGCAAAAATTACCTAGAAGTCACATAATCGTCTGGAGGACGGAAGACACGAAGAGCGAAAGGCTATAAAATATTTTTGTGAAAAAGCAATTATAGTTTAGGTCTCAATTAGACCCGTTTCTCTATAACTATAGCTCTGATACCAATCTGTAACACCCCTAATTTCGGGATACGCAACGGAATTCAAGCAGGGTGTTACTCGACGGCACAACAGTTATAATAATAGAAAATGATCTCTAATTGAGTCATTTTAAAGACTTATCATTCAAATTTTATAAATATCAGAGTTTACAAAATGAGGTCCCAGTAGTTGAAAGATTTAAAAAATAAGTTTTTGAATGATAATAAAATTTATAGCCTTCTTGATGTATTCGTGCTCCTTCGTGCCATCCTCGTTCATTATGGACCTGAGATAAACATGCTAAAAGTGTCAACACAAAGGTTGGTGAGTTCATAGAGTTTATAAGTAAAATAGTTGATTTCGATAGTCAAAAGTTGAGTGAATCAGACTTTGTGCTACTGTTGTTCATTACCTTGGGACAGGAGATGCACATTATGGTGTGGTATTTGTTGGTTAGGTTTGAGACTTTGATCCTTGGTTAACTAGATTAATTCAGTCTTATAACATTGTTTTTATTTGGATTCCTAAAATCGATCTCTATCTTACTATGGGCGATTTCTATCAACAAACCCTAACCTCCTAAAATCGATCTCTATCTCTCAAATCTTGTTCAAATCCTTATAACGATTGTGTTTTAGACGGTTAACTAGATTAATTCAGTCTTATAACATTGTTTTTATTTGGATTCCGACCTGATTTAGGTAGGGTTTTGATTTCTTTTGGGTTTTTGTTTTAATCGCTTTATAGGTTTTTAGGGTTTCGCTGTTTGGTTTTCATTCATATTTTTTGCTGCGATTCTATCATGGAAGTCGGTTAGGGATTTGGTGGTATTTAAATCATGTCTTGACTTAGGTTGAGGCACTCGTAAGAAGATTGACGTGGATCTTTTGTTTTCCTTTGATCGTTTTTTTTGTTATCGCTACTTTAGGGTTTCGTTTTTATTTGCTGTTCTTTAATCGACTATGGAGAGAGGTGGTATTCCTGACGTGGATATTGAAAGTTTACAAGCTCGATTTGCTGGATTTAGGAAGGAGGGTGGTATTTCTGGGGTTTCGCAGCCAAGACAAGCGTTTAGGGTTTTGAAAACCCCTAACTTGGAGTCGAATGTGAATGAATCTGTTAATAGGGCTGCGACGGATATGAATATGAATACTATGGGTGCTAGTGGTGATGTGAATGTGGACAATACTGATGTTAACACCATGGAACCAGATGCTAGTCGTGAGGGAAGGTATGATGATTCGGTTTTTGGAGAGTATTTCAATCCCAACACTAGTGCTGCTCATAAAGTGGGGGAGGGATTTTTTCATCCCCTTAACACCACATCTTCTAATGATGAGTTTACACATTTGCCTATGGGGGATGGTGTTCGTGTGTCTACTTCTAATTCGGCAAGGTTTAGTTCTTCTAAACCAAGTACAACTAGCTCATCATCGAATAATACTAGTGAGAAACATGCTGATGATCAGCCTATAAGTACTAATGCCATTCCTAATAAGAAGCAAGCTGATCCTATTCCTAATGTGCATCCCGATGATGTGAATTCAGCCCCTAAGTCCTATATTGGTGCTACAACTGGTACGAATGATAATAATACCAAAAGAAAGTCTAACTTTTGTGCTATTAAGGTGGATAATGTGTTTAATGGTGTTGATGTATCTATTCCCCGGAAGGTGGTTGAAAATATTAGCACAAAATTGGAGTACACCCTTTATGGCTATTTTATCGGTAAGCGTATTGCGTTTCCGGTGGTGGAATACTTCGTTCGTAATAATTGGGCTAAGTATGGTCTGAAACGTGTTATGATGAATGAACATGGCTTCTTCTTTTTTAAATTTGATTCCCAGGTTGGCTTGGAGGCTGTTTTAGAAGAGGGACCATGGATGATTAAGAATAGCCCTATCATTCTGAAAAAGTGGAATATGAACACGAGCTTAAAGAAAGAGGAGTTAACCCGTATCCCTGTATGGGTTAAACTTCATGATGTTCCATTGCAGGTGTTTTCGGAAGATGGTATTAGTATTATTGCAACGCATTTAGGTAAGCCTATTATGCTTGATTCTTACACTAGTGCGATGTGTATTGATTCTTGGGGAAGGAGTAGCTTTGCTAGGTGTTTAATTGAGATTGATTCTCAAGCTGCTCTTAAGGAGTCAATTACAGTTGGTGTTCCTCTCTTGGATAGTCCTGAGTTCACGTCTGAAACTATCCGGGTTGAGTATGAATGGAAACCACCAAGATGTGATGTATGTTTAATATTTGGTCATTCTGATGAGAGTTGTCCTATGAAAGTTGTGAACACCCCGGTTGTGGAGCAATCTAATGATGATGATGGTTTTCAACAAGTGGGTAAGAAGAAGAACAAGAAAAAAGGTAAAGCTAAGGTTGATGATGGAGGTAAAGTCGTTAATGGTTTCCCTGTGGGTAAAAACTTGTATTATAGGCCGAAAGCTTCTACTAATCCATCTCAACCAACACAAGGTGGTACTAGTTCTAGTTCTGGTCCTCCTATTAAAAAGGTGGACGTCGCTTCATCAAGTAGTAACTTAAAGTCCAATGTGAGTACTAATCCATCCCATAATAATAAGGAAAGAACAACCAATCAGATTCCTAAGGTAAGTTTATCTAAACCTGTTGCAAATGTTTATACATCTAATCCTTTTGATTCTTTGGCGGTTGATGAAGATGCTAATGATGGTATTAATCTGGAGGAGGAAGAGGTTGTTAATGCATTTGATGAATCGGGTAATTTGTTTGATAAATCGGGGGCAAGCACTCCCGTTCTAAATGTTCCCGATGTTTAGTATCGCTTCATGGAATATAAGGGGTCTGAACCGTTCCCCTAAACAAAAAGAGGTTCGTCTGGTTGTTAGTGAGAATAATCTTAGTGTGTGTGCTATTTTGGAATCTCATGTGGATGCTTCGGTGGTATATGATACTTGTCATAAGGTTTGTCGTCGTTGGAAATGGACGTCGAACGGGAATATTTGTAGTAAGGGCTCTCGAATTATTCTTGGTTGGAATGATGATATTGTTGATGTTATGGTTATGGCTTCTACTAACCAAGTTATGCATGTACAGGTTAATATTCGTAATGAAAACAAAACTGTCTTTTGTTCTTTTGTATATGCAGATAACTATTATGTTGATAGGAGAGCTCTTTGGAGTAACCTCGTTAGTCATGCTAATTTTATGCGTAGTAGACCTTGGGTGTTATTGGGAGATTTTAATGCTGCTCTTAACTTGGAAGATCATTCATGTGGTGGTTATGCTCCTGATATTGCTATGCGTGAATTTAAAGATTGTGTTATGAATATGGAGGTTATGGATATTAATAGTACGGGGCTGCATTTTACATGGAATCAAAAACCAAGAGGCTCTAATGGAACGTTGAAGAAAATTGATCGTGTTATGGGCAATTTGAAGTTTGGTGATATTTTCCCGGGTTCCTTTGCTATCTTTCAACCGTACCGGATATCGGATCATTCTCCTTGTGTCCTTCGTATACCTCAGGTGACCAAAATCAAACCTAAACCGTTTAAGTTTTCTAATTTTCTGGTGCATAAAGAAGGCTTTCTTGATACGGTTAATGTGGGGTGGAATATTGGTGTCAATGGTTGTGCTATGTATCGTGTTGTTAAACGCTTGAAGGGGCTGAAATCTCCTTTTCGTAAGCTTTTACGTAATCAAGGTAATCTTCATGAGCGGGTTGTTAATATTCGCAAGGAATTAGATGAGGTCCAAGTGGCAATTGATAAGGATCCTTTCAATTCAGCCCTTCGTAAGGAGCATGCTCATTACCTTGTTGCTTTTAAGGAGGCTACCCTTGATGAAGAGAGGTTTCTTAAGCAAAAATCCAAAATTCAATGGCTCCATGCAGGTGATTCTAATACGGCTTATTTTCATAATATTGTTAAAAGTAAATGTGCTCGCAATCGAATTGAATTGGTTCGAGATGCGGCTAATATTTTGTATGAGGGTAATGCGGTTGCAGGGGCGTTTGTTTCTCATTATGAGCAGTTTCTTGGCACGGAAGGGGATTGTAGCCCTCTGGATGAGCATGTTTTGTTTCTTAATGTCCTTGATCAGCATAGGGCTGATTTTATGGTTCGGGATGTTACGGATGCTGATATCAAGGAAGCTTTGTTCTCGATGGGGGATGATAAGGCCCCCGGTCCGGATGGTTACACTGCTGCGTTCTTTAAGAAAGCTTGGGATGTTGTTGGTAGTGATATTACGGGTGCTATTAGGGACTTCTTTACTAATGGTAAGCTTTTAAAGGAAATCAATCACACCATTATATCTTTGATTCCTAAAGTGTCTACCCCTTCTAAGATTAATGATTATAGGCCTATTTCTTGCTGCAATGTTCTATATAAATGCATTAGTAAGATTATTGCTAATCGCATTAAAGAGGCCCTTTGTGATTTGGTTAGTATTAATCAATCTGCGTTTGTTCCTGGGCGTCGTATTTCGGATAATATATTACTCACCCAAGAGCTTATGCGTAATTATCATAGAGGGAGGGGTCCTCCCAGATGTGCTTTTAAAGTTGATATTCAGAAAGCTTATGATACGGTTGATTGGAAATTTCTTAAGTCTATTCTGATTGGTTTTGGTTTTCATCACAAAATGGTTGATTGGATCATGGTTTGTGTCTCCTCTACTTCATATTCTATATGTATTAATGGGGATCTTCATGGCTGGTTCAAGGGTAAGCGTGGCCTTAGGCAAGGAGACCCTTTATCTCCTTATTTGTTTACTTTGGTTATGGAGGTTTTAACGCTTATTTTGCAGAAAAAGGTTTCTAATTCGGCGGATTTTCAGTTTCATCACTTGTGTGAGCAGCAGAGAATTATTAATCTTTGCTTTGCAGATGATCTTTTCTTGTTTTCTAGAGGCCACCCTGATTCGGTTAATGTTATTATGCAAGCTTTGGAGGATTTCAAGAATGTCTCGGGTCTTGTCCCAAGTATTCCTAAAAGTACTGCTTTCTTCTGTAATGTGCCTAATGCTTTGAAAGCTATTATTCTCCAATCTATGCCATTTGCAGAAGGTTCTCTCCCTGTTCGATATCTTGGTGTTCCTTTAATATCTTCTAGGCTGCTATATAGGGATTGTAAGGTTCTGGTGGAAAAATTGGAAAGTCGGGTGAATGATTGGCGCAATAAGTTCCTTTCTCTTGCAGGGAGGCTTCAATTGATCAGATCTGTGTTGTCTTCTATGCATATTTATTGGGCTTCTGTTTTTATTCTTCCTAATCGTATTGTGCATGACTTGGAGCAGCTCATGAGGGGCTTTTTATGGTGTCAAGGGGAAATGAAAAGAGGTAAGGCCAAAGTAGCGTGGGAATCAGTTTGCAAGCCCCAATGTGAAGGAGGTCTTGGTATTCGTAGGTTGGCTGATTTTAATATTGCTCTTATGACTACGCATATTTGGAGTATTTTAACTCATAAGGAATCCTTATGGGTTAAATGGATTCATTCTTACAAACTTCGTGGTAGGAGCTTTTGGGATGTTCCTTGCTTGGGTGACGTTAGTTGGGGATGGCGTAAGTTACTTGCTATTAGACCTAAGGTGCGTCCTTTTATATGGCATATAATAAATAATGGTAAGTCTACTTCAGCTTGGTTTGACATGTGGTGTGCTTTTAGTCCTATTCGTGATATGTTCACGGCTAGGGATATTGCTCGAGCTGGTTTAACCCTTTCGGATTCAGTTTGTGATGTGATTGTTAATGGTACTTGGAGATGGCCGGCTGATTGGTATTCTCGTTTTCCTGATTTAGTTAATCTCCCGGTCCCTAATTTAATTGATGATTCCGACGATGGATTAATGTGGCGTGATTTGGAGGGAAATCTTAGACCTTTTTCGGTTGCTTGTGCTTGGGAATCCCTTCGTGCTAGGGCTGATCAAGTGGATTGGTTTCATATTCCGTGGTTTTCTCATTGTATTCCCCGGCATGCTATTCATTTGTGGCTCGTCATTAAGCAGAAGTTGAAGACTTAAGATAGACTTAGGGAATCGGATGTTGGGCCTAATGTTGATTTAAGTCTCCTTAGATGCCCACTTTGTGATACGGTTCCTGATTCTCACGCTCACTTGTTTTTCGAGTGTCCATTTTCTTTGCAGGTTTGGTTGCAGGTCCGGTCTCTATCTGGCATGGATGCGGTTCCTCCTGTGTTGGAGGATGTCCTTTTGATCCTTATTCCTATTTCTAAGGGGCGATCTGTTGTAAGCATTCTTTCTCGGTTATTACTTGCTGCTACTACCTACTACCTTTGGATGGAACGCAATTCTAGGCTTTTTAAGCATAAGAAGGCTAAGGTGGATGAAGTGGTTCAAGTTATTGTCTCTACCGTTCGGTTGAAGTTGGTTAGCTTCAAGTTCAAGAAGTTAACCCCTCGGTCTCGTCTACTGCTGGATTCATGGAATATTCCAAGTACTTGTTATTTTCACGAGGGGAGTGCCAGGTAAGGGTTGTACTCTTTTTCCCTTCGCCAAGGTTTTTCCCTATGGGTTTTTCTTGGAAAGGGTTTTTAAGGAGGCAAACTTCCTGGGTCGCCTTGCTCCCTTCGTGCTTATGGGTGGATGCGGGACGTTCGCTTGATTCAAGATTTTTCTTGTTTTTATACCTAGTTAGGTGCTTGTATTATTGCTAGGTTTGTTGTGTTTATGGCATGTCATAAGCACTAGTTTATCAAGCTATTTGCTTGAGGTTAATGTGGTACTTCAGCCACATTCCATTTGTACTTAACGATTTTTTGGTTATATATTTACCGGGGTTAACCCCTTTACCAAAAAAAAAAAAGTTGAGTGAATCCATAATGTTTGTAAGCAAATCAGTTTAACACAAGTTTCAAGTTTAATAGATAGTGGGCCCCGTTGTTGCACCCATAAATTCAATAGTGGCAGTACCGTATCATTACAGTACCATAATATTGCTCTAAGCCTCATGAAACTCAAATGTTAACAGTAGGACATAACAAGAGTTATGTAAGTTACTAACATAATTAAATGTAGTAATAATGCCCTCGGGTAGGAGCTTGCCAATCTCTTATTTAGTCTCAAATAAAGTGCATTTAAATACTTATCCAGCAACACAAATGGGGCGTCAACTGCCAATAGATCTATTCACTATATTCGCGTTCACTCGCAAGTGATTAATGGTTCATGATATGAGGGACTTTTAATGGCAAAAGTGTAAACTCAAGCAATATCAATCAGGATAGCATACAGAGAATACTTGTGTTCAGCACGTAATAAGTTTCAGTAAACAAATAGAGTGTCCCATAGATCGAGTAGAATGTTTTTGAATAAAATTTGTAAGTAAAACGAGCATGTATCTCCCCCAAAGATAGTACGAAATAATTAAAAATAGGGGCCATGAACTCACGGCAATCCGTAAAAGTTTAGAGTACTTATGAAAGTAAAAGCAATTAGTCGAGCATGTATCTACCCTAAAAATAATTCAAAACGTATAAATGTAGGGGCTATGAAACTCACCTTAGTAGTCTGTATGTAAAAAAAAAAAAAAGTATAGTGAATAAAATGCTTCGACACGCAACCTACGTGAATATTTCAAGTTTCAGTATTTGTTTTCAAATATACGTGATTTTTAATATTTGTATCGCAATGTTTTGTTAGCAGTAAATGTTAAATGAGACAACCTGAAGTCTCTTTAAAAGTTGGTGGATGATAAGATTTTATCATATTTCATATTTTTATGTTTATGTTTCGTTCGTTTCTCTATATATAATTAATTCATATATGTAAGTTTTATAGAAATCCGTTCTCGATATATATACTATCTCATATATATAAGTTTTATAGAAAATCCTGAGTTGTTAATTATATTTCTTATATAAGTTTTATAACAAATCCCAAATCATTAAGTAGTGAAATATATTATCAAAGTATATATAAAAATTATTGCACTTTATACCCTTGTAGTTTTAAAAATGACATTTATACCCACAAGTATAGATCGTTGGCAAAAACAGCCCTTATGTTAATAACGTTGTAATATTTACAATTTTGGCCCAAGAAAACTACAATTTTCAGATTTGGCAAGTTTTACCCCTAATTTTTAATATGTTTCGTTCGAAGTCCTAGATTCGTTTTAAGCGTGTTTTTTATTTAGAAAAAGGCGAGGTTTGCTACAACTTATTGAAATATGTTATGATAAGTTTGAAAATAAGTTGTAAATGGCTTATTGGCTTATATTTCAGCTTATAGCTTTAAAAAGAATTAAAAAGGGTGTGTTTGGTTTTATGCTTGACAAGGCAAAAACAAAAATGAATAAAGACGAGGCCTTATGAGGTTTTTACTACGTTCTTGATCCTTTCATTAGTTTGCTAGGTGATCTTTCTAATGGTTCAGATTCGAAGTTCTAAGCTATGGTAGTTTACTCGCAATAATTTATCAAAAAGGGGGTGTTAGGGTGTTTTCGATAAAGGGAGTGTTTGTTTTTAATGCGACCAGCCCAAAAGAAGCTCAACTAAAAATGAGGCGAGACCAGGTTTTTATGACGCTTATAAGTTAATAGTGAAGTTTGGTAAGTTTGGTGAATTATCAAGTTCGGGAACTAGGTTGTTTAAGAAAGATTAAATTACATAAATGGTCCCTGTGGTTTTTCGAAAATTTCACCTATCGTCCCTCAAACTTAAAAGTTGCATATATCGTCCCTATCGCCTCCAAAGAATAACACTCGTGCTCCTTAAAAGGACCACGAGGGTTATTCTTTGGAACTTAAAAAAATTTCACCTATCGTCCCTAAAAGGACCACGAGTGTTATTATTTGGAGGTGATAGGGACGATATATGAAACTTTAAAGGTTGAGGGACGATAGGTGAAATTTTTGACAAACCACAAGGACCATTTATCTAATTTACTCTTTAAGAAAAGATTTTTGGAAAGTTTAAGTTTCGAGTTTAAAACAAGCCCTACTGCCCAGCCCTTGTCGTACGTTTTTAGGACTCATTTCCCGGTGTTTTTAAAGAAAACATCCTTCCGGACAACTTTCGTGTTTTAACTTTTCAATGAATTGGACCAAAAATGCCTCGTTTTGCGTGTTTTATGTTTCTGTCACAGTAAGTTGACAGCTTCTAAGTTTTCATTTTGGTAATTTTATTTGGCCGTATCTTTTGACTCGTTTACTTGTTTTAGGTGATTCAAATTGCTATGTCTTTATTTTAATTTCGTTTACAACAATATGTAAATTACCAACTCTATATGTAGTTGGTTTTGTAGAATAATTGTACAAAATTTCATCATTTTTACACTAATTAACCTAAATTAACATATAAGTTATTTAACTTGTTTTTAATGGTTTTATACATCATGAATTTAATATAAGGACCATATTTAAGTGCTAATAGATGTGTAAAAGGATTAGAAAAGGAATTGTAAATTACCAACTCTATATGTAGTTGGTTTTGTAGAATAATTGTACAAAATTTCATCATTTTTACACTAATTAACCTAAATTAACATATAAGTTATTTAACTTGTTTTTAATGGTTTTATACATCATGAATTTAATATAAGGACCATATTTAAGTGCTAATAGATGTGTAAAAGGATTAGAAAAGGAATTGAAAAGGGTTAGAAGCACGTACAATATATGAACTTGACTAGAACCGAAATGAGACCAAATAGACTTCTAAGTGGATCAACGCTTTTTCCTACCTCCTAGACTCTTTTGTATCCTTCCTTTACTTTCTCTTGGACCTTATAAATAGAATGTAGGTGTATGTGTGAGTGTGGTGTGTTCGAATGAGGGATGAGTAAAAATGGAGAGGTTAGGTCGATTTATATAGGGGTGGAGTTTAGGGTTTCTTGAAGAGTTTTAGCCACATGTAGAGAAGTGTCATGCATAGAAGGGACAAGGTGAGGTGTTCTATTGGAGTTGTAAGGGTTCTTGTGGTTTTGTAGAGGAATTAGAAGGGTGTTCGAATTAGGGCCATAAACTTAGCTTGTCATATTTGACCATGGTTGAAAATATTGAGGACATGGTGAGGTAACTTGAAATGTGGAAAATCTTAGGCCTTGTTAGTGTTTAGTGGTTTAGAAGTTAACTAGGTCTAATTTGGTTTATGTATTGGTTCGAATGGGACAAGAAGAAGAAACTAGGGCACGTTTAAGCTTAGGGTGGTGGTACCTTGGCTAGTTTTTGTTGTACATAAGGTTTAGATGTGTATGAAACTTAGTTTGAGAGTTTTGTTAGGTTTATTTAGGTTAATTTAGTTAAGTTTCAAGTAAATAAAATGTAGTTTTAGGTTTTTATGCATTGGGCACTTGTACCTTAGGTTTAGGGACTTGTACTTAAATTTAGTTAATATAAGAAATCTATTTTTAAAGTTGGTCCATAAAAGACTTGTATAGTGTGCTTCAAAGTGAGTACACTTAGGTTTATAATGAGATTTATATAAATATTTAGTTTTCATGTATTAAAGACTTGTACATTGGCTTGAAAGACTTGTACACTTATATTTTAAAGAAATCATATATACATTAATTAGAGTTTGTGATTTTATTTACATAAAATCATAGTTTGGTGAATTTACGGCTTGTATCGGGAAATAATGTAAAGTTAAGTTTCCATGCTTTAAAAACTTGTACTCTAGGTATAAAATGTTGTACTTTAGTATTTATGATTTAGTTGTGTAAAATCATAGTTTATAATAAATTAGGGTTTCGTAAAAACCCTAATAGAAGTAAACGTTTAGTTTATATGTTTAATAATCCTACGTTAACAAAATAATGTAAAGTGGTAAATAAAAGTTAGGAATTTTATACTTGACACAATTGAATGAATCTTAAAATATGTTGGCGCTGGTGAGCATATTTATTAGGAGTGTGAGTTACGTCACATTAGTTTGTTGTTGTGATCAGATAAACTGGTAACGTTTAATCTAAAAAAAAATAGACGTGGAAAATGGATAAATATTCTCTCGTTAGAATATTAATACAGGTGGAAATTTACTGGTGGTTACGGATATGAAAACAAGCAAGATTGAACATGAACAGCTTCATTCGATGCTAAACACCGACCAACATTTGATTTATCAAGGAGTTATCGAATCTGTATACGGTAAAAAAGGAGGGTTTTACTTTGTTTATGGACCCGGAGGGAGTGGTAAGACATTTTTATACAAGACTATAATATCAAAACTAAGATCAGAAAGAATGATAGTTCTTGCAGTTGCATCTTCAGGTACATCAGTTAATATACGTTTATTGAATTATTATACATCCATACTATGCATTACAGCAATATTACACTTCTTAAAGAATTGCTGAATTGTTCAACCTTTAATATTGAACCAGGAATTGCATCTTTATTACTACCGGGATGGAGGACTGCTCATAGCTGATTTGTTATTCCATTGGAGTTATTGGACAATAGTACGTGTGGTATCAAACAAAACACACACCTGGCAGAATTAATGAAAGAGGCCAGGTTGATAATTTGGTATGAAGCCCCCAAGACTCAGCGATATGCTTTTGAAGCCTTAGACAAGACATTGAGGGATATATTGGGGGACGAGAATCCTGAAAATAGAGACCGCATCTTCGGGGGGATGACAATGTTACTGGGAGGTGACTTCAGAAAAATTCTACCGGTAATCCCGAAAGCCAAAAGATCAGAAGTTATCCAAGCCTGCATAAACCGATCAAAGCTATGGAAATCTGGCAAGGTTTTTGTGACAAATGGTAAATTTCCCCTAATATTAAATTCATGACAGTTCATTTATTATGACTAAATCACCAGATTAGGCAATTATATGATTATCACGGAAAACAGACCTGCACATTGTGTCACCCGGAAATCTCACCAAGAACAGTGAAATTATCTCATCTCACATTTTACCAGCTATATCGTAGTAAAAACGGGAGGTTATCCCAGTTCTACTTAGAAAGACACCACACGCGTACCAATATCTAAACAGCAATAAATTTAAAACTCAGAAAATTATTGTGAATTCATAAAACTCAAAATACATTCAGGTATTATATAAACGACCCTGAAAACCTACTGTCCCATAATTATGACAGTTTTGGGAAGGACCCAAGTTTAACTCAGTACAGCAAGACGTGGGTATAGTATTACTCAATCCTTAATTCAATTTAACTCTATACTTAAAATAAAACACCTAACTCTATAGTTAAAATAAAACACCCCCCCCCCACTCACACAAAACCCAACACCTCTATCCCTTCTTCCCCCATTTGTCTGTGATTCCACAAACCCATGCACTCTTTTTGATCTTCACCATCAAATCCACAAATTTTTAGAGATCAGTACTTAGTCAACACCTATCCCTTTCCCCTTTTCTCCTTTCCCCAAAGATAGTCACGGTATCTAATTGATGATACCAAGGGGGAAAGCGAGTTATACTCACTTCGTATGTCCCAAGAATCAAAGCTAAGAAACTAGTATTCAACACATTCTCAAACTTCTCCTTTTAATGGCCGCTTCATATCAAGTCAATCCACACAACACCATTTGGTCACCAAAATTAATTAAGTGTCGAAGAGGACTTAAGGGCAAAGATTGATAGGTGTGGGTTGACTGGGATTGATTTGAAGGAGCCAAGGAGTCGGGTGAAAGTTCTGTTTGAAGTAATTCGAGGTCCAAAGGTCTTTAGTAGAATCATCACCAGGGTATAAATCTTTCGTATTCATCATCTTATATCAAAGTCAATTATTTTGACTTAGTTATGTTGTCATGAAATCAATTGTAAGTAATTTTGATGTTGAATTCGCGTTTGTATGAATACTAAGGTTGTTGTTGCTGTTGTTGTGACTTAGGAATTAGAAAACTTGAGGTTCGAATTGCTAGACTTAGGTCCATTGTGGTTCGGTTTGGAACAGTTGGGTCTTAGGATTGGAGTTTCATTCGAAGTTCATCATCTTTAGAAACCACTGTACGGATTGAAATTATATCCAAACCTTCTAAATTCTATTTATTTTATATTATTCATGCTAATCTTAGGTTGAATATAAATTAATTTAGGTTGTTATTTGAATTGCGGATGATAAGTATTTTCTAGTAGTGGTGAACCTTTGTTGTAGAAATTATCATTAGGTGTTGTTGTTGTTGTGTCCGTGTGACCTAGGACACTGGAAATATAGAACTCGATTACTAGGGTAATAAATCTTGTTGATCAAAGTGGCAAAAACTTTTGATTCGATTCAATGACTCCAGGGATTTATAGGTTCTAGTATTGAACTAGTTTTGGTAAGACTTGAGTGATAGCACCATTTGAAATAATGTAGGCTGGAGAACCACCCCACACAGGGGAGGTTGGGGCCAAGTTCTTGTCAAATTTGACACACCCAGGCAGACACCATGTAGGCGAGCTAGCCATGGGTTAAAGGCTCAAGTTAACAAGGAATGAATCCTCACAACTCGACCAACGTATGCATCACTTAACTCCCAAACCAAAAGACCAAGGGCTGAGGGAAACACCCTTGGTTCGAACCTAGAATGACCCAAGGTTTAAACTCAATTTGGGTGGAACCTCTAGCTCCAAAACAAACCCGCAAGGGCTAGTAATACTCGGATGGATTACTAGTTACGACGAAGGCTTTTATGGCTCCAACACTAGAGGCACAAGGGTGCTTGTGGTCAAGGATTAACCCTCCCTAGGAATAGTTCTTTTCCTAGTCAAAACGTGAAGTTTATACCTAAACCAAACTGAGATTCCTAGAAAATTTGAGTTGAGTGGTACTTAACCCAAATTTTCTTACCAAGATGTGAGTCCCCTAGGTCCTTTTGATGTCCCAAAAATCCTAAGGAAGGGCACACCAATTCTTAAGAATTGAATGTGTAGGATCTGTGATTCATTTCCAGGCCAGACCCAAGGGTAGCCCACTTAGGATTCGACTTCATGCCCAACCAAAAGTTCCCTTGTTCTAGCCCATGACTAACCGCGAGTTGTAGTTGTGGCCCACCAGGCCCAATTTGGCTATTAGAAATCAACCCAGCCCAATACCGAACAACCTCCTCCTCTAATCTAGTTGGGCCGCAGCCCAACAAATGCTAAATGGACCAAAAAGAAACCTGTTAGCGCGCACACACACACACACACACATATATATATATATATATATATATATATATATATATATATATATATATATATATATATATATATATATATATATATATTAGTCGCAAACTAAAAATTGATCTAGCCAACCATTCAAACAAATTGTATTGAGACTAATATATTAAAACCTGTATTGCCGTAAAATAAAGAACTCGAAAACTATATAATGGAACCATTTAACTTAAATTTGTCACTTAGGAATCGCCTTACAATCATATGTTATGTAAAACATAGACATTGACGAAAAAGGATACAAAATTGTATACACACTTGTCGTTATAATCTAAAAATTCGAGAGAACTAATAACAAACCAGATACATAAAAAAAGTATAGTCTATAACACACGTTAGAGCATATGTAAAGTTTGCACATATACTTGTCATTTTAAAACTAAATAATGTCGTTAACGAAAACTAGAAAATGATATATTAACGTGGACCTTACTTAAACTAATTTAACGAGATCAAATGTTTTTCTGGACTTGTAATTCATAAACACGAGGCATGACTAATTATTAATAACAATATAAACTTAGTTCATTTTAAATCAACCAAGTTTTATTAAATTAACCTTATATTACACTTTCTCAAAGCATTAAATCACTAGATAGTAAACGTCGCTCATGCTAGGTTTTACTTCGAAAGTCAACATAATCGGATATAACCACCAAACTACAAATACATATATTACATCTCGATTTAATTGTTCATTTTAATCCTTTTCAAACTCCGCCACTTAAGTTTCCTATAATACTCTCTCGTTACCTCATACCGTACATTTAAGTCATTCGTAGAGCTAAACCTTACCATTCGTAACCTCATTTGCCGCCACACAAGCAACAACAACAACATAAGCACTCTGAAATATTGGAATGAAAAGCCTGAAAAGACTTAATTTAATACTTGAAACTGAGACATGGTTATTTAATCTAGGTCGCGTGTTGGTGCCGTACATCCTTGCATTCACTGCATCCATTATTAAGGTGAGTTTATGGCCCCTTTTTACTTATACTTGTTTTATATGAATGGGGTGAGAAACATGCAAAACCAATTTTATGGACCATTAATATTGTTTATACCAAAATTATTGCGTTGTTAGCCTAAGTCCTGTTATGTCCCCTACTACCCGAATTTCATGAACCGTTAATTCCCAACAGGAAGCGTGAATGTTATAAATATATCTATTGGGAGTAACGTCCCCGTTCGGTTTGACCGGATAGGTAAACGAGCGTATACCATATCAAAGTACAAGTGTTTGGGATAAACACTTGCCAGGGCCTTTATGTTTAACATGCTTCTAGAGTATGCAGAACTGTTATAGCTTCGGTTGCATGAACCTAGTGCTAGCGTAATAAAATATAAATGTGACATTTCAATGCTCACAAATAAAACTGTTGGTCCAAATGTGATATATTTGTTTTAAATTAAACTTATGAACTCACCAGCTTTTTGCTGACTTTTTGCATGTTTTTCTCAGGTATCTAGATTTATGCAAGTATGGAAAGGCTTGGCAATGCGGCAGAATTATACTATTGACCAATGCGTTTTTAACAAATGATTAAGACTTGTTTTTGAGGGACCAGTAAACTTGTAAATAAATCTGAAACCTAATAATTGTTAAAATTTGAATTAAACAAATGAGTACGTTTTTAAGAAGTGTGTCATTGGTTCTTCGTTGCTTTGTGTTAAGATTTCTATTTCAGTAGCACCCTATGATTCTAATGCTTTTGCAAAGTCAGATTTTGGGGGTGTTACAGATTGGTATCAGAGCCTAGGTTATAGAGAACTAGGTACGTATAAACCCTAAACTATAACCATTTTTTGTCAAAAACAAGACCCTATGATCGCCATTTGCCTTGTTTGCCATGTTGCTTGAGGTTTATTTGACTTGACTGCATGTTATGATTGTGACATATTAAGTGTACTTTTTGTATTATATGTATATATCTATATACACTTGACCCACACTAGTTATTATTCTGATATACTTACACACATATACCGTTTTGTCACAGACTATGCCTTCCCGCAACATCACTCAGACTTCACCAAGCTCAAATGATTCCAGCATACAGATGCCCCAAGATCATCAGACATCAAACCCTAACACCATTGAGCCTACACCACCATCACATACCCAAACCACATCAGCTACCCGGATTAGTCCTACTATTCCTCGCCGTATTACACGCATAATCATACGCCCATCTACTAGACCATCATCTCACACTGCAGAGAGTACCCAAAACCCTGCTCATATTCTTCTAGTATCCTCATAGACACTCCTACTACCCCAACGTCACCACCACCCACCTCATCACCCACTCACCTCCACGTTAGAGGCTCAGAAGGAGCAACGACTCTTGTTCAGCAGAGGATGTTGGGCAGGCACTAGCCGAGAGTACCCCTGCCAAGGGTACAGAGATTGATGCTCATTTGGATTCGGGGATAGGGTAGAGAGCAGTTGTGCCCCGGATTAGCATAGTACTGGAGAATGTACCTAGTACTTTTAAGACTGGAGAGAGCTCAAGGAGAGCTCAGGATGAGACAGAGGATAGCACAGAGATATCACATTCCTCACTTCCAGCAGCATCACCAGCAGCTACTGAGACCGATACTATCTCACAGATCCAGACCTAGCTAGACTTACAAACTGACATACTAGGTCTCCACTCTGATCTGTTTGACGAGTTACATCCAGGTCGTTTCGAGCAATATGATAACGACTTCAGCAGACTCTATGCTAGGACACACTCCAACAGTAGAGACATCCTTGACTTAGGTGACAGATCAGGTAGACTTGAGCAGACACAGGTGATAGCTCAAAAGGCAGCTCAGATGATGCATGGGAGGATACTGATCCTCGAGGCTCAGGTTGCAGCATTGTTAAGAGCTGATCAGGCACACCGTGATGAAAACTTGGCATTAAAGACTCGCCTTGTTGAAGTCGAGGCACAACTTGGAGAATACGCTTTTAGGTTCCGACACCTGGATAGGACCAGGAGCCAGTCTTAGTTATGATTAGTAGTGATTCACTTAACTGAGTAGTTCTCAGTTAATGTAGGACCTTCTTAGAAAGATTGTAATTTTCAAACCTTGTTATCAACTCTTAATCTATAACAAGCTCATTTTGTTATATATTTCCATTATTTATTTATTCTTTCCTTTCATAACCTACCGTGATGTTATCTCTTTATATGATGATTTTACCTCACCTTCCCAAAAACCACACCATTGCCCTTAGACAAATGACGTCTCTATTAAATTATAGACTATATTTTGTTAATAACCTATAAATTATTTTGTCCATTTCTTCTAGCCACAAAATCCCCAAACCCCCAAAATTTACATAAACACCACTTCACAAAATCCCCAAAACATGACCTTACAAATTTTGCTTAAATTACCAATCATTTTATTATTAACTGACGAAATTACCCCGCCTCCTTACTCACAAATCCAACAACAAAATTTTCCTACTATCCCCTAAATAATAAACCATATATTAGACGCCCCATAAAATTCTTCCAAAAACACTTCCCATTACCACCCTCACCAGCAAATAAATCCTTGTCAACTAAACTCAACACCCCTTCACCAAGCCTAAATCCTATGTAGTCAAATCATTCATTTGTAGTCCAAGTAATACACAAGGAACAATGACCCCAAATTCTTGCCGCAAGGTAAATCATCTGCTTCCATCCCAAGAAACCCAAAGGATTGCATAAAATGGAAATATAAGAATTTGGCAATCGTACTAGTAGCAACAGGAACCAATTCAACCTAGATATCATAGAAGTTGTCTTGCCCCTATTATGACCTAGTTCAATAGGAAACCCACAACTCCTGACTGTCGTTAGACAACCCCGCCGACTAACATCCCATGCTGACCATTCCAGCGTCAATCTGACCAATCTTTAAAATCGATAGTTACTAGGTGTATTGTAACCCCGTAGGCGACTAGAACACATATTGACCCTATAGTAAAAGTGTTGAAGGACCGCAACGATTATATTCAGACTCCCAAATCTTCCTCCTGTGCGAGACACTGCACACTTGAACAAATGGATGGGTTGATTGATAGTAGAAATCAACATGGTTCTACCCAAAACAAAACTCTATGCGTCAGATAATCCACTTCTTACTAAGCCGACTGATTGACTGCTAGAGGCAGTCAACATCGTCCTTTCAAGACTGAAATCTAGAACTACGAAATGTTACCCACAAAACTCGAAAATTTTGACAGTATCCTCATTATACCCTGGACGTCACAAGGCTCTATCATAAACTTCCATGGGAGGAAAAATCCGTCTGTAAGACTCATAAGATTTTCGCCACGAATAAAGGACCCCTCAGCCAGAACGAACAATAAGTAAACCACAAAACCCTTAAGAACCCGGAGACTTACTAGAATTGACTGGTGACCTAATAGAAACCCTAAACATCACGAAATGACCTGAACCTCTATCGTAGGAATAGATTATCTAGCCTTTCACTGAACCCTTAGGATTACAGACTGACCTAGGATAAGGATTTTTATCAACACCTTAATGATCACCAAAAACAAACCTCGGAATAAAAATCAACCGCTATCGCCCCAGACTATAGATATTGGCATGACACGCTTTGAAGAAGTTCACCGAAATACGACTTATTATCTCTGGCCCTTAAAACACAAGACACTCTAGGAGTCCAGACTGTAAGACTACGGCCCTTACGGTAAGACTTAAACCTTAAGCAAAACCAATTAGGAGCCTTAAGAGATTAAAGGATTTCTCTTACACAATTCTCGCTAGAAAATATATCTCAGCGTAATGTCCGACCGATATATTTATCGACCAAACAATTTAGGACAGGGTATCTCTCGAACGAGACTTGAAGTAGAACGTATATTTAAGACTATAAGTTTCGCTTGCTACCAGGTTTCAAGTTTTACCCAACTAGGCAACCAAAGTGTACTCTAGGATATTAGTAAGAATATGGATCTCATTTATACTTTCTTCTCCGATAGTTTTCCTTATAAATCTGCCCTTCCTAAAATTTGATTTATCAATCATAAAACACATATGATCTCCCCTCCCTATTTAAAATCTCACTCATTCTCATCTTTTATGGTATAGATGAATCCTACAAGAAGGACAGCCAATACCGTTCATGACCAGCCTATTGCTATCACTATCCCAGATGAGAATGGAGCAAACCTGCTTATCATAAATCCAGCCATGCTAGACATGTTAGTTAATCATCGTGTGACAGCAACCCTAGCCGCAACAAAGGCCAACAACACGACTGCTGAGATCGGAAGCTCCAAACCTAAGGATGACAACAACCACACTGGCACTTATCAGGAGTTTCGAAAGGCCATGTCTGGAAATCTTAATGGAACTGAAGGAACCATTGCTATGATCAGATGGATGGAACGGCTGGAGGCCATGTTCCAAGCATGTGGTTGTGCAAAGGAAGATAGGGTAAAGTATGCTTCACTCACCTTCACTGATGATGCTCAGACCTGGTGGAACAACCATCTGAAGACCACTGGCATTGATGCTGCCTATGCAATGCCATGGGAAAGTTTTAAAGAAATGGTACGTAGGAAGTACTGCTCCTATAGTGAAATCAAAAGAATGGAGAAAAAATCTTGGAATCCCAAAGTGCGAGGTGACAGTGCTGCCGCACGCCGACAAGGGAAAACACCAATGAGCCCCGAGATGATCCAAACGGAAGCTCGGCTAAGGGAAAGGTACTTAGGAAGGTTTCCCCCGTTCCAAGGGGAAAATGACACTACCTCCAAGACCACTAAGCCCTAGGGACCGACAAGCGTGGCCCACAAGCCGATGGGATCAACGGCTAGGACAAGTGCCGAGAGAGCGACTGAACACAAAAGGAAATAGGAAGATCAATCCAAGGGTCGAGGAAATATTGGTCCTGACAAGAGATCAGGAACGGCCACTACCCCTACTGCAGGCACCAACATGAAAAGAGGATATGCTGGAAACCTACCTAAGTGTAATGTGTGCCAGTTTCATCATCGTGAACCTTGCCCTATGCGTTGTGGAAATTGCGGGGGAGTCGGCCATCGAACTAAAAACTGCGAGGCTTTCACTTATGAAATTGACTCAAGGATCACCGCAGCCTGCATTGAGTGTGGAATGATTGGACACTATAGGAATAATTGTGCAGGGCTGAGAAGGTCGGCCAGGGCCTAAATGGCATGATGAGTGAAAATGCAGCTTGGAATCTATTTTTGGCATGACAACCTCCACCTTTAGGTTCTCTTAGGTCGTAACTCCTCGAATAATTGTACTTCTTAAAAGACATGTTGTAATGTTCTTTTGTATGAACCTCTCTGTGACGAATTCTTTAACTTTTTGAGATTAAGATATTATGATGCCTCTCTTCCTATCTCCATCACTTTGGAGACTTGTTCATTAACTAGTACACTTATGATAACTTGTTGTGATTCCAAACTGCCAGAAACCAAATATCATGGTAACTAAACCCGGCATCGCATCATCAGTCCTCAACTAGGCATAGCCTGATCACCACTGTTTAGTTCAGGGAGGATCATGCCTTGATGGGAATAGTCATCATGAAAGACTTCCGCACTCTAGAACTTTCAATACATATATCGACCATCGAGGTTCAACCGTCATTCACCAAGCCGTGAATTCACATAGAGATGTGAAAAGTAGAACCAAAGACACTAGAACCTTCAAACCCCAAACCCGTCGGGTATTTCTAAGTGAAAACCGAAGACGGCTTTCGTTCCTAAGACGGGAAGGATGTGACAAATGGTAAATTTCCCCTAATATTAAATTCATGACAGTTCATTTATTATGACTAAATCACCAGATTAGGTATTTATATGATTATCACAGAAGACAAACCTACACATTCTGTCACCCGGAAATCTCACCAAGAACAGTGAAATTATCTCATCTCACATTTTACCCACTATATCGTAGTAAAAACGGGAGGTTATCCCAGTTCTACTCAGAAAGAAACCACACGCGTACCAATATCTAAACAGCAATAAATTTAAAACTCAAAAAATTATTGTAAATTCATAAAACTTAAAATACATTAATGTATTATATAAACGACCCTGAAAACCTACTGTCCCATAATTATGACGGTTCCGGGAAGGACCCGAGTTTAACTCAGTACAGTGAGACGTGGGTATAATATTACTCACTCCTTAGTTCAATTTAACTCTATACTTAAAATAAAACACCTAACTCTATACTTAAAATAAAACATCTCCCCACTCACACAAAACCCAACGCCTCTATCCCTTCTTCCCCCATTTGTCTGTGATTCCACAAACCCACACACCCTTTTTGATCTTCACAATCAAATCCACAAATTTTTAGAGATTAGTACTTAGTCAACACCTATCCCTTTCCCCTTTTCTCCTTTCCCCAAAGATAGTCACGGGATCTAATTGATGATACCAAGGGGGAAAGCGAGTTATACTCACTTCGGATGTCCCAAGAATCAAAGCTAAGAAAGTAGTATTCAACCAATTCTCAAACTTCTCCTTTCAATGGCCGCTTCAGATCAAGTCAATCCACACAACACCATTCGGTCATCAAAATTAATTAAGTGTCGAAGAGGACTTAAGGGAAAAGATTGATAGGTGTGGGTTGACTGGGATTGATTTGAAGGAGCCAAGGAGTCGGGTGAAAGTTCTGTTCGAAGTAATTCGAGGTCCAAAGGTATTTAGACGAATCATCACCAGGGTATAAATCTTTCATATTCATCTCTTGATATCAAAGTCCATTATTTTGACTTAGTTATGTTGTCATGAAATCAATTGTAAGTAATTTTGATGTTGAATTCGCATTTGTACGAATACTAAGGTTGTTGTTGCTGTTGCTATGACTTAGGAATTAGAAAACCTAAGGTTCGAATTGCTTGACCTAGGTCCATTGTGGTTCGGTTTGGAACAGTTGGGTCTTAGGATTGGAGTTTCATTCGAAGTTCACCATCTTTCGAAACCATTGTAAGGATTGAAATTGTATCCGAACCTACTAAATTCTATTTATTTTAGATTATTCATGCTAATCTTACGTTGAGTATGAATTAATTTAGGTTGTTATTTGAATTGCGGATGATAAGTATTTTCCAGCAGTGGTGAACCTTTGTTGTAGAAATTATCGTTAGGTGTTGTTGTTGTTGTGTCCGTGTGACCTAGGAAACTGGAAATCTAGAACTCGATTACTAGGGTAATAAATCTTGTTGATCAAAGTGGCAAAAACTTGTGATTCAAGTCGACTCCAGGGATTTATAGGTTCTAGTATTGAACTAGTTTTGGTAAGACTTGAGTGATAGCACCATTTGAAATAATGTATTCTTTTTGGGATTAGTAACCCGAACGAATACCATCTCCACCCTTTACCGAATGAGAACCACCCAAGACAGGGCATTTTGGTGGTCACTCTAGGCTGGAAAACCACCCCACACAGGGGAGGTTGGGGCCAAGTTCTTGACAAATTTGACACACCTAGGCAGCCACCATGTAGGCGAGCTAGCCATGGGTTAAAGGCTCAAGTTAACAAGGAATGAATCCTCACAACTCGACCAACGTATGCATCACTTAACTCCCAAACCAAAAGACCAAGGGATGAGGTAAACGCCCTTGGTTCGAACCTAGAATGACCTAAGGTTTAAACTCAATTTGGGTGGAACCTCTAGCTCCAAAACACACCCGCAAGGGCTAGTAATACTCGGATAGGTTACTATTTACGACGAAGGCTTTTATGGCTAAAACACTAGAGGCACAAGGGTGCTTGTGGTCAAGGATTAACCCTCCCTAGGAATAGTTCTTTTCCTAGTCAAAACGTGAAGTTTATACCTAAACCAAACTGAGATTCCTAGAAAATTTGAGTTGAGTGGTACTCAACCAAAATTTTCTTACCAAGATGTGAGTCCCCTAGGTCCTTGTGATGTCCTGAAAATCCTAAGGAAGGACACACCAATTCTTAAGAATTGAATGTGTAGGATCTGTGATTCGTTTCCAGGCCAGACCCCGAGGGTAGCCCACTTAGGATTCGATTTCAACCCCAACCAAAAGTTCCCTTGTTCTAGCCCATGACTAACCGCGAGTTGTAGTTGTGGCCCACCAGGCCCAACTTGGCTATTAGAAATCAACCCAGCCTAATACCGAACAGCCCCCTCCTCTAATCTAGTTGGGCCGCAGCCCAACAAATGCTAAATGGACCAAAAAGAAACCTGTTAGCACACACACACATATATATATATATACATATATCTATTAGTCGCAAACTAAAAATTGATATAGCCAACCATTCAAAAAAATTGTATTGAGACTAATATATTAAAACCTGTACTGCCGTAACATAAAGAACTCAACAACTATATAATGGAACCATTTAACTTAAATTTGTCACTTAGGAATTGCCTTACAATCATATGTAATGTAAACACATAGACATTGACGAAAAAGGATACAAAATTGTATACACACTTGTCGTTACAATCTAAAAACTTGAGAGAACTAATAACAAACCAGATACATAAAAAAAGTATAGTCTATAACACATGTTAGAGCATATGTAAAGTTTGCACATATACTTGTCATTTTAAAATTAAATAATGTCGTTAATGAAAACTAGAAAATGAGATATTAACGTGGACCTTACTTAAGCTAATTTAACGAGATCAAATGTTTTTCTGGACTTGTAATTCATAAACACGAGGCATGACTAATTATTAATAACAATGTAAACTTAGTTCATTTTAAATCAACCAAGTTTTATTAAATTAACCTTATATTACACTTTCTCAAAACATTAAATCACTAGATAGTAAACGTCGCTCACGCTAGGTTTTACTTCAAAAGACAACATAATAGGATATAACCACCAAACTGCAAATACATATATTACATCTCGATTTAATTGTTCATTTTAATCCTTTTCAAACTCCGCCACTTAAGTTTCCTATAATATTCTCTCGTTACCTCATACCGTACATTTAAGTCATTCGTAGAGCTAAACCTTGCCATCCGTAACCTCACTTGCCGCCACACAAGCAACAACAACAACATAAGCACTCTGAAATATTGGAATGAAAATCCTAATAAGACTTAATTTAATACTTGAAACTGAGACATGGTTATTTAATCTAGGTCGCGTGTTGGTGCCGTACATCCTTGCATTCACTGCATCCATTATTAAGGTTAGTTTATAGCCCCTTTTTACTTATACTTCTTTTATATGAATGGGGTGAGAAACATGCAAAACCAAATTTATGGACCATTAATATTGTTTATGCCAAAATTATTGCGCATTTAGCCTAAGTCTTGTTATGTCCCCTACTGCCCGAATTTCATGAATCGTTAATTCCCGACAGGAAGCGTGAATGTTATAAATAGATCTATTGGGAGTAACGTCCCCGCTCGGTTTGACCGGATAGGCAAACGAGCGTATACCATATCAAAGTACAAGTGTCTGGGATAAACACATGCCAGGGCCTTTATGTTTAACATGCTTCTAAAGTATGCACAACTGTTATAGCTTCGGTTGCATGAACCTAGTGCTAGCGTAATAAAATATAAATGTGATATTTCAATGCTCACAAATAAAACTGTTGGTCCAAATTTTATATATTTGTTTTAAATTAAACCTATGAACTCACCAGCTTTTTGCTGACTTTTTACATGTTTTTCTCAGGTACATAGATTTATGCATCTATGGAAAGGCTTGGCAATGCGGCGGACTTATACTATTGACCAATGCGTTTTTAACAAATGATTAAGACTTGTTTTTGAGGGACCAGTAAACTTGTAAATAAATCTGAAACCTAATAATTGTTATAATTTGAATTAAAGAAATGAGTACGTTTTTAAGAAGTGTGTAATTGGTTATTCGTTGCCTTGTGTTATGATTTCTATTTCAGTAGAACCCCATGATTCTAATGCTTCCACAAAGTCAGATTTTGGGGGTGTTACAGTTTTACCCTTTACACACACTATGCGAGTCAATGAGTATACAGAAAACGGGAGCATTGACACTCGAAAACAGGAATTCAATAAATGGGTGTTGGATGTGGGCGATGGGAATTTGGAAGCCAAAATTAAAGAAGGGGAGGATGAGCCAAACTGGATTCAGATTTCGCGGAATTTTATTATAAAATAAGGGGATTCTCCAATTGATCAAATCGTCATAGAAACATTCCCTGATTTTACAACAAGGCGGAATGAAGATGCATATCTAAAAGAAAGGGCTATACTGACTCCAAAAAAATGAACATATGTTTAAAAAGTTGGCTAGTGATTCTATCACGTACAATAGTCTAGATGAAGTATGTAAGGCATCAACTGATACTCTAGCTCAAGACGAGCTATATCCCATTGAGTTCTTGAATTCCTTATATTTCAAGGGATGCCACCACATTCTCTATGCTTAAAAAAGGAACTCCTGATAATGCTTTTGCCAAATGTTAACCCAAGCCAGGGTTTATGCAATGGAACCAGGCTAATCATTACTGATCTTGGCCAATTTGTTATTCGAGCTAAAATCCTAACTGGGTCACATATAGGAGATAGTGTTCTTATACCTAGGATCACAATGTCATCCACCCAATCAAAATGGCCATTCATAATGAAACGTAGACAGTTTCCTGTGAAACCATGCTATGCGATGACCATAAACAAGAGCCAATGCCAGTCACTTAAGTATGTCAGGGTCTACTTACCCAACCCCGTGTTCAGCTATGGGCAACTATATGTCGCACTATCTAGAGTCACAAGCCCTGACGGGCTAAAAGTACTAATGACGGAATATGAAGATGGGGAACTAAAAGAGCGTACATGAAATATTGTTTTTAAGGAAACTTTCAGTAACCTAAATTAATAGGCTGTAGTACTATTCTACTAATGAATCAATGCTACCCGATGATTTATATCTTTTCAAATAATCAATGCTACCCGATCATGTATCTGTTACTTTTCAAATAATTTATATCTTTCTCATTGATTCCTGATGAAAAGTTCTTCTAAGTTTCTACAATTCAAAGTACAAATTCATATAGCTAAAAGCGTGTAGCAGTACTAACCAAATCAAGCATTACTAACCTTCGAACTTTAACTAGCAGTACTAAATGAAAACTTGCAGCAGTACAAAGTGCTACCATTCATGCAAAAATCATCACTCGATAATATGCTAAGGTTTTGGCCCTATCACGTGCACTGATAATGAGTTCATGTTCCTGATTATCATCCACACGTGATTGTGCAAAACCTTAATCTACCTTAACAATGCTGCCCGACTTTAATATTGCAAAGGCGGCAGTCGTATATCTATAAAAAATCATAGTGATATTTCAAATTAGTAACTTAACTAACAAATCTACAATAAGCTGTCAATATTTGCAGCAAACATGCCAACTGAAGTACAAAATTACTTTTGTCACTCAGTAATCTCATCGGCTAATCAACAACAAATAGGAACAAACAAATTCAACATATCAACAATCAAAAAAAAAATCTATACTAATCAAATTAAGATGCAAACCTGTGCATAAGATCCGCCATACAATTATCATCCCTACATGATCATTTCATCACATTTGATGCCACAACTTGAATACTCAATCACCACACTTCTTAATTAAACTGATTATATGTTTTAATTTGATTAAAATGTTGTATAATTGGAAAACCCTAATTTGAGAGGAAAACCCTAATTTAATTTCAACAGATCTAATAAGTATGTGTGTTTGACTCATGTGTGTGAGAGATAAAATCCCTACCGCTTTTTGATAAAATGTAAAATGGGAAAAAAATACACACATATAAACATAAACATAAAAGTTAATATTATCATCCATGAAATACATAATAGTTAAAGGCTTACAGCCATCTATTCATAAACATACACAACAAAATAAACTAACAAAAGAGAACCCCAAAAGACAACCATCTCCATCATACTCTATTAATCATCATCAGAAAGACCTTCATCAAACACCATAAGCTTCACATGGCCGTCCTTCTCCGCAATGCCATCATGGGCCTCATCAAGTAGAGCAGTCAAGGTCAGAATCCTGTTACGTTCCCTTTCCTGTGTCTCAACTAGACAACGAAGAACATCAACAGTGTTAGGAAATTAAGCTTTAGCAGTTAAGACTGTTGAAGGTAACAGTTAGGACTGTTGAAGATGGAAGTTAAGACTGCTGAGGAGTTTTGAAGACATGAGCAGTTAGGAATGCTGAGTGAAGAAGTTAGTACGATTTATGTTTGTGATTTATGTAATAGATAATTATGGAAAATATATTGTGTATATCATATAAGATTAGAATGATAGTTATCTTGTAAAGGAATCCTTGGTCTATAAAAGGATTGCCTAGGTTAAGGTTTAGATATACAATACGATAAGAGTTCATACGTATTATAGAGATTCAAGGTTGTAAACCCTAGTGATAGGAGATCACTCGTATTATTATTCTAATAATATTGAATCATTGAAGGTTATTATTATGTGTTCATTGTTTCATTCAAATCATACAAAACACATAAAGTCTTCTAAGTGCTAGCTTATAAATTCCGCGTTCTAGACTACGTATAATTCTTAGAATCACATCTAACACAAGGAGTATGTGTAGATCCGGTCAAGTGGTATCAGAGCCAGGTTTACTGATACTTAGATTTAGAAGATTCGAGAAGAACAAAGATGGACATGGAAGCAACACCATCCACAACCAACATTGCTGCTAAGCTTCCTATGCTTAAACCTAATGAGTTCGACATGTGGAGACTTCGTATTGAGCAGTTTTTCCAAGTGCAAGACTATGCACTGTGGGAGATCATTGAAGATGGAAACTCTTTTACACCTGTAACAACAACAACAACTGTTGTTGATGGTAAATCTGAGAGTACTGTGCAGACAAAGCCAACCACTAATGAAGAGAAGGCAAGGTACAAGAATGATGTTAAGGCTAGAAGTTTACTTCTGATGACTATTCCCAATGATCAGTTGCTGAATTTTAGTAAGTTCAAGTGTGCTAAATCTCTTTTTGAAGCTATTGTTGCAAGATATGGTGGGAATGAAGCCACCAAGAAAACCCAAAAGACTCTTCTCAAGCATCAGTTTGAGAACTTTACAGCAACAAGTAATGAGTCGTTGGATCATATGTTCAATAGACTTCAAAAGCTGGTGAGTCAATTGGCTGTTCTAGGAATTGAGATGTCTCAAGAAGATCTCAACTCCAAATTTCTAAGGAGTCTACCTTCTGAATGGGCTATGCATGTGGTAGTATGGAAAAACAAGCCTGATATAGATTCCATGAGCTTAATGGATCTCTATAGCAACTTCAAGATAGTTGAACATGAGATTAAGAAGTCTGCTGGATCAAGTTCAAGCTCAAGCTCAGGGAATTTGGCCTTTGTATCAACTCCCAGTTCCTCAAGTCCAGATGAAGAAGTGCAAGTTGCTGGAGCAGTTGGTACTGCTAGTGCAAACCTTGGTACTGCTAGCACCTCAAGCAGTACTAGTGGACTTTTGAATGATGATACTTATTGTGCTTTTCTGACTACTCAGCACAATGGAAGTATGTTGACTCATTCAGATCTTCAAGAGATTGATGAAGATGATATTGAAGAGATGGATATTAAGTGGCAGCTCTCTCTTCTTAGTTTGAGAGCTAGGAGATTCTTGAAGAAGACTAGAAAGAAGATTGTCATAAACAGTAATGATGTTGCAGGGTATGACAAGTCCAAGATTGAGTGCTTCAACTGCCACAAGAAAGGTCATTATTCAAGGGAGTGCAGATTACCAAGCCAACAGGATGGAAAGAGCAGAGGTTATGGTAATAAGTCAAGAGTTGTGGAGGTTACTGGTTCAAGCTCAAAAGCCATGGTTGCTATTGATGGCTTAGGATTTGACTGGAGCTATATTGCAGAGGAGGAAGCAGAAGCATCTACAGAGGTTGCTCTCATGGCATTCTCAGATTCTGAGGTACAAGTTTCAAAATGTTCTAAATCTTGTGAAGCTTTAAAAGATCTAGAAACACTTAAAACAAGATATGAGAATCAGAGAAAAGAACTAGTTGAAACTGCTTTTAGCTTAGCAAATCATAAGAGAGCTTTAGCTGTGTTTGAAGAACAAATTGTTCATTATAAAAATAATGAGTCTAAGTTTTCTGATGATATGATTATTGTTAAGAGAGACTTAATGTTTAGAGAGAATGAGATCACTGTGTTGAAACATGAGCTAGAACAGGTTAAGAAAGCTAAGGAGAACATTCAGATGAGTGTAGACACACTAGAATACACATCAAAAGGTGTTCAAAATATAATTGAGACTCCGATTCTTAATAAAGCTAAGTCATGACTAGGATATAAGTCAGTTCCACCTCCCTATAGAGGAATTCCATCACCCGCAGGCATAGACTTAGAACACACAGGACTCCCTGAATTTCAATTGCCTGTCCTTAACTATGGTCCTCAATCCAAGAAGGATGTAGTTGATAAACCTGTGTTTGAAAGTGCAAGTGATAAATCACTATCTGAGGACAAGGTGTCTTCTGATAGGCCCTCACCTAAGGACTCAGATGCTCCAACTATTGAGGAATGGACTTCTGATGATGAGGATGATCAGGCTGTGGTTAAGCCTGTTAGTGCTAAAGTGGAGGAACCTAGAGTTCCAAAGATGGTTAAACCTGAGACTGTTAGGCCTAGATCAAATGCCAAACCTTTTAGACCAACAGTTAGGTATGCAGAAATGTATAGAACCACAAACAAGCCAAGAGGTAACCAGAGGAATTGGAATGACCTCAAATCCCACCAATTAGGAAAGGATTTTGTTTGCTATAGGAAAGCTTGTTACTCTTGTGGTAGCTTTGACCATCTTGAAAATTATTGTGATAAATGGGTATCTGAATATACAAATCATAGGTTGAGCATTGCAAGACCTCAATCTTTTCTTAGGAATGATAAGATGATACCTAGATCAGTTCTTTTAAGGTCTGGACCTAAAGCAGTTCAAACTGCTAGACCAGCAGTTCAGACTATCAGACCTATGAGACCAATTCACTCAAGGCCAACAGTTCAAGGTGCAAAAATGTTTTCCAAATCAGCACCAAAAACTGTTAATAGACCCTTTCATCACAAAGCAGTTGTAAAAAATCAAGTTTGGAAACCTAAGGTAACAACTACCAAGCCAGCAGTTCCAACTGCTAGCAGGGTAATTGGTACTGGTGTGAATAAGAACACTGCTAAGGGAAACATGGGTAATGGAGTGAATGCTTCAGCATGTTGGGTATGGAGACCAATTAAACCCAATGGTGCTAAGACTGTTTTGAAAAGAATAAATTATGTTGATGCTAGAGGAAAGCCTAAGTCTGTTTTGGCTTGGGTTCCACAAGAAAATTAATTTTTCTTGTTATGTGCATTGTTAGTCATATGCTTGTATCTTGTTTCTTTGTTTTTGGACTAACAATTGCAAGATTGGAGAGAAAACACCAAGGGATTAAGAATGCTTGATGTTTTGGACTAAATGGTGTTCTGGAGATTAGTATGTGATCTTTGCATACAACAAATGGTAATTGGTTCACCATGTCTTATCCACATAAGAACCAACTAGTCCAGAGCAAACGGTTTCTGGTAAAGACTAATCAAATTCGTTGATGGTTGACAATTTACCAAAAATTGTATGGTTATCAGCTCACCATATCTAAGTGTGAAGAGTTGACTAGTCCAAAGCAAACGGCTATTGGTAAAGACATATCAAATCCGTTGATAGCTGATAGTTTGCTAAAAACTATGTTTGAGCCATGGTATTTTAAAAATTTTTATTTCAACAAATTCGTACGGCTCAACAAAATTTTTGCAACAGTTGGTACGGTTAGTACAAAGTTGGGACGGCTCAACTAGCCGTTGTAAAAATCTGTCAGTAATTAATTTTCTAGCCGTTGGGGTAAAACCGTTATTCTTAAGATACTTATAGGGATTTTTATAAACGATAATTATCTTTTTACCATAATTTCATTTATTCTCTTTCTAAAGATAATTTATCTCATACGCATATTACGCAAAACCCTAAACAGTACCTATAAACCCCAAGCGACTGCATAAACCTCAAATTCCAATTTACAAGATCATTGTAGTGCTAAAATCTTTCATTTTTCATCATTAAGAATGGCTGATTTGGAATTTGTTAAGCGTCACAACCAGGTTGCGTTTTTAGAGAAAACAGAGCAAGGAGATGGGCCGAAGTTTTATGAGATTGTGGACTTTCTCAACCACTCTCACATAAGGTATGCTCTAACTGTTTCTCCTACTCTTTTTGTCTCGCACATCACACAGTTTTGGCAGAATTCATCTATCTTGACAAGTGATGACGGAGACGTAGAAATTCATACTGAAGTAGATGGCATTAAATTTGTTATTACCGAGTCTATACTTAGGAGACATCTTAAATGACTCAGATGGTATCCACACTATGCTAAATACTGAAATTTGGGAAGAACTTACAAAAATGGGGTATAATACATCTGAACATAAATTGACTTTTCAAAAAGGATATTTTTCACCTCAATGGAGATTTTTGATACATACTCTTCTATGTTGTTTAAGTCCTAAAAAGACTGCTTGGGAGCAGTTCAGTAGCAATATTGCTATTGCTCTCATTTGCTTGTCTACAAACAGAGTTTTTAACTTTTCAAAATATATTTTTGAGGGTATGGCATCAAATGTTGACAGTAAAACAAAGTTTTTAATGTATCCCAGGTTTGTTCAAACAATTTTAAATAAAAAGACATACCTGCTTACAAAACCAACTGAAACTTTTGCTACGCCTAGCCTACAATCAAAGGTTTTTCAAAATATGGCTATGGCTAGTAGGCTTTTTGAAGGGGAACCAGTTCCATTATTTCCTCAAATGCTTCAAACTGAGTTGGGTGAAGGTTCAGCAGTTCCAACTGATCCCCATCACACATCCACTCAAGAATTTGAAACAACCCAACAACCACCTATCACTTATAGGAGAAGGTCCAAACCTAGTCTAACTAGGGTTGTGACTAGATCCTTGCCCAAAGATTCACCTCTCCTAGCAGGTAACACAGCTAGAAGTGATGAGGGTAGCTCTTCACAAACTGAATTGATGGAAATATATACCAAGTTAGTTGACAGAGTAAAGACCTTGGAGGAGGAGTTTAAGAAGAGCAATGAGGAGCTGAAATCTCATAAAGAAATGTTTTCCAAATTCTATACCAAGCTAACAAAAAGGGTGAAGAAGCTTGAAGATCAGTTAAAGAAGAAAAGGGCAAGAGTGATATTGGATGATGATTCTGATGATGATGATTCAGATGGTTCAGAAGGGGATGGTGAAAATTCTTCGAAACAGGGGAGGAAATTTAGTAAAGATAAGGACAGATCAGGTTCTCAGGGGAGGAATGATAAAGGTTCAGAACAAGATGAAGGTATTGATATTGGTTCAGGTTCTGGTTATGTTCAAGAAGAAACAGCTGAGACACATCAAGCAGTTCCAAATGAAGAAGCAGTTCAGACTGCTGAGACAGAGCAAGAAACAGTTCAAACTACTGAGACAGAGCATCAAGCAGTTCCAACTGATGAAACTTCTGCTGAACAAGTTTATGAAAGGAGAAGAGCAGATAAAGGGAAGAAGCCTATGACATCTGAAGAAGTGGCTACTGCTCAAGAACTTGAAAGGCTTAAATGATTGAAACCAAAAATTCAAGAACAGATAGATCATGATGCAGAAGTTGCAAGGCAAATGATAGAAGAAGATTTGGCTAGTGAAGAAGCTAAACAAGCTCAGATTGCTCAAGATGAAGAATTTGCAAGAAAAATGGCTGCAGATGATGTAAGAAACATAGCTAAATTCATGGAAAAGAAAAAGATCAAAAGAAGTAAATCAAGAGGAGTTCAATGAACAGTTACAATACTTGTTGGATTCTGATGTGATTGTAAGAGCTCAAGCTTCAATGGTTCTTAAAGATAAAAGTTGAATGAAGAAGAAAAGACAGAGGAGCTTAAAGAATTCATACTCAAAAAGAATGGAGTTGCAACATGGGAAGATCTGATTCAAAGGATAAGAGAAAGACAGAAGTCAGGGTACAAGACAAGGTTGCCAACAAAGAAGGAACTTGTTGAGTCTATAAAGCATTATTTGAAGAACTCAGCAAATTACTCCATGAATGACTTCAAGGGAAAATCTTATGCTATAATTGAAAAAGAATTCTATGAAACTTATGCTATTTTGAATACTCCAAGAAGAAGTTTCAAAACAGGTAAGAAGAGGGAATCAGAAACTATGGAATCAGAAGTTGTGAAGAAACAAAAGTCTGAAGAAGAAGGGTTAACTAATGAGAAGATCAGAAGTATGATGATGATTGTTCCAGAGTCTTCTTATATTAAACCTTTGCAGGTAAAACATCCAATCATTGACTGGGAAGTGTTCACTGATGGAAGAATGAAAGGATGGAAGATTATCAGACTTGGAGATATTTCTGAAAGATATAAGTTGTTTGAAGATTTACTCAAAGGCTTTGACAGAGAAGATCTAAATCAACTATGGAGCTTAGTGAAAGAGAAATTCTGAGATATTGATCCTATTGAAGATAAAGATAAAGAACTATGGGTTCAATTGAAGAGAATTTATGAGCCAGATGGTGGAGAGTCGATATGGAGATTTCAAGCACAAGTCAAGGACATCACTTGGAAGTTATTTGGAACGTGTGGAGTACACAGAGTGTCTACCAAGGATGGAATAGAGATATATATGCTGGTTGAAAAACATTATCCACTCAGACCAGGTGTTTTGACAATGCTACATATGCTAAACTAGAAGCTAATGAAGAATCTGAGATGGCTGATATGCTAGTGACAAAGATATTCAACCTTGCACAAGAAGTGAAAGCTAAATCTTAGAGATTTGCTTGATAGGTGTTTGAAAGAATTTTCAGCATTAAGAAGAAGAAGCTTAATTTGAAGAAACTTAGTGATTTGGATAGAAATCATAAGTTTAGGGGAGGATTGTTAGGAAATTAAGCTTTAGCAGTTAAGACTGTTGAAGGTAACAGTTAGGACTGTTGAAGATGGAAGTTAAGACTGCTGAGAAGTTTTGAAGACATGAGCAGTTAGGACTGCTGAGTGAAGAAGTTAGTACGGTTTATGTTAATGATTTATGTAATAGATAATTATGGAAAATATATTGTGTATATCGTATAAGATTAGAATGATAGTTATCTTGTAAAGGAATCCTTGGTCTATAAAAGGATTGCCTAGGTTAAGGTTTAGATATACAATACGATAAGAGTTCATACGTATTATAGAGATTCAAGGTTGTAAACCCTAGTGATAGGAGATCACTCGTATTATTATTCTAATAATATTGAATCATTGAAGGTTATTATTCTGTGTTCATTGTTTCATTCAAATCATACAAAACACATAAAGTCTTCTAAGTGCTAGCTAGTAAATTTCGAGTGCTAGACTACGTATAATTCTTAGTATCACATCTAACACAAGGAGTGTGTGTAGATCCGATCAAACAACTTTTTCATTGAAAGGGCCCAAGTGATGAGCCTCCCTGATTGTCACCTGACGCTTCTCAACCTTGCTAAGGAGTGGATTACGCTCCTCCCTTATTCAAATCAAAAAACCCTCTTCTTCAGTTAACTCATTGTTAAATAAGAACTTGAAAGCTGTTGCTAAATCGTCAGACCCAAATGCTTCCTTGAGTTCCTTGTTGTTGTTGGAAGACGAAGCCATGGATGAGAGAGTCGGTTGGCTGATATTTTAAGTTAGGTTGATAATAATTGATGATGCCCTAATTGTGTGTTAGATGTGTTATAAATAAACAAATAAATACGTTTTAGAATACAAATAGGCAATCGGAATAACAAAAGGTAATGAGAAGGAATGATTGCAAAACATAACTGAAGTACTAATTGAAGCAGGAACTTCATCTTCCCATGCAAAACTATCATTTGAGTATTTAAAATTATATTTGCAAATATAACAAAAAAGACCCTCACACTTTACCTTTTACATAAAAAAACCCATCACTTACACAATGCATACCATTACCTTCCTAAACATCATAAGAAATAATTATAACTTAGCCAAATGTTTTAACGATATAGTCAATAGCAAAATGGATCCTTATATTTATTTTCAATATCAAAAACATATAGACAAACAAAACTCAAAGTCTAAACAGAAACGTCACCAAACAACTAATTAAACTCATTCATCTTAATAGCATTAGCTTCTTCCTCACGAGCACCCGCTTTCACTTGAAAAAACAATGCTTCTAACTTTTCAAGCAATACTCGATGCCTCTCTTGAGTCTTTCTCAAAGCTTCTAACGAGTACATAGCAACACCACGACCACCTAATGCTTCCATGTTCGCTATCATGCTTTGGTTTTTCACCATTACCCGTCTCAAATGCGGACAACAAGCGATAAGCAATTTAGACAAAGCATCATCTTCACCTCCCTATTGCACAAACCACAAATGCATACAATCATGCAATTTAGAAGAACCAGCAACGTTCATTAAGTCCTCTAATAACTGAAATTGTGCCATTGAAAAAAAATATATCAAAGTATAAATGATTTTATAACTAACTATGAAAAAGGTGTCAAATAAATAGGAAGAAAATATTAGGTAACTTATACATATTAAAATACTACATGTGAAGAGACTCTATTAAATATAACATCTTAAACAAAATGTATCTTCATATATACTCTTTTAATGTAAATAAACTATTTTGAATGTGTACCATGCTTTCAAAAATTGTGATACCATCACAGTTTAGATATATAATGATGAAAATAAGTACCGAAAATTATATGTCAATAGGTGTAATAGCATAACAACTTAAATATATAATAACGAAAACAAGTGCTGAAGGTTACACTATGAACACTTATATATAGCCCATGTGCAACGCACGTGTCTTAATTACTAGTTAACATAAATATTACTATGTATTTGATTATTTTCCGGTAAAGGTTAATTTAATAATTTCTTTATAAGTTGAATAATTCAAATGAGTAACTTTTAACAAAAAAACTAAAAAAGATCCAAACTGTATTCTCTTAAAAAGTTAAAATATTTGAATCATTTTATTTGTAAAAGAGTAATTTTTTTTTTTTTTTTTTTTTTTGCTTGATTTGTAGCGTGTTGCTTTTCCTTTACCCAAAGAGGAGCAGGAGCATGTTGGGGTGACCTTTTTACTTTATTCACTAGCCGAAAATTATTGTGTTTTGAATCATTGGATTTTAAAGATGAGAGATCTCAATGTAATCATTTTGTCATGAGATTTGGGTCTCTAATTAATCACCATTCTTTTTTTCTATCTTATTCACACTCGTTTGTAATGTTTTAAAAACCTGGACGGACATCGAACATGTTATTTTGGTTCTCAGTTATTTCTGTTTAACCGGAAGAACCGACGAACTGGTTCCAGTCGGGTTCACTGGTTGAACCAGCCGATCAGTCCGGTTATCAAAACATTGCTCGTTTGTTTTCTAAAAGAGTGTTCAAAACGGAACAAAACATTACTAAAAAAACTCTAATTAAAATTAACAAAACTCCAAAAGGATGGTGCTTAAAATTATCTAATAGCCGATAAGCTAATATACTTTCTTCTTCTCTTTTATAAGCAATTTTGTGAGATTATTTTTCAGTTTATAACCTTAATTTTCATATTTAAGTTGTATATACTAATAAGCCAAAATTTAAGCTAAAAACAGAGGCTTTTAAAATAACCTAAAACACATACCAAGGTTTTTTTATTTAGAGTAAATGTAACATACTCTGTAGTTTTCCGTACACCAAAATAATTTTGTAATTCACTAACAAAATTTGAAATAAAAAGAAGAAATTAAGTCAAACTTATGAATTACTAAAAATTTGAGTATAAGATATTATTGTAAATCCTGAAATATGCTGAGAGAATCAACTTGCATGTCTAACATTAGGATGGTGTCGGTAAAGAAAAGAGATGCACTAACAAGATTAGGAAATTCATGAGAGCAAACGAAGTTTGTAAACTAATTTCATTAATTATCGCATATTAATCCAGGAAGGGATATGGTGGAGAAGAAAAATTAAAATAAGAAGGATAAGAAGTATTTATAGCTAAACATTTTAAATAAAAGAGAAAATTTTAAGAAAAGTTGCATTTATTTTTGTAAGTGCATCTAAAATGTATGGTAATGATTTCTTATTTTAATTTATCTTTTCATTTGATGCTAACTCATATTAACCTAACATAAAAAATATATGATAAGTTATAAAGACCCCTCCATTTTTACAAGACATACACGACCACCAATTTTCTAAATAGGGGCATGAGAAAATTAGAAGACTTACATAAATTACTCTTTAACTTTTTGATATTTACAACTTTTTTATATAACAAACTTTATTCGTTAAATATTTAGTAAGTATCTATCGAATTCATTAATGAAAAAAAATATTGTTGCAAAGAACTCTAAATTACGAACAAAACGAGCCCAATATTGATATGCTTTTGACGTACGTACGATTTTATAAAAAATGTTGAAGTTTGATATAAATATATATATATTTTTTAAAACTTTCAAAACACACTCTTAGACCACAGGGGCCAAAGACGTACAATACTATAAAATAGAAATATCGTTTGGAAATAAAAACGTAGACATTTATAAATTAAAAACGGTATCCTTTTATTCATTAAAATAAAAACGCCAACTTTTTTTATATTAAATTAAAAATTTTATTCATAAATTAACAACATTACATAGAAAAAATATAAAACGTAAACGTACGAAATAAAAAGTTAAATATTCATAAACTTTTTATAAGTTTTTTATAGAACTAGACACGACTAGCCCTCGGTTGAAACGTACGAAATAAAAATGTAAACATTCATAAACTTTTTATTTTTTACGTTTACATTTTATATTTTCTATGTAATGTTTTTAATTTATGAATAAAAATTTTAATTTTATATAAAAGAAAAAGTTGGCGTTTTTAGTTTAATGAATAAAAGGACACCGTTTTTAATTGATGAATGTTTACATTTTTATTTCCAAACGATATCCGTATTTTATAGTATTGTACGTCTTTGGCCCCTGTGGTTTAAGAGTGTGTTTTGAAAGTTTTTTAAAAAAAAATATATAGTAAACTGCAAAATAGATCCATGTGGTTTGCAATTTCTGACATCTTACATCCTGTCAGAAGCAATTGACACCTTACATCCTTCATTAGCCAAACGTTTAACATCATACATCCCTCGTTTACCATGAGGACTAACGGAGCAAATTTTTTCTCCATTATCTCTTAACGAGATAGAAAATATTACACCGTTAGCCTTCAGGACTAATGGTATTTGCACCGTTAGTCCCCTGTTTACTGTTTTATACGTTTTTTGTGCGTTTTATCTGTTTTTTGTGCATTTTATCCGTTTTTTGTATGTTTTTATCCGTTTTTTGTACATTTTATCAGTTTTTCACGTTTTTTGTACGTTTTATCCGTTTTTCCCTCATTTTTACGTTTTCTTCATTTATTGTGCGCTTTATCAGTTTTTTGCGTTATGTCCGTTTTTTTGTATGTTTTATGAGTTCTTTTTACGTGCTATCCGTCTTTTGTACATTTTATCCATTTTTTGTACGTTTTATCCGTTTTTATCCCTTTTTTTACGCTTTCTACGTTTTTTGTACATTTTAACGGTTTTTTTACGTTTTATCCGTTTTTTGTACGTCACATTAGTTTTTTGTACGTTTTATCCCTTTTTTTACGTTTTATCCCCTTTTTGTACGTTTTATCAGTTTTTTTATGTTTTATCCCTTTTTTGTACGTTTTATCCGTTTTTTTGTACGTTTTATCCATTTTTTGTACGCTTTAACTAATTTTGCCCTTATTTTACGATTTTATCCGTTATTTTTATGTTTTAACCGTACTTTGCACGTTTTTGTATGCTTTAGCCGTTTTTTATGTTTTAACAGTTTTTTATACGTTTTTATTCGTAATAAAACAAATTTTTTACGTTTTTACATAAAAACGTACTTTTTTTACGTTTTAACTGTACAAAAACGGATAAAACATAAAAAAAAAATTTGATAAAAACATACAAAAAATGGTAAAAGCGTACAAAAAACGGATAAAACCGTACAAAAATGGATAAAACCGTACAAGAACGTATAAAACCGTACAAAAATGGATAAAATTTTTTATCCGTTTTTGTACGTTTTCATCAGTTTTTTTCATGTTTTATCCATTTTTGTACGGCTAAAACGTACCAAAAACGTACAAAAAACAGTCAAAATGTAATAAAAACGTAAAAAACCGGATAAAATCGTAAAAAAATGGATTAAACGTACAAAAAAAGTTAAAAAGGGATAAAACATACAGAAAAACACTTGAAATGTACAAAAACGGATAAAACGCATAAAAACGGATTAAAAGTAAAAAAAACTGATAAAACGTACAAAAAATGGATAAAACGTAAAAAAAAAAAATTGATAAAATTCTATAAAAAGAAGGAGAAAACGTTAAAAAAAAGGGACAAAAACGGGTTAAAAGTACAAAAAATGGATAAAACGAAAAACAAACTGATAAAACGTAAAAAAAAACGGATAAAACGTAAAAAAACTGATAAAACGTACAAAAAACGGAGACAACGTAAAAGAAGGGACAAAACGGATAAAACGTAAGAAAAACGGATATAACTTAAAAAAACTGATAAAACGTACAAAAAATGGATAAAACGTAAAAGAAACTGATAAAACGGACACAAAATGGAAAAAAGGTGAAAAAACTGATAAAAACGTCCAAAAACCGGAGAAAACGTAAAAAAATGGACAAAAACATATCAAACGTACAAAAAATGTAAAAAAGGAGATAAAACGTACAAAAAAAGGGATAAAAACGTAAAAACGGATAAAAACTACAGAAAACTATTAAAAACGTAAAGAGGACTAACGATGCAAATACCATTAGTCCTGAAGGCTATCGGTGTAATATTTTCTATCTCGTTAAGAGATAACGGACAAATAATTTGCACTGTTAGTCTTCATTGTAAACGAGGGATGTATGATGTTAAACGTTTGGCTAACGAAGGATGTAAGGTGCTAATTGTTTCTGACAGGGATGTAAGATGTCAGGAATTGCAAACCACAGGGATGTATTTTGCAGTTTACTCAAAAATATATATTTATATCAAACTTCAACATTTTTTATAAAATCGTAGGTACGTCAAAAGCATATCAATATTGGGCTCGTTTTTTTTCGTTATTTAGAGTTCTTCGCAACGATATTTTTTCATTAATGAATTCGGTAGATACTTAATAAATATTTGACGAATAAAGTTTGTTATATAAAAAAGTTGTAAATATCAAAAAGTTAAAAGGGTAATTTATGTAAGTCTTCTAATTTTCTCATGCCACTACCTAGAAAATTGGTGGTCGTATATGTCTTGTAAAAAAATACGCGACACCTTTAAGGTTTTATTTGGATTTGATCTTCCTTCAATAAAAAATGGGCACGTGTATGTCGGGTATGTCAAGTATATTTTTACATGAAATAGATGGGTAAATTTGTAAAATGTTTGAAAGCAAAGCAGTGGGTTTGCAAGAGACATCACTTTATAAATGGGAAACTGTGTGATTTTAACCTATAACTATATTCATGAGTATGATTTCTAATTTTAAAATCCAATCTTCCTACCAAACAATTTTTTAATTATATAAAATGTCTAAAGTAGTACTCCAATTATTAGAGGGATGTGTAATTCTTAAGTTACTGGAAAATCTACTGCTTCAATAAAGACTGAAAACACAACTTTATTCAGTGCTACATATTCACAAAAAAGACGATGTTAAAGCAAATTTGTTACCCAATGAAATACTATTTCTCAAGCACGAATTACAAGCATTTACCGCATGTCACTAGCTGGAAACAAATATTTCACCCAAAGGAAAAAAAGGAAACATGATTGAAAGCAACAAATGACCCCATATACATGATAAATCTGTTTTCACATAGAATTTACCACTATGTTATGTTGTGTCAGCTATTGATTGTTTTAACAAATCTCAAAAAGTGAACAAAAGAACCCATATTATTATTGCAAAGTTGAAGAAATCATAAGGTATCAAGTCAAAAGTTGTGAGTTCGAGTTTCTTTAAACACACTAATAATGTAAGCTTGTACCGTTTCAAAACAATAGACAAAATCATCTCATTGCGTAATACAGACTCAAGCAGTTGAGAAACAACGCGAAAACTCCACACTGAGAAAGTGAAACTTGTTTCACACACTTGTCATGAAACATAAATTTCGAGCCCTGTGTTAAAGAATGCATCTCTCCTTTTTACAAAGTATCCATCCCAATTCAACACCCTTTTTCACTTTGATCAAGCTAGTCTCTGTTTGGCTTTTCACAAAGATGTGTGTATTCTTATCAATCTAAATGATTGTTTAGGAGTTCATGTGTGAGTTGGTTACCTTTGTTCTTGTTGAATCTTTGTTTGCTTGTAACCTCCACGGTGACTATTAAGCCTTTAAGCATCTGTCTTGCTGCCAAACAGATTGAAATTCGAAGATTAATAAGATGTGTTGTGACAATAACAAGAAAACACATATTAGAATATATCATTACACTAAAACCAAACGATATATTGTATTTGTATCATGAAATAGGCATCTTAACATGGATCATATGGGGACAATTCTTTAGTTTGGAAAATGACACAAAGGTCTATAAGTTTGCAAATAACTTAATACTAGAAACAAAGATTAAATGCAAGAAACAATTTGCTGATAACTTTAATATTATTAACCCAAATTAGCGAATTTAACAACAGAGAAACATACATGATTACAACAACAACCTTAGAATCGTAGCGTGTTTCTGGCAATCGAATTATTTGAATTACAAGTTGGCCTACTTCTTCGACTACCCCTCAATGGTGGCAAGTAAAAACGCAAAAGCCCACTATCCGCGTGATTTGGTGAATGCCTAGCACTTCGATTTCGTTCAAGAACAAATTCATCTCCTCCTACTCTCATGTTCTAACCATTTGCCAACCTGTTCATCTCAGAACTCAATTTCTTCATATCAATCGAAGAATTCCTTCAACTTACACTGCTATTGCTTCTAAACACTTTCTTATTAGTCCCACTTTGTTCCCATGACCCCGAATAAGATCTCGCAACACCATTGACTCTACTATATCTGTCATCCTCCTCATCATCTTTATTACCTCGGCGTTGTATAAACCCCCATAGCTTCCATCTCCACCGTCGCGTTTGTTTACCTTCTTTCTTCTCACCATCCCCAAACCTTAACTCAAATGTTTCAGAACAATCATCTCTTAACGAATTTGAATTAGAATCCCTTGCCAATTCTCGGTCACCACCAATACTACTTGCAACCCTTAAGCCTCCTCCATTTCTTCCATAGTTACACTCAACACTTGCAGGGGATACTTTAGCATTAGAAACACTACTCGTTGCAAGCTTACTTTCATCCATCTCAGCAACCATTTTTCTCATAGAATTAGACCTGTCTAAACTCTTTCGTCTCTTAGACGAAGAATCCGTGTAATACTCTTTCGTCTGAACCGACCCACCAGGTACTAAATCATCCTTATCATCATCTACCACCACTGCTTCATCAACAGCCACACGAGTCCCCTGCGGAATAACAACAACAGGTGCAACATCCTCAACCATAGGCGGAAGCCTAGGAAAACTCCTCCCAATCATATACCCATCCCAGGACGCCCTCGGCTCATCAAACGAATACCTCGGATCATCAAAAGACACCCTCCCCACATCTAACGAAAACCTGGGGTCCACATCACATGACCTCCTCCCATATCCATAATCCGCAATCTCAGACTGCGTCTCACGATACTGAGACGCAATGGACTTGTCAACAACAGGCAACACATTTTCGTTTGTCTTCTTATTATTCTTTTTCCTCCAATTCTGCCATTTTTTACTCAACACCGAAACCGACCAAAAGCTCGACTTGGAATGCTGCTTTTTGGACTCCAATACATCAATTCCATTTATATTATTTTCCTTCATTCTTTTTAACCGTTCATCAATTGCTTCCAAATCCTCCTCTATTTCCGCTATTTCAGTTATTTCTGTACTTTCTTCATTCTCATTGACATTCACATTCACATCATTGACATCTTCTATTTGTTGTATATATTCGTCGTTAACGAATAACGACGAAAGCGTGCCGTCGTTTTTCGCAGCGGATGAGAAAGACTTGGTGCGGCGCAGCAATGAGTTTGTGTTGGTGAAAAGTGATTTGATGGCGGCGGAAGTGGAGTGACGGTGGGAGGTGGCGGCTGAGGTGGCGGCGGTGGATTGATCTAGAGTGGTGAGACGTTCGCAAAGGCATAAAGGACAGAAGGTTGAGAAAGTTTCATCGGGATGACGGGTGCAGGTGGTGACGGAGGGTTGTGATGTTGGTTGCTGATGATTCATAAAGAATGGGGTGTGATGCGCTCCTGGCGCATGTTAGCATTAATGAGTAGTAGTAGAGAAAGTGTAACGTTTATGTTGAATGTGAAAGAAAGACTTGACTTTGCCAACGGATAGTGAAAGGGAGTTGAGTGGGGAGAAATTCGAGGTTGATGAAATGTATGTTGACATTTCTACCCTTCTACTTTTGATTTATATTTCCTTTTCTAATTTGTAACAAAATAAATATTTGTTTTTGATAAACAATGCTCATTAGCTAATGTTTTAAAACAACAATCAATATAAATATAAAAGAAAATTTAGATTTTATTAAATTAAAAATGACATATATTTAAGTTGATTTTTATATTTATTTATTATGCATTAAATAAATAACTACTTTAAATATGAAAAAAAAACAGAATATTTAATGTGGTTTACACATTATCTAGCGGGCATTATTTAGCAAACTCTTAATTAATTTAAACTGTTTTCTAATAAGGAAATGATTATATTCCTAAAACTTGTTACTACAAAACTTACTAATTTTATGTGCAGTGATTTAATTGAAGAGTGAGGAAGTGAACCAAGTTTTTCTCCTTCATATGAATTTTGAACATGTGATATTAGAAAACTTATTAGGAATGTTTTTAAGATGATATATCATTACTCTTTTAAAATCATTAAGACATTTTATTAATGTAAAATGTAATGGTTCGCTTTTTCATAAACTTGTGCAATATAACGTGAATACATAAATTGATACGGAAATAATATAAAATCAGAGTTCGCTAATGTTAGGTCACCTTAATAGTATATAACACAAGTATAAGAGATGATGGAGATGAGAGAAAGAGAGGAAGATAGGTCGGATTATATCACACGATAAAGTAACAAATGTTTGCTTGCATTAGTGAATAACCAACAATAACAGAGTAGTATTACATGAGTATATATAGGCATTACCTAGGGCAACACCTAAAGCATTCTTTCTAGAAACAATAACTAGGCCACGGCCCATGGACCTTCTACAAGGGCCGAGGCGTCAATAAATAACATAAAGGCCTTAAACTTAGCAACCTATTACAAATGTATGACCAAGACTTGATATTAACGAAATGTGTTCTCAACAATCTCCCCCAAAGGATTGGTCATCAAGGTTGATTGACGTCTTCTTTGCTTCTTTAGGCTTTGACGTCTTTCGTATCTTTGTTCTTTGTTCTTGTTATGTGTGATATGATAATGTCGTGATCTGCCTTTCATCAACATCTTTTAATTCCAGTGTCTTTACATCTTTTCCACCATGCTCATACTTCTTTTGACTTTGATCTTTATGCTTCAAGTAATTCTCATTCTTTAGCTTCGATCTTTGACTTTTGAACGTTTGCTTTGCTTTGATCTTTGTGAGAACTTTCTTTGTGATGTTAGTATGAGCATGATGGTGATGGTGGTGGTGGAACTCCTGGTCTCCATAAATACTTGCATGAAAACAGTTAGCAATAAAGCATCCGGCACTTACAGATTCGGACTTCGAGATCGTTAACAACATAGTGTGAAAACTTTCTCTAATCCTTGCCAAGGCCGTTCCTGAATCAAATGCTTCCAAGAGAGCTTACACAGATACACCGAAGTATATAAACGATTCAGGGTGAGTCTCTGAAGTATACCAAAGTATCACTCCACGACTGTAGACCGTTTGGAACCACCGTGAACACTATGCGTAACCCACAAGGGATTACCGAAGTGACCTGCTGTCAGGGCTATTTGATGTTGAACCTGGAAGGAATTTCTACTCACTGAGAATCACAATTGTGAGTTCCCTCATGAATGTTCTTGGCAGATTGCTAAGATCTGCGTAGGACTCTTGTTATTTACAACTGATGTCCTTAATGTTGAACAACCAGTGTAGAAATATTAAGTGTTCCTAAGAGATCTTTTGATGTATCTCGCTGCTCTAGACTCGATATAGTGCATTTTGGTTTAAGTCATCGGAGGCATGGAGCAGAGTGCCTCCTTTTCAATATCAACTCATCTCGTAGTGAGAGGTCGATAGATTATGAAGGGTTCTCCGTGAGAAATGAAACAAGTATCTTTTGAGAGACACTTGAGTGGCTAGAAGGTTTAGTGCAGTGCGTCACTGGGTCCATGACGGCTTGTCTTCAATACCGGTGTCACCGTAGTGACATCCAGTAGCATATGAATTGAACCCGGTTTCTGCCCTAAGGTTGAACATTTGGAGGGCTATTTCTTTTCACCCTTTCATTTACTTTTCTTTTTAATTCTTTAACCCCTTCTTTCTCCTTTCTTTTCTTTACTCCTTTTTTCAATCATACCTAAGGACTTCTAGTACTAAACTATTGGTATTGTCCATGGGTAGATCCCTCTGGTTCTTGCGGATCATAGGACGTATTTCCTAACCTTAGTCACCTTATAACTCCATGACTATCCTATGTTGCCATAAACCATTTATTTGAAAATCTCTCAAGGTGTTTATGATTATAAAATATATTTTGTTAACACCTTGAGAGTTTTTCTTTTTCAGAAATACTCCCCCTTCACATGTGCTCATAAGTTTTTAAGATAAATTTGCACATGTAGGGTGGAGTTCGCACTTTTTGAATTGATCGATTTTCAGTGAATATGACTGATTCGAGACACGCTTACATCACTAGTTAGACTAGCTTGAAATTATTACCCGTCCTGGTCATATTCAAAGAAAATCTCTCGAAAATAGTACACTCTACTCAAACAAGTCCTATTCGAGACACACTTACATCACTGGATAAACCAGCTTGAAATTATTACCCGTCCAGGACAAGTCCTTTCGATTAATGATAGTTATTTTTTGTCATTTCTTGGGTAAAATCTGAGTCAAGCACATGCGAGATTCCATACATTAGTTACCATATTTTAATCATATTATTATTCTCCCCCTCAAAAATAGCATATTGATGTTGTTTTTGGAAAACTTTTGATTAAAATATGCTTTTTGAGGTTTACGGGAAGAATTCAACAAGAACTTTTTGTTTTAGAACAAAGATTTGTTTCAAGTACTCCCCCTCAACAAGTGAAATCACTTTTTGAGGTTTTAAACACGAGAGGGAATACTTGTTCTTTTGTGTAGAATTTTGAAAAACTTATCAAAATTTTGATTAATGCTACTCAAAAGTAAGAAGCTTTCGCTCCTTATCTTAGGATTGAGGCACTGAAGCGTACCTCAGGGTCCTTTCTTTACAGGTACGGGTTGTGCACTGTTATCTGTACACAAACCATAATATATATCACAAGCAAGTATTATCAACAAATATTATCCAACTCTTACATCAATCCGTGCTTCTGAAGATAGTGAATACAGGATCAGGTCTTTGAAAATTCCTGATCGGGAAAGATGGTCTTCCGCCCACATAGCTTTCAAGTCTCTTCATCTGGTCTCTGTGAATAAGCCTTTTCTCTATCTTCAGAATAAATTGTCAAACTTCTCATAGTTGAGAAGTTGTCCACCTGCTAGTCCTGTACAACTCTCGGTCTCTCACCCGAATCACCAACCCATCACGAACTTTCTTGAGCGTGTGGTCGCAGAACTTGTGAACCTCCTTGTATCCCATGAAGCAGTTGATTGAGAGATCACTCTTATAGACAAACCCAAAGGTTGGGTCTTTCTTCATGGTATACTATGGTTCTTGGTTGATCTCAGGAAGATGTAAAAGTGGTGCTGTTAAGTTAATCTTCCTTTGATAGCTCTCGACCCCAAGTTGCAAGTCTTCGACGCGTTCTTGAATCATCTTCCTTCTGATGTAGTATAGAAGTGAAGTGTTGAACGCGTAAGTAAGATCAGTGAAGAAATGATGCATCTTCCCTTGAACCTTAATGAGATACATGTCTTCAAGGTCGTTGAGGTTCAAGTTTGGGAAGTCTGCTTTTGAGAATGAATACATCTTCTAACCCTGATTTTATGTAGAAAGGTATAATCATACCTCTTTTCTACTTCAATGCTAACCACAACAATTATCCTGAGATCACTCATCACTGGAGTTGGAGACTTCTTCGTGAGTTTGCTTTTGTACCATGTTCTCCTTTTCTCATTCCAGTGATATATTTCCAGTTTCGCATCTTGATCGTACAACACTCTGTGTGTGACGAATAGTCTTGTAGCAGTTTCTTCGATGGTGGGTTGTGGATAGCTTGCAGCAGGAATCAGGGTTATGGAAGTTGCATACTTGGGTTGACACTTGTTTCCGTGCATAAGAAGTTCCAGGACATTGTTGAAGAAGAAGCTATATGGGACAGCAGGTTGATCTAAAGTTCTAATTACCGGCAGAGGCTTTGTCCAATCCGTAACGTATGGTTGTTTGTGTTGAGAAGTGCTATCTATCACATACGTGTCCAAATTTGTCTAGTTGAACTCACTAGACATTGCTCGTGCAATATTTTTCGGGTGATATTCAAGCTCAGCTGCACTAGAGGACCTATCTTTCAGCAGGTTGAAGGCATCATTCTTGATTTGACGAAGTTCTCCTTTTGTAAGCTTTTTGATGTGTTGGTCACGTTTGAGTTTTTGTGTGAACTCAAGTGTGTGTCCTTCGATTATGGAGTCATCGTCGACATGAGGTTGAGCACTGACTAGTTGATCAAACCATTCATTCCCTTCAGTAGTGTCTTCGTCCAGCCATGAGACAACAGTCGTCCTTTTGGTTGTTGACTTCTTTGTATGCTTAGACGTTGTTTCTTTTGACCTAGGTGGAGAGTCTAGTTGATCTTGGTGTTGTTGGAATTCTTCGTCTGTAGTAAACTTAAAATGATGCTCTATTGCTGTTGCTCCGGAGCCAAAAGGCTTAGGTGGTTGGGTGGCTGTTGTGGTTGCTGAGGGTCTGACAGGTTCTTGGTGTTGAGAAGCAGAGTCGTCGACACTCTTTGATTTCTTGTCTTGTGAGTTTGGGTCTGGGTCTTCATCTTCTCTTAGACGTTTAACTTTGTCAGCCTCATCTTTACACGACTTCTTCAATATATTAGCCTTTATAGCCTCAGAGATGGCAATTTGCTCAGGAGTTGGTGATGTAAGGCTTGTTAAGCTTTCAAACAGTTGAAGTTGAAGCTCTTCCAGAGTTGGTTCTTTTGGCTTCGTTGGTTGGGTTTGAAGGAAAAGTGGAACTGTAGCCACAATATTCTTGACAAGACCTTCGATGTTCGGTGCAAGATATTCTTTAACTTTCTTTGATTTGATCCTAGGCAAGTACCTCTTCAAGTATTATTTAGTGTTGCCCTTGATCGCAGTGAACATCTTTTCTTGAATATCATCTGAATAGAATTCATCAACTCGAGCTTTGGTGTTTTGAAGCTCGTTCACTTATCCAGCAAGGTCGGGGATCATATTTGTTAAAGTTTCGATTTGGTCAAGATGCTTGTCATTTTTCTTCGCTCTTGCAATCTTCACGGCCTGCTTCACCCTTTTTGAAGCTTGGGAGATGGGTTTCTTTATTGAGTTTCTTATTGTTGTTTGTGTTGGTGGTGGTGAAGAGTGTGTAGATGATTCAGGATGTTTGTCTTTTGGTGGTAATGCTTGCTGAGAGGCTGGTGGTGTATCGTGGGTAATTAGAGGAGAGTGTGGAGGAGTAGTTGGAGATGTTTGAATGTACTCGTCGGCTTCCTTCTCCTCAACCGTTATCCTTGCCAACCTTTCTTCCTCCTCCTTTGTCTTCTTTTCCAATTCCAATTCTTCAGCAGTTTTTCTGATCACTTCATCATCAATAAGCACATTCTCTGTATGATCATCCTCATCCATGTCAAAATCTTTAGCCTGTTCATCTTCATCCTTTTTCTCGTCATTACCGGGTTGATTAACCGGATCTAAACGAGGTGGAATAACTCCTGCTGCAACTCCAGACCCACCAGGTTGATTAACCGGATTGAAGAGGGTCTGGTCTTCATTAAAATCTTTGGCAATTTCCTCATCGATTCTCATCTGTTCCAAAAGCATCTTCTTCTTCCGCCTCTCTTCATCAGCTTTAAATGACTCACGAATTTCATCCAGAGCAATCTTGGTAGCTATTTATTCCTTGTAGATTGTTGGTTCTTCATCGATTTTCGTATCAGAACTGGATCCCTCTTCTTCAACAATCTTTTCTTCTTTTGGCTCAGGCTTAGCAATCTTGACTGGAACTCTCCTCTTGGTGTATTTGGGAGGCCCTGGTTTAATCTTCTTTGAAGTTCTAGATGTGTTGTCTGTCTTGCTACCTTCTTTGGCTCGAGTCTTAGCTGGAGCAGGCTCATCATCATACTTGCCGAAACCGACATGGCCCTCATTGAACGCTTTATCATATTTAATGTATGCTTGCATTTTCTTTATCTTGTCAGTCAGAAGAGATTCAGGTAGTCTCATCCCTTGTTTTCCTGTGCTTCCTTTAGGGATGTAGACTTGACCAACGGTTTTGTCCATAGCAAATAAATGCTTCTCTTGGTCTTCTAGATGTCGAGGGATGTCTTCGTTGTCTTCAAGTAGATGGTAGATGATTAGCTTGGTATATATTACAAAGGGGATTTTGGTGAATGGTTTAAGATAGTGACTCTGAATCTGAAAGACTATGTCATCCCAAATGAGTTGAGCATAGTCTGTTTGCTTCTGGTTCACTATTCCCCAGAAGATTTGTAGGTGAGAAAGATGAGGGTTCTCATGACCACTGTCTCTTTCGGAGACTGATCGAGTCAAGATATAATAAATGGTTCTCCACGGTTGGGGAATTAGCTTGGCTTCGACCTTGGAGAATCTTTTCAATGGCTTGTCCGGTTGCACATCATAGCCAATCTCCATTAGGAAGTTGAGAACGTCTTCTTCTGTTGGAGTAGGATGAAATTTCTTGGCAGGTGCAGGAGCTTCTGGCAGAAGTATGGCTTTGCGGAGATAGTTAACATCAACAATCACTTCCTTTCTGTCCAGCGTGCAAGTGAAAGATTCTTCTCCCAAGTCCAACTTGATTATGTGCCACATTTGATGAATATAGAATTCGGGAATGGAAGCAGACTTGTCTAGCATGCTCCTACACTTATGTAACTTGAGAATTTCTATGGCTATTTGACATGATGGTTCCGCACACTTGATCTTGTGAAATTCAACGCGTGCGTTGTTCTTGCCAATTTCCACATCATAGTCTTGTGGAAAATATTAATCTTGTTATCATTCATGTGACCATTTTGTTGTATAATTGATTTTACATGTCTTAATATTATGAATATTGCAATTTTCATCTTTGGACATTGTGTAGATTTCCAATTAAAACTGATTAACTTTAATTGTCCATTAATCAATTTAGACAACATGTGATTATTTTGAATTTCGACAAAGTTAGACCCAATTACGACAATGAATTGCGACGTATTTAGTATAATTGTGAAAGTTTTGATCAATTCCGATGATTTTTTGAATTCCGACAGGTTTTACCCAATTCCGATGGATTTTGAATTACGATGAAATTTGTTCAATTGCAACGAAAAATCTGAATTGCAATAAACCATGTCCAATTGCAATGAAAATTTTGAATCGCGATAAACTTTGCCCAATTGCGATGAAAAATATGAATTTCGATAAATTTTGTGCAATTGCGACAAATTTATGCAATTCCGATGGATTTTGCAATTCCGACAAGGTTTATCCAATTCCAACGGATATTGCAATTTCGACAATTTCTTATACAAGAAATTTTCGATAAACACTGTAGACGTACATTTTGTGAATTATTTATCGGAATTGGTTTCCTGTCCAAATTAAATCGAATCATGAGTCACAATATGATCATTAAGCTCATTAAAACATATCTAAACACCGTTTATCTAATTGGAATGCGAATCATTGCGATTCCGACAAACCCTAAACTCAGAATCATCAGAATTCAATTTAACATGTTAGACATTTGATTGTTTGATTCCAATAGATTCCTATGATGTTTCTAGGTTCATTGGTCTGTTTTTAACACTTTTTATCCATGAATCAATAAGATTGAACCTGGTCGAGTTCTTCTTAAACCCTACACATCGAAATTGATTCAAACATGTTTCTGGGTGTGATTCGATGACTAAATCATGTTTAGGACAATGTTCCGACAATATCCCACCACATAAATTACACTCAAACATATCCAATCATTTTCCCCCAAATTATGCATATGAACCCTAATTTGAAAATTCATCAATTCGTGTTTATGGGTATAATTAAGCACTCATAGCATGTTTAGAACATGATTCCGACCATATCCCACCATACAAATTAGGCTCAAACACTTAAATTTTTTTAACCCAATTCGACTTAAACCCTAAATCTATTTCATTCGATTTAGAAAAATTTAGCCATTGGATCACAAAATCATTGAAAACCGTGTCTTATAATCATCTAAACATTGTATAAACACTCACAGTTTTGAGAATTCTTGAACGGATTTGAAGAGTGATTTGTGGTCGTTGATCTTGTTTGGTAAAGAATTAAATGTAGGAGTAAATGTAAGTTCAGGTGCAGTAATTGCACTCTGAATTTTGGTTTTGTTAAAAATTCAATATTTAACTTTTGCCACTTTTGGTCCTTAAATGGCATAACATTGCAATTAAGATCCCTTACTCACAAACTTTAACAAGACTTGACATTGTTTTGACAAGAAAAATGTTAATACACCCCTTTGACTTATGAGAATTAGAAAACATTTTAAGATCAAAGAGGGTGTCACAAGAATAATATTACCACCACATTATAAAACAACATCTTTTAGGAAATATGCAAGTACAAATTTGAAGGAAAATTTTAAAATTTGAATTTTATACCCCCCCCTCAACACTTGTTCGGAAATAATTGGTAATTTGTTTTAAATGAACAAAGTGTTGATGAAAATTTTGTACTTGCATTTTTTTAATAAAGAAAGAAAAAAATGAAAATCTTTTTGTGTTTTTGAATAAGATATTTACAAAAGAGGTTTCGGTGTTTGACTTTCTTTGTTATGTTTAAGAAAGTTTTGCAAATCATCTAGAGTCAAACACCTCATACCAATTTGGTGAACTAATTCCACAAATCTTGCATGGGGCAGGGTTTTGGTGAATAAGTCCGCTAATTGGTATTCAGTACCCACAAAGTATAATTCAATAGTACCCTTTTCAACATGCTCTTTGATAAAATGATATTGAAGTGCAATATGTTTTGACTTCGAATGTTGAACTGTGTTGCAGGAGATGGCAATGGCACTCTTGGAGTCGCAGTACATGGGAATCTTATTGAACATGTAACCATAGTCCATCAGCTGTGATCGCATCCAAATGACTTGAGCACAGCATGCTGACATGGCTACATATTCCGATTCTGTAGATGACAATGAAGTGCAATCCTGCTTCTTTGACTGCCAAGATACAAGTTTGTCTCCTAGAAATTGCACTCCCCCAGATGTACTTTTGCGTGTGTCTAAACATCTTGCATGACCAGCATCTGAAAAAGCTATTAGTTCAAAACCAGAGTCCTTCGGATACCAGATCCCCAAATGGATGGTTCCCTTTATGTATCGAAGGACTCTTTTAACCTCAAGAGGTGTCTTTCAGTTGGTCGTGACTGATAACGGGAGCATAGATATACAGCAAAAACAATATCTGGTCTGCTGGCTGTTAGATACATGAGGGACCCAATCATACTACGGTATTTTGTAGGGTCAACAGGTGTACCATGTAAATCAGCATCCAGCTTTGGGGATGAAGCAGACATAGGTGTGTTATAAGTTTCACAACTTGTCATGGCATGTTTCTTTAAAATTTCAAGAGCATACTTGGACTGACATAGAAAAATCCCACGGGGTGATTGATGAACTTGGAGTCCTAAGAAGAACGTAAGTTCACCCATCATGGATATTTCAAAATTTTGTTTCATTAGTCTTGCAAATGCATTTGAATATTTTTGAGTAAATTACAAAGATGGTCCCTGTGGTTTGCGTTGACTCACACTCTTGGTCCCTTGACTTTTTTTTACACTTACAGGCACCAACTCTGAAACCATTAACACTCATGGTCCCTTGACCAAACTGACGTTAAATTTGACTATTAAAGCCCCATGTAACTTGCACATGAGGGCAAATTAGTCTTTTAATGTCTGACCACAGGGACCATCTTTGTAATTTATTCTTATAACAAACACAAACACAGAAACCAAACACAAAAACAAATCTTATAACGTAGAAACCGAATACAAACACAAATCGTCAATAAATCCTTATGGTACAAACCCACGTAGAACTCAAGTATATTCGGCTACAAGATCTTGAAATATAGGTCTTGGGTAAGGTGTTTTTCGTTTTGTGTTTTTGTTTGAACGAATCAAAGATAGAACATAACAGATTTGTTATTGTTCTTTCTTTATTTTCGGAAATAAACAGAATCTATACTTCAAAATGATCTATGGTGGGTTATGTTCAAACACACAAGATCTTTAACGATCTATACATTTGTTGAATGAATATGAGATCTCATTTCCTTTTTCGTTCGATTTTGTAGTTGTTGTGAGGTAGGATAAGACTTGTTGTTCGAGGCAGTTGCGGATTGATGTTGTGGAGATGGGATTAGGATATTATATGGGTTTCGTTGGTTTTTAAAAAGAATGGGAATAGGTTGGTGATGGATTTGTTAGTTGGTTATGGCTTGATCTGTTCATTTTTTTTGTAAAGATAATGATAATTGTTTTGAACGGTGGTGGTGGTTTGGTGGTGATGTCATGGCAGGGGCTGTTTGTGGTGATGGTTTGGTGGTGATGTATTTGGCGGGGGTGCGTTATGGGTCAAAAGTGCAAAGTCAACAAGAAAAAGTCAAACAAGCAAGAACAGGAACATAACTAATTTTCCCGCTCAATTGTCATTTTCTATTCAGTCTATAAATACTTTAGTAGTCATCATTTTCAGATTATTATTCAAATTGTACAACTTACATCAGTTGGGAAATCAAATGTGCTAGTTGCCAAATTATCCCTACGACAGGAGGAATGTGATAATAAGTTCATTAGGAATCTACTTGGTAATGTGGATATTATACGTTTAGTTGGGAATATGAATATAATGGGTGATCACTTTTGGAAATTTGATGTTATTGAACTATGGGTAGCAAGGTGAATCAAGGAGTTATGAAATCATTTACTAGTGCATCAAGGGTTACTCAGTTTGATATGATAAAGGAGAATTTGGGATTTGAATATGTTGAGGAGCTAAGATTAATGAGGAATATGTGTGACGGATCTTTTGAAAGTGTGAGAAAATCATGTAAGTGTTGCTGTTTTCAGTGGAGTTATATAGTGGTTATTGAGGGTGATTGGCATGGGAACAGTTGGCCAATAAAGAATGGTCTCAATTATGTTGTTGGGGAGAGTGTTCAAGGTGTGTCACAGTTTAATCATACAGAGTCATTTCAGTGGACTTATATAGTGGTTAGTGAGGTTGATTGGAATGGGGAAAGTTGGCATGAAGAATGGTTTGAACATTGTGGTGTTGGTAGAGCTGAGAAGAGGGCTCACAAGTGGTGTTACATTGGGCCAAGTAAGCAGCTACAGACCCATTTGAAATTTGATATCTGGAGATGGCCCAAGAGGAAAAAGAAGAAGGAAAGTCTTGAGCAGAATGTAGTTAAGTTGTTGATTAATGCTGAAATGGGATTTTTATAAAGTTGCTGCAATAGGTTCTAAACAAGTCACTGACACAAAGTATTGATACAAATGATGACATAAGTGAACTTACAGCTTGTTTCCTATTAACAAGAGTAAGAAAAGGGATCATTAAATAACAAACTTAGTGGTCCTGGTGTAATGGTTTATTGTTTCTGGTACATGCCGATACATTTTAAAGAGGGTGTTTGGGTTATGTTGTTGTAGGGCTGTTGACTTAAGAAAAAAGTAGGCGGGATGATGATTGGAGGCTTAAAGAAAGGTTGCCTCAATCATCTTAAATGCTTGAGGACAAGCATCATTTCAAGCGGGATGGATTGTTATGGGTCAAAAGTGCAAAGTCAACAAGAAAAAGTCAAACAAGCAAGAATAGGAACATAACTGATTTTCCCGCTCAATTGTCATTTTCTATTCAGTCTATAAATACTTTAGTAGTCATCATTTTCAGATTATTATTCAAATTGTAAAACAAATTATCTTCTCTCTTGTAAACTTCATCTTTCAAATATAACATATCATTCTTCATGTTCGAGTCTCTATTCTTATCTTCTTGAGCTCCTGCTTGTTGAATCAGGCTTTCTTCGATTCTTCATTGAGTTCTGGAATAGTCATATCTTTTAGTACATATCAGGGTGGGGTTTGGCGGGACTGATGGTTTTGTGTATAACTCAATTTCATATATTATCTTTCATCAATACTAGGACTGATGGTGGCGGGGGTGGGGTTTGGTGGTGGATCGTTGATGGTTATGGTGGCGATTTGGTGATGGTGATTTGGGTTAACCTAAAAAATTTGATGGTAGTGTGGTGGCGATTTGGTGGTGGTGTGGTGGTGATTTGATGGTGTGGTGGCGATTTGATGGTGGTGTGGTGGTGATTTAATGGTGGTGTGGTGGCGATTTGGTGGTGGTGTGGTGGTGTGTTCGGTTTCTGTGTTTATGTTTGTTATAAGAGTAAATTACAAAGATGGTCCCTGTGGTCAGACATTAAAAGACTATTTTGCCCTCATGTGCAAGTCACATGAGGGGCTTTAACAGTCAAATTTAACGTCAGTTTGGTCAAGGGACCATGAGTGTTAAGGGTTTCAGAGTTGGTGGCTGTAAGTGCAAAAAAAAGTCAAGCGACCAAGAGTGTGAGTCAACGCAAACCACAAGGACCATCTTTGTAATTTACTCAATATTTTTTGTTTGTTGATGCAAAAATATTGTCATCGACATAAATTTGAACAATTAAAATGTCTTTCCCGTGTTTTTGAATAAATAAAGTCGGATCCACTAAACCTTTAGTAAAATGATTAGCAAGCAAGAAAGCAGTTAGTTTATCGTACCATGCCCTTGGGGCTTGTTTAAGTCCGTAAAGGGTTTTCTTGAGTCTGTACACATCATTGGGATGGTCTGGATCAACGAATCCCTCTGGTTGACTCACATAAACTTCCTCACGTAATTGACCATTCAGAAATGAGATTTTCACATCCATTTGATAAACGATCATATTCTTGTGAGCAGCGTATGCCAGAAAGATACGGACAGCCTCAAGCCTAGCAACTGGAGCAAAGGACTCTTCAAAATCAATTCCTTCTTTCTGAGTGAAACCTTTAGCTACCAGACGTGATTTGTTACGAATCACTGTGCCTTCTACATCTAACCTTTTTTTCCAAATCCACTTCAGTCCGATGACATAGACCCCATCTGGTCTTTCTACCAATTCCCAGACCTCAAGATGTTTGAATTGATCGAGTTCTTCTTGCATTTATTCAATCCAATTGTCATAAGTCATTGCTTCTTTAATGTTCTTTGGTTCATCTTGACAGACGGTAAGAGCATAAATGCATGTTTCACCATCTGTGTGAAGTCTTTGTCGTGTCATGACTGGATTATTTGGATTACCAATCACATTTACTAATGGATGATCTCTTGTCCATTTGGGTGTTGAAGGGTAATGTTGAGAAAGAGCGTGCATATTAGACGGATCCAAGTTGCATGTAGACGACTCTACAATATCGGGAATGGTTGGAGCCGAAGCAAATGGATTAAAGAAGGCATTTCCGTCATAATTTGCAGGTGCGGGTACTTCTTGTTGTTATAGATCTTCAGCTGCATTTTTTGTGTTGGAAGAAGTTTGTTCTTGTGTTGATGGAGATTCAATTGGAGGTGCATATGTAGCAACGGTTGTTGTTGTAGTAACAGGTGTATCAGGTATTGGATTATGTTCAGGTTGTGCAGCGGAAACTGGTGATACATCTGGTGCACGACTTGCAATTGAATCATCAAACAGTGGAGTAAACAAGGTATCCAATTCTTTACGGTTAAGTGAAAGAGGTGCAGCTGATTGATCTGGAAAATTTAGACGGTTGGTTGCGGGTCCTAAGCTGTTTTACTCAGAAGCCATTTCAGTAAGCTCATCGAAATTAGCATGAATAGTCTCCTGAATTTCTCTAGTGCAATGATTCCAGATTCAAAAACCTTTGGAGTTCTCACAATATCCAATGAAGATACTAATGTCAGCTTTGGCTTTGAGTTTTCCAAAATCATCACGATCATTATTTGGATAACAAAGGACACCAAATACATGAAAGTAATTTATATTCGGTTTTCGGTTGTGAACAATCTCATAAGGAGTTTTGTGATGCCGTTTGGTGATCATGCAACGGTTTTGGGTATAACATGTAGTTGAGACAGCTTCTGCCCATAGGTAATCTGGTAATTGAGCATTGATTAACCTTGTTCTTGCAGCTTCCACTAACGTCCTGTTGCGTCTTTAGACAACCCCATTCTATTCTGGACTTCTTGCAATAGATGTTTGATGTTCAATTCCCACTTTCTCAAAATAATCTCGAAGAGTTTGATTCTTGAATTCAGTTCCATTGTCTGTTCTAACTTTTCTGACCGTATTACGAAGCTGAACATGAATTTTTGTGAGAAAGGTGATGATCATTGAAGGAGCTTGATCTTTGCTTCGGAGAAAGTAGACCCAAGTCCATTTGGAGTAGTCATCGACACTTACCAAAATGTAGCGTTTACCGTTTATCGTTTGAACACGCATAGGGCCACACAAATCCATATGAAGTAGTTGAAGAACGTGATCTGTACTGTGTTTTGTTTTTGAAGGGAAATGTGCACGAGTACTTTTTCCTTGTTTACAAGCTGGACATAAGTGATCTTTTGCATATCGAAACCATGGAAGACCATCGACTAGTATGTGACGTGCAAGTTCAGTCATGGTTTTGAAATTCAGATGAGATAGTCTTTGTGCCATAACCAGGATTTTGTCGAATGTGCTTTGGAGAGTAGACATATAGGAGAAGAAGCGGTCATATCAGACATTGAGATGGTGTAAAGACTAGTTCCACGTTTTCCCGACATTAGATCATTTCCTTGTAAGTCACGAACGAAACAAGTTTTCTCCCAAAATGCTACTTCCAAATCCCCATCACAAAATTGACCAATTGAGAAAAGGTTGTGACCAAGGCCTTCAACATAATAGACACGACTAATTTTGATGTTTCCATTGACGTAATCTCCATAGCCCATGATAGCAACGAAATGATCATTCCCGAATTTGAAAGTGCCGATGAACTTTGCAACAAAGTTTACTAAAAGTTTAAGATTGCCTGTCATATGTCAGGAACAACCGCTATCAACAATCCATAGAACAATTTGAACCACCTGCATCACACGAAGACGACGAAGATTGAGTGATGGTAATGGTAGAAACTAGAGAATTTTTGGGTTCCGTTGGGTTATTAACACAGTTATAAATAACTTTAGGTAGCCATGTAAAACTAGATTTCTTTTGTAACCAACGTTGCCATGTCCAACTAGTTTTAGCTTTCTTCTTAGTGAATTCGCTAGGTGAAGGGATTGTCTTAGGAGTTGTGTTCGTAACTATGGGTGTGTCTACGACATCTTTAGAAACTACACTTGGCAGTTTTCCTAGCGCAAACTTTGAAGCAATAGTGGGCCTAGAGGGAATGCCAGATGTACGTTTCTTGTTATAAGATAAAAGAGATTTTGCAACACATTTCGTATGATCACCAGATAACATGCTTTTAAGACAAAACACACAAGATGCATTAACATTCAAAACATTCAAAGTCTTAGCATTTGTTACATCGATTTTAGAATTACAATTTTTAAGTTCGAATCTAAATCAGATGCAACATGCGTTTTATTCAAATTCCTAAATTGATCTTCTACTTCTTGGGCTTCTAGTTTCCTACTTCTACGTTGCTAGATCCTATTTTTCTGTTTGTTACTCTTACGCTTTGATCTGCTAACGTTAGTAGTGGGAACTATTCCTGTAGAAGTGGAAGGATTCAAATTAGTAGTTTGAGGGGATGTTTGCCTAGGTGTAGTGTCCATTTTGTACATTCCTGGTGCAATCACATTTGTGTTAACAAAATTTCCTTTTTCTAGTAACTGAATTTTCTCTTTGAGTTCAATGATGATGTGATTCTTTTGTTGAATTTTTGAATCAAGTTCTCTATTTAAACGAACGGTGTCATTTCGATTTTGACAAACTTCATCAATGTCCTTTTCATATTTGAAAATTTGACTTTTTAAAACAACATTTTCATTTTCAAGATTCTGAACTTTGGATGTGTGACCGTTCTGAAAGGACATTGTTTCTTTTTGACTTTGCAATTTTAACTCAAAATCAAGACTCTGAGTTTGACACCATTGTAGTTTTTGATTGAGTTGAAAATTTTCTTTTGAAAGTTTACTTTGCACATCATCATTGTGTTTAATGATTCTCTCATTTTCTTCTCTTAAAGTCTTAATTTCGTGTCTCAACATTTTAGTGTCAGCAGTATGATCATCAACAAGCATAGCATTGCAAGACTCGTACATCGAATTCATAACCATAGAGATAATATCAGAAATTAGAACATCTTCCAAGAGTCGATCAGCTTCTTTTTGTAAAACTTTGTTTCGACGTTTTTGTTTTGAGATCGAATTTTTAGTTGCATTGAAAGTGTTCATCATGGATGTTACTTCTGTTTGGAGTTCATGTTCCCAGTGTTTAGCACAAAGACGCAAATATTGAACGTATGGTAAAAATTATTTTTGAAAAAATTCTCTCTTTTCTTTTTCGTAAGGAGATAGAAAAGTAGAAACTGTTACCTCATAATTACGTTCAATTGCTTGTTCTAAAAATTTGATGTCTTCCGCAAACGTATCAAAATATCTAAGTAAAAGACATCATTTAGGTAATGGTGCAATTACACCAGAAGTTGGTAAAGGACCATTTATTTGTGCTACTGGTTTAACAGGACCAACCTCAGAAGAAGATTCATGAATTTGCATTACAAACCATGGTTGTTCTGTTTTATCTTTTTGAGGAACGAAGGTGTCAGAAATATGAGGCACTTTTGAATAATCAAAAGGTATACCATATGGTTTAAAGCTCATTTTTGATCGAATCTCTTCTTCCTGTTCCCGTTCTTCCTCAAAATCATGTACAACAACACGCACAATTGATTCATCAAATAATTGGTCTGAACTATACAACTTTTGATTTTCTTTGAGTGCTGTGTGTAGAAAACGTGGTTTATTATCACCTAGAGCAAAACCATGACCTTTGGGACTTGGTTTCAAAGTGAACTTTTGTATTGTTGTGATAGACTCACCAGTTTTGTATCCAACGTTTTGAAACTCCTTTAATTTGCATTCCAGTTCGACAATTTCATCAAGGTAAGAATCAATTTGTTTCCTTGACTTTTGTGTATGTTCAGAAAAATTAGCTTGACAAGTGGACATCTCGGTTGTTGTTTTCAAAAGTTTTGAATTGAGATGTTCAACTTGTTGTTTGAGCTCACTTTTTTCTTGTTACAATTTGGAAACCAATTTATTGTTAGATACAATTAATTCTCGTATTTGATGTTGTAAATCTTGTTCTTTGACATAAGCTTTTTGGAATGCAACTTCAAAACATTGTTCTTGTTTTTCTTTTGTTTCAAAATTTGTGAGTTGTATTTTATAGCACTCAAGATCCTTAGTTAAGGATGCAACTTTTGCTTTTAAGTTTCTGTTGATCTCATTGCATTTTTCAATCCGAGATTTTTGTGAGTCCAATTGGGATTGGGTCGTCAATAGTAAGGTCATGAGTTCTGGATCTGGACCGAGCGAAGGTTCATTTTGTTCAATTTGATCATTGTTGTCGTCATCAATTGGATCATCAAATGTAAAAACTGGGTTAATTTGATCTTCATCAAATGTAACAACTGTGTTCATTTGTTCATCTTCTTGAGGAGATAATAATGAATCATTTTGAACAACTTGCTCCTCGTCTGATGCATATGTAGAAGGTGATACAATTTCATGTATTAGACATGTTGTTGGATCAGGTACCTGAGACAGACCGTCAGTATCATACATTGGGCCTGTATCACTCATGTGGAGTTCCTGCATGTTGGCCATTAGCATCACAGCTGCATTTGCTTCCAAATCCTCCATGTTATCTTCTGAATATGCATTTTACATGAAGCTATTTTCTTTCTCAGTAAGAGTGCCCCCTGATTCATCCTTTAAAGCTAGAAGTAGTGCCTGCTTATGAAACTCACTGCCTCTGACTCTAGGTTTGGGACATGCATTAGCCAGATGACCATTCCCATTGCAGTTGTAGCACTTAACCATTGTATTCCCAGTCCCTGTATTCCCAGTCTCAACAATTTCAACCCTTTTCTGAGGAGCACCTGCATTGTTCCTACTTCCACTAGCTGCATTAAACCTTTGTCCATATCCAGAATTTCCCATATGGTGATCCCGTTCTCCCATAAGTACGATTCTGAATTTCCACCCATCCATCTTGTACAACAGCCTTATTCCTTGTGTTAGATGAAGTGCGGAGACGATTGTTGGATTTGTTAGAGAATTTGCTGAAAGCATGAGCAATGAGTGCAAATCCTTCATTCAAAGAGTTGAATGCATCGTCTTCGTCATTGTTTGCATTTGTGTAGAAAATGGTGTCAGTGTTGTCATAGAGGACTAGTTGATTTTCAGTTGATTGCTGTGTCGAATCATATAGAATGAGTTGGGTGGAAGACGTTTGTTGAGGATAGTTAAAGTGATGTTGCTGTTGGACATAAGCATGGTTTGACTGTGGAGGTAGAGCAAAGTGAGATTGAGCTAGCAGTGTCAATGAATTTGAAGTTATAGAAGGTGAATACTTACCACGAAGAGCTCGATCTTTGTCAACTTCAGATTGATGGTTCTTCAGATAATCATACAACAACCCATAAAATGCATTGTGTAGATTTTTGGCTTGACGAACAAACGTGACATATTTTTTCCAATCTGGACCAAGACAGCTGAGAAACTTAGTGTTGATTGCAATCCTTGGTAAAATAATGTTATGTCTATCCAAGTCATTGATGATGTTTGTGAACCAATGGTAATAAGACTCAAGTGACTCTCCTGATTCAATCATGAACATTGTATATTCGAGGTAGAGTTTGGATTCCATGTCTTCTTGGTTCAGTTCAGTGCCTTCCATTAAGAGATGAATGTGTTCCCACATATCCTTAGCTGTTTTCTGAGCATCAATGCTTCGGAAAATCGGATTAGGTATTCCTTGAAGAATATAAGACATTGCAAGTTCATTTGCTTCACGATGAAGTATTTGCTCTGCAGTAAGTTGAGCATCAGGGACAGGGAGCATGGTATCGGGTCTTGGAGGAATAGCAGTTGGATCTCTAGGAACCGTTGTAGTTGGCATTTGGAATGGACCTTCAATGATAGCCTTTTTCATATATTTGCCATGTGGTTTCTTGAGTTCTATGAACCTTAAGAATCGACTTGCCCATTGAACATAATTACCAGGAGTGAGTATAGGAGGTGTGTCAAGTGATCCAGCTTCATGTCTTGATTGTTGACTGCTGATGGCCTCACACATTTGATCAAACAAATGTGGTTGTTTTGCAGGAAGTGGGAAGGACTGCATTAGTTGTTGTTGATATGGTTGTTATTGAGGGGATTGTCGCCGTGGAAAGAATTGATGTTGTTGCATGAATAGTTGTTGTTGAGGATACTGCGGTTGCTGAGGATAATGCTGTTGCTGAGGATACTACTGTTGATAGTAGTTGAAATAAGGTGGTTGAGACATGATTGTTATTAGTTAACTTGTGTTGTTATGGATCTTGTAGATAATTGAGAAGTGTGTTGTGAGTTATAAAGTTTGGTTTTGGTTAAGTTTGAATTAAGATGATTACTGTTCACTTCCAATTCCGACAAACACTGTTCACATTCAATTCCGACAAACACTGTTCACAGTTTTCCAATTGTGACGAGTTCATTGAATTGCGACAAAGTTACAATTGCGATGGATTTAACCAATTCCGACAAAAGTAGCTGAATTCCGACGGACTTTTCAATTTCGATGGAGCTTGGGAATTGCAATTGACTTTGCAATTGCGACAGAACTTTGCAATTTCGATAACTTATCTGAATTGCGATGAAACTTGGAAATTCCGATGATTTCTCACTAACTTATACAAGATAGAAGATTTCCACAAAGTCGAAGTATTTTCACAAGCTTGTACAAGCAAGGAATCTACTGAGTATACAATTCCGATAAACTCATGGGCTTCAATTCCGATAAACCCTTATTGTCCAATTCCTATAAACCCTTTTGTCCAATTCCGATAAACCCTCTTTTTAAATTCCGATAAACCCTCTTATCCAATTCCGATAAACCCTCTTATCCAATTCCGATAGAAAAATAGTTTTTTCAAAACACTTTCTTTCAATAAAAAACGATGTTTAAACTGATTCTCTTAAAAGCACTTAAATGATAAGAAAGTTTCAAGCTTTAATGTTTTAAACGAAATTTGAGCAATTTCAATGAAGTGGAAATAAGTAAACCGAATATAAAACCTAGTGTAAATCGAAAAGAACTAAACTTTTGACTCTAAATAAAACTTCTAAACACTATAGAGTTCTTAACACTTTACAAGCGTGAAGAAAAAGTGCAGAAATGAGATTTTGTCACTAAATAACCACAAAACCAACTTGTAAACTAAGAAGAAGCTACGAACTACACTTAAACACACAACTCAATGATCTTTAGGCAAATGATACCATTTGTTAGGCCACCTTAATAGTATATAACACAAGTATAAGAGATGATGGAGATAAGAGAAAGAGAAGAAGATAGGTCGGATTATATCACACGGTAAAGTAACAAAGGTTTGCTTGCATTAGTGAATAACCAACAATAAGAGAGTAGTATTACATGAGTATATATAGGTATTACCTAGGGCAACACCTAAAGCATTCTTTCTAGAAACAATAACTTGGCCACGGCCCATGGACCTTCTACAAGGGCCAATGCATCAATAACTAACATAAAGGCCTTAAACTTAGCAACCTATTACAAATGTATGACCAAGACTTGATATTAACGAAATGTGTTCCTAATAGCTAAATATAGCCTTTTTTTAATACTTTTTCTGTATAAAGTTTATCCCCATTTTTTTCATGTGTCTCAAATTATTTGTTCACTACTAAAAGTAGATTAGTAAGTTTGATAATATTTATCATAAACTATAAATTGTGTTAATACAAATATCGTCCTAAAAATGTTATTTATATTTTACGATCTTTGCTTAGTTTTGTTAATGACAATTACAAAGTTTATCTTTAAGCAAAAGCATAAATAAGATTAAGTCTTTTACATTTATAGTGATAAGCATTTTACAAACACATTTTCACATCACAAAGTTTTCTAGAAATGACATATACAAGTTTACATGTTTATTCTTAAAATGGAAACTTTATTAGTTAAATATTAGGATGACATCATGGCATGCATCATGTACACAATCTTGGTAAGATTTTATGATATTTTGTTTAAATCTTCAAGCAAAAGAGTTGACATTTGAAGATATGGAAAGATATGGCAAGATTTGGAAAGATTTGAAGATCTCTTAGCTGGCCTGAAACGGCGGATCCAAAGTGGTACACGGACGGATCCAATTTTGGGGATCCGCCGCCTGTTGATCAGCTTTGCCTATAAATAGCAAGCTGATCATTTGGCCATTTCATTACTCATACAGCTTAAAATACATACTCATTCATTTGCATATCACTAACCCTTAGCTTACTAACATTTTATAGATCTTTCCTTTTGTAGCAAAGAAGATCTCAACATATAAGGAGTAACAGTCTATGATCTTCCTTCTAACATAGAGTCTGTGTGTTCTTGTATTAGTCACACATCATAGTTAGTATCATTCATACAGTAGAGTCCGGTTAGTGTTTTAGTCCTCAAAACACATAGAGTGAACGGGAGTGGTTGTACCCTTGTAAAGAACCAAGCGGGAGTGGTGGTACCCTTGTAAAGAACTCGGTGTTTAGCTTAGTACCGGAAAAAGCTTAAGCGACGTGTAAAGGTTTTCTCCGCCTAGAAGGGAGCTTATTTCTTAGTGAAGATAAACTCTCGAGTTAGAGGCTCGAGGAGTGGAGTAGGGCAAGGAAGAGAGTCCTTGTAGCCGAACCACTATAAACGACTGTGTTGTGTGGTTTGATCTTTCCTCTCTTTACTTATTTATTTATATCAATTGTTTGTGTGCTTGATTGTTTACTTGACTTTGAAATCACGATAAGTAACAAAGCAAATTAATTTTAAACGCTAAAACTATTTAACCCCCCTTCTAGTTTTCCACAATTGGTACCAGAGCGGTGTTACTCAAGATTTTCAAAATATATTATATTTTAAAAACTTGAAACGATCAATGGATTTTGAAAACTTTAATGAAGGGCAATCTATGCAAAGACCACCACTATTTGAACCAAATTGTTTCGTATATTGGAAAAATCGCTTTGAGACATATGTGAAGTCAAAGGACATAGATCTGTGGTATATTATTGTAGAGGGTGATTACAAACCCATAAGTAGTGACATTTCAGGTGGTCGGGATATAGGTAACTTTTTTATTCGTCATAGTGATGAATAAAAGAGGTTGATTGCCAAAGATAATGAAGCCAAAATGATGCTTTACAATGCCTTACCAAAAAAGGAATATGAAAGAGTTTTCATGTGTAAAACGGCTAAAGATATTTGGCAATCACTAATCATCACTCATCAAGGGAACTCACAAGTCAAAGATAACAATATTGATCTTCTTGTTCAACAAAATGAACAATTTGTTATCTCTGAAGATGAGACCATTGATAGTGCTTTTTCTAGGTTTAATACTATCATTACATCTCTTAAAGCACTTGATGAATCTTTTTCTAGTAAGAATTTTGTCAAGAAGTTTCTAAGAGCACTCCACCCGAAGTGGAGAACAAAGGTGACAGCTATTAAAGAATCTAAGGATCTTTCTAGTATGACACTGGATGAGCTCATAGGAAACCTCAAAGTTCACGAAATGGTGATGGAAAAAGACTCAGAAATAGTTAAAGGCAAGAAGGAGAAAATGAAGTCCATTGCCTTGAAAGCTAGAGTAGAGTCAAGTGATGAAGAGTCTTGCTCTAGTAGTGAAGATGAAGAATATGCCATGGCGGTAAGAGATTTCAAGAAATTCTTCAGGAGACGAGGAAAGTTCGTTAGACTACCTCGTGAAGAAAAGAAATCCTCTCGAAAAGACCATGATGATAGAAAAGGAAAGATAGATAGGAAGTGTTATAGGTGTGGAGACTCTAGTCACTTGATAGGTGAATGTCCAAAGCCTCTGAAGAACAAGTCTCAAAGAGCCTTTGTCAGTGGAGCTTGGAGTGATAGTGAAGGGGATGATGATGAGCCTAATAACGACGAAATTGCTCTCATGGCTCACGACACAGAAGAGGTGTGCTTAAAAGTTGAACTAGAACCTGATGAATGGATCAACGATAGTGGGTGCTCAAGGCACATGACGGGAAACAAAAGCCTTTTCTCAGACTACCAAGTGTATGACAGAGGTAATGTCACATTCGGTAGCAAGCTTAAAAGTAAAATCATCGGAAAAGGTACGATTTCTCATGACTCTCTGACTATTGATGATGTTGCTCATGTAGATAACTTAGGATTTAACCTGCTTAGTATTAGTCAATTATGCCGCAAAAAGTACAACGTCCTTTTCAGTGAAAATGGAAGTAAAATACTTAAGGATGGCATAACTGTAGGAAAAGGTGTTTTGAAGAATAACGTTTACGTTATGAAACTCGACAAAACACCTAAAGACAGGCTATGTCTTACCTCCTTGGACGGATACTCAACTCTATGGCATCGACGCTTAGGTCACGCCAATATGAGGTTAATTCAATCCTTATCATCTAAGGAACTCGTTAGGAACCTGCCCAAGTTGAAATATGACCAACACTTTTGTGATGCTTGCAAAATAGGATAACAAGTTCATAATAGCCATAAGGCTAAAAACATGGTGTCTACATCTAGGTGTCTAGAATTATTACACATGGATTTGCTTGGTCTATCCGCTATACAAAGTTATGGGAGAAACTTCTATACTTTGGTAATAGTAGATGACTACTCTAGGTATATACGGACTAAGTTTCTAAAAACTAAAAACGAAGCATTTGATAAATTTGAAATCTTAAGTAAGAAAATTCAAAATCAAATAGGAAGTAACATAGTATCAATTAGAACTGACAATTGTCGTGAATTCAACAACGAATTCCAATTTGGAGCGTTTTGTGATGCCAATGGCATAACTCATAATTTCTCGGCTCCTCGATCCCATCAATCTAACGGTGTGGTAGAACGCAAAAATAGGACAATTCAAGAAATGAGTAGAACCATGTTAAATGAACAAAACATACCTCAAAATTTTTGGTGTCACGCTGTAGATACATCTACATATATCTAAACCGAGTTCTAATTAGACCATTCTTGGGAAAGACTCCATATGAGTTATACAGAGGCAAAAAGCCTACTTTAGGATACTTTAGAGTATTTGGAAGCAAGTGCTTCATTTTAAACACAAAGGATTATCTCACCAAATTCGACCCAAAGTCGTATGAAGGTGTATTTCTAGGATACTCACAAACTAGTAAAGCATACATAGTTTTGAACAAAGAAACCTCAATAGTCGAGGAATCATTGAATGTAATATTCGATTAAAGTCCACCTCCTTTAAGACATCACCTTTGGTAGATGATGACTTAGTTGAAAACCAAATGATTGAAAATCAGGAAAATGTTGAAAATGATAAAGAAGATGAACCAGTAAAAAGAGATTTAGTCAACATCAAAGAAACAAAAAGTCATCCATTAGAAAACGTCATAGGAAACTCAACGAAAGAACATTAAGGTCTAAAACTCAAAATGAAAGTAATTTCTTTTGTTTTGTTTCAACAATAGAACCTAAAAATGTCAATGAAGCCATAAAAGATGAATCTTGGGTCATTGCGATGCAAGAAGAATTAAATCAATTTGTTAGGAATGACGTTTGGACATTAGTTCAACAACCTAAAAATCAAACCATAATAGGTACAAAATGGGTTTTTAGAAATAAAATGGATGAAAATGGCATTGTGTCTAGAAACAAAGCTAGGTTAGTAGCCCAAGGCTATAACCAACAAGAGGGTATTGATTATGATGAGACTTTTGCACCCGTAGCTAGACTTGAGTCAATTAGGATATTACTTGCATATGCATGTGCATATGACTTTAAACTATTTCAAATGGATGTCAAAAGTGCATTTCTAAATGGTTTCATAAATGAAGAAGTATATGTAGCACAACCTCCCGGCTTTGCCGATTTTGAAAAACCTAATCATGTCTACAAACTTAAGAAAGCATTATACGGACTTAAGCAAGCACCAAAAGCTTGGTATGATCGACTTAAGACCTTCCTAGTTGACCATAAGTATACCATGGGCCTAGTAGACAATACTCTCTTCACCAAGAAAAAGGGATCACATATTATCATCGTCCAGAAAACACCAATGTCTTCCGAAACCAAACTAACCAAGGATGACGAAAGTGAATCCGTAGATAGCACTAAATACATAGGGATGATTGGTAGTTTACTCTACCTAACGGCTAGTAGACCGGACATCATGTTTAGTGTTTGTCTATGTGCACGCTTTCAAGAAGATCCCAAAACATCCCATCTTGAAGCCGTTAAACGGATATTTAGGTACATAAAAGGCACTACACATTTAGGATTATGGTATCCCAAAGGGACAGGTGTAGAAACCATAGTGTATGCCGACTCAGGCCATGCCGGTGACTATGTTGATAGGAAAAGTACTAGCGGTATTTGTACTTTTGTAGGACATTATCTCACCTCATGGTTTGCTTAGAAACAAACAGCTCTCGCCATATCAACAACTGAAGCCGAGTACGTGTCAGTAGGAAAAGCTTGCCAACAAGCACTGTGTATGAAACAAGCTCTCGTCGACTACGGAATTGTACTCAATGACATCCCCATTCTTTGTGACAAAAAAGGAGCTATCGATCTTAGCAAAAACCCAGTCCAACACGCTAGAACCAAACACATAGAGATACGTCATCACTTCCTTCGTGACAATGTTCAGAAGGGAAACATCTCAATTGAGAAAATTTCCTCAGAGGACAACATTGCCGAAATCCTCACAAAACCTCTCAAGAGAGAACCTTTCAATTATCTTAGACTTGGCTTAGGATTAATGGAACCTAGTGAGTAGATTAGACATTAGCTCAAACCTTAGATTAACCAAAACACGGCAAAAGCCAAACCTTGTGTTCTGATCCTGCGGATCCAAATGACAACAAGGGCGAAACGCTTGTTTGGGATCCGCCGGATCCGTCACATGATGACCAGGTTTTTTATATTAAATAAACTCCTATACTATTCATCATTCACTCCAAAACATATCACCCACTGGAAATATGACCAATAATTCACCAAACTCACAAATTAGGCCATCTTTCTCAACCAAATTGTGCTCAAATCATCACTGTAAGTATCCTTAACATGTTTGCATTCCTGATCTGCGTCTAGGATTTCTATTTCATGCACAAAACAAAAACTTGAGGTTATGCATAATTCTTGAAAAATCATGGAGCATATTTACTAAATTGCATAACAAATCATGTTTTTCATAGTTAGGAATTGCATCTTATAGTACATTGTCATTATTCATCAAAAACCCCATGAGAATTTTTTTTGCTAAAATCTTCTCACGACTAGGAAAAATGGTTTTTGGACATTGTTCATACAAATACAAAAAATGTTATGTTTTAAGCATCACTTGCATAATGTCTCTTGAATGCTAAAGGGAATACATAATTAATATGTATTTTCGGGTACATTCAATCGTAGCTACATTGAAGTAGGAGCGTTTGGGTTATCTCTCGTTTTATCATAAAACATGCATAAACATAATTTTCATGCATCAAAAGGAGTCGAGATAACTGCACCTCCACATTGTCCCCAGGTAGTCACACACTAGACATATATATATACTTTTGATAATTTTAACTAAACTATATATATTTTTCGTGTCTAGGATAACTATGCCTCCCACAACCAATTACGATCACAAAAAGACTCTCGATTACATTCCCAAACATCACAAAACCAAGGGTCAAACCGATGCCCAAGTCAACATCTTTAAGGCACTAGAAAAACATTACGTCCATAAGGGTAGGGTAGTAGACCCCTCATTCTATGAAGACACCAATCTCCACGAGCAATTAGCCTTAACTCATTTTGATAGTCTCCTAGATATTGATGAGCCTATAGTACCTAGGTTCATTCTTGAGTTCTATGCCACCATAGGTTAGTTCAAGTGACAATGGTCTTATGAGCATTCACTTTAGTGTCAATGGAACCTTGTTCAATATTCCCCTAGATCAATTTGGTGAGGTCTTAGGAGTTCCAAATTATGGAACATGTGTCTACTCCGATAAATGGTCTTTGACTATTCTTGAATCAAACCTTCAAAGAACGGCACCATATACCACTCCCTTGACCGACAAAGAAACCATTAGGGAACATCTTTTCTTACCTAGGAATAACCCAACTAGGGTACATCGAGGTAAGCAAGTGGCTAGAGATCCATTTGCTATGGAGCTAAATGAACTCAAGCCCGAGTTTAGGAAGTTAGAAGAAGTTTTGAGAGCCAACGTCATTAGCACGGTAGGAAATCGAGATCACATCAATGCTTGTCTATGTTACATGATGTATAGTGTGTCCACCCGTCAACCTTTCAACCTTGCATTCTATATCGCCAAGCGAATGGCCGATATTTCGGTTCAAGGTAACATGGCAATGCCTTATGGAATGCTCTTGACTCGTCTCTATAGAGCTTTTGCACCCATTCCTAGAAATGCCTTAGGTTTTGCTCCCGATTATGATGAAATTCAACACACCTTTGTTCCCTTAAGCGATTTTAGGGTAGCGGTTGACAAAGGCAAACGTCCTCGTGCTTAAACATCATCATCATCAATCAAGAGCGACGATGACGGATTGCCAAACTCTAGGATCCCTCCACCGGAATACTTGCATCAACTTCCACCGATTGCGAATGAATCACCAGAGTTTAAGCAAACCAAGGGGATGATGAAGAACTTGGGGCGTTGGATAATGATACTTCATAAGGGGTACAAGAAGTTAAGTGAGAAGTTCAAATGAGAGGAGTGTTTGGGTCTAGACATTATTTGAAAATTATGTGTTAAACATGTATGGTTCTTAACTTACTGTGGTAGTACTTGATGTGTATGTGAACTAACTGAGATTTGCAGGTCGATAGCACTTAGTGTTATCAATTTTCTGAGTTTAAGCCCCCGTTTGGCTTAACTCCCTATATGGTAGAATATTATGATTGGATTTATTTATGTGCAAATGTGTGTTAGAATATATATATTTAGTATATCTGTACTATATATTAGCTATTACATAAGTTATAGGAGAAATTTCGGGTTTTGGTCAAAAAATGCGAAATTTGCATAGCTCTCTGTTAGTTTTAGCACATTCGGACGGCGGATCCCAGAAATTGGATCCGCCTAGTGTATCAATTGGCTCCGCCAGTCCAGGACCCACGGATTCGGCGGCTCCCAAACTTTGGCTCCGCCTTTGTTGTCGATTGGATCCGTGGGTACAACAGTCATTTTTACAAAAATTCCCGACTCATCCCGACACTTACATTTTAGGTTGTAGCTTTTTTAGATTATGCTCACTGATCATTAAACTCCTTAGAAAGCTTTAGGAAACTCTTAGAACATTAGGAACTCAATTTCCCACCAAAATTTGAATTTTCAAAATTTTCTTGTGAGTAACCATTCTAATACAAGCAAGGAACCCTTTTTAGGGATCCGTCAAATCCGTGGAAACATCTTATCATCAGAATTTCCACTATCTTCTTGCATTTACTGCAAATCCACTTCATATCACTCAACTTTATCTCAATGGATTGACCTTGAGACATGACAAGCTTGATTTTCTGTTCCAAATAATTAGAAACCAACATTCTCCATTGGATTTACATCTAATCCAAACACACAGACCAACAAACCTTCTGCCTATAAATTAGTACCTTAGGATCATCACTAAACTCACTCACTCACCATTTTTTCTACTTTCTCTCCTGTACATCTTAGCAACCTTACTTCACCATGACTAAGTCAAACAACTCTTCCACCTCTAGACCTCCAAAATGAACAGCTCGCATTAGTGTTAAACCATGTTGTTTCATCAACATAGCAAATTCATCATCAGAGGAATCATCTCCTCTAAATATCTCATCACCCATTGCAAGTGAGAATTTCCTCACACTTTCCACTCCAACACCATCCAATGTTGTTATCCATACACCACCACCAACCATTACTCCAATATCCACTACTTCACCACCGGCTCCATCACAGCCTGTTAAATCACCATCATCCCTAAAATCACCCAAACTACAACCAATGGAGTTATTTAGGACTCCACCTTCATCACCACACCCATACCTTGATGACTTGGAAGATCTTCCACCAAGGTCAACCAATCCTTCACCCATGACCTTTGAAGGTCAACAACCCATGCTTTTTCATTCGGTTTACCCGGATATCCATGGTCATTTATACCATGATGTACCACCACCTCAACCTCAAACACAACCCTTATCACCCACATCTACACTAGTTGCCATTGATGAGGCAATGTGGATCAATCTACCACAAACCCAAGAAGAGATTAGTGAGGAACTCACCCGCCTCTACTCTCTTTCTAATATGGTTAGATCTCGCCTTGATGAAGCAATGGATCTCCAAACCATCTTGATGAACTCCGTCGCCACACCACCATCATCAAATCAACAACAACAACAACAACCATCCAACAACAACAACCAACCACCACCACCACCACCACCACCACAAAACCATGAGAATACTCTTCTTCCCGATTTTTCGAGTCATGATTGCTCACATTGTGAGAGAACGGCTCACTTGGCCCAAAGGACCAACATTTTGGTCCATGAGCTCCAAAATGAGATGAGGTTCATCTTGAACCATGTTCTCCAGCGTCTCAATGCAATCTCTCATCCTCCTCAATAGGAGCTTTGTTAGTTTCCTCTTATAGGAACTTTTTAGGATGATGTTGTAGTATTTGACATTTTAGGATTTATTTTTATTGTTGTAATGTAACATCATTTTTGTGACTTTTGTCACATATTTTCAATGGATGATTGTTATGTGTTTATGCTTGTGGGTGATCAACATTAAGCATATTATTTCATTTTAGAATACTAACATCATTGTGTGGTTGTTTTTAACTCCACATATTGCATTGATCAATTGTAGATTAGGTACAAAAATTTGATCAGACACTTAATTTTGATTTTCTAGAAGTCAAATGGGTTGACCTTTCTTGGTTGACTATTGCATATGCATATTGCTTCTTGATTGAAGTAACTAACTTTTCTTTTGTAGCTTTTCTCAACCTTGATTCATATACATTGGTACCCTAGCAACGGGGAGTATAGATCAAGGGGGAGTATATCATATACTAACTCATCTTTTTTAGCATTTCTCATCCTTGAAACGTATACGTTGGTACTCTAGCAATGAGGAGTATACATCAAGGGGGAGCATATCATAGTCTAACCATTTGTTTTGTAGGAGCATTCATCATATCCTATTCTTGAAATGTATACGTTGGTACTCTAGCAATGGGGAGTATACATCAAAGAGGAGCATAGCATATTCTAACAATTTATTTTGTAGGTTCATACATCATATCCTTGTTACTCCATTTAGGGGGAGTATAAATCAAGGGGGAGCTTTAAAGTTCTCAAAATCGCATTCCGCTACGCATATCTTCTTTTTGTTTCGTCAAAAAGGGGGAGATAGGATTAAGTTTGCATCAACTGTGAAACATCACAATACATACATTTTAGCGTAAAATAAATTTTAAAACTTGCACAAACTAACTTAATCTATATTTTTAAAAGACTCATCCTTTATTTAAGCTCTCTACTTAAAAATACACTTTATGTTTTGTCATCAACAAAAAGGGGGAGATTGTTAATACAAATATCGTCCTAAAAATGTTATTTATATTTTACGATCTTTGCTTAGTTTTGTTAATGACAATTACAAAGTTTATCTTTTAGCAAAAGCATAAATAAGATTAAGTCTTTTACATTTATAGTGATAAGAATTTTACAAACACATTTTCACATCACAAAGTTTTCTAGAAATGACATATACAAGTTTACATGTTTATTTCTTAAAATGGAAACTTTATTAGTTAAATATTTGGATGACATCATGGCATTCATCATGTACACAATCTTGGTAAGATTTTGTGATATTTTGTTTAGATCTTCAAGCCAAAGAGTTGACATTTGAAGATATGGAAAGATATGGCAAGATTTGAAAAGATTTGAAGATCTCTTAGCTGGCCTGACATGGTGGATCCAAAGTGGTACACGGACGGATCCAATTTTGGGGATCCGCCGGATCTGCCTCCTGTTGATCAGCTTTGCCTATAAATAGCAAGCTGATCATTTGGCCATTTCATCACTCATACAGCTTAAAATACATACTCATTCATTTGCATATCACTAACCCTTAGCTTACTAACATTTTATAGATCTTTCCTTTTGTAGCAAAGAAGATCTCAACATATAAGGAGTAATAGTCTGTTATCTTCCTTCTAACATAGAGTCTGTGTGTTCTTGTATTAGTCACACATCAACGTTAGTATCATTTATACAGTAGAGTCCGGTTAGTGTTTTAGTTCTCAAAACACATAGAGTGAACGGCAGTGGTTGTTCCCTTGTAAAGAACCAAACGGGAGTGGTTGTACCCTTGTAAAGAACTCGGTGTTTAGCTTAGTACCGAAAAAATATTAAGTGACGTGTAAAGGTTTTCTCCGCCTAGAAGGGAGCTTGTTTCTTAGTGAAGATAAACTCTCGAGTTAGAGGCTCGAAGAGTGGAGTAGGGCAAGGAAGAGAGTCCTTATAGCCGAACCACTATAAACGACTGTGTTGTGTGGTTTGATCTTTCCTCTCTTTACTTATTTACTTATATCAATTGTTTGTGTGCTTGATTGTTTACTTGACTTTGAAATCACGATAAGTAACAAAGCAAATTAATTTTAAACGGTAAAACTATTCAACCCCCCTTCTAGTTTCCACAAATTGGCTAAAGAAAAATCTTTTACTTACAAAAAGTAGAAAAAATACAATAATAATTATGTTTTTTATTTTATTATTAAACTATATATTTTTTAAATGTTTTTCTAACAACCCTAAGGATGTTGTTTACGCTTAGTTAAAAATGTTTCCAAATATGAACTAATCATTTTTATAAATACATGATTTAAACACGTTTAATCATGGTAAGTGAGTTTCAATAAGGTATGTATTGATATCAAGTAAGTTTATACTTGGAAATGTTTTTAATTAAAAAAAGTTTAAAATAGGGGTGATCAACGGTCCAAAACCGAACCGGACTGAGACCGATCTAGCCCAAAACCTTAGACCGAGGACCGGACCAAGTGTGTTCGGTCCAGTCTGGGTTGGTCCGGTCCTTCGGTCGATTCGGTACAAGAAGGCATAATAGTCGGGTTTTACGTAAGACCGGTCCGGACTGGATGGGACCAAACCGGACCGAGACCGAAATAAGGAAAAATCCGGACCAAGATCAGACCGCTGGTACTTCGATTCGGTCGGTTTTCAGTCGGTCCTCTCAGTCTCGATCGGTTTTGAGTCTGCGATGCTCAACCCTATTTTATACAACACCCATTGGTTTGTAGACAAAATGCTAAACAACACCCGTCACCTATTGGACATGTTTTTAATTAAAAGAAGCTTATACAACGTCTATTAGCATAACCCTTTTTATAATAATATATAATTAATTATGACGGATGGAATAATTTAAAAGTTATAAGAATGCTCTAATTGTTTCAATGATAACCTTTTAATGTATACAAAATGCTAAACCTAGATGAAGGACGTTGATGTACAACAATATATGCATTCTTCTACTACCTCCGTCACACATTAAGTGTCAACTATAATTTTTTAAGTCTTTTTTCTTCAACTTTAACTTTAAATATTTTTGTTCGTGTTATATAATACTTGATGCAAGATATATGAATGAATTAAGTTTTTAAATGTACTTTCATGTGTATAATTTTCATTAAATATTATATAACATAAACAAATATATTTAAGGTCAAGGTTGAAGAAAAAGACTTAAAAAAGTCAAAGTGAACACTTAATGTGAGACGGAGGTAGTAAATTTTAATCATACTTTTTAACACTCTAAGCAACATAAGACTTTTCTGACTAAAACTTTTGAGTTAATAATGTGTGTAACAATTCATAAACACATAACATGCACTAGATTGATGTTTTGATCGATTAAGAGAGAGAAAAAGATGAGATGAGTGGGAGACTTCTTTGTAGAGAGAGAAAGTGATATATTAGCTTGAATAAAATGAGAAGTTCCAACCCTTCCCTTGCGTGGGAAGGGGTATTTATAGTACAGACACAAACGCCCCACATGGGCTATGGAGTGAGCATGGATGATACGATAACTAAACGTAAATGATTAATCCTACGAGTTACTTAATGCTAATAGATACTCGAGGTGACTGAGTCTTTCATGTGTATATTTATATTCCTAACAATCTCCCCCTAAGGGAGGTCACCTCGGAAATTACACTTTGAATTCTAGCATTCTATTACATAAATTTGAGTTCCTAGCTCGTAGTCTTTGATTCTTCTAAGTCTTTAATCTTTGTGCTTTCAGCAGTGAACTTTTGATGACAGTTCTTTTGTCTTGGATGATCTTTGAGGTTTCTTTGAGGTCATCATCCAACGTACGTCTCCAAGTCATCCTTTTGAAGTATCGTCTCCATGTAATGTTGTGATCTTTGGACCGACATGCTCACACTTTTCTGGATCTTGATTTTCAGCTTCAGAGTTACGAAAGCTATGTTGAAGGTCTTTCAATTATCATGATTTCTTTGATTATGATGGTGAAGTGTGAGCATGAGGTGATGGATCGGCATCTTTTCGGCAATCAGCTGCAACCGCTAGGGATTCCCGCATACGACAGTTAGCAATAAAACGTCCGGTACTTACAGGTTCGGACTTCGAGATTGTTAACAGCATAGTGTGAAAACTTTCTATAATCCTTACCAAGGCCGTTCCTGACTCGGATACCCCCAAGAGGGCTTACAAGATATATCGAAGTACATCAACGATTAGGTGAGTCACTGGAGTTCACTCCACGACTGTAGACCGTTTGAAACCACCGCGACCACTAAGCGTAATCCACAAGGAATTACCGAAGTGACCTGATTTCAGGGCTGTTTGATGTTGACCCTGGCAGGAATTTCCATTTAATCACTGAGAATTACACTTGTAAATTCCCTCATAAATATTCTGGCAGATTGCTAAGATCTGCGTAGGACTCATAAGTTTACAACTGGTGTCCTTAATGTTGAACAACCAGTGTAGAAGTAACACGTGTTCCTATGAGATCTTATGATGCATCTCGTGGCTCTAGACTCGATAAGTGCATTTTTGGTAGTCGGAGACTGGAGCGGTGTCTCCTGTTTCAATATCAACATAACTCGTAATGAGCGGTCGATAGATTATGCAGGGTTCCCCGTGAGAATGAAACAAGTCCTTTTAAGAGAACTTGAGTGGCTAGAAGGTTTAGTGCAGTGCGTCACTGGGTCCATGACGTCTTGTCTTCAATACCGGTGTTACCTTAGTAACCACCAGTAGCACATGAATTGAACCCGGTTTCTGCCCTAAGGTTGAATAATTGGAGGGCTATTTCTTTTCACCCTTTCTCATAATACTCCTTTTTTCCTAATCATACCTAAGGACTTTCTAATACTAACTATTCGGTATTGTCCTTGGGTAGATCCCTCCGGCTCTGGCGGATCATAGGACGGTTTTCCTAACCTTAGCCACCTTATAACTTCATGACTATCCTATGTTGCCATTAACCAAATCCTTGAAAAATCTCTCAAAGTGTTTATGATTATGAAACACATTTTGCTAACACTTTGAGAGTTTTATACATTTCAAATGCTCCCCCTTAACATGTGCCCGGATAAATTTTATTATAAATTTGCACATGTTGGGTGGAGTTCGCACTTTTTGAATTGATCAACTTTCAGTGAACATGACCGATTCAAGACATGCTTACATCACGATTAGACTAGCTTGAAATTATTACCCGGCCTAGTCAAGTCCAGAGAAAGTTTCTCGAAACGGTACACTCTACTCAAACAAGTCCTCTTCGAGACACGCTTACATCACTGTTTAGACCAGCTTGAAATTATTACCCGGCCAGGACAAGTCCTTTCGATTAATGACAATTTTTGTTTCGTCAATTCATTGGTGAAGTTTAAGTCGCTCTCACATGAGATGCCATATCCTTTTTGTCACCACAAACCATTTGCCCCCCCTCAATATGTGCATTGATATACAAAAGAGTTTAGCACATATGGGAGAGCTTACATTTAAGTCCAAAACATCACATTTTTATCAGATTGCATATTTAAATCACATTCTCTCCCCCGATCAGAAATTTCAAACCTTTTGAGATTTTGTGATCCCAATTGATTTAAATAAGTTTAGAAAATATGGGAGAAAATGTGGCCAGGTTTAATATGTGCTGATAATGGAACATACTAATGCTCCCCCTCAATCAATGAGGGAGAATGTTAGTGTCAGGTATGATAAGTTTGAAAGATATTTGAATTAAAAATTCATACACAGACACATAACAACAAGTTTCATTAAGTTCACTGCTTATTATGTACAGAGTGACTTGTTTTGATGATATAAAATTTTTGAAATCACTCTTCCCCTCAATCGATGACCCGTTTTCTATTTAAAGAGCTGTAGTCATTGATTGAGTGATAGATTTTTATGAAAAGTTCAATTCTGATTGATATTCAAAAATCATGGTACCACTAAGTTTAGCACAGATACTTTCCTGAAGAATCATAGATGGAAAAGTATCTGTGGTGTAAAGAAGACTTCTCTTCTTATACGAGAAATGATGCACTGAAACGTACATCAAATCGAAGAAACACGGATATAAAGTAATCCATGCCCGGGTGAACTTCACCCAGTGGGAGGAAAATCCATCTTTTTTGCGACGTGCTTTCCCCATAATGAGGAACGGGTTACAGTCTGAAGTAACTGCAAGCCGGCATGACATGTTTTAACAATTCATTTTAACTTCTGCTCGAGCTTCATTTAAAGACCCGTGTCATTATTGAATGACATTTCTAGGACCGTAAATGTTATCGATAAACAGAAGACATGCCTAGAGGAACTATTTTTGGTATTTTTGTGTTTTTCTGATTTTTATGGTTTTTATAGGTTTTATATTTTTCTATTTTCTTTTTGGTTTAAAATATATACAAGGATATATGAAGCAAATCCATTACTCCTCATTCTCTTCCTGAAGACGCTTGAGGGTTTCTGGCATCAAACTCTTCATGCCAAGTCGCGGGAGAATAAACTGGAACCGTTCTCTCGGGAGTGCCTTACGAAGTAAAGTTCAACAACCCCTTTGTCAACCTGTTCCCTTATAAAGTGATGCCAGATATCAATGTGCTTTGATCGGGAGTGTTGGACATTGTTGCAGCAAAGAGCTATAGCACTTTTGTTATCACAATACAGAGGAATCTTGTTGTATGCAAAGCCATAGTCCGATAGTTGAGATCTCATCCATAGGATTTGAGCACAGCACGCAGACATGGCAATGTATTCAGCCTCTGTGGAAGATATAGATGTACTCATTTGCCTCTTAGATGACCAACTTACTAACTTTCCTAGTGAATAATGTAGGATCAACAACACCTTTGGAGAATCTGTTTGCTAGAAGAAACTTAGACAAAGTGTCATACCACGCCCTCAGTGCCTGCTTTAAGCCATAGAGGGCCTTCTTCAAGAGATAGACATGAGTAGGACGATCAGGGTCCACAAATCCTTCAGGTTGACTAACATAGACTTCCTCTTTCAAATCACTATTTAAGAATGCTGTCTTTACATCCATTTGGTAGACTATCATATTCTGATTGGCAGCATTAGCAAGAAAGATTCTGATGGCTTCAATTCGAGCAACCGGTGCAAATGATTCTTGAAAGTCTATGCCCTCTTCTTGACGATACCCTTTTGCAACAAGCCGTGCCTTATTTTTCAGAACATCACCATGCTCATTGAGTTTCACTTTGAAGATCCAATTTAGAGCGATAATCATTGCACAATCTGGAGAAGGCACTAATTCCCATACTTCAAGTCGATCAAACTCATGAATTTCTTCTTGCATTGAAGTAAATCAGTAGTCTTTAGACAAAGCATCTTTTAAATCTTTGGGTTCGACTTTAGATAGTATGGAATTAAAGAAGCACCACAATGCATTGGTGGCAAGTTGCTTTCGTGTGGATACCGGACGAGAAGGATCTCCAATGATGTTGTCAATCGGATGATCATTGGTCCATTTTCTGAGATGATCATGTGGTTGAGGGTAGGGAACTGATGTTGCCATGTTAGGATCCCCTAAAGAAGATGTCTCAGTAGAAGATTCAGGAGCAAATATATTCTCGAATGGAGCATCATCAGCAGGAGCAAAAGGATTCACTTCAAAAGAATTGTCAACTGCAGAGCCTAGCTGTACCGAAGAAGATTGAACATTCGATGATGATGGTGAGTGACTAGCAGATAGTGCATCTTGACTAATTGAGGTAGATACAGATGGACCATCTGAGTTGTGTAAAATTGGAGCGTCAGCAGCTGGAGGTAAATGTGGAGCTTCAATTGTAGTATCAACAGTTGGTGGCTCAAAGTATTCATCAAACATCGGATCAAACAAATTCTTTAACTCTTCACTGGTAGGGGGTACATAAGGAACTACAGGAGTGGGATGCTGTACAAGACCTGAACTAATTGGTCCAGGAGACAAAAGATTAGGAGCGGGTCCAGAACTTGTGTATCTAGGAGCCGTTTGCTCAGTCATCTCATCGAATGTCACGTGAATGGTTTCCATAATTTTTCGGGTTCGTTTGTTGTAGATTGGGTATCCCCTGCGATCTGGTGCATACCTAACGAAGAATCTAATGTCTGCTTTAGCCTTTAGTTTTCCCAGATCCTGACTGTCATTTGTCGGGTAGCATAGAGCACCGAACACTCGCAGAAAAGAAAGATCTGGTTTCTTGCCATGTATCAGCTCATATGGAGTTTGGTTGTGAAGAGTATGTATCAAGGATCGGTTTTGGGTGTTACAAGCTGTAGCAATTGCTTCAGCCCAAAGAAATATCGGTGCCTTGGAAAATATCAGCATGGTTCGTGCAGCTTCCACAAGAGTACGATTTCGTCTTTCAACAACCCCGTTCTGCTGAGGATTGCGTGGAACACTTTTCTAGTGAGTTATGCCAGTACTTTCATAGAATTGAATGAGTTGTTTGTTAACAAACTCAGTTCCATTGTCTGTACGGATGATTCTGACGGTTTTATTGAGTCTTACTTGTAGCTGTTTGATAAGTTTGATGATAACCTCTGGAGTCTCGTCCTTGGTTCTCAAAAGCTTCACCCATGTAAACCGAGAATAGTCGTCGACCACCACAAGAACATATTTCTTCCCATTTATACTCTGCACTGTCATTGGTCCGCATAGATCCATGTGAAGGGTGTGAAGAACTTCTATAATGGTGTTGACAGTTCTGGGTTTGTGAGTATGCTTCTTGCTTTTGCCCAGTTGACAAGCAGAACAAAGATGATCCTTTTCAAACTTTAATCTGTGCATACCTCGTACAAGATCCTTGCAAGTAAGTTCATTTATGGTGCCGAAGTTTAAGTGATTTAAACGACGGTGCCAAAGCCACGATTTGTTCTTTGAGGCATTTGACAGCAAGCAAATAGGAGAGGACCGCATCATGTCTTCAATAGAGATGGTGTATAAATTAGTGCCACGACTGCCTTTAAGGAGATCAATACCATCCAATTCTATGACGAAACATGTGTGTTTTCTGAAAGCAACTTCAAGATCGGAATCACAAAATCAGCCAACAGAGAACAAATTGTGCCCAAGTCCTTCTACGTAGTATACCCTGGAAATTACACTGTCACCAAACACATAATCGCCCCAAAATGGTCATTCCTGAATCTAACTGTACCCATAAACTTATTCACGAAATTCTTGAGCCGTGAGCGATCCCCGGTCATATGTTTTGAGCAGCCAGAGTCCAAATACCAAAGGACGATTTGTACGACCTGCATTTGAAAACAGAAAACGATGTATAACTGAAAAAGGTGGATCCCCACGTGCAACTAGGGTTCATTTCGTTAGCGCAAACAAATTCTGGAACTACAGGATTCATAGATGCCATGGAATTCATAGTGGAAACTTCACTAGTAGCAACAATTGACCTAGTTACAAGGCATTGTGTCTCTAAAGGGAAAATTCGACCAGTTGGCTTCCATTCCTTAACCGTCACTACTTTATGATTAGTCATTCTAGTTAAGGGACACTGATCTCCTAAAGTGAATTTTCTTCCAGTGGGTCTCCATTGATAACCAACATGAGGAAACATTTTTCCTGTTGCTTTCCCAATTTGCTTACTCATTTTAGGTTTCCTAACATTCTTAACTGGGGATCGTTGAGAAGACATCAAGAATGACACAACACATTCATCATGATTACCAGAAATCAAGAATTCATTACATGTCTTACAAAAAGCATTAGAATTCGAATTAATTACAGCACGCTTATAGCTAATACTAGAATCAACACGATTCTTTTTTATCAAATCAAGTTTATTGTTCCTAAGACGATCTTCTACTTTCTCCTGATGTGCACTCTTAGCTGGCGTAGTCCTATCTTTCTTTGTATTGCGACTAGGCTTTGACCTGCTAGATTTTGTGTCACTGTTTACTCCTGTAGAAGTGATGATGGGAACATTAGTTTGTTTCACTACCATTTGTTTTTCTGGTTTTGATGTGCTGGTTTCAAATGTCGTTAATGGTACATCAAATGTAACATGCTTGTTCTTAGTCATTGAGGATGATGCAATAAACATATCTCGCTTGTTATCAATCTTAGGACATGTGCCAATGACGTATTCTAAGAGTTCCTGAGATCGTTTAGCAAGGAAGCAGGCATCTACAACTATACTATCTGGTGGTTTCTCTATCCTATCCTCTTCTACGGTCTTACGAAGAATGTCAAGGCTATCCTTAAGATGAGTGAGATAAACATGATGAGCTGACCTATTGTTTCTAAGAGGAAGCGGAATAGTCACAACATCAATTGCATATTTTCTACAACCAGAAACCTTTGGAACAACATTATCACTAGTGATAATTGGCATTTTCCTTTTCACCTGAATCTTTAGATTCTCAATCTCATTTAGCAAAGAAGTTATCTTTTCCTTGTGATTGTTACGTGTGACTTTAATCGAGTCATATAACTCTTTGTAATGCTGTTTGATTTTTGAATTTTCAGCTTGAAAATAATCATTTTCATATTGTAATTTATTGATGGTGTCTTGATAGTGAAAATTTTGAGAATCTAAAGACAATGGTTTATATGTGCCACTCACATCACTCTTATTTGATTTTAATTGAGCAATTTGGGCCCTCAATTTTCGAATCGTGTTAGTGTGAGCTTGAATTTTTTCATCTCGTTTGCTTAACTCAAAATATGCATCAAATTCAGGAGCATCCAAAGATGTCTTGGCATTTGAGATTTTAATTCTTTCTTCTAAATGTTGATATTTTAATTGCAAATTAAGATTATCAACCTCTAGTTTTGAAAAATGCCTAACCATGTTATCATGGTCATCATTTTGGATTTTCTTATGCAATTTTAAATTCTCCCCCTCAAGCTCAACAATATGATTCTGGGTAATATTCAATGCAATAGACAACTCATGAAATTGACAAGCAGTTAATGCAGAATCAGTAGCAATATAAAATACATCCTGTGCAATACATCTAGCAATCAAATTCTCATTGGTGATGAGAATATTCTTTCTTTCAATCTCACAGCATTTAAGATCAATTGCATTTTGTTTCCCTACATTTTCCATATCTTTAAACACTTCTTTCATCTCTTTTACTTCAGTTTTAAGGGTTTTTTTGCATGCCCTCAAAATGTTCCTTGAGGAGTTTAAAGAATGGAATAACCTCAGTTAAGTAGCACTGTTTTGTTTGTTCAAAGCCCCTTTCCCCTTCAGTAATTCCTGTTGGCGTAATTCTCTTCTTACATGTTTTATCGAAATCAGCAAATAGTTGACAAAGAACATATATGCTAATTAGAGTTTTACATGCTATGGGAAGAGTTAAAGGAACTAAGTACATGGGTGCATTGGGTGGGTACACCGTTGCTGCAGCTATCTTTCTAAAGGGTGGAGTTTCGGCTTGAAGTTCATCGGCTTTCCTTTTTTCTAAGTCTAAGGACCAAAATATTTGTTTTTGGAGTCAACTTAGTTTGAGGTACAAAACTAGCCAATCGGTTCTCCTCAGAGTAATCATGGGGTTTGATTATAACTCGATTTGCTATACATTTGGGATCCTTCATTTTTTCAGCCAATCTTTCTCTATTTCTTACTTCTATCTCATTACTCTCTTCAAATGATGACACATCAGGAGGTGCATGACCAGGCTTAAGCAGTTCATTTCCATCATATAAGGAAGGTTGGGCTACTTTAGCACTCCTAAGGAAAGCTGATTTAGGTTCAACTACATTCATTTCACTATGTTCATCACACAACTTTTTATGCTTTTGAATCATTTGAGCAGTTTGTCTGGTCTGGTCTTGTGCGTACAACTTGTTTTCAATCTTATTCTTTAACGTTTTGAGTTTGGAAAAATCATTTAAGAGTTTTTTTTCTTTTTCTTTGAAATCATGTTTTAGTGTAATTACACTTTCTTGGATCTCCTGTTTTTGTTTAACAGTTTGATCAAGTTGTTTTTGTAAAGAATATAACTCCTTTTTCAATGTTTCTTCCCTTAAATTACGTTCTGTTATGAATATACGCATTTGACTATCCATTTTCTGCTCACGTTCAGTTAGCTCAAATTTTGCACGTTGTTCATATATGGCCACCTGATCTTTATAGATGTTAAGTCTAGTGGTCAAAGTGTCATCAGGGATAAACACGGTGTTCTCATGCAATTCACAAGTATTATCGACAACAGAAGATGCACTACTTGGTACAACAGACACGTCGTTGTGATTCACATATTGTTCATATGGGATAACATTACTATTTCCCATATCAGCAGTATCTGATTCAACAACTTCTGTCTATTGTACTTTGTTAGGAATCTTCTATTCATCGACCATGTTATACATGTCATGCAGTTTTATTACCTCTGATATGACAGATGCGTTGGAAGGACCAGATTGTTGTGATGATGAGACTGCAGAAGACAGATTAGCCATGAAGATGGTTTGAGCAGTGGGTTCATCATCAACGTCTGAGTCAAAGGCATCACAGTCATCAGCTTGGAAGATGTTGGGATCATTTAGTGCCAAGTCCTGAACTGGTTGATCATCCACATCAGCATCAAACGTGTTCCCCTCATCACCAGCAAGAAACAATAACTCCTCTTCGTCCAAAGCTTCTCCATTCTCTTGAGCTTGCATCAACAACGTCTTATCTTTGAAGTAGTCAGAGTTCTGTGGACGCTTTGGTTGAGTGCAGTTCCTTGCTATGTGTCCTAGTCCACCACAGTGGTAACATTTAATTTTCCTTCCCTGTCCCTGATTAGCATTCCCAACTCTGTTCTGTATGCTACCCTGACCAATGTTCCTTTGATTTACATTCTGCCTTCCCTGAACATTCTGAACCACAACCCTTCCATCTTCCACTGTTGCTTGATTACGTGGATTTGATGAAGTTAGAAGTTGATTGTTGGTTTGAGGGAGTGTTGCTTTGAACTATTAGACAAGTAGAGAAACTTGGTTGGAGAGATTATCAATCATCTTGTCAGTGTGAGAGTATCCTGAATCTAGATGGGTGTTCGTAGCAGATGGTGGGTGCAAAGATGATTGGACAAATGATGTCTGATTCTGTGATGAAGAAGGATGGTGATAAACTTGATCAAGTGAGGATTGATTGAACGGCTGAACATTTGAGACAAATGCAAGTGGATCATTAGAAGTTGTTGGATTGAGTTTTTCCCTCAATGAACGATCTAGACAACATACTTTTCATGTTGTTGTAAGTAAGCATACAGCTGTTCATAATTAGTCTCTCTCAATCCTTTGTTGAGCTTCATGGCTGTGACAAATCTATCCCATTCGGGTGACATGTTGTTCACAAACTTAGAATTGAGCTGGATATTTGTCATTGTCATCCTGATGATCCTCATGTCATTCACAAGCTAGTGAAATCTCACATAATAGTCAGTTATGTTTTCACCAGGATTCATCTTGAAGTGCTCAAACTCATCATACAACTGAGATTCACGATCTTCTTTGGTCAGTTCAGATCCAACCAGAAGCATTTTAATATTGTCCCAAACAGCTTTGGCTTCAGTGTTGAAGTTGATAAGCTTGTAAACGTCTTTGGGAAGTCCTTGAATCACAATGTTAGAAGCTCTAATGTCAGCATCATAACGCTTCTTCTCCTCCTCATTAAGATCGTTGTAATTACATGGCCTTTCATTTCCAAGAGTGACAACTCCATCCTCAGCTGTAGTGACAACATCTCTAGTGGTGCCCATTTGAAAAGGTCCTTCATCAATGGATTTAAGAATGTTAACACCATTCTCTTTTCTCAAGCAATAAAGTCATATTCTTTGTGCCCATGATTCATAATCCGTCCTATCAAGCATAGGAGGGCGGGTATCGGACCCGGCAGCTTGAATGTCATCAGAAGAAGTGCTTGCCATGATGTAGATTTGCACGGGATTTTAAAATTCTATGATTTAAACCGAGAAATAGGTTCTTTCACGGGGTTTTACAAAAATCAAGAATAAACCGTGATTTGATTACTTGAATGTGTTATGATGAATGATTGTTTGTTAGTTAAGGTGAGTTGTAGTTAAATTGTGATTGGGTTTGGTTGTATTGAGTTTACTTGGTGATATGAACAAGTTAAAGTCAAGAGTCAAGTTGCAATGTAGAGACTTGAGTAAGTCACAACGAAGAATGTTTTGCAAATTGCAGGGAAGAATCTGGAGCAAAACGCAGTGAAGAATCAGGAGCAAATCGCAACAGAACAACTAGTAAATCGCAATTAGCAAATCGCTACTTGTCAAATCGCAACAAATCAAATCGCAGCTAATCAAATCGCAACAAGTCAAATCGCAAGTATCAACTCGCAACCTCAAATCGCAACTGATCAAATCGCAACTAGTCAAATCGTAACTAGTCAAATTGCAACTCACAATCAGACAAAAGTGTCACTTTCTTGCGGTTTTGTCTTTTTTTCCCTTTTTAGTTAAAGACCAACTCGCAGAACAAAAACCTACCAAATCGCAACACAAACTATCCTAACTCAACACAACTCGCAACTAAGAAATTCTTACCGAAACTCAAATCGCAACATAGAAAAATCCGTCAAACACCAAAGAAAGACACCATCTAGGCCATAGATTACCAAGAAACGATACAAGAGGTATTAGTGAACATGAAAGTACAAAGCTTTAACAAATTAAACCACAAACAATGCTCAAGCAAGGTTTTTTTTTCTATTCGAACAGGATAAAAAACAAGAAGAACACCTAGAATGACCCACGAATCCGAGAACATACAATCAATCGAACCTAACCACGGCTCTTGATACCAATTGTAACAATTCATAAACACATAACATGCACTAGATTGATGTTTTGATCGATTAAGAGGGAGAAAGAGATGAGATGAGTGGGAGACTTCTTTGTAGAGAGAGAAAGTGATATATTAGCTTGAATAAAATGATAAGTTCCAACCCTTCCCTTGTGTGGGAAGGGGTATTTATAGTATAGACACAAACGCCCCACATGGGCTATAGAGTGAGCATAGTGGGTAAAGGCCCGACCCGACTCCATGGATGATACGATAACTAAACGTAAATAATTAATCCTACGAGCTACTTAATGCTAATAGATACTCGGGGTGACTGAGTCTTTCATGTGTATATTTATATTCCTAACAATGTGCGTGTCTGAGAATGTTATTATTAGAAAAATCAAACATTTCCTAAAATATTTTTTTCTAAACAAAGGCATTATATTAAACAAACTTAAGGAACCTACAAATCATTTCTTGCAAGCGAGGTAATTTCATAAGGAAAAGTATCATACCAAATAAATTTGAAGCACAAGAAAAATCGTGAGAAACAACCTGGTGAGCTACTTTATTTTATTGTCACTTAACTCAACAAAACATAATTCGCATATTCTTTTCCCATTAACTAATGCCATCTGTTAGAGTTGCAAATCTACATGGTGGCTGTGCTTCTAAAGATGATAGGGAGATAGCCATTTGAGAATCATATTCCACAATAGCATAACCACATGTTATTAGATATTTGAAGTTAAACCCCTTAGTCACACTTGTTGTGTATCGTGGCTTCCTTAGCCATTTTGGAGGGAAACGAGCTTCATCACCAAGAATTGGAAGAAAAGTTACTCGGTTTTTCAAGGAGTGATTTTGGAGAATTGGTGTTAACCTAAGAAGACACTAAGTGTTCCTAATTAGTTTCCCTACAAAGGAAAGTAAGTGTTTATGTCAAGATTATGATTATGAATTAATTTGAGGTTTATGTTAAAATGGGTATTATGCTAACCCTAGCTTGTCCTTATGATGACTCAAGGTTTTAGATGTTTATGTTATACTTAAAATATGATAACAGGTAATTTGTAGAAATCATATTATGATGAAAATGAGTTCATGTTGAATTGAGGATTGTATGTGAATGATGCTTAAGAGGTGTTTCTTGATGATAAACAAATTTCTAGAAATTAATCCATGTTAGAAAAATTGTATAAAATCGATCGTAACATGGATTGAGTCATGGTTTACATCGCTGGAAAAATATATGTGTGTACTACAATCTCTATGAAGGAAGTGTAATTTCTGATGTTAAATGTGTCAAAAACGAGTTCTACCAAAACTAGTCAGATTCTGAATAGTGCAGCAAATAAGTTTTAGAAATTCATATAAAATCAACCGTAGCTCCGAACAGGGACGAAGCTTATATAAGGCAAGAAAGGGTTGTACCCCCTCCCCCAATTCTAGGAACACTAAGCTTTATTTTTTTTCTATAGTTTTGTATGTTATTTCCAAAAAAATTAGTATAAATGTAAAATAATTATAGGTTTACCCCCCTCAAAATTATTACAACCATATTTTGGCCCCTCTAATAACATTGCTCAAGCTCCGTCCCTGGCTCCGAATCAGGTATGCCATACATTGTTGGGAAGGTATAAGAGTCTACTTTCATATGAATCTGGTCTCATGATCTGATTCAAGGAAAAATTCTTTCATAATTGGTGATTAGTAACCTGGGTCAGATTGAATTTTTTTATGATTATGACTAGTTTACATTAATAAAATGGGGTGTTTGGCACAAGGCCATATATAACCAAGTTTAGTATTTATGATTTAATTTCATGAAAAAAAGATGAATTAATAAGTTCTAATAGTGTGAGTATGGTTGTTATGTTTTTAAGTGCTCGCGGAAAGCAAGTGGAGAGCCTAATCCAACCATATGGTGAGTAACGGATTATCCTAGTATGTTAATTATGTTTCTGTTAGCATCAAATGTAGCCAAAAATGATGATGTGTTAGCCTTAAAAGAGTCAATCATTCTGCACTAGTGGCAAGTATATAATGTTTACGAGTCTTGTATAGGTTGTAATAGGTTAGTATACTATTAATGGGCTTGGACTAATTGTAAGTTGGCAAATATACATGTAATTGGACTAGTTACTAACTAGTCCATCCTTCATTCCAACAAGTGATCCAAGTAAAAGCCCATAGCCATTAAGTCAAAACCAACGCCTCACCAAGGATTATAAGCACTCCTCATGCTCATTTGTCAAGTGTGAGTGAGTGTGTAGTGTGTGTATTTCTCCATACATTGTATTTCTCTCCACTTTCTCTTTAAATAATACTTCTTTCTTATTTCTCTCTCTAAATTCTTTCTCTCTATAGTTTAAACTTTGAATATCATCAAGTTGTGTGAATGATTCATTATGTAAGAGACCTTACAAGTGGTATCATGAGCCATTTGATGGTTTAGTTATGTTTTGTGTGTCGAAAAATCTCGTCTTTTTAGTTCTTCAAAACTGTCGACTTTTCTTTCTTACAAAACCTTTGCATTTTTGTTTTTTCTTTTGTTCTTAGCATCATAAATCCTCTTATACAAATGCATAAAGAAGTTGTGGTGTGTTTTTAGATCAAAAGTGTAAGAAAAAGTTTGTTTTAAAGTCTAAAAACGCAAGTTCTTCAAGTATTTTTACCGATATTCTAAGTTGTCAAAAAGTCGTCATTTTAATTGCTTATTTTGTGTTTATCTTGATCTAATTAGTTTAAACCATTACTAACAGAGACCCTCTATGATTTTTTAGATGTTTTAAGATCAAACATGTGCAAAAGATTTCACCAATAATGCTTTCTTTTTGAGTTTTTTTTACATGATCTAAGGCTGTTTGGAGTTCTTGTCTAAAATCAATAAAAAGTTCCAATTTTTATGTTTAATTTCTTGAAATTTTACCTTTTTATGAATCTAGACTCATTGTAGAATGGATTTGTGAAAAAATTTCATGTGTACAACGTATAAAAATCAAGTTTTCAATCATTTTTCTTGGTCTTTTTGGGTTGAAACTTTCTGTCGAGATTGGTGAGTTTGTGGAGCACAAGAATAGGTAAAAGTACAAAGGTTAAAACCCTCTTTTTCCCTACATTTGACTAACTAAAACTCCCCTACATTCTAAGTCTAAACTGCTGAGATTTTTGCTCCAAAACTATCGATTTTTGGCCTTGTGTTTCTACCGATATTCTAAGAACACATACTTACCGATCTTCATACAAGCCCTAATTTACCCGATTTCATTTTTGTGCCCTAAGTTCTTTTACAGAGATTCAAGAACTCATATTCACTGAAATTTGACTAAGAATTATCAACATTTGACTTTAGCCAAGTTAACGAGATTCCATAGAAGATTCTACCAAGATTCATTTGAAATTTTGTCGAGATTCCTTCTGTCATTTACTCAAGATTCTAGGGTTTTAACAACGTTATTTTAAGGACAAATATTAACTTAAGGGTTTATAATTACCTACTTTTGGGATAATATATCGACTTTCTTAGTGATATAATTTGTCTTTAACACAGAAACATATCTTTACTCTCAAGATCCTTTATCGTTCACTTTTCATCAAAACTACTCAAGTGGATGTTTTTAATGCCGGTTCCAAAAACTTTTCCCTATGCTTGCTCGTGGTAGCTACATTCAATGGAGAAGCCGTATGATCCGGTTCATCGATAACAAAGACAATGGTGCATTGCTTCTAAACTCTGTTCTAAATGGTCCTTATGTTCGCCGAGTGGTTACCGTTCCAATTAATCCTAATTCTAAACCTCCGACTGCTGAAACTACTTGTACTCAACTGGACAAAGATTTATCTCCTGAAGAAGTTGCTTAAGTCAAAGCCGACAAACAAGCAATGAACATCATTTTGTTTTGGTTACCTAATGATATTTATGCATTAGTAGATAGTTATCCGAGTGCATTTGAGAAATGAAAAGCTGTTGAACGTCTAATGCAGGGCATAGAAGTGGGATTACGTGAGAAGAAACTACTTTTATCATTGCACAACCTAAGACATATTATCAATTTAGGTTGCGGTTAGAGTTCTCGCGCATCGTTTTCGTGCCCACTTGCTTATACCATATTACTTATTGCTTGAGGTGAGTTTCATGGCCCCACTTTGACTTGTTTTTACTACTTGTTTTGAATTACGTTAGGGTGAGAATACATACTCGTTTATTTAAATAAATTACTCATTTTACTTAAATACATGATGTGTTATTCAAATACCTTACTTGTTTTTCTCAAATACATGTTCATTTACTTGAGCACATTACTCGTATACTTATTACATGCTCAGTTACTTTTTCTCGGATGCAAATACTTAAAATTTTACGTATTGCCTAAGTTAACCAACTTTACATTAAGTCCCCACTATCATGAACCGTTAATTACGTAGTAAGCGCGAATGTTGTGAATAGATCTATTGGTTTGAAACCCTCGTCCGGGTAATGGCCCTACTTGACTGGTATGCCAAACGGACGCATGCTCATTTGAAGAACTTGAGTGTTTACGGAAAGGAACACTTGTAGGAGTATAATACTAGAAACATTAAGACTTTGGGGTCATGAGCTTAGGGTGATAGTAATTCCTTTTACTTATGATATTGTATTTGTTATAATGGTCATATACTGAAACTTTGTGATCTACACTTTGATGATTACATTTATTAAAACCTATGAACTCACCAACTTTATGTTGACCTTTTAGTATGTATTTTCTCAGGTCCTTAGACGCATTGCATGGTTAACATCTGGAGTATCATTACTAGAGTCACATTTTCGCGGTCTCATCAATTTGAAGATTTATTGTACTACTCTTAAAATATTTGGTTCTTGAAACATCTTCTAGTAAAACCTTATCAATGAGAGAAAATGTGTATTTTCAAATGACTCATGTAGGTTGTTCGATATAACTGTAACTTTGTACTATAAAGTCACGCCCCGGATACCTTTTTGCTGCGACCCGATTTTGGGGCTGTTATAGGGTGTGTGTCTTGCATATTTCTCATTCTCTCTATGTGTAAGCAACACACACACACACACACTGTCTCTCTCTCTCAATCTAATATATTTTACTTTCCCTCTTTATGTCTTTCTCTCTCTAGTATTTCTAGTATTACTGTTTGTTAAACTTGGTATTTTAGAATCTACAAAAGCCTTAGAGATTAGAGCATATGCCTTGCTCATTGCAGCAACAACAAATGTTTCATGTTTAGTGTTTTCTCCAAGTGTGATAGGTTGTGGTTGCACATAGTTGTCATGGATGATGATGGTTGTTTTGGTGTGGTAACTGGTAGTGAAGGTATGGTGTGTGCAACAAGATCTAGAGGATCATAAATCTTAGAAAGCTTCTCTTGCCTGATTTCATCTGCTTATTCTTGGTTTTGTTTCAGAAAGTCATATAGCTGATCATAGTTTAAGTCATGCTAGTTCTTTATTTGCTTCACAATCTTGACATAGCGTTTCCACTCTGGCTGTAGGTGATTCAAGAACTTGATGTTACTAACAATGTTCTTTAGGGTTAGATTTGTGGAAAACTAGAAGGGGAGTTGAATAGATTTACCGTTTTAAAATTAATTCACTTTGTTACTTTATGTTATTTCAAAGGAAACAAATATTCACCCAATATATATATATATGAGAAGTAAAGAGAGGAAAGATCAAACCACACAACACGGATGTTTATAGTGGTTCGGCTACAAGGACTCTCTTCCTTGCCCTACTCCACTCCTCGAGCCTCTAACTCGAGAGTTATCCTTCACTAAGAAACAAACTCTCTTCTAGGTGGAGAAAACCTTTACACGTCGCTTACTTCCTTTTCCAGTACTAAGATAAACACCGGGTTCTATTACAAGGTAGAACCAACCTTACGTCGCCTATACAATCACTGACACTAAGCTAGATTTCGAGTTCTTTACAAGGGTACAACCACTCCCGTTTGGTTCTTTCACAAGGGTACAACCACTCCCTACACTCTTTGTGCTTTGAGGACTAAAAAACTAACCACACTCACTAAGATAAATGATACAAGTAATGATGTGTGAACTACAACTATATCACACAGTAACTATGCTAAAGGTTTACACATCTGTGTTGAACCTTGATGCTTAATCTCCCTTGCTACAAAAGGAAAGATCAATGAAATGAATGAATGATAAATGTTAGATGATATGTAAATGAATGAGTATGAATGTTAGGCTCTATGAGTGATGGTGTGTCCAAATGATCAGCTTGCTATTTATAGGCAAGCTAATAAACAGCCGGTGGATCCCAAAAAAGGGATCCGTCCTTTATGTCGATTGGATCCGCCAACTTGACAGCAACATGACAGCTAATAGTTTTGGAAATCTTTCCAAATCCAGCTGTATCCTCCTCACCCTTGTCATGTCATATCAAAATCTTCCAAAGTCAACTATCTTGCTTGAAGATCTAGCCAATATATTATGTATGATGCATGCCATGATGTCATTGTATCATTTTAAAGATAAAGTTTTCTTTTAATGAAATAAACTAGTAGATGTGTAAAATGTAATTCTAAGTAAACTTGTGAAATGTAAAATGTGTTTTAAAGAGACTTTAGCTAGCATTTATAATTTGCTAAAGGATATACTTTGTAATTGTCATTAACAAAACTAAGTAAAGATCGTAAAATATAAATAACGTTTTTAGGACGATATTTGTATTAACAATCTCCCCCTTTTTGCTGATGACAAAACATAAAGTATATTTTTGAGAAAAGGAATAATTATAGCATGAGTTCTTTAAAATATAGATTAAGTTTGTTTTATTTGAGTATAAAAACTCTTTTTATGAAAAAGTGTATGTACTGTGATGATTCACAGTTATGCAAACTTAATCCTTTCTCCCCCTTTTTGTCGAAACAAAAAGAAGAGTTGCGTAGCGGAATGCGATTTTGAGAACTTTAAGAGCTCCCCCTTGTTTGATACTCCCCCTAAATGGAGTAACAAGGTAATGATCCTACAAAACAAATGGTTAGAATATGATATACTCCCCCTTGATGTATACTCCCCATTGCAAGAGTACCAACGTATACATTCGTAGGATATGAGATGCTACAAAAGAAATGTTAGTGATAAATGGCTTCAATGGAGAAGCATGATGCATATGAAATGGTCATCCAATCAGGATGTTCAATCTAGTTTACTTTTAAAAGTCAAAATGAAGTGTCTAATCAATATTTTGTACCTAAAGTACCAAATGATCAATGTATAATGTAGATTCTAAATAGCTATATAATGATGTTAGTCACCTAAATAATGATAATATGCTTTATGTTGATCACTCATAAGCATAAAAATATCACATTCATTCATTGAAAATTATGTGACAAAAGTCACAAACTTAATATGATGTTACATGAAAATAAACCAATACATCCTAAAAAATAAAAAGTCCCACAACAACATCTAGAAGGTCCTATATAATGAGACTAAAATTCTCCTATTGAGGAGGATGAGAGATGGCGTTTAGACGCTCAAGAATGTGGTTCAAAATGAACCTCATTTCATTTTGTAGCTCGTGCACCAAAATGTTTGTCCTTTGAACTATGTGAGCGGTTCTTTCGCACATGTTGCAATCATGACGAGCAAAACCGGCCGGAAGAGTAGACTCATTTGGTTGAGGTGGTGGTGGTTGTGATTGGTTGTTAGGTGGTGGTGATTGTGCTTGTTCATTGGTTGGTGGTGGTGTTTGGAGGGAGTTCATGAGGATGTTTTGGAGGTCCATGGCTTCATTGAGGCGGTGATATACCATCCCCGAGAGAGTGTAGAGACGGTTAAGCTCTTCACTAATCTACTCTTGGGTTTGAGGTTGATTGATCCACATTGCCTCGTCTATGGCAATGAGAGTTGATGTGGGTGAGAGAGGTGGTATTTGAGGTTGGGATGATGGTGAATCATGGTATAAAGGACCATGGATATCCGGGAAAATTGGATGAAAAAGAATAGGCTCTTGACCTTCAAAGGTCATGGGTGGAGGATTGTTTGATCTTGGTGGGAGATCCTCCAAGTCATCAAGGTATGGATGAGGTGATGTAGGTGGAGTCCTAAATAGCTCCATGGGTTAGAGTTTGGGTGAGTTTGGTTGTGATTGAGATTTGACAGTCTGTGATGGAGCGGGTGGTGGTGTGGTTGCTATTGGAGTTATGGATGGAGGTGGAGTTTGTATGACAACATTGGATGGTATAGGTGTGGATAAAGTAAGGAAATTTTCACTTGCTATAGGAGATGAGATATTAAGAGGAGATGATTCCTCTGATGATGAGTTAGCAAGATTTATGAAGCAACAGGGCTTAACACTTATGCGGGCAGTGCGTTTTGGTGGTCTAGAGGTGGAGGAGTTGGTTGATTTGGTCATGGTGAGCTAAGAGAACTAAGATGTACAGGTTGTATGTTGTGAAGAAGGTGAATGAGTGAGTTTTGTTCTAAGATATGATCCTAATATATAGGCAGATGGTTTATAGAAACTAGTGTTTGGATTTGATGTAAATCCAATAGAGAATGTTGGTTCCTAATGATTTGGAACAAAAATTCGTGCAAATCACATCACATAAGTCAATCCATAGAACTTATGTTGAGTAATATGAAGAAGATATGTAGTAAATGAAAAGAGATAGTGGAAAAGCTTCTGATGTGATGTTCCCATGGATTTGAAGGATCCCTAAAAAGGGTTCCTTACTTGTATAGGAAAGGTAACTCACTCCTTAAATTTAAAAATTCAAATTTTGGTGGGAAGTGTTGTTCTTAAGTTTCTAAGGGTTTGTAAATCATTCTAAGATGTATAATGATCAGTGAACCTATTCTGAAGAACACAAAAAAAAAAAAAAAAACTAGAATCTATGAATCGGGATGAGTCGAAAAGTTTTAAGAAATTTATTGTTATACCTGCGGATCCAATTGACAAGGCGTGCGGATCCAAATTTTAGGATCCGTCAGATCCGCAGGTTAAAGAATTGCGGATCCAACGCTAACACATGGCGAATCCAAAATGAGGGATCCGCTAGATCCGTGGATCAAAACTACTAAAATGACACAGAGAGATGTGCATATTTGTCATTTTTCGACGAAAACCCAAAAATTCTCCTGGAGCATATCTATCTTCTAATATGTAATGAAAATCAATCAAATATGATAATACTAACACATGTTTGATCATAGATTAATCCGTTCATCAGAACTTACCTTATGAGGAGTTAAGCCAAACATAGACTTAAACTCGGAAAATTGATAACATCAAGTGTTATCGACCTACAATTTTTAGTTAGTTCAGATACACATCAAATATCATCATAACAAGTTAAGAAACACCATTATTAATACTACATTGTCTAATAATGTTTCAAGCCAAACACTCTTTTAACTCAACTTCTTCTTCAATTTCTTCATGTCCTTATGAAGCTTCATCACCCAACGTCCCAAATTCTTCACCATTCCTTTGATGTTGCGATATTCAGCTTATTCATTTGGGATTGGTGGAAGTTGGGTCAAGTACTCCGGAGGGGGAATCCTAGAGTTTGGCATTCCATCATCGTCACTCATGGATGATGATGATGATGATGATGTTTGATCACGAGGACGTTTGCCCTTGTCAACCGATACCCTAAAGTCGCTCAAAGGAACGAAGGTGCGGTCTATCTCATCATATTCAGGAACAAATGCTAAGGCATTTCTAGGAATGGGTGCAAACGCTCTAAAGAGACGGGTCAAAAGCATTCCATAAGGTAATGCCATGTTTCCTTGAATTGGAATATCGTCCATTCTCTTGGCGATATAGTAAGCAAGGTTGAAGGGTTGATGGGTTGACACATTATACATCATGTGGCAAAGACAAGCATTGATGTGATCACGGTTTCCTACCGTGCACATGACATTGGCCCTTAAGACGTCTTCCATTTTCCTAAATTCGGGTTTTAGTTCATTTAGCTCCATAGCAAATGGATCTCTAGGAACATTTTTCCCTCGATACAACCTTGTTGGGTTGTTCCTAGGTATGAAGAGATGCTGACGAATGATTTCTTTTGAAGTCAAGTGAGTGGCATATGGTGCCGTTCGTTCAAGATTTGACTCAAGAATAGTCAATGACCATTTATCAGAATAGACACTTGTTCCATGACTTGGAACTCCTATGACTTCTCCAAATTGATTTAATGGGATATTGTATTGATGTTCATTGACGCTAAAGCGAATGTTTATGTAACCTTGATCGTTTGACTATAGTTTGACACTAGCAAAGAATTCTAAAATGAATCGAGGAATTATTGGTTCATCGATATCTAGGAGGGAATCGAAGTGAATAGCTGCTAGTTGTTCCCTAAGATAGGTTCCTTCATAGAATGAGGGATCTACAAACCTACCCTCATGTACGTAGTGTTTTTCTAGAGCTTTGAAAATTTAAACTTGTTGTTCAGTGAGTCCTTTGGTTTTATGGTGTTTAGGTAGGTAGTTTATGGTGTGTTTGTGATCATAGTTGGTCGCGGGAGGCATGATTTTCCTAAACACAAAAGAATTATATAGTTTTAGTTGAAATTATCAAAAATGCGTGTATAGGTCTAGTGTGTGCCTACATGGGGACTATGTGGAGGTGCGGTTATCTCGACTCATTTAGATGCATGAAGATTTTGTTTATGCAAACTTTATGATAAAACGAGAGATAACCCAAACGCTCCTACTTCAATGTAGCTACATTTGAATGTACCCGAAAATACATATTAGTTATGTATTCTCTTTAGCATTCAAGAGACATTATGCAAGTGGTGTTTAAACAAAAGAAAACTAACGTTTTTATATTTGTATGAACAATGTTCAAAAACCATTTTTCCTAGTCGTGAGAAGATTTTATCAAAAATTTCTCATGGGGTTTTCGATGAATGATGATAGTGTACTACAAGATGCAATTCCTAACTAAGATAAACATGATTTGAAGTGTAATTCAGTAACTATGTTTCATGATTTTTCAAGGTTTATGCATATTCCCCAAGTTTTGATTTTGTGCATGAAATAGAAATCCTAGATACAAATCAGGAGTATAAACATGATAAGGATACTTACAGTGATGTTTGGAGCACAAATTTGTGGTTGAAAATAGCCTAAATTATGATTGTGGTGAAGTATGAAACGAATTCAGTAGGTGATAAGTTTTAGGAGAGTGATGAATAGTACTTGGTGTTGTTTATTATATAATAAAACAACCTGTGCATGTGACGGATCCGGCGGATCCAAAACAAAGGATCCGCCTTTGTTATCGTTTGGATCCGCGGGATCAGAACACGATTTTTGGTTTAGTGTTGAGTTTGGTTAAACTAAGATTTACGCTACTGTTTTATCTAATCACTATGTTCCATTAATCCTAATCCAAGTCTAAGGTAGTTGAAAGGTTCTCTTTAGAGAGGTTTTGTGAGGATGTCGGAAATGTTTTCCTCTAAGGAAACTTTCTCAATTGAGATGTTTCCCTTCTGAACATTGTCGCGTAGGAAATGATGACGTATTTCAATGTGTTTGGTTCTTGCGTGTTGGACCGTATTTTTGCTGAGGTCGATTGCTCCTTTGTTGTCACAAAGAATGGGGATGTCGTTGAGTTCAATTCCATAGTCAACGAGAGCTTGTTTCATCCATAGTGCTTGTTGACACGCCTTTCCTGCAGACACATACTCTGCCTCTGTTGTTGAGATTGCTAGGGCTGTTTGTTTCTTAGCGAACCATGAGGTGAGACAATGTCCTACAAAAGTACAAATACCGCTAGTACTTTTTCTATCAACATAGTCACCGGCATGGTCTGAGTCGGCATACACTATGGTTTCTATACCTGTTCCTTTGGGATACCATAATCCTAAATGTGTAGTGCCTTTAATGTACCTAAATATCCTTTTAACGGCTTCAAGATGGGATATTTTGGGATCTTCTTGAAACCGTGCACACAGACAAACACTAAACATAATATCCGGCCTACTAGCCATAAGATAGAGTAAACTACCAATCATTCCCCTATATTTAGTGCTATCTATGGATTCATTTTCTTCATCCTTTGTGAGTTTGGTTTCGGAGGACATGGGTGTTTTCATTGGTTTTGAGTCTTCAAGACCAAACTTCTTAAGCATATCTTTGATATACTTTGATTGGTTGAAGAATATCCCATCTTCTAATTGTTTAATTTGGAGACCTAAGAAAAAGGTTAGTTCCCCCATCATACTCATTTCAAACTCATCATGCATGATTTTTGAAAAATCGTTGCATAACTCTTGACAAGTTGAGCCGAATATAATGTCATCCACATATATCTGGACGATGATGATATGTGATCCCTTTTTTTTGGTGAAGAGAGTATTGTCTACTAGGCCCATGGTATACTTACGGTCAACTAGGAAGGTCTTAAGTCGATCATACCAAGCTTTTGGTGCTTGCTTAAGTCCGTATAATGCTTTCTTAAGTTTGTAGACATGATTTGGTTTTTCAAAATCGGCAAAGCCGGGAGGTTGTGCAACATATACTTCTTCATTTATAAATCCGTTTAAAAAGGAACTTTTGACATCCATTTGAAATAATTTAAAATCATGTGCACATGCATATGCAAGTAGTATCCTAATAGACTCTAGTCTAGCTACGGGTGCAAATGTCTCATCGTAATCTATACCTTCTTGTTGATTGTAGCCTTGAGCTACTAGCCTTGCTTTGTTTCTAGATACTATGCCATTTTCATACATTTTATTTCTAAATACCCATTTTGTACCAATTATGGTTTTATTTTTAGGTTGTGGAACTAATGTCCAAACATCATTTCTAATAAATTGGTTTAATTCCTCTTGCATAGCAATAACCCATGATTCATCCTTTAAAGCCTCGTTTATATTTTTAGGCTCAACTGTTGAAACAAAACAAAAGTAATTACTTTCATTTTGAGCTTGAGATCTTAATGTTCTTTCATTAAGTTTTCCGATGACGTTTTCTAATGGATGACTTTTAGATTCTTTAATGTTGATAATTTATTTATTTTCTGGTTCATCCTCTAAATTTTCAACCATTTGGTCTTCAACTAAGTCATCATCTACCAAAGGTGATGTCTTAGAAGGAGGTGGACTTTCATCGAATGTTATGTTCAATGATTCCTCGACTCTTGAGGTTTCTTTGTTCAACACTATGTATGCTTTACTATTTTGCGAATACCCGAGAAACACACCTTCATACGACTTTGGGTCGAACTTGGTGAGATAATCTTTTGTGTTAAGAATGAAGCATTTGCTTCCAAAAACTCTAAAATACCCTAAAGTAGGCTTTTTGCCTCTATATAACTCATATGGAGTTTTTCCTAAAAATGGTCTAATTAGAACTCGATTTAGAATATATGTAGATGTATCTACAGCGTGACACCAAAACTTTTGAGGTATGTTTTGTTCATTTAACATAGTTCTACTCATTTCTTGAATTGTCCTATTTTTCCGTTCTACTACACCATTAGATTGTGGAGTTCGGGGAGCCGAGAAATTATGTGTTATTCCATTATTATCACAAAAAGTTTCAAATTGGAGTTCGTTGTCAAATTCTCGCCCATGATCGTTTCTAATAGATACTATGTTACTTCCTATTTGATTTTGAATTTTCTTGCTTAGAATTTCAAATTTATCAAAGGCCTCATTTTTGGTTTTCAAAAATTTAGTCCACGTATATCTAGAGTAATCATCTACTATAACTAAAGTGTAAAAATTTCCTCCATAACTTTGTATAGTCGACGGGCCAAACAAATCTATATGCAATAATTCTAGACACCTAGATGTAGATACCATGTTTTTAGCCTTATGGCTATTATGCACTTGTTTCCCAATTTTGCAAGCATCACAGAAGTGTTGGTCATATTTCAACTTGGGTAGGTTCCTAACGAGTTCCTTAGAAGATAAGGATTGAATAAGCCTCATATTGGCATGACCTAAACGTCGATGCCATAGGGTAGAGTTTTCGTCCAGAGATGTAAGACAAAGCTTGTCTTTAGGCGTTTTATCTAATTTCATAACATATACGTTATTCTTTAAAACACCTCTTCCTACGGTTATGCCGTCTTTAAGTATTTTACTTCCATTTTCACTGAAAAGGACGTTATACTTTTTGCGACATAATTGACTTATACTAAGCAAGTTAAATCCTAAATTATCTACATGAGCAACATCATCAATAGAGAGAGAGTCATGAGAGATCGTACCTTTTCCAATGATTTTACTTTTAAGTTTGCTACTGAATGTGACATTACCTCCGTCGTATACTTGGTAAGTAGAGAAAAGGTTTTTGTTTCCCGTCATATGTCTTGAACACCCACTATCTTTGATCCACTCATCAGGTTCTAGATCAACCTTTAAGCATACCTAAGATCAAGAAAGACTCAAGCGTTTGGTCCCCAATATCTCATGGGTCCATTTGGGTTAAACATAACATTATCATGGTTTATGTACGGAAATGGAGGATAGTTGTTCCATGACATGTAATTGGGACCTTGGAAGTTTCTAGGCATGTTTTGGTTCCAATTATTTTGATAATGATGTTGTGAGTTAACATTATTCTTAGGAGAAGGGTGTTTGGGAAACCTAGTCTGAGGTCTCTGTTGAGTTGTTTTAACTCTATACTCATTCCTAGCTTGACCTCTTCCTACAGAAACAGCTGGTTTTAGCTTGTTGTTAGTTATACTAGTGCTAGGTTTTCTAGTGACCTTAACGAATTCAGTACGGTTCATTTTGAGATCCTTCTGTTCAGCTTCTGTACCCGCGGATCCCTTGGGTACAACTGGCGGATCCAAAACTTTGGATCCGTCGGATCCGTGGGCTTCTGACATAGTTGAAACAGTTTCTTTTTCATTCACAGTTTGTTTCTTAAAGTCACCTAAGGTTCCTTGTTTCATAAAACCTAGTCCGGTTTTATCATGAGGAAGTTTTTGCATCTTCATTATCTCATCTGCACAACTTATGTTTTTATCAAACTTTTTAAACTTAGACTTTTGCTTAATGAGATCTTCCTGAGTGGTTTTTCGTACATCTAATTCTAATTTTAGTTCTTGACAAGAGACACATGTATCTTTACTATTTTTGCCTTTTTCCATTCATATCTCTTTTTCTTTAAGCCAATACACTTCATTTTCTAAAAGTGTTGTTTTAGTTTTCAAGAATTTGTTTTTGTTGATGATTTTTAATGTTATATCACATAGTTTGTTATATTCTACTTCTAAGGTTTCATCATCTATAGAGGAGTATGAGTCAGAATGTACCTCTTTTGTGTCATGAGCCATAAGGGCAACTTCGTTGTTCTTATGCTCATCATCATCTCCTTCACTATCACTCCAAGCTCCACTAACAATTGCTTTTTGAGACTTGTTCTTTGGAGGCTTTGGACAATCACCTATAAAGTGACCAGAATCTCCACATCTATAACACTTCCTTTCTAACTTGCCTTTTCTATCATCACGGTCTTTACGAAGGGATTTCTTTTCTTCACGAGGTGGTCTTACGAACTTTCCTCGTCTCCTGAAGAATTTCTTGAAATCTCTTACGGCCATGGCATATTCTTCTCTTCACTACTAGAACAAGATTCTTCATCATCACTTGACTCAGCTCTAGCTTTCAAAGCAATGGACTTCATTTTCTCCTTCTTGCCTTTAACTATTTCTGAATCTTTTTCCATCACCATTTCGTGAACTTTGAGATTTCCTATAGCTCATCTAGTGTCATGCTTGAATGATCCTTGGATTCTTCAATAGCAGTCACTTTTGCTCTCCACTTTGGGTGGAGTGCTCTTAGAAATTTCCTGACAAAATTCTTACTAGAAAAAGATTCGTCAAGTGCTTTAAGTGATGTAATAATAGTATTAAACCTAGCAAACGCACTATCAATGATCTCATCTTCAGAGATAACAAATTGTTCATATTGTTGAACAAGAAGATCAATTTTGTTATCTTTGACTTGTGAGTTTCCTTGATGAGTGACAATTAGAGATTGCCAAATATCTTTAGCCGTTTTACACATAAAAACTCTTTCATATTCTTTCTTAGGTAAAACATTGTAAAGCATCATTTTGGCTTCATTATTTTTGGCAATCAACTTCTTTTGCTCATCACTGTGACGAGTAAGAGAAGTTTCTACATCCCGACCACCCGAAATATCATCACTTATGGCCTTGTAATCACCCTCAACAATTATAAACCATAGATCAATATCCTTTGACTTCACATAAGTCTCAAAGCGATTTTTCCAATAAATAAAACAATTAGGTTCGAATAGAGGTGGTCTTTGCATAGATTGCCCTTCTTTAAAGTTTTTAAAATCCATGGATCGTTTTAAGTTTTAAAATACAATATATTTTAAAAATCTTAAGTAACGTAGCGCTCTGATACCAATTGTGGAAAACTAGAAGGGGGGTTGAATAGTTTTACCGTTTTAAAATTAATTCACTTTGTTATTTTATGTTATTTCAAAGGAAACAAATATTCACACAACAATTATATATATAAAATATATAATATATATATATATATATATATATATGAGAAGTAAAGAGAGGAAAGATCAAACCACACAACACGGATGTTTATAGTGGTTCGGCTACAAGGACTCTCTTCCTTGCCCTACTCCACTCCTCGAGCCTCTAACTCGAGAGTTATCCTTTACTAAGAAACAAACTCTCTTCTAGGTGGAGAAAACCTTTACACGTCGCTTACTTCCTTTTCCGGTACTAAGCTAAACACCGGGTTCTATTACAAGGTAGAACCAACCTTACGTCGCCTATACAATTACCAACACTAAGCTAGATGTCGAGTTCTTTGCAAGGGTACAACCACTCCCGTTTGGTTCTTTCACAAGGGTACAACCACTCCCTACACTCTTTGTGTTTTGAGGACTAAAACACTAACCACACTCACTGAGATAAATGATACAAGTAATGATGTGTGAACTACAACTATATCACACAGTAACTATGCTAAAGGTTTACACGTCTGTGTTGAACCTTGATGCTTAATCTCCCTTGCTACAAAAGGAAAAATCAATGAAATGAATGAATGATAAATGTTAGATGATATGTAAATGAATGAGTATGAATGTTAGGCTCTATGAGTGATGGTGTGTCCAAATGATTAGCTTGCTATTTATAGGCAAGCTGATAAACAGCCGGCGGATCCCAAAAAAGGGATCCGTCCTTTATGTCGATTGGATCCGCCAACTTGACAGCAACATGACAGCTAATAGTTTTGGAAATCTTTCCAAATCCAGCTGTATCCTCCTCACCCTTGTCATGTCATATCAAAATCTTCCAAAGTCAACTATCTTGCTTGAAGATCTAGCCAATATATTATGTATGATGCATGCCATGATGTCATTGTATCATTTTAAAGATAAAGTTTCCTTTTAAGGAAATAAACTAGTAGATGTGTAAAATGTAATTCTAAGTAAACTTGTGAAATGTAAAATGTGTTTTAAAGAGACTTTAGCTAGCATTTATAATTTGCTAAAGGATATACTTTGTAATTGTCATTAACAAAACTAAGTAAAGATCGTAAAATATAAATAACGTTTTTAGGACGATATTTGTATTAACAAGATTTTTCAATCGAAGTCATTCATCAACTTAGGAAATCTGAGGTAGTAAGACTCGATAGACACTCCTGGAATGGATGTAAACTGATTAAATTTCTATAGAAGATGAGCTTAATTCTCTTGAATTCCAACCTCGGTTCCCTGCATCTGCCTTTGAACCCTTAACCATATCTAATCCACACTTTCACAGCTATCCATGGTCTCACAGAATGGCTTGATCATCAGCTAGAATTTGTGTAGCTTCATCTTCAGACAGTTCTTCTTCAGTTTGTAGTTGGATAAATGGAAGTATTGGGTGGTATGGGTTGCATTACCAGGGTCTTCGATCTCCTTGAACTGGTATGGACCACTAAGAATTGACCTAACCAATAGTTTACTATTAGGTTTACTTTTAGCATATCAGATGATACGACTCGACCACTGTATGTAACTATCTCGAGATAGCATGGGAAGACAACTCTCTGAACAAGCAGCAAAGATGTCTTGTTGAGTTGTCATTGATTGAGTGTGAAAAACTTTATTTTGGATATGTGAAAGGATATTGGTGGGATGATTAAGTGAAAGTAAAGTTCTCGTTTCTAATGTTCTCAGTTTGACTGAAAATGTTTTTAGTTTGATGTTTAAAGGTTCTCTGTACGGTTTTTTAAAGTTCTTGGTGTGATGAAGGTTCTCGGTTCCAAGTAATGTAAGTTCTCAGTGTTGATGTAAAGTTTTGAGTTGATTTTTTTAGTAGTTCTCAAAAGTTCTCAGTTCTTGATGCTTAATAGTTCTCGGTATGGACAAGAGTTCTCAGTAAGACAAAATTCAAAGTTCTCAGTAAGATGATGTGTACCAAAATTTTCTAAGATCTATCGAATTTTTTTCCAAATCGAATACTTTCTTTAATGTATAATTCTAAACTGAAAACGTTTAACTACTGAATACTTTTGCTACCGAATAATATAATAATACCGAAAACTTGCTACCGAAAAAATTTATAAGCTACCGAGAAATTTTAAACTACTGAATACTTTTAACTACCGAAAACTTATGTATTTTCCTAAATTCTCAGGATGTACCAAGAATTTTAAATGTATCGAATACTTTCTAATTAAACGGAATACTTAAAAAAAATAAAATAAAAAATAAAAGATATGTAACTTTTATCTAAAACTCACCCAAAACTTCTTATCTAATGTTTTTCTAAACCAAATTTGTTCTGATAGATGTTATTAACGAGGGATGTAACCCGCGCGTTGCTGCGGGATGTTTTGTTATGTAAGGTATGAATAAGAGATAAGAATTGTATAAGCTATTAAGAAAAGATGATATAAGATAGCATAAAGTTTTTTTAACATACATAAGTTTTTTTGTTTAGGAATGCCAATGTTGTACAAAAAATAATAGACAAACCCATATGCAAATGCAACTGCATGGTACATGTGTTACAAAAGATGGCTGGTTTAGCAGTTATAGATGTTTTTAGACAAATTTGCACAGGTGGTGCGCAAATATATTTGAAAACATACTGATGATTACTAAGTGGTGCAATAAGTTTTAGTATTTACAAAAGGCTGATGTTGGCTGGTCAAATGACTTTTTTATCTTCATTTAGACTTCTTTCTTTGAACAACTCTTGGTTTCAGCTGCTGTTGTGGTGATTGTTCTGCTGTTGCTGCAAAAATCAAAATAATTAGTTTATGAGATAACAATGAGGTGTAATTTAGAGTGAGGAAAAGTAATCATGAGATATTTGAATAATGAAATAGGTTTTTATGTTTTTTATATTTTAAATGGCATTCTGATTCAAAAAAAACAATTGGTACTCTATTATTTGTGGCAATTTTTAAAGACTGCAGGCTAATTATTTGTGGCTATTTTGGATGGTAGCATAGTTGAACAGAAGACATTGCAAGTAGAACAGGCACAGCTAATATGAATGCCTATAATGGATGCAAAAAGGGTGCTGTTCTAACAGTTATCCTATGCTAACAGGTCACGGGATTTTTTTTTTTTTTGAGTTTTGGTGTCTATTTAAGACAGTGCTGCTTAAAATTTTTTTTTGGTAAGGGAGTTTTCTCATTTGCATAGAAAAGCAAGAAGGCAGAATGTCTAGACACCCTAGGTTATGCGCAGAAAACGGCCGAGTTTCTTAGACAGGAACAGGCAAAAGATGATCAAAAGGTCATGCAAATGCAAATACTATAAGTTGAGCTAGAGCTGAATGCTCGTAATAAGGATATCTTTATTAAAAAACTTAAGGGTGTTTTAGATTTCTCGGCATAATCTATTTTGTTTCCTGTATTTTAAATTTTGCTACTGTCTTTAAGTTTAGTGTCAGTTATGGTGTCATAGTGTTTGTGACATGTGTGTAATATATTCTGGAGTCTACATGGTAAATAAATTTTGTAAAATACCTTTGTGTTTCTTCACAGGTGTTGTCTGATCTTGGAATAATTGTTTTTTCACCAGTCTTGATTTGGTTTGTTCTGGCGTATCTTCAGATGGATATGCTTGTTGGTCAGCTTGATTTGTTATAAGCATGGGTGTTGGCGGTGTCCTTAGTTTTATTAAAAAAAAAGGGGAAAAATAGGTAATATTTATATTTACAAATGCTTTCTTTAAATAAGATATGCTAATAAAACAAAAGGCGGTACCTGGGTTTTCTTGCACAGGTGTTGACTGCATACCTAGTTTTCATAAAACATAATAGTTAACATTTACATTTGCAAAAAGTATATTTAAATAAGAGGGGTTGGTCAGATAATTTTGAGAACCTGAGCTTGCATTCATCAGTGGTGTTTTTTGAGTCGTTTGTTTGTCTTTTTGAAAACCTTATCTAAAGTGAAATCCACTGATCTGCCTGTTTGATTGTAATGAAACAGGAAAATATTATTTTGTCCTTCTGCTGCAAAGATTTCTGCTGGTATTTGTTGAAGGTCTGCCACTGTGTGCATTGAAATCAACTCTGAGCATGAAAACCCTACTATGTCGTCAGCAGCAGGGGTGAAGAAAGTAATTGGAGTAGTTGCAGATTGGTCTGTGATAAAACCTTTGAAATTATACCTGTGTATAACGAAGAAAGTAAAAGGATCATTTAATGTTTGCTATTTTCTTTAGGTTGTGTAAATGTGAGTTACAGCATTATTTACCTATAGCATGCCTGCTCTTGCTTTCCATGATCTAAGCAGCGATAGATTCCATCTTCTTCCCTAACTTTTAAAAGGCATTTATTGCAAGATATGTAGAACCAGTCTCTGTTGATGTTGATGCTGGTTATTGTTGCTTCAGCAGTGAATCTAACGGCCTAAGAAATATTGCATGTAGTGTGATGTACTAGGGAAAATTTAATTAAAAATTTGGTGTAAATTTCAGTAAATATACCTTGTATGCTTCTGGATTTTGATCCAAAAGTGTTTTCAATGGAAATCGGTTTCTCAACATTTCTTTTTGAGCATCTTCATATGCTGTTATGCAGATGCGTAGCAGCGGAGCTGCATTGTGTTTGTCTCTGTACCTGGCATAATTTAGAAAGTTACAATGAATTTGTTTTAAGCAGTTGGTATGTCAATATGTAGGAATTTAGTTTTGTTTGTTAATAGATTCTTACTGTTGTCGTGCTTCTTCAGCCTCTGGTATGTTTGGGTTTAGGTAAAAGTGTGTTGCTGATGTCGCTGTTAACTGATAATCTGCGACACAAATATTTGCAAATGCATGTGTAATTAATTATTAATATAGATGTGTAAGGTAAGGTATGAATACAACACCTCTAAAGCGTGTGACGCGGCAAGAGCTGACTGCAATTATAACAGGTTGTTCCATCTCTTCAAGTCTAGTTTGCTCAAAATTTTGGGCCACCGCATCCCACAGTGTCAACTCAATAACATTACCGTTGTTAACATAAGTAAAGTGCTATTGAATAATGAATAGATTCTTCACAAAAAAATGATTAATTTCTTTAATGTTACATGCCTTTGGTTTTCGATGTTAAGTTTTCTGTACACGGTCTTATCTTGGTTGGCATTTTGCTTGTGCTTTAATGGTCCGACTGATCTTAGGCACCCAATATAATCTGCAATGAAATATGTATCATGGTTTGTAAATTTTGCTTTGCGCAGAAAAATTAAGGTTCAGAGCATGACCTGTGAGCATTGGGTATTGGATTTTCCCTGTTGCATCTTCTGTTGGCACTTTGGATTGAAGGTGGTTGTATGACACAAATTTAAAATAGTGGTGTGGAATGTTTGGTGCTGTTATAGGGGTGAATTTCGTGATTCTCCCAAAGCGCAGAGCTGTTCTGTTATCAACTGTCTGCTGGTATGCACTGGCGGGTTCACACATGAAATCTGAAATTCTGTAGGTGGATCCAAGTTTAATTTTTGGGTCAAAATAATCAATTTCTTTGACATTCATGTTTGCCTGTATAGCATTGCCCTGTTTATATAAATGCGTCGGTATTAAAAGTGAAGGAACTAATATGTATTGTTTACATAACATGAAGGTTGACATACCTCTTCATCTATCAATATGCAGCAGAACGCAGTTTCATTTTTTTTAGGGGAGAATTCACCTCTAGCTTTCTTTGAATAGGTCACCGAAATCCATTTTCTATATACCCTAACTTCAATGACCTTGTCATGAGAGTTGGGGTGTAACTCAGCAATTACTGCAATCTCTGTGGGATAGCTGGTTTCAATGATTGCATGTTCCAACACATGCTCGACCTCAGATACTGTACCGCTGCTATTTGCAACCATTTTTTGCACAGATGTATGCTGTTTGTCACTGCTTGCAGGGTCTGCCATTTAACTGTAAGTATATAATAAATGATAGTGAGTTATAATGGAAAAACGGTAAGAAACGAAGATGGTAAGATGAATAAGGTAAAAAATAATGCAATGGCACATGCTATATAAGATAGGCTTGTAGAAAATGTACCTGTATTTCTAAGTTGCGTTATAAAGAAAAAAAGGGTAACAAAAGAAGATGGCAAGACCAATCAGCTAAAAAAGAATGGAACAGCAAGTGGTATATAAGACAGGTTTTTACAAAATGTATTTGCATTTTGCTATTTTTGTGATACCTTTATGAAGTAATGAATAATTGACATGTAGTTGTGAGGCCATATTTAACAATGTTAATAACAAAATTAAAAAAATAATAATAATTGGAAAAAGGGGGAAAAAAACAAAAAAAAAAAAAAAGGAAAAAACCAAAAAAAAAAAAAAAAGACAGAAAGAAAAATATCTGAGTATGACTCTGCGATGCAAAAATGACTATGAACGTCCTATATTTGTCAAAAAGTCTTTATAAACTATATTTTTAGTTTCGTTTGGTCTTCTATTGTCTTGCTGTTTCATGAGAATTTTCAAACCATGAGGAGATGTAGCTCTAGAAAGAGCAACATATAACTGCTCATGCCCAAAAACTAGCTGCGGAAGGTAAACACCAATTTTGTTAAGTGATTGCCCTTGACTTTTGTTGATTGTCATTGCATAACAGTTTTTTATTGGGAATTGGTTGCGCTTGAAAGAGAAGGGAAGATTTGGATCTTTATGAACCAAAGGTATCCTGTGTATGAACACCTTTTCACCGAATCTTGTGCCTGTGATGGTTTGCACTTCAATAAGCCTTGACATAAGTTGTGTGACTATCATTCATGTCCCATTGCATAAACCGCCTGCTAAACTAACATTTCTTAAAAGCATCACAGGTGCTCCAACTTTAAGATGGAGTTGATGTGGCAGAAATCATGATAAGTTAAATGTGTTTAGATATTCAGCAGGATACAACATCTCAGTTTCAGCAGCAGAACTGTTGATTGGAATAGCCATATCATGGCTTGCATAACTTGTAACTTCACCTTCAAATATTGATAAAACCTGTGTGTTAATAATGTCTGCAGTCTCATTTTTTGGACAAACAATAGCTTTTTGCTGCAGAGTGATTGATGAAGGTGTTCAGAGTGTGGGTTGGTCATAGATAAAATCTATCAGCTTTGCCAAACCTTCTGTGCTGTCTTCTATACAATACCTATATGGAATTTCAACCCATGATGTATTTTTGCTATCTTGTTCGTCAGGTTCTCCGAGCTTCCCATCACCAATATCAAGAAGCCAAGCTGCAAAAGAGTGGGCCAAGTTCTGTTCTTCTAAGCTAATTCCTGATCGAAATAGCCTCATGTTCTCCTTCAATGTCATTAGCTTAAAATGTGGCCAGAGGTGAGAGCTTGCAAAAGAAGACAGAACTATTTCCATTTTTGGAGCACCCTTCTTGACAAGGAGCGTTTGCCGAAAATCACCTCCTAAAATAACTGTTTTCCCACCAAAAAGAACGTCTTATGCATCTAGTATGTCTTTAAGCGTCCTATCTAATGCCTCAAAGCAGCGCCGATCATTCATAGGTGCCTCATCCCAAATGATCAAATTTGTTTCAGCTAACAGGTTTCCAATGTGAGTATTTTTTTTAACTCTACAAAGTGACTCATCTGTGAGTTCTAGAGGCAGTTTAAATCTTGAATGTGCGGTCCTTCCTGATGGAAGGAGTAGGGAAGCAATACCAGAAGAAGCGACTGCAAGCACAATGTTACCTTCAGATCGTAAAGCACTAATAATAGCTTTCCACAAAAAGGTTTTACCAGTTCCTCCATGGCCATACACAAATATCAATTCTTACCTACCTCTTGCAAACGCATTTAGAATGAGCTCATAAATTCTTCTTTGGTGAGCATTTAACTTAGGGAATCAACCTTTTCTTGTGCCAACAATGCTCTATTGTAATTCTTTTCTTCCATCAGCAACCGATTCTTCAATTGATCAAGCAGGTCTTTTGGAGGTGGCTGCAAACCATAATCCTTGACCGACTTACCACAGCTGGTTAGCAGTATCTGTAGCTCATATAATATGTAACCTTGTAATTCATCATCATTCACATAGTAGTTAGGAATCCTAACAGATTGTGAAACAATGGTCGGAATATCATGGCCCATTTGATGCCAATATTTATTCCAAAGGTGGACTGGATTTGCTACTTCGCAATGAGTAAGGATTTGAGCAAAAACAAACCTTAGTTCTGGTGAAGTTGCTGAAATACATGCTTCTTCAAGGGTTGTATCCCACTCTTTATCATCACCAAGTAAACCCAGAGCGTGACATGCAGCTCGATATGTAGGATATACAACTCGGTTAACTGTTCGGACATCTGCATAGCTTTTACAGCCTCGCTGATGACATAGCAACATTCAAAAGTAAAAAAGCTCTCCTAAACTTGGATGCACATGTGCAAGACGGCCAACAGAGTACTTGGCAATCTTTCTTTTCGACCACGATCTACTGTGTGCATACCACACAAACTGTGATGGGAACTCTAGATAAGTCAAATGGCGACCATCTACGTTCTCATTGTTGTAAGCAAACCATTCTGTCAATGTGGTCATCTTCTTATCTGGACGGTTGACAACTGATTCTAAATTTTCATGTGCTCGAAAGGTCATATGTTGCATGTCTTCAAGGTGGACTGAAAGTATTTGGACAGCTGGCTCTCTACTGTGTATTTCAAATTTAAGGATTCTCCACCAGGCTTCATGAGGAAATATGAAACGACCGTCAACAAAATTTTGGATTTCATCAATGCTTGATTGTCGTTGGACTGCAGAGGTAGCTGCATCACCTATAGATCTGTTGACGTGTGCAAATATCCGGTCCGTCCCTTTTGATATGTACTTTAACAGGTATTTTATTAGCATGCTCCACCCACAATATTCAACATTTATATGAGCAGAAAATGCTAAGCATAAAGTCCGGTTATATGGAACGACGTAGCTGGTGTCAAGTTTGACCTGGTGTTTAGTAACTGCAGTCTTTGTCTGCCTTCTTCTATAATGCACCCGTCCTTCAGCATCAAAAAAGGTCTCATTGTTGTATTTCTTTGGAAATTTTTTTGTGCAAAGGTCGCCTTGCATACACGGCGCACCCAGATTTGCTTTGCCACATGGGCCATGCATCATCATTTCAGAAACAATTTTGTACCCATGAGGATCGACAGCTGGGTCTGGCAGCTCGGCTGAAATATATTGGTCAACGTCTTGAGCATTTTGAATTTTTTGTGATGGAGAGACCCAAACCAGCGTGTGACAATGTGGTAACCCACGCTTTTGGAACTCAACAGTGTACAAAAATGCATATTAAACAATATGGAAATTAAAAATTGGTCAATAGGCCTGTACATTACATGGTATATCTGCTGACAGTGTAAATCTGAATAGAACATAAAGTAAAAAAAAATTAACCACAAAAGATATGCATACCTCCTGTGATATGTCCGAAAGTTTGCTTATCTCTAAGAAACTTGACAAATGCTTTAATCTTTTGCTCAAAAACCCTACACACCACATCTGCTCTATCTGATGCACTCAAATGAGGAAACAATGCCATGTATCGCTGTATTTCAGGCCAATTCACATTACATGTGAAGGTTATAAAAAACTGCGGATTACCAAGGACACGACAAATTGCCAATGCATCCAGATAATGGCTATACATATATCTAGGACCCCCAGTGAACGAAGATGGCAAAATTATTCGCGAACCGACTTCTGAACCATCACGATCACCTCTTGAAATTGCATCGTAAAGGCCTGACAAATATTCTCCTCGGATATCATTTTGATGCGTTCTATAGAAATCCATTCTATTCTGTTCTATACAACAATAAACAGTAACAACACACTGTTGTAAAAGACGCCCTACCCGGAAGATTAAATCATACTGCTCATGTCTTGGGTGCAGCTGGTATGTGTAAAACGCATTCATTGAAACGGGTTTGGTCCTACCGGTCAGTTCTGCAGCTTTTAATCTTAACTGTGTATGAAATCCTGGCTGACCATAAATGAAAATGAGTGGGAACTGTAATGACATGTATGATTGATGAAGCTTGTTTATCCTTTGCGGCACCCCACCTTTTAATTCAATTATAACATCATAATCTGCTTCGGTCGTTGGACCATTGTCAAACACTATGGCTCCTAAAGCATCAGATGTCGGCAACTCATAACGGCGCGCACCTCTACCACCATATAGCCGAACCTTAAAGTCAGGAACATCAGCCTCAGCACATTTGTCCCGTGCAGTTCTGAACAGGCGCACCAGCTCATTGTGATCATCTAAAAAGTGGATGAGTCCTTGAACAACTTGTGGATCTATCGCAGATGTATTAGATCCTTCAAAATGGGCCATTCTGTTTTCCACTTCATTACGCGTATCATAGATATACAACTGTAAGAAGCAGGGCGAATCATTGGGAGCAGGACACAGGGAACCAATCCAATGATATATCTGACCCGAAACTTTAAAAACATACGGACCTCTTCCTTCATTAATTATATTGTCAATCTTGGCGCCAAATGAAGTCATGGCAAACCTTTGATTGTAAGCTCTTATATTCTGCATAAAATTGTTGTCTTCAAGAAGTTCCCTCATATATGCAGGTGGCCGAATCTCGGGATCCATGAAAACTTTACCACCTCTGCAGCACAAATGATATTCAGGCTGACCATTGTTGGAACGACCTTTAAGCCGTTCGTTAAGCCAAAACATGGCTTTGCAATGCCGGCACCGCTGGTCAGAATCGCCTAAATCTTGATAGGTGACCGGCGTGTCTATACCAACTGAAAGAAAAAGGGTTAATCAAAACACTGCAATCAAGTTAATTGAATGAAAAGGAAGCTGGTGGAAAAGGAATCTTTGATGGTTACCTCTAATTGCATCAGAAGGTGGTTGTTGAACAGGATTATCAACATCATCAATGAAATGAGGACGGGAAGAACATTGCCGAACATTCCTTGAGGTGCCAGCAGATGTTGTTTTACTCTTTTTATTTTTTTTTGTAAAAACCTATTGCCATTAACGCTAGTTGATTTTCATTTACGATTTATATCAGGACCTATTTTACATATAAAAAGATTCTATTAATATAGTCAAACATAATACAAAAAGCTCACATACTATTACAAAAGATAGGAGAGAAGCTGACCTCCATTTGCAGAGAAAGACGATTCGAAGTCTAGACTATCAGATGCAATAGAGGAGTCATGCTGGCCGTTACTTGTCGAAGACTGTAGCCGCAATGACCGTCTGTGTGATTCATTTTTTTCAACTGAGTTTTTTCCAGCACTCTAGTTACTATTATTGGGAGTTGATTGGTTAATAGCATTTGAGTCCATTCCTACAGGGTTGCCGCATGTTTGGCAGAAGGTCTTAAAATCGCATGCTTAATAAAGTAATTATTACCTTCACTTCCATGAGACGATGATTCAATATGAGGAGCTTCCAACGAAACAGAACACGTACGATCATGTGGGCAAACCCCTGTATGTTATGAGAACATGTAAGAAACTAATTTGGTAAAAACCAAAGTATCATATAACTGTGAGGCAAACCTTCCTTACCAGCAATTGATTGGCGTAGAGCATCTGGACGGGTGCCTATTTTGAAAGAAAAAAGAAACCCATTAATATAGTCAAATAATATAGTAAAATCTGTTAGGAGGAACTCGCATGGTATAACAGAAAACAACACCAGAAGCTACCTCCATTTGCACGCGAACCTGATCTGGACTCAGCATGATCAGACGTGATAGACTGGTGACATTGGCCATCAGGTACTGAAGACCGTAAGCGCAAAGATCGCCTGCATGATTCATTGCTTTCGGTGGATTTTGGTTGGACACACGCGTCACAATCATTCGAAGGTGATTTGCTAACAGCATGCGGCTGAATGCCTGAAGCAGAAACGGATGTTACCAACAAAGTTCCTAAATGGTCTGTGTAACAAAAAAAGTGTTCGTGCAGTAGTGGCCTAAGACTATAATAATAAAGTAATTCGTGGTGAAGGAATAAAGCATAAAAGAGTGGTTTAATCAACCTTCAAAATCAACACCAGCAGGATGATTTGTAGCTACACTTGGACAGGAGAATGAAGATCCTGCTAAAGCAGCAGCATCAACAGGATCAGTACAAATGGGAGCCACATCCGCCGGGAAGTTTTCCCCACCCCTTGTGCGTTTACACATAGGTGTGCCTGCATTTTTTAACACATACATAAAGATGGACGTTAACTTTTGCCACGATAAAAAGGGGAAAAAAACCACTGTAAAGAAAGACTGACCAATCTGGGGATTCGTATTACAACGTTTCATACGACGGCTGCTAAAGAAAGTGCTGCTACTTAAAATAGCGATGGGTGGCACATGCACGGCGGCTTCACAACAACGGCGTTCATGCCGAAGTTCCCGGGTTGTAAGGCACATAGTTCCTACCAAAATTGCATCTGGATGAAAAGACAAAAACATGAACATAAACTCTATAAAAATTCTAGCAACTATATGAAACAAACTAACCTTCGGAAGCACCAACACTTAATGTCAAGGGAGGTACGACATCATGTTCAGTCTGACCTTCCCACGCAGAGTTGGCGCAACCATCTACAGCCATCTCGTTATTTATTTTTGGGTTTCCCAAAATTGGCTTTCTTATATTTTGGGCATGAGGTGTAGCATTTGGTTTTATTGTAGCATTTTTTTTCATACTCACAAACAGCAAGACAAAGATAGAAGAACCAACAAAAAAAAGATAACCCAAAAACAATGACAAACACTTTATAAGTAAAAACCATGAGTAACAACAACATTTTTAAACAGTGATTCACAAACGTATGAAGCCAATGTCAGGAAAAGAAGACAAAAGAAGTTAGAGATGACTATTAAAAAAAACACACTGATAGAAAACAGGGAACAAATTATCGCAAGAGAACCTAAAATAGCAATTCCTATAATTGGCAGAAAACCCTAAACAAAATAGACTATCATAAATGTGTCACAAAAAAAATTAACCAACAACCATAATAAATACTCTACAGGACATAAAGAAAGGCAGTTATATCCATTATTAAATGCAAACTCAGCTTAATTGACATGCAGAGGCAGGTTAAATGAGATGATAAAATTAACAACAACAACACAACAACAACAGAAACAACCAAACATACTAAAAAAAAACAGAACCTACAATGAATGCCCGAAAACGCTTCTAACACACAATCAAAGCACCCGTTTTTTTTTTTTTTTTTTTTTTTTTTTTTTCAGAAAAAATGGCAGAACACCTAAATCAGATCCAAAAGTGTGGATATAAGCAACCTAATGACTGTAGCAACAACAAATGGCGTAAAAAGAACCACAAAATTAAAAAATTAATAAAGATACTATTCATGTAACTGTACACCCCCTCACAGAGCACTGTAGTTGCAAAATAACCCATAAACTCATATCGGGAAAGGAAAAAGAACCGCCGGGTAAAGATACCGGGAATAACCATTCCGGATCTCAAGGAAAATGAAGGAATGTGAGTGAAGGGCAACAGTTCGATGACCCAAGAGCAACCCAATGCCTAACCCAAACCCGGGCTCAAACGGGTAGAAACAAAATTTCGGGCGGGTCGCGCCATAAATGTATAATAGATATAATATGACCTAAGATATCATAAAAACAACAACTTTAACAATTTTAACCGCTATATCTTAAATTTGATCTATAAATTTCTTGGTATCACTTTTACCCACGAATATGAATTAAAATCACTATCTAGAGTACGTTTTGAGCTATGAAATCAACCCAATATCATCATGTGGCTCTGATATCAATTGTAGGATCTCATTTGGTATCAAGATTCACATTTAGATTTATATTTTGTGTATAAAGAGAGAAGGATTTAAAGAGAGAAATTTGGAGAGCAAAAACCAAAACACATACCAGTGTATGTTAATTATGACAAACTCCCACACCCTCCCAACAAGGTAGAAGGGGTATTTATACATCTATACAAGGCTTTGTTGGGCCGTATGGTTGATCGAGAATCGGGCTAAACCCATTAAGGGTTCTCGGTTTATCTAATGGACTATTTGGACTAGCATTTATCTTCCTATTACACGTATATGTTTAAACTAACTATTACAAGTCTTGTTGACTCGGAATGATTGCCACTTTCAATTCAATGCTAACATGCAAGAAGTTGCGTGATTGTGTACTCTGGTGCCGTTGTTGATCCTTCCTTACGTGACGCGTTCATTCCGCAAACATGAACCTTAAAACCCATTTACTGGCTTTTGTTGTTCTATACATGAAAAGCTTTTAGTATTAATTAAAAAAATAATAATAAAAATAAAAAATAAAAAATAAAAATTGTACATGAAAAGCTTTCTCGTTTTTTAAATAACGAGAATGACAGTATCACTGCCTGGTAGGGTTGTTCACAGGGCGGTTCGGTTCGGTTAGTTGGAATATTTTAACTATGAATCGCGGGGCGGGTAATTTATTTTACTTCCCATAATTGAATCGTACTAGGCGGGTAACCGGACATGCGGGTAAACGAAATGAGCGGTTACCCGCGGTTCGGGTCACGGTTAACCATTGTAGACATTTAATCAAGTTTAACCATATGAACAATAACATCGTCTAGAATGTAAAATGTCATTTTAGTAACGTTCAAAAAAGTTGAATATATTTAAGTCATATTAAAGTTATTCCGTCACAATAATTGCATTCAAATAAACATACGGAACAGATTAATAAAAAATATTTATCCGACGATTATAGGTTAAGATCCAATTAATCAATTTTCATACAATGATGTTTAGTAAATATTTACACTTGAAGCAAAAAAGTTGTTATACAATAAAAATAGTGAAATAGTGTAATCGATACTTGTACAATTATTTAACTATTTAGTTGAAAACCTTTATGTATATTATATACGGTTCGGTTCGGTTAACCACAGATATCTAAAAATAAAAACCAAAACTGAACCGTGATATGCGGGTTTTTCCGGTTTTGGTTTCTTCGGTTTCGGGTTTTTTCCACTTCGGATTGAGCGGTTCGGCTCGGTTTGTCTGTTTCTCGGGTTTTTTGAACTCCCCTACTGCCTGGTGACATTCATTTCCCCTACTGCCTGGTGACGTTCATTTTTTTTCTTTTTTTCCCCGGAACTGATTAACTATATATTAAAATTAACCTTAAAACCTGGAATATATATGTAACACCCCAACCCGACAAGGGTCAAAATGTCACATTATGGTGTCAATCAGAACATAATATACGCAAGCGGAAGACTTTTATTAATAATAAGGTTACATAAGTTCTTCTAAGGAAATAATAAAATACTAAGTCTGAAACAGAATAACTTCTAAATGATATACAATTCCAAATGAAGTCTAAATGAAGGATAACTCCAAATCTAATCCAAAAGAAATTAAGTAACTATCGTCAGGGTGGTCCACTAAAAGCTCCTACTCTTATCACTCAAATCCCATTCTCCTGCTTGAAAACCTGCCGCTGAGGAAAGAAAATGCGGCTGAGCTTTAAAAGCCCAGTGAACAGATATAAACATATGAATATCTAATCATGAATAAATGTACGAAATGGAATCATAAGGAACTGCTGAGCAAAGATGTCATATATCATAAGAGTCAAAAGAATTAGTGAGTCATAAAGATGATAAGAAAATCATAGAATCATAAGGAAATGCCCACGAGCTCAAAACATATGTATAAGGCATGATACATTCCTTAAACCAAACATCCAAACATATATCATATCCTGTCATAACCAATGGAGTAGCTAGCTCCCAAAAATGAACTGGAGTATATGGCACACACAAACTATTCACTACAAAGCCATATCAGAAACATATTACAAAACAAACCTAGGATGCATCCATACGCTCCCTGCAAAACAAAGTTATGTACACCACCATACACCTGTACTCTGACAAAAATATTGGCATACCAAAATGGAAAATAAGTGCACGAGCTCAATAATCATATACATATCAAAAGGGAACGCCGTGGACAAATCACACCGCCACAGATAGTGTCATGCCATTGGTGCCTCAATGGCATGGCCATGGTACCTCCATGACTAGTTAGCTCGGGAAACAGCACAAACATACCGAAACAATCATAATATGTCCAAACAGAGATATGTCTAACTAAACTGAATATCATATCAAAACGGAATGGCAAACAATTATCTGTACAAATAATTTATGTAACCGCGATAAAATCTATTAAACATCGTTTTCATAAAAGTAATCTTTTAAAAGTAGTTTTCATAAAAGTAAATAAACCGTCATATAAAAATGGTATCGCATCGTGTTCATAGAAATCATTTTAAATTAGTTTTTCTCAAAACATCATCAAGATATATATATATATATATATATATATATATATATATATATATATATATATATATATATATATATATATATATATATATAAGAAAGGTTTTCACATGAAGTCATAATATTAGATGGGTTACAAAGTCTCAAAGGATTCTAATACGTATATTGAAGTCACAAGAGAGAACGAATGAATAAAACCATATCAGACATAATAACTAAACGAATATCAAATGAATCATAAATCAGAATAGAAAATATCAAGGAATCAAAAGTCATGAGATAACCTTACTGAAAAAGGGTGGAATATCTGTACCTTAGCAAATGGAATGAAAGCAATGGGAAAAATGAACACAAGGAAAAAACGTCATGCCTTCTTCAACGAATCTACACGGATTAGGGATCATTTAATACTTATGTGTTCATTTAATGTCATAACGAATTTTTGTACTTATTGTCATTTAATCACATGTTTAGGGTTTCTCATGTGATTCTGGTTCATCTTCTTATGATTTTTTTGACATATCAAACAAGCTCCTGTGGTTCTATAATTTTTACCAGAGACACCTATATATGTTTAATACGTCCTCTAATTTTTACAGATTTTATCTCCTAGTGCAAGTATCCAAACAAAAATCATTTTTCAAACCTGTTCCAGAATGTGACCAGATGGTATACCCGAAAAGTTTGTATTTTATAAACATACCTAAGCCTTCCAGAAAAATTTACAAAAATTACTGTAACTAATAAACATATTGAATATTCACCTAAAAACATTGGGGGTTCTAATTCGTTATGGTTTGGAAATTAAAAATCATAAGAACCGACTGATTTTCCAGACCCGATATTCAGATTTAACACTTAAACTTCAAAAAAAAAAAAAGATTGCTTTCCCGACCACCAATGACCACGAAACTTGATATTCAGATAGTACACTTCATGAACTTATTTTTAGACTCAAGAATCATGCAAAAACACGTTGGTATCATCAATTTAGACATCCTTTAATTCGACCCAAAATCTTGACAACATACTCACATAAACTCAGATAAAACTCTAAACCCTAACCCTCCTATTTAATTATGTACGCCCCTCCTCATTAATTAGCTTATGGTTTCTAGTTTTTATGTTGTGCATTAAATGATTTCATGACTAGTTCTAGGGCTTGCAATGTTACTGATTCGAATAGAGGAATAAACACAAGTCGACACACATTTTATTAGAGTTTTCATGATCCTATGAGGCGTATAGAATTGTTATTCATGTTACACATTAATGAGACACATCTTAGCATGACAACTTGATTCATAAGATTAGTAAAGCATGATTAAGTTCTAATTCCATGCATATATGTGTGTCGTATGGGCTGAAAACAGAAAAGGGAGGTGATGATTACCTTAGAGGTCGAAAACAGGAGATCAAAGGAACAATACAAGGCCACGAATCAACCATAAAATCAACAACCATGAGTGCTATGATTACCAAGCTTAACACCTTCTTCTTCCTTCTTGTACTTGGAGAGGAAAACAATGGAGATTTAGGGACAAATAGGGTTCGGTATTGTGAGAGCAAAGAGAGCCGAATATATGATTTGAGGAGAAAAAAAAAGAAAGCGTGTGTTTATAGATGGAATGTCGTGTATAGTAACAAAGGAAAGGGACAAGACCAAATCTTCTAAAGGAATTGAGATATTCATGATGTTATTCATTAGTTTAGTACTTATCCTCTTGTTTGATTTTATGTCGAGTGAACTTAGAGGCAAAAGAAAAACGTATAGGGGGATTTGTACAAAGAAAATAAGTCATGTGATGTGTATAACAAATTAGGAGAGGTAACAATTTTATTAGTTAACTTAGGTTTAATACATATTAGGTTTAATCATCATATAACATATAGTTTAAGTCTTTTATTAATTAATTCATGACTTAGGTTAAAATTTCAAATTATACGGAAAATGTGATATCAAAAATTAGGGTTTTACAATATCACAGGGACTAATATTGTCTATTTTGTATTCCCAGGTTTGCTTGGTAGAAAGTTTGAGATGTAGATTGCTAGAGAATGATAGATGGAGGACTATTGTTGCTAAGTTGGAACTAGGTCGGTTTGAGCTTGTATAAAAGGCAAGAAGACAATAAGGGGCCTCATAACTCACCATCCGTTTTCTCTCTCATTTCTCTCTGCTCTTAACTCTCTCTCACATTGTAAACCCTAGATTGATATTTGCTAAGTTTGATCATCTTGATCATTCCTAGTGTTGATTATGATTGTATTTGTTGTTATAGGAGATTGAGATCTGTTTGTATTGTTGTTACTGATTGAGATCAGTTGTGATTGATTTGTTTAAGTTTTTGGGAATAATAAAACTGTTTTTGGTATAAACTTATGTTTGTTTACATGGTATCAGAGCAAGGCTTTCAAATCTTGCTCTAAAATCGATTTCTAAAAAATTAAGGTTTCATAAAATTTGGGGGGTTTTTTAAAATTGATTGATATCTTTCAATTAACCTTTGTTAGTTGAAAGATCTAGTGTCTAATTGGTCAGATCTCAAAGATTTTTGTAAAACACCAAATTTTTGAAAAATTAGGGTTTGATATTTTTTGGGGCTTTTGATCTTAAAAGGCTTCTGAGGTTGATTAAGTGTGTTTAGTAAACATATCTGGTGTTGTTGATTCGATTGGAGGTGGTTCTTGGTATTTTCCCAAATTTTGAAAAATTAGGGTTTGGTGTTCTTGGATCTTGGTTCTGGGTATTGATCGTGAATCTGCTATATCCCTTGACTAAGTGAATCAGGGTGTAGTAGGTCTGGTATTTCGCTGCTTATTCTTTGATTGCACTGTAACACCTCTCACACTCTTTCTCTTTTAATTATGTCTTTATTTTCTTGCTTAGATTTCTTGAGGATAGGATTAGGATTATTGGTAGTTGAGATTGTTGTTGTTTTTGTTTGTGTTCTTTGTTTGCTATCTGTTTTTTATTATTTCGTATTGTGTGCTTGTGTGCGCCCTTGACCTACCACTTTAGTGGCAAGGAAAGCCTGGGAACTACCTTCTCTTCCCTTCTTGTGTGTTTGATTGGCTTTTATATTTTCTTTCGTCATGTCTATTCATAATTCGGATAATAATACTTGTAACACCCGGTAATTTTCCAAAAACCTTTTTCACGAGCCAAATATTTATTTTTGCATCATCTTAGCATTTAAACTTTTTCCTGAACTTATTTGAACTTGAGAAACAGTTGATATCTTGAAGAACGTGAGCGTTACCCCTTTTATTATGCCAGCACAACCTAGAAAGCACGAAACGAATCGATTTTCAAAATAAATTAACTTCGAGAAAGTTATGCGTATTTATACTTAATTTTACTAGAAAAATTATTTCGAAAAAAATAGCGCAAGTTTCGTAATTTTTTGAGTCTGTTTGGTATGTTAAATGGGTCTCGCGGTGTTTATTTCAAAACTTTACCTCTTTGTCACTTTTACCGCCTCCGCTCACAGTTTCACCCACACCCCCTACACTTTGATTTGCCCATCTCTGGCCCCTCTCATCTTATAAAATACTTTTTCTTTCTCTCTCTTCTCATAATAACATGCATACACACTCACCCTTCTCTCTCTCTCTCACCCTTCTCGCCGGATCACCGCCGACCGCCACCACCACCGGAGAATTTTCCGGCCACCTCTCACATTGCACCCACGAGTAGATAAAGAACTCCTCTTCGTTTCTGGAGAGTTTGAAGACTTTTGGAGCTCGTTTATTTGTGTCCGTCGTGCTACCGCCGCACCACTGTAGCGCCACCACCACTCCGCTTCACCCCCACCACCTCATCTCTCTCAGTATAACTCTCACGCGCCCCTTTTCCCTTTATTTCTTTTGATAAAACCCTAACCTTAATTTCTTTATAAAAACGATTTTGATATTAAAACTTGTTTAAAACCTTTTGTTTTTAACTCAAAACATGTGGATCTAATGGCTTTGATCTCGACTCGGTTGGACTCGGTCCAAGTCGTGCAACTCACCAAGTTGACTCGCGAGTCGAGTTGACTCAGGGTGGTTTTGTTATCATTTTGATTTTATTTCGTTTTATATTAACTTATCCAATGTTTTTGTAGCTTGGTTTTGGATTCGGTTTGGTTTGGTTCGAATTTGTACTAGGCCAAGAGCCATAGGCTCGTTTAGCCTCGAGCCGTGACTCATTGAGTCGCGACATAGATTAGGAGTGTTGGTTTTGTTTGAGTTTGGATGGATTTGGTTTTGGTTGTGTTTAGCCGAAGGCCACAACGGCTCAAATGGAGTCGAGCCATGACTCACGGTGAGTTACGGTAAGGGTTTGTTTGTTTGTTTATGTATCGCGTTGGTGTGTAATGGTTTGGGTCAAGATTAGTTGTAGCCGAGTGTTGGATTTGGATTTGTGTCGTGTAACATGAGCCGTGACCGAAGAGGGCCACGACTTGATTGGTTTTAAGGTTAGCCGAGACCTCTTAAGGTCTTGGTGTCGAGCATGAGTCAAGTTGAGACTCATGGGAGTCTCGACCGTGTAATACTCGAGGTTAGAAAACCTTGAGTTAGTATCGAGTCGGTTTTGGACTCGGATAATTCATTTTGGGTCACATGGATTAGTAAACCCATATTGGGTCTAGTATTATTAACTGTGGACCCGTTGACCCAAAGTGAGCCCATTATGTTGTGTAAGTTAAGTACTGGCCCGAAGCCCAATACACTTGGGCCGTGTAGTGTCTTCTATTGTTTTGACTTGTATTTCACTTTCATTTGCCGTTTACTAACTTACCTTATTTGTTTGTCAATCTGGTGTTTCGGGATAATATTCGGATAACTTGGGATTTGATTTGGACATTGGACTTGGATATTGTAGTAACCTATGCTTGGATGAGATTGGACGTTATTGGATTTACGTTATTAGCTGATGGACCTTATGGACGATTTTGTTACTTGAGACGGAAGAGTATGCTAGACTCATAAGAGTTGAACATATTTGCACCTGAACATACACAAAATGGTCGATAAACTTCACAACTAATATACACGTGAATGATAATGTCTAATTATATATTTAACTTGTTAAATGTGACGATTAAACTTATATTACTCAAGGGTCGTAACGACTTGGAAATGCTTTATAAACTGACGCATCATGTCCCAATTTCGATAAAACCTTTTTATGACTTAATCGTTTATAATATCCTAAAACCTTTTCGAAACTTATACGTTTTCCTTCTAAATCATGACATTTTATCAACTATTTGGGAAATGGGTAAAACACCGAAACAACCTATTGATGTTTTCTTTCATGTTTTCTTATTTTATTCCTTCTTTATTTTTTTTTCTTCTCTCTTTTATTTATTCTTTTCTACATATTCATCTGTGTTTGCCGACTTTTATTATTTTAACTTTCTCATATCCACACGAGTCTTAAATCTTTATTTCTTTCAAACGCCATTGAAAGTAAACCTTTCATTTCAAATACGAGTATTACCTTATAAAATCGCTTTGAGGTTTGATTGCTGAAACATATTATCCACTTATTAGGTTGTGTTGAGGTTCATTTGCTGTGCTGTACCATTTGATCATTTGCGATATCTTGTTTCTCTACTACTACTAAGGTGTGATTCATAGCCCCACTTTATCTTTAAATTGTTTATAAACCCATAGGGGAGATACATGCTATTTACTTTTCATGAACACAATTGTTTAAATGTATGCTATTCCTGACTAGGATGATATTGCTAAGTACTGACCTTGCCGAAAGCAAGTCCCTCGATCATGAACCATTAATCACTTGTGAGTGAGCGCGAATATAGGGATATAGACCTATAGTCTTTAACCATCTCGCCATGTTGACTAAGTCCAGTCCGCATGTGATGTACTATATTCGATTTATCACTAGGTATCTAGCAAAATATCTAGCTTGAGGGCAACTATTATATTATGAATTCTGCGGTTACTGTCGTCTTACGCTAATGTTATTTGGTATCGGTTAATGTTTTGCGTGTCACGAGCTTAGCAACTGTTTGACGCTTACCTGATATATGTATTTGTTACGTATATCTTCCAGACTTGAAAATCTTGTGTTCAACTATTTATTTTAAACATATGGATTTCACTCAACCTTTGTGTTGACTTTTTAAGCATGTTTTATCTCAGGTAATTGATGCGTACTGTACTGGCACTGGGAGTGGCATGAAGATCATCGATGGCTATCGGCTTTTACTATCCACCTACTTTTTACTATATTTTTACTATCACTTATCATTCGAAAAACCCCTTTTGAACTAAGTCTTTTATTTCTGCTGGGTATGATGTTTGAGAATCTTTTGAACTCTAATGTTATTTATAATTCGAATGATATGTTTTTATTAAAACGTCTTGTTATGAGGTTGTTATCTATGATTGTGAATGTTGTACCCGAAAGTAATACTCCAAACTATGTTTCGCTGCCATATTCCAAGTTGGGGGTGTTACAGAATGGTATCAGAGCCACGGTTTATATAGAACGAGGTCATACTTGACTATAAACATTTTGGTTCGAAACGTTTTCAAAATCGATAGCCATCAGCCTTCCGTGCCACTTCGCTCTTTTTCATGCTTTATTTAAACTTTTGTATGCATGCACTTACACTATTACATACTAGGATTTTCCGCTGCTATCTTACTTCATACAAAACTGTTTTATAAAAATTGGCTAGAATTTTTATATTTTTTCGTTACCCCTTGTAGAGTATCATGTCTGCACCAGTCCCATCTGGTCAGTTATCAGTTGCACCCCTTGATCCCGCGCTTGCACCACCTAGTCCAAAGGAGGATCTCCCTTCGCCACCTTCGCCAGCAGTGTCGGATGTGCCTTACGAGTCAGAAACTTCAGATGCGTTGGGTCATGCACTTGCTACCGAGGTGACATCTGAGCCACCATCGACGTTCGAGATTGGAGAGTCTTCAGCAGTGCCGCGAGTGTCACCCTTAAAGCTTAGGGTTGAGTGCACGACAGACTGATGTTCTAGGGTTGAAGAAGGAGATTAAGGGAGAAGGAGACCTAGGGGTGATTTGTATGTTGAGTTGTATGAGCATGCTGCAAGGTTGAGTTCGACAGAGAAGACAGAGACAGAGATTCCGGAGCGTCTGGCGTCATTAGAGAAGAGGATGACAGAGGTTAAGAAGATTGTGGAGAAGTTGGACCTTGGATCTGTGTTCACTGATATTGATAGCCGTCATTACCAGCGTAGTATTCAAGAGTTGAGGGATGAGATACATGCCATTTAGTGGCAGTCCGTTTCGATGATAGTGTTGAGGTCTTGGCTTAGTGATCATCTTTATTATGGTAGTTTAGTATTATAGTAGTAGTTTGCCTTGTACGTACTAAACTGACTAGTTTCAATTAGTAGATTTTGATAAGAAACTTGTAGTCGTTTTGCATATCTTGTAAAACTTATGACAAGTATTGAATCTATGATGTATTTTGGTGATGTACTATTTATGATGTTGAACGTACGCTATGTTATGATGTATCATTGTGTTGTTTACCTTGTGTTATGATTCTGTTACATTGATCAAATACTTACCGTGTTGTACACTTGTAATGACAACTGAGATTCAGAAACTGGTGGATGACGGTATCGCAGCGGCGCTTGCAGGGCAAGCGGGTGTTGGCAATTCAAATGGTAAGCATGCAGGAATGTTCGTTACTAATGATAATCGTTGCTGCACCTATAAGGACTTTATGAATTGCAAGCCTATCACTTTCAAGGGAACTGAAGTAGCTGTTAATTTGACTCAGTTGTTTGAGAAGACAGAGTTTGTGTTTCTTTGAAGTAACTGTTCTGAGGATTTCAAGGTGAAGTATGAGATAGGTACCCATATGGAACATGCGTTGTCTTGGTGGAATTCTTTTGTTCAAACCATGGGACTAGAAAATGCTTACAACATTCCGTGGGAAGAATTCAAAAGGGAAATGGTTAAGAAGTACTGTAGTCGTAGTAATGTGAAGAGGTTGGAGACTGAGTTTTATTATTTGGCCGTGAAGGGTGTTGATCTTGCTACTTATGTGCGTCAATTTCAAGAATTGAAGGTTTTCTGTACACACATGGTGCCAGATGATGAGAAATTACTGGAGAACTTCATTGGAGGATTACCCTCCAGTATTGAAGGGCATGTGACGTCTTATAACTCTCAGACTCTGATGAGACTATTCGTATATCTGGGCGACTTTTGGATCAAGTGATCAAACATGGTGCTGTTCAGAGGAGTAACAACTATGACAACAAACGGAAGTGAGATGACAACAGGAGGAACACCAACTACAACAACTTCAACAATCGTAACAACAACATTAACCCTCACCACAACAACAACAATCAAGTACCGTAACAACAACCATCACCAACAACAGAACAGAAGGCAAGAGACTGTTACGGCTTATGTGGCTACACCAGCACAAGTCGAAGGATATGCTAGGCCACATCCATTTTGTGATAAGTGTAGACAGCATCACGCTGGACCGTGTACAACTAAGTATCAGAAATGTAAGAAGGTTGGACATATTGCTAAACATTGTAAGAGCAGAGCTGTGGCTACTGGGAGTAACACACAACCAGTGGTGACTTGTTATGGATGTGGAGAGCATGGTCACTACAGGAGTCATTGCCCAAACAACAACGGACAGAGAACTGAAGGCACTCGTGGTAGAGCATATGTGATGGGAAATGGGGAGCAACAGCAAGATCCAAATGTGGTCACTGGTACGTTTCTACTCAACAATCATCTTGTTAAGGTTTTATTCGATTCTGGTGCCGATATGAGTTTTGTTTCTTCTACGATTTAACCATTACTTAATATCACCCCTACCATCCTAGACACTAGTTATAGCATTGAGCTAGCTAACGGCAACCTAGTTGACACTTGCACCGTAATCCGAGAGTGTACCATAAACCTTCTAGATCATTGGTTTAGTATCAATCTCATGCCCATTGAACTCGGAAGCTTCGATGTAGTGGTTGGTGTGGATTGGTTATCCAAGCATCAAGCAAGTATCATTTGTGGTGAACGAGTTGTTCATATTCCTTTCGATGGTGAACCTTTGATTATCCGAGGAGACCGTAGTGGAACCCGTTTAAATATCATATCTTGTATCAAGACCTTGAAATACATCGAGAAAGGATGTCATGCATTCCTAGCACATGTGGCTGAGAAGAATTCGGGAGAGAAGCGACTTGAGGATGTTCCAATTGTGCGTGATTTTCCTGAAATATTTCCCGAAGAGCTACCTGGACTTCCATTCGTTCGACAAGTGGAATTTCAAATCGAATTAGTGTCGGGAGCTGCACTCGTAGCACGTGCACCGTATCGACTAGCGCCGACAGAGATGCAAGAACTGTCTAATCAACTGCAAGAGTTGTTGGATAGAGGGTTTATTCGACCAAGTTCCTCACCCTGGGGAGCACCAGTGTTATTCATGAATAAGAAAGATGGGTCATTCAGGATGTGTATTGATTACCGTGAGCTGAATAAGTTAACAGTGAAGAACCGATACCCGTTGCCAAGAATTGAAGACTTATTCGACCAGTTACAAGGATCAAGTTTCTACTCCAAGATAGACTTACGGTCAGGTTATCATCAACTCAGAGTTCGAGAAGAGGATATTCCTAAGACAGCGTTCAGAACTCGATATGGCCATTATGAGTTACAACTGATGCCTTTTGGTTTGACAAACGCACCTGTTGTATTCATGGATCTCATGAATCGAGTGTGTAAACCATATTTAGACAAGTTTGTTATAGTCTTTATCGACAATATTTTGATCTACTCCAAGAGTGAAGAAGAACACAAGAAGCATCTGATGATCATCTTGAAGATACTCAAGGAAGAGAAGTTGTACGCGAAATTTTCTAAGAGTGAATTTTGGATTCGAACTATACAATTCCTTGGTCATATGATTGACAGTAATGGGTTACATGTGGATCCCGCAAAGATCGAAGCTATTGAGAATTGGCCGACACCCACCAACGCCACAGAGATTCACCAATTTCTGGGATTGGCCGGATGCTACAAGAGATTCATCGAGGAATTCTCCAAAGTAGCTAAAGTGCTAAACTGTTAACGTACATTAACTCAAAAGAATAAGAAGTATGAATGGGGTAAGGACGAAGAAGAAGCAATTCAAGCCCTGAAGCAGAAGTTTTGTAGCGCACCGATTATAGCATTGCCAGATGGAGCTGAAGATTTCGTAGTCTATTGCGATGCATCACATCAAGGGTTTGGAGCAGTTTTAATGCAATGAGGGAAAGTCATGGCATATGCTTCTCGACAACTTAGGACTCATGAGGAGAGCTATACCATGCGCGATTTGGAATTAGGAGTTGTGGTTTTTGCACTTAAGATGTGGAGACACTGTCTATATAGAACGAAGTATACAGTCTTTACCGATCACAATATTTTGGATCAGAAGGAGTTGAATATGAGATAGCGATGATGGTTAGAGACGTTAAACGACTATGACTATGAGATCCGATACCACCCGGAAAAAGCGAACTTCGTTGCTGATGCCTTGAGCCGTAAGGAACAGTTGAAGCCGTTGCGAGTTCGAGCTTTGGTTCTGACTATCAACTCAAACCTTCCCGCCAAGATTCTTAAGGCACAAAAAGAAGCCATGCAACAAGAAGACCTCAAGAGTGAGAAACTCTACAGAATGATACAGAAGAAGCTTAAGAAACGTGCAAATGGGATTTTATTTTTTCAAAGTAGAAGTTGGATACCCTGATCATGCTCGAGTCTCATAAATCAAAGTACTTGGTACACCCAGGATCTGACAAGATGTATCACGACCTCAAGGAGTTATATTGGTGGCCGAATATGAAGGCTGACATTGTCGACTATGTCCGAAAGTGTCTTACGTGCTCTAAAGTTAAAGCCGAACATCAAAAACCGTCTGGTCTTCTACAACAACCCGAGATTCCCGTGTGGAAATGGGAACGGATTACTATGGACTTCATCACCAAACTTTCGAAAACTTCAACCGGTTTAGATGCTATTTGGGTAATAGTCGATCGACTAACTAAATCTTCTCACTTTCTACCAATCAAAGAGAACTACAGTATGGACAAGCTGACTAGAGTTTACGTTAAGGAAGTAGTCTTGAGGCATGGCGCGCCAATATCCATTATCTCTGACCGAGACAGCAGATTTACCTCAAAGTTTTGGCAATCACTTCAGGATGCCTTTGGCAGAAACCTCGACATGAGTACTGCATACCATCCACAAACTGATGGCCAGAGTGAAAGGACGATTCAGACTTTAAAAGATATGCTCCGAGCTTGCGTGATTGATTTTGGAAATGGGTGGGATAACCATTTGCCTTTGATTGAGTTTTCGTACAATAACAGTTATCATACAAGCATTAAGGCTGCACCGTTTGAAGCATTGCATGGTCAAAAATGCCAATCACCCATTTGTTGGGCTGAAGTAGGAGAAGCTCAGCTCATTGGACCAGATATTGTTCGTGAGACAACCAAGAAAATCGTGCAAATTAAGAACCGATTGCAAGCCGCAAGAGACCGATAGAAGAGTTATGCGGATGTGAGGCGTAAACCAGAGGAGTTTCAAGTTGGAGATAAAGTTATGTTGAAATTATCGCCATGGAAAGGCGTGATACGGTTTGGTGAGCGAGGAAAGCAAAACCCTAGGTACATTGGACCGTTCAAGATTTTGAACAAGTTTGGTCTAGTGGCTTATAAGCTTGAACAACCACCCGAGCTCAGTAGAGTGCACCCTATGTTTTACGTGTCCAATCTGAAGAAGTGCTTATCCGATGAGTCAGCCGTAATCCCACTCGATGAAATCCAGATTGATGAGCAGTTGAACTTTATTGAGGAACCAGTCAAAATTATGGACCGTGAAGTCAAGCAGTTGAAGCAGAGTCGTATTCCCCTTGTGAAGGTCCGTTGGAATTCCAAGAGAGGACCCGAGTTCACCTGGGAGCGTGAGGATGAGTTCAAGCGCAAGTACCCACACCTTTTCTCAACCACGACTGATAACGCTAACTGAAATCCGGGACGGATTTCCAAATATGATGTAGGTGCTGTAACACCCGGTAATTTTCCAAAACCTTTTTCACTAGCCAAATATTTATTTTTACATCACCTTAGCATTTAAACTTTTTCCTGAACTTATTTGAACTTGAGAAACAGTAGATATCTTGATAAACGTGCGCATTATCCTTTTTATTATGTCAGCACAACCTATAAAGCACGAAACGAATCGATTTGCCAAATAAATTAACGTCGAGAAAGTTATGCGTGTTTATACTTAATTTTACTAGAAAAATTATTTTAGAAACAATGGCGCAAGTTTCGTAATTTTTCGAGTCCGTTTGGTACATTTAATGGGCCCCGCGGTGTTTATTTCAAAAGTTTACCTCTTTGTCACTTTTACCCCCCTCCGCCCACAGTTTCACCCACACCCCTTACACTTTCATTTGCCCACCTTTGGCCCCTCCCATCTTATAAAACACTTTTTATTTCTCTCTCTTCTCATAATAACACACATATACACACTCACCCTTCTCTCTCTCTCTTACCCCTCTCACTGGATCACCGTCGGCCACCACCACCACTGTCGCCGGAGAATTTTTTGGCCACCTCTCAAATTTCACCCACGCATAGATCAATACCTCCTCTTCATTTCTAGAGAGTTTGAAGACTTTTGGAGCTCGTTTGTTTGTGTCTGCCGCGCCACCACCGCACCACCGTAGCGCCACCACCTCCTCTATCTCGGTATAACTCTCACGTGCCCCTTTTCCCTTTATTTCTTTTGATAAAACCCTAACCCTAATTTCTTTATAAAAACGATTTTGATATTAAAACTTGTTTAAAACCTTTTGTTTTTAACTTAAAATGTGTGGATCTAATGGCTTTGATCTCGACTCGGTTGGACTCGGTCCGACTCGTGCGACTCACCGAGTCAACTCAAGAGTCGAGTTGACTTGGGGTGTTTTTGTTATCATTTTGATTTTATTTCGTTTTATATTAACTTTTCCATTCTTTTTGTAGCTTGGTTTCACTGGTACAGAATGTGGCTTTCGTCACACCCAAAATGCGTGACTATATGCATATAGTCACACGTTTTTTTGGGTGTGTGTGACGAAAAGTCGCGCCACCGTAGGTATCATATGGTCACATTGTTTAGTTTGTGGCCGTTTTCATTGAAAAAGAGTGACCAAAACCCGAATATGTGTGACTAATTAGGCACAAGTTTTGTTGGATTCATCAGTATGTGTGACTATTTCCCTTCCTATGGCCACATGAAAATATAATAAATGTGACGTTTGTGATGATTTAGTCACACAGCATGTGTTGTTTTTTTCGAGTTAGTCACATACAATTTAAAAAACAGTGGCCAAAAGTGTTAATAAGTGTGACCATATGCTGTTTAAAGTGAAGAAATGTGTATCTTGTGTGACTATTGATCATCCAATGGTCACATGAATTCTTAGTTTGTGTGGCCTTTGGTAATATTTAGTCACACAAAGCATGTTTATTTTGGGTATTTAGTCACATACAATTATGCATAAAGTGGCCAAAAGTGTTAATAAGTGTGACCATATGCTGTTTTAAGTAAAGCAATGTGTATTTTGTGTGACTATTGATCATCCAATGGTCACATGAATTCTTAGTTTGTGTGGCCTTTTGTAATATTTAGTCACACAAAGCATGTTTGTTTTGGGTATTTAGTCACATACAATTAAGCATAAAGTGGCCAAAAGTGTTAATAAGTGTGACCATATGTTGTTTTAAGTGAAGAAATGTGTATTTTGTGTGACTATTGATCATCCAATGGCCACATGAATTTTTTGTTTGTGTGGCCTTTTGTAATATTTAGTCACACAAAGCATGTTTGTTTTGGTTATTTAGTCACATACAATTAAGCATAAAGTGGCCAAAAGTGTTGATAAGTGTGACCATATGCTGTTTAAAGTGAAGAAATTTGTATTTTGTGTGACTATTGATCATCCAATGGCCACTTGAATTTGATGTTTGTGTGGCCTTTTATAATATTTAGTCACACAAAGCATGCTTGTTTTGGGTATTTAGTCACATACAATTAAGCATAAAGTGGCCAAAGGTGTTAATAAGTGTGACCATATGCTGTTTAAAGTGAAGAAATGTGTATTTTGCGTGACTATTGTTCATCCAATGGTCACATGAATTTTTTGTTTGTGTGGCCTTTGGTACGATTTAGTCACACATCGAATTAAACAAAGAGTTACCAATAATGTTGGAGCAGAGTTGCTACTGCTAGTACTAAGGTAGTCCTGCTGAAGCAGAGTTACTGCTGCTAGTACTATGCTAGTGCTGCTGGAATTTGTATATATATTATATATAAAACAATATTAAAAACCACAAGAAATTTCAAATTGAATTAAACTCGAATGTATATAACTGGACAGAATATACAATTGTAATGTCGTACTTAATTAAGCAAATATCTAAAGACTTTTGAACCTTCACCCCCTTAACAGTTTGCCTTAAGTCGTTAGCAGATATATATTGTTTCTTCGATGGTGCCTGTGGTACACATTTAGTCACATGGTTTGTTGGTGTAACCTGTAGTAAACAAAAGACGCTTCTATCAAAATTGAATTACATATGAATAATTGTATATGTAGGTTGAAAAAACACATGTACGTACCACCTCTTCAAAAATAACTTGATCCTTTGGCCATGCAACGAAACTACCTTCAACATTCTTAACTATTTTTAACCCATTATTTGCTACGTCCGGTACGCATGCTGCATCAACTAACGATTCATCAATCGACACTTTGTAGCAATCACTTGGGAGTGGTCGGTTATGCAGCACTTGCTTTCCATGAGACTGGTATACGGTACCCAAAGCAACAATATTTGTATGCTTTATAATCCACAGTTTGCACTTAAGTGTCTACAAAAAAAGAATTTTTATGTATATATCAGAAATTATTTAAACAAAAGAATAACAAGAAACATGTTGAAATACATACTATTGGCAGTGCTTGTGTTAGAGACACATCTTGTTGCGATTGTGAATCTGGAGACCCGTTTCATCGCTTCTTTTGCTTTGGCTTATTGGGTCCGACAGTTTTAGCAAGTTCCTATATGTGTATATAAAACACATTACATTATTTAAACAAAAGAGTAACAAGAAACATGTTGAAATACATACTGTTGGCAGTGGTTGTGTTGGAGATGACACATTTTGTAGCGATTGGGAATCTGGAGACCCGTTTCGTCGTGACTTAAGGTTATGCTTAGGCCTGACAGTTTTAGCAGCAGGTTCCTATACGTATATATAAAACACGGTACATTAGTCGATCATGTATGTAAAATTCAAAAATCAAAGGGCGATCTTTTATTACTATACTTACCATTGTTTCCGTTACCTTTTTAGAAGTTTCAAAGCCATTGGATTTCTCCTCAATTCCCGCATCTTTAGGACTTACAACACCACTTGTCTAAGTGCCATTGGAGTCACCTGCAATATTGTCAATGGCCATTGGAGTCACCTGCAATATAAATTAAGAAATACAGTCACTCATCAGTTTATGTTCAATGCCTAGTATCATTAGCATCAGTGGTGCTAGCATTGGAAAATGAAATTGTTAACAACATAAAAAATGGCTTACAACTGAGGCTATTGGCGATGGTTCAGTTGGCAGAGTTATATTCATCCCTTTATCATTCAACTGTTGCAGAATTTGAGCAAGCACTTTATTTGTGTTTTCCACCTCACCGGATAATTTATTGACCTGCACGTCTTTTTTGGTCTTCTCGGCGGACAATTTCTTGATCAATTTATCTTTTTCTTCACGCTCGCGTCTCTCATTATCCAGTTGAGTTTGAAATAAGGCAAGTTTTTCATCGGCTTCTTGTTTTCTTCGAGGAAGGCCAAAATACTCTTTGTATGTTACTGCACCTCCCACTCCTCTGGCATAACCGCCCTTTTCCTTACCAAATACAAATGTCATGGCATCAGTGCCATCATCAAAACTCGAGGTTCCTTCCTTGATCTTGTCATCAGCTTCTTTCTGCACAAAAAATATAGGAAATGTTGGGATTAAAAGTCTTCTTGATGCTGTTAGAGTAACTGCTGGTATACAAGCTACTACTGCTAGTACACAGTTAATGTTGCTGCTATATAAGCATAATAATAGAATTAGCAGTCAAACTTACAAGTTCATCTCCCTTTGATTTAATATCATCATTTGGGTATTCGCCGTCTTTGTTTACCCTTCCTTTCACCCACATTACATCACCGGGGGGGGGGGGGGGGGTTTCTTCATCCACTTCAATCTCTTTATTTTGGATCTAATAAACATCAAATGCATACACATGTAAAGTTAAACCAAGATAAATGAAAATATGAGGATGCTTACACATGTACAGTTAAACCAAGATAATCGAAAATATGAGGGTATTAATGCAAATGTGCAAATTGGGCAATGTAAACAGATTCATTTCTCATACTGATCGTCTCTTAATTGGTAAAACAAACATTGTGTAATCTTACCATTTTCTCTTTGACATAAGCATATCCACCTCGTCCCATTTTATACTGATAAATATTTTGGGAACGCGCCATTTTACCTTTCTCAGATTTCTCCTAAAAACACAAAATCATAAGGCGTTTAGATGCGGTAATGCTGCAAACTGAAAATAATAAAATGACATATACACTTAATTAAAGATGACTAATTAAAACCTTGTATGCTTCGGTGGTCGTGTATTTAACATACTCGACCCAGTCTTCTGATTTCATTATTGTATTATACAAGTCCGGGACTTCATTCAGTTTGGAAGGTGTATTTAGGTTGGGCAAAATGTAGTTGAATTTGAGCTTCCTTTTGTAATTCCTTAGCATTTTACCAAGACGAATCATTATCAATTTTCTGTATTTCACGTCAACAACAAAAAATTTCAGAAAAGATTAACACAATGTTGTTAATTAGTTGCACATAATGTAACTGCATACATAAACTTATGTAGTACTGGGTTACAAAATAGTATATATGTACCAAGATTTCACCCCATAGTTTATCGCTTGATTCTTTATTCACCTTCTTCCAATGTAGAATCTTCACACCTATCTGCTCACGAGCCACATCTCCTAAAAAACTCACAAACACTGCTCTGTTTTCCCCTGTTACCCAACTGAATGCATCGAAGGTTACCTTGAGCTTTATTGCACCAGGTTTGTCATGCTTCGCGCAAAACTTTACTAGCCTGGTTGAGCCCCTCTTAGCTAGTATCTCAGGTGCTTGGTTGGTTACAGGCTCATCTATATCTTCATCATCAGAATACTTTTCGGATTCATATTCTAAGCGTTATCATCATGTACAATATGATCAGGAGGAAGCAAAGTATGGTTATCAACAATGGGTTCAGTTTCCATGACTCTTGAGCAACAAAGGGTAAAAGAAAATGATTATGGCTTAGCTTGGAGAGTAATGGTGAGAGAAGATTTGATTTTTGTTTTTTCTTTGCTCTCTTTTTTTTAAGGAGAGAAAAGAGGCTATACACCAAGAATATGAATCTTTGTGATTCAAAAAATTTCGATCCAAAAATTTGCCTCCAAGTTGTAATTTGAAATTTACAATTGAATTATTTGAAAATTTTGCCTTTGAACCTGTTAATTAAAGCATAAACTTGAATAAATCAAAATTTTGGCTCCAAATTTTATAGAGTACTATCTTAATAATCGCAAATGTATCATACTGTGCAACCATCACATCAACAGTACAAACTACTACCCATTTAACAAACCAAAATACTTACATAATTACCAGTTATTGTACCCTTACTAATTACATTTACAAAACACAAATTACTAATTACCTTTTTGTTATTTGGATTCATTGTTTGCGTGCTTGTGTTTGCCAGAAGAATGTGTGTGTTGATTAGGGTTTATTGATTTTTGTGTGTGTTTACAAATGACCGGGTAAAGGGATTAATTGCTGGTTGAATATTGAATTTGTGGTTTGGTTTAACTATAGCTGACGTGGCAAGATTTGTAAAAAAAAAAAAGAAAAAAAGAAAAAAAGCTAATGGTGATGACGTGGCGGTGAAATCCGGCTATAGCCGGTAAATAGGGATGGCAACGGTTCGGGTTCGGGGCGGGTTTTAGTATACCCGTAACCGAACCCGTTTATAATATACCCGTACCCGCCCCATATCCCACCGAATACCCGATTAATATTATCCATCGGTTTTTCGGGTTTCCCCGTGGGTATCAGTTATCCGTAGTTGAAATTATATGGACAAAATTGGCGGTATTAAAATTAAGTCAGGCTAAAATCCACTGACAAAACAAAAGAAAATACTCTAACCACTCCCAACAATAACTCAGCTTTAAACTTTAACACACTGCCACGTCAGCTTTAACACAGTCACCCTTAATTAACTGAGCTTTAGTTATACACAAGATGTTTAACGAATGAGCCGAGATGATATGGTTATACACGAGATGTTTAACGAATGAGCCGAGATGATATGGTTGTATACGAGATGTTTAACGAATGAGCCGAGATGATATGGTTGTATATATACGAGATGTTTAACGAATGAGCCGAGATAATATGGTTGTATACGAGATGTTTAACAAATGAGCCGAGATGATATGGTTATACACGAGATGTTTAACGAACGAGCCGAGATGATATGGTTGTATACGAGATGTTTAACGAATGAGCCGAGATGATATGGTTGTATACGAGATGTTTAACGAATGAGCCGAGATAATATGGTTGTATACGAGATGTTTAACGAATGAGCCGAGATGATATGGTTATACACGAGATGTTTAACGAATGAGCCGATATGATATGGTTGTATATGAGATGTTTAACGAATGAGCCGAGATGATATGTTTGTACATGATCAACACACCCAACAATAACTCACGCAACCTTTCGACCCTGTTTCATCATTTCTTAAAAGAGTTTAATTTCTAGACCAACCCTGATAGCTGGATGGTCTTGAGGCAACTCACGCAACCTTTCGACCTCTGGATCAGCACGATTATGCATCTGTAGCATAATTCGAGTTATCTCACCTAGCAAATTTTTAATCAATTTGAGTTCTTTTTCTTGTTCATTGCGTAATCGGGTGAGGATAGCCTTTTGCACCTCTGCTAGTTAATTTGTTAGCCACAGTGTTTGTGTTAAAATTAGTGATACTTGCGAGAGAGCTTTATAAGAAGTTGTGTGAGAAAACGAAGTGTTGTGAAAGTGGCTTTGATAGTGGAAAGCCGTTAAACTAGCCGTTGGAGGCTATTTTCAAAATCAGATTGAAAGTAAAAGTAACCGTACGAGTATTATTCAAATTCAAACGTAAAGTAACAGTACAACATATTAATAACGAGCGGGATATTTAAATTTTAAAATTTCAAATTCAAATTAAACAAAAGGGCGGGATATATTTAAAATTTATCAATTCAATTCAAATTCAATTCAATTTATAAATTGAAAATAAAAGAATCTAGCTTGGGCGGGATATATTTATATCCATTTCAAATTCAAACTCATCTTAAAAATCGTGTGGATTTCTATCCTATAAGACCCTTTACAACGCATAACGCAGCGTTGCGTTAAAGGGCCAAAATTAGACATTTTATAAAAACTTTAACGTTTTCTAAAGTATCAAATACAAATACATTAAACATGAAATAGAAATACATTAAACATGAAATAGAAATACATTAAATGTCAAATAAAAACTACGTTAACATAAACAACGATTGATTAACATAAACAACATACAATCAACATAAACAACGAACGATTAATAAAAACTATCATCTGAATCTGGGTAACCATCTTCAGAGGATTCGGAAGGTGTGAAAAAACCAGACTCCCACCTTTGCCTACGTTCTTCATCCTCCCTGGCTTGCCGCTCCAAATGATCAGCTTCCTCTTCTCTTTCAAGTGCTTCTACTTCCAGGAGGACTTGCATATCTGCTTCCTCTTGCCTAAGTTGTTCCTCAGTTAACCCAAACGGATTTGGGTCTTGGTTGGGAACCGGTGGATTTTGCACCGGTTCATTTTCAGGTTGATTATTCACCGGAAAATTTTCCGGTTGGAAAACCGGAAAGATATGCTCGGGTGGAGTATGGAATTTTTCATTTTCGCTAGGTGGGCTTGGAAACTGTTGGCCAAAATCCTTTTGGCGAGGTGGGCTTGGAAATTGTTGGCCAAAATCCTTTTGGCGAGGTGGGCTTGGAAATTGTTGCCCGAAATCTTTTCTGGAAGACATCTTGAATTTGAGATGCTTGGATCTTGAGTATTTGAGAAGTTTGAAATGTGTTTCTATGTGACTTGTGATTCAGAAGCATTGGTATTTATAGGGTACAAATGCACACGTTTTATTAACGTGACTTTGAATTTTAATTGTTGGGGCTAACCTACGTTAACGCAGCGTTAATATGTTGTACTTTATCTTACGTTTGAATTTGAATTTGAATTTGGATTTGAATTTTAATTTTAATTTTAATTTGTTAAGGCTGAGTTATTGTTGGAAGTGGCCTAAATATACCCATACTTCTCAAACACATCTCACACACAAACACATTCAAACTGCTATAGATATTAAAGCATGTATTTACATTAAACATGTACTAGAAAATATCAATTACCCTAATGAAAAAGTCAATTAGTCATTAAAGTTAGCACACAAATTACATTAAACATCATTAATATAGAAAATATCAGTTACCCTAATGAAAAAGTCAATTAGTCAATCCAACACCAAACACACTTCTAGATCAACTACACTAGTCAAATCCAAACCAAACACAAACCAAATCCGATCAATATTATCCATCTGTTTACTTTTGGCGCCTCTCGATGGTCCCTCTTCCCGCCTAAAGTATTGGGAACCGTTCGTATACCTCTCTAGCCTATTTGTACAACTCGACATGGAAAACCGTTCATATACAACTCCTTTTGATATTTTCATTAGAAAATAAATTTCAAATTTCAACGGCTGACTCCTCTTCAACTCCTTCTTCCAACAAAAACAAACGCCCAAGGGATGATTCTCCTCCACCAATGCCTAAAAAATATAAAAAATTTGGCATATCCCAACATATTTGGGAGAAATGTAGTGAATTCCAGTATGGTGTTGAAAATGCATTGATAGAAATTCACAACAAGCGTATAAAGATGTTTGAAGAAAGGAACAAGAAAGATTTAGAGGTCATTGAGGAGCATCAGAAGAAAATTGAGGAGAGGAACAAAAAAATAGAAGAAGAAAGACAGAAAATAGTTGATGTTTACAGAAGTATTGAAGCTAGTAAATATGTGTCTTAATGTATCTTTTCTCTATATATTTTGCCTATGTAAATGTAAACTTATTTTGACTTGGTTTAATATATGAATGCAGTTATTATTTCAAGTTTATGATATTTGAATGCAGTTATTATTATTGTACTGCTAGGTAAACAATTGTACTGCTAGCGAAACGTTGTACTGCTGGGTATCCTTTTAGCAGTGGTTGGGAGTGCAGGGTAGTTTGTATCACTTTTTACTTAAAGGGTATAAACCCCCAATTGCTGCACACAATCACATTCACGCACACATTACTCTCTCTCTCTTCCACTCCCTAATCGAATTTTAATCGTCAAATTGCAAAACCCCCAAATCAAATCATAATGTCGAACCTAACTTTTACCGAACCTCATAATAATGTTGCCTTTTTAGAAAAATCCAATGAGTCTGTAGATTTTACTGAGATCATTGATTTCCTTAATGCAAGCTATATTAAGTTTGCATTAACAGTAAAACCTACTATATATACTTCCAACAATATCCAGTTTTGGTCGTCTGCTAAGGTCAAAACTATTAATGGGGAAGCACAAATCCATGCCCTTGTAGATGGGCAGATGATTATCATTACAGAGGCGTCTATTCAAAGAGATCTTCTCCTAGATGATGCTAACGGAGTTGAGAATCTTCCAAATACTACAATCTTTGAAAAACTTGCACTGATGGGCTATTAGAGATATACAGATGCTTTAAAGTTCCAAAAAGGTAATTTTTCTCCTCAGTGGAAATTCTTAATTCATAATGTCTTAGTGTGTCTAAGTCCAAAGACCACTGCATGGAATGAATTTAGCAGTAATTTAGCTTCTGCTATAATTTGTTTGGTTGAAAATACTCAAAGATTTAATTTCTCAAAATTAATTTTTGATAGTATGGTTAAGAACTTGGATAGTTCTTCGGCTAAATATTTTCTATATCCAAGCTTTTTGCAACTCTTTTTGGACAACCAATTTAAAAAAAAAAAAAAAAAAAAAAAAAAAAAAAAAAAAAAAAAAAAAGTCACAAAAATGTTTATCCCACTCCCTGCCTTACCAAAAAGGTTTTTGCTAATATGAGGAGGGTTGGAAATGATTTTTCAGGGAGAGTGACACCTTTGTTTCCAACAATGTTGGCACTAGCCCAAACCCAAATGGGTGAAGGTTCAGCAATCCCAGCTAGTACCCATCACACACCCACAGAACAACAACAACAGACCTATAAACGTAGGACTAACACCAAGAACTCTGAGCTACCTCAGGCTAGTGGTTCTATACCAACTGTTGCAGATGAGGATGTCACTGGGGGGGAGAGTGACATGTTGGCAAGGGCTGCCACTACTGTGTCTAGCTTAGCAGCAGCACAAGACAGTGGTAACATCATTAAGACCCGAACCAAGACAACTTCTAATGAAGAAGGTTCCTCTGGAACTGATTCAGGTGAAGGTCCCAGTCACATGGAAACAATGGGGGGTTCGGATGTTCATCCTAGGGGTTAGACTGAACTTAACTTTTCCAGTGATCCACCTTTCGGGCTAGGTAACACAAGCCGAAGTGGTGAGGATAGTATGCAACTTTTGAATGAATTGAAGGATACCTATGCCAAGCTGTCTGCACAAATTGGTGATCTGCGAGCAATAGCTTCTTCCCAAGATGGAGTCATCAAAGCTCAAGGTGGGGAGATAAAGGTTTTGAAGAGAAGGGTTAGGTATTTAGAAGGAGTCAAAGGATCAAGAATTCCCAAACAAAAGGTTAAATCTTCTGAAGCTTCTAAGGATGCTCCCAAACAGGGGGGGAATGAAGGAAAGTTTCAGAGGAGGATAAAGAGGGTGAAAGTATTGGTGCAGAGAGTGATCCAATGGAATTTCTAGTTGCTGATAACCAAGGGAATGAAGCGGTGATGGATAGGCGTTTGGGCAAGGTTACAACTGTTGATAGTGAGCCAGTTATTCCTGCTAGTGACCCAGTTATTCCTGCTAGTGGTCCAGTTATTCTTGCTAGTGAGCCAGTTATTCCTGTTATTCCTGCTATTGATAAGGTTAGTTCTCTATACTGATACTGAAGTTAGTATTGCTGCTATTGATAAGGTTAGTGCTACTGAGACTAAATTTATTCCTGCTATTGATAAGGTTACTGCTACTCAAGGTGATGATGATATGATTATGGCTCAAATATTAACAAAGATGAGGAGTGCAAAACCTAAGGCAAAAGGAGTTGTCATTAAAGAGCCAGTATCAGTACCAAAAACACCATCAACAACTATTTCACCATCAGAAAAAGGCAAAGGTTTGTTGATTGATGAACCTAAGAAGAAATTTAAGTTTCAGTCACCTAGTCAACAACAACAACAACCAATGATTACAGATGAAGAATTGACAAGACAAGTGGCTGATCTTGATGCTCAAGAAGCTGCTCAGATTCTTTCAGACAAGGAGTATGCAGAAAAATTACAAGCTCAAAAAAATGCAGAGTTAATAGCTTCATGGTTTGAGGAAAGGGCTCAGGTTGAAGCTAATTGTGAGCTTGCTAAAATAGTACATAAAGAAGAGCAAGATAAGTACTCAGTAGATGAAAAATCCAGGATGCTTAACGAAAAATTTGATGCAAAAAAGAAGTTGTATGCAGAACAAAGATATGCAGCTAAGAAGAACAAGCCACCCACTCAAAAACAAAGAAGAGATCTCATGTGCAGGTATTTTTTTATTTATTTTTTTTTGTTGCAAAGGTAAATTTATATTAATATCAACAACACCCAATATGTACATTATAAACATCTACTCATGTGCAGATATTTGAAGAATGTGGCCAGTTGGAAACTAAAGGATTTGAAATTCTTGGATGATAAAAGAATTGAAGAATTATATGCAATTGCCAAGAGAAACAGTGAACTCTTCTTGAATGACAGTTCAAAGAGAGCAGGTGAACAGTTGGAAATAGAAAGCAGTAAAAAGAGAAAACAAGAACAAACTGAGCAAGCTGTTGCTAAAGAACAAATGCAAGCTCACACTGAACTTGCAGTTGACTCTGTAGGAGAAGCCATGGATGCACAACCTTTAACTGTCAAACATCCCATTGTTGATTATAAGTCTGGATCTCATGGGGAAACAATTTATTATGATATTAAGAGGCATGATGGTTCTTCTAGAAGGTTTGTAAGCTTTCTTCACATGACGAGATATGATAGCTCTATGGAAATTACTCAAACAAAGATTTGGTAATAAGACACCAAAACAAGCTTATGATAGAGAAGTCTGGAATTATTTGAAGGTAATGTTTGAACCAAATCATGAAGATGAATGTTGGAGAAGACTAACGCACAATACTGTTAAAGAATGGAAAATTTTTCAACGATGTGGAGTACATGCTTTAACTGTGAATGAGTTGGTGATCTACATGCTTGTAGAAAAGGATTACCCTTTAAAGTTTCACAAAGACATTCTACATCAGATGTTGCGTGGGAAGAAAATACTCAAGCTTCAGCTTAATTATGATGACATGGCATATGAACTGCTCATGAAGATGGAAGAGTATCTAGGACCCAAGGACAAGAAATAGAATGTATAGTTATTACTACTAGAATGTATAGTTTGACTTAAACATGTATAGTTATTACTGCTTACGAGATAAACATGTGTAGTTATTACTGCTAGAATGTATAGTTATTACTGCTAGAATGTATAGTCTGACAAAATATGCTTACATAAATGCTTACAATGGAGCCAAAACATTGATATTTTTAAAATTTTGACTATTGCATAAGTTATCAGAAATGTGTGACCATATGTATCGAATTGTGACTACACTTAAATAATGTGTGACAAAATTTGACTATTGCCTATAGTCACATGATTGTGCTACAATTAAATGTGACCATACACATTAGGAATTGGCAGGCAAACACACACTTAACTTTAGACACACATATTAACTTATGTGACTATTTGTATCGAATTTTGGTCACACTTAATCATGTATGCCTATGGTTTAGTGTGACCATATATGACATTTGGTCACACATCTCAAGTGTGTGACGTATATTTGTCACTTTTAAATGCATATCGTGACTATGCTTCAAGCTTACTTTTCAGTTGTCACACATTTCAAATTCATATGTGGCTAAAATTTCAACAAAAACTAGCAGTCACGCTTAAATAATGTGTGACAAACTTGATCATATGATTTAGCCACATACACAATTACTTCGTGTGACCATATATGGATTTTGGTCACACTTTTCAATTGCGTGACATATATTTGTCACATATGTATATATATAGTGTGACTAATGTTTCAACCTTATTTGTATCCGTCACACGTCCCAAATTATAAGTGACTAAAAAATCAAAAAAAAATTTACCAGATACGTATAGTCACGAAAATATTCAAATGTGTGGCTGTAGCCTCGGATGTAATTCTGAAATGGTCACACAAGTCGGATCAAGTGTAGCTGTTTATTTTATTTTGGTACATTTAGTCACATAAAAAGGCGACTGTGTGGCTGTTCGAAAAACAGCATGTGTGACTAAATCCCATTTTTGTACTAGTGTTTTGGATTCGGTTTGGTTTGGTTCGGATTTGTACTTGGCCAAGAGCTATAGGCTCGTTTAGCCTCGAGCCGTGACTCATTGAGTCACGGCATAGATTAGGAGTGTTGTTTTTGTTTGAGTTGGATGGATTTGGTTTTGTTTATGTTTAGCCAAGAGCCACAACAGCTCGAATGGAATCGAGCTGTGACTCACGGTGAGTCACAGCAAGGGTTTGTTTGTTTGGTTATGTATCGCATTGGTGTGTAATGGTTTTGATCAAGATTGGCTGTAGCCGAGTGTTGGATTTGGATTTGTGTCATGTAACATGAGCCGTGACCTAAGAGGGCCACGACTTGATTGGTTTTGAGGTTAGCCGAGACCTCTTAAAGTCTTGGTGTTGAGTATGAGTCAAGTCGAGACTCACAGGAGTCTCGGCCGTGTAATACTCGAGGTTAAAAAACCTCGAGTTAGTATCGAGTCGGTTTTGGACTCGGAAAAGTCATTTTGAGTCACATGGATTAGTAAACCCATATTGGGCCTAGAATTATTAACTTTGGGCTCGTTGACCCAAAGTGAGCCCATTATGTTGTGTAAGTTAAGTATTGGGCCGTGTAGTGTCTTCTATTGTTTTGACTAGTATTTCACTTTCATTTTTCGTTTACTAACTTACCTTATTTGTTTGTCAATATTGTGTTTCAGGATAATATTCGGATAACTTGGGATTTGATTTGGACATTGGACTTGGATATTGTAATAACCTATGCTTGGATGAGATTGGACGTTATTGGATTTATGGTATTAGCCGATGGACCTTATGGACAATTTTAGTACTTGAGACGGAAGAGTATGTTAGACTCATAAGAGTTTAACATATTTGGAACCGAACAACCACAAAATGGTCGATAAACGTCACAACTAATATACATGCGAATGATAATGTCTAATTATATATTTAACTTGTTAAATGTGACGATAAAACTTATATTACTCAAGAGTCATAACGACTTGGAAATGCTTTATAAACGGACGCATCCTGTCCAAATTTCGATAAAACCTTTTTATGACTTAATCGTTTATAAATATTTAATATCCTAAAACCTTTTCAAAACTTATACGCTTTCCTTCTAAATCATGATGTTTTATCAACTATTTGGGGTAAAACACCGAAACAACCTATTGATGTTTTCTTTCTCGTTTTCTTATTTTATTCCTTCTTTATTTTTCTTATTTCTTCTCTCTTTTCTTTATTCTTTTCTAAGTATTCATCTGTGTTTGCCAACTTTTATTATTTTAACTTTCTCATATCCACACGAGTCTTAAACGTTTATTTCTTTCAAACGCCATTGAAACTAAACCTTTCATTTCAAATACGAGTATTACCTTATAAAATCGCTTTGAGGTTTGATTGCTGAAACATATTATCCACTTATTAGGTTGTGCTGAGGTTCATTTGCTGTGCTGTACCATCTGATCATTTGCGATATCTTGTTTCTCTACCACTACTAAGGTGTGATTCATAGCCCCACTTTACCTTTAAATTGTTTATAAACCCATGGGGGAGATACATGCTTTTTACTTTTCATGAACACAATTGTTTAAATGTATGCTATTCCTGAGTGAGCGCAAATATAGGGATATAGGCCTATAGGATTTGACCATCCCGCCATGTTGACTAAGTCCGGTTCGCATGTGATGTACTATATTCGATTTATCACTAGGTATCTGGCAAAGTATCTAGCTTGAGGGCAACTATTATATTATGAATTCCACGGTTACTGTCGACTTACGCCAATGTTATTTGGTGCCGGTTATCGTTTTGCGTGTCATGAGCTTAGCAACTATTCGACGCTTACCAGATATATGTATTTGTTACGTATATCTTCCAGACTTGAAAATCTTGTGTTCAACTATTTATTTTAAACCTATGGATTTCACTCAACCTTTGTGTTGACTTTTTAAACATGTTTTATTTCAGGTAATTGACGCATACTGTACTCGCACTAGGAGTGGCATGAAGACCATCGATGGCTATCGGCTTTTACTATCCACCTACTTTTTACTATCTTTTTACTGTCACTTATCATTCGAAAAACCCCTTTTGAACTATGCCTTTTATTTTCGCTGCATATGATGTTTGAGAATCTTTTGAACTCTAATGTTATTTACAATTCGAATGATATGTTTTTATTAAAAAGGCTTGTTATGAGGTTGTTATCTATGATTGTGACTGTTTTACCCGAAAGTAATACCCCAAACTATGTTCCGCTGCTATATTCCGAGTTGGGGGTGTTACAATACGCCACCTCATTCTGTTCATGCTTTTGATGAAGAAGATGATGTTATTGAACCTGTTACATTAATAAGTAAACTGGATCTTAGTCACCCTTTACACTTACACCCTAATGACTCTACTACTTTGATTATTGTGTCTATCAAATTAAGAGGAACTGAAAACTATAATGTTTGGTCATGTGCTGTGCTTTTGGCCCTTGAAGGTAAAAATAAAACTGGATTTATTGATGGCACATGTGGAAGGTCTAATACTGATGAAGTTTTAGGTAGACAATGGGACAGGGTCAATGCTATTGTTTTGGGTTGGATCTTAAATTCTATATTAGAGGAGTTATTTTTGGGACAAATCTTTTCTAAAAGAGCCTCTGATGTTTGGACTGAATTGAAAGAAACTTTCGATAGGGTTGATGGGTCTGTTACTTTTAATGTACATCATAAAATTAACTCTTTATCTCAAAATGGATCATCTATTGCTAAATACTTTAATAAGCTAAGTACATTGTGGAAACAATTTGATTCTCTTGTTAAGCAGCCAAGGTGTACTTGTCATGCTTCTGGTGATTTTAAGAAACATAATCAGTTAATGAAGTTAATGCAATTTTTAATGGACCTAGATGATTCTTATATGCAAATTAGAAGTAACATTCTTTCTAGAGACCCTTTACCTGATGTCAAAGGTGCTTTTTCCATAATCTCTAGTGAGGAATCTCACAGAGCTGTGGTTACTAGTTCAGGGGCTGAGGTTTCTCAAAGATCTCAGTCTTCTGTGTTTAATTCCAGTGTGCCTAATAGAGGGAATTCATAGAGGCCCCAAACCTTTAGGAATTATTTCAGACCTAATAATGCTCCTAGACCTAATAATAATGGGAATAAGGGCTGCTGGTGGTCCTACTTTGGTTTGTGAACATTGTGGTTTTAATGGACACACTGTGGATAGGTGTTTTAAATTGATTGGGTATCCTGCTAATTTTGGAAAAAAAAAAACAATTCTTTTGGGTCTAATAATAGTCCGGGTGCTCAATATTTTAATAAAAGATTTGTAAATAACAACTCTGTTGGATCTAGCTCTTTTTCTACTTTTCCAAAGAAACATCAGTTAATGATGATGGAAAAGGAAAAGATGTGCATGCCAACACGGCAGGTATCGTTTTAAATAACAGCAAGTTTTTTAATCAAAACATTAAAGGATTTTTTTGTAATAATAGTAAAATCAGGTCTGCACTTGTTGCAGCTGGTATTATTGTTAATTCTGGTGCCAACCAACATTTAACATATACATACAAGTTTTTTTTAATGTAACTGATGTTTCCAAACTTGGAATTAAAGTTTCACATCCTAATGGAACTGAAGCTTTAATTACAAAGGTTGGAAATATGGTTCTAACCAAACACTTGACTTTATATGATGTGCTTGTTATTCTAGAGTATTGTGTTAGTCTTATGTCTGTTCATAAGGTAGCTAGAGACAGCAAGTTTGTTATTGCTTTTGATGAATCTAAGTGCTATGTTTTACCTCAGGATTTGAAGGGAATGAATGTTCTGGGGATTGGTAAACAAAAAGATTGTTTATATTACTTTGATGGAAATCAAGGTATTGATTTAGAATTCAAGAATTTTAAATCAGATTCTTTTTTCTCCAAAATTTTGTGGCATTCTAGACTTGGTCATCCTGCTGATAAAGTCTTGACTGTGCTTAAAAATGATACCAGTTTTCAAAATAATAATGATAATGAACCTTCTGAGGTTTTTCAAAAAGCTAAACAAACTAGGGAACCTTTTCCTATAAGTGAATATAAAACTTCTATTCTTGCTGAACTAGTCCATCTTGATCTTTGGGGGCCTTATAGGGTGGCTAGTAAAGAAGGATATAGATATTTTTTGACCATTGTTGATGACTTTACCAGATCTATGTGGGTTTATTTAGTTAAAACTAAAGATGAGGTGTTTGATTGTATTACTGCTTTCTATAATCTTATTAAAAATCAGTTTAATAAGTCTGTTAAAACTTTTAGAAGTGACAATGTGTAGGATCGAGTACTTCGAGCTTGAGTGAGCTTGGTTAAACGAGAATCTCTAAGAGTAAGACTTGCGTTTATGCGGAAACTAAACCACAAGAATGTAAAGAAGAAAATAAAAGAAGAAAATGATCCTCTATGGATCAGGCTATGAACTAAGAAAATGTTTTATTGAATGTTGTGATCGATCCATAAAACATAGACGGGATATTTCTTTTATAATCATAAGAAACCCTAACCCTAACCCGTCATACAAGAAAACGTGTGAAGAGATAAACATGATCTCTTCTAAAAATAAATCTAACAAACTTTCTAAACATACGGATAACAAACAATAATATCCGCAGCAATAAACACTATCGGCAGAAACAAACTTAAACTATCGGCAGGAACCAACCGCAGTAGTAATGAATAACTATCGGCAGAAACCAGCTTCACTATCGGCAGCAATGAGAAATTCCTTATTTCTCAGAGATCCTAACAATCCTCCCCTAATCTTGAGGTTGACTAGGTTAACCTGCAAGATTCCAACGTGATAGAGCTTTAACTTCTCAGGCTTGAGGATTGCGATTTAGCAGCAGCAATAATTAGTAACCAGCAGCAACATCTATAACTTCCAGCAGCAACTTCAATAGTTTAGCAGCAATAGGAATTCATCTTCAAAATATGTAAACTGGCCACCATGACATTCACTTGAGCTTGGCTGCTACTATGACAATATGTACATCAAATTACTTAAGTTTCATACTATTCTCATCACATCCAGGTGTGTTAACTCCTGTGAGAGGTGAATCATTGAAAATTAATGGATTTGATGTCTCTTTACCAATAGCCATCACTACTGGAGTAGCCAATGTTTAGGTGTGTTAGACCATGGTACATTGATAACCATCTGATTTATTCGCAAATTAGTAACTATAAACGGATTTGACATGTCTTTACCTGTAGCCGTTTGCTCAGGACTAGTCAATTCTTGGGTTACAGCAAACCTTGGTGAATTGAATACCAAATATGGATACCAAGTGTCTTTACCACAAACCATACTTTTGTGGACTAGCCAATTCTTTGGATCCCTTAAAGGGTTACATCCATGGTGAATTGAGAACCATTTTCAACTCTCAGAACTGAATCATGGGTGAGTTGAAGTACCCTATAGCTTTGAGCAAGCTATTACAGCTATCAACGGATTTGATAATCACACCAGAGCCGTACCCTCATGGTGAGCCAACTCTTTCTTGTCTGCAAGACATGGTGAGTTGAATACCATTTATGGTGAATGTGTAAACACCAACACTGTACCTGCAAGGTGTTGCTCAAAACCAACTTATTAGCACACAAAATATACAATTTTTTTTTTAAACTAAAAGAAATCAGAAACAAACCAAAAGAAAAAGGAAGAAAATAAGAAAAGATAAGAAAGAAAGAAAGATATACAACAACAACAAGAAACCTCCCTTTAAGCTTCAACCTCCCCTCAAACTCAGTATCTAGGGATTTACCATCCCAATATGGACCACCAAATGTTTAAACCTTGGTCCATCAAAAGCCTTGATCAGCAGATCAGCCACATTGTCATCAGTATGAATCTTAAGCACCTGAATAAGATGCTTCTCATAAGCATCTCTTATGAAATGGTGTCGAATCTCAATATGCTTTATCCTTTGATGATAGACAGGATTTTTAACAATGCACATAGTGCTTTGATTATCAATAAAGATTTTAGTGTTCATGAAGTTGAACCCATAATCCAACAGTTGATTTTGCATCCAAAGAACCTGTCCACAGCAACTAGCAGCAGCAACATACTCTGCCTCAGTAGAAGATGTAGCCACTATAGTCTGTTTCTTGCACAGCCAAGAAACCAACCTCCTACCCAGAAACTGACAACCTCCAGTAGTTGACTTTCTATTAAAGTTATCCCCAGCATAATCACTGTCACTATAGGCTTCCAACACAAAAGGAGAATCTTTTGGGTATCAAAGTTCCAACTTAGGCTGTCCTTTTAAATATTTGAAGATTCTCTTGACTGCATTTAGGTTAGAAGTCAAGGGTGTAACCTGATGTCTAGAACATGCACTGACAGCAAACATGATATCAAGTCTAGAAGCTGTCAAATACATGAGTGATCCAATCATGGATCTGTATAAATGAACATTAACAGCAGCATCAGGTTCATTATTGGATTTAGGCTTTGGAGGTTCAAAAGGAGTTGTGGCTGTTTTCACATTTTCCATATCAAACTTCTTAAGTATGTCATAAACATACTTCTCCTGGCAGATAAAGATCCCATCTGATTTCTGCTTAACCTGAAGACCCAAGAAGAAAGTCATTTCACCCATAGCACTCATCTCAAATTCACTCTTCATCAATTCTTCAAATTCCCTGCACCAGGCTTCATTAGTGGAACCAAAGATGATATCATCTACATAAACTTGTACTAGAATGATATCTTTGAAGTTCTTCCTGATAAAAAGTGTTTTATTAATAGCCCCTCTTCTGTAACCATGTTTTAGCAAAAAGGCTGATAGCCTTGCATACCAAGCCCTTGGTGCTTGATGAAGACCATAAAGTGCTTTAACCACTTTGTAAACCAAATCAGGATTCTGAGGATCCACAAATCTCTTTGGTTGAGTAACATAAACCTCCTCTTCAATCCTTCCATACAAAAATGCACTCTTCACATCCATCTGATATACTACAAACCCCATAAATGAGGCAAAAGCTAAGAACAGTATGATAGCTTCAACTCTTGCCACTGGTGCAAACACCTCATCATAATCAATCCCCTCTTCTTGTCTATGACCTTGAGCCACCAACCTAGCTTTATTTCGAACCACAATTCCCCTAGCATCCCTTTTATTCTTTAGAATCCATTTAGTTCCAATAGCATGCTTTCCTGCAGGCAAAGGTACCAACATCCATACTTTCTGATTCTGGAACTGCTGCATTTCCTCTTGCATAGCCTCAACCCAATCATCATTATCAAGAGCTTAAGCTATACTACTTGGTTCAATTTGAGATAAGAAACAAGCATAGAGACAATGTAAATAATCAGTATGATTGCTCCTTAACTGATCCTGTATATAACTGAGAAAAGCAGATTCTCCAAACTTGGGTTGGTGTAATTTACTTCTTGTCTGAACAAGGGAATTTAGATCTCCAAGGATCAAGGACTGAGGATGAACTGTATTGATCCTCTTGGTAACAATAGGATTGACATCAATGGAGGATGCCTGATTAGTAATGGAGGGGTTGAAGTCATCATCATATGAGGAAGAAGTGAAAATGCCTGTTCTGGTTTGATGATGAGGATCTTCCAGCTTATCTCTTGAAGAGACTGAATTTCCAAGATCAGAAGGGATTGGAAATCTTTCAGGGGAGTTATCAATACCCAAAGAGTCAACAGGTGGAGAAGACACAGGAACATCAGCAGGAATGGAGACATCAACATAAGCATTAGAAGAATCGGCAGGAACAGATCCACTACTAGCAGAAATGGTAGCAGCAGGAACAGGAATACCACCAGCCGAATTCAGTTGCCTTCTAACTTCAGCTTCAGCATTTCTCAAAATCTCCTCTGTTTCTTTAGAAAACCCAGAACCAAACATTTCAGCAGCTTTCTTGGCATTATACTCTTGTCTTTGAAGCCTAGCAAGATCTTCTGCAAAACTAGAATCACATCCATCCATATCAGAAGAATCTTTGAGCTTTGAACCTGAAATGTTGTTAGAGGGAAAAGAAGGAACAACTATAGGTCGTTCATCACTCTCTGCATCAGAATCATCATCTGAGGTACCTGCATTTTTAGTTTGAGAAACATGTGTACCAACAGATAGATTTGCTTTGAATCTATTATAACCTAAGGTGTCAGTCAGATAATCTAGATCAAAGTACCACTCTGGACCTGCACCCTGCAAATTAGGTTTATCCTCAAGATATCTTAAGTTGAGAGTCTCTTCTATTCTCTTAGAAGACAGATTATAAACCCTATAGGCTTTACTATGAGCAGAATACCCAACAATAAACCCTTCATCAGCCTTCCCATCAAACTTGCCTAGGTAATCACTAGTGTTCAATATAGTGACATGACATCCAAAAGGTTTAAGATAACTAATGTTTGGAACCTTCCCAGACAAAAGCTCATAAGGTGTTTTATTATGAGGACTAGTAATAGATACCCTATTCAACACATAACAAGCAGTGCATACTGCTTCAGTCCAAAACATAGTAGGCATCTTAGATTCAGCTAACATAGTCCTAGCTGCTTCTATTAGGGTCCTATTTTTCCTTTCTGCAACCCCATTTTGTTGTGGAGTTCTAGCATTACTATAGTCCCTTTTTATCCCCTTACTCCCACAGAGTTCTATAAGATTAGAATTCTTAAACTCTGTGTCATTATCACACCTTATGGACCTAACCTTTTTACTTAGCTGATTTTCTATTAAGGCAATAAAATTCCTAATAACTGGATAAGATTCATCTTTAGTACCCAAAAAGAAAGTCCAAGAAAACCTGCTAAAATCATCTGTAATCACCAGGCAGTAGTACTTATGGTCAATACTTCTGATAGAAGTAGGACCAAAGAGATCCATATGGAGAAGCTGCAGAGGCTCAATAATGGTGCTCACAGCTGTGATTGCCTTGTATGAAGCTTTGTGTTGCTTTCCTTTGTTGCAGGCAACACAATTGTGTTCATTAGAGAAGATCTTGAAAGGAAGCCCTTGAACCAGACCATTCTTAGCCAGCTTGTTAATGGTCTTGAAATTCACATGAGCCATTCTTCTGTGCCATTTATTAGATTCATCCACAGAAGCTTTTGCCACCAAACAAGCAAGAGAACCCTCAGGCTGAACATCACTTAGATTGAAACTGTAAAGGTTGTAAGTCCTTGGAACTTTGAGTTCAACCTGACTTTCATCAGGCAACTTGAAGTCTTTGGACAACACAAAGCAATCAGTCTCAGTAAAGAGAACACTGTTCTTCTTGTCACAAATTTGAGAGACAGAGAACAAATTGAAGTTTTGGAGTTCCTTCACATAAAGCACATCTTTAAAGTCCAGCTTGGCAGTTTTGATAGTTCCCTTCCCAGTAATTATGCCATCTCCTCCTCCAAATGTCACAGTACCTCCATTCAAAGGCACAAAGTCATGCAGTCTCTCTAAATTTCCTGTCATACTTCTTGAACATCCACTGTTAACAATGCCAACATCTTTACTTCTAAAAGGAAAATCCTGTTACAAAGAATACAATTTACAACATTAGATACAATAGAGACCCAAGCCATTGCTGACTTGAGCCTGCCTAGTGGATCAATAAGAATTAAACCCTGAAGATTGATGAGATCCACCATTGATCTTGGACCCCATTTTCATATGTTGGTTATTGATTCTCCAAGAACAACCTGCTGAGGACTTAACAGCAGTTTTCCATCTTGCCCCTACCATATGCATGGTGTCAAAATAAACAGGTCTCATATCATTTTGAAAGTAAGTGCTAGTAGGTCTGCTGAAAGGTCTAGCAGTATTGCTTCTCCAACTAGTAGGATTGATCCTACCGGCTGGAACTGGATAAACAGCAGCAACAGGCTTATCAGCAGGAACAAACTTATCAGCAGCAACAGGCTTACCAGCAGAAACTGGCTTGCCAGCAGCAACTGAAGTTCTCCTTGCTGCTTGAGGAATATAAGGGGGAATATCACTGACATTTTTCCATACAGACCTATTTTGACAAGCATATATACCCATCTGTTTTTCATAATAGTCACAATCTTTAATAAGATGATCATAACTACGACATACAAAGCAAGATTTCTTTCTAGGGGACTTTTTCTTAACATTATTTTTCTCATTGCAAACAGAATAATTCAAACCAACACATGAAACAAAACTATCCTTAACAGAATTAAAACCACAACCAACATTGTTTGAAACAGAACCACAACTAGAAACATTATTGTTTTTAACACTATCACAAAAATATCTTCAAATGCAGCTGTCTTTGATTGAGATTCATCAATAGCTACTTCTGAGGAGAGATCTTCTGATTTTATTGAAGCTGACTTGTCACTTGATCCACATGTGGCATAGTCATTCGTCTTGATTTCTGAAGATTTGTCACTGTAAGAACAAGAGACAAATTCATTAGAGTCACAATCAAGATCAGGCAAGTTCTTTGCCTTTTTGCCATAAGTCATTTGTGAATCGTCAGAGTCAACAAATGGATTAGCAGGTTTAAATGTTCCAGTTATGGGTGGAGGAAAAGCATTCATTCCTCCCTCCTTTACATACTTTACAGGTTTTCTATAATCTACAGGTTCAGGGTCAAAAACACTATACTCATTAGGGTCATAAAATTGATTTGGCCCTACCAGGTCACCGAACCCTAAACCTCTTTTAGTTTTTGTAGACATAGAACTATCAATAAGCTTGTGAAGGTTTTTGGATGACTCTTTCCATTTATCAAATCTAGCCAAGGAATTATCTAGCTTAGACTGCAAATCCTGATTTTCTAACACCACCTTAGCTTTTTCTCTTTCAGAATGTTTAAACTCATTTGTGGCGTTTTTTAAATCTCTTTCCAAAACCTTTATTTTCACTTCGTAAGCTGACTGTTGTTGTTGATACCAGACCTTTTGTTGTTCTAATGTTTTAACAGCCTTTTTATGAGCCTTAAGTTGTATAAAGTTATCCTTATATTCACTTTCTTTATCATCAAATTCCTGTTTCAATTTAGCATATATAGGTTCACAACCAAATGGGCAGTTTTGTACCTGAGATGGATGACCCATCATTCCAAATTGACCAGCCACTTGTTTCTTCTCACCGTATCCAGCTATCATACCATAGACCTTATCTGCTCCACTTGCAACAGCCTTCTCATGATGTTCCTAGTCCACCATTGAATCCACAGATACCAAGGCCTTGGGGTCCTCTGATTCCAACTCTTGAATTTTGAAAGCAGAATACCTTGCTTTATCATCTACCTTCTTATCTGTACATTCCCTGGCAAAATGTCCTGGTTGAGAATATTTATAACACCTCACCTTCCTTCTGTCAAACCTGACAGGCTCCTGTCCATCAATGTTGACCCTTCTTCCTGCCTTCTTTTCAAACCTATCCATTTTCAATGATATCATAGCCACCTGCCATCTAATGTCCATCTCTTCCAGATCCAATTCATCAATCTGATTGAAATCTTCATAAACAATCTTCTGCTGTGGTGTACTCTCAGCAACAAATGAATGAAGCACCTCCTCTAGAATATTATCAGATCTTGTCTGAGCTTTTGGTGTGGCAGGTGAGTAGGAAAGTGATGAAGATGATGGTGTCAGACTTTTTCCATATGATGCTTTATTAGCACCAGAGGTACTAACAAAAGCAGTATGGGTTGGAGTTTGAGGTGAATAGGTGGAATACCCTTTGATATCAATTTCAAGGGTTTTCAGCCTTTTGTACAGATCATCAAAACTCATATAGTCCAATCCACCTTTGGCCTTGAGTGTTATGGAAACCTAAGACCAGGATGGGGGCAAGGCCCTCAGAAACTTGGTGTTGCAGTCCTCATCGTCTGGCCTAGCTTTCAACTGGTTGAGTTGGCTCAGGATCTTGTGAAACTTGTCATACCCTTTGTGAATCCCCTCAGCCTCAGAGATCTTAAATTCCTGGAACTCTTGCTTGAGCATATACTTTCTCATTTTTCTTGATTCATCATTCCCTCCAAATCTGGCTTTTACAGCATGCCAGATCTTTCTTGCATCATCCAGGTGATGGAAATCACTCATATGATCCTCTGGAATAGCTTGAAGCAAAAGGGTTCTTGCCTTGGTTTCCCTTTGTACAGTAAGGTGTTCTTTTGCTGTAACAGGTGGCTCTATATAGATATTGCCATCATTATCCCTTCCAGTATTCTTCTTGCTATTTCCCTTAAGAATCACATTCCAAAGATTGTAATCACTGTTCGTGATCCAGTATTCCATTCTCATGGCCCAGACTTCATACTCATCTTTCTTTAGGTATGGGAATTTAGCATTGTTGTTGGACATAGTGGTGACAATTTGTGTTTGGACTTGTGAGGTTTCAGGTTTGGGTTGGTGATCTTCCTGGTTAATGACATTGTTTTGAGGGATTTCGTCTTCCATTGAAAGAGGGTTAAGAGATATGAAAGAGAACTTTTTCTTCTTTATCAGAGATCCTCACCAGGCTCTGATACCACTTGTAGGATCGAGTACTTCGAGCTTGAGTGAGCTTGGTTAAACAAGAATCTCTAAGAGTAAGACTTGCGTTTATGCGGAAACTAAACCACAAGAATGTAAAGAAGAAAATAAAAGAAGACAATGATCCTCTATGGATCAGACTATGAACTAAGAAAATGTTTTATTGAATGTTGTGATCGATCCATAAAACATAGACGGGATGTTTCTTTTATAATCATAAGAAACCCTAACCCTAACCCATCATACAAGAAAACGTGTGAAGAGATAAGCATGATCTCTTCTAAAAATAAATCTAACAAACTTTCTAAACATACGGATAACAAACAATAATATCCGCAGCAATAAACACTATCGGCAGAAACAAACTTAAACTATCGGCAGGAACCAACCGCAGTAGTAATGAATAACTATCGGCAGAAACCAGCTTCACTATCGGCAGCAATGAGAAATTCCTTATTTCTGAGAGATCCTAACACAATGGGACTGAATTTGTTTATAACAGGTTTTCTGAATTTTGTGCTAAAAATGGTATCATACAACAAACATCTTGTGCTTACACCCCTCAACAGAATGGGATAGTGGAAAGGAAACATAGGCATCTACTTAATGTTGCCAGATCCCTTATGTTTCATGGGGGAAGTCCACTATATTTGTGGCCTGAATGTGTTCTTACTGCTTGTTATTTGATTAATAGGTTGCCCTCCTCAGTGCTGAATGGAAAATCTCCTTATGAGTTGGTTTTTAATAGAAAATGTTCTTTGAATCATTTAAGAGGTTTTGGTTGTCTTTGTTTTGCTACTATTTTAAATAACTTTGATAAATTTAGTAGCAGATCTGAGAAATGTGTTTTAATAGGTTATGCTTCTTTTAAAAAGGGGTATAAGCTTTACAGTCTTGAAAAGAAACAATTTATATACCCCAGGGATGTAACTTTTTTTTGAAAATGTCTTACCTTTCAAGGCTAAAACCATTTATGTGGACAAAGGTGATAGTCATGGTCTGGATCATACAAATTTCTTTAATGAAGTTGTGTATGAGGACCATGGCATACCCAATGATGATATAAATAAGAATGCAGCACCTCATGCAAAGGGTAGCAACTCTTCCCTAAATGGCAGTCTAACAATTGACCATAATGAAAGTGATTTGGGGCACTTTCAAGGTTCCAATGGTTCTGCCTTAGGGAATGAGAGGGTTGCAACTAATGAGAGTGAAACATAATTGGACCCTTCAGATGATATTAAAACTGCAAATTTAGAGGGTATCAATACTATTTTTCAAAACACAGAATCAAATCAATTTTTTTTCAAATCAAAGTCAGCCTTTGAGAAGATCTGAGAGAACTTCTATTTTTCCAAATAAATGTAATGAGTTTGTTGTTGATTCAAATGTGAAATATGGACTTGAATAATTTGTTGGTTATTCGAAGTTGAGTTCTGAGAACTTATGTTTTATAATTGAGTTAAATAAATCTTTTGAACAAAAAACTTATAAGGATGCCTGCAAGTTTTAGAACTGGGTGGAGGCAATGAATAAAGAAATGGAAGCTTTATATGGTAATGATACTTTTGAAATTGTGGTCTTACCTACTGGCAGAAAAGCTATTGATTCTAAATGGGTGTTTAAAATTAAGTATAAGTCTAGTGGTGATATTGATACATATAAGGCTAGACTTGTAGCAAAAGGTTTTAATAAAAAAGAAGGACTAGATTTTGATGAAACTTTCACACCTGTTGTTAAAGTTGTCACTATTAGATGTGTCATTAACTTTGTTCAGCAGTCTTGGCCTATTTTTCAGCTTGATATTAATAATGCCTTCCTTTATGGTGATTTAGAGGAAACTGGTTATATGTCTTTTCCTGAAGGGTATTTTGATGAAAATGATAATGAAGTTTGCAGACTTAAGAAATCTCTTTATGGGTTGAAAAAAGCACCCAGGCAGTGGAATGCAAAATTGACTTCTGCATTAATTGAAAATGGCTTTAAAAAGAGTAAGAGTGACTATTCCTTGTTCATTAAAAGTGAATCAGGTATGTTTGTTGCTTTGCTTGTTTATGTGGATGATATTATCATCACTGGGAACAATATTGAAGCTATTGAAAACTTCAAAGTTTTTCCAAAAACAAAGTTTCAGATTGAAGATTTGGGAAAACTTAAGTATTTTTTGGGTATTGATGTTTTAGAAACAAAAAATGGTATTTTTCTTTCTCAGAGAAAGTATTTTCTTGATCTCTTAACTGAGTTTGGTTTGCTTTCCTGCAAACTTTCTTTTACTCCTCTTGAAAGTAATCTTACTATAACTAATGAGCCAATTGAGAATGATCCTATTTTTAATAACATTAGTGAATATCAACAGTTGATTGGAAAATTGATTTATCTTACATATAACATGCCTGACATTTCTTACTCAGTTCTTTGTTTAAGTCAGTTCATGCATAAACCTTTAAAGTCTCATTTGAAAGTTGCTCTAAAACTATTAAGATACTTAAAAGGTTCTCCTGGGTTGGGTATTCATATTCAGAAATCTGCAAATACTTCTCTTGAAGCTTTTGTAGTTGCAGATTGGGCTATATGTATTGTTACTAGAAAATCAGTAACTGATTTTTATTTATTTCCAAATGGCTCATTAGTTTCTTGAAAGAGTAAAAAACAAAATACCTTCTCTAAGTCATCTACAGAAGCTGAATACAGAGCTTTAGCTTCTGTTACATCAGAGATTGTTTGGGTCTTTAAAATTTTAAAGGACTTAAACTGGGAACATTTTATTCCTGTCAAAGTTTTTTGTGATAGTCAAGCTGCTATTAAGATAGCAGCTAATCCAGTTTTCAATGAAAGAACAAAACCCTTAGAGATTGATCTCCATTTTGTGAGAGAAAAGATTTTAGCTGGAGTTATTGAAACAAAAAAGATTTCTTCAACAGAACAAACTGCTGATGTTTTTTCAAAAGGGCTTGATAAGTTTCAACACAAAAAACTGGTTTCTAAACTGGGCTTGATTAATGTATTCCAGGTTTAGGTTAAGGGGGGATGTTAAAATTAACCTTAAAACCTGTAATATATCACAGGGACTAATATTGTATAGTTTGTATTATCAGGTTCGCTTGGTAGAAAGTTTGAGTTGTAGATTGCAAGAGACTGATAGATGGAGGACTATTGTTGCTAAGTTGGAACTAGGTCGGTTTGAGCTTGTATAAAAGGCAAGAAGACAAGAAGGGGCCTCATAACTCACCATCCGTTTTCTCTCTCATTGCTATCTGCTCTCAACTCTCTCTCACATTGTAAACCCTAGATTGATATTTGCTAAGTTTGATCATCTTGATCATTCCTAGTGTTGATTCTGATTGTATTTGTTGTTATAGCAGATTGAGACTTGTTTGTATTGTTGTTACTGATTGAGATCAGTTGTGATTGATTTGTTTAAGTTTCTAGGAATAATAAAATTGTTTTTGGTATAAACTTGTGTTTCTTTACACTATTAGTGAGAGGGTATTAGTTAAAAAGAAAACACTTGAAATTAATTAGCTTGAGGGTACTATCGTCCAGATACATTAATTTTGTGTGCGAAAATGAAAAACAACTGTGTACATCATGGTTGTTAAGATTCCGATCCTGATCTTAGGATCTTACGATTTTACGATGCTACATAGCAAAAACGATCCCGATCCTACGTAGGATCTTTGCAAGCATAAGATCTCATAGGATCCCGATCTTGACCATAGTATCTTAAGACCTAATCCGATCCGATTTTACTTTTTTCGAACAAAAAACTAAAAAACTATAAAGTTATGAATTATCTTTTATAAACTTTAAAAAAAAACATGTTAATCTTCTTAAAAAAATCCATAATCATAATTTAGGACAACATTTTCATGAAATATTCCTATAATTTTGTGTTTATGATGTATATAATTTATATATTTGTATAATATTAAAAAGGTTTTTAAGAAAATGGCATTATAGTAGGATCTTAAAATCCTGATACGATCTTACGATCACGATCTTGCAAAGACAAAAACGATCCTGGGTAGGATCCCGATCTTGAAAACCTTGGTGTACATGTCAATCCCTTATTTTTTATTATATGAATGAGAACATTTACTTTAAGATATTGTAAAATTATTTAAAAAGGGAAACATTACATGATTGATGATGATGAGAATGATATAATGGAAGACAATCAAACACGCACACTTACATACTAGGAAATAGTTGATGCATTTGTAATTATATCAAATTATAGTAGTGTTTTCATGATTATTATTCTCATTATTACCCGTATATATGTAGATTGTAGGAGCAAGTATATATATACACACGATGAAAAATACTGTAAGCTAAGGTAATATGAGCTTTTTAAAGTTATAACGTTATACCTATAGTACATGAATGAAAAAGTTAGCCCTTCCTAAATTGCATTTGTAAACGTTAGATGCGTTATTAGCATTATCCGTCACAGTCTAGCTTCCGGTTGCACTTTGGGACGATGTACCAAGCTTTATTCCGAACTTTGTATATGTTGCCATCGACGTGAAGAAATTAGCAGACAAATTAAAATGAAAACAATACATAACAATCAAACTCCAATATATTCTGATTGATATCCTCTTGTAATCTTGTTAGCCTGATCCTTTTAACTTAAGTTTAAAATTGCTACCCCCTCCGTCTCAATTTTATTGTCCCTTTTTCTTTTTTCGGACGTCCTAAAATTATTGTCCCATACTAAAAATAGAAAGTGAATAGGTAGTGGAGTTTGGTAAACTTTACTATGAAATTAATATTATAAACTTTAAAGAAGTGTTAATTAATTGGTTAAGGGTAAACTTGTCATTTAGCAAAAAAAATAAGAGAGAAAAAGTAGTGATAGTGATATTTTTCTAGAAGAATGTATTTTTTGTCGGGGGACAATAAATTTGAAACGGAGGGAGTATTTATTTTACCATTTTAAGAGCAACAACAAGGCATAGTTTAATTGTTTGGAATGATGGTTAAAAACTCACAAAACCCTAGAGCCATAAATTAAAAGACAGCAAAAGACTAATTAGCGACGTATGATTAGAACAGCGATCGAGATATATATATATATATATATATATATATATATATATACACTAGTTGTCGAAGCCCGTCTGATGGGCGGGCATGACTTGTAAGCCCTCCCGGACAGATAAGCCCGCCCGTTGGGCGGGCATGACTTATAATTATCGTTGACATACGTCTCAGGCGGGCATGTCTTATAATTATTGTTGGCATATTTTACTATAGCGAAAGAAGGGTAGTAGAAAATGATCATCTGATGCATGTTAATATATATCAATTCATCACATCACTGAGTTTTAAAAGATCTTCGACGTTGATAGCACAATCATATCTTAACCTAAAGATTAAGGAAATTCTTCATGTCAACAGTATAACATCAGTCAAATGACAGCTGTCTATGTACACTACAACAAAATGTGTCTAAGGCAACACTCGAAAAGTGTTGTATTAGGCCTAAAAAATGTTGCTTAATTCCTAGTGCAACACTTTTTCAAGTGCCGCTTTAGGCTCCGTTGCCTTAGGTCTAAAGCGACACTTTTGCCATAATGTGCAACACTTTTGTCAAAGTGTTGTTCGTGTTTGCAAATGCAACACTTTTGATACATATGTGCAACACTTCTTATTATACAACACCAACCAATGACAACACTTTTACGCATCAAGTGCAACAATTTCCATCATCTATTACAACACTTCTTTTTCATTTTAACAATATTAGAGCAACACTTTTTCTACTAGAGGCAACACTAACTTTAGCATTTCATACATAATATTTTCTCAACAAAATTCAAAAGCTACAAATAGAGGCAACATTTTAATTATTCGTGGATGCATAACTTGTTTCCATCATAGCAATGATATAATGTCATCAATAATATCATATTCCAAATACAAATTTGTCAAAAATCAAACTACCATAAAGTTCATAAACACAAAAATCTGCACACTAAAATAATGGATAGTACTAAAATCTTCTTCGACATGTATTCTCAAAAGACTTCCATTTGATAGTTGCAAATCTTGATTTCCACCATATGCCATAATAAAGTAACCTGGTAAATATATAACCAAATAATAAAATTAGATTTTCTTACATTATGTGACACAAGATGTTATCAAACACTATACTTAAACAAACATGGTGATGTATTCTGATATGAGTACTGATAAGTGCAGGGCAAAAAAATGTCCAACTGAGGCAACTTTAAGCTACTGAAAAGCTATCTACAAGCTAATATAAAAAATCATAAAAAATGTGGAACAAGTGTATAAGTTACCCAAGAGTTTTTGTACCAAATTTTAGAACATTTGAGCTTAAAATGAACTTGTGAAAATTCAAAAACAGAAGCTGGTCTGAACAATTTTAGTGCAAAAATTTAACTAACTCAGTCCTACTTTAAGCCTCCTAAAAGCTATCTAAAAGCTACCATAAAAAAGTCAGAAAAATATGAAACAAGTATAATAGCAATCAAAGAGTAATTGTACCAAATTTCAGCTTAATTGAACTTGTAAGGAACAAATGAAAAATCAAAAACTCAAGCTGATCTGGACAAAAATTATGAAAAAAGTGCAGAATTATGTGGAATAAGTATGTAAGCTACCCAAGAATATGTGTACCAAGTTTGAGCTTAATTGAACTTAAAATGAACAAATTAAAAATCAAAAACTACAGCTGATTTGAGGCACAATTTATACTTATGCAGGCTGTGTTCTGTGACAGGTTTGGGGCAAAAATGAACCAAACTTCTTCTAGGCTTAATGAAATAGTACCAACTCTTGGAAATACACTTAGTGAGCTGCAAAGGACCTAGAAATACTACAATTAAGCACTAAAGCTGCATTATCCTATAATAAGCAATTGAGATCAGTAACTAGTCTTAAACCTATACTACTCAACTCAAAGCATTAAAATCCTTCAATACAGATCAAATCTTCCTATAAACTACTAATATAAGCTAAATTAAGCATGATCAAACCTCAACCAAGTGCAAATGAACAGTAGCTCATCGTTTGACCCATTTTCAACACTGTTTCAAACACTCCTTAATGGACAAATTTTTGAGATTTAAGCTACCCTAGACCAATTTAAGCCAATATTATGAAAAACAGATGTTGATCTAAGTTTATTAAGCACAAGTAAACACTATTCAACAGGAATTAAGCACTCTAATAAGCTAAACTAGATTTAAGCTAATTTTTTGGTCTTTTGAGGTTTAAAGAGCAAATTAAAGCACAAGCATCTAAGTCTATCAAATCAACATCAATTATAATCAAATAAGATCAAATAAGCTGGAAACAATCAAATAAGCACTAATATTAACTGAAATAAGCAATTGAATAGTAACATACCTTCTATCAAAAGAGATAAATCACTTATGTTAAAACCATGCGAGCTACTTCAGGAGTTTTTCTAGGATCTTTCGCACCGCATCTTCAACTAATTTGTCACCGCATCTATATTAATGATTAAAAAACAAACATCAACAAGAGAGTATTATTAAGAGGGATGATATTAGTACTGATAATCTCAGCCTGTGATTTGAATTATAGGTCTCAATGTTATATAAGGGGAAAACACATCAAAAGAAAGAAAGAAAAAATTAAGACAAGCAGGTGCATAAGATAGGAAAAGCACATTACCCGTTCCTTACGAATCCTAGCAAAACTCTTTGGACCAGCTGTGTGCATGTTTTTTTTTGAGACATGCGTATATTCCTTGCGACTAAACACCGGTCCTACACACAATGTAACCAAAACTTCACAACTCATGTAACCAAGGACATCAAAGAATAAGTGTTTTCAATAAAGATAATGTGCTAACTTACCATCTCTTTTTTCTTACTCCACAAAGTTAACAACTGTGCAAAATCTTTCTGTGGAACTGATTTTGGTCGATTCTTCCATCTTGTTCTTGTATCCTTAAATTTATAGAAGTGCTTTTTCTTGAGCCTACATTTAAATCCTCTCCAACAATCTCCAATAGATTTTAGCACCCAAGATTTAGCAGCCTCGGGTACAATGTATTTGCCCTTATGAAAATAAAGTTTCTTAATAAAAGAAGAAAAAGCTTCACTAAAAACGGTATATAAACTAGTTTTAAAAGTTTACCAGTACATATTCCTACATCTTGTCCTTATGAGGTACTTTTCGCCATAAACTACATGTCAAAGGCGCATAACTGTACTTACGAGCTATTGTATCCAAAAACCGAGAGAATTTACCAACTATATCTTTCTCCTTAGTTACAGGGCCAATAGGCTGTCCAAATTCATTGCATATGATCTTCTCACGTGTATCAGACATTCGTACATGAATATCATGCATCATTGTTGGGCCCCTTTTCCTTTCCGTAGACATAACTAATATTCAATATACATAATAAGAAACAATCAGAATACATACATTCAAACAACAAAATTGCCAAAATGTAGCTATGTAATTCAAATTAACCTGCTTTTTCCATGTTACGGCCATCAAGTTGTGCTTCAACACGTTCAACATCCTCATTTTCGGAACCTTCTTCACTATCAACATCGTCATTCTCTTCACTTTCAAGACCATCATCTAATATTTCATCTTCGCTCACATCCTCCCCTTCGAGTCCATTTTGAATACTTTCAAATATTACATTCTCTATCTCTTCATTCTCTTCATCGTGGGCACCATCATGTTCTTTGTCAACTTCATTCACATCTATAACAATAGAAAAGCATATATATGAAAAACAGATCTACCAAATACCGTTTCATTTGTTAAATAATTTTTTTATACAAATGCTACATATATACCTTGAGATATCACGGTATTCTCCCATTCATCCTCGTCAACAGAAAATAGTTTTCTCCTTGGTCTACTTACGCTCGTTGTCAAAGTATTAGTTTTTCTTAAATTATGTTCTAGTTCTGATTGTTTTCTTAGTGACCCTTTTTTATTTAAGATCAGTTCACCCATGGTAATTCCAGCCTTTGGTTGATTCCTTTTTTCTGCATTTGAATCCACAATCTTTCCATTTTTTTCACCATCGACACACGGTATAACACGAGAGATATTCGGAGCACAAACCCGTTGCTTTGATAAATTAGCATATCTATTCATGGACATTGGCGCAATATATTGTCGACGATGTATCTGTGACACATTAAAATTTAGGTTAAATCTTGCAACATGAAATTAAGTATGAATAATTTTGTCTAAAAGAGTATATTAGATGTTAAATACATATAAAAAGATTAATAAATTTGCCATCAATGGATCAAACTCATCAAAGGGCTACTTTCAAGCGGTTCATAATTTAATGGGGCTGCTGATGTGCAGGGCTAAATTAGCCCAACTGGGGGGAATTTAAGTTATTGAAAAGCCATTAAAAGCTAATTTAAAAAAATTCAAAAAATGTGAACCAAGCACATAAGCTACCAAAAAGTAAATGTAGCAAATTTGAGCTTAATTGAGCTTATAATGAACAAATGAAAATTCAAAAATAAAGGCTGATTTAGACAAAGTTATAAAAAAATTCAGACTTGAAAATGGCTACTGACCCCTACTTTTAAGCTTATGAAAAAGATATCTAAAGCTAATATAAAAAATCAGAAAAATATGAAACAAGTGTAATAGCAATCAAAAAGTAATTGAGCCAAATTTTAGAACAATTGAGCTTAAAATGAACTAGTTAAAATTTATAAACACCAGCTGTTTTAGCAAATTGATATTGATGCACAGGGGATTTCTGATCTAGTATGCACTATTTGAGACCTAAGAAAAGCAATCAAAAAGTCATGGTTTGAACTAAGAACTAAGAAATAACAATAAGCTACTACCAATTGACTAGAATAATGATTTTTAGAAGCATTTAATATACAAATAAGCACTAGAATAGAGAATGGATACTGATGCAGACTGCATTTTATTTGTCTAAATGTCACTGATTAAAATTAATGCACATACAATAGGCCTTCTATGTCACTGTCACTGTTTATTCTTTGTTCATATTTCTTAAACAACATATTATGTAACTTAAGTACACAGTTGGTATATACTATACATTATCCCAAGTAGCAGGCTTAAAGCTTTTGGTCGTTATAATTGGTTCATAAATTTTATTTTTGCTTAAATTATGTATGAGTGGTTCAAGTAAAAATGAACATTTTGCAAACTTATAGTATTAGCATGTCAATTATAGTATGCTGATAATAAAAGACATGGTCAATGGCTAACTTCTAATTTGGTTACCTTTTTGGGAGCTGTAACATGTGTAGCAACTTCTTGGTAATTTTCCTCGGTATCAATAGATTCTTCAAGATTATACTCTATATCTTTGTCATTGGTAACCTTGGCTTTCTTTTTCCTTTTCTTTGTATTTTCACCTACTGCCAAACTTGTCAAAGACTCGGCAATATCTTTAACTCCTAACTCTCGTAATCTTTGTTGGTTCTCTTGTACCCTCAACATTTTACTCCTCTCATAATCAGTTATAATTTTTTTGGCACCTTGATTATGCATTCCTTTGTTTCTCATCACTAACTCTATAAAAGTCCAGCACCAACATTAAACAATATATTAGTCCTCACAACGAAAAGCTATTGTTTCTACTACTTGAAGTAATGTTAAGAAGAGTAACATAATATAACTGAAGTCCCATGCCTCGTTTAACTAATCTGAGATATCATTGTTTATTGAAATGCTACACCCATTGTTATCCTAACTAAAAGATCATAGTACTGAACAAGATAAGACAGTTTATATTTATATTATGACTAGAATTTAATTGGATTCCTTTAGAATTTAATTGGATTCCTTTAAACACCACATGTCAAACACGTACTATATCACAGTTTATGAACTTAAATTATCCAACATGTGTTAGAAATCGTCACACACCCAACACGGTATTGCGATCACTTTCATCCTTAGTGGTTCGCTATACATTGGTGCTTGCTAGTTAGCTTAAGTAGGCATAAAATGTTAACAGTGACTATTCTAAGAGTTTGTAAGCAGCAGTGAGTAGCAACAAGCCAACACCCATACAATGTTATAGAGGTCATACAAATAATAAAAAGATTAAGAGTAAAGTAGTACTAGATAATGCTACCACTTGACAAAAAATGCTCTCAATTATCTACTAGAATATTAGACAAGCTGGCATGTAGCTCTCAATTAGTAGGAAAATGAGAACTTGATGACAGTAGCAAATTTTGATACAAAATAAGAACTTGATGACAATATCCAACTTTGATAGTAGCTTGACAATTACAATTAAAAATTCTCAGTATTCTGGGCTAGACAATTATTAACAGACATTGTCAATATTCTAGGTTAAAAAAAAAGAAAAAAAAAATCTTAATCGAGTTATACGCGGTAACCCGAAACCCGAACAAGTCTTAAAATTATATCCGTAACCCGACCCAAATAAGAGACCGTGATAATCGGTCTAACACGAATAACATTATTAAGAGTTTTAACCCATTTAACTCAACCCAAATCAGATTACATGGGTACATGTCTGAACGGGTTACACGGGTACGGGTATTTTTGGCAGCCTTAATCTCTGCTATCTATCAAAACTTAGGCATTGCGAACTCTATCAATCAGCCAACATTGTATCTATGTATGATTGGAGTTTTAAGGCTTCTGTCCTTCTTTTCATTGTAGTATATATGTGAGGCCGTACAAGAACATGAGATTTTCATTAACCTGCCTTTTAGAAATTAGATTTTTATTCTCTTCTCTATTATTTCTGTTTCTTTTAGCATTGTATATCAATGTAGCAACACATGATCTCCATGTCATAAAAAATATCCATGCCATCAAAGATGGCTACAAAAATTTATAAATTACATTGGAATGGAACACTTGTGAAACTTGAGTGGTTAAATTTCATCAAAACAACTATGAGTGACTAAATTGGAACACTAATGAAACTTCATTACTATTTGGTGATTTTTTCCCTAAATTTTTAGATTGATCGCTTCATTTGACAGTCAAGTTATGCAACTTGAATTAGTGAAAATCTTTCAAACAAAGATGAAATATTGCATCCGATGAAAAATTTGCAGTTGCACTTGTATAAGAGATGCATTATTTAAATAAAAAATTCAAATAACAAAGCCTGTTCATATAGCCAAAAAGAATTATTCGACAAGTGCAATATTTCATTAAACATCTTGAAAATTATTCGACAACCAAAGCCTTAAATTTCACTAAAAAAAACATACTTCAGCTTAAAGACCCAAATTCTACATCAAACTATCTTATTACCCAATTACTGTAACAAACTTTTGTGGCTTTGTGTAGTCCATAGTACTAATTCTCTTTTTGAGGATTTTCATCAAACACTTGGTGGTCAAAAAATATTATGGGTCATTTTGATATGTATTCCATCTATCCATAAAAGAAATTTGTACATATAGTCAATGTAGAGAAATAAATAAGATTGTAATGAGCTAGGAGATACAGGCACTAAAGAAATTGATACTACTTCACATTCAACTTCTACTATCAAATATTCCATCTCAAAAAGAAATTGGTACTTCATATGCAATGTCTAATATAATATATTTCATGGTAATGAGAGGTGAAACAATTACCTGTTGCTTTGTCGGTGTAAACTAGAAAAGGTGGATGAACATTCGAGCAGGGATGAAGGGATGAACGATGTACTATGTTGGCTAAAAGGTTTTACTGAAAAAGAAAACCTCAAGGTTTTGGAGGGATATTAAATTCTTTAAAGATTGTCAAAAGGTTTTGGTGAAAATAATGGCGCCATCAATCTCAAAATTAGGGAGGGCGGACAATTGAGGCGGGTTAGATTTCATTGTGAGGGAGATGAAACAATTTTTACTGTTTCTTGTACTTTAATTATAAAAGTTGAAGATGTACACTTTTAAATTAGTTGGACTACAAAGAATGTATTTTCATTAAAAATCTTAGTATCTTGTTTTCTTTATATAAATATAAGGATTATTTAAATTTTTATTTAACATTAGTGTTAATAAATTAAAGCTTACTCAAATGATGTGTTATCATCCTTCTAGTTTTTCTTTGTTGTTAGATGTCGTGTATTAATTTGTTTTTCCTAAAGAAAAGCACACGTCGTGGCAATTTAAACTATTGGTTTAATTTAACCTTTAACAAATGCAACACCTATTAAACATGTTATCTTTCTATCAAAATTATTGCAAAACTTTTCGAAAAGTGTTGCATTACTTATTAAGCATGTTGCCTTTTTCTAATAACATTTGCAACACTTAAAAAAAGTGTTGCATTAATTATTAGAATGCAACACTTCTCATGTAAATGTTGCTTTATGATAATTGTTATTTAAAATGCAACATTCTTTTAAAGTGTTGCAATTTAAGTGTCGCATTAGGCTTGTTTTCTTGTAGTGGTAATTGAAAAATGTCGTGTTTCTTTTCAAGTTGTTAAGATATGATTGTGTGATGGAACTGATCATCTAGGCATTCCCATTTCAAGTTGCAATAGTTAGTCTTTACTCTTTAATGTATGTACAAACAAATTATAACCAAAACCTTCCAATCATCAAAGCATTTTAGAAAATGCGTTTTGTTATCAAGTCACTACTATTAGTTTTCAACGTTTTGATAAACATAGTCTAGGTCTAAGGATAAAACTCTTCCAGCACTTGATATTCCTAAAGTATTTTTATATTTGTTTGTTATGTTAAGGGGATATTCTATCATAATAGAACTAGCTATAGAAGACAGGCTTAGATGTGTGATTGTTGTTAAAGATGATCATGGTACGATGATGGAGCAAGGCTACTGATGCTACGATTGCATGTCTACTGGTAGAGTTGAAGATTAATAAGTGTAAGGCTACTGGTACATCGAAAGTAACTCTACTCCATTTAGGTCTGAGGTTACTGCCTTTTTACAAGTTAATACTACTATGGTTCGAGTTAGTACCGTTGCTATCGTTCATACTATTGCTTGCTACATTTGGTTAGTACTGCTTTCAGTAAGTTACTTAGTACTGCTCGAAGGACTTTGTACTGTTACCCATATATTATTACTGCTAAGTTCTTTTTAGTACTGCTCGGAGATTTATTAGTAAGCAGACAATGAATCCACAAACGAATAATAATTTAAACTGATATATGTATGTTATGCATAGCAATTTCACTCACTTTGAGGATTTTGGCGGCCACGTCTGCTTTGTGATTACTGGACATGAACCGAACGTGTCCTTACTTCTTTATTCATGTAATGCTGCAATCTTTTGCATTAGGGTTTTTTTTAACAGATCGATTATGGTGTTTTAAGCAGCTGTGGAGAATTAATCAAACGCTATTGAAGTTCTATATTTTATAGGCTGCAATTTTTTGATTTACTGTTTTTCTTTTCTTTTGTAATTATAAATAATTTTAATATAGATACATACTCACATTATGAAATCAGTTGTCTATTACATCACATTGGCTTATAAAAGTACACGTAACTCTTTTCAGTAGGACCTGTAACAATATTCATGTATCTATTTAAATCAATGGTTTTCTAATGATTCAATATATATTGTTGAGTCTCTTAAATCCATGCAGAACATTAAGGTTTCAAATACCACACACGCATCACCGGATATGCGGAAGAAGTGCAACAAGACCAGTATTGAACTGGGACTGCCTCTCTTTCAATTTTCGGAACATTTTGTTTTAAGAGCATCTAACTGAGACAAAAAAAGAAGCAGCACGCAAAGCATCAATTAGCCATTAACAACTTCAAACGAATATTGATAAACTAAAAAAAAAAACAAAAAAAACAAAAAAAAAAACAAAAAAAAAAAAACAAATTTTTTTGGTTGAAACCTTTTTTTTCCTTTCTAATTTTCTGTATTACCGTGATCATTTCCAAAGGATAGCAATTGAAAACATTGTTGTAGCAGTGTGTCAAATATGGCCTCCCCGTTAGGCCCGCAAGAAAAATACACTTTCAAGGAACTATATTTGGCATTGGCTAGAACATGTATCTATCACTAATTACGGCTAGCCTCATGTTCAGGTAATACAATTCAGTGTAAAAGGGATATAAAAAATGTGAATATAGATGCTCGTTAGGCTCCGTTACAATTATAAAAAAAAAAAGAAAAAAAAAGAAGCTACCTCAAGGCCCTCCCCAAAGGGTTCATAAAGGTCGCTGAAATCCTACTCAGCCACTCATCTAGCTCACAGGTCACCAACATGCCCTTCCTCGAGATGCATACCATCAAGTATTTGTGAAAGTGTTTGTCGGATTTCACGCACATCTTTGAAAGTTATTCATATTTGGTTACAGGTTGGCGGTTTCTCCAAAGTACCCCGGCCATCTGAAGGCGTCTTCGTCTTCCACAAAGTAACGGCTGCTCCGTCCACCACCGCTAATCCCTTTCCGCCAATGGCTGAGATGTTCAGTTGACTCCCTCTTTGTATCTGAAGTTCAAAAAGTGATATCTGTTAGTAATAGTTCAGTTACAATCGAAACATCTCATAATTAAAATTGACCTTTCTAAAGGCAGATATAGGATTCATAAACCGGTTACTTAAACCATGATGAAGACCTTGGTGCATTTTTTAACAACAAAATCAAAACAAAACAGGAAACATAAAATTAAACAATCCAAACACTCGTAGTAAACAATCAACTCTTACCACTTGTATATTTGTGCATAAAAAGGTTGGGATCTACTGGTACTTCTTTTTCTGTTAGGCTAGGTCTACCCCTTCCTCTTCCTCGACCATTTCCATTGGCATGACGAGTCTCAGGCTGCAACTATAAAATTAATATAAATGTTCTTGATAAGAGGAGCCCCAAAGAACTATGGAATATTGCAATTTACAAATTTTCGTAGTTGTAATTTCGAATAAGAGTCTACTGCACCTTTTTATAAACACCTAAAAACCAATCCCATTGAATCATGAAAAGGCGTCGCTGCATAAAATCTCATCGAATTAGCTCTGCATGAAAATAAATAATTAAGGGAGTGAATGCAAGAAGATAGATATAAGAAATTCAAAAAAAAAAAACTTATCAGTGAGACATCCTAATAAAGGCTTGCAGAAACATTTGTGGTGAATAACTTACGTAATTGATAGGCGCCTCATTGTTCCTTATAACTTCATCATGACTATCAGTTCCTTAACCAAATTTCCAAGGTACGTATACTCAAGCGGTGTTACTGCACGATTACCAAGAAATGTAAGACATATGACTTTAGAAAAAAGTTCAACCATAACAACAGTGAGTACATACAACTGCAACATAGGTTCCACAATCGTTAAGAAAATGCTTAATTTAATTACCTGGTACCGTTGACCGCCTTCGGTGATCATTTTCATGTACATTTTAGTCGCTTCATTCATACCTTAAATAGAAGTAACTGTAACTGTGTTTGTAACACCCCCGTTTTCGATATACGCAGCAGAATATAAGTTGGGGTATTTGTATTATTCATGGTAACACCCCAACCCGACAAGGGTAAAGATATCACAACAATGGTGGCATATCAGAAGTCACAGAACATTCAATAAATAAAACCTCATAAGTCTTAACATTAAATCCAAAATAAGTCAACGTGACTTAAATCAAAATGCAAGACAAAATAGCTTAAGTACAAAAATCCACTATTTAAATGCCTAAACAATGGCATAATAAAATAAATAGAAGTTCAAACGGTAGAGCTAAATAACTAAAGTCGACTCCGAAATAGATCGCTCTCATCCCAAAGCTAACCCAGCTCCTAGCTTAAGTACCTGCCGCAGGAAAAGAAATGCGGCTGAGCTTCAAAAGCCCAGTGAACAGATATATAGATAACGGGAACAAATAACAAGTAGCAAAAGAAAAAGCAAATCAGGAATACGAAATCAAAATGAAAGGAATGAGAAATGGTTCATGAATGAAAGAAAAGAACAAAGTGAAATAAGATGTAGAAAACAAAACACAGCAATTCATCACGAGCCTAGACTACTTACGATACCATAGCATACTAATAAAATGAAACATACCTGTGTAGAGTGATCAGCTCTCAGACAAAAGTGAAAGACGTGTATCGCACACACAATCAGTCACCAGATATAATAACATATAAAATATACAGATAACAGGTCAAATCTAGAGTGCACCCATACGCCCCACAGAAAAATCAATAATCATAAATATGATGGCCATATCAAATAATAAATAAGGGACGGAACAGGTCATCACTCTCCTGCCCTAGAGTCATGTCAGAGGTACGTCAATGACATGGACATGAAACCCTCATGTCTAGTGATTGGCTCGTAATATTAAACTGTAGAACAAAGGTCGGGCATACTATCAAATAATCAAAATTATATCTTAAGGGTACATGGCAAAAGATTCAAATCAAAGATCACATCGAAAGTTCACAAACAAAAGGGAACATAGCAAAGGTATAGGGAATCCTAATAAGGAAATGAATTCTGAAAGAAAAAGAACTGAAAAGCCCTTACTGAAAGGACGGAATATCTTACCTTATTAGCTCAAAAGAAAGGAAACAAACACGAAGCTGATATTAGGGTTTCTCCTTCTTCAAACTAAAGAAGTAGAAGACAGAATTATGAACTATTCAAAACTCAGATTATTACTTTTAGTTTTACCTTTCCATTTGTAACTTTCCAGATTTAGTAATATGTTAATATTCCCGATTTGGTTAAATCCTTATTTCAAGATCATTATGGAATTAAAGTACCCTTTTATCAAGTTACAAAAGCTCAGGGTTAGTTATGACCATTTTCATAATTTAGGGTTTTAATTGCAATTTCATCAACTTCAAAGGTTTAAAATGAAAATACTTCAAATTACTGATTTAATCCCTACGATACATGTATTTACCAAACAAGTACTTTATTTCACAAATTTACAGAACTTCACCTCAGAATTATATGAAATACGAATTAGACCCTCAAATTTCAGTAATTACACAATTGGTCCCTTAACTTTTCAAAACATACAATTTAAATCATAATTTATTTATAATTACATATCAATCCCAAAAATACTCAAATTTACCCATTACACCCTAAATGACAATATTTACTCAAAAAACTTCAAGTTTCCCAAATTTACCCTTTTAGTCCTTCTATTTTAATTATTTACAAATCGACCCTTATAAATATAGTTAATTCATTTTCTTGCACATTTACACTTAAGACCCTCAAGTTATATTTTTCTCACATTCCTACTGACTTATATGACATTATAAAAATTTCCCAGAAGTTTCAAAGTTGACAAAACAAGCCCTTATACTTTTTAAAAACAAACCGTATAGCCTTTTATTTTACCAAAACAAACCCTAGTTTTAATCAATCATTATACTATCATTATACAATCATTAATTACATTAATTTCATCAGATCTATTCATATAAACCCTAACCCTAATCCATTCTAGGGTTTTCTTCTTATTTTCTTTATTTTTCGACTAAACCGATTATAAACAATAATTCGTACTAATTATTCTGAGCGTCTACAAATCATGTGGTTATTTTTATAAGCTTATATTATCAGTATAGAACATATAAAAATTATAGTTGCACCTCAGAAAAATCGTATAACATTATTTGGAATTCATGTGTATTTTAACTCTTACAAATTTGTACGCCTTGTTTAACTTGCATGATCCATGTTTGACATTTTTACTGAGCTATATACAATATATAGATCATTAGAAAAATGCTAGATCAATTATAGAACGTAAGATTTAGGCATATTATTTTATACCTATCAAGCGAAGTAGATCGGACAAGAAAGGTGTACCACGATCGAACAAAGGCTTCCACCACTCGACTCCTATTTTTCCTAGCTTTCTTACACTTTGATCAACCCCAAAAAAATGCTGGCTCACGTCCAAAAGATCGAATGAAGGTATGGTCGAATTATGTGTGTGTCGATATTTAGGGTTTCGGCAAAATAGGTTTTACAAAATAATGAATTGATTTTGTATATAATAATAGCCGACTAGGAGGGGGAATATACTCAGGAAATTCGGCCCATAAGTTAGCTCAATATCACACTTTGATTTTGCATATAATTCCTTAATTTATTTTGTAGTTATCTAATCAAAATGATTTTGCAAAATATATATAAAGTTTATTTAATTAAATTTTCGGACCATACATAAATTTATATGTGATTTTGTAATTTTTTGTACATTCAATATAATGTAATGTTATCCCAGAATTTTAATTACTTGATATGTAGTTCATTTTCAGAAGTTTGGAATTAATTCAGAATTGTTATAAGTTATTTTATTAAGTTTTATGGCTTCGGGGTAATTTGGTCATTTTATAGATTATCTGAATTTCAGGTATTACAATTTCTTCCCCACTAACAAAAAAATTTCGTCCTCGAAATTTGCAGGAAGTAGAAAGCAAAAGAGAGTAGGGAAAACAAAACAAAGGAGAACGGAAAACAAAACAAGGACATACCGAATTAAAACGAGAACTGCGGATAACTAGCTCGTATTGACTCTTCAGTTTCCCAGGTAGCTTCACGCTCCGGGTGATTCTTCCAAAGAATCTTTACGAACGGGATGACTTTATTTCTCATGACTCGTTCCTGACGGTCCAGAACCGCTTCCGGTTCTTCAGACAAAGACATATTAGGCCGGATCTGATCAAGTGGATAAGATACAACATGCAGTGGGTGATAATTGTATCCTCTCAGGAGAGATACATGGAATACATTATGCACATGAGATAGCTGAGGAGGTAAAGCCAAACGATAAGAAACCTCCCCAATACGCTCCAGGATTTCGAACGGTCCAATAAATCGAGGACTCAACTTGCCCTTGATTCCAAAACGCCTGACACCACGGAAAGGAGATACTTTCAGGAATACCCGATCACCTACATTAAATTCTAGATCCCGACGGTGCTTATCAGCATAGCTTTTCTGGCGAGCACGCGACTCTTTCAGTTTCTCTCTAGCAACAGCTACCTTTTCATTTGTGATCTCAATCATCTCAGGTCCTTCAATCAGACGTTCACCTACTTCATTCCAACAAACAGGAGCCCTACATTTCCTACCATACAACATCTCGAAGGGAGCCATTCGAATACTCGCATGCCAACTGTTATTATACGCAAACTCTATCAAACACAAGTACTCATCCCAACTACCTGCCCATTCCAACGCACAAGCTCTTAACATGTCTTCCAAGGTCTGAATGGTCCTCTCAGACTGACCATCAGTTTGGGGATGAAATGCAGTACTAAACTTAAGGCGAGCGCCCCAAGCTTTATGAAGACCCTTCCAAAAACGCGAAGTGAAACGAGGATCACGATCTGAAACAATAGACGAAGGCATACCATGCAATCGAACAATCTCTTGCCGAAAAACTTCCGCCAACTTACTAACACTAAAGGTCATACGGATAGGTAAGAAATGAGCAGATTTAGTTAGCCGATCAACGACCACCCAAATCGCATCATGTCTTTTACGAGTAACAGGCAAACCACAAACGAAGTCCATGGAAATCTCATCCCATTTCCATGTAGGAATTTCCAAAGGTTGCAATAGACCACTAGCTCGCTGATGCTCAATCTTAACTTGCTGGCAGGTCATGCATCTAGCGACAAATAACGCCACATCTTGTTTCATACCATTCTACCATAAATGTTGCTTAAGATCCCGATACATCTTGGTAGAACCAGGATGGATAGCGAAAGGAGAACTGTGAGCCTCAGTCAACACAGCCTCACGCAATTCGGAATCATTAGGCACACATAAACGATCCTCATACCAGACAACTCCATCGTCATCAACTCTAAACTCAGTTTGCTTACCTTCTTCAATATTCTGAACTATAGCCCAGAGTTCACCATCATCTTTCTGAGCCTCTTTAATACGCAACATCAGATTTGACTCAATCTTTAAACTAGCCCAGTAACCAACATCACGCCGAAAACATAACTCAACATCCAAACGCTCCAATTCCTTGAGGACATGCGGATCAATCTCCAAACTAGAAATCACTCTAGATTTCCGACTAAGTGCATCAGCAACCACATTAGCCTTACCTGGATGATACTGGATGTTTGTGTCGTAATCTTTCAGAAGCTCCAGCCATCGCCTCTGCCTCATATTAAGCTCCTCTGAGTAAAGATGTATTTGAGGCTCTTGTGATCCGTGAAGATATCACATGATTCACCATACAAGTAATGCCTCCAGATCTTCAATGCAAAAACCACAGCTGCCAATTCTAGATCATGAGTTGGATAATTTTCCTCATAGGGTTTCAGTTGCCTCGAAGCATAGGCAATCACTTTGCCGTGTTGCATAAGCACACAGCCCAAACCCTTCTTAGAAGCATCACTATAGATTTGGAAACCTCCAGAACCCGATGGGAAAGTTAGATTAGGTGCGGAAACCAAACGCCGTTTTAACTCTTTGAAACTCTGCTCACGCTCATCAGTCCATATGAACTTTTCACCCTTCCGCATCAATTGAGTTAATGGCAAAGCCAACTTAGAAAATCCTTCCACAAAACGCCTATAGTAGCCAGCTAATCCTAGAAAACTCCTGAATTCCGTCATAGTGGTAGGTCTCGGCCACTTGGTGATAGCCTCAACTTTAGATGGATCCATGGTGATACCATCTGCAGACACAATGTGACCTAGGAAAGCTACTTGATTCAGCCAGAACTCACACTTAGAAAATTTCGCGAATAACTTCTGCTTCCTCAGGATACCTAATACAATACGCAAATGTTGCTCGTGCTCCTCGGACGATTTAGAATACACTAGAATATCGTCAATGAAAACAATGACGAATTTATCAAGAAATTCATGGAAAACCCGATTCATTAAATCCATAAACACAGCAGGAGCATTTGTTAAGCCAAAAGGCATAACCAGGAATTCATAGTGTCCATAACGGGTGCGGAAAGCAGTCTTAGGTACATCCTGCTCCTTAACTCGCAATTGGTGATAACCAGATCGCAAGTCGATTTTGGAGAAAACTTTAGCTCCTTGCAATTGATCAAACAAGTCGTCAATGCGAGGAAGCGGATAACGGTTTCGAATGGTAATGCGATTAAGCTCACGATAATCAATACACAAACGCATAGACCCATCCTTCTTTTTCACGAAAAGCACAGGAGCGCCCCATGACGAAACACTAGGTCGAATAAATCCACAGTCCTGCAACTCTTCCAGTTGCTCCTTCAGCTCTTTCAGTTCAACAGGTGCCATCCGGTACGGAGCCTTAGAGATAGGTTCGGCACCGGGAATTAGATCAATCGAAAACTCCACTTCTCTAGCCGGGGTAAGACCAGGAAGTACTTCAGGAAAAACGTCAGCAAAATCCCGAACAATGGGAACACTAGAAATAGCCGGACTCTCAACGGACAAATCCTTAACTGAGGCTAGATAACCCTAGCAACCATGAGACATCAAGGTTCGAGCTTTCAAGGCGGAAATGATTTTAACAGTTCTAAGAGGGCGAGATTCATGGAAAATGAATTCAGGATTATTCAGATCACCGAAAATCACATTTCTGGCGTGGCAGTCAATGGTTGCTCGATGGAAAGCCAACCAATCCATACCCAGAATGACATCAAAGTCAATCATGTCTAGAGGAAGTAAATTCGCCGGACGAATCCGATCATCGAAGCGTAACGGACAGTTCAAATATTCATGGTTGATAAGAATGTGGTTTTTCATGGGGGTTGATATAGCAATTGGGTTATTTAGTGTTGTTGCAGGTATGTTCAGTTTCTTAGCCAATTTCATAGATATGATAGAATATGTTGCTCCAGTGTCAAATAACGCGAAAACAGTAAAATCACCATTATACAAAAAGCCGGTAATGGTACCTGTAGCCTTAGCTGCCTGATCCCGTGTAGTAGAAAACACACGCCCAGTATTCAGAGGTGGAGGAGGCGGAGGAAGAAGATAGTTCTTAGCAGATGCAGGATTCTGCTTCGGGCAGTCCTTCACCCGATGCTCAGCAGACCCACATCGGAAACACGCACCAGATGCTCTACGACACTCTCCTGGATGACTTTTCCCACAAGTAGTACAGATAGGAGATGTAGGTAAGTTCCCAGATGAACCCTTCTGAGAACTCGATCCAGAACTACGAGACTGCTGCTGAAAACCCTTAGAAGGATGATCCTTCCACTGCTTCTGACCATTATCCTGCCTAGAAATCGAACGAGCATCCTGACCTCTAGAATCTGGTTTCCGCTGATCATAGTTCCTGCCTGACTGGCCCTGATAATCACGACTACGATCTGACTGACCCTGCTGTTCAAAACCCTTACTAGAAAACCCCTTGTTGTCCCGATTCTGACTCTGCGGCTGAATCCTGTCGCCATCACGGTTTCGCTTGTAGCCCACCTTCTCATGAAATATCTCGATGTTGCGAGCTGCATCGCAACATGCTGACGGATCAACAAACTCCTGATTAAGAAGACGATCTAAAACCCAACTCTTCAGTGCCCACTTATAATGCTTAGCTTGATGCTCAGCATCCCCAGCAACCGGGCCCACAAAGCTAACCAATCTCTGGAATCGCTCCAGAAATTCCCCTGCATTCTCAGACTCAAGCTGAGAGATAGTGTTGTACTCCCGAATAAATCTCTGTTGCTCGGACACAGGGAAGTACCGATTATAGAACGTAGCACGAAAATTAGCCCAAGTACAACCAAGAACATAAGCATCACCTCCCTTAGCTTCCTTGTGCGCCTTCCACCAGTTAAGCGCATCTCCTTCAAGCTTAAACGCAGCCAGACGAGTCTTAAACCCGTCTTCACAACCTAGTACCTCAAACAGCTTCTCCATGTGTGTTATCCAGTCCTCTGCAGCATGAGGAGTAGCAGCAGAACTGAACGACAACGGCTTAAGTTTATTGAAACTCTCAAGCCAACCATTAATGGTAGTGGGTCGGCCCCCACCACCAGTACCACCAGAACCACCAGCACCACTAGAGGGACCAGCACCACCCGAGCCACCAGAGGGACCAGCTCCATTGCGAAACTCATTGATCATCCGAGTGATCACCTCATTAGCATTAAGTCCAGGTAGCAAATTGGCTATAGCATTAGCCACCAACTCCTCCAAATTAGGGATTGATCGGCTCTAGAAGGTCTGCTTAAATCAACCACGGATGTGGTCAACAAGAGTCAAACTAGAAAGGGCACAATGCAAAAATCCAAGGAGTATAGTTTTATCCCCGGGTCGTTAAGTCCCAACGAGGTGTGTAAACTGTAGTAAAACGGATTTGTGATCGGGTGATAATTGAACGGGAAAAGGTTTTGATTTGATTTAAACTAGGGAAACGTGAAATAAAGCTAGAAATATGAAAATTACTTATTTAAAAAGTTAAAGAGATAAATTCTATTAAATAGAAGCTATCACTATTTTTCTATTTTTCATTTAATCTAATATACGCTAAAAACGCGAGTCGGGAACTAATTAAAACGCGTATACTACTGAGATATGTAAAAAAAAACTAAATATAAATTAAAAACGATTAAAAATGTAAGAAAAACGGTTATCTAAAACTTTCGTATACAAAAACTACAAAGAAAACTAAAAACGAGCGTTACTTATAAAAATAACGTACGTGCGCAAGAAAAAACGTGAAATTTGTGAAATATAAACACTACGGGTGCAAAACTATTTTTTACAGGTTCTATATGATAAAAGAAAATTTTAGAAAAAAGAATTATATTTTTTTGACTTTTATATTTTTTTTTATGATTTAATTACTATTTTACAAACATAAATACGAAATAAATACTAAACGTATATAAAAAAAAATCTGAAATTTTTATCTAAAATACTTTAAGCTATAACTGATTTATTAAAAATAAAAACAAAGCAACAGCTTATCGGAATAAGCTACAATAAGCTAAAAACGAAAATAAGCTAAACCGGAAAAAACAAAGGATAAAAGGAATTAAGTTAGAGAGATTTGCAGAACTGGTGCTCCAGAGCGTGTGGAAGGGGGTGTGTGTGTTATGCTTAGTTCTATCGAAAGGTCGCGAGTTCGAATCCCACACACCCCATTTTTGCTATTTTTATTTTTTTTTCGATTTTCTTTTTACACATTAACTTTTTATCTAATTATAAGCTACTTTTAAAAAGACAACTTTTTTATTTTAATCTAAATAAGCTGGAAATAGATGGCTTAATTACACAGTAGCCTTTAAAGGCTTTTTCAAAACAAGAAAATTTCTAAACAAGCTAGTTACTAGATAATAAGCTGTAAGCTTTTGGAAAAAGCTAAAAGCTACTAAGTTAACTATATTTAAGCTAAAGATAACAAGAACAAGCTGGTTGATAAGTCAGACAAGCTCAAAACAAGCCGAAGCTTGTTTGAGCCTGCTGATGTGCAGCCTGCACAGGGCAGATTTGCCCATTTTCGAGCCTAAGTTTTCTAGTCTAAATGGCTTCTAAAAATCATGTAAAAAATCCTAGATGTACACAAGCTGGGGGGCTATATGCATGCAAAATTTCAGCTTCTAACTCCTTACGACGAAGAAATGAAAAATCGCCGAAAATCAGTGAAAATTGCTGAACTACGAAAATGTGCAGATTTTTATAACTAATGGGCTGTTTTGAGTGCAAACTTTGTGTAGAGGTTCTAAGCTTTTGTGGACAAACTAAGTGGTCCTAATGAAGTACAAAAATGCCAACGAAAGGGTCAAAACAAGCTTGTAGCTTGTTTTGGCTTGTTTGAACTTCTGAGTAACTGAAAAGAACACAAAGCATGTGAAAATGCATTTTCTATCTAATGAGCTTATCTGGACCCTAAAACAGCTTATAATGATCAAGTTAAGCTTAAACGAAGTTGACCAAATGGTCAATGTACAGTACTTCAAGCTTTTGGCTTGTTTCACTGCCTAAACCAAACACCCTTTTAAAGGTGCGACTGTGGTGATTATGAACTAAGATAGGCTAAATGAGCTTATGAATTCAGATTTTTAAGGCTTTACTAACTTAAATATGAACTAATTAACAACTTTTAAAACAAACTTGAGCTAGATAATAAGCTAGACTACTAAAAGCTATTTTTGGCTTTTGTGAGTTTTTTGAGTGAAAATAAAGAACAAGTTTGAAATAAACTAAAGAAACTGATTGAGACAAGTTTATAAACTATTGATAAGCTATAAATGATAAAGATAAGCTAGTGTAAGCTTATAGAACAGTAATTGAATTTTAAACTAATATGAAAATCAAGACTTACAATCGAATTAGCAATGAGACCAAGAACTAGGAACCAAGAACTACCTATGGACTTCCCATGAAGCCTCTAAACCCAAAAGCTTCCACCAATTCAGCTTGTTTGATCCAGAATAGCTTATAAGCTAATTCTTTGACTTTCGTTGACCGTACTTGAAATTTTGAATTAAGAACTGAATGATACTAATTAAGTTTACTAAAAGCTATATAGAGCTTTTATAAGCTTAATGTAAGGTTATTTGGAGCTTTTGGTGGTTACTTAATAGTACTATTAGCTTATACGATTCACACAACAACTTGAAACTTAAATGATAATGAAACTGAGTACAATTAATCTTGAAACTGGAACAAAACAACTTGAAACAAGCTTATATTGATAATCTTAACTTGAAATTACAAAAGAGATACTTGAAAATGAAAATTGCGATTTAACTAAAATTAACTACTTTGGTCCTAATCTACTGACTGACTATTCTACTGCTTCTCTTCATTTTTATATTAACTTTGGTGGTTCCTTGCAGCTTTCCATGACTTTCCCAGCAACAATTGACCATTGATTTGGTCTAATTAATCCTGGCCCTCAATTTCACCTTTTGGCGGGAAAGTCCAATTTAACAGCTGTGGTTGCTTGTGAGAATTTTTGGCTAATTAATGGTGCTTGACTTGTTGTAGAGGTGGAGGGGTGAGGTGTTGGATTAAGTATACAGCTGGGGGGGGGGGGGTGACTGGTTTTGTGTCAGTGAGAGTGAGAGGGAAAGAGACGGGTCAAACTAATGTTTGACCCTGGATATTATTTAAGGTGATGGTGGATCGGGTTGTGTTTTGATTGGGCTTGGGCTGGGTTTAGATAATAGGGTAGTGGGTTGGGTTTATTTGTTTATTTATTTTGGGTTAAGGGTTTAGTTTGGATCCGGATTTAGTTTGTAGCTAAAATATCACAAGGACCAAAAGTGTAATATTCTGAAACTTTGAGGACCAAACTTGCACATCTTCCAAAATTATCACAAGGGTATTTCCTGCCAAGTTTAAATAGTACAAGGGCTATAAAATATAATTTTCCATTTTAAAAACACCCGGGGACTATTTCTGTCATTTTGCAAAGTTGAGGGACTAAACTTGTAATTTTCCAAAACTTTTGAGATTTTTCACCAAAGGACTAATTATGATAAATTATGTTTAAAAAGGACCTTTGATGACTTTTCCTGTTTTTAGAATAACCAGGGACTAGCTTTGACAATTTTAGAAAGTTGAGGGACTGAAACTGCCAATTATGCAAACTTTGTTCGTTTTTCATTTGTTTTTAAACATTTTGCATCTGAAACATATAAAACACAATCTTGGAATATTTTCAGTATTTTGATGCATTTCTGAGTGTTTTTGGATGTTTTGGCAGTTCAGATTGGTATAAAATGATGAGTATTTAGACACTCATCAATCCCCCACACTAAACTATTGCTAGTCCCTAGCAATCTTTTTTCCAAAAATTTATGGATGTATCTCTTTACCAGAAGCCATCACCTCTGGAGTAGCCATTGTTTCGGTGTGTTAGACCTTGGTACAATGATAACCAAGTGATTTTGAGCAAACCACCAGCTGTCAACGGATTTGGGGAGTCTTTACCAGAAGCCGTTTGCTTCTGGACTAGCCAACTCTTAGATAAAATAATTATTATCTTTGGTGAGCTGATTACCCATCATGGTATTCCACTGCCTTTACCACAAGCCATGAACTTGCGGGCTAGCCAACTCTTCACTAATTAAAGATATGGTGAGTCGAAAACCATACAATTTTGGGCAAATTGCAAGCCATAAACGGATTTGATATATCTTTACCAAGAGCCGTTTGCTCCTGGATTAGCCAATCCTTATGTGGGTTAGACATGGCGGACTGATAACCATTTATTGAGTTCTAAGTGAGAAAAAATTTTAAAATTTTGGCCAAAATGGGGGTACTGGGGCACAAAAAGGTACATATGTGAGCAAAAGCAAATTCGCCAGAATTCCCCCCCACACTTAGAACTGAATATTGCCCTCAATATTCAAAGTACCCGGCTGTTAAACCAACACTTAGAACGTGAAAGGGAAATACTAATAGCCATTATTTTATATATACACACTTTTTTTTTTTTTTTTTTTTTTTTTTTTTTTTTTTTTTTTTTTTTATACTTTTGAAATGTACATATATACAACATGGGGGCATCTCCCCCACACTAGGGTGAGACAAGGGTGAAAACCCATATTTTGCTACTGTTTTTATTAACCGAGTCGCTAGCTTGACTCGACCCCGAATTCATTTGTTCCTGGGGAAGTAAGTGGAAGAAACAATCTCCATCGGACTTTCATTCAAATGGTTTGATAAACATTGAAGTACTTGAAAGTTCCACTCCAATGAGATATACACAGAGACAGACCCGGCTCACAAATGATAAATAAAAATGCCGGGATCAAAGATAGTGTCTTCATTCCCAAAGGAGTGAAGAACAGGAGAAGTCACCGTGTAGGTGAAGAAAAGAAAGAAAGTCATGATAAAAATCATGACTAACTCATCATCATCAGAAGGAGAATTCATGATTTCAGTATCATGAATCTCATCATTTAAGCTCAGTTGATCAAGACATATTCTGGTCGGGAGGGATGGAATTTTGAGATTAATCAAATTCTCAGTGTTGAGAATATTTCCCTCCAGGACATAAAGACAATCTTTGTCAAGATCAAAGTAGAAGTTATCATACTCCGTCGGAGATATGATATGAGTGAGTTCATCGGAGAACTCCTCGTGAAGAGAATCGATCACAAGATGTAAATCTGTGAACTCATGCTCCGAAGTAGACTCATCACTATCCTCGATCTGAGTACCAAAGATTGGGTTATCAGAAATCAAAGTGAATTCAGATTCGAATTCAAACAGAGGATTGGTGAGAGTTGTTTTGAATGCTTCGGGAACAAAGTGATTATCATTCTCTATTGGACTGCCGAGATAAGAATTGAGTGATGGATTGTTATTTAAGAGACTTCTGATTTCTTCCAGATTGGACTCGAAATCAAAGAGATCATCATCACTTCCTGATGGAAGTGGATCAATGTGAGTAAGTTCATCAGTAAACTCCTCAAGAAGAGGGTCAACATCAGAACGGGGCAGTGATGCCTCAACATACTCAACTTCTCCATAAGATGTATATTCATCGTTAGAATCGGAGAAAGTCTCAAAATGATCTTTTGAACACTCAAGAGGGGAAGGGATATCACACAAATGCTCGAGAATTCCCTGTGACTCTCTTGGGATTGAGACAAGGTTCTCGACACTAGACTTTATGAATACGTCTGATTCCTTTGCAGGAATTGTGTCAAGAAGCTCATCCCCCATGCTTAGAGAGTGAGTGTGAACCTCGAGTGTGATAACAGCAGACTGAGGAATTTCAACTGATGAATTTGATGAATCTTTTGGAAGACTACCAATGGTATCTTCATCATCACTGTCATCATCGTCATCAAATGGAACAGCATTGCAAAGATTGGCACGTGTTTTAGCTGCTCGTAGTTCGGCTGATGTCTGAAAATGACATTGATTATCAGTATGAGGACCCCCACAATATACACAAGAAATACTGGGAGCATTATGAAGTGTTGTAGCATTCAACCCCTCCTTAAGTTTTTTTAATGCCTCTAGAACCTTTAGACAAAGGTCTTGTTGGGCTTCTTGAGAGTTGTTTGGATCAGTTGACACTGTGGAGGTTGGTCTTGATATGGATAGTCATAATTGTTACAAGGAAATGGATTCCTTGCTTGACAATCAGAGCTAAAATGTGGACCTCCACAGTAATCACAGGAAAAGTTTGGTGTATTTTGATACGATGCATCATTGAAATTTGGATAACATGATTCTTGCTCGTATGAATGTGATGGGTAGTTGGAAAAATTTGAAGAGTCGTTGAATGAGTTCGGATTAGGATCATAAGAAAATGAATTCCTCGAACCACAAAACAAACAACTTCCGTTTTGAATATCATTACCACATTGTTCACATGTACACCATTGACATGGCAAACCGAAAAGCGACTCACCACAACCGACACAAGGAATAAAATCCGGAGGTGGGACAAATGGAGTGCTCTGAGAGCTAGGAATTTCCACCACTTCCGTTATGGCCTCTGGTTCTTGTTCTTGATAAACGTGAAGATTAGGCAAGTCGTTCTTTTTAGTCACCGCCCTAAGCTCTGCATGATTTCTCCTAACCGTAAATTGTGAAAGGGTTGGATCAAATCTTGACGGTTTGTGAGCAATTGTGGGCTCAGATTTTTGGATAACCGCGGGTTGGACGTAGTTAGCACTTCCAATGTCAGAGGGAAGAACATGGTCCTTTGTCACCCCGGTTTCTCGTTCCATTTCCCTTAACGGAGAAGGAATAGGAATCGATGGATCATCACGATCAACACGAATTCTCGACATTTTTGACAAGGCTTGAAGATTTTCAATGTTGTTTTCAAGGGCCCTGAGTTCAAAGAAATCGTCGTCGAGAGATGCCATAAGAATATAGAAGAAGTTTAGAATCAAATGGATAGAGGGTAAAGGGATAAAGAATCAAAAAGGTTGAGAGGGTAAAGATGAATATTTTTGGGTTTTTTGTGTTCGTTGAAAACTTGAATAAAAATGTTTTTGGTAACCGTTCCGTCAAATGAATTAACTTCACGATTATTTTGGTTTTTATGAAAATAAGGAAATATGAACAAAGATGGTTAATATACAATGGATGTATATTCAACAATCACTGATGCTTCAAATTCGCTCAACGCAGCACACCTCCCCGGCAGCGGCGCCAAAATTTGATCGGCTCTAGAAGGTCTGCTTAAATCAACCACGGATGTGGTCAACAAGAGTCAAACTAGAAAGGGCACAATGCAAAAATCCAAGGAGTATAGTTTTATCCCCGGGTCGTTAAGTCCCAACGAGGTGTGTAAACTGTAGTAAAACGGATTTGTGATCGGGTGATAATTGAACGGGAAAAGGTTTTGATTTGATTTAAACTAGGGAAACGTGAAATAAAGCTAGAAATATGAAAATTACTTATTTAAAAAGTTAAAGAGATAAATTCTATTAAATAGAAGCTATCACTATTTTTCTATTTTTCATTTAATCTAATATACGCTAAAAACGCGAGTCGGGAACTAATTAAAACGCGTATACTACTGAGATATGTAAAAAAAAACTAAATATAAATTAAAAACGATTAAAAATGTAAGAAAAACGGTTATCTAAAACTTTCGTATACAAAAACTACAAAGAAAACTAAAAACGAGCGTTACTTATAAAAATAACGTACGTGCGCAAGAAAAAACGTGAAATTTGTGAAATATAAACACTACGGGTGCAAAACTATTTTTTACAGGTTCTATATGATAAAAGAAAAATTTTAGAAAAAAGAATTATATTTTTTTGACTTTTATATTTTTTTTTATGATTTAATTACTATTTTACAAACATAAATACGAAATAAATACTAAACGTATATAAAAAAAAATCTGAAATTTTTATCTAAAATACTTTAAGCTATAACTGATTTATTAAAAATAAAAACAAAGCAACAGCTTATCGGAATAAGCTACAATAAGCTAAAAACGAAAATAAGCTAAACCGGAAAAAACAAAGGATAAAAGGAAATTAAGTTAGAGAGATTTGCAGAACTGGTGCTCCAGAGCGTGTGGAAGGGGGTGTGTGTGTTATGCTTAGTTCTATCGAAAGGTCGCGAGTTCGAATCCCACACACCCCATTTTTGCTATTTTTATTTTTTTTTCGATTTTCTTTTTACACATTAACTTTTTATCTAATTATAAGCTACTTTTAAAAAGACAACTTTTTTATTTTAATCTAAATAAGCTGGAAATAGATGGCTTAATTACACAGTAGCCTTTAAAGGCTTTTTCAAAACAAGAAAATTTCTAAACAAGCTAGTTACTAGATAATAAGCTGTAAGCTTTTGGAAAAAGCTAAAAGCTACTAAGTTAACTATATTTAAGCTAAAGATAACAAGAACAAGCTGGTTGATAAATCAGACAAGCTCAAAACAAGCCGAAGCTTGTTTGAGCCTGCTGATGTGCAGCCTGCACAGGGCAGATTTGCCCATTTTCGAGCCTAAGTTTTCTAGTCTAAATGGCTTCTAAAAATCATGTAAAAAATCCTAGATGTACACAAGCTGGGGGGCTATATGCATGCAAAATTTCAGCTTCTAACTCCTTACGACGAAGAAATGAAAAATCGCCGAAAATCAGTGAAAATTGCTGAACTACGAAAATGTGCAGATTTTTATAACTAATGGGCTGTTTGAGTGCAAACTTTGTGCAGAGGTTCTAAGCTTTTGTGGACAAACTAAGTGGTCCTAATGAAGTACAAAAATGCCAACGAAAGGGTCAAAACAAGCTTGTAGCTTGTTTTGGCTTGTTTGAACTTCTGAGTAACTGAAAAGAACACAAAGCATGTGAAAATGCATTTTCTATCTAATGAGCTTATCTGGACCCTAAAACAGCTTATAATGATCAAGTTAAGCTTAAACGAAGTTGACCAAATGGTCAATGTACAGTACTTCAAGCTTTTGGCTTGTTTCACTGCCTAAACCAAACACCCTTTTAAAGGTGCGACTGTGGTGATTATGAACTAAGATAGGCTAAATGAGCTTATGAATTCAGATTTTTAAGGCTTTACTAACTTAAATATGAACTAATTAACAACTTTTAAAACAAACTTGAGCTAGATAATAAGCTAGACTACTAAAAGCTATTTTTGGCTTTTGTGAGTTTTTTGAGTGAAAATAAAGAACAAGTTTGAAATAAACTAAAGAAACTGATTGAGACAAGTTTATAAACTATTGATAAGCTATAAATGATAAAGATAAGCTAGTGTAAGCTTATAGAACAGTAATTGAATTTTAAACTAATATGAAAATCAAGACTTACAATCGAATTAGCAATGAGACCAAGAACTAGGAACCAAGAACTACCTATGGACTTCCCATGAAGCTCTAAACCCAAAAGCTTCCACCAATTCAGCTTGTTTGATCCAGAATAGCTTATAAGCTAATTCTTTGACTTTCGTTGACCGTACTTGAAATTTTGAATTAAGAACTGAATGATACTAATTAAGTTTACTAAAAGCTATATAGAGCTTTTATAAGCTTAATGTAAGGTTATTTGGAGCTTTTGGTGGTTACTTAATAGTACTATTAGCTTATACGATTCACACAACAACTTGAAACTTAAATGATAATGAAACTGAGTACAATTAATCTTGAAACTGGAACAAAACAACTTGAAACAAGCTTATATTGATAATCTTAACTTGAAATTACAAAAGAGATACTTGAAAATGAAAATTGCGATTTAACTAAAATTAACTACTTTGGTCCTAATCTACTGACTGACTATTCTACTGCTTCTCTTCATTTTTATATTAACTTTGGTGGTTCCTTGCAGCTTTCCATGACTTTCCCAGCAACAATTGACCATTGATTTGGTCTAATTAATCCTGGCCCTCAATTTCACCTTTTGGCGGGAAAGTCCAATTTAACAGCTGTGGTTGCTTGTGAGAATTTTGGCTAATTAATGGTGCTTGACTTGTTGTAGAGGTGAGGGGTGAGGTGTTGGATTAAGTATACAGCTGGGGGTGGGGGGGTGACTGGTTTTGTGTCAGTGAGAGTGAGAGGGAAAGAGACGGGTCAAACTAATGTTTGACCCTGGATATTATTTAAGGTGATGGTGGATCGGGTTGTGTTTTGATTGGGCTTGGGCTGGGTTTAGATAATAGGGTAGTGGTTTGGGTTTATTTGTTTATTTATTTTGGGTTAAGGGTTTAGTTTGGATCCGGATTTAGTTTGTAGCTAAAATATCACAAGGACCAAAAGTGTAATATTCTGAAACTTTGAGGACCAAACTTGCACATCTTCCAAAATTATCACAAGGGTATTTCCTGCCAAGTTTTAAATAGTACAAGGGCTATAAAATATAATTTTCCATTTTAAAAACACCCGGGGACTATTTCTGTCATTTTGCAAAGTTGAGGGACTAAACTTGTAATTTTCCAAAACTTTTGAGATTTTCACCAAAGGACTAATTATGATAAATTATGTTTAAAAAGGACCTTTGATGACTTTTCCTGTTTTTAGAATAACCAGGGACTAGCTTTGACAATTTTAGAAAGTTGAGGGACTGAAACTGCCAATTATGCAAACTTTGTTCGTTTTTCATTTGTTTTTAAACATTTTGCATCTGAAACATATAAAACACAATCTTGGAATATTTTCAGTATTTTGATGCATTTTCTGAGTGTTTTTGGATGTTTTGGCAGTTCAGATTGGTATAAAAGGATGAGTATTTAGACACTCATCAATCCCCCACACTAAACTATTGCTAGTCCCTAGCAATCTTTTTTCCAAAAATTTATGGATGTATCTCTTTACCAGAAGCCATCACCTCTGGAGTAGCCATTGTTTCGGTGTGTTAGACCTTGGTACAATGATAACCAAGTGATTTTGAGCAAACCACCAGCTGTCAACGGATTTGGGGAGTCTTTACCAGAAGCCGTTTGCCTCTGGACTAGCCAACTCTTAGATAAAATAATTATTATCTTTGGTGAGCTGATTACCCATCATGGTATTCCACTGCCTTTACCACAAGCCATGAACTTGCGGGCTAGCCAACTCTTCACTAATTAAAGATATGGTGAGTCGAAAACCATACAATTTTGGGCAAATTGCAAGCCATAAACGGATTTGATATATCTTTACCAAGAGCCGTTTGCTCCTGGATTAGCCAATCCTTATGTGGGTTAGACATGGCGGACTGATAACCATTTATTGAGTTCTAAGTGAGAAAAAATTTTAAAATTTTGGCCAAAATGGGGGTACTGGGGCACACAAAAGGTACATATGTGAGCAAAAGCAAATTCGCCAGAATTCCCCCCCACACTTAGAACTGAATATTGCCCTCAATATTCAAACAGTACCGGCTGTTAAAACCAACACTTAGAACGTGAAAGGGAAATACTAATAGCCATTATTTTATATATACACACTTTTTTTTTTTTTTTTTTTTTTTTTTTTTTTTTTTTTTTTTTTTTTTATACTTTTGAAATGTACATATATACAACATGGGGGGCATCTCCCCCACACTAGGGTGAGACAAGGGTGAAAACCCATATTTTGCTACTGTTTTTATTAACCGAGTCGCTAGCTTGACTCGACCCCGAATTCATTTGTTCCTGGGGAAGTAAGTGGAAAGAAAACAATCTCCATCGGACTTTCATTCAAATGGTTTGATAAACATTGAAGTACTTGAAAGTTCCACTCCAATGAGATATACACAGAGACAGACCCGGCTCACAAATGATAAATAAAAATGCCGGGATCAAAGATAGTGTCTTCATTCCCAAAGGAGTGAAGAACAGGAGAAGTCACCGTGTAGGTGAAGAAAAGAAAGAAAGTCATGATAAAAATCATGACTAACTCATCATCATCAGAAGGAGAATTCATGATTTCAGTATCATGAATCTCATCATTTAAGCTCAGTTGATCAAGACATATTCTGGTCGGGAGGGATGGAATTTTGAGATTAATCAAATTCTCAGTGTTGAGAATATTTCCCTCCAAGACATAAAGATAATCTTTGTCAAGATCAAAGTAGAAGTTATCATACTCCGTCGGAGATATGATATGAGTGAGTTCACCGGAGAACTCCTCGTGAAGAGAATCATTCACGTGATGTAAATCTGTGAACTCATGCTCCGAAGTAGACTCATCACTATCCTCGATCTGAGTACCAAAGATTGGGTTATCAGAAATCAAAGTGAATTCAGATTCGAATTCAAACAGAGGATTGGTGAGAGTTGTTTTTGAATGCTTCGGGAACAAAGTGATTATCATTCTCTATTGGACTGCTGGGATAAGAATTGAGTGATAGATTATTATTTAAGAGACTTTGATTTCTTCCAGATTGGATTCGAAATCAAAGAGATCATCATCACTTCCTGATGGAAGTGGATCAATGTGAGTAAGTTCATCAGTAAACTCCTCAAGAAGAGGGTCAACATCAGAACGGGGCAGTGATGCCTCAACATACTCAACTTCTCCATAAGATGTATATTCATCGTTAGAATCGGAGAAAGTCTCAAAATGATCTTTTGAACACTCAAGAGGGGAAGGGATATCACACAAATGCTCGAGAATTCCCTGTGACTCTCTTGGGATTGAGACAAGGTTCTCGACACTAGACTTTATGAATACGTCTGATTCCTTTGCAGGAATTGTGTCAAGAAGCTCATCCCCCATGCTTAGAGAGTGAGTGTGAACCTCGGGTGTGATAACAGCAGACTGAGGAATTTCAACTGATGAATTTGATGAATCTTTTGGAAGACTACCAATGGTATCTTCATCATCACTGTCATCATCGTCATCAAATGGAACAGCATTGCAAAGATTGGCACGTGTTTTAGCTGCTCGTAGTTCGGCTGATGTCTGAAAATGACATTGATTATCAGTATGAGGACCCCCACAATATACACAAGAAATACTGGGAGCATTATGAAGTGTTGTAGCATTCAACCCCTCCTTAAGTTTTTTTAATGCCTCTAGAACCTTTAGACAAAGGTCTTGTTGGGCTTCTTGAGAGTTGTTTGGATCAGTTGACACTGTGGAGGTTGGTCTTGATATGGATAGTCATAATTGTTACAAGGAAATGGATTCCTTGCTTGACAATCAGAGCTAAAATGTGGACCTCCACAGTAATCACAGGAAAAGTTTGGTGTATTTTGATACGATGCATCATTGAAATTTGGATAACATGATTCTTGCTCGTATGAATGTGATGGGTAGTTGGAAAAATTTGAAGAGTCGTTGAATGAGTTCGGATTAGGATCATAAGAAAATGAATTCCTCGAACCACAAAACAAACAACTTCCGTTTTGAATATCATTACCACATTGTTCACATGTACACCAACGACATGGCAAACCAAAAAGCGACTCACCACAACCGACACAAGGAATAAAATCCGGAGGTGGGACAAATGGAGTGCTCTGAGAGCTAGGAATTTCCACCACTTCGTTATGGCCTCTGGTTCTTGTTCTTGATAAACGTGAAGATTAGGTAAGTCGTTCTTTTTAGTCACCGCCCTAAGCTCTACATGATTTCTCCTAACCGTAAATTGTGAAAGGGTTTGATCAAATCTTGACGGTTTGTGAGCAATTGTGGGCTCAGATTTTTGGATAACCGCGGGTTGGACGTAGTTAGCACTTCCAATGTCAGAGGGAAGAACATGGTCCTTTGTCACCCCGGTTTCTCGTTCCATTTCCCTTAACGGAGAAGGAATAGGAATCGATGGATCATCACGATCAACACGAATTCTCGACATTTTTGACAGGCTTGAAGATTTTCAATGTTGTTTTCAAGGGCCCTGAGTTCAAAGAAATCGTCGTCGAGAGATGCCATAAGAATATAGAAGAAGTTTAGAATCAAATGGATAGAGGGTAAAGGGATAAAGAATCAAAAAGGTTGAGAGGGTAAAGATGAATATTTTTGGGTTTTTTGTGTTCGTTGAAAACTTGAATAAAAATGTTTTTGGTAACCGTTCCGTCAAATGAATTAACTTCACGATTATTTTGGTTTTTATGAAATAAGGAAATATGAACAAAGATGGTTAATATACAATGGATGTATATTCAACAATCACTGATGCTTCAAATTCGTTCAACGCAGCACACCTCCCCGGCAGCGGCGCCAAATTTGATCGGCCCTAAACGGTCAACTTAAATCAACCACGGATGTGGTCAACAAGAGTCAAACTAGAAAGGGCACAATGCAAAAATCCAAGGAGTATAGTTTTATCCCCGGGTCGTTAAGTCCCAGCGAGGTGTGAAATCTGTAGTAAAACGGATTTGTGATCGGGTGATAATTGAACGGGAAAAGGTTTTGATTTGATTTACACTAGGGAAACGTGAAATAAAGCTAGAAATATGAAAATTACTTATTTAAAAAGTTAAAGAGATAAATTCTATTAAATAGAAGCTATCACTATTTTTCTATTTTTCGTTTAATCTAATATACGCTAAAAACGCGAGTCGGGAACTAATTAAAACGCGTATACTACTGAGATATGTAAAAAAAAACTAAATATAAATTAAAAACGATTAAAAATGTAAGAAAAACGGTTATCTAAAACTTTCGTATACAAAAACTACAAAGAAAACTAAAAACGAGCGTTACTTATAAAAATAACGTACGTGCGCAAGAAAAAACGTGAAATTTGTGAAATATAAACACTACGGGTGCAAAACTATTTTTTACAGGTTCTATATGATAAAAGAAAATTTTAGAAAAAAGAATTATATTTTTTTGACTTTTATATTTTTTTTTATGATTTAATTACTATTTTACAAACATAAATACGAAATAAATACTAAACGTATATAAAAAAAAATCTGAAATTTTTATCTAAAATACTTTAAGCTATAACTGATTTATTAAAAATAAAAACAAAGCAACAGCTTATCGGAATAAGCTACAATAAGCTAAAAACGAAAATAAGCTAAACCGGAAAAAACAAAGGATAAAAGGAATTAAGTTAGAGAGATTTGCAGAACTGGTGCTCCAGAGCGTGTGGAAGGGGGTGTGGTGTTATGCTTAGTTCTATCGAAAGGTCGCGAGTTCGAATCCCACACACCCCATTTTTGCTATTTTTATTTTTTTTTCGATTTTCTTTTTACACATTAACTTTTTATCTAATTATAAGCTACTTTTAAAAAGACAACTTTTTTATTTTAATCTAAATAAGCTGGAAATAGATGGCTTAATTACACAGTAGCCTTTAAAGGCTTTTTCAAAACAAGAAAATTTCTAAACAAGCTAGTTACTAGATAATAAGCTGTAAGCTTTTGGAAAAAGCTAAAAGCTACTAAGTTAACTATATTTAAGCTAAAGATAACAAGAACAAGCTGGTTGATAAGTCAGACAAGCTCAAAACAAGCCGAAGCTTGTTTGAGCCTGCTGATGTGCAGCCTGCACAGGGCAGATTTGCCCATTTTCGAGCCTAAGTTTTCTAGTCTAAATGGCTTCTAAAAATCATGTAAAAAATCCTAGATGTACACAAGCTGGGGGGCTATATGCATGCAAAATTTCAGCTTCTAACTCCTTACGACGAAGAAATGAAAAATCGCCGAAAATCAGTGAAAATTGCTGAACTACGAAAATGTGCAATTTTTATAACTAATGGGCTGTTTTGAGTGCAAACTTTGTGTAGAGGTTCTAAGCTTTTGTGGACAAACTAAGTGGTCCTAATGAAGTACAAAAATGCCAACGAAAGGGTCAAAACAAGCTTGTAGCTTGTTTTGGCTTGTTTGAACTTCTGAGTAACTGAAAAGAACACAAAGCATGTGAAAATGCATTTTCTATCTAATGAGCTTATCTGGACCCTAAAACAGCTTATAATGATCAAGTTAAGCTTAAACGAAGTTGACCAAATGGTCAATGTACAGTACTTCAAGCTTTTGGCTTGTTTCACTGCCTAAACCAAACACCCTTTTAAAGGTGCGACTGTGGTGATTATGAACTAAGATAGGCTAAATGAGCTTATGAATTCAGATTTTTAAGGCTTTACTAACTTAAATATGAACTAATTAACAACTTTTAAAACAAACTTGAGCTAGATAATAAGCTAGACTACTAAAAGCTATTTTGGCTTTGTGAGTTTTTTGAGTGAAAATAAAGAACAAGTTTGAAATAAACTAAAGAAACTGATTGAGACAAGTTTATAAACTATTGATAAGCTATAAATGATAAAGATAAGCTAGTGTAAGCTTATAGAACAGTAATTGAATTTTAAACTAATATGAAAATCAAGACTTACAATCGAATTAGCAATGAGACCAAGAACTAGGAACCAAGAACTACCTATGGACTTCCCATGAAGCCTCTAAACCCAAAAGCTTCCACCAATTCAGCTTGTTTGATCCAGAATAGCTTATAAGCTAATTCTTTGACTTTCGTTGACCGTACTTGAAATTTTGAATTAAGAACTGAATGATACTAATTAAGTTTACTAAAAGCTATATAGAGCTTTTATAAGCTTAATGTAAGGTTATTTGGAGCTTTTGGTGGTTACTTAATAGTACTATTAGCTTATACGATTCACACAACAACTTGAAACTTAAATGATAATGAAACTGAGTACAATTAATCTTGAAACTGGAACAAAACAACTTGAAACAAGCTTATATTGATAATCTTAACTTGAAATTACAAAAGAGATACTTGAAAATGAAAATTGCGATTTAACTAAAATTAACTACTTTGGTCCTAATCTACTGACTGACTATTCTACTGCTTCTCTTCATTTTTATATTAACTTTGGTGGTTCCTTGCAGCTTTCCATGACTTTCCCAGCAACAATTGACCATTGATTTGGTCTAATTAATCCTGGCCCTCAATTTCACCTTTTGGCGGGAAAGTCCAATTTAACAGCTGTGGTTGCTTGTGAGAATTTTTGGCTAATTAATGGTGCTTGACTTGTTGTAGAGGTGGAGGGGTGAGGTGTTGGATTAAGTATACAGCTGGGGGGGGGGGGGTGACTGGTTTTGTGTCAGTGAGAGTGAGAGGGAAAGAGACGGGTCAAACTAATGTTTGACCCGGATATTATTTAAGGTGATGGTGGATCGGGTTGTGTTTTGATTGGGCTTGGGCTGGTTTAGATAATAGGGTAGTGGGTTGGGTTTATTTGTTTATTTATTTGGGTTAAGGGTTTAGTTTGGATCCGGATTTAGTTTGTAGCTAAAATATCACAAGGACCAAAAGTGTAATATTCTGAAACTTTGAGGACCAAACTTGCACATCTTCCAAAATTATCACAAGGGTATTTCCTGCCAAGTTTAAATAGTACAAGGGCTATAAAATATAATTTTCCATTTTAAAAACACCCGGGGACTATTTCTGTCATTTTGCAAAGTTGAGGGACTAAACTTGTAATTTTCCAAAACTTTTGAGATTTTTCACCAAAGGACTAATTATGATAAATTATGTTTAAAAAGGACCTTTGATGACTTTTCCTGTTTTTAGAATAACCAGGGACTAGCTTTGACAATTTTAGAAAGTTGAGGGACTGAAACTGCCAATTATGCAAACTTTGTTCGTTTTTCATTTGTTTTTAAACATTTTGCATCTGAAACATATAAAACACAATCTTGGAATATTTTCAGTATTTGATGCATTTCTGAGTGTTTTTGGATGTTTTGGCAGTTCAGATTGGTATAAAATGATGAGTATTTAGACACTCATCAGGGATCTCCTCCTCCCTTCAGAATAGTCACCACCACGACGAGTAACAACCATCTACAGGGTTTTCAAACGATTAGAAAGATCAAACAGGAAATGATAGAGCAAAAGGAAAGCATGGCAGAGCAGGACAGGAAAAAGAGTGCGCGAAAGGAAAACCTAATGTCTACCCAAATCCTCACAGGTCGATAGCCTAAGCTCTAAGGTTTCATGAAAGCCTGCGCTCTGATACCATAAATTGTAACACCCCAACCCGACAAGGGTAAAGATATCACAACAATGGTGGCATATCAAAGTCACAGACATTCAATAAATAAAACTCATAAGTCTTAACATTAAATCCAAATAAGTCAACATGACTTAAATCAAAATGCAAGCAAAATAGCTTAAGTACAAAAATCCAATATTTAAATGCCTAAACAATGGCATAATAAAATAAATAGAAGTTCAAATGGTAAAGCTAAATAACTAAGGTCGACTCCGAAATAGATCGCTCTCATCCCAAAGCTAACCCGCTCCTAGCTAAGTACCTGCCGCAGGAAAAGAAATGCGGCTGAGCTTCAAAAGCCCAGTGAACAGATATATAGATAACGGGAACAAATAGCAAGTAGCAAAAGCAAAAGAAAATCAGGAATACGAAATCATACCGATACGAAATCAAAATGAAAGGAATGAGAAATGGTTCATGAATGAAAGAAAAGAACAAAGTGAAATAAGATTTAGAAAACAAAACACAGCAATTCATCACGAGCCCAGACTACTTACGATACCATAGCATACTAATATAATGAAACATACCTGTGTAGAGTGATCAGCTCTCAGACAAAGTGAAAGACGTGTATCGCACACACAACAGTCACCAGATATAATAACATATAAAATATACAGATAACAGGTCAAATCTAGAGTGCACCCATACGCCCCACAGACAAATCAATAATCATAAATATAATGGCCATAGCAAATAATAAATAAGGGACGGAACAGGTCATCACTCTCCTGCCCTAGAGTCATGTCAGAGGTGCGTCAATGACATGGACATGAAACCCTCATGTCTAGTGATTGGCTCGTAATATTAAACTGTAGAACAAAGGTCGGGCATACTATCAAATAATCAAAATTATATCTTAAGGGTACATGGCAAAAGATTCAAATCAAAGATCACATCGAAAGTTCACAAACAAAAGGGAACATAGCAAAGGTATAGGGAATCCTAATAAGGAAATGAATTCTGAAAGAAAAAGAACTGAAAAGCCCTTACTGAAAGGACGGAATATCTGTACCTTATTAGCTCAACAGAAAGGAAACAAACACGAAGCTGAGATTAGGGTTTCTCCTTCTTCACAACTAAAGAAGTAGAAGACAGAATTATGAACTATTCAAAACTCAGATTATTACTTTTAGTTTTACCTTTCCATTTGTAACTTTCCAGATTTAGTAATATGTTAATATTCCCGATTTGGTTAAATCCTTATTTCAAGATCATTATGGAATTAAAGTACCCTTTTATCAAGTTACAAAAGCTCAGGGTTAGTTATGACCATTTTCATAATTTGGGTTTTAATTGCAATTCATCAACTTCAAGGTTTAAAATGAAAATACTTCAAATTACTGATTTAATCCCTACGATACATGTATTTACCAAACAAGTACTTTATTTCACAAATTTACAGAACTTCACCTCAGAATTATATGAAATACGAATTAGACCCTCAAATTTCAGTAATTACACAATTGGTCCCTTAACTTTTCAAAACTTACAATTTAAATCATAATTTATTTATAATTACATATCAATCCCAAAAATACTCAAATTTACCCATTACACCCTAAATGACATTATTTACTCAAAAAAACTTCAAGTTTCCCAAATTTACCCTTTTAGTCCTTCTATTTTAATTATTTACAAATCGACCCTTATAAATATAGTTAATTCATTTTCTTGCACATTTACACTTAAGACCCTCAAGTTATATTTTTCTCACATTCCTACTGACTTATATGACATTTAAAAATATCCCAGAAGTTTCAAAGTTGACAAACAAGCCCTTATACTTTTAAAAACAAACCGTATAGCCTTTTATTTTACCAAAACAAACCCTAGTTTTAATCAATCATTATACTATCATTATACAATCATTAATTACATTAATTTCATCAGATCTATTCATATAAACCCTAACCCTAATCCATTCTAGGGTTTTCTTCTTATTTTCTTTATTTTTCGACTAAACCGATTATAAACAATAATTCGTACTAATTATTCTGAGCTTCTACAAATCATGTGGTTATTTTTATAAGCTTATATTATCAGTATAGAACATATAAAAATTATAGTTGCACCTCAGAAAAATCGTATAACATTATTTGGAATTCATGTGTATTTTAACTCTTACAAATTCGTACGCCTTGTTTAACTTGCATGATCCATGTTCGACATTTTTACTGAGTTATATACAATATATAGATCATTAGAAAAATGCTAGATCAATTATAGAACGTAAGATTTAGGCGTATTATTTTATACCTATCGAGCGAAGTAGATCGACAAGAAAGGTGTACCACGATCGAACAAAGGCTTCCACAACTCGACTCCTATTTTCCTAGCTTGCTTACACTTGATCAACCCTAGAAAAATGCTAGCTCACGTCCAGAAGATCGAATGAAGGTATGGTCGAATTATGTGTGTGTCGATATTTAGGGTTTCGGCAAAATAGGTTTTACAAAATAATGAATTGATTTTGTATATAATATTAGCCGACTAGGAGGGGGGATATACTCAGGAAATTCGGCCCATAAGTTAGCTCAATATCACACTTTGATTTTGCATATAATTCCTTAATTTATTTTGTAGTTATCTAATCAAAATGATTTTGCAAAATATATATAAAGTTTATTTAATTAAATTTTCGGACCATACATAAATGTATATGTGATTTTGTAATTTTTGTACATTCAATATAATGTAATGTTATCCCAGAATTTAAATTACTTGATATGTAGTTCATTTTCAGAAGTTTGGAATTAATTCAGAATTGTTATAAGTTATTTTATTAAGTTTTATGGCTTCGGGGTAATTTGGTCATTTTATAGGTTATCTGAATTTCAGGTATTACACTGGCTATCTTCTATCACTATCACAAGAATCACGAATTTAGTACTTACGAAGTGACCACCTTAACATAATTCGAGTATACTTAGTCCTAACAAGTGGTCACAATGCGAAATCATATCCAATTGAGAATCATAAAGTTACGATGTGTCTGGTTAGTATCGTAGATAAATGATTAACTCTTGGTATGGGACTGCTTAAGAACAAACTAATTCGTCACAAAACTGAAATTCATCAACTTTCTCTTCATTCATCAAGTTTTCTTCCGAAATTTGTCTTAAAGAATTCTATGATTATAGCCTAGTTATGGTAGGTATAAGGAATCTTAATAATCGTAAGAATTGTCATGGTAGGTCTGGTTAGAGTTACCGAAAATAACATGATATTAATAACTTGATCGATTGTTTTTGCAAACAATTGATACAAGGTCTTTTATTAATGTCCATGTGGTAGGTTAAGGATTTCTGTCTCTATCATAAATGTTTGGTCCTTTGTTGACAATAGTGGTCCTAGTTTCTATTTATTATGCACAAGTTCGGTTGACTAGGTTTGGGGAAATGGAAAATGACATTTATTGCATTTCAATGAGTATTAGACCACCCCCATCAGGGATCTCCTCCTCCCTTCAGAATAGTCACCACCACGACGAGTAACAACCATCTACAGGGTTTTCAAACGATTAGAAAGATCAAACAGGAAATGATAGAGCAAAAGGAAAGCATGGCAGAGCAGGACAGGAAAAAGAGTGCGCGAAAGGAAAACCTAAAGTCTACCCAAATCCTCACAGGTCGATAGCCTAAGCTCTAAGGTTTCATGAAAGCCTGCGCTCTGATACCATAAATTGTAACACCCCAACCCGACAAGGGTAAAGATATCACAACAATGGTGGCATATCAGAAGTCACAGAACATTCAATAAATAAAACCTCATAAGTCTTAACATTAAATCCAAAATAAGTCAACATGACTTAAATCAAAATGCAAGACAAAATAGCTTAAGTACAAAAATCCACTATTTAAATGCCTAAACAATGGCATAATAAAATAAATAGAAGTTCAAACGGTAGAGCTAAATAACTAAAGTCGACTCCGAAATAGATCGCTCTCATCCCAAAGCTAACCCAGCTCATAGCTTAAGTACCTGCCGCAGGAAAAGAAATGCGGCTGAGCTTCAAAAGCCCAGTGAACAGATATATAGATAACGGGAACAAATAACAAGTAGCAAAAGCAAAAGAAAATCAGGAATACGAAATCATACCGATACGAAATCAAAATGAAAGGAATGAGAAATGGTTCATGAATGAAAGAAAAGAACAAAGTGAAATAAGATGTAGAAAACAAAACACAGCAATTCATCACGAGCCCAGACTACTTACGATACCATAGCATACTAATAAAATGAAACATACTTGTGTAGAGTGATCAGCTCTCAGACAAAAGTGAAAGACGTGTATCGCACACATAATCAGTCACCAGATATAATAACATATAAAATATACAGATAACAGGTCAAATCTAGAGTGCACCCATACGCCCCACAGACAAATCAATAATCATAAATATGATGGCCATAGCAAATAATAAATAAGGGATGGAACAGGTCATCACTCTCCTGCCCTAGAGTCATGTCAGAGGTGCATCAATAACATGGACATGAAACCCTCATGTATAGTGATTGGCTCGTAATATTAAACTGTAGAACAAAGGTCGGGCATACTATCAAATAATCAAAATTATATCTTAAGGGTACATGGCAAAAGATTCAAATCAAAGATCACATCGAAAGTTCACAAACAAAAGGGAACATAGCAAAGGTATAGGGAATCCTAATAAGGAAATGAATTCTGAAAGAAAAAGAACTGAAAAGCCCTTACTGAAAGGACGGAATATCTGTACCTTATTAGCTCAAAAGAAAGGAAACAAACACGAAGCTGATATTAGGGTTTCTCCTTCTTCACAACTAAAGAAGTAGAAGACAGAATTATGAACTATTCAAAACTCAGATTATTACTTTTAGTTTTACCTTTCCATTTGTAACTTTCCAGATTTAGTAATATGTTAATATTCCCGATTTGGTTAAATCCTTATTTCAAGATCATTATGGAATTAAAGTACCTTTTATCAAGTTACAAAAGCTCAGGGTTAGTTATGACCATTTTCATAATTTAGGGTTTTAATTGCAATTTCATCAACTTCAAAGGTTTAAAATGAAAATACTTCAAATTACTGATTTAATCCCTACGATACATGTATTTACCAAACAAGTACTTTATTTCACAAATTTACGAACTTCACCTCAGAAATTATATGAAATACGAATTAGACCCTCAAATTTCAGTAATTACACAATTGGTCCCTTAACTTTTCAAAACTTACAATTTAAATCATAATTTATTTATAATTACATATCAATCCCAAAAATACTCAAATTTACCCATTACACCCTAAATGACAATATTTACTCAAAAAAACTTCAAGTTTCCCAAATTTACCCTTTTAGTCCTTCTATTTTAATTATTTACAAATCGACCCTTATAAATATAGTTAATTCATTTTCTTGCACATTTACACTTAAGACCCTCAAGTTATATTTTTCTCACATTCCTACTGACTTATATGACATTATAAAAATATCCCAGAAGTTTCAAAGTTGACAAAACAAGCCCTTATACTTTTTAAAAACAAACCGTATAGCCTTTTATTTTACCAAAACAAACCCTAGTTTTAATCAATCATTATACTATCATTATACAATCATTAATTACATTAATTTCATCAGATCTATTCATATAAACCCTAACCCTAATCCATTCTAGGGTTTTCTTCTTATTTTCTTTATTTTTCGACTAAACCGATTATAAACAATAATTCGTACTAATTATTCTGAGCTTCTACAAATCATGTGGTTATTTTTATAAGCTTATATTATCAGTATAGAACATATAAAAATTATAGTTGCACCTCAGAAAAATCGTATAACATTATTTGGAATTCATGTGTATTTTAACTCTTACAAATTCGTACGCCTTGTTTAACTTGCATGATCCATGTTTGACATTTTTACTGAGTTATATACAATATATAGATCATTAGAAAAATTCTAGATCAATTATAGAACGTAAGATTTAGGCGTATTATTTTATACCTATCGAGCGAAGTAGATCGGACAAGAAAGGTGTACCACGATCGAACAAAGGCTTCCACCACTCGACTCCTATTTTTCCTAGCTTGCTTACACTTTGATCAACCCTAAAAAAATGCTAGCTCATGTCCAGAAGATCGAATGAAGGTATGGTCGAATTATGTGTGTGTCGATATTTAGGGTTTCGGCAAAATAGGTTTTAAAAAATAATGAATTGATTTTGTATATAATAATAGCCGACTAGGAGGGGGAATATACTCAGGAAATTTGGCCCATAAGTTAGCTCAATATCACACTTTGATTTTGCATATAATTCCTTAATTTATTTTGTAGTTATCTAATCAAAATGATTTTGCAAAATATATATAAAGTTTATTTAATTAAATTTTCGGACCATACATAAATGTATATGTGATTTTGTAATTTTTGTACATTCAATATAATGTAATGTTATCCCAGAATTTAAATTACTTGATATGTAGTTCATTTTCAGAAGTTTGGAATTAATTCAGAATTGTTATAAGTTATTTTATTAAGTTTTATGGCTTCGGGGTAATTTGGTCATTTTATAGGTTATCTGAATTTCAGGTATTACACTGGCTATCTTCTATCACTATCACAAGAATCACGAATTTAGTACTTACGAAGTGACCACCTTAACATAATTCGAGTATACTTAGTCCTAACAAGTGGTCACAATGCGAAATCATATCCAATTGAGAATCATAAAGTTACGATGTGTCTGGTTAGTATCGTAGATAAATGATTAACTCTTGGTATGGGACTGCTTAAGAACAAACTAATTCGTCTACAAAACTGAAATTCATCAACTTTCTCTTCATTCATCAAGTTTTCTTCCGAAATTTGTCTTAAAGAATTCTATGATTATAGCCTAGTTATGGTAGGTATAAGGAATCTTAATAATCGTAAGAATTGTCATGGTAGGTCTGGTTAGAGTTACCGAAAATAACATGATATTAATAACTTGATCGATTGTTTTTGCAAAACAATTGATACAAGGTCTTTTATTAATGTTCCATGTGGTAGGTTAAGGATTTTCTGTCTCTATCATAAATGTTTGGTCCTTTGTTGACAATAGTGGTCCTAGTTTCTATTACTTATTATGCTACAAGTTCGGTTGACTAGGTTTGGGGGAAATGGAAAATGACATTTATTGCATTTCAAGTATGATTTGGTTTACGTGAAGCCATTTGTCCACTAAGGAGAGTAACAAATGGTGAGATTTTGCATGAGGTCATGAGAAATCATTACATGCATGCATAGCATTACAGTAGGGCATAATAGAAAGAATTTATTTACAACAGAAATATATAACAAAAGGAAATTGTTATAGATTTAAAAGTCGATTATAAATTATGAAAGTTTCAAGGTTATTGGGTAATACAGGAAACACTAACCAAAAACTTTTTAGTTTAGTGGGCACAACAATGATACAAGTGAATTTAAGATCAGTTACGTCCTTGACGTAAATGCTTAACTTCAGCCTCAAGTTTCATTTGTGCAGCTTCCATTTCTGAGAAGCGTTCTTGAAATTCCTGGTACCCTCATTTGGTTGGCCAACATGGCTTCTAAGGCGAAAATCTTCTGATCCTGGTTTCTTGCCGTATCTCTGGCCATCCATAGGGTCCTTTCTATATCTTCCACTCTACCATGTGTCTGACCGTGTTCTCTTTTCGAACTGCGGATTCTGGAATCTAAACTTCTAAATTCCTGGTTGTAAGTATCCTTCATCTTACCAACCTTCATTCCTAAGTCGAACACTGCTCGTCTCTCGGCATCGGCTCTTCTAAACAGAGTGTCAAGGTTACGGTCATACCATTCGAAACGTAATGGTTGTAACCCTTCCAGCTGTTCAGTGTGAATGTCTAAGGTGTGAGCGTGTTGATAAAGAAGAGTCCATATTGAATCATGAGGGTTTAAATTATGGTCAGGGGAATTAGGTGAAGATATGTTGTCTGGGATGTCTGGTATTGGGGAATCTGGGGTGTCAGGTAGTGGAGAGTTTGACTCAACATCTTTCAGAATAGTTTCTTGGTGTGAATTCTGTCCAACCTCAAACGTTGTCGGACAACTAATCAACTCTTCATCTGATGTAGCTCTCCTAAGTTTCTAACGTAGGGGTGAGTGGGTAGGTGATGTGCAAGTAGTACGGAGGGTAGTTTCATTAATATCAGGTGTTTCGGGGGACATGGTACTGTAGTAACCCGTAAATAGTAATTATAAGTAATTAATAATATTAAGGGAGTGAAAGTAAATGTGAAATAATCAAGTGTGTGAAAGTAAATATCAAGTATATAAATATTAGTGCAAAATAATCCTAATAAGTAATGTTCTGAGTATGGTAATATGCAGGCACGGAGGGCGTAAATGGTATGGTGTAAAATCATTTATTTTGAAAGTGTAGTTATAGTCCAATGTTTGAAAACATTTGGTTCTCTATAACCTGGCTCTGATACCAATCTGTAACACCCCCGTTTTCGATATATGTAGCGGAATATAAGTTGGGGTATTACTTCAAGTATCACAGTCATGAAAATAGAAAACGAGTCGAAGAGAGACGTTTTAAATAAAATTGTTATCATTCATTTATTTAAATCAGAGTACATAACATAGGTTCCAGCGGGAAGTTTCGAAATACATTATAAAAGTTACATTTATTCATTGAATGTTAACAAAATGGACACTCTTTTTATAAGAAGAATATCCACAGCCACTCTGTTAGGAATATAAATATTCATGTGAAGACTCGGTCACCCCGAGTATATATTTAGCATTTACATAGCTCGTAGGCTTATTATTATTACTAGTAGTATTAGTATTATTTTCTTAGTCGTATTTATATTTGTGGAGTGGGTCGGGTCTTTACCTACTGTCAGCTCACTCCACAGCCCACTAGGGGCACCAATATTAGGTACTATATATACCCCTTCCCACACATGGGAAGGGTTGGAACTCTTGTAACATTTTACTTCAATCTAATAGATACAAGTTTTCTCCCAACTCTCTCTCTAGTCTATCTCTCTAACTCAAATATGGAGTTGTTCTTCCATAATCCAAGACCACCTGATCCACACAATCAAGATGTTTAGATCTTACAATTGGTATCAAGAGCCATGGTTAGGTTCGATTGATTGTGTGTACTTGGATTCGTGGTTTCCATTTTTTTCATGTCGGTTATTTTATTCGAACAGTATTACTATTGTTTATTTCTTTTGAAGTCATTTAATCCCCACATTTAATCAGTCACACATCAACATTTCACCATCTTCATCCAATTCTAAAAAACCCATCTCACAGATCAAAAAACCATTTCTCAAATATGACTGGTTGACGGACAAAGAGTTTGGCGGCGCGTGAGAGGTCTACAAGGCGCGCGAGATGGTTTTTCGGGGGTTTTGAAGGTCAAGTTACTCGGATCTGCTGACGGTATCTCTTGTTTCTTCGTTTTCGATGAATCGAAAGATGCCGATGAAGCTCCGATTGAGTTCATTTTGATTCAGTGCGTGTGTTTTGTGGTGGTTTTTGGTTCGAATAGATAATAAGAAAATCAGCTCACGGATTTCTTTTGCTGGGTTTTTGGTTTTGAAGGTATTTTGGTTCGAATTGACACTAAAGAAAAATCCTTGACTCGAATTTGTTTGCAGTTGAATCGGTGAAAGGTTTGAATCGGTGAAAGGTTTGTATATGTATGAATAGATATAATCACTTGCTGGTTTGCTCGATTCTAGGGTTTTTGGACAAATTTGGATTAGCGAATGAATGCTGATGGAGCGTGATGTGTCGTTGCGGTTTAGCAGTATTAATGCCTACTCAAGTTTTAAATTTATATTTAGCCGACTTATCAATAACACACACACTTAACGAGCAGTGTACCCGGTCAGTATGAATATAATGGTAAGTAGAGTGTCGATCACTAAGAGTGGAACGTATTATCTAGTCATTCTAATCAGTATTTTAATATTCTAAGTTAACTATACAACCTAATCTAACGCAAGGGGGGTTCAGCCTGAGAGACTGGCACGTTTTGGTTGCAACTAAATAATAAAATAAACTAATGAGCACGAATCAGCGATAGGCACGCACGTACACAGATAAATACTCGAGACAATAAGAAGACCTGTCCTGATGATTAAGTAGATTGTCACTTGTTTTATTGATAGTTTTATATGAAGTGTATGTAATTAACCCTTTCTCGTTGGCCCTAATCTTATCGGCGAGTAAACCCTTAATGATTACTTATGTCTAAAAGTTATTCCTAAGTGATCAATTTAGTAACAACCGTGGGAGCCACATTCTCTTCCGTAGTCAAATGCGCAGGCCACTAATAAACACAGAGGTTATCAATGCACTAATAAGTAGTAACCAAAGACATCAGCATATAAACTTTAATTGATGGGAAAGCAGTTTTAAGGGAGTGCAATCTTTCTCCTCACATTACACAAGCCACCAATCCTGATGAATTAAAGTTTACTAACATAATAAAACAAAACTACTTAATGAATTAAATACATGCAGGACCTTCTTACAGCTCTTGTATCTTCGTTCGGGTGTGTCTTGTGCTGCCTAATCGTCTGAATTCGGCCTTAGGGTTTCTGTACTTCGGTCTTCTAAAACTGCCGAACTCTCCCCTTTTTCTCGTCTGACTTTGGGGTATTTATAGTTTCTGTCTGAGGGTAAGATGCGGCGCATCTAATAAGTAGATGCGGCGCATTGACTTAACTTCGCGTGGGGTCCAAGATTAATATATTCAGGAATATTCGTACACCGCCAGAAGATGCGGCGTAACTCCATTTGTAGATGCGGCGCATGTCCTCTTGTATCTTGGATCGTATCTTGTGAAATCTTGATAGTGATGCGCCGTATGTAATAAGTAAGATGCGGCGTATCTGGAGCAGAATGTCTTGATCTTGTACATTTCAGTAGACTCTTATCTTCTTGCTTGTTTTGCTCCATAATTAGTCCAAAATCGCCAAGTTTCACCAAATGCTTGTTTTTAACTGAGAATTACAAAAGTAAACGATTAAGTATCAATCCTCACAGATAATATAATAAAACAAGTTAAATAAATAGGATAAATGACGGTAATAAAATGTACTTATTTGAGTTCATCAAATATCCCCCTACTTGAACTTTACTTGTCCCCAAGTAAACCTTAGAATTAATCTTATGAAAATGCATCCTAAAAGATATTAGGATTTATTTTTATATTTAAGCATGTATTCATTTTTGTCATAATCACACAACCAAACACTTAACGAATTAGAAGTAAAATAAAATAATTTGATAAAAGCAAATCTAATCGTTTAACTGTCCAGTCGTGACGAATATTCTATCATAAGCTTGGCAAGTATACACATCTCCCCCACTAAAGCCAAGGAATAACAAGTCTAAAGCGGTAAAAAGGGTTTTGAGGTTTAAGGGTTAATCATTCTCCTTAATCTCTATCGATCTCAAATTCCAGAAAAGGCGACAAAATCACAAATACATGATCGAATCCACGAACACGATACTTGCAATTGCTCAAATCCTTAACTCGAATAGGCTAAAGATAGGACCAAGTAATCTTCACCAATAATATTATATCAAAAAGGGCGACAAAATCATAAATACATAGCCGAATCCACGACTACGATACTTAAGATTGCTCAAATCCCTAATCTCAATAAATCAAAGGTTTGGATAAAGAATAATATAGGGTATGGATAATATTTGGGATACAAATTGGTGTAAAAATGAAAAATAAACAAAACAAATAAATTAAAATCCTAAGTGTGGTTAATCACTATCCCAACCATCCCATGAATAAGACTCATATCATAGAATAACTCACGCTTTAACACTTGAAACACACGCTTTAGGTAGACACGAATTATACTCAACAAGATCTCAATCAAAGAATAAACCTTAGTTGGTGTTCCCTTAACTGCCAACTCCCATTCAATCCATAGATATAGTATACAACAAATAGTGGTGATATCAACCACTTAACACAAAACTTTACATAAGTTGGTTAAAACAAACATCCAACTCTTCTTTTTTTTTTCTTTTTCTTTTCTATTTTTTCGATTTTTTTTTTTTTTTTTTTTTTTTTTTTTTTTTTTTTTTTTTTTGAAACATAAACAAAGATGTGTAAAATTTCACCACATCACTATAATGATAATTCTGGATAATTTTTCCATACTTTTCATGACTTCAGAAATAACGGTAATAGTGAAAGTAGTAAACACACGAAAAATAAACTCAAAGATATACAATATTTACTTTCACTCCAATTGCATTGTGCAATTTCCCGACCTAACCATAGATAATGAATTACGCACGCGAACACAGGTAATGTAAGGAAACACATTTTGCCTAAAGCAATTAACCAACCACGGATTTTAATCTACAGGGTAGGCTAAGGTGTAAGGGTGTAACGAAACATTTTAACAAAGGTGTAAGAAACGAAAGGAATGGCTCTGAGTGTTTTTCTAGGGGTATCTTACTCTAAAAATGAGAGTAACAAAAGGTTTTATACGGGGGTTAACCAACTAGTGTAGTTAGCTAATATCACATAACATATAAAGGCTATTTGGGTGTAATCCTAGAAATTTACCAATTTAGACAAGTCATTCCAATTATATAAATAATACTTATTATGGTGGTCTCGAATAGTATACAAGCCAAGTTCTAAAGTTTACAAGTCACCGGCACACTCATAGATTTGTGAGTTTTGATAAATTCACAATTTTTGAAAATAACGTCATGCGTGCAGCTATGCAACTTAGACTTTAAACAAAAACATGCTAAATTTTTTTTAATTTTGATATATTAAGCACATTTTAAGCATAATTTTGAAAAAGTTTAGGACAAGTAAGTGTTCTAATTCTCCAATCCCCCCACTTAAGTTAAACAACGTCCTCGTTGTTTGTATAAAAGGTTAAAAACAGGAAAATAAAAGAATTAGAACATAAAAACTCCCCTGAGATTTGCTCGGTATGATCCTCCATTTGTATAAGAGCAAAAATCATCTTTCTTGTGGATGAGAACGTTTAAGCTTCATATTTGATGTATCCACAGGAAATGCAGGAATCTATAATACCACCAAGACTTTAAACACACCTAAGTTAAGAAAGGTTCAAACTTGCATAATACATTAGTAGTTAGCAAAAATAAAACTTAAAAATTAAAATGAAAATCATCAGGTCAATCGATGCGCCGTATCTTATGGAAGAAGATACGCCGTATCGAGCCTGGAATAATTACGAAATAAAAATAAAATAAAGGATAGGATGCGGCGCATCTGTTGTACCAGATGCGGCGCATGTGTTCACCAGACAGACTGTTAACATTCTGTTGTGAAATGGCTCGTTCCACGGTTTTCTCTCAAGTCCTCTCGTATTATCATGCTGAACTTAATGCCAGTCTTTGTCAAGCATAATAAGAAATATAAACTGAAATGTCAAATGTATACATGATAATAACGATTAGTACAATCCAAAAATAATAGTAATATGCATGGAACAATGTCAATAAACTCGTAAAATCAAGAGATCAAGGGTCAGCGTGGTTGTGTGGGTGGGTCCCCGAAGTGCTGGCATCATCCGTCCTAGCCCGGACTCTGCGAGTGTATGCAAGTGTCACTCCTGCAACATGAGTACCATCCGGACGAGTGTGGGTAATACCCTGCTGCTCCAAAAGTCGGCTCACACTCGTAACGAGCCACTCCGAGTCCCTCCTCATACCATCTACAATGCCTCTCAAGGCTCTCAGCTCTCCCTCAACTGCTTCAACTCTCTGACTCACCGTGCGTACAGGTGCTGGTGTCTGTGGCTCCTCCTGATGGGCTGGAGCAGCAGCCGGAGCTCCCTGGGGACCTCCCTGCTCCGCCTCTGGCCCTGCAGCTCTAGCGGGCCCCAATGCTACCCAAACGTAATCCCCCATAGCCAACTGACAGATCCCAAGTCTAACCAAATAATCCCTGTCAATAACCGGGAGATGGGTCACCACAACCTCCAGCCCTGCTGGAATCTCCTCTCCAATCACTCCAAAATGGTGGGCCAGCCTAGATACAAAATGCCCGCCAGTCATATGACTCCTCCTATCTCTCCCTGCAGCTGCACGGTAGAGGTAATGTGCCAGAAAGTGGGGGATGTTCACCGACAACCCCTCATCCATGTTCCTCAAAAGAAAAAGGTCAAGAGTGGTCACCTTCTCAGGTGACTGACCTCTCCCAGCAATGGTCAAAGCTATCATGCGGTGGCACAACCTCCTCATGGGCTCCCTGATCAGTGTGTATGAAGGAGTGGAAGTAGTGATATCACCTCCCGAAGAGATCCTGTCCCAGTAATTGCCCAGTAACGCCCTATCAGGAACTGCCCTCAAGCTGTCAGCCCAATACCTGGCAAACCCATCAGAATCAAGCTCCTCATCAGTGTGTAATCCCATAACCAGAACAAACTCCCTCATCGACATCTGCCTGTGCACTCCCCTAATCTAAAAACCAAAGTGTCGGCGGTGTCCAACTCCGTATCAGTCTCCCTGTAATGGATAGTACTGAAGAACTCCAACATAAGCTCCCTGATAAGAGGCTCATCGACCCCAAACCATCTTTCCCAAGCAAAAGATCTAAACACCACCTCATCATCATCATCACTAACCACCATCTCCAACCTACGATGCAAACTATCAGCAGCATGCCCCGCTCCAATCAATCCAACATCAGCAATATCCAAAACCTGGACCCTAAATATTCTCTTAAAGTAAATCGACTCTAGTCTCCGCAAGTAATCCTCCAAAGTGCCAGGAGTCAGTCCCATATTCTCGAAAAGTAGCCACTGATGTCTGTGTGCAGCCTCTGGTAATGCCATCTGAAATAAATTTTCAAAGTTAGTAAACAGTCTGCAAATTAGGTAGATACGGCGCATCTGATTTAATCAGTGCGGCGTATCTGCACAAAATATAAGAGATGCGGAGCAAGAAATGAGATACGGCATATGGAGATGCGTCGTATCTAGATTAAGTAATACGGCGTATCTAGAATTTTATTAAATTGGAAATAGGTCGTTACGCCGCATCAATTAACCTAGATGCGCCGCATCTAAAAGCATATCAGTATAAAATAAAGGGGGTCAGGCATGCTTTCCAAGAATCCGTATCCGTGACGTAAACTCCCACTTAATATCACAGTTTCATTTACCCATTATAACAGTTCTAAAAGCTCATTACACCACCACTAATCTATTTTCCCACTAAAATTCAAAATCGAATTCAAAACCCAAATTTTCATTCAAATCAAACTAGGCCAGAAATCCAATGATTTATGCAAATTAAATACGGGGGAAATTATCTAATGCAAGTCCTAATCATAACTCTATATCATTTAAGCCCTAATCGAATTAATCACATAAACCCTAATTTTTATATTAAACAAGATTAAATCGAAATAGAATAATTACCTTAATTATATGATTAGGAGTAGGTTAAGAGATCGGATTAGAGGGTGGATTTGAGAAAAATGCTCGGATTTAGAGTATAATTTTACTGGGTGTATGTTCTTATCTGTGTGAGGATTTTGGGGTAAAAAATTTAGATCCGGCGCATTCCTGTCGTATTTATAGGGCAAAACGATGCGCCGTATTGAAAAATTGGAATGCGCCGTATCTATTTAATCTCGTTGACTAGTCAATGAGTCCTAGTTGGTCGGAGATACGGCGCTTGGGATATTTAGATCCGCCGTATCGCTATGTTAGTGAACGAAATTTAAATAAGGAACGTACCTTGGCCTCCGCAACACAATTCCTTATACATCAAATTGGGGTTAGACGGCATACCATATGATATAAATGAATTCAAAATAAGAGCAATAGGCATAAACGTTTTATTAATAATTGTAATCTTATTGTTTAGTGGATAAGGATTTATTCCGAGGTTAGGAACAAATGTCGTTTTTAAGCATACAGAATTGAGATTACAATTTGAATCAGATGTATAACATGGATAATAAAATTGAGATTATATTGTAGAGAACTTTCCTTTGGGCTGGTTGAATTATCGTAGAGGTTACCTGGAATTCTATTTCAAGAATTTAAGACGTTCAATGTTACCAGTACTGAGTTTTCCCCACTCTAGTTGTCTTAGGTTCGATCACTCCAGCTAGCGTCTCTCGGTTCGGTTCAGAATGTAATCTTTCCTGGTGATGTTTGAGTCATCATTTATCCTGAAAATAAACAACTTGTGCACGAGAGTAGCGGACCGATCAAAGTAAATATCAAAAATCAACTATATTTATCAAATTATATTCGTCGTATTATCAAAAGTTAACGCGCCGTATTTTCGTTACGTTTCAAAATATAAGATTTTTGATTCAGAGGATACGCCGTATCGACAGAGATCGATGCGTCGTATCTGTTTAATAATTCGAAAACTGTTTTTTAATTAAAATAATAGATACGCCGTATCTGTAAAAACAGATGCGTCGTATAGCGTTAACGTTTAGAAAAAAAAAATTATAAAAAAAAAAAAAAAAAAAAAAAAAAAAAAAACCAGATACGCCGTATCTTGGGGAAAGATGCGTCGTATCGAATTAATTAAACGCGTTGTATTTTATAAATATTAAACGCAATACGCCGTATCTGAGAAATCAGATGCACCGTATCGTTTGAATAAGCTCAGTACAACGATAGCAGTATGCAGAAAATACGAAAAATAAAAACAAATAAAAACAGACCAAAATAAACACAAAGAAAAACACACAAAAACAGAAAATATGCAAATAATACAATGAATGCAATTTAACTAATATACAACAGAGTTAGCGGTTAGATTAAAAATTAAAAAGAAAAACCTAATTAAAATACTAATCAAATTAACAAATAATAACAATTCACTCCCCGGCAGCGGCGCCAAAAACTTGGTGGAGCGTGATGTGTCATTGCGGTTTAACAGTATTAATGCCTACTCAAGTTTTAAATTTATATTTAGCTGACTTATCAATAACACACACACTTAACGAGCAGTGTACCCGGTCAGTATGAATATAATGGTAAGTAGTGTGTCGATAACTAAGAGTGGAACGTATTATCTAGTCATTCTAATCAGTATTTTAATATTCTAAGTTAACTATACAACCTAATCTAACACAAGGGGGGGTTCAGCCTGAGAGACTGGCACGTTTTGGTTGCAATTAAATAATAAAATAAACTAATGAGCATGAATCAGCGATAGGCACGCACGTACACAGATAAATACTCGAGACAATAAGAAGACCTGTCCTGATGATTAAGTAGATTGTCACTTGTTTTATTGATAGTTTTATATGAAGTGTATGTAATTAACCCTTTCTCGTTGGCCCTAATCTTATAGGCGAGTAAACCCATAATGATTACTTATGTCTAAAAGTTATTCCTAAGTGATCAATTTAGTAACAACCGTGGGAGCCACATTCTCTTCCGTAGTCAAATGCGCAGGTCACTAATAAACACAGAGGTTATCAATGCACTAATAAGTAGTAACCAAAGACATCAGCATATAAACTTTAATTGATGGGAAAGCAGTTTTAAGGGAGTGCAATCTTTCTCCTCACATTACACAAGCCACCAATCCTGATGAATTAAAGTTTACTAACACAATAAAACAAAACTACTTAATGAATTAAATACATGCAGGACCTTCTTACAGCTCTTGTATCTTCGTTCGGGTGTGTCTTGTGCTGCCTAATCGTCTGAATTTGGCCTTAGGGTTTCTGTACTTCGGTCTTCTAAAACTGTATATCATTTAAGCCCTAATCGAATTAATCACATAAACCCTAATTTTTATATTAAACAAGATTAAATCGAAATAGAATAATTACCTTAATTATATGATTAGGAGTAGGTTAAGAGATCGGATTAGAGGGTGGATTTGAGAAAAATGCTCGGATTTAGAGTATAATTTTACTGGGTGTATGTTCTTATCTGTGTGAGGATTTTGGGGTAAAAAATTTAGATCCGGCGCATTCCTGTCGTATTTATAGGGCAAAACGATGCGCCGTATTGAAAAATTGGAATGCGCCGTATCTATTTAATCTCGTTGACTAGTCAATGAGTCCTAGTTGGTCGGAGATACGGCGCTTGGGATATTTAGATCCGCCGTATCGCTATGTTAGTGAACGAAATTTAAATAAGGAACGTACCTTGGCCTCCGCAACACAATTCCTTATACATCAAATTGGGGTTAGACGGCATACCATATGATATAAATGAATTCAAAATAAGAGCAATAGGCATAAACGTTTTATTAATAATTGTAATCTTATTGTTTAGTGGATAAGGATTTATTCCGAGGTTAGGAACAAATGTCGTTTTTAAGCATACAGAATTGAGATTACAATTTGAATCAGATGTATAACATGGATAATAAAATTGAGATTATATTGTAGAGAACTTTCCTTTGGGCTGGTTGAATTATCGTAGAGGTTACCTGGAATTCTATTTCAAGAATTTAAGACGTTCAATGTTACCAGTACTGAGTTTTCCCCACTCTAGTTGTCTTAGGTTCGATCACTCCAGCTAGCGTCTCTCGGTTCGGTTCAGAATGTAATCTTTCCTGGTGATGTTTGAGTCATCATTTATCCTGAAAATAAACAACTTGTGCACGAGAGTAGCGGACCGATCAAAGTAAATATCAAAAATCAACTATATTTATCAAATTATATTCGTCGTATTATCAAAAGTTAACGCGCCGTATTTTCGTTACGTTTCAAAATATAAGATTTTTGATTCAGAGGATACGCCGTATCGACAGAGATCGATGCGTCGTATCTGTTTAATAATTCGAAAACTGTTTTTTAATTAAAATAATAGATACGCCGTATCTGTAAAAACAGATGCGTCGTATAGCGTTAACGTTTAGAAAAAAAAAAATTATAAAAAAAAAAAAAAAAAAAAAAAAAAAAAAAAAAACCAGATACGCCGTATCTTGGGGAAAGATGCGTCGTATCGAATTAATTAAACGCGTTGTATTTTATAAATATTAAACGCAATACGCCGTATCTGAGAAATCAGATGCACCGTATCGTTTGAATAAGCTCAGTACAACGATAGCAGTATGCAGAAAATACGAAAAATAAAAACAAATAAAAACAGACCAAAATAAACACAAAGAAAAACACACAAAAACAGAAAATATGCAAATAATACAATGAATGCAATTTAACTAATATACAACAGAGTTAGCGGTTAGATTAAAAATTAAAAGAAAAACCTAATTAAAATACTAATCAAATTAACAAATAATAACAATTCACTCCCCGGCAGCGGCGCCAAAAACTTGGTGGAGCGTGATGTGTCATTGCGGTTTAACAGTATTAATGCCTACTCAAGTTTTAAATTTATATTTAGCTGACTTATCAATAACACACACACTTAACGAGCAGTGTACCCGGTCAGTATGAATATAATGGTAAGTAGTGTGTCGATAACTAAGAGTGGAACGTATTATCTAGTCATTCTAATCAGTATTTTAATATTCTAAGTTAACTATACAACCTAATCTAACACAAGGGGGGGTTCAGCCTGAGAGACTGGCACGTTTTGGTTGCAATTAAATAATAAAATAAACTAATGAGCATGAATCAGCGATAGGCACGCACGTACACAGATAAATACTCGAGACAATAAGAAGACCTGTCCTGATGATTAAGTAGATTGTCACTTGTTTTATTGATAGTTTTATATGAAGTGTATGTAATTAACCCTTTCTCGTTGGCCCTAATCTTATAGGCGAGTAAACCCATAATGATTACTTATGTCTAAAAGTTATTCCTAAGTGATCAATTTAGTAACAACCGTGGGAGCCACATTCTCTTCCGTAGTCAAATGCGCAGGTCACTAATAAACACAGAGGTTATCAATGCACTAATAAGTAGTAACCAAAGACATCAGCATATAAACTTTAATTGATGGGAAAGCAGTTTTAAGGGAGTGCAATCTTTCTCCTCACATTACACAAGCCACCAATCCTGATGAATTAAAGTTTACTAACACAATAAAACAAAACTACTTAATGAATTAAATACATGCAGGACCTTCTTACAGCTCTTGTATCTTCGTTCGGGTGTGTCTTGTGCTGCCTAATCGTCTGAATTTGGCCTTAGGGTTTCTGTACTTCGGTCTTCTAAAACTGTCGAACTCTCCCCTCTTTCTCGTCTGACTTTGGGGTATTTATAGTTTCTGTCTGAGGGTAAGATGCGGCGCATCTAATAAGTAGATGCGGCGCATTGACTTAACTTCGCATGGGGTCCAAGATTAATATATTCAGGAATATTCGTACACCGCCAGAAGATGCGGCGTAACTCCATTTGTAGATGCGGCGCATGTCCTCTTGTATCTTGGATCGTATCTTGTGAAATCTTGATAGTGATGCGCCGTATGTAATAAGCAAGATGCGGCGTATCTGGAGCAGAATGTCTTGATCTTGTACATTTCAGTAGACTCTTATCTTCTTGCTTGTTTTGCTCCATAATTAGTCCAAAATCGCCAAGTTTCACCAAATGCTTGTTTTTAACTGAGAATTACAAAAGTAAACGATTAAGTATCAATTCTCACAGATAATATAATAAAACAAGTTAAATAAATAGGATAAATGACGGTAATAAAATGTACTTATTTGAGTTCATCAAATGCCAAGGTTTCTCCCCTTCTAGGCTTCCTAAGATCTTCTTCCTAGCTTCTATTTAGGCTTTTTGATCAGTAGGATAATGAGTGGGTTGCTGTTTTGGTGTGTTCGAATTGTGGTGAGGGAAAAGAAGGAAATTTTGGTTGATATATATATATAGAAGGGAGCTAGGGTTTTTAATGTTCAAGGTTCTTCTAGTCATCTTGTTAAGAGTGAGGGAGACATGGTGATGTAGTGAAGGCACATGTATGGAAGGGGGAGGATGGCGTAAGGTGTTGTATGATGGTGATGATGTGGTTTAATTCCTAACCATACAAGCTACTTACCAACCTTGACTTGTATAAATATTTAAGAAACAAGATGATGTGGGAGGGTTTGGATCTTAGAAGGACTTGTATGATGTAAGACTTGTTTAGAATTAAATATGGAAATGGTTTGGTTAAGATTTAGTTATGATCGTGCTAGTTTAGTGTTAAATGGATCGAATGGCTTTATGAGGTGGTACCTAGGGTATGAAATATTGTACATTAGGGTTTAAGTGAGATAACTAAGTTAGTTTAGCGTTTTGTTTAGGTATTTGTTGGATAGAAAAAAAATTAGGGCTTGTAAGTTTATTATATAGGTCGATTTGTACATAAAAAGGAAATGGAATCATATTGTGCTTTGAAAGGTTGTACCATGAGCTTAATAGGGTTGTACTAAGGTTTAAGAAATATGGAAAATATATTTTTAGGGTTTTCTTATGTTAGTTTGATTATATGTTAATTTTATTTGGTTTAAAAGTATATAAATGAGATTTTAGGTTCCTATGCATTAGACACTTGTACATTAGGTTTAGGCACTTGTACTTATATTTAGTAAGTTTAAGAAATTTATTTTTAAGGTTTGTGTATAAAAGACTTGTATAATGTGCTTTATAATGCGTACACTGAGGTTTATAATATGATTTATATATATTATGTTGTTAAGCATAAATGACTTGTACCTTGGCTTGAAAGACTTGTACACTTGTAATTTATAAAAATCATATATATATAAATTAGGATTTGTGGTTTTATTACATAAAATCATAGTTTAGTGAGTTTAGGGTTTGTATCGGGAGTTATAGTGAATTTAGGGTTTTTGTACTTTAGCAACTTGTACAATAACTTAGATGAGTTGTACTTTAGTATTTTTAGGGTTTTGTTATTTATAATTGCTGTTATAATAATTTAGGGTTTCATGGAAATTGTAATGGATAAGAAATATTTAGTTTGTACGTTTGTTAACGAATTAACGTAAAGTGGCAAATGAGATAACGTAAAGTTTTATATGAAAATGTTTATATAAAATAAACATTAAGTTGATGTTGGTCCGCGTGTGAGCATGTTTATCGATGATGTGAGTTACGTCATATTAAATAGTAGTTACGATCAGATAATAATAAATAAAAAAAATTTATACTTACAAAAAAGGATAAGTATTCTTTATTAGAATATAAAATAATTTATTATAGAGTGAAATGTTTACGAGTGGTTACAGTGTTAATATGAGGCACCCCGTAACCGATATGTTGTTCCAAAGGAAAAAAAATATGGATATTTATAATGCAAGAATTCTATTACAATCCAGTGTATAGATTAATGCACCTTTGTTAGACAATGATGTGCGTCTGTGAATTCCTATAAAAATGTCATATACATTGTGAACTGGGTTATTTAAAGATGCGGAAATTATACAATATCAAAGGTTAATACAACATGAATAATAGTCCATACAATTTGTAAAAGTAAATGATTGAATAACCTCAAGCCGTGGAATGTTATTGGCTGTCATTTTTGCGCAACCTGCTTCAACTCGCTTTTGTCCCTTCATTCATACCTAAAACAACATCGTAGTGAAAAAAACTAACCAGTAGTGAAATCAGGTGACAATCTTCCATGGGCAGAAGCTGTCAAAGCAGAATGAAGCACAAATGGAATAGCCTATATGAAGAACAACGTTCATTATACAAACAATACTATTTGATACCAAAACAATCAGACAATCATGAATAAATCATATATAAATTAATATATACCTTGAAAATTTTCAGCACCGGGTGTTTTAACAACTTGTTCTCACATATTTCTATCCTTCTTCTTTATCTTTTTCTTCCTCTCAACAACTTTAACATCAAGTGCCTTACTTTTTAATTTCAGTTATACGACCGTCAAAAGTTATTCACATGAGCTACTTACTCCAGTCTATATGCCAATCTAGCTCCAACCGCCAAACAAAGGACGTTATTCCATTCTTTGTGCTACAAAACAGAACCTGCAATGGCAATTTGATTTGAGGCAACTGATATAAATTAAATCAGTTTCAACATGAAAGGCCTTAAATATCATACAAAGTTGGATTCCAAATGTGTATTTAATGAATGGATGGATGTTTACGAATAATACCTCGAATATATGTGACAGCAGGGAGGAATAAAACACATGTACAGATACGTTAAGCTCCAGAGATAAACATTAATAGAACGATACCTCTAGCACACATAAAATCAAAAAGTAGCTTGCGCATGGTTACTATACGGTCAACGATTTCCTTCAATTCAAGTGCCTATTCATTGTTAGTTGTACCTTTGTATTTCCGCACACATGAGACACACATCTGCACAAGTAATACTTATTGCACCAGTAAAAAAGATTTCCGGAGCTTGGCGTTTCAATGTCTGATGTTTTCTCTTGCTGAGCTTGTGAAAGCCTTTTTGATTTTCAACCGAAAAATTAGCAGATGATACATGGGATTCCTCCTTATGGACAACTAACTGCTTCTACATATAAAACCCTAATTCACGAATTAAAAATTAAACAACTCCAACACAATATTACATTGATTACCTTGACATGAACCGAACGTACCCTAACTTCTTTATTCGTGTACTGCTGCAATATATTAGATTCCACATAAGCAGGTCATTGTGACCAAACACAGCCAATCAATATTCTTATACATATAATACATAAACGTTAAACAACTCTAACATATTCGTCAATGGCTCAAAACCTACACAAATACTAATCCTACACGATTATGTTTATTGAATTAATCATCGATCATGATACTGGACAACCAAATATCCTTATCTTGTGACTTTACAACCTGCAAAAATACAAATTAAAAATCATAAAAACTCTAAAATCATGATGGAGTTTTCTGTGTGCTTGATACTAAACATTGTGTATTGTGTGTGTGTTGTGTTTTAGGGTTTGCAGAATGGATTTGTTTTAGGGTTGCAAAATATTACGTAGAATGATATGGGATGAGTTGGGCTGCGTTGTTAAATCTTTATTTATTTATTACATTTTCTGAGGTTATAGAATTAGTTTAGGATTGTTAATCACAATCAATGGCTTGGCTCCATTGGTTGGGACGTTTGCATTGAAACCTAAAGATACAGGTTTGAATCTCACCATGTTAAGTTTTTAAATCCGAATTTTCTGCATGGAAACCGTTTGCTTTGGTGGCATGTATTGCTTAGGTGGCCTTTGACGTGGACTTATTTATGATAATGTGGCTTTATCTAGTCATGCTTATCCTGTTATGTATATGTTTTATATATCTACATAATATATATAGAAATAAGCGCATGACATCATCAAATACAGGATTGCCCAGTAATGCCATGTCATAATGCCACCTAAGCAAGATTTTATTAAAATGTGCCACCTAAGCAGGATTTTATTAAAATTTCATTTTTTTAATTAAATTTTCATTTTTTTTTTCTTTAAAAAAATCATGGAGCTGGATTTGAACCTGGGTCTGTTAGTCCACAGTCAAACATGATTACCACTAGACCAACACATTTTTTGGATTATATCTTGCAAAACCAAATCTATAAACCTCCGCAACAAATTATTGACAATCCCTACAACTTAGGTAACCCTATTCTATGAGAACTCTTGCATCTACATTAATATTCTGTATCCCTTCATTCAATCAAAACACACACAAAACCCTAAAACAAAAAATCCCGAACCAAAAAAAAAAAAAAAACCCAGATATTCATTAAATATACTTTTTGTAAAAACCCTAATATCCGTTCATAATATACTTCTGAAAACCCTAATATCATTTTTTTGTGCGCTAATATGTTTGGTCTCTTTTGTATGTGTGCAGGAATAGGTATTGTGCCATGGAAGTAGAGGCATAGAATTTTGAAGCAAAAGGTACGTTTAATTGATACTTAAACCTTTTTATCCATGTTTGTTTTTTCCTTTTCTTTTATGCCGACTCACGCACAACACAGCCCAAAAAAACAATCGTTAGTTCTTTTTGGTGTTTTTTCAATTCTTTCAGGACGACATTGATCGATTCAAGGCTATCCAAAGGTACGTACGCATATTGATTTTATTGTTTATTGATCCATGTGAGGGTTCTTAAAAAAATGGGTAGGGGCTGTTTGAGTCGAATAAAGAAGTTAGGTCATGTTTGGTTCATGTCCAGGTAGTCACTTTTACATTGTGTTAGAGTTGTTTAACGTTTATGTATTATATGTATAAGAATATTAATTGGCTTTGTTTGGTCACAATGACCTGCTTATGTAGAATTTACTATATTTCAGCAGCACACGAATAAAGAAGTTAGGGTGCGTTCGGATCATGTCCAGATAATCAGTGTAATATTGTGTTGGAGTTGTTTAATGTTTAATTCGTTAATTAGGGTTTTGAATGCAGAAGCAGTTGGTTGTCCATAACGAGGAATCCCATGATCAACAAGAAAAAAGAGGTGACTGCTTTAGGTACTTGGCTAGGTTCAAAACCAGATCTGACAGGAAGGAAATTGCTGAGAGGACTTTGTTTGGTTTACAAATCTGCTCAGGTGGGGAATCCTTATTTGTATTTTTTCTGTGATTATTTTACTGTAGGATATCGTTGTCTCTGACTTGGCTCCCTCTCACCCCATCAGGATTGGACTTCCGCTTAACTTCTCAGTGTTTTATTATGAGATCTTTAATTAACCTGACCGTGCTTGCAACCTTGCCAAGCAGGTAATTTGTAACCTTTGAGTGGTGAAACTCCTATTTTTGTTTCTTTGGCTTTTATTAATGTGAACATGTTTCCAACAAATCTTCTTCAGTAAGTCTATATTTTTGAAAAAATCTATTTGCTTTTTGGTATTCTTATTTGTGATGCAAAAGAGAGTTCCCACAAAGGACTTATTATACAAGTTATGCATACAATATTTCAAAGGATTAAGACACTGAAAGATTGGTAGATCGATCTTGCTGCATCTGACAGAGTCAAGAGAGCCGGTTCTGAAGGAGTTCGTTTAAAAGAAGGTTCTAAAGGAGAAACAATTGTACTTCATCAGTTTGGAGCTTCTGTAATTATTTTATTCTCAAGGTACCCAAAGATATTTGTGATAATAAGACTTTGTTAGGATAAAATTTATGTTTGAGATGGCTTTTCAGTTAATTATTACTTCTATGTGCGGGAAAGCCTTGCATTCATGTTTGAAATGACTCATCTATACGAAGACTCATTGCGGGAATATGATGAACTAGAGATCTATTACTTACAAACAGGTGCTTGAAGTATAAGTTATATGTTAATTTATTTTGTGTTAATTGTCTTTTTTTCTTCTTCTGAAAAAGACAGTTAATTATGCTGCTGGCATACGTAAGGACTTTGGAGGAATGGACCATGGAGATGATCAATCTGCAATGCTAAAAGCTGGAAACAAACAACTGACACAGATAGTTCAAGATAGTTCCTTTAGGGGGTTTGAATTTCGGCAGTACTTATTCGCTCGTCAAGCTAAGGTTATCCAAGATAACGCCACTTGAATTAGTTTGTTAGTAAAATAAACTCAAATTTATCATGTTGATCATCTCATGAGCCCATTTATTTGCAGCTATTGTTTAATCTACAACGCCCATTCGAGGTTGCATCAAGGGGGTATTCGTTCATGAAATAACAAAACTTGGTAAAGAGCTGAGGCTTGCATGTTAAATAGGATGCTACTACTCAATATCTATTTCTTACAGAGATACTAGCTGACTTGATACCATTTACAAGTAACTCCTGTTCTTACTCATCTTTATGGCGTGCATATTTGTCTTCAATGATCATAATATTTGTTTAAATATAAGTAGATGAAATTTTCGTTTGAGATATAGTGACTATTCTGAATACAAGAGAGTTGGAGTTTTCTCAGGCTAACAGCCATAGACTTAATTTCTGGAGACCATAAAACATCCCACTGCCTGAAATGCTTTATGTTCGCCTCCTATAGTACATAATTCGTAATGCATAACGTGATAACCATAAATACTAAAACAACCTCTATATAAATGAGAAGTAGTCGAAAACCAACTGAGGAACAAAAAGCCAACTGAAACAACAGTCCCTTAAAATATGCTCAGCTTTAGATTAGAAGACCTATTTAATTTCTATGTTAAACAGCTCTGTTGGTTGAGATAGTTACTTCAGACATGGCGTGTTATTTGTGAATTAGACCTGATTTTTATGAACCTGCTTTGACACGTGGTATTTTATGAACTAAATCAAACTATAAATTAATGGATGTATCATATGTGAATTTTCTTTTGGGGAGCGTGAATGATGTTACTCATGTTCTATATATTTTTGATTACTTCATTCAAGTAATGGCGCGTTCAGTTTATTGTGTAAAAGTTAAGCTACGACTGCCTAATCTCCCTTTCGGTTTTTCTAATCTGTACATAAATAGTTTTAGAGCTATCTGAAACATTAGCGTTACAGACTCTCACTCTTCCAGTATGCATAGATATGGTTAACTTCTTGAGCAAACTTTAATGGCGTCGTTGTATTTCAAGAATAGTATTAATCGGTATTGGAGGAACAAGCGAATGACCACATATGTTATTTTTTTTCTTGACAAATGATTTTATCAAGTTGAAGTATAGTAGGAGTTGAAGCATGTTATATTTATTTGATATATTGGTTTAACACAAATCTTGATAAAGTATAGCAGTTTTTTTCTGCTATAATAGAATACCCAAACAAATCTTATATAAATATAATGTTGAACCACTCACTTTTCATCATTAGTGTGCAAAGATAAGAGTAAGATTAGCTTAATCATGCACACCATTATGATGCTTGATATACAGCAGGTAAATGTTTATATAATTAAACAGAAAGCAAGAGCTTTTAAATTGATAAAAGTGAACTACTCACAGGGTCAAAGCAGCAATAACGTCAGCATTAGTGTAGCTAATCCCGGCATTATACTTGGTGAAGGCTCCAGTTTTGGTGTCATAAGCAACATCAGTCCCAAGAGCAGCTAGGTTAGTTCCAAAAACGCCAGAGAAGTTGATAATAGGGGTTGCAGTCAACCCAAAACTTGTGCTGATACCCGCATAGTCATGCAGGTATTGCAGTTCCAACTGTAATAAAAATAGATAATCAGGCATTTTTTCATTTAATATCAAAAGGAGATATTACATGTGCATATACTCATTCCATATTCATCCACCAAGAAAAATAAAAGTCTCAAAACAAAACATACCTTGCCAGATCTTTGATCAGGAACTTTGAAGCTAAGGATTCCCTTCAGCCCAGGAGCAAGTTCATCAACCGCAATGGTTGTGGAGAGCTACAGTGATGTTGCAAACAATTCAGTATTCACATAATATAGGCAAACTAAGTAGTGAAACAAGGTAAAGAATCAAAGCATAACCGAAAGGGTATTCAACTCCATAAATTGACAGGTAGCAGAGAATTTAAAAATTAAAAGGATGTTGCAAACTCTTAAAAGTATTATAGTATGTAATTTCAGTACCCGATCTCGAAGATACACTGCAACGTGACCAGTGAAGGAGTTGAAGCTGCTATAAAGTTGGCAAGGAAGTGGGATTACGAGAAAAAAAAGGAATTCCTAAAGATCAGGTAGCAATTTAGTCATTTTTAAGGGTCTTATAGCTTTTTCATTGATATTATTTCTTAGATATTGATTATCATTTTTCCCGAATTAAATTGCATCGATGTGTAAGCTATCATTTTTTTTCATGTGATGAACTGTGATAACGATGCCACTTGTGAATTTTGGCCATTGTTTAGTTTGAGCCCATACAAGGAGAGGCTGGGGTATGTACCTCTCATTTACATAATCATTTTAGAGATGTCGTGTTAGGTCATAGGGCCAAGTTGATATTGTGGTCGAACTTGGTTGACACAATTATGTCCATTTTTAAGTTTTCTTATGTATAGTTATTACTTAGTTTGTATCTTCTCAATAATTTTTAACTAAAACCATTGATGAGTGATCCACCCATCAGTTAATAAGGCATTGATGAATCCTACAGGATGGGAGATGATTCTCCGCCTGTGAGTTAATCATGTATTGATGAATTATACATGATGGGAGGTGATTCTCCACCCATCAGCTTGATTAGGTATCGATGGATCCTTTAGGATGGGAGATGATTCTCTACACATTATATAATCATGCATAAAAAAGTTTATCCTAATTATATGATGGGCGGACAATCATCTCCAGTCCTGTCTGCTCAACATCGATTCTTGGTTAACTGATGATGGGGAATACCATCTTATAGTAATCCTCGATTCCTGATTAACTGATGGGCGCAGAATCATCTCCCACCCTGATGGGGAATAATCATGTGTTTCCAAGAATTAGTATTAAAGGGGGCCAAAAGGGCGGGTAAGGTCACGGGTTTGGATCAAAAGTCATGAGTCAACTTCAAAAGAATGGTTTGATCGTGTCACTGGTCAAGCAGGTTGGGCCGGGTTGCCAGGGGCAGCTGGCAAGAACACACTGAGTAAATGACCAAGGGAATTCGGTGATGACCCATCCCAACTATTCAGCTACCTGTTATGACCCGTTTGGTTATTTCAGGCAAATTTAAAATTGTTCGAATTGTGTAATTGTCAATTACTGACCCAGAAAATGAAAAAAAATAAAAAATCAGATGACCCGTTGGACACATCCTCAGTTTTTGCTTCAGTCAATTCAACCCGTGAGGTTGAGAAAGATAATCGACCCTATAACTTTCCACTGTTATGCTTTCGGTGTGTGTTAATTCTCCGTATATTATAGATGTCTTGATCTTACTTTATATTAATCTTTATTCCTTTTTGTCATCTTCAAGTCGTATGTGATTATAAACTACTGTCATGTAAATATCATTGGTTAGATTTTATGGTTGTAATATTTTTTGGTTCCAGTAACTATTTTTTTTTCCTGGATAACATATGGTGGGTGTTGTTCGTTGCTGCACATCTGATCTTTTTTAGGGTAAGACAGTACCAATAAAGATGGAATACAAGTTTAACATAAATTCAATATGGAATATCCTTGGCAGGAATGGATTGTGAAGCTATTTGAGAACAATATCTGTTGAGATAATCGTGAATTTCTTAGCATTATTTCTTGATTAGACGTCGTTAGTTATTTTTGATACGCATTATTGGCAGATGAAGGAAATGGTTATGGAGTTACCCACCTGGCTTGGTAAGCCATTATCGCTCATTTTTATATAAAAAAGGAAGGGGTGGGGGGGGATTCAGTAATAAAAGCAGCCAATTTTTTATGCTGGTCAAAACTGTTTGGATTGACCCGACTCACTTTCTTTTCAAATGGTGAGTGCTGTAAATATTATACGGAGTATTATTTCAATGAAAGTCATTTATTGAATACACTGAATTAGGAATCGATGCCTACAAATGTGCACTTTTAGTCATTTATAAATTATCAACTTTCAGTCAAAGATCAAGAACAGCCTTCGTGCACATTCATCATTGCATGAAATTTGCAATGGTTCTTCTCTTGAATATATTTCAAGTCAAAGTTACCTATGTGCTCACTTTCTTAGTTTGAAATGTGTTGATTTTGAATGTCTATATCTTTAATTTGTGCCAACATACTTTTTTCAACAATAATCACAAGTCATGCCCGCCCAGCGGGCGGAAAAAAATGTAAACGATAATTATAAGTCATGCCCGCCCTTTGGGCGGGCTTTGAAGTCTAAAACCTCGCCCGGGAGGGCTTATAAGTCATGCCCGCCCATCGGGCGGGCCATGAAGTCTAGTATGTATAATTATATATATATATATATTATACTTGCTGGCAAAGCCCGTCCGATGGGCGGGCATGACTTATAATTATCGTTGACATATTTTACTTTAGCGAAAGAAGATGGGTGAAAATTTTCTAGAAAAAGTGTCCAATGAATGAATTAAGTAACGGTTAATAAATTACGAACATCATAAAATATTGGCCCACCTCAAATAAAACATGTAAACTTACTGAAATAGTAGGCAATAAGAGTAACAATGCATTTAGACTTAATCTATCTTTAACACACACCGCTTATGCATTCAACTCTAATATCAGGCTCGAACAGCACATCATACACTTCCCCCGCCCCATGGGCAGGCATGACTTATAAATCTTGGCATATTTTGCTATAGCAAAAGAAGGGTGGTAAAAATGGTTGGAAGGTGTAGATGTTGAAAGAAAGGGTCCTTAGCGATAGTTTTCATGTATTTTGTCTCAACACCTACAATTTGGTAAAAAACAAAGGTTAAGATCATCATTAAGTAAAAAGTTACTAAACTAAACCATATTAGTATGATTAGCTAATATATTTTCTGATTCGGATTTACCGATACTACAAACCTATCATTTTTATGTTAAACAGAATAAAGGGTGCTCAAAGGGAGACATGTTATTAGATAAATCTTCCGCGTATGTGTATATGTTTATAATTGATTTGATGACGTGTTTCGATCTACACAAAAGTTACCAATTCTGGCCCATTACTCAAACTATCTGACCACCAAGAATGCAATATCGTATAGACACTTTTGGTTTCATGTAATCTTTCGTAAGCCATAAATAATCAATTAGTTTTGGGAGATGACAGGTACTTCTTTCAAGTTTTTTTCATGGGAAAAGCTATAGATGTTTGACATCGTTTGAAAATTTTCACTGTGTCTCAAACAAAGATGTTTGTAAGAGTTAAAAACACAAAAGCATTATGGTAGAATAAGTCAAGACACATTTCTGACAAAACAACATTAACTTAAAACAATTAATAATACTCACAATGGCTCTAACTCCATCATAGGAAATTAGCATTCGATTTGTCATAGATGCCATAGCCTCGGAAGCCTGTCCAGGCCGTTCTGTAACAGTAGCCTATACATAAGAATCCATAAAAAAACCACACATTCATAAAATATAAAGTGCATCAGAAGTTGGAAGCAACATACCATGGAGGAAAGAAGCAAGACTTCCATGAGGCATGCAATCGAACACGAAAAGCATCTCGCCTTTAGGTCCCAAGTAATATGCTCATAGGGCCAAAATGTTTTCATGCCAAATATTTCCCAGTTCAGCAGCTTCTGTTTCAAATTTCTTCTGCCCTTTGGTGACTTTTTCTCTAAGCCTTTTCACTGCAACCATGTTACCATCTTCTAATGTAGCCTTATTAGAGGTTCCATAGTTATAACTCCAAAAAAAAACTGTCACACATTGCTAATAAAAGTATGTTAAAACTTAAAAGGATGTTTCACGCTGCCGGTAAAAACTCCTTATCAAATTATTAAATTGTGATAAAATCATACAAACATTGCTTGATTAGCTCCAAGAGAGAGTCACGTTACTCTCTCCTCAGTGTCTCTGCCTTCACAAAACCTTGATCCTCTCTCCCTCAGTGTCTCTGCTATTTCTTCCAAGCATTGGAGCTGCATTACGAAAAACCATACATTCACTTGAGATGCTTAAAACATAGCAATGCACGAATATAACAACTATTAATGTTGTTATATTAATAGAGAAAGGGAAGAACAACACCCATGATAATTAAAATAAATAAATCGTAAAAGTTATACTTATCAATCAACCTATCTCCCATCATTTGCATAATAAAGAATAGAACAATAAAGTAGTTGACTAACTTAATTAAATTTAAATGAAAATTAAACATTTCACATGAAAACCGTTTATGACGGCTGTGAATATAATGGAAATCGATGCTGCCGGTGGGGTCACGATAGATTACTCTTATATCATATCCTATAGAGATGACATAAATAATGCAATAATCTGGGTCTGCATCATTACTTTGGTATGAACATCAAAAGTCCTTAAACCTTATAAGCACTTCGCAATAACCATTTTAACCCGTATTGGATTATAAACGACATGCCCATAAACTTTTCAACATTAAAAAATATTAGTTAATGTACTACCACAAAAGCAGTAGCAGGTCTTCATAGTTGCAAGTGTGTACAATTGCACCAAAATAGAAACATAAGACCTTTATATCTAATTAAGATACCACTGATTTCTAAATAAAGTCATAATCTAGTCATTGGTTTTTAACGTAACATATTTGGCTCATTGGATACAAATGTTCAAAGACACTTTAGATTTATTGTTAAGGTAAACTAATTGTTGTCTTCTTTAATTACAGTTGGCTAAACCATCTTGACACAAAGTAAACTACACATATGCATTATAAAAAATAAGATTAAAAAACTAATTAATTAAGATGAACAAACTCTTCTTTTATCTTGTAGTGTAGGTGAACCTACATCCTTAAATAAATTAGCCTAAAAGATTAGTTATATAAACAGATACAACATACACATGATTGTCCCGTCGCGTACAAATGCTTCATACCTGTACATGAATGCTACAGATTTGGCAAATTTTTGGGGAAAGCCTTCCAGAAATCAATGTGTGCATCGGTTGAGAGTGATTACAAACAGGATGATTTCAACTGCAAAAATAATATAAGCAAACAAAGGGACCGCCTTATACCAAAAAATGAGCATATAAAAAAGAAGAAGACAAAAATTACGTAGTATCGATCCCTTGATATCCATTCAAGTTTCTTCGTAACCTAATTTTTTGAGGAATCCTCCTGTTATATACTGAGCCTGTTAATAGAAGTTTTAGTTTGATCGAATGGCTCGAGAAAGTACAAAGATGAGAACATTGATCGCTTCAATTGTTGTTGAAATTGATATCTATATGAATTGAATGAGGAATTCAGATCTATATCGTTCAGTGCTAAGAGTGTTTCTAACTCTTTCATTGTTGATGAGAAAGTGTGAGGAAAGCCTTCAAAGCTACACAGCAAGTAAGACGTTTTCAATTATTTAAAGAACGCTTATACAATAATAACTTACAAATTTAAACATTTATATCCAAAATGGTATGCAAGAATAGGCTCTGCACCTGGGTTTATCCATAAAGGAACTTATCATTTTGACGAAAAGAGGCAATATAATTAAATAATGTCAACTACCTGAACCAGAATGTTAAATACATTTAGATAACTATAAAATATGGTCAATACGTCCACAGTGAATTACTATATTTCAAAGACATGTGTTCATGCATCCCCATTGCAATTTATTTGACCCAAAATGTTCCATTGTGTCCTGCTAAAACTAATGAAAGTGAACAAATTGTTTTATCTACTCTTGAATTATTATAATACCAGCTCCACGTATAAGTGTCCCAATTTGATGATCTGAAATAATATGTCATTATATTACCTTTTTGAACACTTGTAGATATATTGCTGAGGCTAGCTTTCTAAAATCATCTCGAGCACCTTTTGGAAGCTTGCAACTCCAAACACACACTGGATAAGGCCATAATAAACATAATCAAACCACTAAAACTCATGTCCTCTTCATTTGCAGAAGTGATGAAAAACTGATAATATGGAGATGAGGTGTATCCGTGTAGAAAAGAAAGATAACTTGAGGCTCGTATACTTTCATGTTTTTTATGGCATGTAGTAATAAAGGTTTTTGGATGCCACAATAAATCACACAAATTATAAGATATGAAATAGATTTCTCAATATTTAGCAACTGTATTACAGATGATGGTAAGCCAATGTGTAAATTCCTGTAACCAATTATTAAGCTATCTATTAAAAATAGAAACTTTCTTACTGGGAAAAAGTCGGTATCATATGCCACCCAGAAGAAATTGACAGTCATCATAGCCAAGTAGCTACCAAGAATGATTCATGTGGCAAAATCTCTCTCAAAAATACTATTTAAAAATTACTGAGTAAAAGACGTTCATATTGTCTGCAACGTAGTGGAAAGCTTGAACATAGAAGCCTAGCCACGCAATCATTGCAAGGCGTCCATTTTTAATCTCTTTCACTTCAATTCCTGAAAAGCAATGGGATCTCTAGAATGATTCAATGGATCAAAGAGTGCACTGTCTGGATAATTAATTTCACCTGGAAGGTATCTTCCTAATGGCTCAAGAGCCTCGATCCCACAATATCTTGCATATTCTGGTCCAACCTATTTGTAGAAAATTCACAACTTCAAGATGTGCATATTGTCTAATTTAAGACGGTAGACAAATATTTTGATGGTTACCATGAGAAGAAATAAGTACAACATATTACTTGAAGCTGGAACAAATTTTTGATCGCTATTTTTATGCACGTTAAAAAAGAAAACCATAAAGAAATCAAAACATAAAAAAGAATAAACATGATGATTATAAAATATGAAGGCACACCTCCAGTCTTTCGTGATGTTGAGCATGATGATTTCAACTAAACTCTTGGTGTTCATCAAAAGCCCAATAGCAACAGCCTCCATGAATCTGTATACACGAATAACAACATAATTATTAATGATTACATAAAAAAAATATTGGTCTAAAAAACCATACCTTATTCCAGAAACTTATCAGAAACCCTAAAAAACGTAACTTACTTGACCATTCCATCGGGGCACCTTCATAACATGTTACAAACACCACATCAGAATAAAAACCAACAACATGTGATATGCATATTGGCTAAAAGAAGAATTTATAGTTTGTATAAAAAATAATAAGAAACCTTCAATGTATCCAACAATCATAAACCCCCAAAAACGTAACTTACTTGATCAGGCATAATATTTTCTGTAAAAAAAGAGAACACAAAAAAAACATTGAATGGTAAAAAAAACCAATAAACAAAATATAAACAACATCTGTCAATCATAAACCCTTAAAAACGTAACTTACTTGATCAGGCATAATCTTTTCTGCAAAAAAAGAGAGCATAAAAAACATATTGAATGGTAAAAAAAAACCAATAAACAAAATATAAACAACATCTGTTAGAAAAAAACTAAAATACACCATGCATGCATTATACTTTATCATACACAACGATGTTGCCTGATTTATGAAGAGCAGACCCAAGTGTATATTGAAAGAATAGGATTTTAGGAATTTAGGAATTTAGGGTTTTAGGAATTCAAATGTAATAGGGTTTTTATAGAGAGGCTGGAAAAAGGGAGATGTTGTGTTTGGTGTATAATGTGAATGAGTTTCCTACATTGCATAACTATATTTGAGGAAAAGATATGTATGATATTTTTTTGTTGATCATTATATTTATGGGTTTGCAGGATATAACACAAAAAATAAGTTGATCTAGTGGTAAAAGTAGTTATTAATGAATCAAGAGATCATAGGTTCGAATCTTGCACATTAAAATTTTAAACCAAATCAATCCGGATTTATTTAATTAAATACGAATTTTAATTAATAAAAATTATGCTTAGGTGGCATTAATTTGTGATGACATGGATTTTATGAAGAAAGTGTGCTTAGGTGGAATTATGAGGTGGTATTTAAGGCCGCTTACTGGGCATTATGTGGCATTGATGACGTCATACACATTCTGTTTTATATATATATATATATATATATATATATATATATATATATATATATATATAACAGGAGGCGTTATACGTAGATAATGTCACATAAACGCTACCTCAATGCCACCTAATCAATTTATATTCCACCTAATCAATTTATGCCACGCAAGCAAGCCTTTTCCATTAATAAAATCCGGATTTAAAAAATTACCACAGTAAGATTCGAACCTGCATCTTTAGCTTCGAATGCAAACGTCCCAACCAATGGAGCCAAGCCATTGATTGTGATTAAGAATGGAAAACAAAAAATAAAAATATACTAGAAAACACGGAGGGACCACATTATGGAATAAAACATTAGGGTCATAACTCATAACTAAACCCTTATTGAGTCTCCTATGAATATTCATACCCTTCCCCAAACCCTAAATCCCTTCCTCAAACCCTAAATCGACAACTAATTACAACAGTCACCAAGCCTGCACAATCTCTATGATTATAAGTTTGATTGTGTGTTTATTATGATGTGTTTTCATTTTTTTTGTAGGTATACAGGTTTTATTCAAATACAACAAGAAACAACTAAATTTGGCGCATCTTCAAAGATCAAGAATACTTGCATATATGGCGAGCAAGGTTAATCATGTTAAAGATTGATGCATAATCATTCAACAATTTAGAGTTTGAGGAATTATGTTATTATATTGAAGGTATTGGTTTCATCTGTGTTCATCACCCCAATATTTCGTTTTACAATTAAGTAAATGTATCCAACGGGGTCCTACTGCAGATTTGGTTCCTGAATTATTTGGAGAATGATCTCCAACAGTCGTGAAAAAGGATATTCCCTTCACTGCTTTTAATAAAAACCTTGATCGTTCTCAGGCATTTAACCTTTCCTGCGACTTCTATTTTGCATGTATATAAACAGAACGACAGTATTTTCTTATTTGGGTTTTGATTGCCGTGAGATTTTGGACTAACTGGTTGTGTTCAAGATTGTTAAGATCTTCAAGGAGGCTGATAGGTAATTATTGTTTTTGAGATGATTTTATGGATACTGGGTGGTTATTGAATGAATACGATAACTTTTGTTGGTTGAATTCACCGCTGACATCTGCTGTTTTGTTTGAAGGGTTTGGTTATCCGCTGCAGTTTGTCTAGCACAAAAGGTACCTAATATATTTTTTGGGAAAAAAGTTATGAAGTTGCGAAAACGCCCTACGGCAAGTGAACATTTATTTTCCTTTTTGACTGTGTTTTCTTTTCCTGGCAAAACTTGATCTGTACGTTATTTTATTTATTGATACATGATAATTGAGACCGTGGTTCTGACTGTCTTTTTTAATCTGTAGGTTTTGTCGACCAAGCGTTTATTTACTTTTGGGTATGCTAAAGTCCCGCGATCTCCAACTCCTACTGCTGGTAGGGCGCCAAAAACTGAAAAAAGTGATGGTGAAATCAGACGCAAATCTTTTGGTAGGACACCAGTAACTCTCAATGTTTCTTTACGTGCAAGCATCTGTTGGCAATTATTGTGACACAGTTGAAGATCTTAACTAAATACATTTTATTTGTATTTTCGATTGTTACGATATATGAGTTCAAAATCCATTGTTACAGGTACATCGTCCTCTACGAAGGCATACCTGCGGATATTTATCTTTGCCTTCAATTTGGTAGCAGCGTCTGGCATTACAGGTTTATAATACTCATCATTAGCTTCTAATCTCACTTAAGTCTAGGGACAGCAAAATGGGCAGATTGGGTAATGGTTTAACGGGTTGGTTTATATTTATATGTAGATCCTTATAGTTTTTGTAATATTGCAGTGACAAGCAAACACCTCCGCTGATAATCTCCTTACGCCGAAGGATGAAGAGATGGAGAATATGCTCACTTCTTCGATTGGAACTCAGATTTGTATGCCGAACATGTTGTACAATGTGCAATTGAAGCCGGAGTTAGGGATCTACATACATGTTACACAAATGGGGTATAGAAAGTGGAAAATTATCAAATAGGAAACATAATAAGTAACTTCAAATGTCATGAAATAAAATCATAAATGCAGTAAATTGTGATAGGAAATGGAGAATCTTAATATGCTTGAAATATTGTTAATTTTATAAAAGATTTTAACATTAATGGCCATCCTTAATTATCCAAAGTATTTATACAATTGTAGCTGGCCTTTTGTCTCATAAGCTGCAAAGATATGCAGTTTATTGTATTCCTTAGGCTGTAAAATAAACTTTATAAACATATATGCTATTTTTGACTGTTTGGAAAATTGTGAGTATTAGATTCTCATCTTTTGAAGTTAACAGGGGAGTAGAATCAGGTTCTTCTGCACCAAATAGTTACTCCTGAAGAGTTTGAGTACTACTTGCTGAAATGTGCCAAATTTGGCGAAACAGCATATTCCAATCTCCAACTTGCTTGTGCGGAAGTGGTATGTCTTTTTTTTTCTTTGCCTTTTTCAGTTGCTAACTCGACATCTTCTTAACTTATCTTTAATGTTTCATTATCTTTAGTTTAAAATGAAGATAAATATGATGAAGGCGGAGATGAAGGCGGAAGGTGCAACACTCCGTGATCATAATGAGATTATTCCTCGGTCAAAAAGGTGTCATTTTCAAATCTATATGTTCCACCCTCCTGCATATTCCATTTATCCAAACGCAGGTTAAGTACAATACCTTTTTGCGTAACATATGTCTGCATACGAGTTGTTGATTATTACGTGGAGTCTGAACATTCATATGTAAATAGGTTGATATCGCCACCACTATAAACCGTCTTTTAGAATAATGTGTTGCGTTGCATCTGACTCATTTCTCTAAAATTCAGTTTGTATACATATTTGCTAGTTTCTTTTCTTTTCCTGGCAAAACTTGATCTGTATGTTATTTTATTTATTGATACATGATAATTGAGACCGTGGTTCTGACTGTCGTTTTTAATCTGTAGGTTTTGTCGACCAAGCGTTTATTTACTTTTGGGTATGCTAAAGTCCCGCGATCTCCAAGTCCTACTGCTAGTAGGGCGCTAAAAAATGAAAAAAGTTATGGAGAAATCAGACGCAAATCTTTTGGTAGGATACCAGTAACTCTCAATGTTTCTTTACGTGCAAGCATCTGTTGGCAATTATTGTGACACAGTTGAAGATCTTAACTAAATACATTTTATTTGTATTTTCGATTGTTACGATATATGAGTTCAAAATCCACTGTTACAGGTACATCGTCCTCTATGAAGGCATACCTGTGGATATTTATCTTTGACTTCAATTTGGTAGCAGCGTCTGGCATTACAGGTTTATAATACTCATCATTAACTTCTAATCTCACTTAAGTCTAGGGACAGCAAAATGAGCAGATTAGGTAATGGTTTAACGGGTTGGTTTATATTTATATGTAGATCCTTACAGTTTTTGTAATATTGCAGTGACAAGCAAACACCTCCGCTGATAATCTCCTTACGCCGAAGGATGAAGAGATGGAGCATATGCACACTTCTTCGATTGGAACTTGGTTATACTGATAGAAGTGAGGCCCCTGGAGTCCTTGATTACCATGTCTACTTACAAGCTTCACAATCTCAAAGTATAGAATTGATATGTGATCTTCTATTTGTGGCTTGGAATGTAAATAAGTCAATATGATAAAGAATAACGTTAGGCCCATGCGTTTTATTGTTACGTTATGAGTATGTGGGTTTATATTGGAGAATGTTCATATTATAAATACGCTACAAAGTTTACATAGAATTTGTTTAAAACACAATGAACTACCTTTTGTTTAAATAAAAGTATAAAAGAGAGACCCATTTAGGGTTGATAGGCGTTGTGTTTTATCTCATAGACTCATATAGGTCAATAAATTCATTATAACCCATGTGGCTTTGGTTTAGTGTTCTATAAGACTTTTGTGACAAATTTTATTGTTAGTAAGGTAAAAGGTAATGAATTTATATCTTATTTTTTGAAACTGTTATAATACGTATTTTATGTTCATTTATTTTATCATAAGTACGTGTTTTCAGGTTTTTTAACCTAAATTAACTTTGCATGTCTTTTTCAGTTTTTTGAACCTAATGACGAAGAAGGAAAATGATGACGCTTCGAACAAGACACGAGGAATATGTTAAGCTTTAGTTGGTTGCTTTGGATGAATTCAGGTTCAACCATGTGTATTCTTGGAAGAATGTGGTCTCTGTTTTGAACAATGTAGAAGACTTAAGTTTTAATTCGTTCTGTTTCTAAATTGGTTTTGTATGGTGTAATTTTTTTTAATGCTATACTAGAAGTCAATATAGTATTTGGTAAGTGAGGAATAAATTGCTAAAATAATTCTGACCACATAATTTATCAAGTTAGTGTGTGCATTATGGTTGCGATCCCTAATTAAATGGAGTTCAACACATATCTTTGTTCAAAGAAAGGTAAGAACATTATAACATAAAGAAAAAAACTTTGACACTATGATAATCTTTTATTGTTTTATCGCATATTACAAAAGAACATATCGAACGGAACATGCAAAGAACCACAATTGATATCCGAACATAAATGAATTAAAATGTAAAAATACAAGTCATGGCCACGTCGGGTGAATACAAAATAAATAACTATAAGAGAACACTAATATCCGTATATGATCAAATTAAAATGCAAAATTACAAGTCATGCCCATATTTTAACCTGGGTTCCGACTCAACATTGCGAGCCGACTAATCCCAGGGCGACTACCCTTTTGGATAGCCCAGGGAGACTACCCTTTTGGATAATTAAGTATATATAAAAGAGGCATTGTTTGTCATAAAATCTAGCATTTGTGTTACTGCAAAGAAAAATTGCAAAACAAAACAAAACAAATCACTGTCAATAAAAACGAATGCACAAATGAAAAGAATGCCCGGACGGTGATAGAAAGTACTAGCTACGCGGGTGAACCATGGTGGTCTGAGCTAAGAATGGTCGAGCAAATTGAGATGTGCGTTAAGATTTTTTTTTTTTTTTTTTTTTTATTTTCAAGTAAAGTTTGGTCTGTTAGTTAATAAGGTCGGCCCACTCATGTGTCGGCCCATTAGCCCGTCTAGCATTAGGGCATCATCTCTTTATTTTGTGTATTTATGTATTGCTTGTACAGACTTTTCATCATCAAATAATACAAGTTGTTGTTCGATCTTTAGTTTCTACATTGTATCAAGAGCCGACAGTCTGTGTATGTGAATTTATCTGGTCATACATGTTTGTCTGTCATGACGTATAATACGAATAGCAGACCTATTGGGCCTAGACCGTGTTATATATATTTGGGCTCCGGCCCAACAAAATAAATAAGCAAGAATACCGGGCTGCCACTAAGCCCAATGACAAACGGGCAACGGCCCGGATATACAAAGACGCACGTAGGTCATCCAAAGGGTACTTCCGCAGTCCTCCGGCGGATTAGCCAAGGGTTGCGGAAGATGATCTATGTCCGCAATCATGATTATAGCGGATCCTTACCCGACAAGGGTCCTACTCTGGCCACTAACCATAATAGGCGAAATACTAGGAAACCTTAGTATTGGACTGGCCTATAAAAGGGGGTCCTCACACATTTTACGAGGTATGACTTTCTCACACATAAATACACACTTCGAACATTCTTTGACAAATATGGTTACTTACTCTTACGCTGGAGCTTAATCGTGGGGTCCGTCCCCACGGTAAGGCTAACGGTTTACTTTCATTTGTGTAGGGAATCATTTCATTACTTGGTTTAGTGCAAGCATAATCCATCAACGGCCTGCCAGAACAGCCCAGTACGCAATTTTAACCCAATTCAATACCCATCACATATTTTGCACTAACACTAGCTTCATGGCCCGTTCAATGGACCAGCTAGTGGCATGTGTTAACTATATAAAAGTAGACTATCGTCGGACATGTCGATATGAGAAATGTTGATAAAAACAACTTCCCATAAAAATAACTTATGCTCGATTCTTAAAGTGCAAAATGGAAAAAAGGGACTAAGAGATACATATATTGATTAAGGATGCATACAAAACTACATAAAAGTGGAACATTATAGTATAGTAATTTTGTGAATACATGATCCATATTTTGTTCCCATTTCTCATGGCACAATCTAGTAGATTTCTTTCATATTCATATCTTTGGTGTTGTGAAACCTACACCTTAAAGAGATCCACATTTTCAACTATTTTAGTTAGGGAAGTTGAGTAACAGATCAAATCGGATACAAAGAGTCATATGATCATAAAATCCAAGACGACCGTTAGACTTCTTCAGATCAAACGGAAGTCTTTAAAGTGACAAGAACCCACATAGTAAGTATCAAACTACTTGTATAAACCTAAGAGCTAACTTTATAATAAATTATGATATTAGGTATTAACGGGTCTCTTACCCTTTTCAACTGTGTTGGAAATACGTTTTATTTAAAGTGTTGGTCATATTATATGTAATAGGTTGCTTAAATATTAGGCCCTTAAGTTAGTTAAGAAGGCCGACCCTTGTAGAAGGCCCATAGGCCGAGCCTTAAGTATTTGATAGAAAAGCTAGGCGTTGCCCTAGCATAGAAACACTATAAATACTATGTATCCTCTCCTTTGGAGAGTGTTGGTTATTTCATATAAGCTACTCAACCTTTGTTATTCTATCTTGTGATATAATCGACCACCATTATCTTTCTATCTCTTATTTCTCTCTTATTTATTCTTGTGTTATATCTATTATGGTGACCTAACAAGTGGTATCAATCGTCAAAAGATCGTTGGGTAGTGTGTTTAAGAGTAGTTCGTAATTTTTTTTTCTTTTTGTACGATTTGGTTTTGTGTCAAAATCTCATTTCTAGCACTTCTCCTTTGCGCTTGTAAAGTGTTAAGAATTCTATAGTGTTTGGAAGTTTGATTTAGAGTAAAAAGTTAAGTTCTTTTCGCTTTACACTAGTTTTTCTCATTGTTTTACTTACTTACACCTTATCGAAATTGCTCTAATTTCCTTTAAAACATTAAAGCTTTAAACTTTCTTATTATTTAGGAGTTTTTAAAGGTTATTGATCAATCAAAACTGTTTTAAAAGTTGTTTTTCATTGAAAAAATGAGACTTTTGAAAACTATACTTTTATCGCAATTCAAGTTAAGGGTTCATCGAAATTCACACTTAAGGGTTTATCGCAATTCACATCAAGGGTTTATCGCAATTCATCAAAAGCTCTGCATCACGATTCACGGTTTACTCAGTATATTCCTAGCTTGTATAAGCTTGTGTAAATACTTCAACTTTGTGGAAATCTCCTATCTTGTATAAGTTAGTGAGATACTATCGAAATTGCACATTGTCATCGCAATTGCAATAACTTATCGAAATTGCAAATTGTCATCGCAATTGCAATAACTCATCGAAATTGCTAACTTGCTGTCGAAATTGCAACTCTCATCGCAATTCATTTGAAGTTCAAGATCCATCACAATTCATCAAATCCATCGCAATTGGAAAAACAATCATCGCAATTCATCAGAAAGTGAACTGTGTTTATCGCAATTGGACTATCAGTGAACAGTGCTTATCGAAATTGAAAGTGAACTGTGTTTATCGCAATTGGACTCTAAGTGAATAGTAATTATCGAAATTGAAAGTGAATAGTACTTATCTAATTTCCTAATCAACCAAAACCAAACTTCATCTACCACAACACACTTCTCAATTGTCTTCAAAAGATCTATTTTAACAAAACACATGTTAAACAATTACAATCGTGTCTCAACCACCTTATTTCAACTACTTTCCTCAGCAGTACCCTCAGCAACAACATTATTCTCAGCAATAGCAGTATCCTCAGCAACAGCAGTATCCTCAACAACAACCATATCCTCAGCAACTGCAACCCATGCAACCACAACCATTCTTTCCACAATAACAATTCCCTCAACAACAATCATACCTTCCACCATAATTTGCAATGCAATCATTAACTACATTTCCTCCTTCATCTAAAGAACCACATTGGTTTGCTCAAATATGTGCGGCAATCAGTAGCAAACAATCAATTCATGAAGCTGGATCACTTAAAAGACCTCCAATGCTCACTCCTGGAAATTATGTTCAATGGGCAAGTCGATTCTTTAGGTTCATCTAACTCCGAAAACCTCATGGCAAATATCTGAAGAAGGTTATACCTTAAGGTCCTTTCCAAATGCCAACAACAACTATTCCTGGAGATCCACAAGCCATTCCTCCAAGACCTGAAACTGTTACCACCATTCTTGAGAATCAACTAACAGCAGAACAAATTCTTCACTGTGAAGCTGATGAACTTGCAATGGAGTATATTGCTCTGGGTATACCTAATCCAATTCTCCGAAGCGTTGATGCTCAGAAAACTGCAAAGGACATGTGGGAACATATGCATATCTTTATGGAAGGCACTGAACTTAAGCAAGAAGACATGGAATCCAAACTTTATCTCGAATATGAAATGTTCATGATTGATCCAGGGGAGAGACTTGAGTCTTATTATCATCGATTCACAAACATCATTAATGACTTGGATAAACACAACATCATCTTGCCAAAGATTGCAATCAACACGAAGTTTCTTAATTGTCTAGGTCATGATTGGCAAAAGTATGTCACATTTGTTCGTCAAGCCAAAAATCTTCATAATGCAAAGTATGGATTGTTATATGACTATTTAAAGCACCATCAAACCAAGGTTGACAAAGATCGAGCTATGCGTGGCATGCTTATACCTTCAAATTCATTAGCACTTATGGCTCAATCCTATTGTGCTCCATATCCACCACCTAATCACTCTTCTTACCCTCAACAATCACCTTCAACCCAAATCGTTCTATATGATTCATCACATCAATCAACTGACACTCAACTAGTTCCATATAACAACTCAGATTCCATGTTCTACACACAAACAAATGATGAGGACGACGATGCATTCAACTCACTGAATCAATGTTTTGCTCTCATTTCTCGAGCCTTCAGCAAATTCTCAAACAAATCCAACAATTGTCTCCGTACTTCATCTAACACAAGGAATCAAGCTGTTATACAAGATGGACGGGCGGAAGTACAGAATCGTACTTATGGATGTCAAATAGGCTCTGCAGGTTATGCGGGTAATTCAGGAAATGGACAAGTGTTTAACACAACTGGTGGAAATAGGAACAATGCAGGTACTCCTCAAAGAAGGGTTGAAATTGTTGAAACTGGAAATTCATCAAATGCGAATACGGGAATCAGGTGCTACAACTGTAATGGCAAGGGTCATCTGGCTAATGCATATACAAAACCAAGAACCAGAGGCAGTGTTTTTCACAAACAAGCATTACTTCTTGCACTTAAGGACGAAGCTGGTGGAAATCTCACTGACAAAGAAAATAGTTTCATGGCAAATGCTTACTCAGATGATGATATGGAAGACTTGAAAGCTAATGCAGCAGTTATGTTGATGGTAAACATGCAGGAACTTCACATGAGTGACACAGGCCCAGTCTATAATACTGATGGCTTGTCTCAGGTACTCAATCCAAATATATGTCTCATACATGAACTGCTATCTCCATCTGCATCTGCACTAGACAAGCAGCAATTTATTCAAGATGATTCATTGCTAACTCTTCAAGAAGATGATCAAATTAACCCTGTTGTTACATTTGATGATCCAATTGAGAACCTTAACGATGATCAACTTGAACAGATTGAAACTTCGTCTGATATAGATCCGGAACTCATGACCTTGCTTATGACCACCCAATCCCAAGTTGAGAAATGTAATGAAATCAACCGTAAGTTAAAAGCCACAATTGCATCATTAACTACGGTTCTTGAGTGCTCTAAAACAAAACTCATGAATTTTAAAACACAAGCTAAACGAGAACAAAGTTTTGAAGTTGCTTTTCAAAATGCGTACGTCAAAGAACAAGAGTTACAACATCAACTACGAGAGTTAGTCGCTTCCAAAAATAACTTGGTTTCTCAAATGGAAAAAGATAAATTTGAATTCAAACAACAAGTTGAACACCTCAATTCTGAACTTTCAGAAACAAAAACGGAAATGTCAACTTGTCAAGCTAGTTTTTCTGAACATAAACAAGTGTCTAGGAAATGAATTGATTCTTATCTTGATGAAATCGTAGATTTGGAAAGAAAATTAAAAGGGTTTCAAAAAGTTGTTTACAAAACTGTTGAGTCTTTAACAACAATTTAAAAGTTTACTTTAAAGCAAAATCCCCAAGGTTATGATTTTGCTCTTGGTGATGATAAACCATGTTTTCTAAACAGAGTACTCAAGAAAAATCCGAAGTTGTATAGTGCAGAACATTTCTTTGATGATTCAATTATGCGTGTTGTTGTATATAACTGTGAGGAAGTACAGGAGCAGGAAGACGAGAGTCGATAAAAAATGAGCAATGTTAAGTTTAATAAACCATTTGATTACTCAAAATTTCCTCATATTTTTGACACTTTTGTTCCTCAAAAAGAAAAAACAGAACAACCTTGGTTTATCACTCAAATTCATGCATCTACTTCTGTTGTTGGTCCCGTTAAACCAGTTGCACAAATAAATGGCCCTTTACCATCCTCTTGTGAAATTCAACCATTACCAAAACGTTGCCTTGTACTTCGGTATTTTGACACGTTTATGGAAGACATCAAATTTTTGGAACAATCAATTGAACGTAATTCTGAGATAACTGTTTCAACTTTTCAATCAGCTTACGCAAAAGAACAGAGACAAATTTTTCAAACACAATTTTTACCTCATGTCCAACATTTGCATCTTTGTGCAACACACTGGGAACGGGAACTACAACATGAAGTGTCATCTATGATGGCCATTTTCAACACAACTAAAAATTCAATTTCCAAACAAAAACTTTGAAACAAAATTATTCAAAATGAAGCAGATCGACTCTTGGAAGATGTTCTCAGTTCTGACATTATCTCGGTGATCACGAACTCTAATTATAAGTCTTGTAATTCTTTGCTTATTGCTGACCATAATTCTGAGGATGAAAAGTTGAGACACGAGATTGAAATTTTAAAAGCTGATAATATGAGAATCATTCAACAAAATAATGATGTTCAGAGTCAACTTTCAAAATAAAATTTTCAACTAAAACAGAAACTTCAATGGTGTGAGGCTCAAAGCATTGATTTTGAATTAGCCTTACAACACCAGAAAGAAAATCTAGGTTTTGAAAACAATTTGTCCTCAAAAGTTGAAAATCTTGATGATGAGAACGCAGTCTTACAGTGTCAAGTGCTCAAATATGAAAAAGAAATTGAGAATTTAAAAAATGAATACAAAACAATTTATGACTCTTTGAAAAAGACTCGGTCTCAACTTTTGAAAAAAAAACGCTGACTGTAGGAAAGACCGTGAAGCCACTGTTCGCTTAAATAGAGAACTTGATATGAGACTACAGGATCAGAAACACATCATCATTGAATTACAAGAGAAACTCCAATTACAAGAAAAAGGAAAATCTATGAACACAAATGTGATTGCACCAGGAATGTACAAGCTAGATACCACATCTAGGCAGAATGTTACTAACACAAATAAGACCACTAATTTGATTCCTTCCACTTCAACAGGAATAGTCACCACTACTAGCGTTAGCAGATCAAAGCGAAAGAGCAACAAATGGAAGAATAGGATCTGGCAACGTAGAAGCGGGAAACTAGAAGCCCTAGAAGTAGAAGATCAACTTAGGAATTTGAATAAAACACATGTTGCTTCTGATTTAGATTCGAACTTAAAAACTTGTAATTCTAATATCGATGTAACGAATGCTCAGACTTTGAATGTTTTAAACGTTAATGCTTATTGTGTTTTCTAACATAAAGGAATGTTATCTGGTGATCATACGAAATGTGTTGCAAAATCTCTATTATCTCATAATAGGACTGTTACAGCTGGCAATACCTCTAGGCCTACTGATGCTTCTAAATTTGTGCTAGGAAAACCGCCAGTTGTAGTTTCTCAAAATGGCTTAGATACTCCCATAGTTTCAAATACAAATCCTAAGATAGTGCAATCACCTAGCGAATTCACTAAGTCAAAAGCACAAAATAGTTGGACATGGCAACGTTGGTTACAAAGGACACCTAGTTTTAAATGGATACCTAAAATTGTTAATGTGTGTTCTTCCAACCCAACGGAACCCACAAATTCTTTGGGTTCCACCCTTACCATTATTCCACCTTCGTCGTCTTCGTGTGATGCATGTGATCCAAATCGTTCTATGGATTATTGATGGCGGTTGTACCCGACATATGACAGGCAATCTCAAAATGTTAGTAAACTTTGTTTCAAAGTTCATTGGCACTGTCAGATTCGGGAATGATCACTTCGCTGCTATCATGGGCTATGGAGATTACGTCAATGGCAACATCGAAATTAGGCATGTGTATTATGTCGAAGGCCTTGGTCATAATCTTTTCTCAGTAGGTCAATTCTGTGATGGAGATTTGGAAGTCGCATTTAGGGAGAAAACATGCTTCGTTCGTGATTTACATGGAAATGATCTAATGTCAGGCACTCGTGGAACAAGTCTTTACACAATCTCAATGTCTGATGTGATTGCTTCTTCTCCAATATGTCTGCTCTCCAAAGCAACTTCGACAAAATCATGGTTCTGACACAAACGAATTTCTCATTTGAACTTCAAAACCATGGCTGAACTTGCACGTCACAAGCTAGTCAACCGTCTTCCAAGATTCCATTTTTCCAAAGATCACTTATGTCCAGCATGTGAACAGGGAAAAATTACTCGTACACACTTTCCTTCTAAAACAGAACCCAGTACTGATCATGTTCTTCAACTAATTCACATGGATTTGTGTGGCCGGATGCGCGTACAGATAATTAACGGCAAATGCTACATTCTTGTAATCGTTGATGACCACTCCAGATGGACTTGGGTTTATTTTCTCAGAAGTAAAGATCAAGCCCCTCCTATGATCATCACCTTTCTCAAGAAGATACAAGTTCGGCTTCGTAATACGGTCAAAAAAGTTAGAACAGACAACGGCACTGAATTCAAGAATCAAACTCTTCGAGCGTATTTTGAAGAAGTAGGAATTGAACATCAAACATCCATTGAAATAGGACGTTAGTGGAAGCTGCAAGAACGATGTTGATTAATGCTCAACTTCCAGATAACTTATGGGCTGAAGCTGTCTCAACTGTATGCTATACTCAAAACCGTTGTATGATCAACCAACGCCACCATAAAACACCTTATGAGCATGTCCATAATCGAAAACCGAATATAAAATACTTTCATGTATTTGGTGCTCTTTGTTACCCAAATAATGATCGTGAAGACCTTGGCACCCTCAAAGCTAAGGCTGACATCGGTGTGTTCATTGGATACTGTGAAACCTCTAAAGGCTTTCGCATCTGGAATCGTCATACTAGAGTAATCATGGAAACCATTCATGCTAATTTTGATGAACTGACGGAAATGGCTTCTGAGCAAAACAGCTTAGGACCCGCAACCAACCGTCTAAACTTTCCTGATCAATCAACTGAACCTCTTTCGCTAAACCGTCAAGAATTGGAAACCCGGTTTGCTCTGTTGTTTGATGATTCATTTTCATGTCGTGCACCAGATGTATCTAATGTTTCTGCTACACCACCTCATAATATTCCTATACCCGATACACCTGCACCAACTACTACAACCGATGCAACAGATGCACCTCCAATTGAATCTCCGACAATAGTAGAGCAAACCGCTTCCAACAGTGAAAATACAGCTGATGATCAACCAGAACAAGCAGTACCTGCATGTAAAACCCAAAATTTAAAAGCATGCAAAATGACCCAATTGCCCCTGAAACTTTAAAATTCAATTAAAGCATATATAAAGCACCAAATAAATTCCAAACTTTTGATAATAAGCAACATATGAAGTAAAATAAATTTTGTGGCATCATTACAATATTATACTATGTACAAAAATTAATAATCACCTACAAGAAGCATATATGAACCGAAAATTTAATTAAGTTATTTATTTGTATTTTAAAATCATTTTAAAAGAGATAATCATCAAATTATTCTTGGAAACAAATCAAAATTTTGGAAGATTGATTTTGTCTACCATTGGACCGAGTTTTAGGCCCTCCCCACCCCCTCATATCTTGGCACTTTCATCACATAGTTATCCTCCCATTTATTTTTCCTAACCGAAACCCTAAATAATTAAACACAAAATTCTCCTTGCTTCATCCAATTTTCTGGAAGTGTTCTAGCAATTTTCTGGTGTTCTTCAAGGTCTAAAGAAGCTAGGAAAAATAAGCCTTGGGTCGTAGGAAGTTTGATTCGAACGTGAGCTTTTTCTTTGTGTCGGTTTAATTCATACGAGAGGTACAAATTACTACGCTTAATCCACACGTTCAAAAATTGATTTGGTATTTTTATTATGTTAATTACATCATATATGACTCATATAAATTGGTTAAATCGAATCATGCATGCTAGAATGATCGTACGAATTATAGAGAACAAAAACACAAATAAAATACAAATATGTTCATACGATTTTTTTGGGTCATGTACATAAGTTTTTGGGTTCCATAATCATCATATCACTCTGTAAAAATGCTTATTTGATTTGTTGAAGCCTAAATCACATTTATCTAATTTATTGGGTATATCGGATTTAAAAGAAATAAAGGAAAAATTATATAACCTAATCGAATGAATTAGGGTTTGGTTTTTGGTGTTTAGATCTGATCATTTAATGTGTTCTAATGATGATATGATGATGTTTTAATGATTGGATAAATTAGGGTTAGGGTTTGTTAATTAAATAACGTGGATTGGGTTTGAATTATGAACTTATTTGTAGTATTTGGATTTTGTAAAAAATATAAGGGTTTTAATGAAAAGTTTTGTAATTGGATTGATTTGTAATTATTAAGGGTAATTACTAAAATACAAAACCAATGGTAAAATTGCCAAAAAGTTGTTGCATAAATATCATGGAATCTTGGTTCAAAAATTGCCCAAAAATATTTTCGATCGGGTTGTGGAACCGCCATGGTTTGCTATATTGGTAATTATCCCTAATAAAACTAGTGGGACTAATTTTAAATTGAAACTTAAGGTTGATTTTGTAATTATGATATTAATGAGGGTTGTATTTGTGTAAATTTTGGATACTGAATGTTAAATTGTAATTAGTATGGTAGAAATTATGATTCGAATGGTATTTTATAAAGTTAAGGGACTAATTTTGTAAATTATGAAACTTGAAGGATAAATCGTGCCATACTTTAAATTAAGAGGTGTATTCTGTAATTTTGTAAAAGTAAGGGCTGGTTGTGTAAATATAAATATGGTAAGGATTAAATTGTGATTTATGTAATTATAGGGTTTAATTTGTGATTTAATTAACTAAATGGGTATAATCTGCAAATTGAGGAACTTAAAGGGTTAAAAGTGTAATTCTGTAAAAACTTATGCATTTAAATGAGTAACTTGAGTTATTTTATTTAAACCTTTAACTTTGGTATATTTACATTTAAAACCCTAAAATATGGAAACTTGTTATATTTAACCCTAAACTTTTATAACTTGCTAAAATGAGCCTTATTTCCATAATAATCCTAATTAATGACTTAACCTAAACTATATTATTTGAATCTTGCTAAATATAGAAATATGCTATTTATGGAAACCTGCTAATTAAGGAAACCTGCTAAAAATGGAAAGTTACTAAATATGGAAAGTTGCTAATTCTGGAAAGTTACCTAAAAAGGAAAGTTACTAGAAATGGAAAGCCGACTAAAATAAGTAATCTGAATTAAATAAGCTTTTAATAAGACAGTCATGAATTCGTGTAGATTCGCTGAAGATGGAGTTTGCTTCCGACCTTTATATTTCTGTTGTGTTTCCTTTCGGTATAAGGTACAGATATTCTGACCTTCTCACAGGTTTTTCATGAACTCTCTTTTCTGTCTTGTTTCCCTAAGCCATTGCTATGCTTCCCCTGTTTTGTGAACCCTGTTATGATCTCTCTCATATTCTGATCTGTTTAGTTTCTGAGCTGAACCTTTTCTATGGTTCCCTCTGTTATGACCTCTGATATAAATCTATGATGTGAAAACCTTTTAATTATGACATGGAAATGTTTAGAGAAAACCATTTATTTAAATGATGTTCTACTAACTTTTATGAAGACTATTTTAAAGACTATCTTTATGAAAAACCGTTTTGAAAGATCTTTTTATGAAAACAATTATTAAAAGATTTCTTTAAATGAACCATTTGATTATGAACCTTCGATTGTGAACCTTTGACGATGAACCTTTGATATGATCTTCTGAAATGTTTTGAATATGAACCTTTTGATATGACACTCTGATTATGATATGATATCTGACTCTTAGTTTGATACCCGAGCCAAATCTGTTTCCTAGCCATGAAGGTAACATGGCCGTGTCATTGATGCACCAATGGCATGACTCTAGTTTGTTCGAGTGATGTTACACACCGTCCCTTATCTGTTATCTGATATGCGCATTATATTATTTGGCCACTATTTTATCTGCGGGGGCGTATGGATGCATCCTAGATCTGTTATCTGTTTAGTGGATTATCTGTTATATGATTTATTATATGTCTGGTGACTGGTACTGTGTGCAATACATGCCTTTCACATATATCTGGGAGCTAGCTACTCCATTTGAAGAATGAGGACACCCCTCATATTATCTGATTATCTGAGAGGTCTCCCCTCTATATGATTATGAAGATTTATGGTTACACGGTTATGATATGATATGATCTGTTTCTGGGCTCGTGGTGGATTACTATTCCCTTGTCTTTTCCCTTTATTCTTATTCATTGACTTATTCCTTAAACCATATTACGTCTGCATGACTTTTATTTCTGTTAGTTTCTACTGTTCTATACTACTGCCTTGTTATCGTTATATCTGTTCACTGAGCTCTCGTAGCTCAGCCGCATTTCTTTTCCTGCGGCAGGTTTTAGTAGGAAGCTGGGTTATGAGTTGGAAAGAACCTTGGAATTAGAAGACTTGATAGCTTTTCTGGATTAGAGATGACTAGAAGATTTATATTTTAGAATTAGTGTTTTTGGAATTCTCATTTGTAACCTTGTAATATCAATAATTCCTTTGTAACCTTTGAGATTTCTTGTATTACTATAGATGTATGCTTTGTTGTGATCTGATATGAAGCCACTATTGTGACATCTTTACCCTTGTCGGGTTGGGGTGTTACACTGCACCTGCAGATTTTGACAGAAACCCTTTCTTCAATCCATTTGCTCCAACTCCAACCATTCCCAATATTGCAGAGTCATCTACACGCAACTTGGATCCGTATAATATGCACACCATTTATCAACATCACCCTTCAACACACAAATGGACAAGAGATCATCTCTTAGTAAATGTGATTGGTAATCCAGATAATCCAGTCATGACACGACAAAGACTTCACACGGATGGTGAAACCTGCATTTATGCTCTTACCGTCTGTATAGCTGAACCAAAGAACATTAAAGAGGTAATGAATTTTGACAATTCGATTGAATCAATGCAAGAAGAACTTGATCAATTCAAACATCTTGAAGTCTGGGAATTAGTAAAAGACCCGATGGAGTCTATGTTGTAGGACTTGAATGGATTTGGAAAAACAAACTTGATGCTGATGGAACAGTAATTCGTAACAAATCGCATCTGGTTGCCAAAGGCTTGAGCCAAGAAGAGGGAATTGATTTTGAAGAATCCTTTGCACCAGTGGCTAGACTTGAAGCTGTCCGAATGTTTCTGGCATATGCTGCCCACAAGAACATCATCATTTATCAAATGGACGTGAAAACTACATTTCTGAATGGTCAACTCCATGAAGAAGTGTATGTCACTCAACCATAGGGCTTCATCGATCCAGATCATCCTAATAATGTGTACAGACATAAGAAAGCCCTTTACGGCCTTAAACGAGCCCCGAGGGCATGGTACGATAAACTGCCCGCATTCTTACTTGCTAATCACTTTACCAAAGGATCAGTTGACCCCACACTATTTATTCAAAGACTGGGGAGGACATTTTAATTGTTCAAATTTATGTTGATGACATCATTTTTGGTTCAACACATAAAAAGTACTCAAGTGCTTTTGCAAGACTAATGAAACAAAACTTTGAAATGTCTATAATGGGTGAACTAAAGTTCTTCTTAGTACTTCAAGTTCATCAATCCCCCAGTGGTATTTTTCTAAACCAGTACAAATATGCTCTTGAGATTTTAAAGAAACATGGCATGACAAGTTGCGATACTTATAATACCCCTATGTCTGCCTCATCACCAAAGCTCGATGCTGATTTACATGGGACACCAGTTGACCAAACAAAATACCAAAGTATTATTGGTTCTTTCGTGTATCTAACAGCTAGCAAACCAGATATAGTATTTGCCGTATATCTATGCTCCCGTTATCAGTCAAACCCAACTGAAAGACACCTCTCTGAGGCTAAAAGAATCCTTCGATACATAAAGGGAACCATTCACTTGGGGATCTGGTATTCGAACGATTCTGGTTTTTAACTAATAGCCTTTTCTGATGCAGATCATGCAGGTTGTTTAGATACATGAAAAGTACTTCCGGTGGTGTTCAATTTCTCGGAGATAAGCTCGTATCTTGGCAGTCAAAGAAGCAGGATTGCATTTCATTGTCATCAATAGAGGCAGAATACGTTGCCATGTCAGCATGCTGTGCTCAAGTCATTTGGATGAGATCACAACTCATGGACTACGACTATGTATTCAACAAAATCCCGATGTACTGTGACTCCAAGAGTGCCATTGCCATCTCCTGCAACACTATTCAACATTCAAAATCAAAGCATATCGCTCTCAGATATCACTTTATCAAGGAGCATGTTGAAAAGGGTACAGTTGAATTATACTTTGTGGCTACACAATACCAATTAGCAGACCTATTCACCAAAGCCTTACCTCATGCAAGATTTGTGGAATTAGTTCACCAAATTGGTATGCAATGTTTTACTCCAGATGATCTGGAAAACTTCCTCAAATATCGTTGAAAGTCAAACTTCAAAACAATTTTGTAAATATTTTTATCAAAAACTAAATACAAAAATATAAAAATTTCAAAATCAACAAAAAGATTTTACATTTTTTCTCTTTAAAAAAAATGCAAGTACAAAATTTCCATCAACATCTTGTTCTTTTAAACAAATTAACCATTTTTTTTTGAACAAGTGTTGAGGGAGAGTATGAAATTCAAATTTTTTATATTTTTGTTAAAATTTGTACTTGCATATTTCAAAAAGGATGTTGTTTGCAAAATGTGTTGGTAAGACTATCCTCATAATACCCTCCTTGATCTCAAAATATTTTATATATTCTAAAGTCGAGGGGGAGTATTGAAAATTGTTTTCATCAATAAATTGTTGAGTGTGTCTAATCTTTTGTGAGTGAAGGACCAAAATTGCATAATTTGGAATTAAGGGTCTAAACTTGTCAAAAGTTGAAAGGTTGATTTTTGACACAAAAACAAAAGATAGATGCATTTACTGCATCTGACTTTTGCATTTACTTTTCAGCAAACAAAATCAACGACCAAAATTCATTCTTCAAATCCGTTCAAGATTTCTCAAATTTGTGAGTGTTTGTATAATCTTTAGATAATTATAAGAAACGGTTTTTAATGATTTTGAGATCCAACGGCTAAATTGTTCATAATTGTTAATTTTAGATTTAGGGTTTAGTCGATTTGGGTATAATTGATTTTGAGTGTTTGAGTTTGATTTCTGTGGTGGGTTTTGTTCCTAATCAAGTTCTTAACATGTTTCTATAACCTAATCATGCCTAGAAACTCGTCCTGATGATTTTTAATTTTAGGGTTCATACGTATGAATTGGGGGAAATCATATGAAAATGTTTTGGTCCAATTGAATGGGTGGGATAGTGTTCTTACATGTTAAGTAACATAATTTGACCATCAATTTTTGCCCAGAAACACGTTTGAATCAATTTTGATGTTTAGGATTTAAGAAGAACATGTCCAGGTCCAAATTTTTTGATTCAAGGCTTAAAGGTGTTAAAATGAAGTCCATTGTGCTTAGAATCATCATAGGAACTCATTTGATCCATACACATACACATCTAATCCATTAAACTGAATTTCGACATGAATTGAAATGGGGTTTATCGAAATTGCAAAACTGCGTCTTCAATATAGATGAACTGTTATTGGAATTATCTAAATCTGTTCATGGATTAAGTTGTAACATGTGGTTTAATCAAATTTGGATAGGAAACGAATTTCGATAAAGATTCACAAGAAAATGTATGTCTACAGTGTTTATCGAAATTTCTTGTATAAGAAATAATCGAAATCGCAAAATCCATCGCAATTGGATAACTTTGTCGCAATTGCAAAAAACTTATCGAAATTGGACTAAGTTTTATCGAAATTCAAGCTTCATCGCAATTGGTCAAAGTTATCAGAATTGTTCAATGTTACATCGCAATTGGCCAAACTTGTCGCGATTGAACAAATCTGTCGCAATTCATTAACCTTGTCAGAATTGGTCATAATTCATCCAAATTTAGATAAATCACAAGTTTTCGCAATTGAATTAGTTTCATCAAAATTGAAAACGTTGTAATTGGAATTTCATCGAAATTGAAAGTGTTATAATTGGACGATAATTACACTTGCTCAAAAGTTCATAAAATGTTCCAAAAAACAATGTCAATTTAGCATAACAGTAAGTCACAAATTTATTTTGATTTGCGAAGTTTATAATTATTAGACAAAAAAAATCAATGATGCAAGGAATTTGACACATGAATGATATCAACTTTAACAATGTGCTAACTTTCATGTATCCTACATATTTGTGTCTTTGATTGATGTTTCAGATTTCACAAATGGCTGCTCAACAATCACTTCCCATGCTCACGAAAGAAAGCACTTTTCCACAAGATTATGATGTGGAAATTGGCAAGAATAACACACGTGTTGAATTTCACAAGATCAAGTGTGGAGAACCTTCGTGTCAAATAGCAATTGAAGTTCTTAAACTACACAAGTGTAGGAGCATGCTAGAAAAGTCTTTATCCATTCCTGAGTTCTACATTCATCAGATGTGGCACAAAATCAAGCTGGATATGACAGAAAACTCATTTGCCAGCACACTGGACAGAAAAGAAATCACTGTTGATGTCAGTTATCTTCGAAAAGGCTTACTTCTGCCCGAAGCTCCTGCACCAAACAAGAAGTTTCATCCTACTCCCTCAGAAGAAGTCGTTCTTAACTTCCTTTTAGAAATTAGATATGACGTATGATTGTACAATAAATTGCACGACCAGGCCTTCGATGATGATCAAAGGATATAGGGGGTGTTGAGGTTGCACCAAGCTTGTCTTTAACCTGAAATAAGAAATACTAAGACACTAAGTTAAGTGATTGTGCAGGGGTTGGACCCTGCGAACCACCTCCGGTGTGCGAATAAGTATGTGATATGATAAGTTGGTAGTGAAATAAGAGAGTCAAGTTTGCATACCATGGTTCTCAGCCCGTCTAAGCTATTTATAGGAGAGGAAATAGGCCTTAGAGAGCTTTTGCACGAATATCAGAGATCATGGGGGCGTCCCATGATTTGTGTTAACCGCTTGGGCTTAACGACCCACTACCTCTAGTATCCTCGAAGGAGGTACCCTGAAAGGCTTAGGACTTCGATTGGCGGCTTCCCAATTGGTAACCATGTCATAGATGAATGGTTTTATGCCAATGAAGATATTAGGAGGTTGACCTGGACCTTCGAGTAGAAGGCTTCGTACACGCTCGAATGGGTATCCTTCGACCCGTTCGGAGGGTACATCATCAAGCCACCCAGTCGAAAGTGATATATACGTCCAAGGATATATTGCTTACGACTCTAGCACCTACTCATACCATATCCCTTTCTTCACAAAGTCATACGAAAAGAAAGGAGAGTTTAAACTAATTGCGCAATAAATGCGCTTAATCATTATCCAACCACTTGCAAACTAGGCCTTAAGGGCTAGAACTTCGGTAAACACCATACATCCCTTCAAAATTTAAAAAGCATTTGAAGTCCGTATTATGTGTCGATCTGGATGGACACGTGGATGGCTAGGATAGAAGATACAAGGGGTATATAAACCCTTTATACTATGAACCCTAAATTACTTTTTACCTTCCGCCCAAAATACACACACATCACTGTGCTTCGTGCTTCCTTTGAGTCGATAGGTAACCTTGCTTCCCCAATCTTTACTTTCTTGTTTTAATTGTTTGAATACAACATGAGTATGGCTGCTAAACGCAAAATCAGGAAACAAAAATGCACATTATCTAAAAAAGCCTTATCGGATTTTCTCGATGAATACCCCCTACCCAAGGAGTTTAAGGTGATGCTTTCAAGCATAACCCAAAACATCTTTGATGCCCCCGAAGTGTATGTCCATGCTTTCACCCAATCCAATTTTAGGATTCCAATCCACCCTTTAATTTTGGAGTTTTTACAGTATTACCAAGTACACATCTCTAGGTTAAACCCATTTGGCTTAGCCAAACTTACCACCTACATTGTGATATGTAAGGCTTATGGTTATGAGCCTACACTGACTGTGCTCAGGGGCTTTATTAACCTTTATCCTGGTGGTGATTGGATAACTTTGGCAAATAGAAGTGAGCAAGATGTGCCTTACTTGGTAACAAAACCTTTTTCAAACATAAGAAATTGGAAAGGGTAATTTTTCTATGTTCAAAACACTATAATACCTCTAGAATATCCAGCTTTATTGGATGAAGCATTCCAATTTGATGAAAAACGGTTTAATGATCCCTTACTATACACCATAAGAAGGTGTCCCATCTATCAGCGTCTTGCACGCCACCCAATTGATGTCCAAACGTTTCCTGAGCCGATTCTTTTCATGGCGGGCATAGTTGACCATTGGAAAGGGTCTCTGTTGAAGCCTGAAATAATATGCGAAGGAAAAATTATGTACATTTCCATTTAATTAAAATAAATAACTTATCTGCTGATATTTATCTTTTCTCTCTTTTTGTTACAGAGATGGCGTTCAGGAACTTTGTCGTGTCTGGTGATGCAAAGGAGGTCAGTTTCATTCTGAAGGACCCCAAGGATGTGAATTACGGAGTAGGGTCTCCATCTGTGTCTGTCAATAACAATGATGTGGATGCTCAAACAGTTGAGCCCATTGCAATAGTCCAACCTTCCAAACCTATGAACACCGAGGAAGTTCCATAACTTGTGGAAAATGTTGCTGATTCTGACGATCCCCTCTCCGAGGGTGATCAAGTGATGGTCGTAGGGTCTTCTGGTATCACAGACAGAGTGCGAAACCGAAAAGCAACCAGTGCAAAGTCTGTGAAAGCTCCACCTAAGAGGAAGCTAACCCTACCAACCCCTCCGTCAAGGACCACAAGACAAAAGACTTCTCATGGTAAGGTGGCCATGCCTTCGACTGTAGAGAGTACAGAGGATGATGACATCCATGGTATGTAAAGCTCTTCTTAATTCAACCGTCCTTAATATGCCCCATATCTGACTAATGTATTTGCCGCAGGGTTGCCTAACACCAAGGAGCTTCCGAATTCCCTCACCTGCCATCTATTGGTTGAGAATGTTACCCCTGCTAGTTGGAGGAGAACTCAAGACGATATGTCTATTGAGAGGCTCTGCGACTTGCATGATAAAAATTATACAAGACAAGCTATTCTAGATAACCATCTCAACACCCGGACAAGGGAGTTGATTCGAACAGTGAAGGATGCTAAAGAAGAGATTGTTGTGATTGTGGCCAGAGAGAAGAATAGGGAACTTCAATATGCTGAGCTAGAGGCAATATAACACCCTAAATTAAAAATGACTTATAAAATACGCTATAAATTAAAACTTGAGTTATATAACATGTTATGACTCGAAACCGTACAATATGAACACATAATCTAAAGTATTATATGAAGTTATGTATGAACCTTATGATATAAATTATGACACGTTTAATGTGTCACATAGGCCAAAATAATTAAAAGTTTGTACAAAAAAGAATTATATAAGATAAGTATGAAATTTGGTTAATTTGGAAGGTGATAATCACCATTATGGACACCATAATTTCGGCTCCCTCCCCTCCTATTTTCTTGCTCCAAACCGTGTATTCCATAACACACAAGAAAACCCTAACTCCCTTTCTCCCTACCCCATCTCACGGCTAAAAGAAAAAAAAAACCAACAAACCCTAAAAACTTCATTGTTCCATTCGATCTAAGGAGAAGAAGAAGAAGCAAGTTCTTGATCCACTCTCATTCGTACAAACACATGACAAAGGTAATCATATATGTATAATTTTAATCCATTCGAATTTGTGAAACAAAACCCTAATCGATCCATTTATTTTCTTTGTTCTTTCATTCGATTTGATCAAGAGGAGGAGAAGAAAAGCGTTGGTGATTCGTAGAGATCTTGTGTTCTTTCATTCCATTCGAATCTAACCTAATAAGTATCATATAAACTTCAATCCAAAATAATATTTCGGATCAACATGTAATGATATGTGTCGATATGATTATTTGTGTTCTTAAAATCGGATCAATATATAAATAACTAATCTATCAGAATTTTGTGCTACCTAAACGAATTATTAATCAATGATATGAACATGAATGGTGGTTCTTTGGTCTAAAACTTAATTCAGTGAAAGAGGGTTCCAATGAAATTTATTTGGTGATTTTTAGAGGTCGGGAAGGCACCCGTTTGATTTTTAGAAAATCATGTGTCAAAACTGTATTTCGAGGTCTGAAAATTCAGTCGTGGTCCGCGATTTTTAATTTAATATCTATAATGAATTAAGACCTGAGATTTGGGTAGGATGATATTGGTTATATAAGTTAAGCTTTGGAATTTTTGTAGATTTTTCTGAGATGTTTAACGTGGGTAAATAATTACATACTTTCGGGTTGTTTCAGCAGATCCAATTCGGGTACATGTTGTGAATGTCGATTTTTAGTTTGTACTTGAACTACTGAATAAAATATAGAAAAATTATGTAAAATACTTAAGACATATAAGTATATCTGGGTAAAATTATAGAATTTTATGAGCTCGTTAAGGTGTGTTAAAAATAGCTAAAGTTGGACCTGATTTTAATGTTAATTCTGAAATTATGTAATTACTTGTTTAAAACACTTATAAGCTAAATTGTTTCACTTTTGGAACCTAAATAAGCTAATTGTCATCTTAAGGGTATTTAACTTATGTTTTGATTAATTATCATATTAACCTTTAACTTTGGCATAATTACAATAGTAACCCTAATCTTTGAATAATGATAATATGGAAACCAAATTATATGAATTAAACACTAAAACTGCTAATTCGGGAAATATGACTTAATTATGACCTAATTGAATGTATGAAACCCTAATTGGAATTTAATTACTTTAAATGATCAATTAAAATGACTTGTGTAATTAGAAACCCTAATCTCACATTTACTTAATTTGGAAACCCTATTTTGACCTGTAAAACTCTAAATTGTGAAATGACATCATTTTATAAGTATATTAATATATGAAACTCAATTTTGACACTAATAACTATTTAAACCTTTTAAAATACTATTTACTATTTTTAGAAACCCTAAATTGCTTTTAAACCTAAATATGGAAACTTACTATTTTTGGAAAGTTACTAAATATGAAAAGTTACTATTTTTGGAAAGTTACTAATTATGAAAACCTGCTAAATATGGAAAGTTACTTAAAATGGAAAGAAAACTAAAATGAAACCTCTATGATTATGAAACTATAAAACTTATAAATAAACTTATGATTATGTAGATCGGGTGAAGAAGGAGTGATCATTTGCTTCCATTCATCCTATTGCTTTGATAAGGTATACTTGTATTGCTTTAGTATGATTTGACGGATTATGTATGTAGTTCCTATGGCACATCCTTATATGAACTTTTCCCTTATTTCATTATTCTCTTGATTCATTCATTATTCAGTTCTCATGCACTCTTGATTCTTAGTTCCCTTTAAAAATTCGTATGACTTTCATGATTATGCTTTTTGTTTGTTATCCTTATTCCTTCGTTGCTTATGCTTATTTACCGTTATGGTATGTTATATATATATCTGTTCACTGGGCTTTTTAAGCTCAGCCGCATTTCTTTTCCTGCGGCAGGTTTTAGTTGGAAGCTGGGTTATGAGTGGAGAGTACTTTGGACTTAGAAGACTATACCTTGATAGCTATTCTGGATTAGAGATGACTAGAAGTGATTATATTTTTTTTATACTTAGTATTTATTGAAATTCTCATTCGTAACCTTGTATTACAGATTTTCCCTTTGTAACCTTTGAAATTCTTTTGTATTAATTAAGTCATATGCTTGTGTTTGCTTTGATATGTCACCATAACGTAATACTTCTACCCTTATCGGGTTGGGTTGTTACAATTATGGTATCAGAGCCAGGCTGCGACTTGTAATACATTTACCCTTGACCTGTGAAGTTTGGACCACTAAGTTTCCACTATAGGCGCTCATAAGACAACCTTTGAGAAATTGCTTTAGGATCTCCCCATAGGAATATAAGTTATAACCGATGAGGAATGGGTAGACTAGGACATCTATGTAAGTAGCATTGCTTCCGCATCACTCTGATTCGTGCCTCTGCCTTTAGCTATACCTTATAAGAACATTTGTTTCAGAAGCTAGAAAGTTTTGCAACCTAAGCATAGTAACCAAGTAAGATTGGAATGCCTTAAGAACTGCATGGATACCTTACACCATTTAGGTTTCACTTCCTGATTTTGACCTCCATCTCCGAGTTGTTTGATAAACAGTTTAATACCTTTCCGACCATCCCAAAGGTCATTCATCCGTCATATGTTTGACACATTCTGTGAATTCATTACTTATGCTGGATATAGAATGTATCATCTGATACTACTTTAATCTGCATAATCCATTGCTAATCCTATGAGAACTCTGGTAATTATTAACCACGGATATAGGAAGATTTGTTTCCCTCCCTTAGAATGACCTGTGAGGATATTGGGTAGACATTAGGCTTCTCGTTTGACGTGATCTCTTCCTTCGTATTTTGACCCTGACGTTTGATTTGTCTTCATTGTTCATTTTTATCCCTACGTTCGGGTTCGTCTGAGCAAAAGAAGTTGTAGGACCAGGTTCCATCTCCTCCATGTGTTGACTGTGAGAAGTTTCATCTGGGTGATCGTGTTATAAGGCGTTGGATGCCGGTTTCAGTTGTAGTGTGATTGGACGTCAGACGAAAGAGTGTCCGAAGGTGAATGGTAACAACCATAAGAATGAGAAGGATTGACAGCAATCTGCCGAGGGTCGAGTGTTCGCTCTGACCAGGGACCAGACTGCTGACACATCAAGTACTGTTTCGGTTATTCCTTACTTATGCGATCGTGCTGCGTGGTTTTATTTGATACGAGAACGACATATCCTGTGGTGTCTTTTGCTTTTACTAAGCACATTAAGTCCCCTCTACATTATTGAATTGCTATTCCTAATTCTATCTCTATGAGAATCTTGTGACTATCCATCACGAGTGTAGATTATCCTGTACGGTTGAGGATGTTTGAAGATCAATTTCATTCTGCTAATCTGATTTCTTTGGGAATGTTCGATTCAATTTCATTCTGGTTATGTAATTGTTGACTGAGCATTGAGATGCTAAAAACAGTTATGATTTTGTCATCTTTGATGACTTATGAAACTCAAACTCCGTGCCCAGGTTTCTGACCTGGCATACTATTATGATCACCTTTGCTTTGAAATTCCGTATATTAATCCCTCGGGTTTGTGAAGATATTCCATTTGATGTAACTCGCTCGAGAGTGTTCGATGTTGAATTTCGTGATGTATTCCTTGATGGACTACCAAGATTTCCTCTCGAATGTAATTGTTTTGATCCGTTTATTAGAATGTGTTTTGTCACGACTTGAGGTAGACTGTGATTGCAATAAAGGCATGTGTATATGATGCAAGTATTACGACGTCTGGCCAGCGTGATAATAGTTACATCATATATCTTGAACTTATTGGAGTCATAGAATGTCTTGAGGAGTGCCTTAGGTCAGTGTGTTATTTGAATAAGGACTCTATTCATGTGTAAGCTACGTTTTGCCTATTTCCGAAATCCCTTACGAACGACATACGTTGAATGAAGAGTATTGAAGGACCTACTACTAGGAAGTGGTTTATCCGCCTGTGTGCATCTATGTGTTGTGTTTCAGTTTGATTATGAAGAAGAATGATGGTGATATGAGGTTGTTCATGGAATTCTGTAATCTTAGTAGTATGGTGATTAGGACTGATACCGTTATCGACGACTTATCTAATCAACTTCAGGGTGAAGTTTTCTCTATGATCGATTTGTAATCTGATTATGTACACTTTCATGTGAAGGAGCAAGATGTTCCTAGCATTGATTTGTATCCGTTATAATCTCTATGAGCATTGTGATGCCAATCGTATTGGCTACTGCTCCGACTATTCTTGTAAGCTTGATGACTCGTGTATTTCATGAATACTTAGACAATTGTCATAGTATGACGATTTAGTGTATCCAGGGACAAAAGAGAAACACGGGAATCATCCTGGTATTTTGGTGTTGAAAATTTCTACGTCAGAAGAGCTCGATGTAAGTTTCTCGAAGAGTATAATTTTGGTAGGGATGAAGAATAAGTTGGAGAACTTTTGGAAAGTTAAGAGGGATATTTGTTTCTACTTAAGAAGAACGTCAGCTATGTCCTTAGGTTATACGGAAGGATTGCTAGTGATGCATCTATGCAGATAAACCGTGGGAGGTGAACTATCAGACGCACGACTGGAGATTGGTTATGACGGATGTGAAGAAGCTCAGGAGCAAGGTGGTGGAATTATGATCTATGTAGAAGATTTGAATGAAACGGTTATGCTCGAAGCACCCCGTTCTTTTCACTCTATACATATTAGTTGTACTATTATGTAGAGACTTGTAGCATAAATTATGACGGGATGGTATGACAACGGATGTGAATGCTTTGATGGCGAAGTGTCTAGCATGTCAACAGATTGGGAGTTAGCATCAGCGTACGAGTGATTTTCCTCATTTTGGATGTTTGTATGTAGAAGTGGGATTAAAACTATCAGCAACTTTGTAACGGGATTTACGCGCACGTTGGGAAGGAAAAAACGATGTGGGTTGTAGTGAATCGTTCAACTTGGTGGCTCACTTGGAAGATCGGCAGAGATTTATTTCAACAGAAGATTATTCAAGCTCCTTGGCGCACCTGCAGTGATCATGACAGAAAAATCGATTTTCGTTTCACACTTCCAGAAGAAATGCAGAAGACCTTCAAGACCAACTCGAGATTTTATGGCGACTACTCACCTTCAGTTGGATGGATGGACAGAGCAACTAGGTTGAAATTGAAGATGTATGGGACGGAGAGTTTGACAAGTGTATTGGCGTGATTGAGTTTGCCTACCGAGATGTAGAACACCTTTTGGATTGGATTAAGTTGGAGATTTGCTAGTTTAAGGTCTGGGGTTGATTACTGTGATTGGTGGATTAGTTATCCTTGTAGAAGAGAAACCTTGAATGGTGGACTATGAAATTTGTATGTTTCGTACGATGTCCCCGTTGTGGAGAGTTAGACGTTTTGGGCGTATGAAGAAGACCTGGTTCACGATGCGTTAATCCTTTGAGTTGTTGTTTTACATACGATTATCCGACCTATTCCGTTATGCTCTCCGATACGTTCCGATCCTCCGTTATGTGCTTACTTTATCGTCTGTACGACTACGTTAGCTCTTTGATGTGTTTTATCCATATGATTATTTGACCTATTTTGTTTTGTTTTCTGATGCGTTTCGATACTCTGATTTATACTCTATTGATCGTCGGTACAAATATGCTACCCATCTCATTATGCATTTCAATACAAGTTGAAATTTCGAGTTGTACTCGATTGATCATCAGTAAAATTATACTATCTATCTCCTATAAAACTCTTGATACATTTGATGATTTGTCACGTGCTTCATTGACCGGTGGTACATTCCTTAGTTCGATCAGTATCTGTTTGGAATTGATGAGTTCTTCTATAATGATGCACTAGTTTCCTTTTCGTTAAGAATCTGGACTGAGTTGATGAGGTTTTACTCTTTAGTACTACCTTCGTATTGCTTACAAGCATAAATGTTTCATGTATCTCTGTGTGAGATCTAAATCGTTACCCGCTACATTGTTGTTTCGTATTCCTTGGAACGAATTCGTTGTGAATTATGAAAGCCTAAGGCTTTTCAATGATTTTGATCAGGTTGGCGAGGTATCTCATCGCTTGGCGTTACCTTCCCAGTTATCTCACGTATACGATGGATTCCATGTATCTCTTCTTCGTGAGTATGATTATCACCCACTTCATGTTATCTCTTGCCGTTCGATCTATTTCGAGAAGATCTTTCTTATAGTGAAGAACCTGAGGCTGTTTTGGAGCGTCAGGAAAGAGTCATGAGAACTAAAACCATTCCATTCGTAAAGATTCTTTGGAAGAATCATCCAGAGAGCGAGGCTACTTGGGAGACCGAAGAATCGATACGATCCAGTTATCCACATTTCTCTTTTTGACGTGGTATGTAATCATTTTGATATTGATTTCGATTTCGTATTTCGCATTTCTATTTCGACTTCGAATTTCAAATTTGCGGACGAAATTTTCTTTTAAGAAGGGAAGAATTATAACACCCTAAATTAAAAACGACTTATAAAATACGCTATAAATTAAAACTTGAGTTATATAACATGTTATGACTCGAAACCATACAATATGAACACCTAATCTAAAGTATTATATGAAGTTATGTATGAACCTTATGATATAAATTATGGCACGTTTAATGTGTCACATAGGCCAAAATAATTAAAATTTTGTACACTAAATAATTATATAAGATAAGTATGAAATTTGGTTAATTTGGAAGGTGATAATCACCATTATGGACACCATAATTTCGGCTCCCTCCCCTCCTATTTTCTTGCTCCAAACCGTGTATTCCATAACACACAAGAAAACCCTAACTCCCTTTCTCCTTACCCCATCTCACGGCAAAAAGACAAAAAAAAAGAAAAAAGAAAAAAAAAAACCCCCACAAACCCTAAAAACTTCATTGTTCCATTCGATCTAAGGAGAAGAAGAAGAAGCAAGTTCTTGATCCACTCTCATTTGTACAAACACACGACAAAGGTAATCATATATGTATAATTTTAATCCCTTCGAATTTGTGAAACAAAACCCTAATCGATCCATTTATTTTCTTTGTTCTTTCATTCGATTTGATCAAGAGGAGGAGAAGAAAAGCGTTGGTGATTCGTAGAAATCTTGTGTTCTTTCATTCCATTCGAATCTAACCTAATAGGTATCATCTAAACTTCAATCCAAAATAATATTTTGGATCAACATGTAATGATATGTATCGATATTATTATTTGTGTTCTTAAAATCGGATCAATATATAAAGAACTAATCTATCAGAATTTTGTGCTACATAAATGAATTATTAATCAATGATATGAACATGAATTTTGGTGGTTCTTTGGTCTAAAACTTAATTCAGTGAAATAGGGTTCGAATGAAATTTATTTAGTGATTTTTAGAGGTCGGGAAGGCATCCGTTTGATTTTTAGAAAATCATGTGTCAAAATTGTATTTCGAGGTCTGAAAATTCAGTCGTGGTCCGAAATTTTTTATTTAATATCTATAACGAATTAAGACCTGAGATTTGGGAAGAATGATATTGGTTATATAAATTAAGTTTTGGAATTTTTGTAGATTTTTCTGAGATGTTTAACGTGGGTAAATAATTACATACTTTCGGGGTGTTTCAGCAGATCCAATTCGGGTAAATGTTGTGAATGTCGATTTTTAGTTTGTACTTGCACTACTTAATAAAATCTTGAAAAAATATGTAAAATACTTAAGACATATAAGTATATGTGGGTAAAATTATAGAATTTTATGAGCTCGTTTAAGGTGTTTCAAAAATAGCTAAAGTTGGACCTGATTTTAATGTTAATTCTGAAATTAAGTAATTACTTGTTTAAAACTCTTATAAGCTAAATTGTTTCACTTTTGGAACCTAAATAAGCTAATTGTCATCTTAAGGGTATTTAACTTATGTTTTGATTAATTATCATATTAACCTTTAACTTTGGCATAATTACAATAGTAACCCTAATCTTTGAATAATGATAATATGGAAACCAAATTATATGAATTAAACACTAAAACTGCTAATTCGGGAAATATGACTTAATTATGACCTAATTAAATGTATGAAACCCTAATTGGAATTTAATTACTTTAAATGATCAATTAAAATGACTTGTGTAATTAGAAACCCTAATCTCACATTTACTTAATTGGGAAACCCTACTTTGACCTGTAAAACTCTAAATTGTGAAATGACATCATTTTATAAGTATATTAATATATGAAACTCAATTTTGACACTAATAACTATTTAAACCTTTTTAAATACTATTTACCATTTTTAGAAACCCTAAATTGCTTTTAAACCTAAATATGGAAACTTACTATTTTTGGAAAGTTACTAAATATGGAAAGTTACTATTTTTGGAAAGTTACTAATTATGGAAACCTGCTAAATATGGAAAGTTACTTAAAATGGAAAGAAAACTAAAATGAAACCTCTATGATTATGAAACTATGAAACTTATAAATAAACTTATGATTATGTAGATCGGGTGAAGAAGGAGTGATCATCTGCTTCCATTCATCCTATTGCTTTGATTTGTGTGCTTTGATATGGTACATATATTCTTTCCCTTTTCAGTAGGGATATTTCTATCGATCCTATGCCTGATATGATTCCCTTATTTGACTCATGACTTTCATTGTATGATTGTCATTCTTATTGATTCATTTTGACATTTATTTAAATGTCTCTGCCATGCTATGCTTATGTTTTGCTATGCTTATTGAGTTACTATTTTGGTTCTCTTGCCATGTTAGATTATATTTGTTGTATGCTATGATAGATCTGTGCATGAGCTAACCTAGTTGTGGAGGTACCATGACCATGTCTTGGATGAAACCCTATGCATGACACTCCCGTAGATGTGTGATAGATCTACGGCGTTCCCCCTTATGTTATGATTTATTGTGTTCACTATTGACCAACTTTATATGTGTGACCAGTCTAGTACTGACATACATACTTATGTTAGGGAGCATATGGATGCATTCTAGGTTTTATGTTTGTATGATTATGGTGACCAGGTGGTGTGTGCCTTACACTCCTTCTCACACTTTTATTTACTTAGAGGTCTCCCCTCTTCGTATACTTGTATTGCTTTAGTATGATTTGACGGATTATGTATGTAGTTCCTATGGCACATCCTTATATGAACTTTTCCCTTATTTCATTATTCTCTTGATTCATTCATTATTCAGTTCTCATGCACTCTTGATTCTTAGTTCTCTTTAAAAATTCGTATGACTTTCATGATTATGCTTTTTTTTTTATCCTTATTCCTTCGTTGCTTATGCTTATTTACCGTTATGTTATGTTATATATATCTGTTCACTGGGCTTTTTAAGCTCAGCCGCATTTCTTTTCCTGCGGCAAGTTTTAGTTGGAAGCTGGGTTATGAGTGGAGAGTACTTTGGACTTAGAAGACTGTGGAAAACTAGAAGGGGGGTTGAATAGTTTTACGTCTTTTTAATTTATGAAAACTTTTGTTTACATTTTAAAACTTCGATTCTATCTTATGTGAATTCAACTCTTGATCAATATGAACAAATATAAACAAATATAGGTAAGCAATGCAAGTAAAGTAAATATAATGAAATGAAAGAAAGAGATGGAAAGATCGAACCACAACACGGAGATTTATAGTGGTTCGGCTACAAGGATACCTTCCTTGCCCTACTCCACTCCTCGAGTCACCTACTCAAGAGTTTTCTTCACTATGTCAACAAACTCCTTTATGGCGGAGAAAACCTTACACAACTTTAGCTTACACCGGCTTAACGACACAAAGCTAGATGTCGAGTTCTAATCGTAGCTAGAACCAATCTCACGACTTGTACACAACTTCTACACAACTTAATCACGACTTCTTCACGACGGCTTCACGACTTCTTCACGACTTCTTCACGAATTCTTCACGACTTCTTCACAACTTCTTCTTAACGACTACTTCACGACTACTTCACAACTACTTCTACACTACTTCTTTACAACACAACTAGTTACTTACACTTAGATCTACTTATCACAACTATTCAACACTTTACACAACTACAATGATGATATGAGTTAAACTATAATACTTCTTCTCTAGTTGAAGGAGTATTCTTCTTTTGCACTTTGATGGTGGAAGCTTGGATCACTTAGAAACCAATGCTTAAGAGAATATGATCAAAGGGTTTTTGAAAGGATTTACAAGATTTAAAACAGAATGTTTGGGTGTGCAAAAGGTGAGTAAAAATCCAGGGGAAGGCTGGTATTTATAGGCAGAAAAACTGGACAGCTGGGAGCTACTGGAGCGAGGGCGGTCCCCTTAATTTTAAGGGGACTGCCTAGTATAATTAAGGGGGCCGCCCCTCCCTAGCCGTTGCCCAGATTTGTCTTTTTGTGGGGAAGGTTTTTCTGGAACATTTTTACTGATTTTGGTTGAAAATTTGAATTCATAAATTTATAATGAATTAAACCTTTTTATTTATTACCAAAAATGTTTTTCTAAATGATATAAAATGTTTTTGACATTTTATAAAAAAATCTAGTGTTTAAGAAAATGTTCCTTTGATCATATAATGCATTAAGCATTAGTTCATTCATACCTTAAGTGATTTGAGTTGTAGAAATAGATATTAACAACTAAATACTTGTTTATGTCATAATTTTCCGATTAATGATTTTACATTTTGTGATTATCAAAACGTAGAGATATCGAAAAATATTAATAACGTGTTTAGGCATTATTTATATCAACAATCTCCCCCTTTTTGATGATTACAAAATCTAAACTCATTAAATCTAAAAATTAGTTTTTAGACAAGTATTTCGTGAGTTTACATCTATTTCTCCCCCTTTTTGTAGAATCAAAAAGGTTTAACCGACAAGTTTTAAGTGTAAAAGTGTCGTATGAGAACTCCCCCTTGATGTGTACTCCCCCTCGTTTGGGGGCACCAAGGAAACGAGCTATGGAACGCTTGCAAGAAAAATGTTAGAAGCACAAGTATATGTAACAACAATAAGCAAGCATATAGAATAAGAACATTCATTTAATAAAAGTGTTGTGTATAAATACACAACCAAGAAGATTACAACATGAGGCATGCAAACATTCAATCAAAAAAAAAACAACTAATGATACTACATAATCGTCCTAGGAGTACATGATCTTCCATGGAGCTTGCATACAAAAAGGTTTTGAAAATTATTTTTAAGCATTGCATATGCTTAATTGGGTGAAAATGGAGGTGGTGGTGGTGTAGTGGGTGAAGGTGTTGGTGGTGGTGGGTTGGTAATCATGTGTTCAAGAGATGAAAACATGTAGTGTATCTCATCTCTAAGACCAAAGATTATGGTCCGGTTATGGATGCAACAAAGACAATTTTCACCATGGGCTTCAAGCAATGCCCAAGGTATAGGAAAGAATGGTTGTGGGGTTGGTGATGGTGAGAAGTGAGCATCAAGAGGTGTGATGGGTGATAAGGACATGGCAAGTTGGGTGTATGAAGGTTCTTGATTGGATGGTGGTGATGATGCTCTTGGTGATGATGTTAGGTGAGTGTTGATGTAGTCATTGATGGATGAAGTGGATGGTATGGAGGAAGAGGATGCTCCATGGGTAGAGGGGGTTTTTGATGGAGCATTTGGTGCACTTGGGGATGAACATTGAGGTGGTGGTGATGGAGTTTTGATGTCATCTTGGGTTAGGTCTATGAAAGGTTGTTTTGGTGGTATGATGACAAGTCTTTGCTTCCTTGGAGTCTTAGAGATGGAGGATTTTGGTGATAACATGGTGGTTTTGGATGGTGAAGGGTGATGGAATGAGAGGTGATTATATGGAGGGAATTTATAATATGAAAATGTGGTTGGTTTAGGTTAATATTTGAGGTTTTGTAGGAAGATTCCAATACCAGTTCGTCCATAAGGAGAAATGGTAGCTGGGACTAGATAAAAGGGGTCACATGATGCAAAAGAAAAAAGTGAATTTTGCTTCCCAGATGGCCGGTCCCCTTAATTGCTAGCCGGCCCCCTTAAAATTAAGGGGACCGCCTAGGGAATTAAGGGGGCCGCCCATCTGCTGTTTTCCCAGGTGACCAAATTTGAAAAATTTCTAGAAAAGGGTTATTGTTAGGGTGTATTTGCAGCAAGCTTCATTTGGATCATGTACAAGAAGAATTATTATATAGTGGCATAAACATATTTAAATAAGCATGTATACATTTAGACTAAAAATAATCTTATTATAGAATGAGCATGTTATTTAATCATTAACAAGCATATCAATTTAAGCATAGCATTTAAGAACTAAACAAGAAAATAGATACTAACATACTATAACATGCAAGAAATAAATAATTCTCAAATACAAAATAAAAGTTCTAAACATAATATTGTTCAAAGAAGCCAACTTCCACATCTCATCTCTTCTTCTTTCTGAAAATATTCTTGAAAGATTTTCCTATCGACTTGAAACCACCTCTAACTTCTTGATGCATCTGTTGAGTTGTGTTGAGTAATGAGGTTTGTCGTTCAAAGAGGATTTGTTCGGTTTGTTCGGAAGGACGAGGAACTTGATAATCGGAATAATTAAGTTCTGGGAGATTATCCACGAAGGTCGTGGGAGATGGAGTACTGACACGTGAGGTGCCTTCCTCCTCCTCATCATCATCTCCCCGATGACATGTGGAACTACGAGGTGCGTAGATATTAGGGCGTCTAGATTTGCCCTTGTCACTACGAGATCGACGAAGTTGGCTACGAGATAGAGGGCGTAGGACGGGATGAACGAATAGGTAAGCATCACTCTCAAGATGAGGGAAATGTTCCATGACTTAACGATAGAGACGGGTGAGGAACATGCCATAGGGAAGGTTGGCGTTGGGAGTGTTTTTGGCTGACATGATGCGATAGACAAAGAGGTAAGCCAAATTATATTGTTCTTCTGCAACAATACAATACAACATATGAGCAATGCTCGCCGTGCGATGATCACGGTGACCACTGGTACCGAACGCATTCTCACGAATGAGTTCTTCCCAACGCTTCATGTCGGGGCTTAACTCTTTAAGAATGATTTGGTTTGCATGAATTTTGACATTTTTTGACTTGATCCTTCGGCTAGTCGTACCACGTTCTAGCTCGAGAAGTCCACGGATCTAGTCAGGAGAAGGAATATCAGAATAGTAGGGACCATTCTGAGGCCGATTTTTCTCAAGAGATGAGAGATCCCATTCATTTGAGAAAACGGCTTGACCGTTGTAAGGAATTTGGAGAATTTGACCAAACTAAGCTAGATCGAGAGTGATAAATTCGTTTTGGATCATAAAGGAAATAAGAATATAGCCATATGAATCGGTTTGCACCGTCACTTGGCTATAGAAGTCTAGAACGAAGCGAGGAATGATTGGCTCATTTATTTTGTAGAGACAATCGAGACGAACATTTGAGAACATTCGCTCGATTTGATCGGATTGATAGAAAGATGGATCGACAACTCTACCTTCGTGAATGTTTCTATTTTTGATGGGTCGATAGAAACATGCAATAGAAGGAGATATGCCGGGAGTTTCGGAGACTTTTGGAATGTAGGCCTTGGTTTTGGAAAGATCACCGACTGTAGCTTTAGGCATTTTCACCTATACAAGAAAGCAACACAAAAAAAAAAAAAAAAAAAAAAAAAAAAAAAAAAAGAAAAGAAAATGACATGCATATATTATATATGCTACTTATGTGGAACGTAAACATACTTCGACTCTAAAACTTTAATCCTAAGAAGTATTTTACAATGTTCCTTAGTTTTAATTTTTTTTAACTCGCTTAAAATGTATTTTATGATGTTAAAGAATAGTTACATGGATATTATGACAAGAAATCAAAAATATCCAAACGCTCCTTTATACGTCATCAGCTACTTTGAAATGTGGCTAGACAAACATTAGATTGTATATCTAGCTATTTCTTACGAGTGTTTATGTTAAGTAACTTATTGAAAAAGGTGAAAACTTAGATTTTGACTCAAAAATTTCTTTTAAAATGTTATGCCAAACGCTCCCTTAATTATAAAATTAACTACTAAAATTTCAATATACATATGAATTATGTATCTTGATGACTCAAAACAACTAATTGCGTGTTTATAAACTTGACAAGTAGTTGTGAACTTAATTTTGATTAAATTTTGATGATTCTAGCTCCTAATCCAAACACTCTCTTATATTTAAAAACATTTTTATGATTCGAAAAATATATTTTTAGGATTAGTGAGTTGTAATAAACCAATGTGATTAGTTTTGACAAGTCTTTATGGCATAATTCAACAATGTGATTAATTTTGAAAAGGAGTGATTACTTTATCAAAACTTTGACATAATGGTTTTTAATTACTTAGTGTCTAGGTTGATTAAGCATTCTAATCCTATGGGGAGCATTTGGTTATATGATTTCTAGACTTAATTTTAACAAAATTCGGGTTAAAAGAAAATTGAGTAAAAGACCTAATTCTGATTAGACTCAAAATTGAATGAAATTAGATGAAATGTGAATTGGAAAACTTACAAAATGTGTTGCTAATCAAGATACAAGTGTTTGCCCCTTGCGAAATTAGTCGGAAGTGGTGATTTGGTGAATGGTTTTTGAGGTTTTGGTCGTTCACAGCAGAGGGAGAGAAAGAGTGTTTTGTGAAATGGCATGTTTGGCAAAAATTTTAGAAGGAAAAACCATTTTGGTAGCATTAGATGGCCGGCCCCCTTAAACATTAAGGGGGCCGCCCCCGTTTACTAGCCGGTCCCCTTAAACATTAAGGGGGGCGCCTGCCAAAATGGACTTTTTGTCGGGTTTAGTTTCTGATAACCAAATATTTTTATGTATATAGATAGATTTATTATATATCAAAAATACGTTAGGTTTTATTGGCACGAGGAAGGAATACTTGACATTTTATTAACATTTCGTTAAGAAAATATTTCTTGAGAATTTTGGATAAAATGATCAAGATGTCAAGTCGACAAAGATTTTAGGGAGTGAGAGTAAATGTGTATATATATATATATATATCTACATATTATATATAACAGGATGCGTATGACGTCATCAAATGCAGGATTGATGAATAAGCGCTGGATTGATGAGTAATCATGCTCTTATTCCACCTAAGCATGCCACCTAAGCAATATTTGACCGAATAAAATTCGTTAGTTGACTTTTAATTCCGAAATTTTAAAAAAGATTCTAAATATTCGAACTTGGGTTGTTTACATAGCTTAATTATACGTCAATGTTACCATTAGACCAAGTTATATTTTGTGATATAACTCGCACAAAAAATAACTATAATCTTCTTCCTTGATTACCAGGCGGAATTTTTGGAATGGTATATGTATTTTCTAAACATGTATCCCGGATTTTTTTTAAAAGATATGTTTAATTTTAATTTGTAGAAGATATAGTTTGAAAGATAAGTTTGGAATGTATTTTGTATAAATCTTTTGTTCCCATATTTAACATCATAATTATACTTTAACGCGTATTTTGTATAAACTTTTTGTTCCTATATTTAAGATCAGAGTTCTACCCTATCACTATATATACATCATATATACATCATATATATACCTCATATTATAACGTTTTTTATAAACTCAAAAAAACAATAAACTCTATTGATAATAATATAGCCATTATGCACGGCCAAAGACACTCTGCAAGGCTTGCAAAAGGAACTGACAAGAAGAACATGAGTGCTTCTTTAGGAGGTATGTTTTTTACATGTAATTTAATCATTAGAATGTAATTTAATCATTAGTTTGCTAGCACTGCCAACTGTATTGGTAGTACTGCTCGATGTACATGATACTGCTTATGTGTGTTTGTACTGCTGGAGATACTTGATACTGCTTATGTGTGTTTGTATTGCTCGATATATTTGATACTGCTTATGTGTGTTTGTATTGTTTGTTAATAAACGATGGTGGATACTGCTTATGTGTGTTTGTACTGCTGGAGATACTTGATACTGCTTATGTGTGTTTGTATTGCTCGATATATTTGATACTGCTTATGTGTGTTTGTATTCTTTGTTAATAAACGATGGTGCATGTAAATATTAGCTTGATTATACAACAACAACATAAAAATTATAATATTAAAAACTATTAATATAAATTAACAATATAAGTAATACATTAATGAGGATAGCATATGTTATGTAAATAATTTGATGTTTTAACACATGAATGTTTTTTAACGAATAATTTATTCGTAAAGTTGTTATAATCTTATTTATGTTGTTGTTGGATCAATCTAATGCTTTATTATATGAACGTCTTTATATATTGATTATAGTTCCTGGTGCAAATACAAGCAATACCATACAGAAGAAACATACTAAAGCCTCTTCACAAGGTATTCTATTCTTATATAGGTTTTCATGAATCCTACATTAATTTGTTTTAATTTACCATATAAGTTTATGATTTGTATCCACCTTCAGATACAACAAGCAGAGGCTTTGGCAGTCACGTTCATCCTAAAACCCCTGCACAAGGTATTTTGTTGTTGTATATGTCTTTCATGTATCGTATATTAGTTTGTATTGTTTTACCCTGAAAGTTGTTGATTTTGTATTTGGTAATCATCCACACTATAATTTTGATACAACAGGTACAAGATCAGCCAACCATGTTTCCGATGTTGTTACACGATCAACAGGTATTAGCTTCATCAATGTTTTATTGCAGTAACTTTGTTGATATTTTATTTATGTACATTTTACATGATGTTTATACTATGTTACTTAATTTATAACTGCTAAATTAGTAGGAAATATAGGTTTGGTTCAGCCATCTTCTTCGTCTGAATTGGATAATTCCATATTTGAAAGTGATACACCCGGTAGTATATCTGGAACAGTTGTTTCTGATGTCGTTGCTAAAGCTAGAGGTAGTACATTGAACATTAATTTTTTTATTTAATACAGTAATACATTGTATTTATACAATCGTAATTGTTCCAGCATCTAAACCACCTGCAAAGGGCAGATTTGGCCACGTCTCATCATCTTTTGAGTCACAACCATCTCATGAAGGTAACATGTTTCTAAACTGATCCTGTTCATATTATAAATTGTGATTATAGTATACACATTAAGTATGTTTGTACATTCTAAATTGCCGTAAATCTATATCCATTGAATAATAGGATCTGTTCGATCATTAAAAAGGAAATCTACCAGTCAATCAAGCTGTTTTGAAACACACTCCACGTATGAAAACTCTAGGATTGATTCTTCCAACTTTCAATCTCAATCAGGTATGAATATTTGTTTATAAAAACCCGCACTTTTATTGTTATATGTTATACAACAATTTGTTTTGTTATTGTTGCTAGGGGCGACAAACTCAAAAGTTGATTCCAAAAGATTTGCTTATATTAGAAATCAACAAAAAGATTTGAGGTACCAAACAACATCTTCGGACGCACCTTCACACTGGAACAAAAAAACCGTTATGCATACATCGTCTTATGGAAAATTTCCTTCAGGTTTTGTACAAACATTCTGGATAATGTCTGTTCCAGATTGCTTATTTTATATAAATAACATTGTCATAATTTCTTTGTGTATTTGTAGGATCTAATTCTCATCCAATTAAAAACAATGGAAAGAGTATGTCCACAATTAAAAGTCCTAAGCCAGGTTTATTTAAAATGGTTGATTCATTATACATATTTCATTTTAATGTGATATAAAAAAAAAAAAAAAAACAGCGTTTTCTATATATATATATATATATATATATATATATATATATATATATATATATATATATTATATATATATATATTTTAGTTGTGAGAGAGAGAACAATGACTCTCATTAAATATGTCAGTCCGATGAATGTGAACATGGCCATTAAAGGAAGATACATCTCCGTATAGCATTCACACAAATTTAACGAAGAACACGATCCTTACAGTCTTGACTGTGTTTTCCAGGATGAAGAGGTATATCAGATGAAATTAGTAAATACCTATATTTGTGTATATTTATTATATATGTTAAATTGATATTTGAACTATATGTACAGTCAAACCGTATCCAAATCTATGTCAAAAAAGAGTTTATGTTTAAATTTGAGCCTCTTTTACGAGAAGGTCAATGTTACATAATCTCTAATTTTGGAGTAGCAGAGAATGCCGGAAGGTTACCTTTGTTACCAAACCAGTGGAAAATATCTTTTTATAAAGGAACCGAGGTTACCCGTATTGATCACATCGATGACAACTTTTTTGGGTTCGTTAACGAGCCATTATCAAGTATTCTCGATACAGATAATGAATACCACGAACATGATTGTGTTGGTATGTGTTTTTTTAAAAATTATATACAACAGTTGGTGTTACTTGAATGTTTATGTGCATATTTTTATAACAAATGTTTTCCCAAATATTGTTGGTACAGTCGTAGCTATTGGGAAAATAGTGACGTTGAACAATTCTAGCGGTCCTAAACTACGGAGGACAATTGTCGTTGAAGATGCCGAGTAACTATATTTTATAAATTATTATTTGTTTAAAATAAAATAACGTGTATAGAATAGTATTCATTTGTAATCATATATTGAGTGTACCCTATTTTATGCAGATCTCTGAGAATTGATTGTACTTTTTGGGACAATTGGGCATTAATGTGGAATGACTACGACAACAAACGTGACGAGCTTTGTCATATAGACATCCTCTTGATGCTGGGGAAAGTGAAATATTGGGACAGTAAGTTTTATAGATGACTTTTAAATTTTTAGTTACGTAATTAAGATTTTTAATTCATATTAATAGATTTTAAAAATGTCTATATTTGTTGTGCAACACAGATAAGCCATCAATACATAATGCTTTGTTTGGCACAAGAATATTCATAAACAGGGATGTGCCACAATTGTTGGATTTCCGGAAAAGGTATATACATTGATACCGGCACATGTGTGTTTTAGTTTTAAACTAAAAACATGTTAAATTTATTAGGAACCTATTTATACGTTTCACAGATACGAAGAGCAGGAGGGGTATGATGCAGGTGAATTCAGAATTGAGGATCATTCAGTTGGCAGCCGTGTTGTTACGCCTGCGGAGTTCATGCACGGCTGTGTGAAGCAAATAGTTTGAACAATTCGAAGCATTGAACCGGTAAAACAAAAGTTATTGTTATGGGTATAATATAAATATTATTTTATCACTAATTAAACCCACGTTAGTAATGTTTATATATGTTTTTGTATCTAAATACAGGAGTCACACTTTGTAGTTTATGCAGAAGTACATAGCATACAAGAGGAAAATGGGTGGGTTTATACGGGTTGCAAATCATGCAGTACAAGAGTGACACCAATTTTTCAAAACACAACTCGGGCACAAGGAATAAGAAACAGTTGTGGTATTGTAAAAACCATGGAGAAACATATGCCGTTGCTTCCAAGTATGTAAAACAACCTATATATATATATATATATAATAATTTGGATTTGTCCTTAAACATATAATACATAATGTGGATATTTGGATACTTCGCGTTCGGTGATAAATATTTTATATATGTAGGTTCAAAATCATTGTGCGCATATTTGACCATAGTGGTACTGCACAAGTCGTGATTTTTGACAAGAGTGTGCACAAAATGACAAATTTAACAGCGTGGGAGATAATGGATAGCGAAGGCATGAACACAGAAGAATACTTTCCGGATGCACTTAATAAAATTATTGGGAGGAAGTATCTTTTCAAAATTTTATTTTCTGAGTTCAATCACAACAACAATAGTTATATATATAGAGCGGAGAAAGTGACGGACGATGTTGATATAATCAACTATTTCAAGAATGGCTTTATAGAAGAAGAGGTCTGATTCATTTTTCCTTTAATGTACCTAACAATGGTTTGTGTTTATAAACAAGTATATGCTAATCCTTATGAATGAATCAAAATAGGATGACGACGAGGAAGACGAAGGTTTAGAGAACAATTCCGTGTGTTCAGATGATGGATCGGAAACACATTCTGATGATATTAGTGAGGTATTGTGCATTGTATTTTTTAATTTCTAAAAACACCGCTAAATTGTAACAAACAATACAAATTAATCTTTTACATCTTCTCGCAACATGTAGCAGGAACCAACAAACGAAGATGTTGTTGAAACGACAGACGCAACGGATGATATTCCAGCAGTGTGCGTTGGTGCCACGAACGCCACTTTAATTCAAATTGATAATGTAGGCATGCGTACAACAGACAACGTTAACAGTGTACCAGCGACACTCGATGACGAAACACCAGCTAATGATCTTAATAATCAAGAGGAGCAAGAAGACAATTAATTTACATAAGCGTTTTTTAATATTTTTGAACAATTTAATTACAAATTGCAAATTTGCATGTGTGTGGATATTCGTATTAAGCTTTATTCATATTAAGTTTCATTAATTTATCTACCAGTGCAAATGTTGATCATTACGTGAAAAAATGATATAGCAGTACCAAGTATATGAAGCGGTACTAATATAATATTGCATTGATAACCACATGTATAACACTATATTATCTCAAATACAATAGTACTAACGTAACCAGCAATATTAACATTGGTGATGTTTAAAAATAATATTAACCGGGATAGAAGATGTATAATCAAGAGGAGCAAGAAGACAATTAATTTACATAAGCGTTTTTTAATATTATTGAACAATTTAATTACAAATTGCAAACTTGCATGTGTGTGGATATTTGTATTAAGCTTTATTCATTACGTGAAAAAATGATATAGCAGTACCAAGTATATGAAGCGGTACTAATATAATATTGCATTGATAACCACATCTATAACACTATATTATCTCAAATACAACAGTACTAACGTAACCAGCAGTATTAACATTGGTGATGTTTAAAATTAATATTAACAGGGATAAGGATGTATACACGATACTTACCTATAAAATTAAAATAAAAAAATTACTATTTGGAAGGATGAATATGTACACATTTAATTTTTTAAATTAAAACAACAACCTTATCAATTCCTTGGGTCAAGTGAAGTCGATTCATTGCCTTATTTTCGTGTATATAACTTCCTACACATGATAATAAGAATTTTTAAAATGATATATACATATTATAATCATTTTTTCAAGAATATGATAAATTTATAGAAAATATGATTTGAAAGATAAGTTTAGAATGTATTTTGTATAAATATTCTGTGCATATATTTAAGATCATATACCTACTTTGACACTATATGGGGGTCAAATATATATTTAAGAGTACTTTGCACTGGTATAAACAATACTTACGTGCTATGTAGTACTGCTGAGTTATCTCCATTATGTATTTTAATTTTGTACTACTACGTCCCCGACTTGGTACTGATATTATAACCAGTTCATAAGAGTTATATAAAAACGCAATGTCACTTTAAATATACGTAGTCCATTATTTTTATACCCCATTAATTCTAACAACGTTTTTAAATGCTCATACACAAACGAACGTAATCTTTATATACAATAAAGCTATGATAATCAAATATTTTATATAATTTCCAAATCTATATTTAGAGCATGATATAAATCATGTAAACTATAGAAAACGTTTAAATTGTAAACGTAATCTTTATCTATAACAAATATATGAGAAACAAATTTTTGGTTTCCATTATATGGTCACCTTCAAATTCTATAAATAAAGCCATATATTAACACATATTGAATATATATCTTCAAAAATTATGAACATAAAATACAAACAATGTCACACCGAAGATCACACAAGGTATATAATCTTAAGTTGAATGTGTTTTGTTAATTATCAGATGAATTAGATACTAATTACTACAATTTTGTCAGGGTAATCCGAAAACAGATCACCACCATCCTCCATCATCAGCCGATGGCTCGCTCGATAAGAATATACCAAACATCATCATATCAGATGATGAGGATGTACAATAACTAAATTAACTGTTTATTTACATTATATATGAAACACATTATCTGATTATGTTTAGCATGAATGCAGGATGGACAATTTGATTTGTTCAAAAAAGATATATCCAGTGTTCATATATTGGACAATGAAGAGGTATCCTTCATAACATGTCTAAGTACTTTTTTTCTAAACTACCCACAGGCACTACCTTATAAGATTATCATGAATTGTTTTACATATACGAATACTTATTTACCAATAATCTTTAGCTAAAATAAATGCTTGAACAATGGTACATGTTTAAAACAACAGGGTTGGTTGATTCTATTGGTCGAGACGTTTCCATGTTTAGATAATCAATTGATTATATCTATAACTTAAAATTATGTAGCATATATCCATTAATATATCACAGGATCTAATTATCTTTATAATACTTGCAGGTTGGCCTATCAGATGACGAGGTATTATAACATAACTAAGGTTATTATTATTAATAATAGTTTTTGTTATGTTTAACGAATTAAATATAAATGTTAAATTTATAGATTTATGCTGTTGGTGTTAACGGATATCGAACTACTCCAATTTGTAATAAGCGAAAACCACATGATCCGTATGTATGCAAAATATTCAATGAAGATGCTGATTTACATGATACCAATAACGAGGTATTATATAAAAATTTTACTGCGTAGTAATTTGCATTGTAGTAAACATAAAATACTTAATGGTTTTTATTTTTGGATGCTCTGTTTAGGTTGTTTGTTTAACACATAACAATCGGAGATTGTCAAAGGCGAAACCCAGGACCCGTAAGAACGGATGCAAGTTTGATTATTACGAAAATAAAACTGATAACGAGGTATTTTCATAAAATTTTCATTACGTCGAGCTCATCTATTATAAAATCTAAATATCAATCTAATAGTTGCAGGCTGATCAAACAACACATAAACGGTTCAGACCAACTAAAGACAACAAGTTAGTTAGCAATGATATTTTTTATGTTGTTTCATCAGATGATGAAAAAATACAAAAAACACATGACAACAAAGAGGTATAAAAAATGGTTGTAATCCATATTATGTGATACTTATTAATCAGGGGAACTAACAACTTTTGCATTACTTGCAGCCTCTCCCACCTATACACAAACGCCGTAGGCTTGCTAAAAACGGCAAAATAGTCAACAACATAATTGTTGACCTGGATTCATCAGATGATGGAAAGCCACAAGCAATCAAAGTTGTAGATCTAACTTCGATTGATGATAAAAAAACGCGATCAAAGCGTGTGGAGACTATGACTGCTAATCATCCTGGGGGAAAAAACCCATTGGTAATAATCATTTATGTTTGTACATTATATTTCTATAAAACATATATGTTAAATGAAACATCCTTGCTAATCCCACATTATTAAGCTAACATATACAATAAGGTATACTAACTATATTTTTGGTATGTAGAAACCCATTTTCTCACGGAACTATATGCTATATGATGAAGATACGGATGATGAACATGATAACAACAACAACGTATCTGAAACAGGCATGTGTGTCAATATCAATGCTCTCAAAGAACCCTCTTACCCCACGCGAGATTGTAAACCTAAATATACTATCCCTGATGAATTTGTTGTTGATGACTCTTCCATAGGTTGTTTGTTAAAAAAAAATTATTATTATTTGTGTTTGTAAATTGTTAAACATGTTTTAAAATAATAGTTTGTTTATATAATTTTATAGTCGATAATTTCATAGGCGACTCAAGATATACATCTATTGATGACGATTATGATGAAGATTACCAATCTAACATGGTTGACAATGACGTGTGGGACGAGATGCCTGATATCGATGGAAAAGTACATGGTAGAATCATCCACATCAGCGATGTTGACGAAGAAACGTGTGAAATAAATTCAGCCGCGTATAGTGTCAGTTATGACTTTAACGACGATGATGTCAGCAACTTTATCAATGACAGATCTACTGATTATGAAACAACCAGTGATGATGACAGTGAAGATGAATTATGAACAAATGGAACACGATTTCCCATGTTATCATCTTAGATTATTTACAATAAATACTTAAGTTTCATGTTATCATTTTAGATTATTTACAATAAAGACTTATGTTCTAATTTTTTAATAAATTAACCTCATTACTTTTCACATGAGACTTTGCTACTTAAGCATTAGATGTTTATAATTTATATGCGTAATCCATCTCATAACAAAAATATGTTACTAACTTTGTTTGTGTGAAACATACCGCCAGAGTATGAAATAAAATCAAATATCAGCAAAACACTCCAACTAATCAACAAACAAAGACAAAGCAAACTAATAAAAAATCATATCCATTTAAACTCAGTGATGTAATAGAACATGGTACGGCCATTGTTACTGATGTAACCGAACATCATACTGCCAGTGTTCAAGGTGCTCTAATAAACGAGATTTCATCCCTAAAATTACACATAAAATAATTACTTAAGTTAATTATAACATACAATTAAACCCAAAAAATGAAACATGCGATTGCAAGATATTAGCTTAAATATACATATAAATATAGTACAATTAGTCAATCAAAATATTCAATATTTCATCCTTTCAATACCAAAATCAGGTAACAAAGGTTAGCAAAACATGAACAAAACTATTAGATCAAGAATATGTAGTTCTAATATCTTGCAAGATAGCAAGCCTATATGAATAGCCTATTAATGACTATCCTACACAACTTGCATGTTCTAATGACTATTGTGTGCGAATATGAAAGACAAAAATATTGACAATAAAAAACAATCTAACGGCAGTGCGCGTTCTATTGCTTTTGTATAAAAGTAGTTATACTTTATTATGTTAAATGTAACGAAATTAAGGCATCATTTAAAATTGATTACAACCATCCAGTATAAAATTACAAGTCATGCCCGCCCATTGGGCGGGCTTTGAAGTCTAGTATATATATATATATATATATATATATATATATATATATATATATATATATATATATATAATATATTAATATATATATATATATATATATATTATATATATATATATAATATATATAATATATTATATTATATTGTGTGTAAACGTGGGATGTTGAATAGAGTCGAGAAATGATGAGGTAATGACGGAGATAGGTGCTGACGGCGATGGGAGTTTGTTTCATCCATAGTTTTCTTGACTCGACAGTCGAAGTGCTACTTCTACGTTAATCCACTTAACTCACTTCTCTTCATCACCATGAGTTATGTGATAGTGGACACGGAAGATTTTCGTGTTGAACGTTAAAGTTCAAAAGAGGCAAAGGGGGAAGAAAAGGTTCGAGGACGAACAATTTCTTTTAGTTCTAGATAGTCAACAAATGACGTATCTAGGTTATGTGCGAATATATTTATATATGTATATAGTATATTTATATATATATTTATATTTGATATATGTATAAGAGATTATCTTCTAACTAACACGCAAGAACCAACTAAACTAGGCATTAAAACTTACGGGGGCATGCAATTTGCTAGTTCCTTAGTCCTAAGCATATAACATAGAGTAAGACATGAAAGAAAGGCGTACCTTTTAGTCTTCAATAAGTAGTCTTCAAGCACTTCAAAAAGTTTATGTTGACTCATAGAAGTCAATCAATGGAGAGATGCCAAAATTCCCGATGAGTGAACACTTTAGCCACTTGGTCCCCATTGTCCAATTTGTCCATAGTTGTTTGTACCGAACATGGTTTGCAATTGACTAGGATGCATGTATGGTGGAAGTATTCCCCAAGGATTGAAACTTGGTGGATTTGAATAATTCCACATTGGGTGAGTATTATTTTGACGGTTTGGTCTATTTTGGTTTCTTCTAGGTTGAGGTGTTTTAGGCCGAGGGTGAGGACTAGGTGGTCTTCTAGGAGGAGGTGTTTTTTACCTAAGCTTTGGTTTAGAGTATTCTACTTTGGTTTTTAAAGATGGTTTGTAGAAAGCTTTTATTTCCTCATTATTAGCTATGGGTATTTTTCTATCTTTTATAAGTATATATTTAGGCTTTGACTCTAATATTTTTTGATTACTAGTTTCACTTTCAAACTTTACATTTTTAGTTTCACTAGTTGTAGCCTTAGTTGAGTTAAATCCTAATCCGGTTTTATCTCCTGATATTCTTTGAATGCTTATTATATCCCTAAGAGAATTACTACTATTTTCAAATTTGTTAGTCTACAAATTTCTTCCTTAAGTATTTCGTTTTCATTTTTAGTTTCTTGACATGTTTTACATTCAAAGACTTCTTTGCCTTTTTCTAAGTTATGTAGTTTAATTTTTAATTCTAGTATTTCTTTTTCTAATTGGTTATTTATGTGTTTTAGTGATTTATTTTTAGTCATTACTTTTTGACCTAATATACATAACCTATTATATTCGTTATCTAGGTCTTTTTCATCTAATGATAAATTTTCATCACTAAAGTATTCGGTTTCGGAACGTACCTCACTTGATGTCTTAGCCATAAGACACTTCTCCTCTTTTGTGGTTTCTTTCTCGTCTTCTTCACTGTCACTCCATGCTCCTCCAATGAACGCCTTTTTCGTCTTTGTTTCTTTGGAGTGTTTTCCTTTCGTCATGTGGTTGTCTAACGAATCTTCCTCGTCTTTTGAAAAACTTCTTGAAGTCTCTTACGGCCATGGCATATTCTTCATCATCACTTTCGGAGGTTGAGCTATCCTCGTCACTTGATGCTTTCCTAGCTTTCAACGCGATTGACTTGCTTTGCTCTTTCTTTCCTTTGACCATCTCGGAGTCTTTCTTGATTATTGCTTCGTAGACTTTCAAGTTGCCAATCAACTCGTCAAGTTGAAGAGTTGACAAGTTCTTCGATTCTTCAATCGCCGTAACTTTAGCTCGCCATTTTGGATGAAGAGACCTAAGAAATTTCCTGACAAAATTCTTACTAGAAAAACTCTCATCAAGTGCCTTTAAACTTGTGATGATTGTGTTAAACCTAGCAAACGCATTATCAATTGATTCCTCTTCCGTAATCGTGAATTGTTCATATTGTTGAACAAGAAGATCTATTTTATTATCTTTGACTTGACTATTACCTTGGTGAGTTATTAGTAAAGAATTCCAAATTTCTTTTGTGGTTTCGCACATAAAGATTCTTTCGTATTCTTTACGTGGTAACGCATTATAAATAACCATTTTAGCCTCATTATTTTTAGAAAGTTTTCTTTTTAAATCATCACTTTGTTTTTCAAAAGGTACAACTTCATCCTTTTTAGTTTCAAGATTATGTTGAATAGGTAAAAAATCACCATTAGTAATAACATGCCAAAGATCTAGATCTTTTGATTTCACATAAGTTTCGAATCGATTTTTCCAATAAAGAAATCCATCACTTTCAAATAGTGGTGGTCTTTGCATAGATTTCCCTTCTAAATATTTTTCAGATTCCATAGATCGTTTCAAGTTTTAAAATACAGTTTATTTTAAAAATCTTGTTTAACCTGGCTTTGATACCAATTGTGGAAAACTAGAAGGGGGGTTGGATAGTTTTACGTCTTTTTAATTTATGAAAACTTTTGTTTACTTTTTAAAACTTCGATTCTATCTTATGTGAATTCAACTCTTGATCAATATGAACAAATATAAACAAATATAGATAAGCAATGCAAGTAAAGTAAATATAATGAAATGAACGAAAGAGATGGAAAGATCAAACCACAACACGGAGATTTATAGTGGTTCGGCTACAAGGACACCTTCCTTTCCCTACTCCACTCCTCGAGTCACCTACTCGAGAGTTTTCTTCACTATGTCAACAAACTCCTTTATGGCGGAGAAAACCTTACACAACTTTAGCTTACACCGGCTTAACGACACAAAGCTAGATGTCAAGTTCTAATCGTAGCTAGAACCAATCTCACGACTTGTATACAATTTCTACACAACTTAATCACGACTTCTTCACGACGGCTTCACGACGGCTTCACGACTTCTTCATGACTTCTTCACGACTTCTTCAAAACTTCTTCTTCACGACTACTTCACAACTACTTCTACACTACTTCTTTACAACACAACTAGTTACTTACACTTAGATCTACTTATCACAACTATTCAACACTTTACACAACTACAATGATGATGTGAGTTAAACTATAATACTTCTTCTCTAGTTGAAGGAGTATTCTTCTTTTGCACTTTGATGGTGGAAGCTTGGATCACTTAGAAACCAATGCTTAAGAGAATATGATCAAAGGGTTTTTGAAAGGATTTACAAGATTTATAACAGAATGTTTGGGTGTGCAAAAGGTGAGTAAAAATCCAGAGGAAGGCTGGTATTTATAGGCAGAAAAACTGGACAGCTGGGAGCTATTGGAGCGGGGGCGGTCCCCTTAATTTTAAGGGGGCCGCCTAGTATAATTAAGGGGGCCGCCCCTCCCTAGCTGTTGCCCAGATTTGTCTTTTTGTGGGGAAGGTTTTTCTGGAATATTTTTACTGATTTTGGTTGAAAATTTGAATTCATAAATTTATAATGAATTAAACTTTTTTATTTATTACCAAAAATGTTTTTCTAAAAGATATAAAATGTTTTTGACATTTTATAAAAAATCTAGTGTTTAAGAAAATGTTCCTTTGATCATATAATGCATTAAGCATTAGTTCATTCATAACTTAAGTGATTTGAGTTGTAGAAATAGATATTAACAACTAAATACTTGTTTACGTCATAATTTTCCGATTAATGATTTTACATTTTGTGATTATCAAAACGTAGAGATATCGAAAAATATTAATAACGTGTTTAGTCATTATTTATATTAACAAAGACTATACCTTGATAGCTATTCTGGATTAGAGATGACTAGAAGTGATTATTTTTTTTTTTAGACTTAGTATTTATTGAAATTCTCATTCGTAACCTTGTATTACAGATTTTCCCTTTGTAACCTTTGAAATTCTTTTGTATTAATTAAGTCATATGCTTGTGTTTGCTTTGATATGTCACCATAACGTAATACTTCTACCCTTATCGGGTTGGGGTGTTACAGGCAAAATGTGATGAGGCCATGTTAGATTTCGAAAAGAATCCTCGTTATGTAGTCCTTCGAGACAAAATTGATAGACTCGAAGAGCAATTAAAGGAAATCCAAGCGGAATGTGGGAGGTTAAGAATGGAGGAAACGAAGGTAGCTGACTATAAATCGCAGGTTACTACCCTTGAATTCAAATGTGCAGGTCTTGAAGCCGAGAGGGCTAAGCTTGGAGCTCAGGAGATCAAGCTTCGTGAGGAGATAGATGGATTAAACCTCCGTTGCAAGAGCTTGAAGAAGGATAGAGCTGATGTGGTCTCAAAGGTTGTTCCATATATAGCAATGGTATTGTATGATAGTGATGAGGTGGGAGAGATAGTGGGAAAGCTGGTGAATGCTGCCATCTTTTACAGAAAGTGTACGACATTGGAAGAGATGGCCAAGACCAAGAAGCCTGTGGTCTTGTCGGAAATGCCCTACTACCGTCCAACTTCGGAGCAAGAATACAATGATGCTGGAAACGCATACACTACAGCAGAGTACCCTTTTCTCACTGAATCAACCAAGAACCCATCAGCACCAATAGAAGATCTCCTCTCTAAAAAACCTCACAAGCTTCAGCCTCCTTCTCCAACCAAAAAGACTCCATCTGTGAAGCCTTCATCTCCACCACAGCAAGAGGATCCAATGTCCTCAAAGAATGCTTAAAGACTGCCATGTTGGCAGGTATTTGGCCCCAAGGGTGGTATGTACCCTTTAAACAATTTCACCTGATGCATAATAGGTTGGTGCCTATTTGTTGAACAATTTACTTCTTTGCTTGCTGGGCTTCGGCCTGTATCTCAAACAATGTTTGAATCTTTGTGTTGGCTTTGACCATATTTTGTCTATGAATGCCAGGTAAGGGACGATGTCCTGCTTTTAATATCATGCTTATCTTCCCTTACGTTATATATAAATGTACATATACAACCTAAGGTTATAACCTTATTGTGTGTATTTTGGACCAAGATTTTAGCAATCGTATAATTTGACTGCTGACAGAGGGTCGCGACCCACTCCGTCTTTGCCCTTAAGATACAAAGGGCTTAGAATACCCTAAGACTTGTAGGAAAGTTAATGTGAATTCTAATGGATGTTATGTGTATACAAGACATGTGTCCTGAATCATCCTTCGACATTGAAACTTCATGTCACAACCCGCATTTTCAGGATATTTTCCATATTTACTATTCATCTCGGGGAAATCACTATTCATCATTTACTATTCACCGATCACTATTCATCATTTACTATTCACCGATCACTATTCATCATTTTACTATTCATCGTTTTCGGAATCAATTTGAGATTCTGAGAAGCGTTCAGAAATTTTACTATTCACATGACACTATTCATTCCCGGAGAAAATTCTCTATTCATGGTTATCGTTCATCACTTCGTAAACTGGATTTACGGGTATTCAAATACGCGTAACCGGTGAGGTTTAGCGGCGTATTCATACATCATCACTAAGGACCCGTCATATAGACTAGAAGTAGTCTACATATCATCAGTAACATCTTCAGTATCCTAGGTCATGCACGGATATGCATTATTTCAATTTACGTATGCTTAATTTGTAATTAACGTTACCACTCAGTTTTTACTACTAATAATATACCCGATACTCCCGACAGTGATCCCAATATGTTTTCCTATTCAATATAATGATATAAAAATTATATTATTAATTTACCCGGTGTTTTAAAACCATTTGCTATATTTTCCGGAAAACGCCTATAACAGCGTCGGTTTGCGAATTTTCAACTCGATAATTATTTTAACACCCGATTCTCATCAGGAATACAATTTCATAATTTTTACAACTTCGTCATATTTTATTTCACCTCGTCACGATTTATTTCAAGATAACTCGGTACCCGATAACACCCAATGTATACACAAATTAACTAAACTCTTATACTAAGTGGACACTTGTCAAGATTACAACCAATCCTTCCTTATTTAACCATGTGTGCCGCCCCCCTCCTATATCCCATGTGCCAAATGCATTAATTGAATTTGTAAGATTTAATTAGAACTTCCACTAACTATAACACATACAACACAAAACATTTAGGTGAAATAAGATCAAAACCCTCTCCACCATCATCACCAAGAACCGGCCACTCCAAGAACATCAACCAAATCCATAAATTTTTTCAAGAACAATGTATAATCATACTCCCTTTACATTCCTAGTTAGGTATTTGTGATCATACTTCAAGATTTCTACTCATTTCTTATCAAATCTCATCCAATCATCAAGTAAGTTTCAAAGTTATGTTTTGATCATTTTTATCCTTTCATTTGATGTATATGTTCATGTATTTACAAGTTTTATTGATCATCCATGCAAGATACTAAAGTTATACATACCACTTTTGAACATAAACTTCCTAAATCACTAGATCCATAAGTTTTCCCTAATGATCTCATGAAATCCACCATGATTGGTGATGTTTAGGACCCCATGACACCCTAAGAAGGTGTATGGTAGGATTTGCGAACTTGTGGAGTTGATTTGAAGAGATTTGAGTAAGTTTAGAACTTTAAAAATGGATTTTAAACATTATAGATAAGGGTCTGTCCTTAATCGGCAGATCTGGAATTTTCAGTAACTGATGGGTCATTTTGGCCTTCATATTTAGAAAGTACTTTCAAAAACGAAACCGTGGCCGCAAGAATCACTAAAATCCGAATTATAACGAAGAAGTTATGAATTATTAAAGTTACGCGACGAAAACTATAATTTTCAGAAAATAGTGTGCTGTTGGCCGAACTTTAAAGGGGAAAATGAGTCGTTAGTCGTGATCTAGATGAACCGAGACATTGAAAATATGTTAGTTTATGTTTATACGAACCCGCGGATATAAAGAACGTTTAAAACAAGCTTGTAACGACCGAGATACGAATTGTTGAAGATCCGACGAACTATATTGTTTTTGACAGCTCACTTTTTAAAGGAGTTTTTAGTATGAAAACTAGTATTTTTACAAGTCACTAAGTTGATAGCCGATTATCTAATTGATCGAGACATAATTGGTCAAAAGTTGAATATAACGATATTTAGATATTGTTACAAGGTTTACAAAAACATCGAGTTTTGTCACTAACACTTATCGAGCTATATTTCACGACTAGTTTTACGAGGCCGTTTTGGCATATTTTCACAAGTTGTAAAAAGAGCTATTTTGCGACGAAAACATTATATTAACCAATATAACACCAAACAAGGATCGTGGAGTACCGTTTCAACATATTTACACGAAAAGTAGTATTTAACTTAACGAGACGTCAAAATGTATTTTTCGACGATAAACGTTATTTTCCAAAATCATCGAGTGGTATCGATAACATACGTATTTGCATGTGTAACATCATTTCATTGCTTACATTAGATTCCATCATTCATATTAGGTTGCGATTAGAGATCGTGCCTCATTTCGTGTATCTACTCTTGTCATCGTAGCTATCGCACCAGGTGAGTTTCATAGCCCCTCCTTTTATACGTTTTATAATCTCTTTGGGGGAGATACATGCTCAATTACAAAGTATTTTCATTACTTGCTTTCAAAATAGTTATGCGTTGCTTTATTACTAGTGTATCCTTCGATAGGAGCACTGTTTACTCATTTCAGACTTGATTCATTTTCATGGACATAAGTGCATAACTTTTATCAGTTTACAAATTGCCTAAGTTAAGAACCGGTAGCTAGCATATCAGGGTACGTAACTACCCACATTCAAGGTGCGTAACCACCTACAATCAGGGTATGGATTTACCTACCATTTCACGGGTGTGTTTGATCACCTGCAATACCTAGGTACAGGATACCTACCATTTCACGGGTGTGTTTGATCACCTGCAATACCTAGGTACAGGATACCTACAATTTCACGGGTGTGTTTGATCACCTGCAGTACATCGGTATGACGATGCCTACATTTCATAGGAGTGTGATCTCCTACAGCTAGAAAAACCTTTTCGGTGTCTTGAACTTAGGGCAAATCATAATACTTTGGTTTCTAACTTGTTGTACAGAAATTTAGTTCGATGAACTATTCATATACATTACTTATGGTCCAATTTCAATGCTTTTCATTAAACTCTATGAACTCACCAACCTCGTGTTGACGTTTTAGCATGTATTTTCAGGTTTTAGCAAAGGCACGCTACTGGAGGTTTTGGCAGGGCATGGCATGGTCATAGAAGACTCTGATAAAACAATTGGGACCGCTTAACTTATTTTATGGGCAACTTCCGCACCACTTTTCATAATGTAAATTTAACACTTTTGACTTATCAAATATATTCTAAATGATTGATGTGAAAACCGTTCTTTACACTTGTGTTATGATACCAATTGAGTTGCACCCCAGCGACATGTATGCTTCCGCTGGATCCGATTTTGGGGGTGTGACAGATTGGTATCAGAGCCTAGGCTATAGAGAATTGGGTAATTTTAAAACCTAAACTATAGCTACATTTACAAAAACATAACCCTATGACCGCCACGTGCCTGCCTGCCAAGCTGATGCCTCAATTGTGGTTTGTTGCTGACATATTTAATAAGATTTGTGTCTTATTATCAAATCATTTATACCCACTTATTATAGTTGATTACTATAGATGTCTTTCATATAGGCATGCACACATATCGTATACGTTTCAGCGTTACGCCTTTTCCTTGCATAGTTTCATCATTCGACCTCGAGTTTGGTCCTTTGCCTTAGCCTATCAGAACATCTCTTCAAATGTGAAGGACCTAGTATTACTATAACTGAGCTGAGTATTTTAAACTTCATTGAACCTCGGTGGAATATAGACTCGTCACCTATATTCAACCCGGGACAGTTGGACATAGGCTGACTACCTATGCCCCGCTCAGAGATGAATTTTGCAATACTGAGAGCATATATAATAAAATTATGTCCGGTTTGCATTCTTACTCGATTTCTAAAGGTTTCAAAACTTCTTGTGTGTATACACAATCGTTGCAAGAACATTCACACCTGCATCACCTTATGAACCGCCGTCTAGAAGCACGTCAGCTAACCATAACCCAACCTCAAGCCGTTGAGAGTCAGATCATTGGGAATGACAATCATTTCACCTTTACCATCACGAATCCTCGAGACTCAAGTTGAGGCACTCAAGGAAGAAAATGTATTTTTCGACGTTAAATGATATTTTCTAAACAACAAGTGGTATCGTTAGCATAAGTATGTGCATTAGTTGAGTTACATCATTGCTTATACGAGTCATATCATTCATAATAGGTCCTGTTTAGAGACCGAGTTCCATTTCATCACTGCTCATCATTATCATTGTGCTATCATACCAGGTGAGTTTTCATAGCCCCGTATACATTTTATTATTGTTTTCAAATCCCACGGGGGAGAATACATTGCAACTGTTTTCCATACGAGCCAAAGTATCAGACTTCCTGTACATAGATTAAGTTACCTTGTTGCCAATTGAAAGTCCCCTATATCATGAACCGTTAATTTACCTGTAAGCGAGAGTGAGTGGATAGATCTATCGAGGGTGACGCCTCCATCCGTGTTGGCTTTGACCAACAACCGATAGCGGATGCATTTCATGTCTTTTTATTAGAGTGCCTGGCAAAACACTCTGAGGGGCACCATAGATTTCAGTCATAGTTTCGGGGTCATGAGCTTAAGTCTATTGTACACCATTTTTATGTGACTTATGTCATACACTTTATACTTGTGGCTATCGTATACCTTCATTTTATTAAACCTATGATCTCTCACCAACTTTATGTTGACCGTTTTTAGCAATGTATTTTCAGGTATAAGCATTAGCACGCTACCGAAGGCTCTTGGCAGGGCATGGCATGGTCATAGAAGACTCTGACAAACATTTGGGACCGTTCTACCTATTTTAAAGGGCCTATTTCTTCACTACTTTTAACAATGTAAATTCAACATTTTTGTTAAACAATGTTGTTCTAAATAATTGAAATGAAAACCGTTCTCTACACTCGTGTTGTGATACCAATTGAGTTGCACCCCAGCGATGTGAAATTTTCCGCTGAACCCGATTTTGGGGGTGTGACATTGAAACTTGTAAATTACTTGGCTGGACAATTCTTTATTGTATAGAACGAAACAAGAGATTTGAGGGAAATGCGTTATATCATTAATTGGGTAGGAAGGATTACATCATTTTAAGAAATGAAAACTAGGACACCTACTGTAAAACCCAAAAAAATCTAAAACATGTTAAAAGACCAAAATGCCCTCGTAATTTAAAATTTTAATCAAAGCTTATATAACTTACGAATAAATCACAAAACCTATGAAAACGAAACAATTATGGCATGAAATAATTACGAGTCATCACAAGATAATTGTACAAGCTACCAATAATGTTTAAAACACATTACGAGTCCAAATGAACCGGAAATCTCATGTTATATATGTTATTTAAATTGTAAAATTAATAAAGAAAGAATACTACAAAATAAGAGGGGAAAATATGTCAAATTAAATTGTGATGGTGTGGGTTATTATTTTGGCCGACCCATAATCCCTTCCCCCTCCATAATGTCGGTTAAAACATCTCCTTAAACCAACCCATATATTTTTTTTTATTCATTCACAATACCGATCCTAAAATTTGCTCCAAGAAAACCCTAAAAAAACCTCCACTTCTGCCGCCATTCTTGCTGCTGGAAATCGACCAAGAAAAGCCACAAAAAGTATCCATCTTGATCTCATTCTAAGGTATATACATAATCCCATATCAATACATGTTTGTACGAATCAAAAACTAATCATAGAGGTGCGTTTTGCTCTTGTTTTGTGGGCTGTCGATCGACCCAAAGAAAGAGGAAGGAAGAAAAGATTTTTCGTGTGGTGTTCTTGATTCCGTGTGGTCGTGTTTTTCATCTTGTCATCAAGGGTATTGTATTACTCACCTTTTGTTCGAAAAGCTTGTGTTCTATACGAATCTTGGAATGAACATATGTCACATAAAATCACAAAACTAAAGAAACCCTAAAAATCTTGTACATGGATCGACTAGATTGTGTGTGGTGTATAATTCGATTTGAATGAGTAATAAACTGATAATAATTGATCTTAATGTGCTAAGAACTCACCCAAAGTCGTTTGGTTTGAAGAACTAATGAATGGATAAAGAAAACCCTAAGTATTTACATGTTATATTAAAAACTGCTACTGAGGTAAAACTTTACCCGACTTTAACCGGCTGTAACTAATTGATGGGATCGAGTTTTTGGGTGTTTTAAGAGTCTAAAACTAAGTTCATTGAAAGGGCTACCTGGGAAAATTTAGTTTGTAATTTTTGGAGGCCTTTAAGGCTACTTTTTGATTTTTGGGAAATCATGTGTCTGGTCGTATTTGTAAGTCTGGAAATTCAGTCCGGGTTTTTGAATTTTAGTTTCCAAACCATATTGAATTAGAAGGAGCCCTTTGAACTGGAAAATATTTGGGATGTATGCTAGTAGCTTGAATTTTTATAGAATTTTGTGAATTTTTCTGAAGGGGTAATGAAGTGGTAACTTAGTGGGTGTTCCATCAGACATGTTTCTGGGGCTGGTTGTAAACGTGGAATTTTAATTCGTACTTAAACTAATCAATAAAATCTGGAAAAATTATGATAGATACTAGGGACATTGAGGAAGCTTTGTGAATTTTTGTAGATTTTATTTTAGAGTTTTACTATGATTTTCAAATTACTTAATACGGGTCCAGAAATGCCTAAAAACCTGAAAAAAAGGGTATAGTGATATTTAAAAAAGGGTTAAGTGTTAATATTCAAACATTAAAGGGTCTTGGTTGTTATTTTGATAAAACTAAAGGACTTAACTAGTAAGAACCTGTAACTTTACAATGTTTACACCTTATACACTAACCTTATGAAAATTACACAATTGGTCCTTAAACTTATCCTAAATACTTGATGAACCCTCAAATGTATAAAACTACTATAATAACCTTATGAACCTTAAAGCTACTTAAAATGGAAGGTTAACTAAAAATAGCAATCTGAACTTAGAACCTCTTGTAATTTTGTCTTCTACTCCTCTAGGTCTGAAGAGGGAGTGACTTGTTTTCCTGTCAGTGTTCACTGTTTCTGTTTTGCTTGCAAATAAGGTACAGATATTCTGCCCTTCTTGTTAAGGTGCCTTCGTTTTCTCTTGATCTTGTATTTGTTTTGTGAACCTTGGATATGATTTCTTTGACTTGAACCTTCGTTTTGAACCCTTGTCTTAACCTTGTCTTGAACCTTGTTATGAACCTAGCCATTGAACTTTGACTTAAATATGGATAAGACTTACTTGAACTAAAGCTTGAATTGAACCCATTGACATGTAAACATGAACTTGAAACTTGAACTTGATTTGTATACTTGACCATGACCTTGACCCACAGTTTGAGACTACGAGCCATACTAGGCATGAGGGTTTCATGTCCTTGTCATTGATGCACCAATGACTTGACTTTTGGGTAGGGAAATGATTACCTATCCCGTCCCTGCCATGACTTGATATTTTACTTGTACACGTAGATGAAGACATTGTGGCAGCCTACAGGGACGCATGGATGCATCCTAGATTTGTACTTGACTTGACTTGTTTGATTATGTTACTTGTTATATTAGATGACTGATGGGTGTGTGCGATACACGTCATTCATCTCTTGGGAGCTTGCAACTCCACCCCTTGGAGGTATCCCCTCATATTATACTTGTCATACCGAGGTCACCCCTCCGTATACATGTATACTTGTTTACTTGACTTGATATGATATGTTCTGGGCTCGTAGAGGATTGCTGTATCTGTTTATCTTCTGTTTACCTTACCTTTTTCACTTGTACATTCTCCCTTATTTGTTTCCTATGTCTTTACTCTTAATAACCTTTACTACTTTTACATTTCGTAAACCTTTATTACTGCTTGTTACCGTTATATCTGTTCACTGAGCTCTCGTAGCTCAGCCGCATTTTTCTTTTCCTGCGGCAGGTATTTAGCTAGGAAGCTGGGTTTTGCTTTGGGACGAGTGCAACTTTGAGTGAAGCATGGACCTTAGTATCTTAGTTCTACCATTTAAATTTTAGACTTGTTATGCCTTGTTTGGCACTTGGATCATTTAGTACTTCATTTATTTCTTTATATTGTCTTGTTGAACTTGATATAAGTCGTGTTGACTTATTATCTTTTGGTTTAATGTTAAGACTTCCGCTGTTTTATTATTGCTTGTTCTGATGTGAAACCATATTATTGTGATATCTTGCCCTTGTCGGGTCGGGGTGTTACAATTTATGGTATCAGAGCCAGGTTTGGACCCTTAGGTTTCCCGAAAACCCTTAGGCTTAGGCCATTGACCTGTGAGGATTGGGTAGACATTAGGTTTCTTTTCGCGCACTCTCTTTTCCTGTCCTGCTCTGTCATTTTTTGCTTGCTCTTACTAATCGTTTTGACAATCATTCAGATGGTGAATACGCGCTTTACCCAGTACACTGATGGGAATGATGGCCCTGATTTTGAGGCCATGATAGCCGCTGCTATGGCTGCTGCTCTTCCTGAATTGGTGGCCCAAGTCCCCAATAACATCAGAAATAGTGCTAGTTCTTCTGGTGGTGGTGGTGGCGGTGCTCCACCCACTGCTCCACCCGCTGCTCCACCTGTCGGTATTCATGTATGGATTGAGAGGTTCAACAAGCTCAAGCCTCTCTCTTTCAAGTCCGCTGCCACTCCCCATGAGGCAGAGGACTGGATCACCCATGTCGAGAAGTTGTTTAGGGTTCTCGGATGTGCTGACGAGTTTAAAACTCGTTTGGCTACATTCAAGCTGGAAGGTGACGCTCTTAATTGGTGGACTGCTCTTGTTCAGGCAAAGGGAAATGATTATGCTGAGACCTGTTCTTGGGCGGATTTCATTGAAGTGTTCTATAGGCAGTATATTCCATTATCGGAGCAGCAGAGGTATGAGAGGGAGTATGGGACGATTCGTCAGGGGGATCGTGAGTCGTCGGGTGAGTTTATGCAGAGGTTCTTACGTTTGGCCAGTTTTGTGGGGCCAGAGGTTGCTGGGGATGCTCATCGTCAGGCACGTCATTTTAAGTGGGCATTAAAGACATGGGTATTAGACCGTATCGTAAACTTTGAACACGAGGATGTGGCTGCTGTTGCGGATGCTGCCCGCAACATTGAGTTATTACATGCGGACGGGGGTTCTAATAAACGGGATCGGGATGGAAACCGGGTGAACTCTAAGGAGCAAGGTCGCCTGGACCAAGGATATGAGCAACAAAGGCGGTCTACTAGTAGTTTTGAATCACGAGATCGGGTGGATCGTGGTCATGATCAGAGAGGTCGGGATTCGAAGTCAAATTCTAATCCGGGTGGTGATCGTCACGGGCGCAGCGACAGTCAGAAGAAGTGGAAGGATCAGTCTTCCAGGGATTACCAGCAGAATCGGGTTTCTGGATCGAGTACTCAGAAAGGATCAGCTGAGAACCTACCTACTCCGGTTAGTTGTACTTATTGTGGGAAGTATCATTCGGGAGTTTGTCGTAAGGCTTCGGGTGCTTGTTATGGATGTGGATCTACTGGACATATGGTGAAGGACTGCCCTAAGAATCCGTCGGCACTTGAAAAATATCTTGATCCTCCTCCTCCTGCTCCTAGTACCGGTCGTGTTTACATGCTTTCTCGTGACCAGGCAGACAAGGCGTCTGGTATGTGATTGTTTCGTTTCCGTTCTATCTCCTTTCCGTTTTCTTGCAAATTTCGAGGACGAAATTTTATTTTTGAGGGGAAGAAGTTGTAAAACCCAAAAAAATCTAAAACATGTTAAAAGACCAAAATGCCCTCGTAATTTAAAATTTTAATCAAAGCTTATATAACTTACGAATAAATCACAAAACCTATGAAAACGAAACAATTATGGCATGAAATAATTACGAGTCATCACAAGATAATTGTACAAGCTACCAATAATGTTTAAAACACATTACGAGTCCAAATGAACCGGAAATCTCATGTTATATATGTTATTTAAATTGTAAAATTAATAAAGAAAGAATACTACAAAATAAGAGGGGAAAATATGTCAAATTAAATTGTGATGGTGTGGGTTATTATTTTGGCCGACCCATAATCCCTTCCCCCTCCATAATGTCGGTTAAAACATCTCCTTAAACCAACCCATATATTTTTTTTTATTCATTCACAATACCGATCCTAAAATTTGCTCCAAGAAAACCCTAAAAAAACCTCCACTTCTGCCGCCATTCTTGCTGCTGGAAATCGACCAAGAAAAGCCACAAAAAGTATCCATCTTGATCTCATTCTAAGGTATATACATAATCCCATATCAATACATGTTTGTACGAATCAAAAACTAATCATAGAGGTGCGTTTTGCTCTTGTTTTGTGGGCTGTCGATCGACCCAAAGAAAGAGGAAGGAAGAAAAGATTTTTCGTGTGGTGTTCTTGATTCCGTGTGATCGTGTTCTTCATCTTGTCATCAAGGGTATTGTATTACTCACCTTTTGTTCGAAAAGCTTGTGTTCTATACGAATCTTGGAATGAACATATGTCACATAAAATCACAAAACTAAAGAAACCCTAAAAATCTTGTACATGGATCGACTAGATTGTGTGTGGTGTATAATTCGATTTGAATGAGTAATAAACTGATAATAATTGATCTTAATGTGCTAAGAACTCACCCAAAGTCGTTTGGTTTGAAGAACTAATGAATGGATAAAGAAAACCCTAAGTATTTACATGTTATATTAAAAACTGCTACTGAGGTAAAACTTTACCCGACTTTAACCGGCTGTAACTAATTGATGGGATCGAGTTTTTGGGTGTTTTAACAGTCTAAAACTAAGTTCATTGAAAGGGCTACCTGGGAAAATTTATTTTGTAATTTTTGGAGGCCTTTAAGGCTACTTTTTGATTTTTGGGAAATCATGTGTCTGGTCGTATTGTTAAGTCTGGAAATTCAGTCCGGGTTTTTGAATTTTAGTTTCCAAACCATATTGAATTAGAAGGAGCCCTTTGAACTGGAAAATATTTGGGATGTATGCTAGTAGCTTGAATTTTTATAGAATTTTGTGAATTTTTCTGAAGGGGTAATGAAGTGGTAACTTAGTGGGTGTTCCATCAGACATGTTTCTGGGGCTGGTTGTAAACGTGGAATTTTAATTCGTACTTAAACTAATCAATAAAATCTGGAAAAATTATGATAGATACTAGGGACATTGAGGAAGCTCTGTGAATTTTTGTAGATTTTATTTTAGAGTTTTACTATGATTTTCAAATTACTTAATACGGGTCCAGAAATGCCTAAAAACCTGAAAAAAAGGGTATAGTGATATTTAAAAAAGGGTTAAGTGTTAATATTCAAACATTAAAGGGTCTTGGTTGTTATTTTGATAAAACTAAAGGACTTAACTAGTAAGAACCTGTAACTTTACAATGTTTACACCTTATACACTAACCTTATGAAAATCACACAATTGGTCCTTAAACTTATCCTAAATACTTGATGAACCCTCAAATGTATAAAACTACTATAATAACCTTATGAACCTTAAAGCTACTTAAAATGGAAGGTTAACTAAAAATAGCAATCTGAACTTAGAACCTCTTGTAATTTTGTCTTCTACTCCTCTAGGTCTGAAGAGGGAGTGACTTGTTTTCCTGTCAGTGTTCACTGTTTCTGTTTTGCTTGCAAATAAGGTACAGATATTCTGCCCTTCTTGTTAAGGTGCCTTCGTTTTCTCTTGATCTTGTATTTGTTTTGTGAACCTTGGATATGATTTCTTTGACTTGAACCTTCGTTTTGAACCCTTGTCTTAACCTTGTCTTGAACCTTGTTATAAACCTAGCCATTGAACTTTGACTTAAATATGGATAAGACTTACTTGAACTAAAGCTTGAATTGAACCCATTGACATGTAAACATGAACTTGAAACTTGAACTTGATTTGTATACTTGACCATGACCTTGACCCACAGTTTGAGACTACGAGCCATACTAGGCATGAGGGTTTCATGTCCTTGTCATTGATGCACCAATGACTTGACTTTTGGGTAGGGAAAGTGATTACCTATCCCGTCCCTGCCATGACTTGATATTTTACTTGTACACGTAGATGAAGACATTGTGGCAGCCTACAGGGACGCATGGATGCATCCTAGATTTGTACTTGACTTGACTTGTTTGATTATGTTACTTGTTATATTAGATGACTGATGGGTGTGTGCGATACACGTCATTCATCTCTTGGGAGCTTGCAACTCCACCCCTTGGAGGTATCCCCTCATATTATACTTGTCATACCGAGGTCACCCCTCCGTATACATGTATACTTGTTTACTTGACTTGATATGATATGTTCTGGGCTCGTAGAGGATTGCTGTATCTGTTTATCTTCTGTTTACCTTACCTTTTTCACTTGTACATTCTCCCTTATTTGTTTCCTATGTCTTTACTCTTAATAACCTTTACTACTTTTACATTTCGTAAACCTTTATTACTGCTTGTTACCGTTATATCTGTTCACTGAGCTCTCGTAGCTCAGCCGCATTTTTCTTTTCCTGCGGCAGGTATTTAGCTAGGAAGCTGGGTTTTGCTTTGGGACGAGTGCAACTTTGAGTGAAGCATGGACCTTAGTATCTTAGTTCTACCATTTAAATTTTAGACTTGTTATGCCTTGTTTGGCACTTGGATCATTTAGTACTTCATTTATTTCTTTATATTGTCTTGTTGAACTTGATATAAGTCGTGTTGACTTATTATCTTTTGGTTTAATGTTAAGACTTCCGCTGTTTTATTATTGCTTGTTCTGATGTGAAACCATATTATTGTGATATCTTGCCCTTGTCGGGTCGGGGTGTTACACCTACAATTAATGCTTCTTTCCCCAAATGAGAAGAGTGCGATACATGAATGTAAAAACAAGCTAAGTGTTTTAAAATCAGTAAGTCTTATGTGTAAAACTTATGAAGGTTAGTACCATTCCAAGTCCTATCCATGACATCTCCGTTCAGCGTTTTGGGCTTGTACGCTCCGTTGTTGTAGGCTTCAGATATGACGTAGGGTCCTTCCCATGTGGGCCTTAGCTTTCCTTCGTACTCAGCTTTGCTTGCGCTGTTTAGCCGAAGGACATATTCAGTTGGCTTGGACGTGGAGGGCCGAACTCGGCTGTTGTATTACTTTTCAAACTTTTGTTTGTAGATAGTCTCTCTGATTGAAGCTATTTCCCTTCGTTCTTCAAGTAGATCAAGGTTTTCCCGAAGCCTATCTTCGTTTGTTTTTGCCTCAAAGTTTAAAATACGGTCTGTTTCAATGCTTGTCTCTGAGGGTATAACAGCCTCTGTTCCATAAGTGAGGCTAAAAGGAGTCTCCCCATGGCTTGAATTGGGGTGCGTCCTATGCGCCCACAGAACTTAGGGTAGTTATCTACCCAACCATGATGGCTTCGTCCTAACCTCTTCTCGATTCCATTAACAATATCCCTGTTTGTGACTTCTACTTGTCCGTTACCCTGAGGATGGTACACGGAAGTGAACGACCGTTTGATCTTTAAGCCTTCGCAGAAGGTTGGAAACACCCCTTCAGCGAATTGTTTCCCATTGTGGAAAATGATGATGTGAGGGACTCCAAATCGGCAGATTATGTGTTCCCACACAAACTTTTCCGTATGCCTTCCTGTTACTAATGCCAAAGGTTTGGCTTCGACCCATTTAGTGAAGTAATCTATGGCTACGACCAAGAACTTTACCCCTCCTTGAGCTACTAGTAGGGGTCCGACTATATTGATTCCCCACTGGAGGAAAGGCCAAGCAGATGTTACGGAGGTCATGTCTTGCTTAGGCAGTCTTGGGACTTTGGAGTGAATCTGACATGCTTCACAATTTTGTATTATTTCTGTCGCGTCTTTGTGCATTGACGACCAATAATATCCTAGCCTCGTTATTTTTGAAACAACAGAGTGAGGACCTGCATGTAAGCCGCAGGATCCTTCATGGGCCTCGTAAATGATGTTCGAAGATTGCTTTGGCCCCACACAACGAAGCCATGGAGATAAGAAGGACCTCCTATAGAGATTATCCCCAATGAGTCTGTATTGGGGAGCCTTGACCCTAACCTTTCGTGCTAGCTTTGGATTTTCTGACAGAATACCACTTATCAAGTATTCTCTTATTGGTGTCATCCAATTGGATCCTTCTTCAAGTATGATGTCAGACACTTCACTTCGTTTGATTGACCTTTTGGACAACACTTCAACCAAGACCTCCTTTGTTAGGTGAGCAAATGCCATCAAAGCCAGCTTGCTTATGGCATCTGTTTTCTTGTTTTGGTTCCGATGAACATGCTCTATATGGTAGGACTCGAATCCGTAGAGGAGTTCTTTAGCTTTTTCCAAATACTGCTTGATGGTGGGCTGCCTTGCCTCATAAGAGCCTTTGATTTGGTTTGCTACTAACTGTGAATCAACAAAAATGGAGAGATCACGAACCTCCATGTCCTTTGCAAGCCGAAGGCCAGCTAACAAAGCTTCATATTCAGCTTTGTTGTTTGGGGCTTCGAACTCAAAACGTAATGCATAAGTTTACTCCTTTCCCTCCGGACTAACCAGTATTAAACCTGCTCCCGAACCACCGGTGCTGAAGGCTCCGTAAGTATATAATTTCCACCCTTCCTTTGTCTTTGAGGGCTTCTTCTTTGGGGTTTTTTTATCTTGACTGGGTCCGGAGGGTGTTTCGGCAAGGAAATTTGCAAGTATCTGACCCTTGATAGAGTTTCGGCCTTTGTACTCTATGTCATGCTCTCCCAGTTCAATAGCCCATTTGGCTACTCTACCTGACTTCTCAGGCTTCGACAGTATCTGTTTGATTGGCTTGTCAGTTAATACCGTGATGGGATGAGCTTGAAAGTACCTTCAAAGGTGTCTTGCAACATAAACCAAGGCCAGAATTAGCTTTTCCAACTCCGGGTAGTTCAATTCAGCTCCTTGCAGGACTCTGCTAACTAAGTAAATTGGGACTTGCTTCTTGTCCTTTCCGCCAAGAGTACAACACTGATGCTTTCGAATGATGCCGCAATGTACATGAATAACACTTCGCCTTTGATTGGGGCTGTAAGTGTTGGTAATATTTCCATGAACTCTTTGAGCTTTTGGAAAGCGAATTCTGCTTCGCAACCCCATTGAAAAGTCTTCTTATCTGTACACCCTTGAGTGTCTTGAAAAATGGCAAAGATCGATCCGCACCTTTCGATAGGAACCTGCTAAGGGCTGCGAGCTTCCCATTTAGGCTTTGTACGTCTTTTAGTGACTTCGAAGCTTCTAGATCAGTGATGGCTTTGACCTTCGAAGGGTTATCTTTAATCCCTTGCTTTGTAATCAAATGCCCCAAAAATTGTCCTTCTTCCCTACCAAAAGAACATTCCTTCGGGTTAAGCTTCATGTTGATTGACCTTAATTGATCGAAGGTTTCTTGAATGTCGGAGAGTAACTCTTCCTCGGTCTTGCTCTTGATTACCATATCGTCAACATAGGCTTCCAAGTTTCTTCCTATCTACTTATTGAATGCTTTGTCTACCAATTGTTGATAGGTTGCCCTTGCGTTCTTCAAACCGAAAGGCATTTTCTTGTAACAATATCCCCCTTTCCTGTGTAGAAAGATGTCTTCTCTTCATCTTCTTCCGCCGTTTGTATCTGATGATACCTTTTGTAGGCATCCAAAAAGCATTTCAAATGAAACTCCGAGAGGGATTCGACCTTCCAATCAATTTCTTGCAAAGGGTAGCAGTCCTTCGGGTAAGCTTTGTTCATGTCGGTGAAGTCGACACACATACGCCACCCTCCGTCACTCTTTTTTACCATAACTGGATTTGCTACCCAGGTTTGGTATTTCACTTCTCTAAGTATTTATGCTTTTACAAGTTCGTCCACCTCTTTGCAAGCGGCGGCATTCCTTTCAGATGCTAGGCTTCATCGCTTTTGTTTAATTGGATCAATGTGTTTGAACTCATTAAGCTTATGCTCTGTGCCGAAGGGCTTGCCATCGATCATAAGTGTCCTAGGAACCCCTGTCATGTCTGAGTATGTCCATGCAAAGACATCCTTGTTGGCTTTGAGTAGCTTCTCTAGGTCTGCCTTGAAGTTAGCAGGGAGTTGCTTTCCGATTACCACCGTTTGTTCTGGATAGAGCTCATTTACCACAATGTGCTCTTCAGCATGTGCACAACTTAGAATGACTTTCGGAGTCTCCTTAGAACTTTCTTTGATCTTCTCACAAATGTCTCATGCCTTTCCCTGGTTGTAGCTGGAAAATACAGTTCTTATTCCATATGTTGTATGAAATTTTACCGCTGCGTGTATGGTGGACACTATGATACCCATCTTCCTATCAGCAAATTGTAGGGAGAGTTGGACCTTATGATTGCGAAGGTGAGGGTTTCCGTTCTTGTGAGCTTTCCTTCTCCGATCGTTATGTCTAACGGTACTTCTCCCAGAGGCCACGAATGCTCACCTGAAAACCCTACCAAGGGTATCTTTGAATCAACCCGTTGCGACCTGATCAAAGGCTTGAGCTTTAGGAAACAGTGCTCATATATGATCTCGAAGGAGCTTCTGCAGTCCATGTAGGCTCTGTTCACTTCCCGGTTGGAAATTAAGACTTTGATGACCATTGGGTCGTTCGAAGGATCTTGGCCTGTAATGGAGGTAAACGTTACTTCCCCTACCTCGTTTATCTCCTTCTCCGTCACCTTTCTTTTTAAGCTAGCTTCGCCCCAATGAACCATGAGTATTGGGGCTTCGGGTGGAGTAGTGTCTTTAGCCAATTAAGTGTCGGACATTTTCTCCTTGCCCTTCTTTATGCCCTTCACCAAATGTGCCAACTGCCCGGACTTTACGGCTTCTTCTATTTGCTTCTTTATTTCTCTGCAACGGTTTGTTTCATAGCCATAATCTTCGTGAAAGTGACAATACTTGGTTGTATCTCTGTTTCTACCCTTGCTTGTCATGCGAGGGGGTGGTTTGAAAGCCTTAGCAGCCCTCTCCATTGCGAGTATTTCCTTTGGAGATTTAGTCAGGCTTCCTAGCAAACCGTGGTTAGGACCTTTGGTTGTATGGAGAGAACATGTCCCTGTTTTTGTTCTTCTTCTTTGATCCTTCCCACGTAGAGTGCTTTGAGAACTTGCTGTGGTTCTCTCTTTCAACCGGAGCACCATTAGTAGATACTTCCTTTGCTTCAATCCAAGTATATGTCTTTTCCATTAACCCCTTGTAAGTTGTCGGAAGGTCAGTGGACAAGAATTCCACCAAGCTTCGATTTCGTAGGACATGTACGAAGCCAGAAATGCGCTGATCTTCATGTAGACCCAAGATCTGTAGAGTTTCATCGGTGTACCTTGTGACAAAAGCCCATGTGCTTTCGTTCTCCTTTTGTTTAATGTTTTGCACCATCAGATGGGTCCTTGTAAACTTCTTTTTCTGACTGAAGTGTGATCGGAATTTAGCCTTTAGATCATCAACGTTGACAATACTGCCAGGCTATTGTCCATTCCACCAAATACGAGCAGGATCTCGTAGGGTGTATGTAAACATGTGACAGGATACAGGCAAGACCCACTTTTGCATCCTAATGGCCCCTTCGAATAAATGTAGGAAATTATCCGGATCCCCCTTCCCATCATAAGTTCGAATGTGTGCATGCATTTTCAACCCATCAGACAATAGGTAGTCTTCTATCCACCTAACGAAGGGTGTAGCCGAACCCATAGGGTCCGAATATAGGCAATTATAAGGTGGTGCATACATAGGGACAATATTGCATGGATTATGGTTTGGGGGTACTCCCATAGGAGTTTGGCTAGGGTAGGATTGGTAGGATGTGTTCACGCCGAAAGGATAACCGTTCCCTATGGCGTATGGAGGGTACACCGTGGGATGTCCGAAGGGTATGTTCCCATAATGTTGAGGGAGGCTATGGTTTTTAGACTATCCAGTTACCGGGGGATACAAACCCTGAGGGTAAGACTGAGTTTGGAACGAATGGTACATACCATTGGGAGGAACATTTCATCCTATATTAATCGGAGGCGGATTGCCTTCTACGCCTGATGCGTGAGAAGACTGCAACAGGACCCCTGCTTCAGTCCTTCCAAGATGAGCTGCTAACAACGGAGGCATGTTCACCTCCGTTTCCTCCCTTCGTTGGCTTCTCCCATTCGAACCTTTTCTGACCGCCCCTTCTCTCCTGGTCGGAGCCCGATCAGGGACTCCTTCGAACCCAACAGACCTTCTGCTTAGCCTTCAACCAACTGGTAACCCTATCCTTAGGGCCGAGTGCGTTGTTCCCTGTGTCGGAGGCCTAGGCTCCATTTCCATTGCTTCATCACAATCGTCACTTGAGTATTCCAACTCCCTTCGCATTTCAGCATTCCGAACTTGTCTTTTGCGTGCCCTTAAGAGAGATTCCAATGCTTCGTAGTTAGCTTCGACAAAGGCTGGGCTAATGACAGGTTCCGGATTGGCTGATTTCGAAGCGTGATGGTTAGGTGTTACTTCTGGGCGAGATCGTGTTGCGAACGTGGAAGCGGTAATTGGGGGGAGGTTATTAGGATCGTTGACTGGTATTGGCGCCAAGGTCCAGAAACCCGATGGGGGAGTAATTTCTCTCCCTTGATCCATGCCGGATATATAGTGAATGTAGTTGGTTGGTTATAAGCTTGGAAATAACGAGACCAATTGTAGCGGTCCCACGGATGGCGCCACTGATTGTACAATAAATTGCACGACTAGGCCTTCGATGATGATCAAAGGATATAGGGGGTGTTGAGGTTGCGCCAAGCTTGTCTTTAACCTGAAATAAGAAATACTAAGACACTACGTTAAGTGATTGCGCAGGGATTGGACCCTGCGAACCACCTCCGGCGTGTGAATAACTATGTGATATGATAAGTTGGTAGTGAAATGAGAGAGTCAAGTTTTCATACCATAGTTCCCAGCCCGTCTAAGCTATTTATAGGGGAGGAAATAGGCCTTAGAGAGCTTTTGCACGAATATCGGAGATCATGGGGGCGTCCCACGATTTGTTGTAACCGCTAGGGCTTAACGACCCACTACCTCTTTCTTGGCGGGAAAGCTCAAGGATAAAGGGGACGTGGGTATGACCAAGTCAAGGTGTTCTCCTTTCTAGTATCCTCGAAGGAGGTACCCTGAAGGGCTTAGGGCTTCGATTGACGGCTTCCTAACTGGTAACCATGTCATAGATGAATGGTTTTACGCCAATGAAGATATTAGGAGGTTGACCTGGACCTTCGAGTAGAAGGCTTCGTACAGGCTCGAAGGGGTGTCCTTCGACCCGTTCGGAGGGTACATCATCAACGTACAACCCAACAAACCACTTAAATCATTTTCCAAAGTCGAGGCCAAATTCATTCCTCAACCTTGGAGGACAATTTACTACATTTTGGCTCGATCGGTTTCCAGAAGAGACAGCGGCCATGAGCATCCTCGTCTTTCTCACTTGCAAATCTTCTGGGGAATAGTAAATTAGAAACAAATTGATTACACTCAACTTATCTGGGAAGACATAGTCTTTCAGATCCAGAGTCATCACCTCACTCCATTCACTAAGATTCCTTTTGTCAGATTTACCAAGTTACTCATCCACCATCTCCTTGATGACAATGAAGACATCCCTCGTCATCTTGAAGATCAAGAGAAGTATCTATTCGCAATGGACAAAACGGTCAACAAAATCTACATCCCGAAAGGAAGCACTCGCAAAGAAGGGAAGAGACTTCCTGACTCTCTTTTTACCGACAAAATCCAGAAAACACTTGCATATAAGAAATATGATGAAGCATTCATGGTTGAAAGGGTACGCTTCCTTCACTATGAAGTTGAACCCTCTGAAGTCAAAACCCAAAGCAAACGCGGTAGCAAAACAGGAAGCACGGCAAGCACAACAAAGCAAAAGAATCATGCACCGCCAAAACTAAAGAAAAGATATGTGCCTGCAAAAGTTGCTAAGCCTGAGCCAGAAGAAGAACAGATTGTAGAAGAATAGGAATCTGGTTCTGAGACTGAAACCGATGATGAACCAGTGATCTTCAAAGATGACATTGCTACCAAAATTGCTCAGGAAGCCAGTCTTGAGTCATTTGCATCTGATGAAGAGAGGAGAAGGAAGAAAAAGCATAATGACAAGAAGAAAATGGATGAATACATTGAAAAATATTTTGGTTATGATCAGACCCAAGGAGGTGATATGGAAACCGAGGTGGTAGACACGAAGAAATTAAAGAAGAATTCAAAGGAGAGTACCTTACCTGCTGTTCAAACCCTCATCATTTCAATTAATCAACCTGGTGGGTCAGGAAATGCTGGTGATGTCTCCCAACCTCTTCCGGTTAATCGACCTGGGGAGGGTGAAGGTTCTTCAAAGATTGTCTCCTCTGATCCGGTTAATCAACCCGGTAAGGAAGGAGACACAGAGATGGCCACCGAAGATGACCAGCAAGAATTTCATCACACTGATGACTTTGTTATGGATGATGAAGAAAATGATGACAATATGGAGTTAGTGACATGTTAGGTCACAAAATTATCACACAAGTCGTAGATTCTAGAGAGAGAAAGTAAGAGAGAGAGAGAGATGGATGAAACTTATATAAGAATAATAAACTTTGATTAATCAAGAACCAACACACTTCTCCAAGTGAGAAAGGGTATTTATAGTTTTACATAATAAGTTGACGTTGCCCTAATGCTAGTAATTAAAAATAAGGCCATGGCCCATGGGCCTTCTACACAGGCCGAACCTTAAAACAAACATAAAGGCCTTAATAGAAAAGCAACCTATTAAATAAACTATGACCAAGTCTTGATATTAATGAAATGTGTTCCCAACAATCTCCCCCTAAGGATTGGTCATCAAGGTTGCTTGACGTCTTCTTTGCTTCTTAGGCTTTGACGCCTATCGTATCTTTGTTCTTTGTTCTTGTTATGTGTTATATGGTAATGTCGTGATCTGCCTTTCACCAACGTCTTTAATCCTGGTGTCTTTACGTCTTTTCCACCGTGCTCATACTTATTTTGACTTCGATCTTTATTCTCTAAGTAATTCTCATTCTTTAGCTTTGATCTCTGACTTTTGAACGTTTGCTTCGCTTTGATCTTTGTGAGAACTTTCTTTGTGATGTTAGTATGAGCATGATAGAAATGGTGGTGATGGAACTCCTGGTCTCCATAAATACCTGCAAGTAAACAGTTAGTAATAAATCATCCGGCACTTACAGGTTCGAACTTTGAGATCGTTAACATCATAGTGTGAAAACTTTCTCTAATCCTTTCCAAGGCCATTCCTGAATTGGATGCCCCCAAGAGGGCTTATACAGATACACCGAAGTGTATCAACGATTCAGGGTGAGTCGCTGAAGTATACCAAGGTATCACTCCACGATTGTAGACCGTTTGGAACCACTGCGAACACTAAGCGTAACCCACTAGGGATTACCGAAGTGACCTGTTGTCAGGGCTGTTTGATGTTGACCCTGGCAGGAATTTCCACTCAATCACTGAGAATCAAAATTGTGAGTTCCCTCATGAATGTTCTTGGCAGATTGCTAAGATTTGTGTAGGACTCTTGTTATTTACAACTGGTGTCCTTAATGTTGAACAACCAGTGCAAAAATATTAAGTGTTCCTAAGAGATCTTTGGATTTATCTCGCGACTCTAGACTCGATTTAGTACATTTTGGTTTTACTCGTCGGAGGCATGGAGCAGAGTGCCTCCTTTTCAATATCAACTCATCTTGGAGTGAGAGGTCGATAGATTATGAAGGGTTCTTCGTGAGAAATGAAACAAGTATCTTTTAGGAGACACTTGAGTGGCTAGAAGGTTTAGTGCAGTGCGTCACTGGGTCCATGACGTCTTAGTCTTCAATACCGGTGTCACCGTAGTAACATCCAATGGCATATGAATTGAACCTGGTTTCTGCCCTAAGGTTGAACATTTGGAGGGCTATTTCTTTTCACCCTTTCATTTACTTTTCTTTTTAATTCTTCAACCCCTTCTTTCTCCTTTCATTTCTTTACTCCTTTTTCAATCATACCTAAGGACTTCTAGTAATAAACTATTGGTATTGTCCATGGGTAGATCCCTCTGGTTCTGGCGGATCATAGGACGTTTTTCCTAACCATGGTCACCTTATAACTCCATGACTATCCTATGTTGCCATAAACCATTTAGGTGAAAATCACTCAAAGTGTTTATGATTAGAAAACATATTTTGTTAACACTTTGAGAGTTTTTCTTTTTCAGAAATACTCCCCCTTCACATGTGCTCATAAGTTTTTAAGATAAATTTGCACATGTCGGGTGGAGTTAGCACTTTTGAATTGATTGATTTTCAGTGAATATGATCGATACGAGACACGCTTACATCACTAGTTAGACTAGCTTGAAGTTATTACCCGTCCTGGTCATATTCAAAGAAAATCTCTCGAAATGGTACACTCTACTCAGACAAGTCCTATTCAAGACACGCTTACATCACTGGATGAACTAGCTTGAAATTATTACCCGTCCAGGACAAGTCCTTTCATTTAATGACATTTAATTTTCGTTAATTCGTGGGTAAAATTTGAGTCGAGCTCATGTGAGATTTCATACTTTTTGTTACCATATTTTAATCACATAATTATTCTCCCCCTCAAAAAATAGCATATTGATGTTGTTTTTGGAAAACTTTTGATTAAAATATGCTTTTTGAGGTTTACGGGAAGAAATCAACAACAAGTTTTTAGTGTTGAGCAAAGATTTGTTTCAAGTACTCCCCCCCAACAAGTGAAATCACTTTTTAAGGTTTTAAACACGAGAGGGAATAATTGTTCTTTCGAGCAGAATTTTGAAAAATTTATCAAAATTTTGAATAATTCTACTCAAAAGTAAGAAGCTTTCGCTCCTTATATTAGGATTGAGGCACTGAAGCATACCTCAGGGTCCTTCCTTTACAAGTACGGGTTGTGCACTGTTATATGTACACAAACCATAGTCATGCATAAATAATATTGAATGATGACAAACAAATGAAAGTTATACCAGTGATTTACTCCGGACGACGGAATGTAAGAATGTTAGGGTCCTTAGCTCTTCCCCCTACGTAGCTTTCCAATATTCTCATTTTAACCCGATGCTTGAGCCTGTAGTCAATCCGTGCTAAGAACTTGATCGCCTGCTTGACATCATTTCATCTCCATGTCATGTGACGTAACCACCCTTGCTTCCGCCCTTCTGTGTGGTTTTCTAGAATGTGATCAAGCTCAGACCTGACTTGTATCAAAGTTTCATCACTGAACTTGTGAATGTCTTCGTAGCCCATAAACTTTGGTCTTCCAGATCTGACGTACAATAATCCAAATGGTCTTTTGATGAAAGAATATGGCTTCATTTCTGTGATACCCGAAAGTCTAAGATCAGGTTTGATGAGATTCAGTTTCTTCTGGTAACTTTCAACATCGAGGTGAACATCTTCGACTCCTATCTTTATTACTATTCTTTGGATGTAAAGAAGTAGAGAGTTGATGATGTCGTATTGAAGGCTGCCAGGGAGATGCTCGAGTTTTCCTTGTATCTTAAGCAAGTACATATCTTCAATATCGTTGAGATTCAAATGAGGATAGTCTGCTTCGTTGAACGAGTACTCCTTGTCATCTTGTCTTCGAACCGTGATCTTAGTCAGAAAGTTGCACCCATATTTTGATTCTGTTTTAGCACTTGATGAGGCGAAAAGTGTACCGCTTTTAAGGGGTCATTTAAGCCTTAAATCGTATTTATTTGATCAAATATTGCCCTAAATCGTTCCTTTTGTCATTTTAGGTAATTTTGAGGAGAAATCTGGAAAAGGAGGCATTTTGGACGTTTTTGGAGCATAAAAGTGAAGAAAACGACAAAGTCTCAAAAATCGGCTAAAAGTTACCTTTGACGGCGTCACAATTTACTCTAGACGGCGTCATGCCTTGGCAAGAAAAAGTGGACGTGAAATTTACTCATGATAAGCCAGTGAAAATAGCATGTAAATTCTGACGGCGTCACGCTTTAACTTGATCAAGGGCGTCACGGCTTAAATCAAAAGGGGACGGCGTCACGTTCAAGGTTCGACGGCGTCAAGCCTTGATAAGCCAGAATGGATTTTTGAAGAGCTAAAGAGGGACGGCGTCAAGAAGGTCATCCGGGAACCCTAGAAGCGGCGAGGTGACGGCGTCACAATCCATAAGGTGACGCCGTCAGATGCAAAAGTCTATATATAGTTTTCTAATTTTTTGTCATTAGGGAGAGCTTAGTGTGTGGAATTTTGGGAGAAAACCCTAGGACGAATTTAGCTTCTTTTTCAAGGCTTTTTGCCTTGAGATCTTCCATGTTACATTGAAGATAAGTTATCAATTAATCATTCAATATGTCTATGTGTTGTTTGATTTTATCTTATTCTTGTCTTTTGATTAACATGTTAGGCTAAATTTATCTTGTGTTTGCTTAGATCTAATGAAACCTAGCTATTGATTATTGGTTGTTAGTGTGTTAGTAGTTGTATTGGATGATTGTTTATCTATGTTAGGCTTAAGAAAACTGGCTAACTTCCTATTCGGTAACTTGCTTGAACGTCTTAAGAAACATGAACCAAACGCGTACTAAAGGTTTTTATGGTTGTATTTAATGCACAAGCGAATTCTAGTGATCCCATGTTAGGAGCTTCCTAGCCGGCTCGACATAGGAGTGAAGTAGGAGCTTGTAGAGTTGGGGAAGTAAGTACGCCACCCCACGAATGGTATTAAGGAATACACCCGTCATCCACGCGACTAATACACACTAATTAACCGGTAAAAGATAGTTAGGGAGTAAGGAAATCTAAGTAAACACATTTCTCTACACATAAGTTTCTCACCACATTTTCATTTTTGTTATTTTATTTTATTGGCATTCGTAGTAATTTGGGTTAGTTGACTAGCAACTAATTCCGCCCACTCCTTCAAAACCGAGATTTTACTTGCTTTCATAAAAATATAAAAACATAAAAAAAGAATCTTCCTCAACCCTTAGACCTATTAGAGTAGCTTTTCATACCTAACGAACACTATTCCCTGTGGAGAACGATCAATCCCCCGTACTTACCACTACACTATACTACATCAGTCAGGTACACTGCCTGGTGGGGTTGTAAGCCTCTTGAGATCCCTCGAGAGGTAAAACCTGTTGTAAGGTTACAAAACCACGCATCAAGTTTTTGGCGCCGCTGCCGGGGAATAGTTATTGTTTAGGTTGAATTTTTATTTCTATTAGGTCTACTCACTAGATTCCTTTCTAGTGAGATTTTTGTTTTATTTTTCTAGGTTTTCTTTAGTCTATCTATTTTCTTCGTGTCTTTGTTCGTAACCATACCATCCGACATCATGGAAGATGGTAATATCCTTAACCACAACAACCCACCACCACAACAACCACAACCACCTCCTAGAGCCCGTACTTTAGGAGAGTATTCCCGTCCTAGCCACCATGGCTATCGAAACACCATTGAGCTCACTCAAGGAGCCAATATCACACCCTTGCGATCCGACACCATCCGGTTGGTGCAAAGCGGATGCGCATTCCATGGACTTCGTTCTGAAGATCCTAATCAACATCTCAAGGACTTTCTCAAAATCGTTGATTCTATAGACCTTGATGTTGCCACTCGAGAGACGACCCGATTGCGTCTCTTCCAATTCTCTTTGCGGGACCAAGCTAGTCAGTGGCTAGAACGTCAACCCGCAGGATCCATTACCTCTTGGGATGATCTCACCACTAGTTTCCTTGCTCAGTTTTTCCCACCGGGAAGAACTACCAAGCTAAGGAATGATATCTTGATGTTCCAACAACGTCAAGGCGAAACTCTCTACGAGGCATGGAAGAATAAGCCAAATTTTAGTTGGAACCAAACTCGTAGCGTATCATTCAATGACTCTACCCCGCTCACCTGGTCTGAACATTATCCTCAGCGACACACGCATAAACAACAAAATCGCGAGGAATCACTGCAAAAATTCATTCTCTCTCAAGAAACACAGCTCTCCAAACTTGAGAATCAATTCAGACAACAGCAAGTTGATATGAACAACAAGGTCGATAACCTGTTAAAGGTTATCAATGATCGCCTTGCTGGCAGGTCAACTTGTGAATTGGCACGAGTTAATGAGATCAAATCTGTTACGGTGACCCACCAAACACCCCCTCCTGTAAAAATCAAGCACCCTAGTAAACTCTTCAAATACATATCACAAAACAAAAAAAAACAGGAGATACTCATACCCCTTCGAAACCTCTCCACTTCGCAAACACCATTACAACAATACCTGTTCCTAAACCAAATTTGGACCAACAAACAGCCAAGAATGTGGACAATGAAATGGAGGGTGAAGTTCCCGAAAAGAAACCCGAGGCGCCCGACGACTATCTAGAATCACCAAAGAACTCGAGTACAATAGAGGTGAGTGATGAGGAGGGCTCGGAAGAGAAATACGAAATGCCTCATGGGCTCCCAGGACTGCTAGACCGCCCCCTGGTAGAGGAACTTGAGAGGGGCACAGCAAGGTCGCCTATGGGATTCGGAGAGAGAATAGAGGATGGCGCCCCTAGGGTCTTTAAGATATCTTGCACCACTAGGAAAAAGTTTATAAAAGATGCCTACATAAACCCCAACTCTTCTATGAGCGCAATATCCCTCTCTCTATACAACGAAGCCTTCACTGAACAAGTCAAATATGAAGGGTCTAATATCATCGGGGTAATAAGGAGGGTACCAATTGTGATAGAAAAGTTCCTCTTTCATATCGAGTTAACTGTAATTAATAACATGAACTCTATCATCAGCCCATCCTTAACTGGCCTTGTTCTAGGCAAACCATTCATAAAAGCAACGGGAGTGATACTCGATGAGGATGATAGGAGTGCATTATTTACCGATGGTGTCAGGAAAGTGATTTTTCGGGATGGCTGTGAAGAAGTGTATGAGTATCAACCATCAGCAAGTGGCAACACATGGGGGTTACACGGTAGAAGGCCTGGCCGAATTAAGCGACATGATCCAAATAATCTCAAAATACCTTGCATGATTGGTCACAAGCATTTTTATAATGTTTACATTGACACATGTTTACCCAAAAATGTGATGTCCTTGTTTCATTATAACAACATTTGCAGATGGGGGATGATTCATAAAGGGAAGGACGACATCGGCATAGATGATGATATACAGGTGTTTGTAGGAAATATGACATTCACTATGAGCTTCGCAATCGTCGATAATATCGAAGAGTACATCGATCCCAGGTTATCACAAGTTGTTTTTGGGGCACCTTTTTGCCAGGCCACAAGCTTGGTTGTGGACGAGCTCAATGGGATCATGACTTTCACCGATGGGATTAGGGAAATCTCATACCAAACGCCTTACAAGATGAGAGAATTCAAGGAGAATGATTATAAAGGGCTCGATGGGTTAAGTTCCCAACTCATGTTATGTGATGATGATGTGAGAAGGGGATGTAAGGACACTTTTGACCTGTCAAGCGGATTCTTTAAGCACGATAAGGAACTTAGTTCTAAATACCGAAACAATCCTTTTGATCACGTGGACCCGAAATACCTTTACTATGAAAGTGATTCTGATAGAGGATCGAAGGAGAATGGCCTAGGAACCGTGACCGATGATGGAGTCACGTAATGTACGTGACTTTGAGTCTAGCTACAAGACTCGTTAATAAAGAAAAGCGCTTCTTGGGAGGCAACCCAAGCTTTATTTGTTTTATTTGCTTTGTGTGCTTATTTATTTGTTTGTTTGTTTTTATTTGTTTCCGTATGTGTGTTTAATTTTTATTAGTATTGATTCATGTTCAAAAGTAAATTGTGAAAATGCTTTATGTTGTTTTTAACTTCGTCTTAACTACATATAAAGGTATTTTGCAAAAGATAAGTGTAAGGGAAATCTAAATCGGTTTATTAGAACACAAATTAACATGAATCATAATAATACTAAATTAACATACATATTAGTGTTTGTTTGAGTCAAATGCTTGTATCGAGTCATAATGATGTTTTGCAGGATTTCCAGGAAGTAAGGTAAAGGTTTTTCCAGAAATTTTCCGGAAACTTAAAATGAAAATTTTTGTCAGGTCATTTCTGACGGCGTCAAGGTTTATAACCTGACGGCGTCAGATTTAATTTTCAGAAATTTTTGAAAGTTTTGTTTTCATAAAAATTTTTTATTAAAATCTCCAACTTATAATCTCCAGGAATCTGCAAAGTTATCATTCCACAAGCATTATATCCTTATATATAGATTTTATCCCGCCGATGTTATGCAGGTTTTCGTGTTTGTTTTCTCAGGTTTAACAGGTTATTTTGGACAAGGAAATGTTTTGAATCAAGCTTGTGGCGATGCATTAGTCATGGAGCTTCTACATTACTTTGGAGGAAGATCTAACCGTGTAATTTCATTATCCACCGAGCGAATCAGGGGAGTATTTGATTTCATTCTTTTACCTTATTTACTTTTACATCTTGTTATTTGAACATTGGGGACAATGTTCATCTTAAGTGTATGGGGGGTAAAAGTTCGATTCTAGAGAATGCCATTGCGCTTGATTTTTGTTTGTTTAATAGTAGATGTGTAATAAAACTGAGATAAATACCTGTTAGGGTAATTTTAGTGCCAAATTTAAAATTTTTTACAACATATAGGAGTGAAACTTTGGTCTTAATGAGCGTCTCATGGATAGGAGTTATATGACTAGCACAAAACCGTACCACTAAAAAATTTTCCACCCCCAAATATGTGAGGTTCGCCCCTAGAATTGGTAGGAAAAGCATTTATGCTATGATGTGTGTACCGGTAGCACTTAGATTCTAGAACTTGCGTTAGGACCATTCCGAGGCCACAAGTGAGACTACATTCGTGTAGTTAGATTTACTACATGATAAGAGGCATTAGGATTAACCCATTGTTTTACACCTGTGTTTTTGTTATAATTACATTGGCTACATTGGTCAAGTAATTCTCCCACACCCTTTGCGTTGTACTCATTTTTAGTACACGATACCCCTAGTACACCCCTCAAAGCCTATCTTTTCGTTTCGACCTTTAAGCATTTTACTTAAAGGAAGAATTTGTTACACCCCACTAAAATGTACACCCAAATCGCCTTAGCCTACCTTGTATGCACTCATTTTTAGTGCATTATTGTTACAACATTTGTTTAAACCCAAGTTAATTATCTAGTTGATTACATGGTTGCTAAGTCGAGTCATATCCTTGTACATATTGTTTTGGGACGATTGGGACTCATGGGTAAAGTACTAGTATAATGGAGTAATGGGGAAGAACAACATTATTACCCCCATATGTGCTAAATGTTTTAAAAGTACTCCAAGTTTTTCAATTATCTTAATTCGAGTCGTTAGATTAGTATTTGTAAAGTTATGTAAAAGTTCAAGTGTAAGGGGAATGCAATGCCCCTATGATGTATTATTTTGGATGGTAGGGCAAGAGTGTATGCAAAAAAAAAAAAAAAAAAAAAAAAAAAAAAAAATCAAGAAAAATACAAAAAAATGAGAAAATGAAAAAAAAATAGAAAAAAAATATACGGACTACCATCCCGTTTCATTTTACGTTTGTTTTATGTTTGTTTTTGTTTTTGTTATTTCGTTTCTAGCTTAAGATCGAGTCTAGTCTTGGCTTAGCAACATTGTATAGTACATGTAATTGATCAAGATCTTTAACTAGCCACCAGTAAAACATCCTTTATCCAACAAAACCGTGTTTTCCTTTTCCCTACACCTAACGTTATAACCCATTTAAAAGCCCTCTTTGATAGTTTATCTTAGGTGCTTACGCCTAGTGGAGGAGGTTTTCGATCCTTTCCCAAGCCTATGGTAATCTATTTGCTATGACAGGTAGTGAGAGATATTATCCGTTTTCATTTATGAGATTTATTTTGATGACACTTGAGAGATGTGAGTATCTAAACACTACTTGTGAGGTGCTAGTTTGTAATCTCCGTGCTTATTATGATTGAAGTGGAACGATTATTTGTTGTAATTACTTTTATGTTTGCATTAAATGACCCCTAACTTGTATTTTGGTTAGAATAAAAGCGCATTTGCTTGAGGACAAGCAAATCTCAAGTGTAAGGGTATTTGATGAGGCGAAAAGTGTACCGCTTTTAAGGGGTCATTTAAGCCTTAAATCGTATTTATTTGATCAAATATTGCCCTAAATCATTCCTTTTGTCATTTTAGGTACTTTTGAGGAGAAATCTGGAAAAGGAGGCATTTTGGACGTTTTTGGAGCATAAAGTGAAGAAAACGACAAAGTCTCAAAAATCGGCTAAAAGTTACCTTTGACGGCGTCACAATTTACTCTAGACGGCGTCATGCCTTGGCAAGAAAAAGTGGACGTGAAATTTACTCATGATAAGCCAGTGAAAATAGCATGTAAATTCTGACGGCGTCACGCTTTAACTTGATCAAGGGCGTCACGGCTTAAATCAAAAGGGGACGGCGTCACGTTCAAGGTTCGACGGCGTCAAGCCTTGATAAGCCAGAATGGATTTTTGAAGAGCTAAAGAGGGACGGCGTCAAGAAGGTCATCCGGGAACCCTAGAAGTGGCGAGGTGACGGCGTCACAATCCATAAGGTGACGCCGTCAGATGCAAAAGTCTATATATAGTTTTCTAATTTTTTGTCATTAGGGAGAGCTTAGTGTGTGGAATTTTGGGAGAAAACCCTAGGACGAATTTAGCTTCTTTTTCAAGGCTTTTTGCCTTGAGATCTTCCATGTTACATTGAAGATAAGTTATCAATTAATCATTCAATATGTCTATGTGTTGTTTGATTTTATCTTATTCTTGTCTTTTGATTAACATGTTAGGCTAAATTTATCTTGTGTTTGCTTAGATCTAATGAAACCTAGCTATTGATTATTGGTTGTTAGTGTGTTAGTAGTTGTATTGGATGATTGTTTATCTATGTTAGGCTTAAGAAAACTGGCTAACTTCCTATTCGGTAACTTGCTTGAATGTCTTAAGAAACATGAACCAAACGCGTACTAAAGGTTTTTATGGTTGTATTTAATGCACAAGCGAATTCTAGTGATCCCATGTTAGGAGCTTCTTAGCCGGCTCGACATAGGAGTGAAGTAGGAGCTTGTAGAGTTGGGGAAGTAAGTACGCCACCCCACGAATGGTATTAAGGAATACACCCGTCATCCACGCGACTAATACACACTAATTAACCGGTAAAAGATAGTTAGGGAGTAAGGAAATCTAAGTAAACACATTTCTCTACACATAAGTTTCTCACCACATTTTCATTTTTGTTATTTTATTTTATTTGCATTCGTAGTAATTTGGGTTAGTTGACTAGCAACTAATTCCGCCCACTCCTTCAAAACCGAGATTTTACTTGCTTTCATAAAAATATAAAAACATAAAAAAAGAATCTTCCTCAACCCTTAGACCTATTAGAGTAGCTTTTCATACCTAACGAACACTATTCCCTGTGGAGAACGATCAATCCCCCGTACTTACCACTACACTATACTACATCGGTCAGGTACACTGCCTGGTGGGGTTGTAAGCCTCTTGAGATCCCTCGAGAGGTAAAACCTGTTGTAAGGTTACAAAACCACGCATCAGCACTTTTTATGGAAAGGATCTTGTCTTTGTAGTTTACCTTGTGTTTTGAGGTAAACTTCAGTCCCATTTGTAGAACCATTTGCGCATCTCAGGCCAGTGAAAGACTCCTAGAACAGATTCATCATTTTATTCTGCAATTGAGGTGCTGAACAAGTCTCCAATCTGTTCTTCAAGTCCTTCTTGCACATAAGTAGCAGCCTTGAACTTGGTGAGAGATGTAGCATATCGTTTTTCTAGATCAGTGTTCCCATATATCAGATACTCCAAGTCATTATTGAAGAAATATGCTTTAGGGATCTTGGGATTATGAGCTTGACCAATGAGCGGTAAGGGTTGTGAGTAGTCACGAAACTTGAATGTGTCAGGTTCACGAGAAGATATTGTAACATCCCAACTAACATTCTCAGATAAGGCTCTGGCAACTTGTTTAAGATTATATTCGAATTCTAGTTGAGAAGTATTCGAATTCTAGTTGAGAAGTAATCGAAGTCTTGAATTGTGAGAAACCTGCTTTTTGGATGTTGACAATGTCAGACAGTTGTAGTTTCTAGATCTTCATCACTTGCTTAAGTTTCTTTTTGAAATCCACAACTGAGCCTTATGAAGGAACTTCTTCTTCTGAAATATCGCGGTATACATCCACCATTTATTCAAACCATTTAAACTTCTCAGCAGCTGGATCTATCCATTCAGGAACAAGTTGTAGTGGTGCATCCGCAGGTGGTTCAGGAACAACTTCAACTTTTTTGTGTGTGATGTCATCGTGAGATTCAGCATCATCAAATGTTCCAGTATCTTGAGGTACTAGTTCTTCTTCGCCAGTATGCTAAATGTTGGATGATTGTAGTTTAGTTGTAGGTCCAGTCATTCTTGTATGTTTTTCGCTTGGCTTAGTTTGGTCATCTTTGTCAGAATCATCATGATGACGTTTGCTTGACTTGACCTTCTTGCAAGCTTTCTTCATGGACTTGATCAAAGCTTTGGGAAGATCACTTTCCTCTTGATCATTGATGATGGCTTCACGCAACTGACCTTTGAGATCTGCGGCAGAAGGCTTTGATGGTTTTGTTTAAATTGTAAGCGGTGTTGTTTAAATATGATCAGCTACTATTCCATCAAGCTTTCTCTTGACATATTCCTTCAAGATAATGGAAGCGTTTCCTGAAGGTGTCTGCCGATCACTTTTGGTAAGTTGTTGTTGAGGAAATCTTCCATTGCTTGAGACACCTCATATGTCTTGAACTCATCGATGTCATGTTACTGCGTCTTTACTTGAGCTTGCAACGCGCTGAGTTGGTCCTTAAGAGCCTGGAGTTCACTTGTTTCAGGTTGTTAGGGTGTAAGTATTAGTGATGGAGGCTTGGTTTTGGAGTGTTGAACAACAGTGGATGGTATAATGGGTGGAGTAGGTATACGATCATCTCCTTTATATTCGTCATCATCTTGATCATCATCGTCTTGGTTATCGTCATCCTTATCACTTTCACTATCATTTTTTTTCATCACTTTCATCATCTTTTTCTTTATCTTCATCATCTTCCTTCTTTTCTTCATCAGTGTTGTCATTATCAGATTCTGAGGTTGAGTGAATGAGTTAGAGATTGACCCTCAGATTTACTTAGTGAAGAACTTTCTAATTTAGACAACGTGGCTTCAGTTTCATCATCATACTTAGTCAAGGCTTCATCTTCACTAACTTTTGATCTGGACCCTTCACCTTTCTTCTTTAGCTTAAGTTTCTCAAGATCAGCCAAATACTTTTCTTTGTTTTCTTGTACAGCTTTCCAGAGTTTTGCAATTTCTTATATTTTTGTCTTTGTTGGTTGTAGGGTGTCATCGGGTTTGTCTTGAAGCATTAGTGATTTGCCTTTTCCCAGACCTTCATCATGTTTTTCTTTCTTAATCTTCATGATTCTTTTCCTTTCTTCCCTCAAGCTTTGTTCATCTTCCTCTTCTTCTGTAGACTCATCTCTGAGCATTGGTTTCCTCTTAGTTGCTCGAGAAACCTTCTTTGTTCTTGTAGTACCAGCTTTAATTCCTTTTCCTCTTCCTCTTGTTCCAGTTGTTCCTTTCATCATTATCCCCACCGATCCTGCTTTCTCTGCTTCATCATACCTTTCATAGGCCTCTGTTGCCCTCACCGTCTCCGTAATTAAAGTGTCTGGAATTCTGAGACCTTGTTTACTGGTGTTGGTGGCATGAATTCTCACACGAGAAAGAACATGGTCCATTTGTTCAGTATGAGCTTTTTCAGTTGGGCGTTTGTCAATGTCTTGTTCTCTGGCCATGAAGTGAGCAATGAGGATTTTGGTGAAGCGAGGGACAGGAATCTTGTAGCTCTTATTTTGCCCAAATTGACGAGCTTGATAGATCATGTCGGTCCAAATATACTTGGGCATAATCAAGATGAGCCAAGTTGATGACTCCCTAGAAGAACTACAGATGTTCAAGTCTGGGGTGCTCATGTCCAGTTTCCTTTCCCGTGATGCAGTGACTTAGAATGGTGTAGATTGTCAACAATGGTTGAGGAATGTATCTTCTATCCACCTTGGAATGGGATGTTATCTCTTCAAATGAATCGTCATAGCCAAGGTGTTTTAAGGACTTGACTATACGTTCAAAAGATGGATCATCTGCAAACTTTGTGTACTTGCCAAAAACAGTTGGAGGAAGCCCAAGAACGTTTCGAAGAAGATGAACATCAAACTTGATGAATTTGGTATCCAGAGTGATTGTCATGGTCTTGGTGTCCCGACTGATCATCAAAGAGTGCCAGAACTGATTAAGGTAGATTTCTGGGACTGTAGCGGATCTTGTCAGAACATGTCTGCAAAAGTGTTTCTTCAGTATTTCCACCATGATCTGACAGGTAGGGTGGCATGGTAATGTATCTAAATCTACTATGTAGTTGGATTCTCCTATCTTTCTTTCATCTCCTTCTGGTATCAAGTAATTCCTTGCTATGGATGTTTAAGACATTTTGAACCGGAGAAGCAGAAACACCAACGAAGAAACACAATGGAAATTGCATATTTGTCTTAGTGTAAGTTATTCATTCTATGATCTACACTAAAGTGATATGATGCACCTTATAGAGGAACATGTATGATGATCATGAATAATTAGTGCTCAATAAACAAACGCAAACACAATTTTTCAACTTGACACATTTCTATATTTTGGAAAAAATTTACATGTCTGAAAAATCAGCTTACTCGAAGGAATAAGGGTCTTACTCGAAGAAAGTGTGAAAAACTTCCTTACTCGAAGGATTTAGAAAAATATTTTAAAAGAAGATCCCCTTAATTGGATATAGCCATTTTCCTTACTCGGAAATTTTGAAACCCTCCTAATCGGAGAAACTGTATAAAATCCTTACTTGAAGAAACTTCATATTGCTCAAAGAGTTTGATAAAAGTCTTCTAAGTCAAAGAATGTTTCATTACTCAAAGAGTTTTTAAAAAATTTCTTAGTCAAAGAAATTTTCCTTACTCGAAAATTGTAAGAAAAATTTCTTATCGAAGAATGTAAGGAAAATTTCTAAGTCGAAGAAATTTTCCTTACTTGAAGGATTTTATAAAAATTTCCTAAGTAGAAGAAATTAATCTCTTACTCAAAGAATTTCATAAAATTTTCTAAGTAATGAAAAATTTTCTTCTAACTCGAAGTCATTCATCCTTAGTCGAAGAAATTCATCCTTACTCGAAGGTTTTCATACTTAATCAAATTCTATAATAGACTGATTCAGTGACCATGCAAGCATCAAATACCTTCCTAAACACTTTTTAAACAACTCCTATTATCCAGAAATCTAAGCAAACAAACACATTGGTCACAAAAGATTATTATGTAACATGAAATTCTTCGACTTAGAGCATATTTTTTATTTAGGTTACAAGGCTTAAGGCGCATGATTTAGGGACCTATATAAGCATAACTAACTACTCAAAACACAAACACAACACTCCTAGTAGTAGCAACAATACATATGACTACTTAAAATCGTAAAACATTCAATTTTCATACACAGATGTAAATTAACACAAATAAGCAGTAATAGAACAATCCTAGACATGAAATTAAGCTAAAGAACTACATTAATTATTCTAAAACCTAATACATGAGAAATGCCCAATTTTGCTCCTTAAACCCTAATTCTGCGATTAAGAAATTTAACCATAGGAATGATTCAAAAATTTTGGCGAGTGATAATTATGCATAAGTGAATGAGTATAACACTTACAATCGTGAAATTAGAGAAGATCAAAAAGCTTGTATGAATGTTTAAAAATGGTGGTAAGTTGGTATGTTTTTTGAGTTTGTGTGTTTTAAAATTTCTAAGTTAGTTGCTTATATAGGGAATAGTTTGAAATTTTGTCAAGTTTAGTCCCTTAACCCGTATTTCCCATCAAACACAGTCCTTATGTTACATTATTTTGACAATTGACAACAACAGTCCTTGAGGTTTGTTGTTGTTATATTCGTGGTCCAAATGTTTGTTAACTTTTGTAATTTACATTTCTCCCCCTTAAACTAACAAATACTTTTAAAACTTTGTCAAACGATTAGTTCAAGAGATCACGAAAATGTTGTACGATGAAGATTTTTGTTAATGATGAAGATTTAGATTATAGTGTGCGAAAGTCATAAAAATTCTCCCCCTCAAAATATGTCTGTGATAAAAAAAATTGATTAAATGTGAATATCAAGAGCATATTTTGATTTGTTTTGAATTTTGCACACTGAAAAGAGATGAATTTTTTTTTTTTTTTTTTTTTTTTTTAAATAAGAAAAAAATAATGAAAAATCTTCTTGTGTTTTTGAATAAGATATTTACAAAAAAGAGTTTGGTGTTTGACTTTCTTATTCGTACTTAAGAAAGTTGTTCAAATCATCTGGAGTCAAACACCGCATACCAATTTGGTGAACTAATTTCACAAATCTTGCATGGGGCAAAGCTTTGGTGAATAAGTCCGCTAATTGGTATTCAGTACCCACAAAGTATAATTCAATTGTACGCTATTCAACATGCTCTTTGATGAAATGATATCGAATTGCGATATGTTTTAACTTCAAATGTTGAACCGTGTTGCGTGAGATGGTAATGGCACTCTTGGAGTCACAGTACATGGGAATCTTGTTGAAAATGTAACCGTAGTCCATCAGCTGTGATCGCATGAAAATGACTTGAGCACAACATGCTGACATGGCTACATAATGGGATTCTGTAGATGATAATGAGGTGCAATGCTGCTTCTTTGACTGCCAAGATACAATTTTGTCTCCTAGAAACTGCACTCCACCAGATGTACTTTTACGTGTATCTAAACATCCTGCATGATCATCATCTGAAAAAGCGATTAGTTCAAAACTAGAATCCTTCAGATACTAGATCCCCAAATAGAAGGTTTCCTTTATGTATCGATGGATTCTTTTAACCTTAGAGAGGTGTCTTTTAGTTGGTCGAGACTGATAACGGGAGCACATGTATACAGCAAAAACTATATCTGGTCTGCTGGCAGTTAGATACATGAGGGGCCCAATCATACTATGATATTTTGTAGGGTCGAATGGTGTACCATGTAAATCAGCATCCAGCTTTGGGGATGATGCAGACATAGGTGTGTTATAAGTATCACAACTTGTCATGCCATGTTTCTTTAAAATCTCAAGAGCATATTTGGACTGATTTAGAAAAATACCACGGTGGGATTGATGAACTTGAAGATCAAAGAAGAACGTAAGTTCACCCATCATGGACTTTTCAAAATTTTGTTTCATTAATCTTGCAAAAGCATTTGACTACTTTTTATGTGTTGATCCAAAAATGATGTCATCAACATAAATTTGAAAAATTAAGATGTCCTCCCCTTGTTTTTGAATAAATAGTATGGGATCAACTGATCCTTTGGTAAAGTGATTAGCAAGTAAGATGCGGACGGTTTGTCATACCATGCCCGGCTTTCTTGAGTCTGTACACATGATTAGGATGATCTAGATCGATGAAGCCCTCTGGTTGAGTGACATACACTTTTTCACGAAGTTGCCCATTCAGAAATGCAGTTTTCACGTCCATTTGATAAACAGTGATGTTCTTGTGGGCAGCATACGCCAGAAACATGCGGACAAATTCAAGTCTAGCCACTAGTGCAAAGGATTCTTCAAAATCAATGCCTTCTTCTTGGCTGAAGCCTTTGGCAACCAGACGCGATTTGTTACGAATTACTGTTCCATCATCATCAAGTTTGTTTTTCCAGATCCATTTAAGTCCGACAACATAGACTCCATCGGGTCTTTCTACTAATTCCCAGACTTCAAGACGTTTGAATTGATCGAGTTCTACTTGCATCGATTCAATCCAATTGTCATAATTCATTTCTTCTTTAATATTATTTGGTTCAGCTTGACTGACGGTAAGAGCATAAGTCCATGTTTCACCATCAGTGTGAAGTCTTTGTCGTGTCTTAACTGGATTATCCGGATTACCAATCACATTTACTAAGGGATGATCTTTTGTGCATTTGTGTGTTGAAGGGTAATGTTGAAAAAGATTCTACATATTAGACGGATCCAAGTTGCGTGTAGATGACTCAACAATATCGGGAACGGTTGGAGCTGGAGCAAATGGATTAAAGAAGGCATTTCCATCATAATTTGCAGGTGCGGGTACTTCTTGTTGTTGTAGATCTTCAGTTGCATTTTCAGTGTTGGAAGCGGTTTGTTCTTCTGTTGATGGAGATTCAGTTGGAGGTGCATCTGCAGCAACTGTTGTTGTTGTAGTAGGTATATCAGGTATTGGATTATGATCAGGTTGTGCAGCGGAAATTGGTGATACATCTGGTGCACGACATGCAAAAGAATCAACAAACAGTGGAGCAAACAAGGTTTCCAATTCTTTACTGTAACACCCTAGGCAAATCCCACATCGGCTGTGGCCTGTAGAGATGCTGGGTTCATAAGATAACATTCTCCTTACAATGACATAACACGTTTTGTGGTCTACTGCGAGTGGGGTTCTTAGGAACTGGCAGTTAAGCGTGCTCATGTGAGAGTAGTACTGGCTTGGGTGACCTGCCAGGAAGTCTTCAAATGAGCCCACAAAAACAAAGCCGTGAGCCTGCGGGCAAAGCGGACAATATTGTGGTTTGAGTAGGCGGGATGTTACATTTACAGTTAAGTGAAAGAAGTGCAGCTGATTGATCTGGAAAATTTAAATGGTTGGTTAGGGATCCTAAGCTGTTTTGATTAGAAGCCATATATGTAAGCTTATCGAAATTAGCATGAATAGTCTCCTGAATTTCTCTAGTACGACAATTCCATATTCGAAAACCTTTGGAGTTCTCACAATATCCAATGAAGATACCAATGTCAGCTTTGGCTTTGAGTTTTCCAAAATCATTACGATCATTATTTGGGTAACAAAGGGCACCAAATACATGAAAGTAATTTACATTTGGTTTTCGGTTGTGAACAATCTCATAAGGAGTTTTGTGATGCCGTTTGGTCATCATGCAACGGTTTTGTGTATAACATGCAGTTGATACAAATTCTGCCCATAGGTAATCAGGTAATTGAGAATTGATTAACATTGTTCTTGCAGCTTCGACTAACGTCCTGTTGCGTCTTTCAACAACCCCATTCTATTCTGGACTTCTTGCAATAGATATTTGATGTTTAATTCCCACTTTCTCAAAATAATCTCGAATACTTTGATTGTTAAATTCAGTTCCATTGTCTATTCTAACTTTTCTGACTGTATTACGAAGCTGAACTTGAATTTTTGTGAGAAAGGTGATGATCATTGAATGAGCTTGATCTTTGCTTCAGAGAAAGTAAACCCAAGTCCATCTGGAGTAGTCATCAACAATTACCAAAATGTAGGGTTTATCGTTTATCGTTTGAACACGCATTGGGCCACACAAATCCATATGAAGTAGTTGATGAACGTGATCTGTACTGTGTTCTGTTTTAGGAGGAAAATGTGCACGAGTACTTTTTCCTTGTTCACAAGCTGAACATAAGTGATCTTTTGCATATGGAAATCGTGGAAGACCATCGACTAGTTTGTGACATGCAAGTTCAGTCATGGTTTTAAAATTCGGATGACATAGTCCTTTGTGCCATAACCAGGACTTTCTCAAATGTGCTTTAGAGAGTAGACATATAGGAGAAGAAGCAGTCATATCAGACATTGAAATGGTGTAAAGACTAGTTCCACATTTTCCCGACATGAGATCATTTCCTTGTAAATCACGAACGAAACAAGTTTTCTCCTGAAATGCTACTTCCAAATCCCCATCACAAAATTGACCGATTGAGAAAAGGTTTTGACCAAGGCCTTCGACATAATAGACATGACTAGTTTCGATGTTGCCATTGAGGTAATCTCCATAGCCCATGATAGCAGCGAAATGATCATTCCCGAATCTGACAGTGTCGATGAACTTTGTTGGGTTTTATAGATTTGATGATACAAAACAAGAAGAATGAAACATGAAGGACTTAAGAAAACAAAGGATGAATTCTTCAAATGATGAAGAATGAAACACAAGGGACTTGCTTGCTAAAGAAAATTTTACTTATTAGTCCTTTGTAGTCTTTTGTAAACCTTAAATCTCTTTTATATAAAGAGATCAAGGGTACGTAGGTTTAAATTTAGTCTTCCACAATGTAGACGTCTAGTAAAAAGTGTGTGTATGTTTAGGCGTATGTTTATAAACGCCTAAACAAGTTGTTCGTCGCCTCAAGAATCACTTGATTCCTGTTACAGATTAGTTGTAACCGTATTATTCTGATCAAATAATATTTGGGGCGTGGAGTGTTATTGAAGAAAAACCTTGTTCATAATAATGTTAATTCTTATTTGAATATTCCGCTTTCATTATTATGTTCCTAGATAATATGAGGTCTATACAACCTTGAGCTAAAAGGTCCTAAGAGCTTATTGTTACATTCCCTATTTGTTGATAACAAAAAGGGGAAGAGATGTTGTAGTGGCATGGCATGGCTTAAGGGGAAGACAAGATTGTTTCATTCATTGTGAGATTTAATTATCTCAATTTCTGTACTTCGTGTAGGGAAGTTCGTACGATAACGTGTTTGTTTTGTCATCATCAAATAGGGGAAGATTGTTGGGTTTTATAGATTTGATGATACAAAACAAGAAGAATGAAACATGAAGGACTTAAGAAAACAAAGGATGAATTCTTCAAATGATGAAGAATGAAACACAAGGGACTTGCTTGCTAAAGAAGATTTTACTTATTAGTCCTTTGTAGCCTTTTGTAAACCCTAAATCTCTATTATATAAAGAGATCAAGGGTACGTAGGTTTAAATTAAGTCTTCCATAATGTAGTCGATTACTAAAGGAGCGTGTGTCTCTAGGGCGTAGATTATAAACGCCTAGACTAGAGTTTGTTAGTCAACCCCCAAGATCAGAGGTGTCTTTGATCCTTGTTATAGGAAGATAACACGTTATATTATTCTTAATATAATTGGAGGTGATTGTCGAAAAACCTTGTGTCAATAACATAGTTGTTTGTTTTAATTCCGTTGCATATGTATTTTGTCTATGTTATTGTTTAACCCAAGATGCTCAAAACGATCCATGGAGTGTTATCAAACTCCACAAACTTTGCAACAAAGTTTACAAAAAGTTTGAGATTGCCTGTCATATGTCAGGAACAGCCGCTATCAACAATCCATAAAACAATTTGAACCACCTGCATCACATGAAGATGACGAAGATGGAGTGATGGTAACGGTAGAACAAGTTCGGTTAGTAACTCAGTTATTAATCACTTTAGGTAGCCATGTAAAACTAGGTTTCCTTTGTAACCAACGTTGCCATGTCCAACTAATTTTCTCTTTCTTCTTAGTGAATTCGCTAGGTGAACGGATTGTCTTAGGAGTTGTATTCGCAACTATGGCTGTGTCTACAGCATTGTTAGAAACTACACTTGGCGGTTTTCCTAGCACAGATTTAGAAGCAATAGTGGGCCTAGAGGGAATGCTAGATGTACGTTTCTTGTTACGAGACAAATGATATTTTGCAACACATTTATTATGATCACCAGATAACATGCTTTTAAGACAGAACACACAAGATGCACTAACATTCAAAACATTCAAAGTCTTAGTATTTGTTACATCGATATTAGAATTACAAGTTTTTAAGTTCGATTCTAAATCAGACGCAACAAGCGTATTATTCAAATTCCTAGGGTGATCTTCTACTTCTTGGGCTTCTAGTTTCCCGCTTTCACGTTGCCAGATCCTATTCTTCTTTTTGTTGCTCTTACGCTTGGATCTGCTAATGCTAGTAGGGGTGGCTATTACTGTAGAAGTAGAAGTATTCAAATTAGTAGTCTGAGGGGATGTTTGCCTAGGTGTTGTGTCCATTTTGTACATTCCTGGTGCAATCACATTTGTGTGAACAAACTTTCATTTTTCAAGTAATGATGATGTGATTCTTTTGTTGAATTTTTTAATCGAGTTCTCTGTTTAAGCGAACGGTGTCATTCCGATTTTGACAAACTTCATCGATGTCCCTTTCATATTTGAAAATTTGACCTTTAAAAACATCATTTTCATTTTCAAGATTCTTAACTTTGGATGTGTGACTGTTTTGAAAGGACATTGTTTCTTTTTGACTTTGCAATTTTAATTCAAAATCAAGACTCTGAGTTTGACACCATTGCAGCTTCTAATTGAGTTGAAAATTTTCTTTTGAAAGTTTACTTTGCACATCATCATTGAGTTTAATGATTCTCTCATCTTCTCTTTTTAAATTCACAATTTAATGTCTCAACGTTTTAGTGTCAGCAGTTTGATCATCAACAAGAATAGCATTGCCAGACACATAAACCAAATTCATAATCACAAAGATAATATCAGAAATTATAACATCTTCCAAGAATCGATCAGCTTCATTTTGTAAAACTTTGTTTTGACATTTTTGTTTTGAGATCGCATTTTCTGTTGCATTGAAAGTGTTCATCATGGATGTTACTTTTGTTTGGAGTTCCTATTCCCAGTGTGTAGCACAAAGACACAAATGTTGAACATATGGTAAAAATTGTTTTTGAAAAATTTTCTCTCTTTTCTTTTTCGTAAGGAGATAGAAAAGTTGAAACTGTTATCTCAGAATTACGTTCAATTGCTTGTTCTAAAAATTTGATGTCTTCCATAAAAGTATCAAAATATCTAAGTACAAGACATCGTTTTAGTAACAGTGCAATTACATCAGAAGTTGGTAAAGGACCATTTATTTGTGCCACTGGTTTAACAGGACCAACCTCAGAAGAAGATTCATGAATTTGCATTACAAACCATGATTGTTCTGTTTTATCTTTTTAAGGAACGAAGGTGTCTAAAATATGAGGCACTTTTGAATAATCAAATGGTTTATTATACTTAACATTACTCATTTTTTATCGACTCTCTTCTTCCTGTTCCTGTTCTTCCTCACAGTTATGTACAACAACACGCATAATTGAATCATCAAAGAGATGGTCTGCACTATACAACTTTTAATTTTCCTTGAGTGCTTTGTGTAGAAAACGTGGTTTGTCATCACCAATAGCAAAACCATAACCTTGGGGATTTTGCTTTAGAGTAAACTTTTGAATTGTTGTTACAGACTCACCAGTTTTATAAACAACTTTTTGAAACTCTTTTAATTTACTTTCCAAATCTATGATTTCATCAAGATAAGAATCAATTCGTTTCCTAGACACTTGTTAATGTTCCGAAAAACTAGCTTAACAAGTTGACAACTCTGTTTTTGTTTTTGAAAGTTCAGAATTGAGGTGTTCAACCTGTTGTTTAAATTCTAATTTTTCTTGTTCCATTTGAGAAACCAAGTTGTTTTTGGAAGCAACTAATTCTCGTATTTGATGATGTAAATCTTGTTCTTTGACATAAGCTTTTTGGAATGCAACTTCAAAACTTTGTTCTTGTTTTTCTTTTGTTTCAAAATTTGTGAGTTGTATTTTATAGCACTCAAGATCCTTAGTTAATGATGCAACTTTTGCTTTTAAGTTTCTGTTGATCTCATTGCATTTATCAATCTGAGATTTTTGTAAGTCCAACTGGGATTGGGTGGTCAATAGCAAGGTCATGAGTTCTGGATCTCGACCGAGCAAAGGTTCATTTTGTTCAATTTGATCATTGTTCCTGCATGTTAGCCATTAGCATCACAACTGCATTTGCTTCCAAGTCCTCCATGTCATCATCTGAATATGCATTTGCCATGAAGCTGTTTTCTTTCTCAGTGAGAGTACCCCCAGATTCATCCTTGAGAGCTAGAAGTAGTGCCTGCTTATGAAACTCACTGCCTCTGACTCTAGGTTTGGGACATGCATTAGCCAGATGACCTTTCCCATTGCAGTTGTAGCACTTAATCATTGTATTCCCAGTCCCGGTATTCCCAGTTTCAACAATTTCCACCCTTTTCTGAGTAGCACCTGCATTGTTCCTACTACTCCACTAGCTGCATTAAATCTTTGTCCATATCCTGAATTTCCCATATAACCTCCTAATCCATTTCTTCCAAAGCACGATTTTGAATTTCAACCCGTGCATCTTGTACAACAGCTTGATTCCTTGTGTTGGATGAAGTGCAGAGACGATTGTTGGATTTGTTAGAGAATTTGCTAAAAGCACGAGCAATGAGTGCAAATCTTTCATTCAAAGAGTTGAATGCATAATCTTCATCACTGTTTGTATTTGTGTAGAGAATGGTGTCAGTGTTGTCATAGGGGACTAGTTGATTTGCAGTTGATTGCTGTGTTGAATCATATGGAACAAGTTGGGTGGAAGAGGTTTGTTGAGGATAGTTAAAATGATGTTGTTGTTGGACATAAGCATGGTTTGACTGTGGAGGTGGAGCAAAGTAAGATTAAGCTATCAGTGCCAGTGAGTTTGGAGTTGTAGAAGGTGAATAAGTACCACGATGAGCTCGATCTTTGTCAACTTCATATTGATGGTGCTTCAGATAATCATACAACAAACCATAAGATGCATTGTGGATATTTTTGGCTTGACGAACAAACGTGACATATTTTTGCCTATCTGGACCAAGACAGCTGAGAAACTTTGTGTTGATTGCAATCCTGGGTAAAACAATGTTGTGTCTGTCCAAGTCATTGATGATGTTTGTGAACCGATGGTAATAAGACTCTAGTGACTCTCCTGATTCAATCCTGAACATTGTATATTCGAGTTAGAGTTTGGATTCCATATCTTCTTGGTTCAGTGCCTTCCATTAGGAGATGAACGTGTTCCCACATGTCCTTAGCAGTTTTCTGAGCATCAATGCTTCGGAAAATTTGATTAGGTATTCCCTGAAGAATGTATGACATTACAAGTTCATTTGCTTCACGATGAAGTATTTGCTCTGCAGTAAGTTGAGCTTCAGGAACAAGGAGCACGGTGTCAGGTCTTGGAGGAATAGCAGTTGGATCTCCAGGAACCGTTGTAGTTGGCATTTGGTATGGACCTTCAATTATAGCATTTTTCATATATTTTCCATGTGGTTTCTTGAGTTCGATGAACCTTAAGAATCGACTTGCCCATTGAACATAGTTACCAGGAGTGAGCATAGGAGGTGTGTCAAGTGATCTAGCTTCATGTCTTGATTGTTGACTACTGATGGCCTCACACATTTGATCAAACCAATGTGGTTGTTGTTCAGGAATTGGGAAAGACTGCATTGGTTGTTGTGGCTATGGTTGTTGTTGAGGGGATTGTTGTTGTGGAAAAAATTGATGTTGTTGCATGAATATTTGTTGTTGAGGATACAGCAGTTGTTGAGGATACTGTTGTTGCTGAGGATACTACTGTTGTTGATTGTAAAAGTAATTGTAGTGCGATGGTTGAGACATTATGTAGATGTAAAGTAACTTGTGTGGATGATGGATCTTTTAGGATAAAGAAGGTTGTTGTTGTAGTTTAGATGTCTAAGTAGAAGATGTTTGATAAAAATCCTTAGTCGAAGAATTATGTTCTTACTCGAAGCTTCTTACTCGAAGAATGGTTACTCGAAGATTTAATTCCTTACTCGAAGACTAAAGGATAAAGAAGTATATAGCCCCTTACTCGAAGAAATTAAATTCTTATAAGTACTGATTTCCTAACTCGAAAAGTATAAACAGAACTTAACTTGCTCGAAGAATTGCTTACTCGAAGAATACCTTACTCGAAGAATTCCTTATGTGAAGAATAAAATTTCACCAAGTATAGTACCCCTTAGTAGAAGGATTGTAAGTGAGAAGTTCTGATTTCCTAACTCGGAAAATATAAATAGAACTTAAGAGTAATCGTTACTCGAAGAAGCTTGCTCGAAGAAATCTTCTAACTCGAAGACTTTCTCGAAGAACCTAAGCTTACTCGAAGACTAAGTTGAAAAGACACTTCTAACTAGAGGAATTTCAACTGTCTTACTCGAAGAAACCAGCCTAAGTCGAAGGATTACGAGACAAAAACTTCAAGATTTTCTACCAAATCTAACCTAAAACAACCTAAGCTATCCCTTAGCGATTGATACCACTTGTTAGGTCACAGAATTATCACACAAGTCGTAGATTCTAGAGAGAGAAAGTAAGAGAGAGAGAGATGGATGGAACTTGTATAAGAATAATAAACTTTGATTAATCAAGAACCAACACCCTTCTCCAAGTGAGAAGGGGTATTTACAGTTTTACATAATAAGTGGGCGTTGCCCTAATGCTAGTAATTAAAAACAAGGCCACGGCCCATGGGCCTTCTACATAGGCCGAACCTAAAAACAAACATAAAGGCCTTAATAGAAAAGCAACCTATTACATAAACTATGAAAAAGACTTGATATTAATGAAATGTGTTCCCAACATGACAGATGAAGACGTGCAAAAGGCTGCTAAAGAGATGGAGCTAGCTAAGGAAGAGGAAGAGAAGAAACGAAAAAAGCAGGTGAAGTTAGAAAAGGAAACTAACAACTACATACAGACTCCTCAAACATCTCCTCCAAGTCCTGATGACACATCTCCAGATTCTCCACCAACCTCACCAAAAGTCAAAACCATTAAAGAAAATATCATTGAGTCTTCAACTCATTCATCTCCACCACCAACACATACAACATCTGTGGAAACCGTAGAAGGGGGGGGGGTGAATACATTTCCATTTAAAAACTTAAAAACTTTTGTATCAAACACCCGATCAAGTGTGACATAATATGAAAAGTGTCAACACTAGTCTTACAAGAACTAGAGATAATATAAAGCAACAAGTAAGGCATGTCACATTAACACAAACTTAGACATATTAGTAATAACATGCCATGACACAAACACAACTAACATGATATAAGCAACAAACCACACAAGTATAAATGCAATGCAAAGTATAAATGTAAAGCAGCAAATGCAAGAATAAACGTAAAGAGATAAGTAAAGAAAGCTCAAACCGGACACGAAGATTTATAGTGTTTTGGTCACAAAGCTCCTCTTCGCCCTACTCCACTCCCCGAGTACCCAACTCGAGAGTTACTCCACTAATCAACAAGCTCCCTTCTCGGCGGAGAAAACCATACAACATTACTTACAATATTTTCCGACACTAAGCTAGATGTCGAGTTCTTCTTCGGGTACAACCAAACCCGTTATGTTTTATGGCCAAACATAACAAACCTTGTGTTTTAAGGACTAAACACATAAACCACGTCGCTTACATTATTTTTCGACACTAAGCTAGATGTCGAGTACTAATCTAACTAGTACCAATCTCACTCACGATCTACCCGATCCTCACAAATCACACAAGCTACAAGATCCACATGATCTACACTCGATCTACCTGATCTACTCATGATCTACCCGATCCACACGACCTACACGATCAGCCCTATCTTCACATGATCTACCCGATCTACTCACTATCAACACAAGCTACACAAGATCACCCCGATCTCTACAAGATCACAATGATCCACACAAGGTGACTAAACAAGACAGTGACAACTTGATGTATGTCTAGATACAACAAGTAAACAACAAGTAATGCAAGTGCACTACACAATGACTCTAACACCTTGTATCTTCTGGATACTTTGTGTTCTTCTCTTGGACTAATAGAGGAGTGAAGGTGATCTTTGGTTGGATGAAAGAATCACTCTTAATCAAAAGAAAGACTCTCTAAATGATCAAAGAAAGTGATCTAACTAAGAATGGATAAGACCAGAGAAAACTGACTGGAAAAATCAAGTCGGAAGTGTAAAATGGTCCACTATTTATAGGCAAAGAAAAAATTAGCCGTTACATACGGATGGTACAACTAAATACCTGACGGTACCACTAAATTTAGTGGTACCGTGCCAGACAAGGGACGCTCTCGTTTTTGTTTTTAGTGGTGAAGGTGTATTTGGGGATGTTTGGAGCTAATTTGGGGGAAAATAGCTGTTGGGATTTTTAAACAAAATTTTTCAAAATAAAACATTTATTTTTAAATCAAAAATAATTTGTAAAATGTATTTTTGAAAAAATGTTTTGTCACATTAAAAATGTGAAGTTTAGAACAAAAAATTAATTTATTTGATTATCCGTCATGTTTAAATTTGTTTGTTCATACCTTGAGTGATTTACGTCGGGATGGAAATCAACGACTCTGTTGAGGCATACGTGAGACGTCGAGAGATGTTGATGTAAGTATTCATTGATGATTTGGGTTTACAAGTAACTTGTGCATTTTATGTTATGCATTGCAAGTTACATGTTTGTCATTATTAAAACCAAAGAAACCGTTTAGTTTAAATTTCGTAATATTTGCACTAACAATCTCCCCCTTTTTGATTATGACAAATATGTAAACCGTGACACATAGTAAAATGTAAAAGTTTTCTGTTTACACTTCCTTCTCCCCCTTTTGTCAAAGCAAAAAGGTATTTGCCTCGAGCTCTCCCTTGAATTCACTCCCTACTCCCCCTTATTACACTACTTTCCTTTCTTCCCAAAAAGGCGAGCTTGTATCATCCCAGTGAAGTCTTCTATCACCACTATTAGAAAGACTCTGTGCTATGTATTCAAATACTCCTGAGCTCCCCCTAGCTCAATGCTTCCCTACGGTGATTGAATCCCCTTGTTTATTTACCTTAGTATCTAGCGGATTCATGGATCAAATTCTTACAAAGGTTTTTCCTACATCAAGGGTTAGCTTCGTGCAACATAATATATAAAAGAATAGGAACAACATTATAGGGATAGAATACACATAGCGAAACATGAAAGGGTTAAATGATGTTAAAACGTAGCTACTAAAAAAGTGATTTTGATGAGCATATCAAAGTATGCAAGAAGTTAGACACGTGATGAAAGTGTGCCAAAAAGGATAAAAACAAAGAAGAAAGCCCAAGAAAGTTGAGCGACACAAAGATGTGAATGCGTAATGCAATTGAATGACACTAGAGAGTCACAACTTGACCCACAACCTAAGGTGTAATTGTTCAATCAATCACACTAACAAGAACGAGATTCGTTCGTTGACTGACACATAAAATGACTTCTTCCAAGTTGTCATTGAGAAGGCAAGTTCTAACAAACCTTTTGAATAACATAATCATCTACCTAAGATGATTGGTGTTAATGACAGTTTGTTGATAAGACATACTCTAAATGATTACTATTATGACAAGTCATGCCATAAAGTAGTCTCGATAGAAGTTATACCAAAAAAATGAAAATGAGAACGATATGCACCTAGATACGAATGGAAATGATTCCATAAGATGGGAAGTGTTGGATTTGACCTTTGAGAAAAGGTGGGAAAAGATGGTTTAGATTAATATATCACTTGCACTGACAATGAGATGCATGATATATTTTAAAGGAGAAAAAGAAAATGTACATGTGATCCTAACAGGATTGTGGGAAAATATCTCTAACAGGGTTGAGGTAACGAAGTTCTAGAATTCTAGTTTCGGATGATCCTAGCTGTGAGTTAGAGATGATTTGGTGTATGAAGGATTTTGTGTGATTGTGTAGTTATACACTTTGGGTATGATGATTGTGTGGATTGAAGGTTATTGAACTAACTATCACTATTAAGAGTGAAGAATAGTTGTAAGGTTTGAGTGTAGTGATCGATGGCTTGAAGATTCTTAAACTAAATATCACTATCAATAGTGAATTTTAGTTGTAAAGGTTGACTGTTGTAGATAATTCTAAGGAATAAGAACCACATTTGTGTGTTCTTGAGAGTGTTTGGTAAAGGACTATATGAGTGTGTTTTCACTTCCCCTTAATCGATGACCATCCGTACAAGATGTGTTTGAAAAAGAACAAAAAAAAATAAAGAGGAAAACAAACGTTGACGGAAGCGATGAGCTTAGTAACGTCATGACAAGTGGTGGATAACATACAATAAACTTCACCTTTGAAGTCATGTAGCTCTTCTCAATCATTGTGAATATTCATAGAACATTCATATGATGAGGCATGTGATTACGTGGAAATGTGCTAAGGGTTAAGAAGATAGAATCTTCAAGGTTGTGGAGTTAGTGATAAGGTTCTAGTGGGGTTATCTTTGATAGAAGAAACTATGTTGTCTCAACTTATCCTAGCGGTTCTTCGCTGGAAGTGTGTGGAAGATTAGTGGAATTCGGAAGCATTGGTAGTGTAGAACGAAGGTTAAGAATTGTAGATAAGTTGTGAAGATGATGGATACGGAAGTAACCAAACATATGGTGTGTTTAGTACTATGCGGAAGTGAAAGGGGAAAAAGCTAAAGAATCAGAAGATAGGCAGAATCAATTCTGATAGGAGACGGATCTGGTTCAAGACTACAGCGAGTGGGTTTTGATAGTGCTTTTGAAACTGTGAGAATTGAAAACAAAATAAACTGTCTCAGCAGAAAACGGTCCGACGGTACCGTTAAATTTAGCGGTACCGTCCCCTATTTAAGGGTACCGTGACCTGCTGAGGTCAGTTTTGACCCAGAATTTGATTTTTGACAAAGAAATTTCACATATAATGTGATTTTTCTGGACCTTAGATTAAAGGAATTTATACCAAATAAATTCTTTTATGAATGAATCCAACGGGATTTGATGAACGTTGATATAGAGCGAGAGATGACATTTAATTGCATTTCACAAATTAAATATACTTTAAATATTTCGGATGAAATATTTAAGTTGTCATTGGAATTTAAGAGGATTTTACGAATAAATCTCGCTAATTTAGTGAGACTTTTTGACACGAGGAGAGAATTTATACCTAATAAATCCTTTTTACGAGATGAATGAGACTACACAAGAAGAGATGACTTTAATATTTCCAAGGAAATACGTAAGTAGTCATTCGAGGGATATGAAGGATGACTTTAATATTTCCAATGAAATATTTAGATAGTCATAAGACAAAATTCAGAAGATGTTCTTGAACACACGTAGATTATGAAATTCACGGAGTGTGTTCCATCATTCCTAGAACTAGACGTAGATAGTTGAATGATTCGCGTTTGAGAGGTTTGGCTAATTTACGGATTTTGATGTGCTTCGCACGTGACTATTTCACGGGGTTTTGAAAGGCGTAAAGCAAGGCCTATGGTGTTGATTCGCAGCAGGGTTTGGGATCTAAAAGAATGAAGTATTTAACTGACACAACGGTGGTAGATGTGTAGGTGAGACTCGATTTGGAACATAAGGATGGCGTAAAGTTGATTGAGGTTTGGTGTTTTTAGGGTGACTAATGAGATTTTTGGGATGAACATCCATTGTAGTTGTGAGGTCACTGCACGTTGGTAGGTAATCAAGATTGACAACGAAAAAGAAGAGAATCAAAAATATCAATCTTCGTATAGGCATATTGCCCGTTATTCAGAAGAAAGAGAGTATCAACGGGCTCTTGGCTAGATAGGATGATACATTGGTTTTCTACCCTAAAACCGATGGATAAGTTCGATCCTCATTATCTATGAGGTAAGTTTGACACAAAGCATGATGACAAACCTATGGGGATAAAAGGAACCAACGAAAATGAATATACCTGGTCTTAAGAAGTGTATATTCATATGAGGATGAACGGAACTACTAATCACTTATGTAGTAACTTGTGAGTCCTTTGTCACCCGAAGGTTGATGTTAGCTTTTAGCTTTTGGATGAGCGTTTTAACATATGTTGTTAAAAGGCTTGAATATGATGTTTCGGATATGACATTTAACAATTGCAATCGCAAGTTAAACTTACTTGAATATTTTGGATGAAATATTTAAGTTGTCAAAACTACTCCGATACTAGGTTTTTACCTAACCTCCCCATGAAAAAAGGGTGTATTACTTGGAAGAAAGCGAATTGATGACCATGGAAATAGGAAAATTTCGCGACTACTTTAACTTATAGATTTTGACACTAGTGTATGACTATATGACGTCTAAGAGTTCATAGTGATAGGCATACCTAATTCATTATGTGTTAAAATGACATAGTGTGGGTGCAAAATTTACAAGCAAATCATGTAAAATGCACATAAGGAATAAATGCATACATCATGCAAAACATGATAATCATTTAGCATTTAAGAGCATGTAGATATTCAATCATATCTTACGAGAACATGTTATCATTTTGAAACACATATATAGGATGCAAGTAATCTAGGTTCACTAAGGAGGATCCTAATTACTACTTGTTCAAAATGAAATCCTAATGGGAGATAAAGTTCACCAATGTAATCTATCTTTATTCAAATGTAGGAGTGAAAAGTTTTCAAGTTAGAGAATGAGTATGAGACTATCACTAGTGGTGCTCAATTCAGGCTAAAAACGACCATTTTTACGGGTTATACCACGAACCCAACTTCTCTCCTGGAAGCAATTCAACTGTTAGGTCAAATTGAATTTCTAGTATGATAGGTTCTCCTGTAGTCATTCTCATGTTAGAAAAATTCAAATTCCTATATTTGCCTATCGAAGTATAGCAAAGATGATATTAGCTTATTTCGCTAACACATGGCCTAATATGACTCAACTAACCATATTTTGAAAGTCGGTTAAGAAGATGACATGTCTTACACAACTCCTAACAAAGGCAAGCTAAATGTTTTAATTTCGTGTTTGAGATTTAGAAATTATTTGGTGGAGATGGTGAATTTTATGATCTCTTGGATCACATCTTTGTTTGTTAAGTTGTTACATGTTATTTTAACATGATTTGGTTTTCTAGAACCAAGAGATGCTCTAATGTGATACAATGTAGAATCTACAACATCGAGAGTGTTTCAAGAATGCTCCTTTGCATATCTTGAGAAAAAAATCTAGTAAAGGTTACTTACCTCAATAGATCTTGTGAGTATTATATGATGTATGATTGAAATGAGACATATTGTATCTTTCAACAAATATGCTTTTCTAAGAGGAAACTTATCACTCTTACGAATGCTTAGTAAAACAAGTATTTTAGTGTATGATCAATTTTACTTGTTTATGCAATGACACATGTTGTATTGGGTTATTACTCAAATCTAATATCCTATATTTGTTAAACAAGATGCAATGTATTCTCTTGTAACATAACCATTCATGTTACAAAGAAAATAAGATGCATAAGATATAAGTTATCCTTTGTCAATCTTTTAATAAGAGAAATACATGTGATATTCTCGAAGATTGATGACGTACATAATAGTTAATAACATATTATGTGTGACACTTTTACTAGACATGTGATTTTGAGTGTTGAGTCGTTCATGAGAAAAGTTTACATATGTTGTTTGTTTGCTCGTGTTTGGTTTTTCGGAAATGACACGTTTACTAATTGCATTGCAAAGTAAATTACTTGAATATTTCGGATGAAACATGCAAGTTGTCAATCCTACTTAGTTGTGTATTTTATGCATCTTTTTAAACATATTAGTTAAATGTTCGGAACACAACCATTGGACAAGAAGATTCAATATGGCATCTTCAACACAAGTGTGAGTTATGATCCGATGCATATTATTTTCGTCTTGAGAGGACGTCATTATTTTCATAACAACCAAGTGTGATTGAGTATGTAGATTCAAGATAATATATTTCATTATATTTTGATGTTATCTTGAAGCTAAACAAATAAATACTCCAATTTCATGTCCATACTCGAAAACTTGTCAATTAGATTCGATGATGATATCAATCATAATTTGAATAATGAATTGATATGTACTCGAAATCTTTCTTGACCCTCACGATCACTCCTTTTAAAAGAAAATAAAAATTTAAGGAATGTGTTCCATTTATTCTAATACCAGTTGTATGTGTGACGTTAATGACATATTAACTTACTACTTCGAGATTGTCATTTATTTTTATGTGCTAACACTATTTATTATTAAGTATAATATTCTTAGTTTTCGATATATCATGAGTATAAAAATAATTATCTTAACCATTTTTATACAACATACGTAAAATACTAAATGTTTAAAATTTTTTATGTGTGTGTTAGATCAACGCAAGTTTAATATATTTTCTCTTGCTTAAATACTAATCTATTAATATGATCTATTATCTTGTTTAGACAACCCATGGTCAAGCAAGACAAGTGGATGTAATGTTTTAGAGATCATGTTACGGATTTAATGTAAGTGTTAAATAGTTTGAGGTGATATATTTTTTATACTTAAACCTTTGGAAAAATAATTGTGTAAGACAATATCTTTCGACACACATGATCAACCAACTTAGTTTCTATTCCTAAGAAGGTTACTAAAGCATTTTAAAACTTGCAAGATGTCGAAAACACATATGCAAGAAAAGTGGTCTATGCCTTTATGCAATGCAAAATCAATTAAGCAACTTAGTGCAAGAAGTCTAGTCAAAGTCCTATTGACACATTAGCTGAAAAAACTAATAATTAACACATAGCAACAAGGAATATAAAATGTTTGTGATTATAGATATAATTAGCTCAACTAAAGATAACAATAAGCACACAAAAATATTAACTAACAATACTAAGACACAAAGGAAAACAAATAGTCATTTAGCATAACACACAAAAATACTTATCGTCATTTTGTGTATTAAGTATAACAATGTATACTAAGCTTGATTTTATTTGAAAACGAATTGGTTTCCTCCCCATTTCAAAGATTTTTACCAAGTCACTTTGAAAATACGTCAAGGTTCAAAAGTTGAAACGCCCTTTTTCAGTTTAACCAAAAATTTACGCAAACGGCATGACCAAAAAGACCTTTAGTTAAAAATCAAGGACTCTAATATACTTTCATTTAGAACTAATTCATAAAAGTATTTTTCAAATGAAAGTAAACACAACTTCGTTTAAAATGATGGGTGACACGACTCCTACGGACTTATGGTTGATTTATATGAATTTCTGAAAATGACCCAATACTGAAAACAGACAGACAGATGCACGATACCTTTAAATACCCCACGGTACCGTTAAATATAACGGTACCGTCCTATGTTTAGTGGTACCATGACCTGTTTCCTGATTCAGTTTATTATTTTAGTGCGGCGACTCGACGGAAAGATGTAAAATTTAATCAACTTGATACCGAACATATAAAATATATATTAAGCATCATTTCCACGTTTAGGACTAAGAAATACATTTACGATAATACTTTTACTACAAAATAATGGTTTGTCCCAAACACTCCTTTTAAAACCGCATGACTTTACGACTTGTTCTAAAGACATGACAGGATACTTACAAACTCTATTCTTTTATTGGTTTAAGAAAACCTTCAAGCTAGTATGACAAAGTATACTTAACAATAAAACCTGTAAGTATTAAGCAAGTAAATACTTTTCATATTATATCCCCCTTCATGGGTATAACACCCCCATTTTAGGAACGCAGCTGAATACAACATGGGGTGCTATATATTAGTCGCATTGTACAAATATAGTAAACAACTGTAAAACAAAGTCGTTTTTGAAATTCACATTCGATAATTTATCAGAGTCAACGAGGTCTCAAAAGTTTTTAACATAGTTAAAAGATACATAAGTTTTAGAAGTTTAGAACATTATCGAATGAAAACTTTTATTTAAACATGAGCCATCATATAGATATCCATTTCTTGCGTCGCCCATCCAAGCCGAAAGTCACTTACGGACCTGAGATAAAACATGCTAAAAAAAGTCAACATAAAGTTGAGTGAATCCATAGAGTTTAATAAGTAATAAGTTGAATACAAGTATTATTCATCGGGCGACAAGTAATGCATATACAAGTCGTGTAAGCAGATTATAGCATTGAGCTCATGGCACCGAACCTTAACTGTGATTTAATAATGCCCCATAGGAGGTAAGTTTGCCAATTTTACCAAGATCTTCTAAATATTATGCTACCCGTTTCAATATGAGCGCGACTCATCCGGACAGGCTTGTCAAGCCAAATATGCATATTCATAATACTAGCGTTTCCAATGGAATTAACTGTTCATGAAATTAGGGACTTTAAGGGGCAAAAGATTACTCAATAACTATAATCATATAATCGGGTCAAGCATACCAAAAGCTACTTGTATTCAGTTTTAAAAACTAGCATGTATCCGCCTTGCGAGGTTTATAAAACATTAAAATGAGTAAAGGCGAGGCTATGAACTCACCGAATAAAGGAAGTAGTATACAACAAGCAAGTGAGGAAAATAGTTGCGAAGCTCTACGATGAACCTAAATAGATATACGCTTGTCTTAGGTTTTGAAAATAATCATCGATGCAATTTGGCCATATATATAAGTTATGATCTTAATTATGCTTGGTACATAATTTCTAGATATTACAAGTTTTAGTTTAGCATTTAAAAGTTATCAAAATTCAAGTAATAATCTTATACTTGTCTCTAAATCCAATCATGTATTATGAAAGTCCAAGGTTAGCCTAGGGTTCAATTTTTAGTCCATGGGTCAAGTTTTAGCCAAAAAGTTCACATTAAACCTGAGGTTTCAAAAATATATTAGGTTGTTCAAAAATATATCAAAGGTCCAATTTTTATAAAGTGTAAAACATTTTATAATTTTATTACCTAATGCTGATGGAAACTTTTATTATTTAACCATTTTCAAAAATTCACATCTCCCAAACCGTAAGTCGAAAAACTAACTTCTTTATATCCCCGGAAAGGTATTCATCTGTACTAACAAGTTTTGTGGGTCCCACTTGGTCAAAATTAAATAGCAGTAGCTAAATCATCAATTTGTCCATATCATTCAGTCCAACAGTTTTTAGAATTACAACAGTCCCGCGAAAAATGCAATATCTTGAGTTCAACAAGCCCGATTAACCTCATTCTTGCGGCCACGTTTAAGTTAAAATGTTATCTAAAACTTTTATGCTTTGAGTAACAGTGGGTTATTCACAAAAAAAATGACTTTTATACGTTTCAAATCTGTTACTCAGGATGTAACATGTTTCACGAAAATATTTCTAGTTAAATCATCGTAATGAGTTATTCGATCAAATACCCGTCAAAATGACCGCAAGACATAGGTCTACAACACCATATTTTTAGTTTATGTCCAATATTTACTGATTAGTACAGTTTATTCCATCTTTGCCCCTGATTCAGAATCACAGTTTGCATGTCTAGTCCTTTAGAGTTTTTATTGTGTTCTAAGCTATGTACCAAGCCTAACTAAGCATAATAACTTATATAATGTTCAAATACACCAAGATATACAATTTTTACAGTAGTGAAATGATAAAAATAAAATAAAGTTAGTGAGGATTTTCTTACAAAAGAGATGGACAAGATTTGATGACAAGAAGAAAGGACTAGGAGTTTTCAAATGACACCACCAACTAGAAATCTTGAGAGCACCAAGGAAGAACTTTAGAGGATCAAGGAGAACTCCAATCTACAGCCACAATATCCTTTTGTAAGCCATAAAAAAAATATAGGAGGAATAAAGATCTTGAAGAAAGATAGAGATCAAAAATTAGGTTACAATACTTGCACCTTTTCTCTATTCCATGATCACCAAAATTTCTTGTCACCAACACTTCTTTGGAAGATCTTGAGAGTCACACTCTTGAGTACTTGAAAACTTGAGAAATATTCACCAACAAAACTCTTGAAAATGAATATCTAAAAGAGTAAAAATCAAGGATTGAGTTAGCAATCAATAGATCACCATTCTTTGTACTAAATTTTCAATAGAAAATCAAGACAATGGTCCTTGTGTGCTTACCTATCCACGACATCAAGAGGAAGAGAGTGCAGAAATTTTGAGCTTATTGCATGTAAAAGTGGTAGTGGATGTTAGATAATGGAGTTGTAAGGCTTATGGAAAGATTAAATCAACACTTGTCTAAAATTAAGACAAGTGTTGAGTATAAGTGAGTAGTGGGCGATACATACAAGGGGAGGAAGGTTAATATGCAGATTTTTATCATTAGATATAGTGTAGAGTGTATTGTTTAGTGTAGGTTGCTCCCGGTACTCAAACGTAAGGTTTTTAAGACACGTAACGCAATACCGGGTAACGTAAAAATATAAAAACTATCAAAAATATTAAAATTTGTTTTCAAGACATATTTTTGTAATTTAGATGAGTGGTGAGGTCATCGGAAGATTTAAATATGGTTAGAACATAAAGACGAGTGTTTAGAACGCGGTAGACGTAAAAGGTGCAAGGTTTACGTGAAAATGGAAAAAGTGAGAAGTGACTTTTAAAAATGAGATTGTAAGGAACCAAAAGTGTATGAAAAGTGGAGACTAGACACAGTCTAGTGTCGGTTGAATTACTTGAACGTATTATGACATACGCGAATAACTTCCGACGAAGTTAAAATAGAATAGATAAATAATTAAAATAGAAAAGTAATGACATGAATTTACGAAAGGTCACAGTACGTACCCCTTAAGAGAGCGACGTCCCGACGCTCAATTCGCTTTATCCCCTGAAGGTTTACTTGCGAAGAGATGAGGATACTTGCTCTTGATTTGGTCTTCGCGCTCCCATGTGAATTCAGGTCCTCGTCGGGTATTCCAACGAACCTTGACAATGGGGATGCGACTTTTCTTGAGCTTCTTCACTTCACGATCCATGATCTCTATTGGTTCTTCGATGAAGTGCAGCTTGTCATTAATTCAAAGTTCATTTAATGGAATGACGAGACTCTCGTCTGAAAAACACTTCTTAAGATTAGAAATGTGGAAAGTGTTGTTAATGCCTTGAAGTTCTTCTGGTAGTTCTAACTTGTATGCTACTAGACCAACCCTAGCTAGGATCTTGAATGGTCCAATGTATCGAGGACTTAACTTCCCTCTCTTACCAAAACGAACTACACCCTTCCATGGCGAAACCTTGAGCATCACTCGGTCACCTACATTAAACTCCAAACGTCTGCGTCTACCATCTGCATAGCTTTTCTGGCGACTACGAGCAGTTAGTAAATGGTCTTTGATTTTGAATATCTTTTCCGTTGTTTCACGAATTATCTCTGGACCCGTGAGTTGGCTATCCCCAACTTCGTTCCAGAAAACCGGTGATCTGCATCTTCGTCCGTAAAGAGCTTCAAAAGGTGCAGCCTTAATGCTTGAGTGATAACTATTGTTATAGGAGAATTCAACTAATGGCAAATGTCGATCCCAACTACTTCCAAAGTCAATCACACATGCTCACAACATATCTTCCAAAGTTTGTATCGTTCTTTCGCTTTGACCATCCGTCTGTGGGTGGTACGCCGTACTCATATCCAGTTTTGTATTCAAGGCCTCCTGGAGTGACTTCCAGAACCTTGATGTAAATCGGCTATCTCTGTCCGATATGATGGATATAGGCACACCATGTCTACAGATAATCTCCTTTAAGTACAGTTGCACAAGCTTCTCCATGCTGTAAATCTCTTTTATTGGTAGGAAATGAGCAGATTTTGTCAAACGATCCACAATGACCCAAATCTCATCATAACCACTTGGAGTTCTTGGGAGCTTAGTAATGAAATCCATGGTGATTCTTTCCCATTTCCAAACAGGAATCTCGGGTTGTTGAAGGAATCCGGCTGGCTTTTGATGTTCTGCCTTAACCTTTGCACACGTCAATCATTTGCCAACATAGGTAGCGATCTCAGCCTTCATGTTCGGCCACCAGTACAACTGTTTTAGATCATGGTACATCTTATCTGACCCTGGATGGATAGAGTATTTGGATTTATGTGACTCGTGCATGATCAAGTCTCTCAAACCTCCAAAAAGTGGCAACTAAACACGTTTACCAAAGCATAAGGTTCCGTCAGAACGAGTTTCGAATATGGGTTTGATCCCTTTCCCCAGATTCTCAGCTTTCACATTCTCTTCTTTCATTGCTTCCGCTTGAGCCTCAAGAATCTGCTCGGGTAGCTTGGGGAGGACCGTCATTACTAGCGACCTTACACGTAATGGTTTTGCCCTTTCCTTTTGGCTTAAGGCATCAGCCACTACGTTCGCCTTCCCCGGGTGGTAACGGATGTCGCAATCATAATCACTCAGGAGTTCAATCCATCTTCGTTGCCTCATGTTAAGCTCTTTTTGATCAAGGATGTATTGGAAACTCTTGTGATCAGTATACACCGTACACTTCATACCATACAAGTAGTGCCTCCATAGCCTAAGAGTAAAAACCACAGCACCCAATTCTAAATCATGGGTAGTATAGTTTTCTTCATGAGTCTTCAATTGTCGTGAAGCATATGCTATGACCTTTTGTCTTTGCATCAATACTGCTCCATAACCCTTGTTCGATGCGTCACAATAGACTACAAAATCTTCCGTCCCATCTGGTAATGCTAATATAGGCGCACTACAAAGTTTCTGTTTCAGTATTTGAAAAGCTTCTTCTTCGTCTTCACCCCACTCGTACTTCTTATTTTTCTGCGTCAACTTGGTAAGAGGTTTGGCTATTACAGAAAATCCTTCGATGAATCTTCGGTAGTAACCAACAAGTCCTAAGAATTGTCTTACTTCTGTTGGTGTCGTCGGCGGAGCCCAATTCTTAATAGCTTCAATCTTTGCAGGGTCTACATGAACACCTTTGCTATTGATCACATGACCGAGAAATTGTACGGATTCTAGCCAAAAGTCACATTTCAAGAACTTGGCATACAATTGCTCTTCTTTGAGTAACTCCAAGATAATCTTCAAGTGTTCCGCATGTTCTTCCTTGTTCTTGGAGTAAATCAAAATGTCATCAATAAATACAATTACAAACTTGTAGAGGTACGGTTTGCACACTCGATTCATCAAGTCCATGAATACTGAAGGTGCGTTGGTCAACCCAAACGACATCACCTTGAACTCATAGTGACCATACCGAGTTCTAAATATAGTAATTGGAGTGTCTTCCTCCCGGATACGGAGTTGGTGATAACCTGATCGCAGGTCAATTTTCGAGTATACGCTTGAGCTTTGAAGCTAATCAAATAGATCATCAATTCTCGGGAGTGGATAACGATTCTTGACCGTTAACTTGTTAAGCTCACGATAATCGATACACATTCGAAAAGATCCATCCTTCTTCTTCACAAACAATACCGGAGCTCCCCAAGGTGACGAGCTCGGTCGAATGAACCCTTTTTCTGACAGCTCTTGCAATTGTTCCCATAGCTCCTTCAATTCTGATGGCGCCAACCGATAAGGTGCACGTGCGGCAGGTGCAGCACCAGGCACTAAATCAATTCGGAACTCTATTTGTCGAGGTGGTGGGAGTCCCGGCAGATCTTCCGGAAACACCTCAGGAAAATCACGGACAATAGGTAGATCTTCCGGTCATTTTTCAATTGACTCCTTTTTGGTCACTTGTGCCAAAAACATCTGGCACCCTTGCTCAATGTACCTTTGTGCCTTGATTCGAGATATGATTTTCAATTGGGGCCCGTCTCTATCACCTCTAATTGTTAGTGTTTTGTTGTTGTAAGGAATACGAACAAATTTTTCACCACAGACTATAACCGTGTTTCGATCAGATAACCAATCCATTCCGATAATGACATCAAAAGTTCCAAGTTCAATTGGCATGAGGTCAATACTAAATGGGTGGTTTGCGAGATTTATGGTACAGCCCCTTAGAATAGAATTTGTACTAACCAATTTCCCATCGGCTAGTTCGACTTCATAACTATAGTTTAACTTAATCGGGTTAATATTTATCAAGGTGCTAAACCCAGTGGACACAAAGCTTTTGTCTAAACCCGAATCAAATAAAACCGTAGCATAATGATTATTAAGAAGAAACGTACCCGTCACGACATTCGGGCCTTGTTGCTCTCCATTTCCCATCACATACACACGTCCACGAGCATTTCCATCTTGACCTTTCCCCTTCTTCGGGCATTTGTTACTGTAGTTCCCTTTTTCCCCACAGCGATAACAAGTTACAATTGGCTGTGTATTTGCTCCAGTAGCAATAGCCTTACCCTTACAGTTTTCCGTTAGATGACCTTGCTTTCTGATCGGTCCCAAACGGTCAACTAATATTGACCAAGTAAATGGGTCAACTAAAGTCAAACACTTGAGGTCAACTAACCAAGGAGTACAGAGTATCCCCGGGTCGTTAAGTCCCAACGAGGTGTGAAATCTGTAATAGAACGAATCTGTGATCGGGTGAATATTGAACAGGAAAGGGTTTTGATTGATTTACACTAAGGAATATAAAAGGAAATAGCTTAAATAAGCTAAAATAACCTAAAACTTATTTTAAAACTGAAAATATATTTATTTGACTTATTATCTATTTATTATTAATTAATTACTATTTAATAATTATTTAAAACTAATTTAAATTATAATAAATACTAAATGAACTCTAATAAATATGAAAATTTTTCTAAAAATATTATGCAAGTACAGGAACTTAGAAAAATTATAAAAATGAAAAATGCTTAATGAAAAAGCTCAAAATAAGCCAAATGGCTTAAATAGAAGCTATCACTTTTTTTATATTTGATTTTTCTAATCTTAAAAGTGCAAATTTATTTTTCTTAAATCCTAAATAATAAAATAAAATTTTATAAATTAAAATTATATTTTTCTGATTATTATTCTATTTATTATGAATTAAAAACTATTTTAAACTAATTAAATTATTAAAAATACTAAAACTGTTAAGAAAAATCTGAAAAATTTAAGGTAAATCTAAAATATTATTCTAAATCTAGGAAAAATATAAAAAGTTAGATAAGCCCACTAATAAGCTGAATTGGGCAAATAAGCAGTTTAAATAAGCACTTCAAATAAGCAAATAAGCACTAGAATGCACCAAAAGCTCAGGTATAGTGTAATAGACCTAAAAAAACCTAATTCAACTCAAAAAACTAAAATAAGCCCAGGCCGCAAGCCAAATCGAGTATTAAAATTAAAACAAGCTTAAACAACCTCACAGGCCTGCAGGGCTTTTTAAAGCTAATTCCAACTTATCAAATAAGCTGAAAAGTCTGAAATGAGACTGGAACCAACAATTCAGCTAGGTGGGCTTCTAAAAACAACAATTATCACAGGCACAAGTTCAATAATGAACAAGCTACAAGCTCATGAAAGTGAGCTTGTGAACCTGGCACAGGGCAACGATCTAGAAAACATGCTACAAAAAGCCGTAAAATAAGCAGTTAAACTAAAGAGATAAAAATAAATAAAAATAGACTAATGAAGATAAGCAGCAAAATATTAATTATCTAAAAGCACAAGTACTGAAACTTAATATTAAATCCTAGAGAAAATTAACAAGTTTATTCAAAAACTGGTTAACTATAAATTTGACTTTTAAAGATAAACACTAAAGTTTGACTATTATGAACTTTGAACTTGATTTACTGAATGATTATGTAGTAATAAGCTATTAAGGGATTGAAATAAGCTATACTAACCAGCTATGCAATGGCATGATGAAATTATGGAACATGATTCTAACAGTGAACATTTATAATGGAGATCAAGCATGATTTTGACTTTAGTCCAAAAGAGACCTGGTTTTTATTGCTTAAATGACTTAAAGGAACTTAATATGACTTGTTTAAAGCACTTGGACCCAATAAAACTCACTGAAACTCAGTGAGTTACACTGAACCAAACACTCCTTAAAATAACTTAAAATGAGGTTTTTAGAGTAAATCACTGTTTTAAACCATAAAACTGAATCATAAGGTCTTAATATGAGATAATAAGCTTAATGAAACACAGAAACACAACTTTAAACAACAAAGACTCATTGATCATGATTATGCTAAAATTGGTAGTAAAAACGAAAAACTGAACAAACAAGTATCCCAATGAACAAACATATAATATAAAGAAACAAATTAACTTTAGAAGGCCAAATAAGCATATAATACCAAAGATAAGCATATTTTAAGCAATTCTACAGTAAAACACTAAAATATAGAAAATGGCTTACAAATTGATATAAACTGAGAATAAGTTATCCAAGGCCTCACACTTATCCTAACACCTCCCCGGAGGTTCTAAAACCAAGGGCCATCCATTTTTAACCCTGCTCCAAGCTTCTTCTCACTTCTTTGCTGATTTTTTAATTATGAGCTATTTATTTGGCATTTTTATGTATTTTTAGTAAAACTGATTAGCAGACCTCGAAATGATATCTATGCTTCAAAAAGCTTATAAGTGAACTAAATTGAACTTATATCAACACTGAACAACAACATTTAATAACTACAAGTAGAATTGAGATTTTCAAAAAGAAACTTACATAAACTGAAAATGAACTGAAAATTTGAAATTGATAGTTGAAATAAGTTATAAATACACTGAAAACATTAAGGTTATAGTTTAGAAGCTAAAACATATACTGGAAAGTAGAGATTATACTAAGTCGACATCTACACTACACTAAAAACTACATCTCTTCTCCTTGTGCTTCTTTCTTGCTTTATAGAGACTTTCAGGCATCCCACTAGCTCTCTGAACATTTCCCACTTGTATTTGTAGCCCTTGGATCGGTCAAAGTCATCCTGACCATTGAAATCACCTTTTGGCGCCAAAAATATCTTTTTCCATATGGGGTAACTTGCGAGGGATTTAAGGGCAATTAAGGGTGTTTGGGAGGTTGTGGAGGTGGAGGGGAGTGGGTAGACAGCTGGGGGTGAGGTGGAAGGCCAGGTGGTGGTAAAACCACCTGGTTTTGTGACTCAGTGGTATGGAGGGAATGGTGAGGGTGAAGGTGTTTGTTTGACCGGGTTTGACCTGGTAAATAAATACCAGGGGTTTGTTTGTAGTTGGGCTTAGGTGGAAGTGTTGGGTTTTAGGGATAAATAGGGTCCGGTTGGTTTATGTAGTATATTAAGCCCAAGGACCATTAGTGTAACTTTTGGATTTTTAGGGGGCTGAAGTGATAATTTTCCAAAGTTTATCACAAGGGCCATTCATGCCAAGTTTCAATAGTACAAGGACCATAAAAGATAATTTTCTATTTTTGAAAACCGGGGGACTTGTTTTGTCATTTTTGAAACTTCAGGGACCTAAGTTGCCATTTTGCAAACTTGAACTTTAAAGGACTAATTTTGACAACTTGTGAAAGTTCAGGGACTGAAACTGCCAATTATGCAAACTTAGTTCGTTTTCACCTGTTTTCAATCCTTTTGCATTTGCAACATATAAAAACACAATCAATTGATATTTCCTGTATTTTGAAGCATAATTGCATGTTTTTAAATGTTTTTGCAGATAAAATGTGACAGAAATGATGAGTATTTAGACACTCATCACTTTCCACATTTGTTACATCTCACATTACAGTTTCCAGGATGATGCATCATACAGTGATTGCAGACAGGATAAGGTCCTTTGTACCCACCTCTTCCAGTTGGGGCTTCAGTCATTGCCCTCACATTCTCTCGCCTTCTGTTCTGTTGCTGGTGATGATCATTGTTGCGGCCTTGAGGGTTATTTTCGTTTCCCTTCCTATCATCATTCCACCTCCTTTTGTTTTGGTTGTGGCTTTTGTTTGCATTGTGAGTCGCCTAATCCTCCACTACTTGTGCCATAAGTTTCTGAGTAACACGAATGGCTTCATCCAGAGTTTTCGGATTAGCGGCCGTCACGTCCCCCTTAATGCTTCGGGGAAGGCCCTTAATAAAAGCTTCTAACTCTCTTTCAAAATCAGGTACCATACCAGGACACAAAACCTTTAGCTCTTGGAACCTTCTGATATAAGCTTCAATATCATGACCTTTAACTAATAGATAGTAAAACTCTGTCTCAAGCTTCCTTATCTCGCTACGAGGACAGAACTTTTCGGTCATCTTTTTCTTGAGATCGGTCCACGTGGTTGCATAAGCCGCTTCAATCCCAATGGGTTGAACATAAGAGTTCCACCATGATTTGGCGTGTTCTAGCAGAGTACCTGCGGCATACTTGACCTTGCATTCCTCTGAGCAATTGCTGAGCATAAATGCGGTTTCACAACTTTCAAACCAATGTATCATTGCAACCGCCCCTTCAGTTCCCCTGAACTTAGTGGGTTCACAACCCAGAAATTGCTTGTAGGTACACCCACGTGCTTCAACATTAACAGCAGCCCCAGCAGTTCCAGCACCGCCTCCAGCAGCCCCAGCAGCTTCAGCACCACCGCCAGCAGCCCCAGCGGCTCCAGCACCGCCTTCAGCGGCTTCAGCACCACCGCCAGCAGCCCCAGCTGCTCCAGCAGCCTCATTAGCTCTTATAGTGCGATCCTCGGCCAAAGCCGCGGCCACGCTGTCAGCAACTAACTTTCGTATAGCTGCATCAGACATTCTCTTCGGTGGCATGATTCTATCACAACACAAGAAAATTTTGATGAGTATTCATACAATGACACAGATATAATTATATACGAGTAAACCGAATATGAAAGAGATTACAACAATATAAAGTGGAGTTTAAGAAATGACAACTTCGTCATTAAATCCAAAAGATTAATACATGGTTCGATCGTATTACAAAATTTGACAAAGTCATCATACTTAACGATAATAGTTCTACTAACTCATACATTCAGTTTAGCAATTACAAGATGAAGAACAACAACGAAATACAATGAAAGAAATAAAAGTACATAGACTACTAAGTGTCACGAGGGGATCCACGTGGCTCGGGTGGTGGGGTCTCCCCATAAACAGCCAACACATCAACAACATCACATGACCTCTCATCAATCATCCCCGCTCTAAACATCTCCTCCCAATGTGTGTAGGCCTAGCGCCTCATCTCATAAAAATCCTTCTCAAGTCTCTCATTATACATATCAGCAAACATTAAGGCCAACCCCTTGTCTTCTAACTTATGCTTCAACCTCTTATTTTCACCTCTAAGACCCTCATTATCTAGTTCTTGAACACACTTACCCAACATAGCCACTTTACGGTCTGTCTTGTCAACATGATGTTCTACCACCCACAAATCAAGTCAAGCAAATCCATACGTCTATGCCCAATTTTGTATCTAGATATAGCACTAGCACCCTCAAGCTCCCTTACCCTCATTTTGCTCTCTAAAAGTCTAACTCTACCATGAAGAGAGTTAATATCTCTCCTCATATACCCAGGTACTAAATCCTCGGGCTCATAAACAGTGGGAGCAGCCGAAGATGATCCACCCCTCTCGTGGATAATCCTAGGAAATCGGCGTTCCAAGAGGGGAACCTGTCTAATGGTGCCAACAGTGGCAGCCTCTTCAACCTCAGGCTCTGAATCAGATGAAGTGTCAGGTATAGATGGTGGTGGATAAGGAGAAGCAGGTGCCTCATAAGGATAGATAAGTTCAGATTCATCACCCTCTTCATCTGAACTCGCATTATGGAGTATCAACACATTCTCCTCTTCTTCCTCTTCTTGTTCCTTTTCCTCTTCCTCTTCTTCTTCTTCTTCTTGTTCCTCTTCCTCTTCTTCTTGATTTTCAAGATCATTATTAGGAAAGCCGAAACATGATTAGGTGATGGAGGAACTGGTAGAGGTTCTTCTGGTGCAAGCTCGGGTTGAGCTGGCTCGTCCTCCGGAATGTCTACCTCATGATCAGGTGGGAGTGGAAGTGCCATGATAAATCTGAAAAATCATATATATACATATGATTAGAATAAGAGAAGAAATATTATCAAGAAAATAATATTTGTGTAAGTAAATGAGTGAATGGTGATGCTTCATAAATAAGCAAGATGATCGATAAATATTACATATACAAATGATAATATTTATTTTACGCATACGTATAACAACGGTGCAATCAAGAGATGTGCATAAAGTTTTTGAACAATAAACAAAATAATAATAATGTTTACTAATAGCATAAATAATAAGAAATCTTGTGCATAAAGATTTCATATTTATAAGTGATATTTCGCGGATTAACGATCGAGTTAAGAAATAATTATAATGCCTATATAATTATTATAGAATGATCAAGATATTTATATACGAGGGAGAATTAGGAAGCTCGGGAGTAGGCGCGCACGGATATAGGTCAAGATGATGGAGGCTCATGTTTTTGAAGAAAAGTATAAGTAAAAATGATAATAGTCTAGGTTTTTAAAACAAAAGACCTAGTTCACTATAATTTGTGCTCTGGTACCAATCTATAACACCCCCATTTTAGGAACGCAGCGGAATACAACATGGGGTGCTATATATTAGTCGCATTGTACAAATATAGTAAACAACTTTAAAACAAAGCCGTTTTTGAAATTCACATTCGATAATTTATCAGAGTCAAAGAGGTCCCAAAAGTTTTTAACATAGTTAAAAGATACATAAGTTTTAGAAGTTTAGAAAATTATCGAATGAAAACTTTTATTTAAACATGAGCCATCATATAGATATCCATTTCTTGCGTCGCCCATCCAAGCCGAAAGTCACTTACGGACCTGATATAAAACATGCTAAAAAAAGTTCAACATAAAGTTGAGTGAATCCATAGAGTTTAATAAGTAATAAGTTGAATACAAGTATTATTCATCGGGCGACAAGTAATGCATATACAAGTCGTGTAAGCAGATTATAGCATTGAGCTCATGGCACCGAACCTTAACTGTGATTTAATAATGCCCCATAGGAGGTAAGTTTGCCAATTTTACCAAGATCTTCTAAATATTATGCTACCCGTTTCAATATGAGCGCGACTCATCCGGACAGGCTTGTCAAGCCAAATATGCATATTCATAATACTAACGTTTCCAATGGAATTAACGGTTCATGAAATTAGGGACATTAAGGGGCAAAAGATTACTCAATAACTATAATCATATAATCGGGTCAAGCATACCAAAAGCTACTTGTATTCAGTTTTAAAAACAAGCATGTATCCCCCTCGCGAGGTTTATAAAACATTAAAATGAGTAAAGGCGAGGCTATGAACTCACCGAATAAAGGAAGTAGTATACAACAAGCAAGTGTGGAAAATAGTCGCGAAGCTCTACGATGAACCTAAATAGATATACGCTTGTCTTAGGTTTTGAAAATAATCATCGATGCAATTTGGCCATATAAATAAGTTATGATCTTAATTATGCTTGGTAAATAATTCCTAGATATTACAAGTTTTAGTTTAGCATTTAAAAGTTATCAAAATTCAAGTAATAATCCTATACTTGTCTCTAAATCCAATCATGTATTATGAAAGTCCAAGGTTAGCCTAGGGTTCAATTTTTAGTCCATGGGTCAAGTTTTTGCCAAAAAGTTCACATTAAACCTGAGGGTTCAAAAATATATTAGGTTGTTCAAAAATATATCAAAGGTCCAATTTTTATAAAGTGTAAAACATTTTATAATTTTATTACCTAATGCTGATGGAAACTTTTATGATTTAACCATTTTCAAAAATTCACATCTCCCAAACCGTAAGTCGAAAAAATAACTTCTTTATATTACCGGAAAGGCATTCATCTGTAATAACAAGTTTTGTGGGTCCCACTTGGTCAAAATTACATAGCAGTAGCTAAATCATCAATTTGTCCATATCATTCAGTCCAACAGTTTTTAGAATTACAACAGTCCCGCGAAAAATGCAATATCTTGAGTTCTACAAGCCCGATTAACCTCATTCTTGCGGTCACATTTAAGTTAAAATGTTATCTACAACTTTTATGCTTTGAGTAACAGTGGGTAATTCACAAAAAAAATGACTTTTATACGTTTCAAATCTGTTACTCAGGATGTAACATGTTTCACGAAAATATTTCTAGTTAAATCATCGTAATGAGTTATTCGATGAAATACCCGTCAAAATGACCGCAAGACATAGGTCTACAACACCATATTTTTAGTTTATGTCCAATATTTACTGATTAGTACAGTTTATTCCATCTTTTCCCCTGATTCAGAATCACAGTTTGCATGTCTAGTCCTTTAGAGTTTTTATTGTGTTCTAAGCTATGTACCAAGCCTAACTAAGCATAATAACTTATATAATGTTCAAATACACCAAGATATACAATTTTTACAGTAGTGAAATGATAAAAATAAAATAAAGTTAGTGAGGATTTTCTTACAAAAGAGATGGACAAGATTTAATGACAAGAAGAAAGGACTAGGAGTTTTCAAATGACACCACCAACTAGAAATCTTGAGAGCACCAAGGAAGAACTTTAGAGGATCAAGGAGAACTCCAATCTACAGCCACAATATCCTTTTGTAATCCATAAAAAAAATATAGGAGGAATAAAGATCTTGAAGAAAGATAGAGATCAAAAATTAGGTTACAATACTTGCACCTTTTCTCTATTCCATGATCACCAAAATTTCTTGTCACCAACACTTCTTTGGAAGATCTTGTGAGTCACACTCTTGAGTACTTGAAAACTTGAGAAATATTCACCAACAAAACTCTTGAAAATGAATATCTACAAGAGTAAAAATCAAGGATTGAGTTAGCAATCAATAGATCACCATTCTTTGTACTAAATTTTCAATAGAAAATCAAGACAATGGTCCTTGTGTGCTTACCTATCCACGACATCAAGAGCAAGAGAGTGCAGAAATTTTGAGCTTATTGCATGTAAAAGTGGTAGTGGATGTTAGATAATGGAGTTGTAAGGCTTATGGAAAGATTAAATCAACACTTGTCTAAAATTAAGACAAGTGTTGAGTATAAGTGAGTAGTGGGCGATACATACAAGGGGAGGAAGGTTAATATGCAGATTTTTATCATTAGATATAGTGTAGAGTGTATTGTGTAGCGTAGGTTGCTCCCGGTACTCAAACGTAAGGTTTTTAAGACACGTAACGCAATACTGGGTAACGTAAAAATATAAAAACTTTCAAAAATATTAAAATTTGTTTTCAAGACATATTTTTGTAATTTAGATGAGTGGTAAGGTCATCGGAAGATTTAAATATGGTTAGAACATAAAGACAAGTGTTTAGAAAACGGTAGACGTAAAAGGTGCAAGGTTTACGTGAAAATGGAAAAAGTGAGAAGTGACTTTTAAAAATGAGATTGTATGGAACTAAAAGTGTATGAAAAGTGGAGACTAGACACAGTCTAGTGTCGGTTGAATTACTTGAATGTATTATGACATACGCGAATAACTTCCGACGAAGTTAAAATAGAATAGATAAATAATTAAAATAGGAAAGTAATGACATGAATTTACGAAAGGTCACAATGGGTAATTTGATATATGGATCGTACTCAATTTTGAAAACCATTTGTTTTAAAAATTTGAGCAACCTGGCTCTGATACCAATTGTGGAAACCGTAGGGGGGTGAATACGTTTCCATTTAAAAACTTAAAAACATTTGTATCAAATACCCGATCAAGTGTGACATAATATGAAAAGTGTCAACACTAGTCTTACAAGAACTGATAATATAAAGTAACAAGTAAGGCATGTCACATTAACACAAACTTAGACATATTAGTAATAACATGCCATGACACAAACACAACTAACATGATATAAGCAACAAACCACACAAATATAAATGCAATGCAAAGTATAGATGTAAAGCGGTAAATGCGAGAATAAACGTAAAGAGATAAGTAAAGAAAGCACAAACCGGACACGAAGATTTATAGTGGTTCGGTCACGAAGCTCCTCTTCACCCTACTACACTCTCCGAGTACCCAACTCGAGAGTTACTCCACTAATCAACAAGCTCCCTTCTCGGCGGAGAAAACCATACAACATTGCTTACAATATTTTCAGACACTAAGCTAGATGTCGAGTTCGTCTTCGGGTACAACGAAACCCGTTATGTTTTATGGCCCAACATAACAAACCTTGTGTTTTAAGGCCTAAACACATAAACCACGTCGCTTACATTATTTTTCGACACTAATCTAGATGTCGAGTTCTAATCTAGCTAGTACCAATCTCACTCACGATCTACCTGATCCTCACAAATCATACAAGCTACAAGATCCACATGATCTACACTCGATCTACCCGATCTACTCACGATCCACCCGATCCTCACGATCTACACGATCAAACCTATCTTCACACGATCTACCCGATCTACTCACTATCAAAACAAGCTACACAAGATCTCCCCGATCTCTACAAGATCACAATGATCCACACAAGGTGACTAAACAAGACAGTGACAACTTGATGTATGTCTAGATACAACAAGTAAACAACAAGTAATGCAAGTGCACTGCACAATGACTCTAACACCTTGTGTCTTCTTGATACTTTGTGTTCTTCTCTTGGACTAATAGAGGAGTGAAGGTGATCTTTGGTTGGATGAAAGAATCACTCTTAAACAAAAGAAAGACTCTCTAAATGATCAAAGAAATTGATCTAACTAAGAAGGGATTAGACCATAGAAAACTGACTGAAAAAATCAAGTTGGAAGTGTAAAATGGTCCACTATTTATAGGCAAAGAAAAAACTAGCCGTTACATACGGTCGGTACCACTAAATACCCGACGGTACCACTAAATTTAGTGGTACCGTGCCAGACAAGGGACGCTCCAGTTTTTGTTTTTAGTGGTGAAGGTTTATTTGGGGAAGTTTGGAGCTGATTTGGGGGGGAAATAGTTGTTTGGATTTTTAAACTAATTTTTCAAAATAAAACATTTATTTTTAATTCAAAAATAATTTGTAAAATGTATTTTTGAAAAAATGTTTTGTCACATTAAAAATGTGAAGTTTAGAACAAAAATTTTATTTCTTTGATCATCCATCAAGTTTAAATTTGTTTGTTCATACCTTGAGTGATTTACGTCGGGATGGAAATCAACGACTCTGTTGAGGCATACTTGAGACGTCGAGAGATGTTGATGTAAGTATGCATTGATGATTTGTGTTTACAAGTAACTTGTGCATTTTACTTTATGCATTGCAAGTTTCATGTTGTCATTATTAAAACCGAAGAAACCGTTTAGTTAAAATATCGTAATATTTGCACTAATAGCATCCACAAGTAAATCCATCAAGAAACCAATAAATCCTTTGGTCTCACAAGCATCAATGAAGGTGAAATAGGCTGTGAAGCAAGCACGAATAAAGAAAGATAACAAGCATCTAGACCAGATCGAAATATTGACAAATATGGTTACCAATCTTGTTGGACAAGTGAACGAGCTCCAAAGCACTAAAGCTCAAGTTGATGAGTTCCTCTCCGATGACGTTCAGGATAAGATGTTCACTGCTATCAAGGGAAATATGGAAGAATACCTTAAAAAGTATTTGCCCAGAATCACATCCAAGAAAGTCAAAGAATATCTCGATCCAAACATCGACGATCTTCTCAAAAATGTTGTCGCTACAGTTTCACTCGTCCTACAAACCCAACCATCAAAGCCAAAGGAACCAACACTTGAAGAACTACATATACAATTGTTTGATAGATTGTCAAGTCTTACAAGACCGACTCCTAAACAAATTGCAATTTATGATGCTATCTAGGCTAATATCTCAAAGGAGTCATGCAAAGCCGATGCTGATAAAGGAAAACGACCAAGAGAAGATGAAGACCCTGATCCGAACTCACAAGCTAAGAAACCAAGGAATGTCGATGGTTCTTCTTCTCAACACAAGGAACCTGTTAACCCATCAGCAACTACAACAACAGCCAACCAACCGCTAAAGCAATCTGAAACTGGTCCAATGGCAATTGAACATCATTTTGAGTATAATGATGACGAAGAATTTCAATAACCACAATTTCAACCACACTCTCCACCAAAGTCGAAAGCTAAAACGTCTAAGAAAGGAAAGAAGTCAAACAACAAAAAACCTAAGGTTGTCACATGGCTTGAAGATTACGCGACTGAGGGAAACGAGTGGTTTGATAAACTCATCAGTGCTCAACCATATGTCGACGATGACTCCATGATCGAAGGACGCACACTTGAGTTCACACAAAAACTCAAACGTGATCAACGAATCAAGAAACTTATTAAGGATAACTTCGTCGCATAAAAAATGATGCATTCAACTTGCTGAAAGATCGATCCTATAGGGGCTGCTGAGGTCGAATATCACTCGGAAAACATTGCACGTGCAATGTCGAATGATATCAGCTGGACAAATCCGGACACGTATGTGATTGATAATACTTCTAAACACAAAGAACCATACTTTATAGATTGGACAAAGCCTCTTCTAGTAATTGGAACTTCTGATCATCCTGCTATTCCTTACAGCTTCTTCTTCAATAATGATCTAGAACTTCTTTTACATGGCAGCAAGTATCAACCTATGTATGCAACGTCAATAACCTTGATTCCTGCTGCAAGATATCCACAACCGGCCATCCAAGAAACAGCAACAAGACTCTTCATTACAAAGAAATAGTTGTACGATCAAGATGCACATCTGGGAATCTACCACTGGTATGAGAAAAGGAGAACCTGGTACAAAAGCAAACTTACGAAAAAGTCTCCAACTCCGGTGATGAGTGATCTTAGAATAATTGGTGTGGTTAGCATTGAAGCAGAAAAGAAGTATGATTATACCTTTCTACAAAAAATCAGGGTTAGAAGACATGATCAGAAGATTTACTCATTCTCAGAAGCAGACTTCCCTGATTTGAACCTTTAATGATCTTGAAGATATGTATCTCATTAAAGTTCAAGGGAAGATGCATCATTTCTCAATTGATCTTCAGTACGCATTCAGCACTTCATTGCTCTACTACATCAGAAGAAAGATCATTCAGGAACGCATTGAAGACTTGCAACTTGGGGTCGAGAGCTATCAAAAGAAGCTAAACTTAACCGCACCACTTCTATACCTTCCAGAGATCAACAAAGAACCTAAGTATACCCTGAAGAAAGATCCAACCTGTGGTTTTGTCTACAAAAGTGATCACAGCATCAACTGATTCATGGGATTCAAAGAAGTTCACAAGTTCTGCGACCACACACTCAAGAAGGTTCGAGACGGACTAGTCATTCGGTTAAGGGATTGGGAGTTGTATAAGACTAGCAGGTGGACAACTACTCAAATGCGAGAAGTTCGACAATTCATTCTGAAGGTTGAGAAGAGGCTTGTACTCAGAGATCAGATGCGGAGGCTAGAAAGCTATGTTGGAGGCAGACCATCATTCCCTATCAGAAATTTTCAACGACCTGATCCAGTGTTCACAATCTTCAAAAACATTGATTGATGTAAGACTTGGGGTATTCTTTTGATTACTTTTTCTTGTAAAACATTAAGGCTTGTGCACATATAACAGTGCACAACCCGTTCTTTGTAAAGAAAGGACCCTGAGGTATGCTTCACTGCCTCAATCCTAATATAAGGAGCGAAAGCTTCTTACTTTTGAGTAAAATTAATCAAATTTCTTAAGTTTTTCATAATTCTGCTCAAAAGAACAAGTATTCCCTCTCGTAATCAAAACCTCAAAAAGTTATTTCACTTATTGAGGGGGAGTACTTGAAACAATCTTTGTTCATAATGAAAAGTTCTTGTTAGATTCTTCTTACAAACCTCAAAAAGCATATTTTAATTAATATGTTTTTCGAAAACAACATCAATATGCTATTTTTGAGGGGGAGAATAAAATGCGATTAAAATATGGTAACAGATGTGTTGAATCTCGTATGAGCTCGACTCAGATTTAACCAACGAATTGATGAAACTTAAATTGTCAGTAATCGAAAGGACTTGTCCTGGACGGGTAATAATTTCAAGCTGGTCTAACCAGTGATGTAAGCGTGTCTCGAATAGGACTTGTCTAAATAGAGTGTACCGTTTCGAGATATTCTCCTTGAATATGACCATGACGGGTAATAATTTCAAGCTGATCTAACCAGTAATGTAAGCTTGTCTCAGAGCGGTCATGTTCACTGAGAATCAATCAATTCAAAAGTGCGAACTCCATCCAACATGTGCAAATTTAACTTAAAAACCCATGAGCACATGTGAAGGGGGAGTATTTCTGTAAATGGAAAACCCTCAAAGTGTTATCAAAATATGTTTTATAATCCTAAACACTTTGAGAGATTTTACAAAAGGTTTTACGACATGTAATCAATAAATCTAGGATAATCATGGAGTAATAAGGTGATTAATATTAGGTTTATGTCCTATGATCTGCCAGAGCCGGAGGAATCTACCCAAGGACAACACAAATAGTTTAGAACTAGAAGTCCTTAGGTATATTGAAAAAAAAAGATGAGAAAAGAAATGAAAGGAGAAAGAAGGGGTTGAAGAATTAAAAAGAAAAGTTAATGAAAGGGTGAAAAGAAATAGCCCTCCAAATGTTCAACCTTAGGGAAGAAATCCGGTTCAATTCATATGCTACTGGTTATCACCAAGGTGATGCCGGTATTGAAGACAAGACGTCATAGACCCAGTGACACACTGCACTTAACCTTCTAGCCACTCCAGTATCTCTCAAAAGGTACTTGTTTCATTTCTCACGGAGAACCTCGCATAATCTATCGACCTCTCACTCCAAGATGTGTTGATATTGAAAAGGAGGCACTCTGCTCCATGCCTCCGACTACTAAAATCAAAACGCACTAATTGAGTCTAGAGCCACGAGATTCATCAAAAGATCTCTTAGGAACAGTTAAACTTTTCTACACTTGTTATTCAATATTAAGAATACAAGTTGTAAATTTAAGAGTCCTACACAGATTCTAGCAATCTGCCATGAACATTTATGAGAGACTTTAAAAGTGTAATTCTCAGTGATTCAATGGAAATCCCTACCATGGTCAACATCAAACAACCCTGACAGCAAGTCACTTCGGTAATCCCTTGTGGGTTACGCTTAGTGTTCGCGGTGGTTTTAAATGGTCTACAGTCGTGGAGTGATACCTCGGTATACTTCAGTGGCTCACCCTGAATCATTGATATACTTTGGTATATCTGTGTAAGCCCTCTCGGGTGTATCCGATTTGGGAACAGCCTTTTTAAGGATTAGAGATAGTTTTCACACTATGCTGTTAATTATCTCAAAGTCCGAACTTATAGGTGCTGAAAACTTTATTGCTAACTGTTTTCATGCAGGTACTCATGGAGACCCGGAGTTCCAACTAGATGTGACCATAATTACCACCATTATCATCGACAGCATTCCATCTCCACATGCTCATATCAACATTAGAAAGTCATTTCTCATCAATAATAGAAGCAAAAGTTCAAAAGACAAAGATCGAAGTTAAAGAATGAGAATCACAAAATGCTCAAAGTTTCAAAGACAAAAAGGTATGAGCATGGTGGAAAAGACGTAAAGAAACCAGAGACAAAAACGTTGATGAAAGGCAGATCACAACATTATCACATCACACAGAAGAAGAACAAAGATATAAAAGACGTCGAAGCCAATGAAGCAAAGAAGACGTCAAGTAACCTTTGATGACCAACCCTTAGGGGGAGATTGTTGGGAATACATTTTATGTAAAGTGTTGGTCATATTATATGTAATAGGTTGCTTAAATATTAGGCCTTTAAATTAGTTAAGAAGGTCAGCCCTTGTAGAAGGCCCATGGGCCGAGCCATAAGTATTTGATAGAAAAGCTAGGCGTTGCCCTAGCATAGAAACACTGTAAATACTATGTATTCTCTCCTTTGGAGAGTGTTGGTTATTTCATATAAGCTACTAAACCTTTGTTATTCTATCTTGTGATATAATCGACCACCATTATCTTTCTATCTCTTATTTCTCTCTTATTTATACTTGTGTTATATCTATTATGGTGACCTAACAAACTGGATTTCATTAGAGACTGCATCTTTGCACCTTATCTTCTCATTAAGAATTATTTCAGAATTCTTGCTCTCGAGGCCACATTTTAGCTCAGTTTCAGTCTCTCTGTGATTGAGACATTAGGAAGTTTATTTTGAGCCTTCTTATGACTACCAAATGAATTGAATTCTATATATACTTCAAGTGCTAATACATTCTCAAGAAACCTCAATTTAACAAGTCAATTACTTCATAGGTTAATGCATTCCCAAACCTTATGTTAAATCGTACTGAAATAACAACTCAGTTACTTCAAGAAAACATTTTCCCTAACTATATCCTTAAAATAGTATAGAGATATCCTTTTCAGTTCCATGAAAATTTATGTAGTTTAGTAGCAAATATGACCATGTACGCTTATCACATTCATTTTTCTTTTTCTTTTTTTTCTTTTTTTTTTCTTTTTTTTTTTTTTTTTTTTTTTTTTGTGATGTGGACTTCATATGAAGAGAACTTGATAATGATCCTAAAAGTGCATTCATTCATTCATGTAGATGATAAATAATGTGATACAGTAAATCACTAGTAATTATTAGATATTAGATGGAGTTGGACTTTAAAGGTTATGTATGTTAGAATTAATATACCATGACAATCATAAAATTAATATAAAAACATCATGAACATGCAACGGAAGCTATGTGATCAAATACTTGTAACTAATTAACTGAAACATAAAAAATGCGTACCCTTTAGCAACTCCAAGCTTTTACGAATCAAGACAAGATCAAAACCCTAATTAGGGTAAAAAGGTTTAAAGAATCGACCCTTACCCTTTTTCGATTCAAACCAAGAAGCAAACAATAATGTGTTTGCACCACGTTCTTGTACACACGTACTATTAGCGATTCGATGTGAATGCTAGTTCTTGATCACAATAGATTAACCAAACATCATTGTTATGCTCAAGGTCACTCGCAAATCCCTTTTCGTGGGGTTTCACTCGTTGACCTAGGAACAAGAGAGGTGAAAAGAAGAAGTTTTGCCTTCTATTGAAATCAAGTGTACCAAAGGACGAATACATGGGGATGTATTTATACCCTTATGGTAGATATCAAGTTTACTATGGATTCCCATGTGGGATCCCATATTTGGCTGATTACAATCCCAAGAGAGGGTTTCTAGAACCTTCTCTTGGCTTATTTCCTTTTCTTCGTATCCCGTTGACATTTAATGACCGATAGTCAATTCTGTTAAGTACTTAACGCTCGTTAATCGTTTATTGTGAATTTAATAATTAAACATAACATTTTATATTAATTATTTAATCATCGAGCCTCATACGTAAAGTGTGCAATCTCGTAGTCTCGAGTTCGAATCCGGTCATACACATATAAAATGTGTCCATAAACTAACAGCTCCCACTTGGACAGATCTTAAAATTTGTAATGAGATTGGTTAGCATATAGCAACACGCCAATGCCCACAGTATAACTCGAGTATGGTTTCGTTGGAAAAACCTTTTGATGAGTCATCATCATACTTAACCTTTTGTTTCTAATACCTTGTTAAATAAAGATATGGATCCTAGTCATTTCTTTATTTAACTATTCTGTTTCTCGTTATATATAATTGAGCAAGATTACCAAATCTTCTGAGCGTATTTTAAATAGATCTTTGGCATGGCCATGCAAACATCTTGTCAAACCTACGATGGGCCCAGCAGTATTAAACTTTGAAACAAATTCGAAGGAACAAATCCTTTCTTGACTACAAGCAAAACCCATGAATTTAGCAACACTTCTGAAAATAGCCCTTATAACCACCTATTATGGATAGCGTTAGACTATTTCAAAAAAATGCACTACATTCATCACAGTTATCCAGGTATCTCAACTCTGAGGATAAATATTCATGATTTACTTAATGACATAGATCCATAAATACAATCATGCGGTTGAGATATGTCTTATATTCAATTCATTAAATATCATATGAATTTGGTATGTCTACGCGTCAATATACTTCCAAGTATATTCTACCAAAAATCAGATTTGTCTTAATTCAATGATATTCTTATATCATTAATTGACAACGGACAATTTAGAATAACATAAGTTATTCACGGATTTAAAACATGCAAATATAGGATACAATCTATCATTAATGAAAATATACGTACCAAGTACTTTAATTCATTATAAATAATAATTGTTTAACATCCCTTATCCAAATACTAAATAGATCAATGCATGATAATTCTAGTTAATGAATTATGCCTTAAGTTATGACAATCATTCTTGTTGACAAGGAATAAATCAACCAACCTTGATCTATCAGAATTTTGAGAATACTTATTTCAAAAATTCAATTAGTGAAGTTCTTGTATGTGTGCATTCAAATAATTTGATATTTGATGCAGCGGTCGTAACCCTCGCAAAAGGTTTTACAATCCTCCTAGGCAGTGTACCTAACCGTTGTAGTGTAGTATAGGTAAGTTCGGGGGATTAATCGTTCTCAAGGGGAATAGTCTTGCATTAGTTGTGGAAAGGTCAAGATGTTTGACGAGATAGGTCTAGAGGTGAGGGATGATTCTTTTTGTATTTTTATATTTTTTAGAAAGCAAGTAAATATCTTGGTTTTGAAGGAGTGAGCGGTATTAGTTGTTAATCAACTAACTCAAAAATTAATTATAAAACAAAAATTAATCTAATGACAAGGAAAAGTAAATTGGTGGTAACTCTTATGATAGGACAAATGTATTCACTTAGAATTAATTACTCCCTAGTTATATCCTACTGATTTGTTGAATTGTCACGTCCTTGTTTTAGTTGAAGCATTGTATTCCTTAATATTGATCGTGGGGAGGTGCCGAAGTCCCCAACTCTATGAATCTTAGTCTCCCCTAAATCCCTTAAAGTATATTATGTTTTCTAGGATCTACAAGCAGCAATTTACGCAATAAATACAACGAGAAAACCCAATAGTGCACTCTACGGTTGCCTTTTCTAAGACATTAAATCTAGTTACATATAAGAAGTCAGTCAGTTTTCTTAGCCTAACGCGGGACAATCAACTAAACAAGAGACAACAAATCAATATTCAACAACTAGGTTTCACTAGATCTAAGCAAACACAAATAAGCTTAAGCTAACATGTTAAAGCAAAGAAAAGCAAAACAAGTAATCAAACAACACATAGACATATTGAATGATTAAACGAATAACTTATATTCAATTGAATATGGATGAAAAAGGCTGAAAAGCCTTACATTGGCTGTCAAAATCGTCTAGGGTTTGTTACACAAGATGTCACCCCTTACAATGAAAACATTCAAAAATATATATAGTTTTACAATGGTGACGGCGTCAGCATATAGCTTCTGACGCCGTCAACTCGCCTTGGATTATGGTTTCGTCTGTATAGTCGTCGCTCTGACGGCATCAAAAAGGGATTCGAAGGCGTCACTTGTAAATTCTTTCTGGGCCGTCTCTTAGTTAACTTAAAGTGTGACGCCTTCCTCCAGTTTACACCTGACGGCGTCAGGTTATAAAGTCTTCAAATTCTTCTGAGGCGTCACTTGTTAGTTTCCCACTAGAAATCCATCTTGAATTGCAAGGGACGGCGTCACGTTGTAGCATGTGACGCCATCAGACTCCCATGTCTGACAGGTTTTTCGCGACTTCGTCGTTTTCTTTACTTTTTCGTCCAAATCTGCTCCAAAACTGACGATTTCCAGAATTCTCGTCCTAAGTACCTAAAATACAAAAAGAAATTATCTTAGGCAATATTTGATTATATTTATGCGATTTTGGGCTTAAATGACCCCTTAAAAAGGTACCAAATAAATCCTTATCAAATATCCCTACACTTGGGGTTTGCTTAACCTCAAGCATATGAGCTTTTACACAAATCAAGATACAAGTTAGGGGTCATTTAACATTAATATAAAATTAATTACAACACATGATCATTCCACGTTAGTCAAAATAAGCACGAAAATTACATACTAGCACCTCACATAAAGTGTTTGGATTCTCAAATCTCTCGGGTGTATAAAGTTATATAACATGAATGGAAATGGGAAAATATAACACTCTCTACCTGTCACAGCACATAGATTACAATACGCTTGGGAAAGGATCAAACCTCCACCACTTTGCCGTAAGCACCTAGGAAAAACTATCAAAGAGGGCTTTTCAAGGGTTGTAACGTTAGGTGTAAGGGTATGGAAAAAACGGTTTGTTGGATATTGGGAATTTTACTGGCGGAAGTCAATTATCTTGGTCAATTACATGTACAATGATGCGTTGCTAAGCCAAGACTCAACTTGACTCGCTAACTACTAACTCTTTTTGTATTTTTTTTGACACTATTTTGACTTAAACAAATAAAAGAAACGAGATGGTAGTCCGTATGTTTTTTCTCTTTTCTTTTTCTACTTTTTTTTCTTTTTCTTTTCTTTTTCTCTCTTCTTTTTCGATTTTTATATATATATATTTATATATTTTTTCATACACTTTTATCCTACCATCCAAAATAATACATCAAAGGGATCTTGCAACCTCCCTACACATGAACTTTTACATGCTTTACACATAACTAACTAATGACCCGAATTAAGAAAATCAAAACACGTGGAGTACTTTAAACATTAACGCACATATGGGGGTAATAATGTGAAATTTTTCCCCATTACTCCATAACAACTAGTACTTTTACCCATGAGTCCCAATCATCCCAAAACTATATTTATAAGATATGACTCGACTTAGCAACCATGTAACCAATTAAATAATTAACAAAGGGTTAAACATTAATGTTGTAACAATAATGCACTAAAGATGAGTGCATACAAGGTAGGCTAAGGCGATTTGGGTGTACATTTGGGGGTGGATTGAAACAATGTTCTTCATTAATATTTCAGAATCCACCAAAATATCACGAGAACCACGAAAAAGATAGGCTCTGAGGGTTGTACTAAGGGTATCGTGTACTAAAAATGAGTACATCCCAAAGGTGTGGGAAAATTACTTGACTGGTGTAGCCAACATAATTATAAACACATGTTTGAACCAAGGGTTATCCGAATGCCTCTTATCATTTAGTAAATCCTAACTACACAAATGTAGTCTCACTAGCGATCTTGGGATGCATCACAAACGCAAGTTCTAGAATCTATATACTACCGGCTCACTCATAAGCATTAAAGGTGAATGCTTTATCCTATATATCTAAAGGCGAACCTCACATTTTTGGGGTGGAAATTTTTGAATATAAGGGTTTTTGTGCTAGCTATATAATTCCTATCCATGAGACGCTTATTAAGACTGAAAGTTTTACTCCTACATGTTGTAAAATTTTTTTAATTTGGTGCTAAAATTGCCTTAACAAGTATCTTTCTTAGTTTTATTACACATTTACTCTAAAACAAGACAAATATCAAGAGAAGTAATAGTTTCTAATGTATCCCATTTTACCCTCCCTACATTTAAATTGAACATTGTCCTCAATGTTCTTAAAAAGTACCAAAGTTATGATAACGGAAAAATAAAATAAAGAAAGAAACTAATACTCCCCTAATTTGCTCGGCATGGATGACGTGAAAACATGGTTAAACCTTCCTCCAAGGAAACAAACTTGATAAGCTTCACTTCCAATGTATACATTCATCTTCTTGTCCAATATAACCTGTAATTGACTAAGAAAACGAAAAACAAAACTTCACATAAAATAGGCGGTAAACACTATGTATATATAAAAATTAAATCCTAGAAAGCAAAGTAAGATATAATGCTAGCAAAATAAATGTCCACAGATTCTTGGAAATTTAAAAGTCTGAAAATTTTTCAAAAATTTTTAAGTTCCAGCAGAAAAATAAAATTCTGGAAAACTGTGCTGCTACAGTTCCTGACGCCGTCGGGTGGTAAACCCTGACGCCGTCAGGTATGACCTGACAGTATTTTTGCGTTTTGTTTCTGAAAAATTTCTGGAAAAATCTAATTAATAAAACCTGGAAAAACTGTAGAACATTCATTGTGATTGGATACAAGCATTTGACTCTAACAAACACATAAATATATGCTAATCATTAATTGTTAACTTTCATGTTCGAATTCGTTCTTTTAAACAAATGTGATCTTACCTACACTTATCTTTTTGTAAAATACCTTTATATGCAACTAAGACGGGGTTAAAAACAAAATAAAGCATTTTCACAAGTTTATTTGAAACATGAAAGATAAACAAATAAAGATGGAGCATATATATGAACTCAAACAAAATAAAAACAAACAAGCAAACAATTAAAAAGCTTGGGTTGCCTCCCAAGAAGCGCTTTTCTTTATTAACGAGTCTTGTAGCTAGACTCAAAGTCACGCCTATTACGTGACTTCATTATCAAAAATAATGTCTTCCTCATTAACCAAGTCATTATTATCTTTTTGATAATTTTTTACTCGTTGAATGTTTACGGTGAATTCTTTATCTTCGTGGTCTAAAAAAAGCACGGCCCCGGTTCTTGATGAGCTTTTTACCGTAAAGGGCCCATACCATCTAGACTTAAGCTTTCCCAGGAATAACTTCAACCTTGATTTATACAAGAGTACCTTATCTCCTTCCACAAACTCTTTAGGACTCTTAATTCGTTAATCAGGCCATCTCTTGGCCCTTTCCTTATATGTTATCGACGACTCATACGCGTCAAGTCTTAATTCATCAAGCTCTTGAAGTTGCAAGAATCTATTAGCCCATGCTTCCGAATAGTCCATATTACAGGCTTTCAATGCCCAGTATGCTTTGTGCTCAAGTTCAACAGGAAGATGGCATGCCTTACCATAGACTAAACGAAAAGGAGTTATTCCAATGGGTGTTTTATAGGCCGTCCTAAACACCATAGAGCTTCATCTAACTTAAACGACCAATCCTTCCTGTTTTGATTAACTGTTTTCTCTAATATCTGTTTTAATGCACGATTGGTATTTTCCACTTGTCCGTTCATTTGAGGGTGATACGCAGTCGAAAACTTGTGAGATACTCCATATCTTTTCATCACCTTCAATATTTGGGCATTAAAAAAGTGAGTTCCCCTATCACTAATGAGTGCTTTGGTAACCCCAAATCTTGCAAACAATTTCTTAAGGAAGTGAACAACTACTCTAGCATCATTTGTCCTAAGCGCTTGTGCTTCTACCCATTTGGACACGTAATCAATGGCGACGAGTATGTATTCATTTCCTCTAGAGGACGAAAAAGGGCCCATGAAATCGATACCCCATACGTCAAAGATTTCGCAAACTTATATGTAGTTTTGAGGTGCTTCATCCCTTCATGAAATATTCCCAACCCTTTGGAAGGCATCACAAGTTTGGATTAATTTCCTAACATCACGAAATATGGTGGGCCAATAGAATCCTGCATCAAAAACCTTTCGGGCAGTGGTGTTTATCCTATTATGCCCTCCCAAAGGTCCAGCGTGGCATTCTCTCATGATTCTATTTGCTTCACCTCTTGCAAAACAAGAAAGGCTCGTCCCAAAAATAGTACTTTAACTCAGTAAAGAATCTTTTCTTTTCCTATTTTGTCATATTGTTCGGGAGAACTCGACTTGCCAGATAATTAGCGTAATCGGCGTACCATGGCTCCGTATCCTGGATTAACATCAGTTGCTCTTCAGGAAAGGAATCCCGAATTTCACTGTCGTTTATTTCACCAAGTTTAAGGTTTTATAGACGAGAGAGATGATCGACTGCTAAATTTTCAGCACCCTTCTTGTTACGAATTTTGATGTCAAATTCTTGCAGCAATAAAATCCATCGAATGAGTCGTGGTTTGGCATCTTGTTTCGAGAATAAGTATCTCAAGGCTGAGTGATCAGTGAACACGAGGGTTTTTGATAGGACAAGATACTACCAAAATTTATCGAAGGCAAAAACTACTGCTAAGAGTTCTTTTCCAATAGTGGTGTAATTTTCCTGTGCAGGGTTCATGGTTTTGCTAGCATAGTAGATGGGTTGGAAATGTTTGTTTATTCTTTGTCCCAACACAGCACCTACGGCATAGTCACTAGCATCACACATGATCTCAAACGGTAACGACCAATCAGGAATCACCATTATTGGAGTCTGCGTGAGATCTCATTTGAGTCGATCGAATGCCTCTTTACATTCTTGCGACAAAGTCGAATGGTGCATCCTTAACAAGCAGTTGAGTCATTGGTCGGACAATTTTGGAGAAGTCTTTAATGAACCTTCTTTAAAAACCAGCGTGACCAAGGAAACTGCGAATGGATTTTACAGTTGTGGGATAGGGTAATTTAGATATTTCTTCGATCTCAGCTCTATCCACCTCAATCCCATTTCCGGAGACCTTATGCCCCAGAACAATCCCCTCTTTCACCATGAAATGATAGTTTTCCCAATTCAGGACCAAGTTAGTCTCTTCGCATCGCTTAAGCAACTTTTTAAGATTAGCGAGACAGCGGTCGAATGAATCTCTAAATACTGAGAAATCATCCATGAAAACCTCCATGCTATCCTCCATTAGCTCATGGAATATTGTCGTCATGCATCGTTGAAAGGTGTCTGGTGCATTACATAACCCAAATGGCATACGTTTATAGGCAAAAGTTCCATAAGGACATGTAAAGGTAGTCTTTTCTTGATCCTCAGAGGCTATAGGGTTCTGGAAATACCCCAAAAATCCATCAAGGAAACAATAGTACTCATGTCCAGCCAACCTTTCAAGCATCTGATCGATGAATGGTAACGGGAAGTGGTCTTTTTGGGTTGCATCGTTTAACTTCTATAATCGATACAAACTCGCCAGCCAGTAACTGTTCCTTGGGGAACCAATTCATCTTTATCATTTTTTACAACGGTCATTACCACCTTCTTTGGAACAACCTAAACAGGACTAACCCAATGGCTTTGATGCGCGTGATGTGTCGTTGCGGTTTAGCAGTTTTAATGCCTACTCAAGTTTTAAATTTATATTTAGCCGACTTATCAATAACACACACACTTAACGAGCAGTGTACCCGGTCAGTATGAATATAATGGTAAGTAGAGTGTCGATCACTAAGAGTGGAACGTATTATCTAGTTATTCTAATCAGTATTTTAATATTCTAACGCAAGGGGGTTTCAGCCTGAGAGACTGGCACGATTTGGTTGCAATTAAATAATAAACTAAACCAATAGGCACGAATCAGCAAGTAGCACACACGTACACAGATAAATACTCGAGACAATAAGAAGATCTGATCTTATGATTAAGTAGTTTGTCACTTGTTTTATTGAAAGCTTTATATGAAGTGTATGTAGTTAACCCTTTCTCGTTGGTCCTATTCTTATCGGCGAGTAAACCCTTAATGATTACTTATGTCTAAAAGTTATTCCTAAGTGATCAATTTAGTAACAACCGTGGGAGCCACATTATTTTCCGCAGTCAAATGCGCAGGCCACTAATAAACACAGAGGTTATCAATGCACTAATAAGTAGTAACCAAAGACATCAACATATAAACTTTAATTGATGGGAAAGCAGTTTTAAGGGAGTGCAATCTTTCCGTTGTCACATTACACAAGCCATCAATCCTGATGAATTAAAGTTTGCTAACACAATAAAACAAAACTACTTAATGAATTAAACACATGCAGCACCTTCTTACAGCTCTTGTATCCTTGATTTGAGTGTGTCTTGTGCTGCTGCCTTGACTGAATTCGTCCTAGGGTTTTTGGTCTTCGGTCTCGTATATAATATATGGCCCTCCAATTCGTCTGGTCTTTGGGGTATTTATAGTTACCGTCTGAGGGTAGGATGCGGCGCATCTAGTAAGTAGATGCGGCGCATGTACTTAACTTCGCGTGGGGTCCAAGATTATAATATTCAGGAATATTCGTACACCGCCAGAAGATGCGGCGTATCTTCATCTTTGGATGCGGCGCATGTCCTCTTGTATCTTGGATCGTATCTGGTGAGATCTTGAGAGCGATGCGGCGCATGTAATGAGTGAGATGCGGCGCATCTGGAGCAGATTTGACTTGATCTTGTCCATTTCAGTAGACTCTTCACTTTATGCATGTTTTGCTCCATAATTAGTCCAAAATCGCCAAGTTTCACCAAATGCTTGTTTTCAACTGAGAATTACAAAAGTAAACGATTAAGTATCAATCCTCATACATAATATAGTAAAACAAGTCAATTTAATGGGATAAATGATAGTAATAAAATGTACTTATTTGAGTTCATCAAATATCCCCCCACTTGAACTTTACTTGTCCCCAAGTAAACCTTAGAATTAATCTTATGAAAATGTATCCTAAAAATGTTAGGATTTATTTTTATATTTAAGCATGTATTCATTTTTGTCATAATCACACAACTAAACACTTAACGAATTAGAAGTAGAATAGAAATATTTCGATAAAAGCAAATCTAATCGTTTAACTGTCCAGTCGCGACGAATATTCTATCATAAGCTTGGCAAGTATACATATCTCCTCCACTAAAGCCAAGGAATAACAAGTCTAAAGCGGTAAAAAGGGTTTTTAGGCTTAAGGGTTAATTATTCTTATTCACTATCGATCTCAAATTCCAGAAAAGGCGACAAAATCACAAATACATGATCGAATCCACGAACACGATACTTGCAATTGCTCAAATCCTTAACTCGAATAGGCTAAAGATAGGTCCAAACTTCACCAATAATAATATATCAAAAAGGGCGACAAAATCATAAATACATAGCCGAATCCACGACTACGATACTTAAGATTGCTCAAATCCCTAATCTCAATAAATCAAAGGTTTGGTCGGATAAAGAATAGGGTATGGATAATATTTGGGATATAAATTGGTGTAAAATAAAAAAAAATAAACAAAACAAATAAATTAAAATCCTAAGTGTGGTTAATCACTATCCCAACCATCCCATGAATAAGACTCATATCGTTGAATAACTCACGCTTTAACACTTGAAACACACGCTTTAGGTAGACACGAATTATACTCAACAAGATCTTAATCAAAGAATAAACCTTAGTTGACGTTCCCATAACTGCCAACTCCCATTCAATCCATAGATATAATGTACAACAAATAGTGGTGATATCGACCACTTACATAACTTTACATCGTTGGTTTTAAAACAAACATCCAACTTTCTTTCTTTTTCTTTTCTTTTCTCATTTTTTTTTTTTTTTTTTTTTTTTTTTTTTTTTTTTTTTTAAACTAAGCATAAACATAGATGTGTAAAATTTCACCACATCACTATAATGATAATTCTGGATAATTTTTCCATACTTTTCATAACTTCAGAAATAACGGTAATAGTGAAAGTAGTAAACACACGAAAAATAAACTCAAAGATATACAATATTTACTTTCACTCCAATTTCATTGTGCAATTTCCCGACCTAACCATAGATAATGAATTACGCACGTGAACACAGGTAATGTAAGGAAACACACTTTTCCTATAGCAATTAACCAACCACGAATTTTAATCTACAGGGTAGGCTAAGGTGTAAGGTGTAACGAAACATTTTAAACATAGGTGTAAGAAACGAAAGGAATGGCTCTAAGTGTTTTTCTAGGGGTATCTTACTCTAAAAATGAGAGTAACAAAAGGGTTTATACGGGGGTTAACTAACCAGTGTAGTTAGCTAATAACACATAACATATAAGGCTATTTGAGTGTAATCCTAGAAATTTACCAATTTAGACAAGTCATTCCAATTATATAAATAATACTTATTATGGTGGTCTCGAATAGTATACAAGCCAAGTTCTAAAGTTTACAAGTCACCGGCACACTCATAGATTTGTGAATTTTAGAAAAATCACAATTTTTTGAAAATAACGTCATGTGTGCAGCTATGCAACTTAGACTTTAAACAAAAACATGCTAAAAATTTTATATTTTGATATATTAAGCATATTTTAAGCATATTTTGAAAAGTTTAGGACAAGTAAATGTTAAGTGTTCTAATTCTCCAATCCCCCCACTTAAGTTAAACAACGTCCTCGTTGTTCGTATAAAAGGTTAAAAACTGGAAAATAAAAGAATTAGAACAGAAAAACTCCCCTGAGATTTGCTCGGTATGATCCTCCGTTAGTATAAGAGCAAAAATCATCTTTCTTGTGGATTAGAACGTTTAAGCTTCGTATAAGATGTATCCACAGGAAATGCAGGAATCTATAATACCACCAAGGCTTTAAAACACACCTAAGGTAAGAAAGGTTCAAACTTGCATAATACATTAGTAGTTAGGTAAAAATAAAACATAAAAGATAAAAATGAAAATCATCAGGTCAGTCGATGCGCCGTATCTTATGGAAGAAGATACGCCGTATCGAGCCTGGAATAAATATGGATCAGAATAAAAGATGCGCCGCATCCTTAACCAGGGATGCGCCGCATTAAAAATAAACTGATAAAAATTTTAAATTCAAAAATAAAAAATGCAGAAAAATAAAATAAGATATGAATATAATGGTAAGTAGAGTGTCGATCACTAAGAGTGGAACGTATTATCTAGTTATTCTAATCAGTATTTTAATATTCTAACGCAAGGGGGTTTCAGCCTGAGAGACTGGCACGATTTGGTTGCAATTAAATAATAAACTAAACCAATAGGCACGAATCAGCAAGTAGCACACACGTACACAGATAAATACTCGAGACAATAAGAAGATCTGTCCTTATGATTAAGTAGTTTGTCACTTGTTTTATTGAAAGCTTTATATGAAGTGTATGTAGTTAACCCTTTCTCGTTGGTCCTATTCTTATCGGCGAGTAAACCCTTAATGATTACTTATGTCTAAAAGTTATTCCTAAGTGATCAATTTAGTAACAACCGTGGGAGCCACATTATTTTCCGCAGTCAAATGCGCAGGCCACTAATAAACACAGAGGTTATCAATGCACTAATAAGTAGTAACCAAAGACATCAACATATAAACTTTAATTGATGGGAAAGCAGTTTTAAGGGAGTGCAATCTTTCCGTTGTCACATTACACAAGCCATCAATCCTGATGAATTAAAGTTTGCTAACACAATAAAACAAAACTACTTAATGAATTAAACACATGCAGCACCTTCTTACAGCTCTTGTATCCTTGATTTGAGTGTGTCTTGTGCTGCTGCCTTGACTGCATTCGTCCTAGGGTTTTTGGTCTTCGGTCTCGTATATAATATATGGCCCTCCAATTCGTCTGGTCTTTGGGGTATTTATAGTTACCGTCTGAGGGTAGGATGCGGCGCATCTAGTAAGTAGATGCGGCGCATGTACTTAACTTCGCGTGGGGTCCAAGATTATAATATTCAGGAATATTCGTACACCGCCAGAAGATGCGGCGTATCTTCGTCTTTGGATGCGGCGCATGTCCTCTTGTATCTTGGATCGTATCTGGTGAGATCTTGATAGCGATGCGGCGCATGTAATGAGTGAGATGCGGCGCATCTGGAGCAGATTTGACTTGATCTTGTCCATTTTAGTAGACTCTTCACTTTATGCATGTTTTGCTCCATAATTAGTCCAAAATCGCCAAGTTTCACCAAATGCTTGTTTTCAACTGAGAATTACAAAAGTAAACGATTAAGTATCAATCCTCATACATAATATAGTAAAACAAGTCAATTTAATGGGATAAATGATAGTAATAAAATGTACTTATTTGAGTTCATCAAATATCCCCCCACTTGAACTTTACTTGTCCCCAAGTAAACCTTAGAATTAATCTTATGAAAATGTATCCTAAAAATGTTAGGATTTATTTTTATATTTAAGCATGTATTCATTTTTGTCATAATCACACAACTAAACACTTAACGAATTAGAAGTAGAATAGAAATATTTCGATAAAAGCAAATCTAATCGTTTAACTGTCCAGTCGCGACGAATATTCTATCATAAGCTTGGCAAGTATACACATCTCCTCCACTAAAGCCAAGGAATAACAAGTCTAAATCGGTAAAAAGGGTTTTTAGGCTTAAGGGTTAATTATTCTTATTCACTATCGATCTCAAATTCCAGAAAAGGCGACAAAATCACAAATACATGATCGAATCCACGAACACGATACTTGCAATTGCTCAAATCCTTAACTCGAATAGGCTAAAGATAGGTCCAAACTTCACCAATAATAATATATCAAAAAGGGCGACAAAATCATAAATACATAGCCGAATCCACGACTACGATACTTAAGATTGCTCAAATCCCTAATCTCAATAAATCAAAGGTTTGGTCGGATAAAGAATAGGGTATGGATAATATTTGGGATATAAATTGGTGTAAAATAAAAAAAAATAAACAAAACAAATAAATTAAAATCCTAAGTGTGGTTAATCACTATCCCAACCATCCCATGAATAAGACTCATATCATTGAATAACTCACGCTTTAACACTTGAAACACACGCTTTAGGTAGACACGAATTATACTCAACAAGATCTTAATCAAAGAATAAACCTTGGTTGACGTTCCCATAACTGCCAACTCCCATTCAATCCATAGATATAATGTACAACAAATAGTGGTGATATCGACCACTTACATAACTTTACATCGTTGGTTTTAAAACAAACATCCAACTTTCTTTTCTTTTTCTTTTTCTTTTCTCATTTTTTTTTTTTTTTTTTTTTTTTTTTTTTTTTTTAAACTAAGCATAAACATAGATGTGTAAAATTTCACCACATCACTATAATGATAATTCTGGATAATTTTTCCATACTTTTCATAACTTCAGAAATAACGGTAATAGTGAAAGTAGTAAACACACGAAAAATAAACTCAAAGATATACAATATTTACTTTCACTCCAATTTCATTGTGCAATTTCCCGACCTAACCATAGATAATGAATTACGCACGTGAACACAGGTAATGTAAGGAAACACACTTTGCCTATAGCAATTAACCAACCACGAATTTTAATCTACAGGGTAGGCTAAGGTGTAAGGTGTAACGAAACATTTTAAACATAGGTGTAAGAAACGAAAGGAATGGCTCTAAGTGTTTTTCTAGGGGTATCTTACTCTAAAAATGAGTGTAACAAAAGGGTTTATACGGGGGTTAACTAACCAGTGTAGTTAGCTAATAACACATAACATATAAGGCTATTTGGGTGTAATCCTAGAAATTTACCAATTTAGACAAGTCATTCCAATTATATAAATAATACTTATTATGGTGGTCTCGAATAGTATACAAGCCAAGTTCTAAAGTTTACAAGTCACCGGCACACTCATAGATTTGTGAATTTTAGAAAAATCACAATTTTTTGAAAATAACGTCATGTGTGCAGCTATGCAACTTAGACTTTAAACAAAAACATGCTAAAAATTTTATATTTTGATATATTAAGCATATTTTAAGCATATTTTGAAAAGTTTAGGACAAGTAAATGTTAAGTGTTCTAATTCTCCAATCCCCCCACTTAAGTTAAACAACGTCCTCGTTGTTCGTATAAAAGGTTAAAAACTGGAAAATAAAAGAATTAGAACAGAAAAACTCCCCTGAGATTTGCTCGGTATGATCCTCCGTTAGTATAAGAGCAAAAATCATCTTTCTTGTGGATTAGAACGTTTAAGCTTCGTATAAGATGTATCCACAGGAAATGCAGGAATCTATAATACCACCAAGGCTTTAAAACACACCTAAGGTAAGAAAGGTTCAAACTTGCATAATACATTAGTAGTTAGGTAAAAATAAAACATAAAAGATAAAAATGAAAATCATCAGGTCAGTCGATGCGCCGTATCTTATGGAAGAAGATACGCCGTATCGAGCCTGGAATAAATATGGATCAGAATAAAAGATGCGCCGCATCCTTAACCAGGGATGCGCCGCATTAAAAATAAACTGATAAAAAGTTTTAAATTCGAAAATAAAAAATGCAGAAAAATAAAATAAGATATGACCATTTGCAGGAGATGCGTCGCATCTCAGAATTGAGATGCGCCGTATCCTCAGTGGCCTGACTGACTCGACAAATAAACAGAATAATAAAAAGATAAATCCGGGTTGTCTCCCGGTAAGCACTTGTCTTTATTCCAAAGTCTTCAAGTTAGACTCACGTTCAGCTCTTCATTTTGTATCGATCATTTATTCCTACATGGCCACGTAGGATCCATTTAGCAATTAATTCGTCACGTATATATTCAGGTCCCAAATTCAAAACTCCTTTATAGAATCCTTCCATCATTTGATATGGGTACTCAATCCCTCTCTTCATGTCATCATTACTAACAAAAAGGAATGGAGAGAATTTGTAGCAGACCCTATTAGTAGCATGTTTAAACCCAGGGTGAGTTCGGGGCATCATATAAGTGATAATGTCGCTTCCACATTGAAAGGTGATCTTTCCTTCAAATCGTTTTGCATTAATAGTGATCTCCCTACAAAATGGTTTTCCCCACAATCACGTCACCCATATTGCTGTCACGATAGGCATTCATGTCTTCAACAACGGCGAACTCAGTTACAATAGTAAAGCGTCCTACGAAGATCGGGACATTAATGAAGGCTCCAACTACATTCTTTCCCTTATGCTCCACTTTATTTCTCATAATAGAATTGTAAAAGCTTCTTGACATGACATTGATTGGTAAAATAGGAAAGAAATTGGCGTCAATACACTTGTACCCATCATGCATGGGAATTGCAAATTGTAAGCACAATTGGCGTGGATCCTTCTACCGTAATCCCAAGAACCATCATATCCCTCAAATTCATCGTAATTCCTAGTATTAATAACGTTGACTTTTGGACAATCCACAATTTCTCCTTCTTCTAACTCAGATTCCGCATCGTCCATGAATAGGTCATTGGATTCTAATGGTCCATTAAGGTCATTAAGTTCAATGTAGTCCCCATCGTAGCGTTCGGGTGATTTATCATGCACTAATACATCATTCATAAAATTGGCTTCGAAGTCGAAGTCAATCAGTTCTCCGAATCCTTCCATTTTCCTTCTGAAATAATCACAAAAGCATCAGTAGGATCTGTTCGCAAGAATAGAAATTAATGAATTCAGAAACTGATAAAAAATAGCTTATATCTACTGACGATGCGCCGTATCCAAAAAGTTGGATACGCCGTATCTTATAATCGTTAAAATTTAATCAGTCTTTATTCAGAAAATTAGATACCCCGCTTAGAAATTTGAATGCGCCGTATCAATTTTAATTATCAAAATCGTATTATTTAAATTAAATGCGTCGTTTAACGAAGTTTAATGCGCCGTATTTTCGTTACGTATCAAAATATAAGATTTTTGATTCAGAAGATACGCCGTATCGACAGAGATCGATGCGCCGTATCTGTTTAATAATTCGCAAACTGTTTTTAATAAAAATATTAGATACGCCGTATCTGCTAAAGCAGATGCGTCGTATCGCGTTAACGTTTAGAAAATTTTTTTATTAAAAATAGATACGCCGTATCTTGGGGAAAAGATGCGTCGTATCGCTTTATCGCTTAGAAAAAAATTTCTTATTAAAAACAGATACGCCGTATCTTGGGGAAAAGATGCGTCGTATCGAATTAATTAAACGCGTTGTATTTTATAAAAAATTGAACGCAATACGCCGTATCTGAGAAATCAGATGCGCCGTATCGTTCGATTTAGCTCAGTACAACGATATCAGAAAACAAAAATTACGAAAAACAAATAAAAACACACAAACGAAAATAAACACAAATAAAAGCAAACAAAAAGCACACAAAAACAGAAAATATGCAAAATAGTACAATGAATGCAAATTAAACTAATACACAACAAAATTAGCGGTTAGATAAAAATTAAAAACCTAATTAAAATACTAATCAAATTAACAGATAATAACAATTCACTCCCCGGCAGCGGCGCCAAAAACTTGATGCGCGTGATGTGTCGTTGCGGTTTAGCAGTTTTAATGCCTACTCAAGTTTTAAATTTATATTTAGCCGACTTATCAATAACACACACACTTAACGAGCAGTGTACCCGGTCAGTATGAATATAATGGTAAGTAGAGTGTCGGTCACTAAGAGTGGAACGTATTATCTAGTTATTCTAATCAGTATTTTAATATTCTAACGCAAGGGGGTTTCAGCCTGAGAGACTGGCACGATTTGGTTGCAATTAAATAATAAACTAAACCAATAGGCACGAATCAGCAAGTAGCACACACGTACACAGATAAATACTCGAGACAATAAGAAGATCTGTCCTTATGATTAAGTAGTTTGTCACTTGTTTTATTGAAAGCTTTATATGAAGTGTATGTAGTTAACCCTTTCTCGTTGGTCCTATTCTTATCGGCGAGTAAACCCTTAATGATTACTTATGTCTAAAAGTTATTCCTAAGTGATCAATTTAGTAACAACCGTGGGAGCCACATTATTTTCCGCAGTCAAATGCGCAGGCCACTAATAAACACAGAGGTTATCAATGCACTAATAAGTAGTAACCAAAGACATCAACATATAAACTTTAATTGATGGGAAAGCAGTTTTAAGGGAGTGCAATCTTTCCGTTGTCACATTACACAAGCCATCAATCCTGATGAATTAAAGTTTGCTAACACAATAAAACAAAACTACTTAATGAATTAAACACATGCAGCACCTTCTTACAGCTCTTGTATCCTTGATTTGAGTGTGTCTTGTGCTGCTGCCTTGACTGAATTCGTCCTAGGGTTTTTGGTCTTCGGTCTCGTATATAATATATGGCCCTCCAATTCGTCTGGTCTTTGGGGTATTTATAGTTACCGTCTGAGGGTAGGATGCGGCGCATCTAGTAAGTAGATGCGGCGCATGTACTTAACTTCGCGTGGGGTCCAAGATTATAATATTCAGGAATATTCGTACACCGCCAGAAGATGCGGCGTATCTTCGTCTTTGGATGCGGCGCATGTCCTCTTGTATCTTGGATCGTATCTGGTGAGATCTTGATAGCGATGCGGCGCATGTAATGAGTGAGATGCGGCGCATCTGGAGCAGATTTGACTTGATCTTGTCCATTTCAGTAGACTCTTCACTTTATGCATGTTTTGCTCCATAATTAGTCCAAAATCGCCAAGTTTCACCAAATGCTTGTTTTCAACTGAGAATTACAAAAGTAAACGATTAAGTATCAATCCTCATACATAATATAGTAAAACAAGTCAATTTAATGGGATAAATGATAGTAATAAAATGTACTTATTTGAGTTCATCAGGCTTTCAGAAATTGGGTAAATTAGACCGGCATCCAGGAGTTTGATGACTTCCTTCTTCACCACTTCCTTGATGTTAGGATTCACTTTCCTCTGAGGCTGTACAGTCGGTTTATAATCCTCCTCCATGAGGATTTTGTAGGTACGAAATGTTGAATCGATTCCCTTAATGTCCGCAATACTCTATGCGATAACCCCCTTATATTCTTTCAAAACATCCAGGAGTTTATCTTTTTGTTCGGCTTTTAGGGAGGAATTTATGATAACTGGAAGCTGGTCTTCCCCTTGAAGGAAGGTGTATTCCAGGTGACTTGTAAGTTCTTACAATTCTAACGTGGGAGGTTCAATGATGGAACGTTTAAGGTTATTTTCTGGTTTCTGAAGCTCGAGTGTCTCAATAGTTTCTTTTCAGGGATAGAAAAAAACTGCTCCAACCACTTGTGTTTCTCCCTCCTCTTCTTCGAATGGCAAGTCATTGTCTTCATGCAACCACCCATTCGCAATTTGTTCATCAACAAACTCATTTATCGCATCCACAAATTCATCAATCTCATTTATAAAGTACAATGGGTTGTCTCGTGGAAGAGGGAAATCTATTGTATCTTTAATGTAAAAAGTCAAACTTTCAGACCCTACTCGCAGAGTTAACTTGCCATCATGAACATCAATAATAGCTCGAGCAGTGGCTTAAAATGGCCTTCCTAGTGTGATGGGGATAGTATCCTCCTCTTCCATTTCCAAGATCACAAAATCAACTGGAAACTTAAACTTCCCTATCTTTACTAACACATTTTCGCATATTCCTAGGGGATATTTAACTGATCTTTCAGCCAGCTGAATGCTCATTCGTGTCGGCTTCAATCCCGAATACCTGAGTTTTAGGAATATCGAGTATGGCATAAGGTTTATGCTTGCTCCTAAGTCTGCCAAGGCATTTCTGACTGTTAGGGCTTCTATGGAACATGGTAGAGTAAAACTGCATGGATCTTCTACTTTCTTGGGTAGGCCTTTTTGGATAACAATGGAACACTCTTCCCCCAGAGTTACTAGACTTTCAAGCTTCTTTTGGTTGGAAAGGAGTCTCTTGAAATATGTGCTATATTTAGGCATACGATAACATGCATCGAGGAGCGGGATGGTGACTACGGCATCCTTCAAGTACGACAAAAACCTCCTGTTATCGTTCTCAGCCTTCTGGTTCTTCAATCGAAAGGGATATGGTATTGTCACAAATGTGGACGATTGAGTTGGTGGGGTGGATGGTGAGTGAACTGCATGAGGGATTAGTTCGAGTGTCTCTTCTTCTTTATCTGCTTCCCCCTCGTTAGAGGTCTTCGGTTCATTGGTGACGGGGGACTGGACCGGGTATGGTGGATCTTTAGTGGTTGTCCCAGCACAAGTTGTGATGGAAAACGTTAGGCCTTGCTGGTCATGTTGAGGCTTGTCGCTTTCATCAAGAGCATCATAAAGTTCAAAGAACTGGTTTTCCAGCTCTTTTTGTCGTTCAGTAATGAATCCACCGAGCCCTTTCAGCAGCAAGTTTTTCTCCATAGTGAAATGTCCGACATCATCCTCGAAGGTACTATGGGTTATGAACTTAGGCCTTGCTTCACCGTCGGCCTTCTTTTTGAGGTTACCCCATGAGGTATAATCATTGTTTTGATAAAACACCAGTAACAAATGATCATCATAGATATCGGCACCCGAAAGGAAAACTTGCTTAATGACTGGTTCACCCCCACATTCTTTAACTTCATGTGGGCCCCTATAATCGTCACAAATAAGATATGTATTTACCAATTTCTTAGTCTCTTGTGACCTTTTAAGGTATGACAGTTTCTCTTGACCCTTTTCAAACGACTTTCCTGAGTGGGTGGTCCCGGTTGCATGATTTCAGAAGCACTTAGGACAGGAATGGGTTCATCCCAAGTGTTTTCTTCGTCTTGAATGTATTCCTCAATCCTACTCCATCCTTCTTCAGCACTTAGGTTAGCGATTTTTCCTCTTACAGAATAATCAATCCCCTTTTGGTTATTACGAGAGATGCTATCATAAAAGATTTGAACAAGGAGCCAAAGTTCAATGCCATGATGAGGGGCTTGTCGTATGAAGTCCTTGAAACGAATCCAGTAATTATAGATGGATTTCATTTTTCCTAGTCAGAAATGGAGGATTTTGTCCCCATTTTTTGCGGTTCTACCCGATGGAAAGAATTTATCATAAAATTTTGTAATGAGTTATTCCCATGTAATGATTGACCTTGAGGGAAGTCTATCAAGCCATTCCCTCGCTTTTCCTTGAAGAGAAAAAGGGAAAACTCTCAGTCTAGATGTATCTCGAGTGGCCCCGTCCGCATGGATGGTGTCAACTATTTTCAGGAAATCCTTGATATGTTGGATTGGATCTTCAGTCTTCAACCCATGAAACTTACATACATTTTGGACAAGCCAAATGTCATTAGCGTTTAAGACTTCATTAGTATATTCATTTGGATAAACGATAGCGTTAGAGAAACCATGGGGCGTAGGAGAAGAATAATCTTTAAGGTGCTTAGGGGCATGGTTTTCTAGGATTCACTCATTATGATCGGATTTGGGACATGGTGGTGCTGAGTGCCGCATAGATTCTTCTTCAGAAAGAGCTTCATCGAAGTTGATAGTGGTGCCTTATGCTTCAGGTGTGTGAAGGGCTTTTCTTATCTTAGGCATTTCTCTATCAGGTTTCACATATGGCTGAACAAGGGTTTTGATGGAACTACAGGTCCTAGGGTATCTACGGTTATTGAGGTCTTCGTCCACCATGATGGCGAATGAAGAGATTTACGAACAAAGGGAACGAAGAAAAGATAGACTACAAGAAAGCTAATGAAAAGAAAATAAAAATCTCACTTGATAGGAATCTAGTAAGTAGACCTAAAAAAATAGAAATTGAACCTAAACTATAAACTCTTCCCCGACAGCGGCGCCAAAAAACTTGATGCGGCGGTTGTAACCCTTGCAAAAGGTTTTACAATCCTCCTAGGAAGTGTACCTAACCATTTAGTGTGGTATATGTAAGTCCGGGGGATTGATCGTTCCCTAGGGGAATAGTCTCGCAATAGTTGTGGAAAGGTCAAGATGTATGACGAGATAGGTCTAGAGGTGAGGGATGATTCTTTTTGTATTTTTATATTTTTTAGAAGGCAATTAAATATCTCGGTTTTGAAGGAGTGGGCGGTATTAGTTGTTAATCAACTAACCCAAAAACTAATTATAAAACAAAAATTAATCTAATGACAAGGAAAAGTAAATTGGTGGTAACTCTTATGATAGTACAAACGTGTTCACTTAGAATTAATTACTCCCTAGTTATCTCCTACTGATTTTTTGAATTGTCACGTCCTTGTTTTAGTTGAAGCGCTGTATTCCTTAATATTGGTCGCGGGGAGGTGCCGAAGTCCCCAACTCTATGAATCTTAGTCTCCTCTAAATCCCTTAAAGTCTATTAAGTTTTCTAGGATCTACAAGCCGCAATTCACGCAATAAATACAACGAGAAAAACCAATAGTGCACTATACAGTTGCGTTTTCTAAGACGTTCAAGCTAGTTACATATAATAAGTCAGCTAGTTTTCTTAGCCTAACGTGAGGTAATCAACTAAACAAGAGACAACAAATCAATATTCAACAACTAGGTTTCACTAGATTTAAGCAAACACAAATAAACTTAAGCTAACATGTTAAAGAAAAGAAAAGATAAACAAGTAATCAAACAACACATAGACATACTGAATGACTAAACGAATAACTTATCTTCAATTGAACATGGATGAAAAAGGCTAAAAAAGCCTTACATTGGCTGTCAAAATCTTCTAGGGCTTGTTACACAAGATGTCACCCCTTACAATGAAAACATTCAAAAATATATATACTTTTACAATGGTGACGGCGTCAGCTTATAGCTTCTGCGCCGTCAACTCGCCTTGGATTAGGGTTTCGTTTGTATAGTCGCCGCTCTGACGGCGTCACAAAGGGATTCGAAGCCGTCATTTGTAAATTCTTTCTGGGCCGTCTCTTGTTAACTTAAAGTGTGACGCCTTCCTCTAGTTTTCACCTGACGGCGTTAGGTTATAAAGTCTTCAAATTCTTCTGAGGCGTCACTTGTTAGTTTTACACTAGAAATCCATCTTGAATTGCAAGGGATGGCGTTACGTTGTAGCATGTGAAACAGTCAGACTCCCATGTCTAACAGGTTTTTCGCGACTTCGTCGCTTTCTTCACTTTTTTGTCCAAATCCGCTCCAAAAATGCCGATTTCCAGAATTCTCGTCCCAAGTACCTAAAATACAAAAAGAAACGATTTGAGGCAATAATTGATCATATTTATGTGATTTTGGGCTTAAATGACCCCTTAAAAAGGTACCAAATAAATTCTTATCAATATTGCCACATAATATTTTATAAAGTGTGTGATATCCTCAACCACCAATTTATGATAATCAACTTTCAACCCTTTTAAATTTAAATTATTCTTATTCTTTAATGTATAATGCAACTATGCTCTTAGTTGATCACAACTAGTTCACATGGCCATTAACAAGGATGAAATCCTACCATGACTAGTATTAAGTGTTATCTCAATTAAACCAGCATCATTGTATATAAACAACAATATGCTCTTTAAAACTCCGTAAACTTTAATATCTATTGTGTAATGTATGATGCCTTCCAAAACTTTCAAGATTTAATTGTCAGCTATAACAATTACGCAACAATTGCCATATCGTTCATCCATATAATCTGGGAGCATCTCCAGGATGAGGATGTAATTCAAATTCCAAACATATTCCATTAAAATATTCATTACACTAGTTATCTAATAACTTTCAATTAGATATCAATGTTGTGAAATCATCTTGCATTCAAGCATGATCAAACAATAACATGATGTACAAGAAAAATCCTTAAGTTAGACTTAGATTTTATTCATTTTCTATCTTATCAAAGATATGCATCCATTTGAGACTTTCTAAATGATATATCATGTTCTATTAGATCCATTTATTTACCGCACATGTTTATAACAATAAACATATATTCCAAGGTTGTATGTTTTACTTTCTAAATCTTTCAAGTGAAGTTTAATTCCAAACTAAGACTTAACATTTAACTTATATAGAATGTTACTCCCTATATGTTATACAACATATATGATTTAAGAAAATAAACATAATACTCCCACTAGCTTTTAGGAATACTTAGGAGTTATCTTATTTTAATTATTAAATCAAAACTTGGATTTAATATTTAAACATAAGTATCATCTCCTAGATGCATGCATTAATCCATTCATGAATTATTGCACTTTGTACACTTCCAAAGATTATTTGAATTCAAAACCTCCTTTCGATTACTTACCGTCCTCGCTCAAGTAATCACAAAAGAAATAGTTTTTACATTCCATTGTCAAATTTCATATTAATGAAAATAGATATGACAATTATCATCTTTATATATTCAATGTGCCTAAAAAAGAATATTCAATCACAGTTAATTACTTAAGTGTGATTAATAATCTTGTTATAAGACATGTATTAAATATGTGTACAATATTGTCCATATGATTCCTACACAAAGATTTAAACCACTAGGGTTTCCTTATCCTTGAAGAAACTCATCTTCATTCTATAGTCTAACTATTTAGAATTCAGATAAACCAAATTTCCAAAATTTGATTATCTTTATGAACAACATCTATAACATTCATAACATGAGTAATTTACCCAACAATCCTCCCCTAAACTTGATATTTTCTCCCAAAATCATCAAGTTTCCTTTAATCATAGATAAACACCAGGAGGATGCTTCCAAACACTTACATCTTTTTCTTTCTTCCATAATCCTGCCCATAGAGTTTTCTTTGTATCTTTCTGATAAGATCAACATCCACTTGATTCCGACGATCAACATGAAGTTTAATATCTCCTTCAACCAGCATCTTGAGTGTAGACTTAGCCAGAGGGTAATCCTTTTCAACCAGCATGTACATTTGAAGTCCTCCATGCATTACTACATTGTGAACTCCACATGTCTCATACAATCTCCAAAGACTAATTTTAGTGCTTCTAACCTGTTCCATCCACACTCTGTCATTAGCAAACTTCAATAATCAGTGCTTTTACCCTGTTGGGTTTTAAGATGCTGCTGCTCATATTGGATACTACTTCTTAACACAGGTTTTACAAACTCAACACGTTTAGCTTTAGTTTCAACTGATTTAGGAATTTCTTCCTTTTTAGCCTTAGGTGTTGAGTCAGTCTCTTCATCCTCACTATCTGACACCCAATCTTCAATGATCAAGGTATCAGACAACTTTTTCTCTACCTTAGGTGCATAAGTTCTATTAGGTTTTTCATTATATGATTCACTTGTTTCACCTACAGGTTTTGCATCTATCTCAGTAATGAAAGACAATTCCTTCCTAGGAGGTGCAAAGGCACTTTTGGCTGGGGGAGCTACTTCATTGTACCCTAAGCCACTCCCTCTTCTCATTAATTGACTTTTAATTGACTTATTGACTAGGTCAGATGCAAACTGTTGTTTTTCTACCCTAACAACATGTTTTTCTTTCTCAGATAAAGCTGCGTTCTTAATTTGTTCAGCTTCCTCAAGCTTTTTATTTAGTACATTAATCTCACAATTTTTCTTAATAAGCTCACTTTCTAGAATATTAATTTTATCAGCATACTCTAACTCATTTTTCTTAAGAAATTCAAGTCTATCTTCTACTGATTTTAGACCATATTTATACCCTAAGTTATCAAGTTTTAGTTTTTCAACTTCAACTCTTAAACTATCATTCCTAGACTTGAGTTCCTCAATAGTATCTAAACATGATTTAAATGAACAAGTAGACTCATTAGATACCTCAGAGTCTGAACCAGATGATGAAGAAGCATAAGCCATCAAAGCAAAATTGTGTCCCTTTTGTCCTTCTTCAGCCATGAAAGCACCATTTGGTCCTTCTTCAGCTTGATCACTCTAGTCATACTCTCCCAAGCCATCACAAGAAATCAGAGTTGATGTAGTCTTGACTTCTTCAATAGGAACATTCCTTGTAGTCTCTTTGTTCTTCTTGGGTGCTTTGCACTCCCTTGCAAAATGTCCCTTTCTCTGACAATTGTAGCACTCAACTTTTGACTTTTCAAACCCCACATTGGTTTGTCCTCTGTACTTGAGTGCCCTACCAGTCTTCTTCAGAAATCTCCTAGCCCTCATTGTAAGCATGGCCATCTGCCACTTTAAATCAATCTCCTCAAGATCATCAGGATCTATTTGTTCCAAGTCCTGATCAGTAACAGAAGTACTTGTGGTGAGACCAGCCAAAAAGGCACAGATAGCTGCATCACTAATGTTATCACTATTTGAATTAGCAGCAGAACCAGGTGTGCCAACAGCATAAACAACATGTGTAACACCCCAACCCAGCAAGGGTAGAAGTATCACATTAATGGTTTAATATCAGATCAAAACAAAGCATACATTCAATAGTAATACAAGATACAAATGAAAATACTGAATATACGAGGTTACAAATGAAAATTTCAATAACTACTAATTCTAAACATAATAACTTCTAGTCAACTCTAATCCAGAATAGCTATCAAAGTCTTCTAAGTCCAAGGTTCTCTCACTCAACCCAGCTTCCAACTAAAACGTGCCGCGGGGAAAAGAAACGCGGCTAAGCTTAAAAAGCCCAGTGAACATATATATAATGAACGGAAACGAAAACAAATGAAACGAACATGTATGGTTTAGTGCATAGGGATACATAAGTCATAGGAAAGAATATAACAAGAATGAAATGAAGAGAAAGAAAATAAAAAGTAATAAGGGTCAAAAATCCTCCACGAGCCCGAACTAATCAAATATATTAACCCTGTAGTAATCTAGAGGGGATGCCTCATAAGTAACCAGATAATATGAGGGGTGACCTCATGTATCAAATTGGAGTGATCAGCTCCCGAACTTTGTGAAAGACGTGGTATGCACCCAGCATCAGTCACCGAACAATATATAATATCCAATCATGACAAATCCACTAATATGAACACGAACCTAGGATTGCAACCCATACATCCCCCGAACAATAATATTGGCCATAATAAATATAATGTGCATGCAACGAACAATATGGGGACGGTGTGGAACATCACTCAACCACACTAAAGTTATGCCATTGGTGCATCAATGACACAGCCACGTTACCTTCATGGCTAGGAAACGAACTTGGCTCGGGTATCAAACTGGAAGGTCAAAAGTCAAAGGTCTAAATCACAGCAAAGGTCCAACTAGTCTAAGTCATCGAATCATGGTCAAAGTCCAAATATCAAAGGTTCATGGCAAAGGGTTCATCATCGAAGGTTCATAATCAAATGGTTCATTTAAAGTAATCTTTATCAATTGATTTTATAAAAATGACCTTTAATAACGGTTTTCACAAAAGTAGTCTTGAAAATAGTTTTCACAAAAGCTTAGTCAAATTCTAAATAAAAGTGGTATCTCATATTTCATAAACATCATCTTTAAAAAATAATTTTTCCTCAAAACGTTTCCATAATATAATTGAAAAGGTTTTCACATCTAATTACCAAAATCAAATGAACCCTCGAAGCATCAAATGATTCAAATACTAATATTACAAAGTAACGAATGAATATCAAATGGATCGTTATAGAAGCTCAAAACAAAAGGGTCATATCGAATATCAAGGTCAAATGAATCCAACAACGAACCAAAGTGTAGGGGAACATAGCAATGGCTTAGGGAAATCCTAAACGAATCAAATCAGAAGTCAAGAGAACGAAGGCACCTTACAAGAAGGGCAGAATATCTGTACCTTATTAGCAGAACACAAGGATAGCAAATGACAAGGATCAAATTACTCCTTCCTCGAACCTAAAGGAGTAGAAGACAGAATGACAAGTGGTTTTTAGTTATCTTTCCATTTTAAGTAACTTTCCTTGTTAGGTAACTTTCCTTATTTAGCAGGTTTCTTGAATTAGAAAGATTATAATATCACCAATTTAGGTTAAGTCATTAATCAAGCCTTATTATGGGATTAAGGTATATTTTAGCAAGTTACAAAAGTCTAGGGTTATTTATGACAAGTTTTCATAGTTTAGGGTTTTAATTGTAAATTCACCAAATTCAAAGGTCTAACATGAAAATACTTTAAGTTACTGATTTAAATACCCATGTTATTCAGAATGACATAAGTTTCACAATTTACACTTTATATCCTTTTAATTATTTAAAATACAAATTAATCCCTATAATTACATAATTCATGATTTAATCCCTATAATATCCATGTTTACCAAACAAGCATCTTATATTAAAAAATTACAAAATGTCACATCAGAATTATATATAGTACAAATCAGACCCCTCATATTTCAGAAATTACACAATTGGTCCCTTAAGTTTACAAAACTTATAAATTAAATCATAATTTAGTAACCATTACATATTAAGCCCATAAATCCTCAAAATTACACATTACACCCTTAATAACATTATTTACTCAGAATGACTTCAAGTTTCCAGAATTTACACTTTTAGTCCCTCTAATTAATTAATTTCCAATTCGTACCTTAAATTAACAAATAAATCATGATCTTGCAAATTTTACACATAAGGACCTCATGTTATAATTTTTACACATTTTTACTGACCTACTTAACATTATAAAAATAACCCTTAAGTTTCAAAGTTGGCAAAACACACCCTTCTTATTTTAATTCTAAATCGTATACACTTTTATAATTACAAACCCTAACCCTAGCTCACAAATCATTACCCCATCATCACACAATCATTAATTCTGCATTAAATGCTCAGATTTCATGTGCAAACCCTAACCCTAAATCATTATTAGGGTTTTCTTTTATTTTCTTTATTTTCTTTAATATCCGATTACAAAATAAATTAACCATGACTAATTTAAGCCTCCATAATTCGAACTATCATTTTTCCCAGGTTATATTATTTGTATAGAGTTCAAAATAAATAATTACAAGCCCTAGAAAAATCGCATGGCTCGATTTAGAATTTTTATACGTTTTAGCTCTCTAAATTTATTATGATCGAATTAGCTTGCATGATCCATGTTGTATATTTTATTTAGGTCTTATATGATCCAAAGAATACAATAAAAATGTTACATGAAGAATCGAACATGTGGAATGGATAATAGAAATTTATACCTCTCGGTTAGGGTTTATTCGACAAAACAAAAACACTAGCGATCAACGAACGAATCCCACGACCTCCAAAAAATTTCCTAAGCTTCCTCACACATTGTAGAACACCAAAAAATAGCCACAAATTTTCTCCAGATCATACAAAGGCTGGTCGAATTTTTGTTTAGGTTTTTAGGGTTTCGGTATATGTTTATACATATAATAAATAAGAAAACGTGTTTACATGATAAGGACTCAATATATTCGGCCCAAGCAAGTCTAATTAAGGTCAAATACTTATTGTGATCTTTTCCTAATTTTATTAGCATTTATCTTGTATTTTATTTAATTTATTTTGTATTTTTAATCATAAATATATACGAATTATATATAAATCATCCAAATAAATACTTTGTGTATTTTTGTACTTTTCTAAATGTTAAAATGTAGTCACAAAAATTATTTGGCTTCATATCTAGCTCATTCCTGAAGGTTTGGAATTTATTTGGTAATTTATATGCATTTTAATCAATTTTTAAAATTGTAGGGGCATTTTGGTCATTTTACACATTTTGGATTTTTAGGTATTACAACATGACCAGTAGCAGAATAGTTTTCTTGAGAGCTTCCAGAACCCTTGTTGTTTGAAGACATAAAAGCAAGGTTTTGTCAACTAGAAGATGAACTGGATGATCCGTTGACTTCAGATTCATACACCTTTAGATTGTTGTACGAATCATCCAAAGTCATTGTTTCAAAATCAGTCTTGTTCCTCCAGACCACTGTATGTGTATTCCATTCAGATGGTAAACTCCTCAGAAACTTAAGATTAATGTCTTCTTGAGGCACTGAGAACTTCATAAGTTGTAATTGACTCACCAACTTCTGAAGTCTATCATAGGTAACATCAATGTTTTCTGTACTTGAGGCAACAAATGTCTCAAATTGATTCTTGAGCAGATTCTTCCTTGACTTTTTAGTGGCCTCATTCCCACCAAATCTAAGTTTAATAGCTTCCATCAACGCCTTAGCAGTCTGAGTGTTACTAAAACTCAATTGATATTCATTCGGTATCCCCATCAAAAGAATATTGTAAGTCTTTATCTCCAATCTCCTTTGAGCCTTCTCCTCATTAGGGCCGTTCAAAGCGCTCGCCGCTCGCCGATCGCTCGCCGCTCGTTCGAAAATTGCTCAGAAATTGCTCGCTCGATCCGTCGCTCGATTGTAAACGAGCCGCTCCGCTCGGTTCGGTTTGTAAACGAGCCAAGCATGAGCAAAGGTCTGCTCGGCTCGGATCGGCATGAATATTTTTATTATATATAAATATATTATATATGTATGTATTTATATAAATATAAATTTATCTTGTAACTATCATTCTATTAGATTTATAGATTAACATTTTTGTATTTAGCCCAAATAACACTTAGCCCAATTAAAAGTCCATCCAAAATCCAAAGACGTACACGTACACACTATCCGTTAGTGTTTTTTTTTAACGCATACTCGATAAGATAATAGTTGAATGTTTTAAATATAAAATAACATAAAACTATATGCAAACTAGTTATTTCAACTCAAAGGATACTTTAAGTAGCTTTTAAAATAAAAGCTAAGGGTCAAAAGCTTTTAAAACTAAGCTTTCAAAAATCGAACTCTAAAAACATAAACTCATCCTGAAGTTTGAAACACACCCTTATACATGATTTTTTATATATTTGCTAAGCAAGATAATTGCTAGTTTCTGAAATCGTCAATCTTTTTAGTTACGTTTTTAAACAAAAGTGTGTATTTTATCATTTTAGTCGTGATATAATTCGAAGTCTTTGTACTAAATTTTAAACCAAGCGAGTTCGAGCCGAGCCGGGCTGCTCGGTTTTAAACCAAGCGAGCTCGAGCAATGGTTTTCTGCTCATTTCATTAAGTTCGAACCGAGCCGAGCTGCTCGGTTTCAATTCGAGCCGAGTTCGAGCAGACCCTCGCTCGGTTCGGCTCGGCTCGTTAACAGCCATACTCCTCATTAGTTTTAATGGGTAAAAGTGTCCCATCAGCAGCCTTAGCAGGTAAAGTATCCCCATTCTGAATGACTTCCCACATGGAGTAGTCAAGCATCTTTATGTACTGCTGAATCCTCATCTTCCAGAGCTCATACTCACCAAGTTTGAGCATTGGTACCTTAGATGCAGTCACCATATGATTAGTTTCAGATTCCATTGCTTCAGTTGATGATGAACAGATCTTGATTAACAAAATTTCTTCTCGATATCAGTTTCTAGATCACAAGCTCTGATACTACTTGTTGATCCTAGTTAAGCTGTTGATCTTGTTAATTATCTTAGATATAGATCTAAGACAATAGGTATAGAAACTGTTCTTGAACAAACTATTAAGTACTATGCGGAATCTAATACTTAATCTTAAGAAGAATTATTAATGAACACAAACGAATTCTCAATAAACACTTCAATATATTAATATGGTTACTCAAAGGTAACAGGGTTACAAAAACCTTGAAGTGATTCGACTTAGCAATAATACGTATGCTAAACTAAACCCTAGATCCTCCTTTTATAGACTAAGGAGTCCTAGTCGGTTACAATAGCTTTCTATACAAGAATAATCTTTTCGTATCTATTCTATAATTATCCAAACATACTATACATAATTATCTCTTAAGCAGCAGAATATTATCTTCAGCAGTAGTATCTTCTATGCCCAGCAGTAGAATCTACTTAGTATATTTCCTTAATCCTTTTGATTACTCCAGCAGTAGAATGAAATATACCAGCAACAGAATGAATAAGCCTAGTAGTAGAATGACACTTGAAATATTTTCCACTTAGCACAATAAGAAGTAGTATCCAATCTGAGCAGCAGCATCTTAAACCCCAACAGGACATTACAAAACACATTGACAGTTCCTGACTTCAGTTTGTTTATAACCTATTCATAAGTAGTTTAACAAGTTCAGAACTTCATTTTAAGACTTGATGTGATTCATCACATTCCATATTATAATGTTATCTTATTTACCTGCTAGGTTGGAGTCTTATTAAGTATATCCAATCCATACACAATTTTCTAACCTTGATAACTTTTGGAAGAAAATAAGATATAGTTATCTTCATTCAAATGATACAATAAGAGTTTGATTCTCCTAACTGAACATACCATAACCTTTTGGTATTTCATTAGATTAATATTGTAAGACAATCTAACAATATGTAAGATGAACATATACCTTTTGGCTTACCAATTTACCAACTAAGTGAACTTAATGGTGAAATAGAATTTTCCAGCCAATCACATGCTTTATAACACAAGTACTTTTGACTAAGTCACTTCATGTCCATGTCACACCATGAAGACATAAACTATGATAATCGCTCTATAGGTTATAGGTCATTTATCAATGAATTCATGTATATGTCTTATTTAAGAAGACATAACAAGTTTACGTCTTACGTTATACTATTATAAGTATTGTAACAATTAAAAGACTTCATGTTTATAAAAAGATATAAACATGTATAGCTAAAGTAATTGTTAGGTCCATTCAGTACCCAAGTAATCCTAAACAAGGATTTGAATACAAAATAACCTAAGTGTTAGTAGACCTTAAACAATATTCAAGTCATTGAGTAAACAGTTGCTCAGTGAGTCACCTTCAGGATGCTTAGGATGAGTCTAAGAAGAAAGTCTCTCCATTCAGTGAGGCGGAACTCAGTGAGTGGCACTTAAGCCAAAAAAGAAGGTGATGGGTTCAGTAAGTGATGACAATAACTCACTGAACCCCAAGAGTCCTCAACAACTAAAGACAGAAGAATGAAGACTGAAGACCTGAAGACTGAAATATAGGCAGGAAAAGGCGGGAAACGTTTGAATGAATAAAAAGAAGTCCTTATCAACCTAAAGTCAAACTTTCCCTAAAAGGCAAAAGTCAGGACAAGTGTCATCACTGCTCTTCAGAAAGCAGTATTGTCTTATACCCAAAATAACCTATTGTAAAAGAGACAAAATACGTAAGTATTTTGTCCAAACTAGCTTAGGTCATCTTTTATTTTTATCATAACGGTTGAATTTTACTTGTGTATAAATAGGATCATAAAGTGGAGTAAAAGTTAAAAAGTTCATGCAATAAATGCTTAGACACTCACAAACAACTTTTATTCCTCCAAATAGCAACCTAGTCCCTGAGATAGCTCAGTAGGTTCAGTTAGTTGCTACTTAAGCTTAGCTTAAGTTTAGTGAGGAATCATACCATATTTGGCATTCAATCCCAAGTGTTATTCCGCAAACACTTGGGTATAATTCTTTGTTAATTGCAAATAGAATTAAACATTGAAAACTTGTGTCTCTTTATTTACATTTATCTTTTAACAATGTTCTTAATACATTACTAGTCATGGAACACTGGTAGTTTAACTCATTAGTTACTACTATCAGTGTGAAAGGGAACAACAAGTGGTATCAGAGCCAGGTTGATTTTATAAACAAGTTTTATAAATCGTTCAAAACGTTTTTAAAATCATGATCCTACCATGGCTGAAAGTGATGTACCCCTACTAGTCGACAAAAAAAGAGGAAGCTATAATGCGACTGCTCCCCGACTTGAGGTTGAAAAATTCAATAAGTAGAAAAAGTGTATGCTTTGCTACTTAACAGGAATTGAACCTTACTACATCAAGTGTATTAATGAAGGTCCCTTTGTCCCTAAGACTACCAAAGGTTTACCCAAGCCTAAAGCTCATTGGACTTCTGATGAGAGAAGGGTGGTCAATCAAGACCAATGCCTAAAAAGCATCATTATATCATGTCTTCCTGACGATATAATGGAATCTGTCATTAACTGCCAAACAGAATTGGACTAACTTGGTTCACAGCTTTGAGGGTCCCTCAGATACCAAGAAAAACAGGATCATGGACCTGAAACTTGAGTATAACACTTTCAGGGCAAAAGATTCTGAAACACTCTCTCAGACTTACACCAGATACAAAACCCTCCTGAATGAATTGACAAATGATGGTGTCATCCTGTCTAAGCATGAGATCAATGTTGGCTTTGTCAACAGTCTCCCTGAGAAGTGGTTAAACTTCTCTCAGGGTCTTAGAAATGCTAAACATATTCAGAATCTTGAGCTCCCTGAAATCTATGGGAAGTTTGTCTATGAAGACAACTTAATCTCTAGGAGATACCCTAATTCAAAGAAGACTCAAGAGACGAAAAAGACCTTGACTATTGCACCCATATCCACTGCCTTCTATTCTAATGGTATTGTGCAGGATTTCCAAGAAGATTCTGATGATGAGAGAACCAGTGAGGAGTATCTTAATGACTTACAATTAGAATTTCAAGAAAGAGCACCCCTTGCTAATTCAAAATGTTTTATTAAAAGAAACAAAAACTTTTCAAGTGCTAAAGCTAATGAAAACACTGAGTGTTTTAAATGTGGCAAAAGAGGTCATTTTGCAAAAGATTGTTTCTCTAAAACTACCTTAGAACCCTCATACAAGTTTTCAAGAAGCAATTCCTCTTCATTCTGGTTAATCTTTTCAAAACAAAACTGAAAAACTTCCACAAAATGACTTTGAAGCTAAGTATAGAAAGGCTAACGCCAAACTTGCACTTCTTGAGGCAGCTCCCTCAAACTCTCAGCCACCCCAAGCCCCTAAACCTTCTCAGGCTAAAAACAAAGGGCTTGTTGCTTAAACTTTTGATTGGGATGAAAAAGCTATATCTTCTGATGATGAAGAAGTTCATGTCAGTGCACTGATGGCACTCTCAGAAGATAACAAGCTGGCAGTTGGAAAAAGTCATACCATAAATGATGAATGGGTCAACATCACAATAAGGAAGGTAAATATCTTACTATCCATGGATGATGATTCTGATTGGCAATCTTACTTAAACTACATTAATGTTGATCTTAAGTATGTTGAAGAGCAAAGGTTAAATCTGTTTTCAAAATATAACAAACTAAGTTGTGAATTAAATAAGTGTATAGATGAACTTCTTGCTTTAAAACAAGCCAAACTTGAAAGTATTACACTTCAAATTCAAAACTTAGAACTTGTGAAACAAAACCATGCTCTTCAAGAAGATCTTAAGAAAGAAAAGGCTGTCATTGAAAAATGGACCTCAAAGAACCCTAGAGTCTATAAAATTGTGAGTCTCACACACCTAGTACCAGAAAGAGAGTACTAGGAGAAGATCCACTCACTGAGTCCTCAATTGAGAGTCTAATTGAAAAAGCCTTCTTGCCTGCTGGCATACCCTTTGAAAAGGAAATGAAACCAAAATCCAGTGACTGGGTTGAAATAGTCAACCCAGACAGCAAGTTACCTAACTTCAACACTGGGAAAATTTTGGAACCTGAAAGTCAGGCTATAAAAGAATCGCTTTGAGTCACTGATGAACCCAGTCAAACTGAGTCCATCACTGATTCTGAATCAGAATCTCAATCACCACTACCTCCACTGAAAGCTCTTCAAGGTGTTGCACCTTGCTCAGACCTCACCCCATCTGTTTATCAACCACACTCTCCCAAAGAAAAATCAGGTTTAGGGAGAACAATCCTGAAAAGACCCACATCTGTCCCAAACACGAAAGCCTCAGTTCCTACTGAAACTTCCACACCTTCAGTCCCTACTAAAGTAAAAACAGATAGTACTGACTCAAAATTTGATCAGTTGGCTGAACTAGTAAGGTAGCTGAGTGAAACGTTAGAAGCATCTGAAAAAACCACTTTATCCAAAGTCAAGGAACAAACACCAGCTTCCTCAAGCACCTCCAAACCAGAATCCTTACCTAAATCACAATAAAGATGTGATCCATGCAATTACACAAATCATACCACTGATGATTGCTATAGAATCTTGTTCCATATGATTTGCAAACAAGTAGATCACTAGACCTCTGACCATAAATCTCACCTTGCCTCTCTGAGTGCTCAAGCAAGCTACAAAGCTCAGGCTTACAAGTATGCTTCACCATCTAAGCAAACTCAGAAACTGAAGGCTAAGCCTTTCCAACCATGTCCACACTGTAGATTCAATGATCTCCCTAATTATTGTATGATGTATCCCTGCTATGACATATGTGGTGACCCTTCCCATGATGCATCGGGACATGACTTAGTCATTCAAGCCAGAAGAGGAAACACCACTAATTCTTCACTGTCCACTAACTCCTCTTGAAAACCCAAATGCAAAACATGTGGAAGCACTGTCCACTCTACCACTGACCATGACTCAATTGCACTATTCAAAAAGGCCATTAAGACCAAGCCCACCAAAAACTGGGTTCACAAGAAAAACTAACACAGTTAACTATTTATGCAGAGACATGCCAGGGAGCCTGTTTGGCATCTAGATAGTGAATGCTCAAGGAGTATGACTGGTGTGATGCAGTATCTGCACAAATTTGTTGAAGAACTAGGGCCTAAAGTAGTATTTTCTGATAAATCATCATGTGCTACTGAAGGGTATGGTTCAGTAAACTGCAATGGTATAGTTTTTACAAGAATTGCTTACTTCAATAGTCTGAAATACAATATAATCAGTGTTAGTCAACTATGTGATGCCAAATACATTGTTCAATTTGATGATAAGAGAGGAACTATCTTTAATGCCAATAAGGAGGTTGTGTTGATTGCCCCAAGGAGGAAAGATGTCTATGTCTTAGATATGTCAACCCTTACACAAAATGAGACTTGTCTCTTCAAAAAGGCAAGTGAAACAATCAACTGGCTATGGCACAAATGACTCTCTCATCTTAACTTCAAAAACATCAATAACCTAGCCAAACAGAACAAAGTTCTTGGCTTACCCTCCCTTGTGTTTTCCAAAGATAAACCTTGTTCTGCTTGTGAAAAGGGAAAACACCACAGGGCATCTTTCAAAACTAAACAAAATTTTTCCATCAAAAGTTGCCTTCATCTTCTTCGCATGGATCTTTTTGGACCTGTCAGTCCAATGTCTATCCATCATGATAAGTACACCCTGGTCATAGTAGATGGATACTCCAGATACACATGGGTCTACTTTCTCACTAAGAAGAGTCAGGAAGCTGAAACAATCATATCCTTTGTCAGGAACATTGAAAATCAAAATGACATCAAAGTCAAACAAATCAGGACTGACAATGGGACTGAGTTCAAAAATCAGGACCTTGAGTGTTTCTGTGATGAGAAGGGAATCTCTCAAAACTTCTCTTCTCCTTACACTCCTGAACAAAATGGAGTGGCTGAAAGGAAGAGTAGGACACTCATAGAGGCTGCTAGAACAATGCTGAATGGTTCAGTACTCTCAAAGCATTTCTGGATAGAAGAAGTCAAAGCTGCCTGCTGCACTCAAAATAGGTCCATTGTTGTCAAAAGGCACAAAAAAACTCCCTATGAAATATTCAAAGGAGGAATCCCTGACATTAACAACTTTCATCTGTTTGGGTGTCCTGTGTTTATTCATAATCACAAGGATCACTTAGGCAAATTTGATGCCAAAGCTGATGATGGATATTTATTAGGATACTCACTTGTCTCCAAAGCCTATAGGGTATTCAACACTAGGATACAACAAACTGAAGAGACATTTCACATAACCTTTGATGAAAGCACTAAAGCCATCAGGTTCTCAAACACCTCTGCGGAAGAGATTGGGATTGAAGACTCATCAAGATATCCTCCTGATGAATATCACCCTGAGTGTGATCCTTCCATACAACATCAAGCTGATGCAGACATCTCTTACTACATCATCCCTCATAACCTTCCACATCCAAACATCAGTGAGTTCATTGAAGCTCAACACATCTCTAATGAGATGACTCACACTGAACCTAATGTTCAGGAACTAGAAGACCAAATTGCTCGAGTTGAACTTACTGAGAATCAAAACCATGAAGTCCCTCAAGCCTCAGTCCTTGAACCTACTCCTCCACCAAATCAAGCCTCCACAAGTTCTAACTCATATCATAGACCTAAGGATAGTTGGACAAAATCCAAAATAATAGAACTTGTGAATATCATTGGTGAGCCTACTAAAGGCATGCTTACCAGAAGCATGGCTGCTAAACTTAAGGCAGCCTCAATAAATGAATGCCTCTTTGTTGATTTCTTCTCAGAAGTGGAACCCAAGAATGTCAAAGAAGCCATGAAACATCCAAGCTGGGTTCAGGCCATGCAAGATGAGCTTGAACAATTTGACAGAAACAAAGTTATGACCTTGGTCAAATGTCCTCAGGGTGTTTATGTCATTGGCATGAAATGGGTCTTCAAGAACAAGACTGATGAAAATGGCACAGTCATTAAGAACAAAGCAAGACTTGTTTCCAAAGGGTACAATCAACAAGAAGGCATTGATTATGAGGAAACCTTTGCCCCTGTTGCTAAAATGGAAGCCATCAGGATCTTCCTTGCATATATGATTGTACAATAAATTGCACGACCAGGCCTTCAATGATGATCAAAGGATTTATGGGGTGTTGAGGTTGCGCCAAGCTTGTCTTTAACCTGAAATAAGAAATACTAAAACACTACGTTAAGTGATTGCGCAGGGGATAGACCCTGTAAACCACCTTCGGCGTGCGAGTAAGTATGTGTAATGGTAAGTTTATAGTAAGTTAAGAGAGTTAAGTTGGATTTCAGTTAACATTACTATGATACTGGCCCGCCTAAGCTATTTATAGGGGAGAAATAGGCCTTAGAGGGTGGTTGCACTTGATTCGGAAATCATGGGGGCGTCCCATAATTTGTGGTAACCGCTAGGGCTTTATAGCCCACGATCTCTATTTTGGCGGGAAAGCCTAAAGGAAGAGGAGATGTGGGTATGACCAGGTCAAGGTAGCTCTCCGTTGTAGTTCCTTCATAGGAGATACCCCGAAGGGCTTAAGGCTTCGATTGGCGGATTCCCACATGGTAACCACTTCATAGATGAATGGTTTTACGCCAATGAAACGTGTTAGGAGATTAACCTGGGCCTCCGAAGAGAGGGCTTTGCACAGGCTCGAAGGGGAGTCCTTCGACCCGTTTGGAGGGTACATCATCAAGCCCCCCAGTCGAAAGTGATATATACGTACGTGTATAAATTGCATTCGACTCAAAAAAGCATTCTACACTCTATCCCTTTCGTCACAAATTCGTACGAGGAAGGTACGCAATAAATGCTTAAACACACTTTACGCAATAAATGCGGCTAATAAATATGCAACTACCACCCTATGCTACGGCAGCAAAGATTTCAGTAACCACAAACATCTTTTCAAAATTTTAAAAACAATTTAGAGTCCGTATATGTCTTGGATTATAACTGCACGTAGATGGCTAGGATAAAGCTACAAATGATATACATAAACCCTTCATGATCCTAACCCTAGATAACTTTTTCTTTTGCACCCAAAATACACATACACAACACTGTGCTTTATGCTTCGGTTGAGCTTAAAGGTAATTTTTCCTTTCCGATCCTTTGTCCTTGTTCTTTGCCCTTTCCCACACAGAATGCTTTAAGAATTTGTTGTTGTTGTCTCTATTGTTAGGAATTATATTTAGAGTTGATATTGACAAAAGATGAAAGATGGAGGAAAGTATTGAAGACAAAGATAAAGGACTTATTATGTATTATTTAATTATCTTTGTAACCCTAGTATCTCTATTATATAAAGAGATACAGGGAATACGTTTCAACAGGTCTTCCACAATGTAGTCATTAAAAGTGTGTGTGTGTCTAGGTGTCGAGTCCTCTAATGGACACCTAGGGTTTGTAATCGTTCGACAAACCTTGTTTAATAATAATGAGTCGTTTGATTATTCCGCTGCGTACAATGTTGTTATTCATTATTAGTGTGTTAATCCTAGATATGAGGTCTAACAATCCTCGAGCATAACGATCTCCACAAGTGGCATCAGAGACAGGTTGCTCTCGATATCTAGGATGTTACAAGGTTTTCTGTCGAAAAGGAGCAGTCTTGATGAAGGTACGAATTGGCTGTTATAAGGTATGAACAGATTTAATTTGTTTTGTATCGATCTGTTAAATTGATGTGGCGACAAGATAAAAAGTGGTCTGATCTTTCGTTAATTTGTCTCTTATGGTTCGCTGTTAACATCATGAATTAAATCATACCTCGTACTCAAATTTAATTGTTTGTTGTGCACGTGAATAGCGCTTTATTGAATTTCAAAGTGGATCATTAATTGAGTTATTAGACGTGGTTGACTGGTGCTATTCCTAATTCATTGATTAATTAGGACGGTGATAATTAATTTTTTAATTGGTCGGTCACTCATGGGTTTTACTTTTATCGATTGGTGATATCATTGTGGGACTAGTACTGCTTTGATTTGCACGGTGATAATTTAGTCAGCGATAATGAGTTTTACTTTGGTCAATTTAACGCATGGTACTGACACAAGAAGAAGGTTTGTCGTGTTCTTCTACTGATTGATAAAGTAATTGTTTAATATTCGCTGGTTTGTCTTTAATGTTTTCATGGGTCGATGGTCATTGAGTTGGGTTTGTCGCTTACTGATTGGCTTATTATTTGAGAATTGTTTTTGGTATCTGATGGAGTAAGGGTACGACAAAGTCAGTTTCTGCTGCTGGCCTTCAAACTTAGTACTGCTCGTTGAACAGTTAGTACTGCTAATTGATTCATAGGTAGCAGTTTGTACTGGTTGGTCTCGGAGTTAGTACTGCTTTCGACACATATTCGTACTACTTTCTCTAGCAGTTAGTACTGCTCATGTATTCACTTTGTACTGTTGGCATGATTCATTTGATGTGCTACTGTTGCTTGTTGATGTTTATGGGCATGAGATACACAAAGTGAGGGGAAGAGATACGAGATTTGGAACACATTGGTTCCATAACACACACACCAAGGGACGAAACACACACAGAGTTTTGGATCACGAACAGAATTTATTTTTGTTTATTCTTATTGTTTTATGGCTCGTTGTGGAGATATTTGGTGCAATGGATTTTTAATCAATTATGTGACAAGGGTATCCTTGGTGTTCGTAGATCGCCGAAGTGAGGCAACGATACAGATGAGGAATACGAGTAGATCGCCGGCTGAGGCAACAGTTACATAAGAGAGGAAGATGTTATTGTACTTAGATGTTTTTCACGGATTATTTGAAGAAGAAAAGTGAATATGGTTTATTTGATGTTGTAGTTGAGTTTCACAGGTGCGTGTTCTTATCATATCTCAAATGGCTTGCAACATTTGAAGATAACTTGCTTGTTTTATACGGTGGTGACAAAGACTTGATGAAACTAGCAAAAGTGTGTGATCTATTGTTCCTCCCATGCGCTTAATGCTCACATTTACTAGAGTTTATCAAGAGGTCCTGGTAGCCTACTTCTTGAGATAAGTTTGGAGTCACGTGGATAGTGCAAGATATAAGACGCAAGTTTGGGAGATTCAACTTCTTCATCATGTTCATTATATTTGGTTTTCTTCATCAGTGATCGTTCCATAAAGCCTACGGAGTTCGTGATTCAAGAGATGGTAAACATGCTTAGTTTGAGGGGAAGCTTATTTAATTGTTTAACCATCTACATGCGTCACTTAAGGTGAAGCGTTTGATTCAAGTTGCATTGAAGACCCCAATTCGATGATGAAAAAAAGGGGAAGAAGGTTTATTTGCAGCTTGAAGATCATCTTTCATATCGTTGGTTTTGTCATATCAACTAGGGGAAGATTGTTAGGAATTATATTTAGAGTTGATATTGACAAAAGATGAAAGATGGAGGAAAGTATTGAAGACAAAGATAAAGGACTTATTATGTATTATTTAATTATCTTTGTAACCCTAGTATCTCTATTATATAAAGAGATACAGGGAATACGTTTCAACAGGTCTTCCACAATGTAGTCATTAAAAGTGTGTGTGTGTCTAGGTGTCGAGTCCTCTAATGGAAACCTAGGGTTTGTAATCGTTCGACAAACCTTGTTTAATAATAATGAGTCGTTTGATTATTCCGCTGCGTACAATGTTCTTATTCATTATTAGTGTGTTAATCCTAGATATGAGGTCTAACAAGCCTCGAGCATAACGATCTCCACATCTATCAACCAGAGCACCATTAGTAGATACTTCTTTTGCTTCAATTCAAGTATACGTCTTTTCCATTAACCCTTTGTAAGTTGTCGAAAGGTCGGTGGATAAGAATTCCACTAAAACTCCGATTTCGAAGACCATGTACGAAACCCGCAATGCGCTGATCTTCATGAAGACCCAAGATCTATAAAGTTTCATCGGTGTACCTAGTAACAAAGGCCCTTGTGCTTTCGTTTTCTTTTTGTTTGATGTTGTGCACCGTTAGATGGGTCCTAGTAAACTTCTTTTGCTGACTGAAGTGTGATCAAAACTTAGCCTTGAGTTCATCAAGATTGACAATGTTGCCAGGCTTTTGCCCATTCCACCAAATACGGGCAGAATCCCGCAGGGTATAAGTAAACATGTGACAGGCCACAGGCATAACCCACTTTTGCATCTTAATAGCCCCTTCGAACAAATGTAGGAAATTGTCCGGATCCCCCTTCCCATCATAAGTCCCAATATGCGAAGGCATTTTCAACCCATCAGGCAATGGGTAATCTTCTATCCACCTAACGAAGGGTGTAGCCGAACCCATAGGGTCCGAGTATAGACAATTATAAGGTGGTGCATACATAGGGACAGTATTGTAAGGATTGTTGTTTGGGGGCATTCCCATAGGAGTTTGGCTTGGGTAAGACTGATAAGGTGTGTTCATGGCGAACGGATAACCGTTTCCCATAGCATACGAAGGGTACGCCATAGGATGCCCGAAGGGCATGGTCCCATAAGGTTGAGGGAGACTTGGGTTATTAGGATGTCCATTTACTGGAGGATATAAACTATGAGGATAAGACTGAGTTTGAAACGAGGGGTACATACCATTGGGAGGAAGATTTCCTCTCATATTAATTGTAGATGGATTGCCTTCTACGCCTGATGCGTGAGAAGGCTGCAATGGAACCCCAGCTTCAGTCCCTCCAAGATGAGCTGCTAACAACGGAGGTAGATTCACCCCCACTTCTTCCCTTCGCTAGCTCCTACCATTGGAGCCTTCCGTAACTGCCCCTTCTCTTCTTGTCGGAGCCCTCTCTGGGACTCCCTCGAACCTAACGGACCTTCGGCCTAGCCTTCGACCAACTGGTGACCCAATCCTTAGGGCTGAGAGCATTGGTCCATAAGCCAGAGGCCTAGGCTCCGTTTCCATTTCTTCATCATACTCGTCACTTGAGTATTCCAACTCCCTTCGCATCTCAGCATTCCTAACTTGCCTTTTGCGAGCCCTTAAGAGAGATTTCAACACTTCGTGGTTGGCTTCGACAAGGGCTGGGCTAATAATAGGCTCCGGATTGGCTGATGTCGAAGCATGATGGTTGAGTGTTGTTTCTGCGTGAGAACGTGCTGTGAACATGGAGGCGGTTATTGGGGGAAGGTTGTTGGAGTCATTGATTGGTATAGGCGCCAAGGTCGAGAAACCTGGTGGGGGAGTATCTTCTCTCCCTTGATTCATGCCAGAATAATAGTGAAAGTAGTTGGATGGTTATAAGCTTGGAAGCCATCAGGATCTTCCTTGCATATGTGATTGTACAATAAATTGCACGACCAGGCCTTCGATGATGATCAAAGGATTTATGGGGTGTTGAGGTTGCGCCAAGCTTGTCTTTAACCTGAAATAAGAAATACTAAAACACTACGTTAAGTGATTGCGCAGGGGATGGACCCTGTAAACCACCTCCGGCGTGCGAGTAAGTATGTGTAATGGTAAGTTTGTAGTAAGTTGAGAGAGTTAAGTTGGAGTTCAGTTAACATTACCATGATTCTGGCCCGCCTAAGCTATTTATAGGGGAGAAATAGGCCTTAGAGGGCGGTTGCACTTGATTCGGAGATCATGGGGGCGTCCCATGATTTGTGGTAACTGCTAGGGCTTTGTAGCCCACGATCTCTGTTTTGGCGGGAAAGCCTAAAGGAAGAGGAGACGTGGGTATGACCAGGTCAAGGTAGCTCTCCGTTGTAGTTCCTTCATAGGAGATACCCCGAAGGGCTTAAGGCTTCGATTGGCGGATTCCCACATGGTAACCACTTCATAGATGAATGGTTTTACGCCAATGAAACTTGTTAGGAGATTAACCTGGGCCTCCGAAGAGAGGGCTTCGTACAGGCTCGAATGGGAGTCCTTCGACCCGTTCTGAGGGTACATCATCAATATGCAACCTACATGAACTTCAAAGCCTACCAAATGGATGTGAAAAGTGCATTTCTGAATGGTAAGCTCAAGGAAGATGTTTATGTGCAACAACCTCCTCGATTTGAAAGTAGTGAGTTTCCTGACTATGTCTATAAGCTTGACAAAGCCCTTTATGGAATGAAACAAGCTCCTAAGGCATGGTATGAGACTCTCTCAGCCTTCGTGATCCAAAATAAGTTTGTCAGAGGAAAGATAGACAATAACTTGTTTATCTATAGAACAAAAGGAGATGTGATTTTAGTCCAAGTGTATGTAGATGACAACATATTTGGCTCAACAAATTACATACTTTGCAAACAGTTTGAAAAACTGATGACAAAGAAGTTTGAAATAAGTATGATGGGAGAGCTTACATACTTCCTTGGACTTCAAATCAAACAAACTGACAAAGGAATCTCTATCAGTCAAGAGAAATACACAAGGAACCTACTATAAAAATATGAGCTCACTGATTGCTCTTCAGTAAAGTCTCCAATGGTTCCTCCAAACAATATTGGCCCCGATCTCACTGGTAAACCAGTAAACCAAACCTTATTCAGGGGAATGATAGGATCACTAATGTATCTACTTGCCTCAAGGCCTGATATACATTTTGTTGTTTGCCTATGTGCAAGATATCAGTCTGATCCAAGAGAGTCACATCTCACTGCTGCAAAGAGAATCATCAAATACCTGAAAGGTACTCCAAACCTTGGTTTGTACTATCCAAGATGTTCAGGCTTTGTTCTCAAAGGCTACACTGACTCAGACTAGGCTAGTTGCAACATGGATAGAAAAAGTACCTCAGGATCCTGTCAATTCCTTGGAGGAAAACTTATTTGTTGGAACACTAAGAAGCAACAATCAGTGGCCATGTCTTCAGCAGAAGTTGAGTATGTAGCTGCTGCTGGTTGTTGTGCAAATGTACTTTGGATGAAAAGTCAACTCAATGACTATGACATACATTATAAGATGCTTCCCATCTTTTGTGATAACACAAGTGCAATTGCTATCTCCAACAACCCTATACTTCACCAAAGAACCAAACACATTGATATCAGAATCACTTCATCAGGGACCACATCATGAATGGAGATATTGAACTACACTTCATCCCCACAGAATATTAGTTGGCTGATACTTTCACAAAACCACTGGATGAACCTACTTTCACAAAACTGAAAGCAAAATTAGGCATGTTGGATATTGACAATCAGGTCAAAAATTAAATTTATTTAACCTGATGTAAATACTCTCTAAGGTCCCTGAACAACAACTTCTCTCTGTGAGTACCTAAACATCTCACTCACTGAATAACCTTCCCTTAACATCATCACACTGAATGAAAATTCATTCAGGGAACTCAAGACATAAATAGGGACATTCAATGCAAAACTAAATGCTCTAAGTATTTAGTTAGTAAATGTCCTAGGTCAGTAACTGGACATATTAAATTAAAGGAATATATGTCTCTGCCTAACTGGCATCCATGTCTTGGGCCCCCTCAACACTCATCATCATCCCACTAGGCATTTAATGCCTCCCTCTCACAAATAATATCTTTTGATATTATATGTGATGACATCACTTTGCAAAAGACCTTTTTCAGAGGAACGCAACTGTTCACCTTGATAACTACGTAAAAGACGGGTAATGGGAAGAGTGGCATGTAATGCAGATATCAAACGGTTTTCACAAAACTGTTTTTAAAAAATACACATTAATACCATTTGATATCCAATATTTTCAAACTACACCCCTCTCCACTTCCCTATAAATACCCCTTTCAAAGAAAAACACACATACGCTATTTTATTCTAATCAAACTCTTATAAATTTCTCTCAAACTTGTGTGTGTTTTATCTCTTAAAACCATTTTTTCCCTTCAAAACCAGAACTTTTCTCTTAAATGGCAACATCTAAGGCAATCACCTACGCTCCAAATGTAGAATTCCAATTGGAAAGCGTAGACATGACCAAAAACAATGTCGTGGGGAACTTTGCCTATCCGGAAAACTTTCCTGCTTATAAGGATATGGTAAAGTATCTTAAAAAGTGTTTTCTCTCCACGGCATTCACCAAGACACCCTCAGTCATTTACAATGACTACTTGAGAGAGTTCTGGTGTGCAGCAGAGGTCACCAACCCTGATGTCATCAAGGACTCCTCGATTAAGTTTACAGTGAAGAATGGGAAGAAAACCCTAACCCTTAACTATAAAACTTTTATCAAAGCTACTGGGCTTGACTTCACTGATACTTTTTCCCCCACAACCCTCTGACTCAGAAGTAAAGGCCGAATTGCTTTTACTTGGGCCACATGACAAACAAAACTTGGTTTCCAATAATCAAAACTTGGTTTCCTACCGTTTGGAGGATACTGATGACATTTGTCATTCAGGTCCTGGGTGGGAAAAAATCCTCAACAGAGCAATTGAACACTGCTCAACAAATGATAGTGTTCAGTCTCCTAGAAGGTAAAAAGATAGACATTGGAGAAATTATCTTCAAGGACCTCATAGTCAAGCTCACAGGCAAAACCAGGAAAAGACACATATCTTACCCCAGGTTTATCTCTTGTGTGCTTCAAGACTTACTGGGCTCTGAGTATGTTCAGGAAAATACACATGGATCTCTTCCTGATATCCTACATAAAGTCAACTACTCAAGAGAACCCACTGAGGTCACAAAAATCACCCTGACAACATATATGTTGACAGTCATTCAGGGTGCTGACTCTGTTTCACCTATGCCTTCTCCTTCCAAGAAGGAGAACAAGAAAAAGAGACAGGGGTCCAGGAAGGTGGTTCAATCCAAACCACTCGCCACTAAGACCTCTGGCTCAAAGCCTGAGAAAAGGAGGCACAAGAAAGACCAGCCCAAAGAGACACCCACTTAAGGGCCCAACATCACCTTGACCCAAAAACAAACACCAACGGAGGGCACTGAGAAATCACACTCCGTGTCCTCAAGAAAACCCTCTCCCAAAGACTCTACTGACATATACAAGTCAGTGGAGTCAGGAACCATTCAACTCTCACATCCCGATGAAGGCATTAGCATATCACAACCTTTGCCTGAGGGAGAACAGGGTCCTATAACCTCGCTAGGGCGGCACCACCCTACTGAGATGGGGACCCATACCCATTCACATCCCGCTTATGGCTTTAACAGATCACAATCAAAGTCTCAGGGAGTCATGGTCCCTATATCTTCAACAGGGCAGCACAACCCTGTTGGAAAGAGGGACCTCAACATTCCACTTCCTAGTGATGGTACTGGCTTAAACCCACCAGTCCCTGAAGGAACATCAGGGGACAAAGACTCAAGGGGCATGCAACCACCCGCTGATATGGAACCTACACCCCCCAGGGCGATGCGCATACCTTAGGAACTGACTCCGTGGACCAGGAAAAGAAAACCCACTCTGTTCTCTTGGAGGGGTCATTACCTGACCACACCAAAGGCAAGCCCTCTTCCGAGGGGGAGCCGGATTTAGCCTTGGCCCCTACTCTTGCTGATTTAGAAATGTTCATCAATGAAGAATCAGAAGAGGAAATGGTTGAATTTAAGGATGATGAAGTTCTAGCTGCTGGGGAAGACATGGGCACTAACGATCAACTTAACACTGAAAACTCTCCTCAGCACAATGAGCAACAAACTTCATCTCCTCCTCCTAATGAACAACAACACAATTCATCATCCTCATCATCATCTCATAAATCATCAAGCTCCTCTGACTCTGCTGCTGCAATTCCTGAATATTTGCAGAAGTATGACGATGTTGTTCCCCTCACTGAAAGGTAGTTGGTCAAATTCCTCCGAAAGCCTAACACTGCCCTCTTCAATGAAATCATCAAGGAACAATAGGAACAACACACTGAAGCAGCTGCTTCTTATGCTGACTTCAGGGCAACTGTTGAAGAGTCTCAAGGTTATCTCAAACAAGTCACCACCTCCACTGATAAACATGTTAGTGACTTGAAGACCTCTATTGAGAAGTTGGGTACAGATCAGGGTACTCATTTTGCCTTCATCCTTCAAACTCTTACCAACATTCAGGCTGAGTTTAAGGATGATCCTGTTCTGATCACCAAGCTTACTGAGTTCATGGACTCTTGATTCGGTTGAGATCAAGTCATATTTTCCCTAGGAAACACAAGTGAAGTATGTGTAACCCGGGTCGTTATCCCCGATGAAGGATGAATGGAATTTGTGCAATCGGGTTTGTGAATCATGTTTGGAATATGAAAAATGGAGAGATTTTAGATTTTGATTAAATCTAAAACTATGGGAAGCATACAAAGTATAAATCAACAAAACGTAACAAATACGAATTTAAAAAAAGGGAAAACGTTAGACTAAAACGTGAAATCTAGAAAATATTAATCCTAAGAATACCAAATTAATTTTCCTACCTTCTAAATTATAAAAGAAAATTTTAGAAAAAAGAATTATATTTTTTTGATTTTTAAATTAATTATTATGAATTAAAAACTAATCTAAACTATTTAAATGATTTAAAAACAGCAAGTGACTTTGGAAAAATGTGAAAATTTGCAGATAAATCTAAAATTATATTTAAAATCTAGGAAAAATAAAAGTGGAGCTTATCTAAACCCTAATAAGCTGATTGGGCCAATAAGCAGTTGGGAAAAAGCACAAAAATAACAAAACAGTCCCAAAAATAATCCAATGATCAAATTCAGTCAAACACTCTAATACAAACTTAAATCAACTGATAAGGGCCAAATAAGCACTAGGAATCAGCAGATAAGCAGTTGGACAGTTTCACAAAATGTATAGCAATGAAAGACTAAACAGCTACTTTACAGCTGTCCTATAAGCTAGGAATAAGCTGATTTGGGAAATCCAAAAGCAGAAACTAAAATCTTATACTATAGGCTACTTGTATTCCAAAAATGCCCAAATTCTAATCAATATTGCTACCCTAATTAAGCTCATAAACAGATGGTGTTTGGAACTTAAAACTGTGCAGGTCTGCACAGTTCTGTGGGGCTGATTTGCAGACTAAAAAGAAGCTGTGAAATAAGCTACAATAGTGAAACTAATCCAAGGACCTAGAAGCTTATACTACTAACTCTCTACAAACCAAATTCCAAGCTTAAATCGTAAGAGAATAAGCAGTTGCAATCCTATGAAAAAGCTAAGAAGGGCTAAATATGTGCAGGTCTGCACATTTAAGCCTTTTACAGCAGATTAGGTTATTTTACCTCAACTCTTGCAAAACTAGATGAAATGGTTCTAACTTCTGAATACACACTTAGATCACTAAATTACACCTAAAAGTACCAACAAAAACTACCAAAACATGTTCAGCTTATAGGAGCTTGTGAAGGCAGTATCAACTTCCAAAATTCTACTTCTAAACTCAAAACCTCAAAATCAGTCAAAACAGTTTATGACATCCAATCAAAAGCTTAAACCAACTAATATTAGCAAGATCAAAACATCAAAATTGGTAAATGAACAGTGACAATGGGTTTTTACCCGCTTGACTGAAAAAGCCAAACACCCATTTCAGAACCTAATATAGCAATTTATACTACAACTGACCAATATAAGATATCCAAACTAATCACTACTGATATTATAATTTATTTAACTACTAAACAGCAAACTCCAATCTTACATAAGCACTTAAATAAGCAGTTAACTACTTGACTGTTTTTAAACTATTTTTGACTTTTTAAGAACAAAGCTAAGTTCAAACACTAAACTATTATCACATAAGCACAAATATGACTAAACAAGCTACCAATACTCAGGATAAGCACTAATGAGAACAGAGATAAGCACATGAGTAGAAATAGTTGACTGTCGTTGACTAAAATGGGAAAACTTCAAATTTCATTAATATTAAACTACAAGACTGAAAAGAAGTTACAATAAAGAAAGACAAGTACCTTAACTAATTTTTTAGCTAAATTAATCCTGCCTTTTGGCTTACAAGATAACTTCTATTTATACTATTTCTAAAAAACTAAGAGTCTTCACACTTGTGCTTCTTCTGTGAGGTAAACTAGCTGGGAAAATCACATTGTGCTTCTTTGGAGTAATTCCCAATCGTTGGATTAAAGTCAAATTGATCTCAGCCATTAAATTACTTTTGGCGCCCAAAAAGGTTGTGGATTGCTGACCTGGCTTGGTCACACGTGAAGATGGTATCTTGTGAAGGGTAGCTGGAGTGGTTAGGAGGGTGGCGTGTGGCAGAGGAGGTGACAGGATAGGGGTGATGATGGTGTTAGGGATTGCTTTTTGTTGGGCGGGAAAATGGGAAAGAAAGAGAGATAGTTGACCGGGGTCAACTGTGTTTGTTAACTAAGGATGAAAAGGGCCGGGTTTGGGGTTTTATTTAAGTGGGCTTGGGTATTTAGTTTTGGTTTTGGGTTAAGGTTATTTGGTGGGTTGGGTTAATGGTTAAGGATTTGCTTGGGTTTAATTTTTAGGATAAGGTTGGATGTTGGATCGATATACTCTGACCAAACTAACTTGTAGCTTGTCTACGGTTTAACAACCTTGAATAAATTCAAAACTGTTAATAATGAAACACTGATATACTTTGCTAAGTATGCGGAATCTACTTCAACAAAGCTAAGAAGAATTAATAAACAACTTTAAATATTATTAAAACCATGAACCTGCTCTTTACACAGATTCACTAACAAACTCTAATCACTAATACTCTAATAATCTTCTAATATTCGTATGAACTTGTCTCTCTAAACCCACATCTCTCTAATGCCAAACTAGGGATCCTTTTATAGGCACAAGGAAAACCCTAGTCGGTTTACAAAACTTGAACGACAAGTAATTCTAATTATAACTCTAATCTAATACGAACATTCTAGAATTACACATTAGTCCTTAAACATATTTGCATAACAGTCCTTCAACGAACAGCAGTACTTTGACTTAATTAGCAGTACTTTGACTTCCAGCAGTACTTTGATATTCCAGCAGTACTTTAATTTTATAGCCCAACAATCCTCCCCTAACTTGAATTCTACTTGCTTGATTTCAAGTTCCTTTGTATTTCTTTAACTTCAATCATTTTTATCTTCAAAGAAAGGTTGTGTCTTTGAAGTCTGTCTCGTTGTTTTGTTATCATCAATGCAATCAGTATCTTCAATCTTCATCAGCAACAATTCTTTTCAGCAACTTATCTTTCCAGCAACTCAGCATCATATTGGCAATAGGTACATAAGATCTTAAAAGTTTCATACTATTCTCATCACTTCCAGGTGTGTTAACTCCTGTGAGAGGTGAATCATTGAAAACTTGATGGATTTTGATGTCTCTTTACCAAAGCCATTAACTCTGGAGTAGCCAATGTTTAGGTTTAAGAAACCATGGTACATTGATAACCATATGATTTTTAGTAAATCATCAGCTATCAACGGATTTGAGTAGTCTTTACCAAATAGCCGTTTGCTTTTGGACTAGCTAGTTTTTTTAGTACAATCACTACCATGGTGAACTAATTACCATACAATGGTTTTCCACAGCCTTTACCACAAAGCCATTATCTTGTGGGCTAGCCAACTCTTCACTAACATAGATATGGTGAGTTGAAAACCATACAATTTTTAGTAAATTGTCAACTAAAAACGGATTTGATAATCACATCAGAGCCGTACCCTCATGATGAGTCAAACTCTTTCTTTTTTATGAAACATGGTGAGTTGATTACCATTTGTTGTGTAGCACAAGTACTAACACCATGTTGTTTCTTTCAAAACCATTTGTTGCGTTTTAATCTTTGTGCTTTAAAATGTTTTTGCACTTATCAAAACTTACTGATTTTATCAAAAGACTTTACTGGTTTCATGCTGCAAGCAGTACTTTGAGAAAGTACTGTTTGACTAGCAGTACTTTAAAGAAAGTACTTATTTTTCAAAAGATTTATATAATAATTAAATCATACCAGTAGTTATGCATTAATCTTCAACTTCAGTTGTCCACTTGATGAACAATTTTATGACCATCAATGCTACTTCATTCTCTTGTTCCACTTCCATGCCATGCTCTAGCATCCTGATCATCAGATCTCTTGTGAGTGGGTATCTCTGTTCTGCTAGCATATGAATCATAGTGCCATCCTCTAACTCCAAAACGTGTATTCCAACTGATTCAAAGAATCACCATCTGTTAATCTCCCAGTTATCTTGATTTTCCCACAAAGTACTATCCTCTGTTTCCTCTGTTTCCCAGATGGTTGTGAGATCTCCTAGCAATATCAAACCTACTCCTTGTGGTGGAATATGCTCAAAGTAAGTTTGCACTTGGAGATATAACTGAAGCATATCATCTCTGTCAATCAGATGTAGTATATCCCATAACGAATTGAATACTCTAAAACTTCCATCTTGTCTATGAAAGATCAGATAATCTCCTTCTTGTGATTCTACAACTAAAAAAGTAGATATCTTGGACTTCTTATCAGCATCTTCTTTCAATTTTGGATGTTCAAAGTCAACAACTCTAAGATAATTCCTTAGCTCATCAACTGTGTCTGTTCTTAATTCAAATGTATCCTTGAACTTCTTTGATGGCTATTCATCAGATGTTGTTCTTTTCTTCTTTGAGCTCCTTGTAACAGCTCTTTCCTTTCTTCTATCTTCAAGCTTGCTATCTTCAAACGAAATAATGCTTGCAAGATCCTTTTCTATAGCTTCCCTAACAGCATCATACAGATCCTTCATCTCTGTATATGTCAATTTCACCAAACCTGTATATCCTTGACCTTTCAGATAAGCCATCATATCATTCCTTTCTCTAGCTTTACTAATTGGCCTTTGTGGTTGAACAATAAGCTTCCTAGATTCTTCAGCATCTAACTTAGCTTGCAATAGTCTAGCTGCTTCCTCACCTTTGGCAATCTGAATTTCTCTTAACTGTGCCAATGTCAGCTTCTTCTTCTTCTTTTCTACCATGACCCCTTTACCTTTGTCTTTTGGATCTAACTCTTGGGTAGGTTGAGAAGAAATATGAGGTTGTTGTTCAACTTCATGAATATTGATGCCTCTTTGACTTGACATATTAATCATAATGTCAGCAATCGTTTCATCATCACTGTTAGTATGAGCTATAACATCTTCTTCCTGAGCTGGTTTAGAAGGGCCAACTTCCTCTTGAACTTGACTTGAAGGACCAATATCTTCCTCAAAATCCAAAGTTCTAGGTGTAATTATAAATTGCCTCACAGTACCTTGAAGAACAGTACTTTCAACATCAGCTCCTTCCAAATTTACTTCCTCAGTATCACCACTTCTTACTTCAACAGCAGCTTCTTCAATATTGATTTGCTCTGTTTCATCACTCTTCCTCTCAGCAGTTTCTTGAGGAATATTTTCAGGTGGTGTCATCTGAGTATCATCAATAAATACAGCATCTTGATTAAATCCAGCATCTTCATTCAAATTCTCTAAATTCCTCCCCAATTGGAATGAAGACTGCTTCTTTGACTTTTTCTTCTTTGACTGAGAAGACTTCTTAGGTGTCTGACCACTCCTCTTCTGAGACTTTACCCATAATCGGTGGTGTTGAACTAGTGGCCAAACAAACTTCTTCAATCTTTGAAACTTAGTCTCTAATTTGACTATATGAGAAGCTTGAGCCTCACTCTCCTTTTTCAGCCTCCTTAACTCCCTTGTCAAGGCATAATTATCCATCTCTGCCTCTTCTTCTTCAAATTGCTGAGACATATTTGTGGAAGTATAATCATTAGGAGATGGTGGTTGATGCATACCTTGGTCTGACGCCTCATGGATAGGAATGGACATAGGAGCAGTATCTTCCCTAGTAGCAGTATGTGGAGAAGCAGTATGTTGAGAAGCAGTAGGTTGAGGAACACTATCTTCTCTTGAAACTGGAGACTCATGACTTGCTGATTCAGAGTTTTCTTCTTGCTCTTGCTCTTGCTCTGCGTCTCTAACTACTTGTGCAACTTCCAATATATGAGCAGTCAAAGGTGTGTTTGTTCCAGAAAACTTGACACTCTTCTTAGATATAAAAGTAAACACCTTTGGTGGAAGTTTGACAGTGGGTAAAAAACTTTGAGGTTTAGGGACATCCTCAAGTTGATTGTTCAAGAATAACTGAACAAACCTAGGATACATTAAGAATGGTGTACCATTAGTAATGTGTGAAAGCATACCATCAAGAATAAGTCTTGAAAAGTTGAATCGTTGATCGGTAGCCAAACCCACTAATGCAGATGCAATATTTTGACCAAATTGATCAAAAGAAGTACTCTTGGGACTTAAGCAGTGAAGTAAGACATGAATTAGGTACTTCCAATGAGAACAAAACAAAGGCTTCTGAAAAGTAAGTTTCGTAAGATATCCCTCATAGCATATATCTCTTAAAGTGTCCCAAAGCACTTGTTTGTCAAAACGAACAGCCCCTCCTTCATCATTAAACATCAAAGCATCCCTAATTGTGGCTTCAGAAATCCGAATAGTTCGTCCAGCAACCGCAGCCCTAATTAAAGAATCATCTTCAACCGTTGCAGTAGCCCAAAATTCTTGTATCCATGGACCAATAACGTCAAGATCAACTAAAATGGAGTAGTTGATGGAAGACCCAGTCAAGAAATCGATGATCGCATGAAAGTCAATATTGTCCCCTGTCTTGTCTAAATTAGCGATCATTTTGTGTTTGCTAACTGTAAATCGATTAGCCATGATGAATCGTAGAGAAGGATACATTTTGAATGTGTGTTTCGTTAAAAAGATTGTGGTGAAAGAGTAAATGAGGGATCTCGGATTAAGTTAAAAGGTGGGGAATAGGTGAGAGTTTCTTTAAATAGGATTGAAACAAATCAAACTCAAAATAATAAAGTTACCGTTTTGATGGACTTATTATCTCCGCCGTAATGAATTAATTAACCGTAGCCCCACAATTTTTTGACCGTTGGAACAGTACGTCCACGTAAGTAGTACGTTGAAGCAGTACGTTGATGAGTCAGTACTTTAAGTAACAAAGCAGTACGTTCCATCTTCTTATCCACAACCAATATTCCAAACTAAAACCAAGAACTTGTAATTGACGCATGCATAAGTTCTAACTAATAACTATGTTGCCTCCCCTCAAATACAACATATGTTCTAAACTAATCTACTAAAAACCAATACTTTCATTAAGAATTGAAAGAAAGTATACTAACTAATACTAAAGCCTCCCCTCAAATATAGCCTAGTAGTTAATCATCCCGATGCTCACAACTAAGTGGTTGAATCTTGAAACATCAAATCCCTTTGTGAGTAGATCAGCTACATTATCATCTGTGTGAACCTTGACCACATTTATAAGCCTATGCTCATAACAATCACGAATGAAGTGATGCCTAATCTGAATATGCTTGGTCTTGGAGTGATAAACTGGATTCTTTACAATACAGATGGTACTCTCATTATCAATGTTGATAGGAGTGTTTTTGAAGTTGAATCCATAATCCAAGAGTTGATTTTGCATCCACAAAACTTGTCCACAACAGCTTGTAGCAGCAACATATTCTGCTTCGGTAGAGGAGGTTGCAGCAATTGTTTGCTTTTTACATTGCCAGGAGACTAATCTTCTTCCAAGATATTGACATCCTCCTGTGGTTGATCTTCTATCATAGTTATCTCCTGCATAATCACTATCTGAAAAAGCTTCCAAGTGAAAAGGTGACTCCTTAGGATACCATAATCCTAACTTTGGTTGATGCTTGAGATATCGAAAAATCCTTTTGACTGCATACATATGAGAAACCTTGGGTGTAACCTGATATCTTGCACACAAGCATACAGCAAACATGATGTCAGGTCTTGATGTAGTTAAGTACATAAGACAACCAATCATTGATCTGTAAAGCTTGACATCCACAGCTTGTCCATCTTCATCCTTGCCTAACGGTTTATTGTTATCAATGGGTGTGGTGGCAGGCCTGAGATTTGGAAGGTCAAATCTTTTAAGTATGTCTGCAACATACTTTTCTTGGTTAATGAAGATTCCATCTCTTGTTTGTCTAACTTGAAGCCCCAAAAAGAAAGTTAATTCTCCCATAGAACTCATTTGAAACTCCCGCTGCATAAGTTCTTCAAATTCTTTCATCATAGACTTCTTTGTAGCTCCAAATATAATATCATCCACATAGACTTGGACTAACATAATGTCTTTCTTATCCCTTTTGATAAACAAAGTCTTATCAATTGCTCCTCTCCTGTAACCATGTTGTAATAGAAAATTTGAGAGTCTCTCATACTAAGCTCTGGGAGCTTGATGAAGGCCATACAGTGCCTTGATCACCTTGTAGACTTTGTTTGGATGTGCAGGATCTTCAAAACCAGGAGGTTGTTTAACATAAACTTCCTCAGAAATTGTGCCATAAAGGAAAGCACTTTTTACATCCATTTGGTAGACAGGAAATCCCATGTATGATGCAAAGGCAAGAAATAACCTTATTGCCTCTATCCTTGCAACAGGAGCAAACACTTCATTATAATCCACTCCTTCTTCTTGGCGATATCCTTGTGCAACTAAATCTAGCTTTATTTTTGATAACATTCCCTCTTTCATCTCTTTTGATTCTAAAAACCCATCTTGTACCAATGACTCTCTTGCCATCTGGTAGATCACATAATACCCAGACTTCTTGAAGCTTGAATTGTAGAAGCTCCTCTTGCATGGCTTCAACCCAACTTTCATCAGCTAAAGCTTGAGCTACCTTCTTGGGTTCATCTTGAGATAGAAAACAAGCAAACAGGCATGTTTGTTGATCCTTGTGATTCATCCTGTTTTGTTTGTAAACAAAGCTAAGTAAAGCAGTATGTTGCTTAGAAAGACCTTTAACTTTGTTTCTTGTAACCACTCCTAAAGAGGGTGATCCAATAATGTTGCTTTGAGGATGAGCTTTATGAACTCTCAATGTAGGAGTTGGTGGAACTGGAAGATCAGATTCCAAATTAGTAAAATCAATCCCTTCATTGGTAGTTGAGAAAATACCTTCTTGATTAAGCTCATCATCAATTTCTTCTAATCCAGGAATGTTAGCATTATCCAAATCATCATCATCAATATTGGAATCATCAGCATTGTTCCAATTTGATGATTCTAACACACCAGAAGTACTGTCAAAAGGGTCATCAGTACTTTGATCAAAAGTACTGTGGGCAGTATCTTGAAATTTACCCTTTTTCTTTGCAGCTTCATAAGCCCTCCTTTGTTCATCTTCATAGGATTTTGCTATAGTTTCTTGAAAAAGCATCCTATTAAGTTCATCTTGTATGGCTTGATCTTCATCAGATACTGTATTGGTTGGTTGAGAAGTACTTTGTTCCTTATCAGTAACTTCAGGTTCTTTGTCAGGAACATCTTCTGGTCTAATATTGACTCCATGAACAATGTACTGTGAATCATCTTCTTTGTGATTAGCCTGATTCTCTTCTCTAACAGGCACATAATTCATAGATGGAGTGAACTTGAGATCAAGATCAAACATCCAATCAGGACCTTTACCTTTCTGAGTTTCTTTATCTTCCAAAAATTCAACATGAAGACAATCTTGTACCTTTTTGGTACTCCTGTTATAGACTCTAAAACCTTTGCTATTTGTACAATAACCCAATAGATATCCTTCATCTGACTTACCATCAAATTTTCCCAAAGAATCAATGGTATTTAGAATAGTCAGAGAATAGCCAAAAGGTTTTAGAAAACGAATGTTTGGTTTCTTTCCCATTAGTAACTCATAAGGTGTCTTCATCTGAGGTTTAGTTACTGAAACTCTATTTAATACATAGCAAGCAGTACTTATGGCTTCAGCCCAAAAGAGAATAGGTAATTGGGAATCTGCAAGCATTGTTCTAGCTGCTTCTATCAAAGTCCTGTTCTTTCTTTCTGCAACACCATTCTACTGTGGTGTTCTAGCAATGCTAAACTCTCTCTTGATCCCTTTCTTGGCACAGAATTCATCCATATGCTTGTTCTTGAATTCTGTTCCATTATCACATCTAATACCTCTGACTTTGAGTCTCAATTGATTTTAAAGGGCTACTATCAGGTCATGGATAGCATCAAAGGTTTCATCTTTGAATCCCAAGAAAAAGACCCAACTAAATCTGCTACAATCATCTGTCACAACCAAGCAGTACTTCTTCTTATTTAAACTTTCTACTGAAACTGGTCCAAACAGATCCATGTGTAGCAACTCCAAAGGTTCTCTAATATCTCTTTCCCCAAGCTTCTTACATGAAGCTTTATGTTGTTTACCCTTCTTGCAAGCCAAACATGAATGATCAGTCTTGAATGTTTTGGAAGGTAAACCTCTAACTAAATTTCCTTTGACTAGCTTGTTGATGTTCTTGAAATTTACATGACCTAGTCTTCTATGCCATAGATGTGCTTCTTCCAATGATGCCTTGGCTACTAAACATGTTGCTCTTCCAGCAGAATTGAGACTCTTTAAGTCTAAACTATACACATCATTAGTTCTTGGTACTCTCAATGTTACCAAGTGATCATCAACAAACTTGAACTCAGGAGAGAGAATGAGACATTGATTCCTCCCGAACCGTCAGGTTTATCACGCAAGCCAACCGCTTGTGAACGGTCAACCGTAATAAAGGGCCCTGGCAGCCCGGGAGAAAATGCAAGTTTACCAAGGAGTATAGAATTATATCCTCGGGTCATTATGTCCTGATGAGGTGTGACGTTCTGAATACAACGAATGTTGAAATTTATTGAATATAGAAAAACGGGAATCTGATTGACTAACACTGGAATGTGAATAGTCATAGCTCTGTCACAGCTGTATCGTTAAAAACGTACAATCAGAAACCTAAAAACGCGAAAGATTTACAAACGTACGTTTAAATTCAAATAAACGAAAACGTACGTAAACAAAAGAAACAAATATTCCCAAAGAGGGAATTTGCATGCCTTAACGGCTTAAATGCAAATTAAAAGAAAATAAAATAAATAACTATATTTACAAAGTTATTATAAAAGTTTAAGAAAATCTAAAAACCTCGCGCGGAAAGGTGAAAATAAAAGAGTTTCGGGATTCTAAGCTAAAATATGTGAAAGATAATTAAAAACGATTAAAAATGTAAGAAAAACGGTTATCTAAAACTTACGTATACAAAAACTATAAAGAAAACTGAAAACGAGCGTTATTAATAAAAATAACGTACGTGCGCGAGTAAAAACGTAAAATTATTGAAATATAAACACTATGGGTATAAATTTATTTTTTACAGGTTCTATATGATAAAAGAAAATTTTAGAAAAAAGAATTATATTTTTTTGACTTTTATATTTTTTATTATGATTTAATTACTAATTTACAAACATAAATACGAAATAAATACTAAACCTATTCAAAAAAATCTGAAATTTTTATCTAAAATACTTTACAACATTACAAAGCTAAGAAAAATATAGTGGTGGTAGCAGCTTATTGGAATAAGCTACAATAAGCTAAACTAGTTCGGATGGCTTATTTGACAAAACAAGGTTAAAAGGAATTAATGTGGGAAGAAGAGCAGAACTGGTGCTCCAGTGCATTTGGGAAGGGGTGTGGGAGTGATGCATGTTATTACTAGCGAGAGGTCTTGAGTTCGAATCCCACACCCATTTTTTTTTTTGCGTTTATTTTTTTTTACTTTTTCTTTTTACAAACCAACTTTTTAACTAAATATAACAAACTTTTGTAAAGGAACTTTTGCTATAAAGCTTAAATGAAGCTTGTGCAAAATTGAAATTCCAACAGTGGATGCTTTTAAGTAAAAATGAGTTTTGAGCAACTTAAAAGCTAACCAACAAAATCATTAATTTTTGACTTTTTATTTTTTCTATTTACTTTTTAACTATATACAAGAACTTTTTACAAAGGGACTTATATTTATAACAAGCTCAATAAGCTAGTTTGGAATCTTATTTCACAACAGTGGGCTATTAAGGTTTTTTAAAACTAGAAATTTTCTAATTTAATCTATAAGCTTTAAAATGGTTTACAAGCTAAAAGGAAAAGCTAATATGGACTGACATATATGTAAATAAGCCTAAGGATTTAAGAAACATGGACTGAAAAGCCAGAAAAGCCCAAAATAAGCCAAAGGCTTATTTGGACTGCTGGTGTTCATGTGGAGCAGGGCAAAAATGCCCTTCTTCGAGGCCTGGTTTAGTGGTCTAAAAGGGTTCTAAAAATCACACAAAAAATTACAGATGTACACAAGCTGGCCAACTCTAAGCGTGCCAAATTTTAGGTTCTAACTCCTTACGACGAAGAAATGAAAAATCGCCGAAAATTGGCTGAAAATGGCCTAATACGAAAATGTGCAGAAAAACTTGACTTTTTACAAAAACACTAATAAGTTGACTAAAATGAATTTAAAAGCTAATCTACTGATTAAATAAGTTAAACTAAGCTGTAATGAAATGAAATTAAGCAAAATAAACAAGGATTACACTAGTATGCAAGGTTTTGGGATCAAATGATTTCACAGTTAACAGTTAATATACAATCAAATGTCATTTTGACTATCTAACATGTAACACTGTTCTATCAAGGTTCAATTGAGTTATATAAGACATATAGATAGTACATCAAACAAGAACAACCATTTACAAGGCCTATAACACAATTTTGCCATCTAATCCAAACAACCCTTAAATTGAACTAAATTGAGATTTTCATAGCAAGTTACTGTATAAACTTATCCTATCCAATCCAGTGATCACATTTTGTCAAAATGGATCTTTTTCAACATAAACAAGCTGTCAAACAAGTCTATACCTATGATTTTCAAAACTAAGTTTATTGACAGTCACATGGGATTTCAAACCATAATCTAAATCCAAAACATACCAACTAAATATTACACAAGATTAACATTAACAAACATCAAATAAACACAGAAAACATGAAATTAAAGCAAGTAAACAACAAGAACAGGTAAAGTGCATAAAGTGGATAAAATGCTTACAAGAAATTCCTAGCAAAGAACTGAGAACCAAGGACCAAGAACACAACCTATTGCTTACCAATAAGCTACTAAACCAAGACCATCCATAATTCGTCCTGCTCCATGCTTAGTTTACCTTGTAAACTGATTTTTGTATTTTCATTGATTTTCTATATTTTTTTTTTATCTGTTTTAAATTTTAAAAATCTAAACTGATTAAAGGTTTCTAAAAGCCTTAAGGCTTTGTCAGGAGCCTAAGTGACTTATTTGAGTCCAATAATCAACCAAGATTAACAAGAATTTAAATGACAAGTAATTAAAGGGTACGAATTTAAGAAAACATGAAATTAAAGATAACTTGACATTAAAACAGTAAAGAAGGTTTATTACACATTCTTAGTGTATAACAAACACTTGAAAGCATTTAAAAGACATGAATTAAAGATAAGCAGTAAACTAATTAAACTAGTGACCTAGGCTAATCCAAAGGTGATTATTTCTTCTTTATTCTTCCTGTTTTATACACCTCTTGAGTTCCCACTTGCATTTCAGTCAAATCCCACTTTAAATCTTGTCCATTGGATGACTGAAACTGATCTTGGCCGTTTAAACATTTTTGGCGCCAAAAGTCCTACACGTAGCTAGCAGCTGTCATATTGCAATTAATGATCCTAGGATTGTTGCAGAGGTGGAGTGGGTTGTTTGAGATAAGTTTAGAGCCAAGTTGGGATAGTTGGTGGTGAAAATAGGGGATGGTGAGTGAGGTGAAGTGTCGATGGTGTGGGAATGCATTTATTGATTGTGGGTTGGTTGTAGGGGTGTAGGGATGAGCTGGGGAGAGTAGGGGACAGGTGGTGGACAGGTGGTGAACAGGTGGTGGCAAAACCACCACTGGTTTTGGTTTTTTGCGGGGTGAGTGAGGAAGAACAGGGAAGGAGGTATAAGGGAGTGGGTTTGACCGTTTGTTTGACCGGGTTTTATTATTAAGGTGGGATGGGCTGTTGTGTTGTGTTTGGGCTGGATTATGGATTTGGCCATTTGGGTTTTTATGAAGTAATAAAAAGGTTTGGTTGGTTTTGTGGTAATAAGGCCCAAGGACTAAACTTGTAAACTGCTGAAACTTGAGGGGCTTTATTTACCAACTATCCAAACTTTCTTCAAGGGGTTAAACCTGCCAATAAACAATAACACAAGGACCAAAGTTGATAATTTTACATTTTAAAACTTTAAGGACCATTTGTGTCAATTTTGGATTTTTAGGGGGTAAAATTTCCATTTGTAGAAAACTTTCATCCAGGGACTATTTTGAACAAGTTTGATTATCCAAGGACTAAAGTTAACTTTTCATTCATTTTAAACCTTCAGGGACTAGTTTTGCCATTTTGTGAAACTTCAGGGACTGAAAACGACAATTGTTGTGAAATTGATCATTTTTCACTTGTTTTTCAATCTTTTGTACCTGAATCACATAAAAACACATTTTGATGAATTTGTATCATTTTGTGAGTTATTTGTGTGTTTTTGGTTGTTTTTGTGGGATTAAATAATACAAAATATATGTGTATTTAGACACATATCAAATCCCCCACACTGAACTATTGCTAGTCCCTAGCAATCTTTTATTAAAAACTTAATGGATTTCAACTCTTTACCAAAAGCCATCACTTCTGGAGTAGCCAAATGTTTCAGTTCAAGTAAGAACTTTGGTACACTGATAACCAAATGATTTTGAGCAAACCATAAGCTGTAAACGGATTTGATTTGTCTTTACCAAAAGCCGTTTGCTTCTGGACTAGCCAGCTCTTAGATAAATTATTACTATTATCTTTGGTGAGCTGATTACCAATTATGGTTTTTCCACTGCCTTTACCACAAGCCATAATCTTGCGGGCTAGCCAACTCTTCACTTTTTAGGATATGGTGAGTCGAATACCATACAATTTTTGGCAAATTGCAAGCCATAAACGGATTTGAGTTATCTTTACCAAGAGCCGTTTGCTCCTGGATTAGCCAATCCTTATGTGTGTTAGACATGGTGGACTGATTACCATTTGTTGTGTTTAGTACATAGTACTTCCACTAAAAAAAATTTTTTAATTTGGCCATTTTGGGGAAAAAGGGACTAAAATGGAACATTTTTGATGAAATTCGCCAGAATTTCCCCCCCCCCCACACTTGAACTGAATATTGTCCTCAATATTCAAAGTCCCGGCTATTATGCCGAATCCTTGAACGTAAAAAGATAACATTACTGGCTAAGTGTGGAAACACAACAATTATTCTCTTTTTCAATATATACAATTTTCTCAAAGTTTTTTAGATCTATATACAAAATGTGGGGCACACCCCCACACTTAGGTGGTAGAAAGGGGTAAGAAAAGTGAAACACGGGTGAAAACCCATGTTATGGCTACTGTTTATTGATTACCGAGTCGCTAGCTTGACTCGACCTCGAATTAAGTTGTTCATGAGGAAGCTACTGTTTTTGATAACCGAGTCGCTAGCTTGACTCGACCCCGAATTAATTGATTCATGGGGAAAAGATTGGGTGAGAAATCGGAGTGGGGACCACTCACAGAATTATGAATAATAAGGTTGGGAGAATATTTTTGGGTTTTTGATTTTATAATGTTTTTGTATTTTTAAGGTTTATATATATATATACAAAGGAAATGAAAATAGGGAAATCCTAACAACCGCCCCTCGAAAGGGAATCTGGGCTTGACAGAGCTCAGCAACTGGAATCCGACAACCGAACGATCAAACGTTCTCAATAGAGGAGTTAACAAACTGCGCGTTTCCGCCCCTTAAAAGGGAATCTGGGTTTGTAACGTCTACCAAATTGTTTTCAAACAGCCAACAACCAAATGTTGTAACTGAGGGACTAATCAAACTGGGCAAGTTGTGTGCTATGAAAAGGAAAATATTTTTGTATTTTATATTGTTTTTGGAAATGAAATATGATATTATATATAGTATATACAAAGGATGGATATATTAACAAAACATAAGTCATACGCAGCACACCTCCCCGGCAGCGGCGCCAAAATTTGATTCCTCCCGAACCGTCAGGTTTATCACGCAAGCTAACCGCTTGTGAACGGTCAACCGTAATAAAGGGCCCTGGCAGCCCGGGAGAGAAAGCAAGTTTACCAAGGAGTATAGAATTATATCCTCGGGTCATTATGTCCTGATGAGGTGTGACGGTCTGAATACAACGACTGTGTGCGATGTTGAAATTTATTGAATATACAAAAACGGGAATCTGATTGACTAACACTGGAATGTGAATAGTCATAGCTCTGTCACAGCTGTATCGTTAAAAACGTACAATCAGAAACCTAAAAACGCGAAAGATTTACAAACGTACGTTTAAATTCAAATAAACGTAAACGTACGTAAACAAAAGAAACAAACATTCCCAAAGAGGGAATTTGCATGCCTTAACGGCTTAAATGCAAATTAAATAAAAATAAAATAAATAACTATATTTACAAAGCTATTATAAAAGTTTAAGAAAATCTAAAAACCTCGCGCGGAAAGGTGAAAATAAAAGAGTTTCGGGATTCTAAGCTAAAATATGTGAAAGATAATTAAAAACGATTAAAAATGTAAGAAAAACGGTTATCTAAAACTTACGTATACAAAAACTATAAAGAAAACTGAAAACGAGCGTTATTAATAAAAATAACGTACGTGCGCGAGTAAAAACGTAAAATTATTGAAATATAAACACTATGGGTATAAATTTATTTTTTACAGGTTCTATATGATAAAAGAAAATTTTAGAAAAAAGAATTATATTTTTTTGACTTTTATATTTTTTATTATGATTTAATTACTAATTTACAAACATAAATACGAAATAAATACTAAACCTATTCAAAAAAATCTGAAATTTTTATCTAAAATACTTTACAACATTACAAAGCTAAGAAAAATATAGTGGTGGTAGCAGCTTATTGGAATAAGCTACAATAAGCTAAACTAGTTCGGATGGCTTATTTGACAAAACAAGGTTAAAAGGAATTAATGTGGGAAGAAGAGCAGAACTGGTGCTCCAGTGCATTTGGGAAGGGGTGTGGGAGTGATGCATGTTATTACTAGCGAGAGGTCTTGAGTTCGAATCCCACACCCATTTTTTTTTGCGTTTATTTTTTTTTTACTTTTTCTTTTTACAAACCAACTTTTTAACTAAATTAACAAACTTTTGTAAAGGAACTTTGCTATAAAGCTTAAATGAGCTTGATGCCAAAATTGAAATTCCAACATGGATGCTTTTAGTAAAAATGAGTTTTGAGCAACTTAAAAGCTAACCAACAAATCATTAATTTTTGACTTTTTATTTTTTCTATTTACTTTTTAACTATATACAAGAACTTTTTACAAAGGGACTTATATTTATAACAAGCTCAATAAGCTAGTTTGGAATCTTATTTCACAACAGTGGGCTATTAAGGTTTTTTAAAACTAGAAATTTTCTAATTTAATCTATAAGCTTTAAAATGGTTTACAAGCTAAAAGGAAAAGCTAATATGGACTGACATATATGTAAATAAGCCTAAGGATTTAAGAAACATGGACTGAAAAGCCAGAAAAGCCCAAAATAAGCCAAAGGCTTATTTGGACTGCTGGTGTTCATGTGGAGCAGGGCAAAAATGCCCTTCTTCGAGGCCTGGTTTAGTGGTCTAAAAGGGTTCTAAAAATCACACAAAAAATTACAGATGTACACAAGCTGGCCAACTCTAAGCGTGCCAAATTTTAGGTTCTAACTCCTTACGACGAAGAAATGAAAAATCGCCGAAAATTGGCTGAAAATGGCCTAATACGAAAATGTGCAGAAAAACTTGACTTTTTACAAAAACACTAATAAGTTGACTAAAATGAATTTAAAAGCTAATCTACTGATTAAATAAGTTAAACTAAGCTGTAATGAAATGAAATTAAGCAAAATAAACAAGGATTACACTAGTATGCAAGGTTTTGGGATCAAATGATTTCACAGTTAACAGTTAATATACAATCAAATGTCATTTTGACTATCTAACATGTAACACTGTTCTATCAAGGTTCAATTGAGTTATATAAGACATATAGATAGTACATCAAACAAGAACAACCATTTACAAGGCCTATAACACAATTTTGCCATCTAATCCAAACAACCCTTAAATTGAACTAAATTGAGATTTTCATAGCAAGTTACTGTATAAACTTATCCTATCCAATCCAGTGATCACATTTTGTCAAAATGGATCTTTTTCAACATAAACAAGCTGTCAAACAAGTCTATACCTATGATTTTCAAAACTAAGTTTATTGACAGTCACATGGGATTTCAAACCATAATCTAAATCCAAAACATACCAACTAAATATTACACAAGATTAACATTAACAAACATCAAATAAACACAGAAAACATGAAATTAAAGCAAGTAAACAACAAGAACAGGTAAAGTGCATAAAGTGGATAAAATGCTTACAAGAAATTCCTAGCAAAGAACTGAGAACCAAGGACCAAGAACACAACCTATTGCTTACCAATAAGCTACTAAACCAAGACCATCCATAATTCGTCCTGCTCCATGCTTAGTTTACCTTGTAAACTGATTTTTGTATTTTCATTGATTTTCTATATTTTTTTTTTTTTTTATCTGTTTTAAATTTTAAAAATCTAAACTGATTAAAGGTTTCTAAAAGCCTTAAGGCTTTGTCAGGAGCCTAAGTGACTTATTTGAGTCCAATAATCAACCAAGATTAACAAGAATTTAAATGACAAGTAATTAAAGGGTACGAATTTAAGAAAACATGAAATTAAAGATAACTTGACATTAAAACAGTAAAGAAGGTTTATTACACATTCTTAGTGTATAACAAACACTTGAAAGCATTTAAAAGACATGAATTAAAGATAAGCAGTAAACTAATTAAACTAGTGACCTAGGCTAATCCAAAGGTGATTATTTCTTCTTTATTCTTCCTCTTTTATACACCTCTTGAGTTCCCACTTGCATTTCAGTCAAATCCCACTTTAAATCTTGTCCATTGGATGACTGAAACTGATCTTGGCCGTTTAAACATTTTTGGCGCCAAAAGTCCTACACGTAGCTAGCAGCTGTCATATTGCAATTAATGATCCTAGGATTGTTGCAGAGGTGGAGTGGGTTGTTTGAGATAAGTTTAGAGCCAAGTTGGGATAGTTGGTGGTGAAAATAGGGGATGGTGAGTGAGGTGAAGTGTCGATGGTGTGGGAATGCATTTATTGATTGTGGGTTGGTTGTAGGGGTGTAGGGATGAGCTGGGGAGAGTAGGGGACAGGTGGTGGACAGGTGGTGAACAGGTGGTGGCAAAACCACCACTGGTTTTGGTTTTTTGCGGGGTGAGTGAGGAAGAACAGGGAAGGAGGTATAAGGGAGTGGGTTTGACCGTTTGTTTGACCGGGTTTTATTATTAAGGTGGGATGGGCTGTTGTGTTGTGTTTGGGCTGGATTATGGATTTGGCCATTTGGGTTTTTATGAAGTAATAAAAAGGTTTGGTTGGTTTTGTGGTAATAAGGCCCAAGGACTAAACTTGTAAACTGCTGAAAACTTGAGGGGCTTTATTTACCAACTATCCAAACTTTCTTCAAGGGGTTAAACCTGCCAATAAACAATAACACAAGGACCAAAGTTGATAATTTTACATTTTAAAACTTTAAGGACCATTTGTGTCAATTTTGGATTTTTAGGGGGTAAAATTTCCATTTGTAGAAAACTTTCATCCAGGGACTATTTTGAACAAGTTTGATTATCCAAGGACTAAAGTTAACTTTTCATTCATTTTAAACCTTCAGGGACTAGTTTTGCCATTTTGTGAAACTTCAGGGACTGAAACGACAATTGTTGTGAAATTGATCATTTTTCACTTGTTTTTCAATCTTTTGTACCTGAATCACATAAAAACACATTTTGATGAATTTGTATCATTTTGTGAGTTATTTGTGTGTTTTTGGTTGTTTTTGTGGGGTTAAATAATACAAAATATATGTGTATTTAGACACATATCAGACATTCTGTATCAGTGAACAGAATTGGGTACTTCTTGTCACAAATCTAAGAAACTGACAAAAGATTGAACTTGAGCTCCTTCACATATCTAACATTCTCAAAATCAATACATCCAGCCTTGATTGTTCCTTTGCCAGTGATTCTCCCTCCATCAGGATCATTACCAAATGCAACTCTTCCTCCATAATATGCCTTAAAAACTGACAGGATCTCCTTGTCCCCTGTCATGCTGCCAGAGCAGCCACTATCAACAATAATATGATCTTTAAGCTCCTCCTCTGGGTTGCCCTGCACAGTAAAAGAAAAGGGTTAGTTTTTTTTAGGAACCCAAGCCATTACTGACTTGTGTTCCCCTTGTGGAGTGACATACTTGAATTCCTTCAGTATGTAATCTCCACTGGTTTTAAAGGCATGGTCAATGATTATTTGTGTTGGTCCCGTGTCCTGTGTTGTATTATCAACAACACTCCCTGTTTCACCCTTATCTGATGAAAGTACTGCTTGTTCCCCATTAGTACTTTCTTTCTTAACCCAATTTCGTTTGACTTTAGGTTTCTCTGATCTAGGTACTCTGCTTGAGGTGTAAGACCTTTTATATGAATTGAATCTCTTAGATCTTCTATATGAAAAAGTGTTAGCAGTACCATGATTGGGTGAAAACTTATCAGTCCTTTGAGAAGGTACTTCTTGAGACTTATCAGTGTGTGAAGGTACTGGTGGTTTGGAAAACAATCTTTTCTTATGAGGGTACCTATAGTCTTTAGAGAAATTACTATGGTTAACCCTATTTGAGTGATTCCAAACTGGTCTAGTCTCTCTTGGCTTATGGGTGACAGGTATATTCTTTGGGAACTGACTTAAATAGTCTGAGTGCAAGTCACAGTGCTTAATCAAATGATCAGGACTATAGCATACATAACATAATTTTCTCTCCATATTCCCAAATCCTCTTCTATGATGAAAAGGTTTCCTATAGTTAGCAGTATTTTGAAAAGTTTCTCTTGGAGGTACTGCTGAATGTCTAGCAGTACTTTGAAAAGATTTTGGAGGTACTGCTTGTTTTTGAAAGGCTGTAGGAAACTTTTGATCATTACCCCTTTGAAAATCATCCTTGGGTTTCTCAGAACTAGATTGATTAGTAAGCTTCTTCCTAAACTCTAGGTTGTCTACACCATAACGAGAAACATCTGTCCTAAGTGGTTGAAACTTACCAGTGGGTGGAGGAACTGAGTGGTACTCCTTATCTTTCTTAAACTCAGGAGGTGATTTACTAAGTGGTTCCTCATTCCTAGATGTGTTTTCTTCTGAGCTAGTAAGGTCATCATCACTAGGTGGGATCTCTTCCTTATCACTAGGTGGGGTCTCTTCCTTATCACTAGGTGGGGTCTCATCTGAACTACTATCCTCACCATAACCTAGTCCAGTTCTACTGTTTATTCTTTTTTGTTTTTCAACGAATTGAACATGTGATAGACCAGCCTGTTTAATACTACCAAGTTTTTCTAACAAAGAATCTCTTTCCTTAGTAATCTTTTCTAATTCAGACACCTAACATCCTAACTTCCATTCACTTAATTTTAATTGGTAATCTTGTTGCTCATATTTTTCTGCCCAAGCCATTTCATTATTTTCATGTGTTAATATTTTGGCTTCCATTGACTCTAAAGTTAATTGATAACCAGCTACCTCAGACCTAGCTGTTCTACAATTATCTCTTTCAGTCACATATTCTTTAAGCAACTTTTGATACACATCATTACACTTAGAGCATACCTCAGAGACATTAGATAAACTTGGTGAAGTAGCTACCATAGCAATCTGAACAGGTTCATCTTCATCCTCCATGCTCCAGTCAAAGCTTCCAAGACCATCTCTTGATTCCAAAGCAGCATATCCTGGTTCCTCATCAAAAGCTGTGCTCCAATCAAACTCTTCCATTGCAACCATAGAATAGGTTAGAGGTTCATCATCAAATTCAGCACTCCAGTCAATCTCTGCTAGATTTTCTTGAGCCACCAAAGCTTTTGGTTGTGATTCAGTAATAGGAACCTCCTTTCTTTCAACTTTAGGTTGTTCAATCATCCTGTTTGCTTGATATTTTGCAAACTTACATTCCCTTGCAAAGTGTCCAAGCTTTTGACAATTGAAACATTCAATCTTGGACTTGTCAAAAGTTATACCCTGTTTGGCTTTGAAATCAATTCCCCTTCCTGTCTTGTTCATGAACTTCTTGATCCGTGCAGTGATCATGGCTACTTGCCATCTGATGTCAATCTCCTCTAAAGCATCTTCTTCAATCTGCAACAAGTCTTCTTGATAGGTAACAGGTAGAGTGGCTTGTTGAGCAAAGAAGGAACATACAACATCATCAGAGTTGGTGTTGTTTGTTGGTGATGGGTTGGGAATAGTGGTGGTTGTGCAAAAATGCTGTGTATCACCAACAGTACTTTGAGAAGGATAAGCAATACTTTTAGTGGAAGTACTGCTTCTGTTTTCAGAAGACACAAAAGCTATGTTGTGAGTTTTCTGAGAACTATGACCATTCATCTCTTGCTCGTTCACTTTCAAATTGTTGTAGAGATCATCAAAGTCCATAGACTCCAATCCAGGTTGTCCTCTATTCATAGTAGCAACCACATGCCAGACAGATGGCAAACTCCTTAAGAACTTCAAATTTGCATCTTCAACAGATACCTCTGCTCCATACAGTTCTAGCATACTAAGTAGATTTTGGAATCTGTCATAGGCAGCATCAAGACCTTCTCTTTCACCAACAGTGAAAGTTTCAAACTGCTGCTTCAATAAGTTTCTATGCATCTTCTTAGAAGCATCATTACCTCCAAATCTTGTCTTAATCGCAGCCCACAATTTCTTTGCATCCTTAGCATCATGAAACTTTAGTAGGTGACCATCAGAAATAGCAGACAACAGTATGTTGAGAGCCTTATCTTGATTTCTCTTTGTAGCTGCTGGAAAGGTTGGTTGAGGTGGTTTGCGTTGTCCTTCAACATGTACAGGTTCGTCAAGAACAACATTACCATTGACAATCACATCCCATAGAGCATGGTCTGTAATAGCAAGGTACTGCCTCATCTTCATGCTCCAGAGATCATATTCTCCCTTCTTGATGATAGGAATTCTGAGTGAGGTGATGGATGGGATTGGTGCAGCTTCAGTCGACATCGTTTAGGGTTTGTTGATAAATCGGTTTTAAGGGTTTCTTCTTAATCAGAGTCTCCACACAAGCTCTGATACCACTTGTTGGATCGATATACTCTGACCAAACTAACTTGTAGCTTGTCTACGGTTTAACAACCTTGAATAATAATTAACAAATAGCTAAGTAAGAAGAATTATGAATAAACAACTTCGAATATTATTAAAACCTTGAACCTGCTCTTTACACAGATTCACTAACAAACTCTAATCACTAATACTCTAATAAGCTTCTAATATTCGTATGAACTTGTCTCTCTAAAACCACATATCTCTAATGCCAACCTAGGGATCCTTTTATAGGCACAAGGAAAACCCTAGTCGGTTTACAATACTTGAACGACAAGTAATTCTAATTATAACTCTAATCTAATACGAACATTCTAGAATTACACATTAGTCCTTAAACATATTTGCATAACAGTCCTTCAACGAGCAGCAGTACTTTGACTTAATTAGCAGTACTTTGACTTCCAGCAGTACTTTGATATTCCAGCAGTACTTTAATTTTATAGCCCAACATTGGATTTGGAATTTGTTTAAACCTTGAGGGACCAATCTTGTAAAGTTTGAAAATCCAGGGACCTAGGCTGCCAATATCTGAAAATAATTTCCAAGCTCAATCCAATGCTAAACACCGGGTTTGACTTTGACTTCATCTTCACATGATCAAATGCACCAATATCGTCGAGTCGATCCAAAAATTCCCGTTTTCGCTCCGTTTTCAATCCTTTGTACCTAAAACACATAAAAACACAAAACCAAGGATATCTGCAATATATTTGGGTGTTTTTGGTCATTTTTGTGTCTTTTATAGGTGTAAAATGATGTGTATTTACACACTCATCAACTCTCACAAGTCTACCTCCGCAGCTCTCAGTGCACTCCCAATATTATTCGGGTAGGTAGACTTCTCATCTCTAAAGACTCATCAAGAAACAGTTGCCAAGGCACTCAGGGATCAAGAGATTAAGCTCACCACCATCTCCTCATCATATGAAGAACTCACCAAGAAGCATACTAAACTGGTCTCATGCTACACCAGTAAGATTTCAGCTCTCTCTTCAGCTCAGGAAACAATGACCACTGAAATCTCCAGCCTAAAGAATGAAACCAGTGAAATCAAAACACTGGTCACTGATATGTTCAAGTTCCTGAAGTCTGCCTCTTTTTAGGCTCCTTCTTCAACATCTGCTTCCACTGAAGCTACCGCAACTGTTGAGGGGGAGAAAGCTGCTCCAACACAGCCTACACCTACACCTGTTCAACAATTATTCAGGAAGTTGGATCCACATAAGCAGCCAAGAAAAGATGGTCAGACTTCTGAAGACCAGGAAGTGATTACTGATGCTGTACCAATCCAAAGCTATATGGCTGAACAAAAAGCAGCATCAGGAACCACAATGGCTATGGTGATCTTATTGGTTCCTCCTATCACTGAAAGCTCTCCAACTCTAATCACCACTGAAGTCACAACAACCACCATCGATGTTCCTGAGCCCTCCACCTCAACACCTAAGCCCACTGACAAAGGGAAGGGGGTCAAGGAATCAGGAGACTCTCTTCCCATACTTGTACCAGCTCAAAAGGAAGTTAGACAAGATCCTGACGCACCAATACTTATTGATCTTGTCCTACACAATGGGAAGGTATTCAGAGGGACTCAAGATGAAGTGGCCGTTGTAATGGAACAGGAAGACAAGATCAGGGTTGAGTTACTCAGTAGGCCTGTCATTGTAGAAGTGTCTATTGAAGTGATCAAGGAGACTGATCAAAACATTAGTGGGGAACAGTTTCTACAACTTTAGGCTGATCTAATCAAAGAACACAACCAGAAGGTCAAGCTGAATAGTGAAAGGAAAAGGAGGAACTATGAAAGGTATGTATGGACTATGACCAAGACAAAGGGTGAAGGTCCCATCACTGATATGATAGTTCATGCAAACACTAACCCTCTTACTATAACTATCCAAAGAGGACCAAGAGTACATGAAAAGAATGCTCCCTTCAAGTTCTCAGCATTCGGCATCAATTAATGGGACATGATAGGGCCCATTCTGAGCAAGAAGAAGAACAAATGCATCCCTGGACTACTGGAAGCCCTAACAAAGAAATACAAAGAATTGGAAAGGGTTGCCAAGAGTCTGAGAATTGACCACCAAAAGGCATTTGCATCTCAGGGCCTCAAAATCCCTGAACCAACTCAAAGCACAGGGAAGAAAAGGAAAGCAATAGAGCAGGAACCTGAACGCTTTATTGCTGCACTACACTACAACAGAATTCCCCCTGAAGGTGTCAAGTTCGTTCATAACCAGGTGATCAAGCACCCTGAGTTTGGAATCTTCTTCATTGATGAATTTGGTCAACAAGCCTTTCTAAGAGTCAATGACATTCACTTAGTGGAGACCACAACACTGCTGGCATACAATGATGAGTTCATTAAGCTGATGGACAAGATGATGAGTGAAAGGCCTGACAAATAAGTGTTGTTATCCAAGAGAGTAAAGCTTGAGCTCATGGGGATTAACGAAGTTTGAGTACTTAACCCTGAGCATTTTGTATTAGATGATAGTACTTATGTAATTGATGAATAAGATGATGGCCCATGTTTTTAAAATCAGTGTTCTTTAATTGCTTTATAGTATCTTTAGTGTAAGAAGAAGTCCACTTGGTCACTTACACTAATCAAAACACTTAGGCTATATTTATATCCAAATAGGGGGAGACTGTTGGGTCCATTCAGTACCCAAGTAATCCTAAACAAGGATTTAAATACAAAATAACCTAAGTGTTAGTAGACCTTAAAAAATATTCAAGTCACTGAGTAAACAGTTGCTCAGTGAGTCACCTTCAGGATGCTTAGGATGAATCTAAAAAGAAACTCTCTCCATTCAGTGAGGCGGAACTCAGTGAGTGGCACTTAAGCCAAAGAAGAAGGTGATGGGTTCAGTGAGTAATGACAATAACTCACTGAACCTTAAGACTCCTCAACAACTAAAGACTGAAGACAGAAGGCTGAAGACTGAAGACCTAAAGACTGAAGAATAGGCGGGACAAGGCTGGAAACATTTGAATGAATAAGAAGAAGTCCTTATCAACCTAAAGTCAAACTTTCCCTGAAAGGCAAAAGTCAGGACAAGTGTCATCACTGCTCTTCAGAAAGCAGTATTTTCTTATACCCAAAATAGCCTATTGTAACAGAGACAAAATACGTAAGTATTTTGTCCTAACTAGCTTAGATCATATTTTTTTCTATCATAACGGTTGAATTTTACTTGTGTATAAATAGGATCATAAAGTGGAGTAAAAGTTGACAAGTTTGTGCACTAAATGCTTAGACATTCACAAACAACTTTTACTCCTCCAAATAGCAACCTAGTCCCTGAGATAGCTCAGTAGGTTCATTTAGTTGCTACTTAAGCTTAGCTTAAGTTTAGTGAGGAGTCATACCATACTTGTCATTCAATCCCAAGTGTTATTCCGCAAACAATTGGGTATAATTCTTTGTTAATTGCAAATAGAATTAAACGTTGAAAACTTGTGTCTCTTTACTTTACATTTATCTTTTAAAAAAGTTCTTAATACATTACTAGTCATGGAACACTGGTAGTTTAACTCATTAGTTACTACTATCAGTGTGAAAGGGAACAACAGTAATCATGAACACCACCTCTTGGTTTTATATAGTAATTTCAAGTTAGTTTATTACTTCATTTATTTATATCATTCCTAGAATACATAAATATCTAAATTAAAGTAGTACTATATTACTTAATTTATTCATGTCATTCCAAGAATACATAAATATTAAAATTGAAGTAGTCTTATGTAATCATCTTGACACATGTTCTGAATAAGACAATCTTACATTTAAGTATATGAGTCCTATTAGCAAATAAAGAACACGACACGCGTTAGTTTATGTGAACAATATGATTGTGTCATTGATATTAACATAACAAGTAGATGTTGGACTTCTTTGTCTAGTAAGGAAACGCACATGACTATCCTTAAAAACATAAGTGTCTACAATTGGAAAGTAATTATCTTGAGACATTCTAGAGATAATATGGGTTACTACCAAGATGATAAAGCTTGTAGCTCCCACTTAATTTGACAACATTGTAAGTGTTTCATAACTAGTGAAAACAAATAGTGTGCTTTTAACTTTTCTACACTTTTGAAGGCCCATACGTAACAATTACTAAGACACTAAAAGAGTGTATTCTACTATGTAGATGATGAAATATCCATCAATGCTATTAACTTGAAAATTGGGCATGCAATTTCTTTCTTAATAGGTCTACCATCCCACAATGGTATGTAGTACCTCTAAAGGGTTAAAGCAACAACAACTAAATAAAATATCCTAGTTTGCCTTTACTACCTTTTACGGTAATCAGTCTAGCTTCTAATTTAATAACCCATAAAATAACATACAGATTTTCTAGTTAACCAAATGTCATATTTGTTACAAAAGAATTCAATCACCAAAAGATGGTAATGAAATCTCTATAAAAACAAGATGCGCAATTTTCTTAACTATTAAAGTTTGCTATGAGTTATATTAGAATTTAGACAATTCTAATATTCCTATTATGCCTTTCTCAATCATGAAAAGGAATAGGATTGAGTCTCACTCTTCTCTCATGGAAAGGAGACTAGGTTTACTTTTTTAGTAAAGTTGACTTTAGCCAAAAACCCCTACGGGTATAGATCAATTTACCAATAAAAGAATATCTCACATTTACGGTTTAATGTTGCATTAATACATTTAAAAGAGTTTACAAAATTCAATTTTACTATTTTCGATACTTCAATCTTTAAGAAAATTAAATACCCATTGGTTAATATTCATATAAACCATAAATTTTCTTAAAGCTAGGATCCTAATTGACATAGTTCCATTACATCAGTTGATCTGCTAGTAATGAAAGTATTCAACAAGGTAATTGTCGAACAATAATTGGCAAACATTTTCCAATTCCTATATCATTATGGGATTTACAATTGCCAAAAATCTGTTTGCAATGTATGCATGTTTCATCCCATCTTATGCCTTAAGTCATAGATCTCACTAACTAACTCAATTAAGTTGTCTAATTTAAAAACTGAAAATAATCCAGATACGGTCTCACGTAACATGGAAATTTACCTTGTCATTGCGATCTAGCTAAGATCTCACTTAGGCTAAATCGAAACTTCAAGTGTTTCTTGTAATTAGATGGCATAAACTTAAGTTTTAAGGGTACTAATTTGATGTGTGTAATCAAAATATGTACGAAGAAGCATGCACACAACTTCGTATCATAGGTTTTAATAAAACATTTCTTATTAACCAATTTCACTAAGATTAAAATAATAAAGTTTTAATTGAGATATTGGGTAAACCAATCAAAAAATTACCTTTAATTATCGTCCACTATATTGTACTTTTGCATAAGTCAAAGACTTAGTGTTTCGGATAATTACCACAAAGTGGCGCATGGAATTAAAGGTCAATTCACCCTTAAGATGTTTTGTACATAAAAAAAATAGTCCTAGGCAACTCCAATTTGACACACAAAGAAGTGGAGAAACAAAGGTCAGCTTAAAAGCCAATTAAAAACCCGTTTCTTTCGGTTGACAATTTAATGTCTATCCTCCTTATACCCCTCTTATAGTTTGTCAAGAGTGGATGAGCCTTTCTAACTATTTTGGTATGAAAAACCATCAATCAACTAAAAGTTTTAGATTTAACTCTTAAAAACAAATCCAATTTCACCATTATTTAGTCCAATTTATTTTCTATTCTAAAATTACCCTTTCGCTTACAATCATATCAATAATATATATATATATATATATATATATATATATATATATATATATATATATATATATTATATATATAACAAAACAAGTAATTAATAAAAATAAATGACAAAAAATAATGAACATGCTAAATAAATCAACTAACATGTATATATTTATCTAAGACTCCCATTGGTTTTCGAGTAAATGGTACCAATGGACCACATACACCAAACTATTTCGTTGCGTAAGTCTCACAATAAATATATACAATAACACACATAGTTGAAAATAAAACAATGCATATTAGGTCTTCCCAAATTAAAGGTCTTCCCTAATTTTATAATTAATTAATTTACTAGTTAATTAACATGTCATACAATTTTAATTACTAATAAACCCTAATTAATTATTGCATAATTTAGCATGTTAAACAAAACACGTAACAATTACTACATAATTACCATATGATCCATGATCAAACAGGCACGTTCATCATGGATCTACATAAACTTATTAACAATTAATCAAGTTTCCCAAGATACGCATACAATTTCATGTCGCATAACACTTATTCATGAATTAACACATCCAATATTGCATGCAGCCCAGGGTTTCTACAATTTTACAAACCCAAAAATTATTTTCTAAATTAAAAAGTAGTCGACTTTTATTTAAAAAAATTAGGGTTTCATAAACAAACCCTAGAAACCATTAAAACATGCAATTAATCAATAAAGATTCAATTTTTATGTGTTTTGGTAATTAATTACACAATATTAACAGCTCTTGATGCCACTGTTGGAATTAATATATCATGACAATCATAAAATTAATATAAAAACATCATGAACACGCAACGGAAGCTATAGGATCAAATACTTGTAATTAATTAACTGAAACATAAAGAATGTGTACCTTTTATCAACTCCAAGCTATTACGAATCAAGACAAGATCAAGAACCTAATTAGGGTTTATAATGTTTAAAGAATCGACCCTTTACCCTTTTTCGATTCAAAGCAAGAAGCAAACAATAATGTGTTTGCACCACGTTCTTGTACACACGTACTATTAGCGATTCGATGTGAATGTTAGTTCTTGATCACAATAGATTAACCAAACATCTTTGTTATGCTCAAGGTCACTCGCAAATCCCTTTTCGTGGGGTTTCACTCGTTGACCTAGGAACAAGGGAGGAGAAAAGAAGAAGTTCGGCCTTCTATTAAAATCAAGTGTACCAAAGGATGAATACATGAGGATGTATTTATACCCTTATGGTAGATATCAAGTTTACTATGGATTCCCATGTGGGATCCCATATTCGGCCGATTACAAGCTCAAGAGAGGGTTTCTAGAACCTTCTCTTGGCTTGTTTTCTTTTTTCTTCGTATCCCGTTGACATTTAATGACCAATAGTCAATTTCGTTAAGTACTTAACGCTCGTTAATCGTTTATTGTGAATTTAATAATTAAACATAACATTTTATATTAATTATTTAATCATCGAGTCTCATACATAAAGTGTGCAATCCCGTAGTTTTGAGTTTGAATCCGGTCATACACATATAAAATGTGTCCATAAACTAACGATGTATATATTAGATGGAGTTGAGCTACAATGAGAAAAAAAAATAATAATAATAAATAAATAAATAAATACAGTTCTACCTACCAAAGATGACTTCTTGCAAGCCTGCAATAGCCATTCGCGGAGATATAAAATCATGAGTACCAATCACTTATAGTGTACCTTTCCACATCCATGGGGAAGCGATAATAAGCCAAATAAGTTTGCGCACTTTCAAAACAAAGTAACAACATACGATGAGTGAAGTTAAATGGAGCATAAGATACAATCATTTATAGAAGATAAGAGATTGAAAACTTCCATTGCGACATTACAGGACCATATAACCATTCAGTGCTTGCAAAACATTATAAGAAAACAGTTAAAGACCAAAAAAACAAAAAATGACAACATGATCAAGTTTTAGTTTTCCCAAACAGATGTCACCTCCATCTCTTTTCGAATGTCGTTTGGAAGAGAACTTGTAATCCTCATGGAATACCTAAATGTAACGAACCAATCACAAGTGTTAAACTTTGTAGCACACAATCGTTCAACTGAAACAAATTATAGTAACAAATAGCAATGCGCCCTTCTTCACAGGTTTTTGGCCAACAAGTTTGTGATTGAGAATGTGTTTCATGGTTTGATGAAACTACGTGAGTATTGAATCAATGGAATAGTAACTATCCACAATTGAATATTGTAAATAACTTTGATTAGATAGTGAAAATGTTGTTATGTTTTCCACAGCAAAAAACACATATATATACATACCTAATCGACACCATTTGACAGTTATATTCTCATCCAACCATTGTGACTCTTGGATGTAACTGTCAACTAAATAACTACCAATAACTGCCTGCAAATGGGCTGTTTGGGTTAACATATTTGACCCATATGCAGACTTATAATTCGACCCATACAATAACTAATAATACAATAACATAGTCTTAAACAAATGACATATACTAGACATAAAATTTGATCTAAATAAATTAAGGTGCCAACATCTCCTCCCTAATTATTTAGAATCAAATCCTTGAGTGATCTTCCTGGTCTTTTAAGCAATGACTTCAAAGTCATTACTGTCTTGGCTGCTTCCTTGTTGTCCATCTTCTTCATCATCCAGTCTAACACCAAACTTGTTCATTCCTTCTTCATGTGCTCCATCTTTCTCTGCATTTTCCTTTTGGCCTTGTGGGTCTCTTCTTTCTGCAACCTTACTGCATTCTCCCACTTCTCTTGGCTTTTCATCCCAAGGGACTCTTGCAGTCTCATGGTATATCACAATTAAATCTATGAACTTCTTGTAACAGTTCTTTACTGCCTCATCATCCTTGTTTGTTAGACCTAGTAGTTGTGCTATTACTCCCCATTTGTCACCCAAAGTGACAGAGGCATATCCTCCAAGACTTCCAACAATTTTGTGTAGACTCAACAAATTCAACTCAAATTCTCCAACAACAGGTGGTATTTGGTCAAGTATATCACAATTTAGATACACAAGATAAAACCACTTCACTAATTCTATGAACCTTTTACTAACAACTTCCCAATTCTCATATACCAAACTGTCCTTTTTTAACAAATTCATGAAAGACAGAAATCTTTGAAAAGAGTTTACCTTCAAGGCATAGAGAGATCCATTCCAACTAAGATACTCATCATCAACATAATCATGAGTGTCTTCCCTGTTCCAATCCAAATCCTCCAATCCATTTATCAAAGAGCATTCATCCTTGGGGTCAATTGATTTAAAATAATCTTCTAAATATTGGTTGCGTTCAGTCACAACTTCTTTTGGCCCAATCTTCTTTCCTATTCCCTCAATTTGTGGTATCTGCAGATTTTCTTCTTCTTCATACATGTAGTGAATTCTACACATATTGTTGTTGATTTTCACAGTGTACCCTTGTTCTTCAAGTAAGTCAAAACTGAGTATGTTTAGGGAGACTTCAGGGGTGTACTGCACATTTCTTATCACTATGTCACCATACTTTGTAATCATTGTGGCATCACCAATCCCATAGGAGAAAATAAACTTCTTTTCATTTTCTTCTTTGTCAATCATCTTAAACTTATACTGCATATGTTTGAATAATACCCTTCTTGGACACATATGGAACTTATAACTGCTACTAACATACCATACTTCATTCCAAGTTTTATCATTCGAACCTTCAATCAAGTAATCTGCAATTACATTTACTTTTTCTGGATACTTGGTTTCTTCTGCAATAATTTGGTTTGTTGTTTCGATTTCTTGTTGCAATTCAACACTAGCAATTCTTTTCCTGCTTTCACATGCCCAATAAGTATGCCCCTTTTTCCTACAGATATAACACCTAGCCTTCTTATCCCTTTTTGAACCCACAGCAGTTTTCCCATGATCCTTTGATCCTTCTGCTTTTTTGATGCATTGTATGCTTCATTCTCCAACACTTTTTGTATCAACATTTCTTTTCCCTTTGGTGAGATGCTCTTTTTCCTTCTGCAATTCCACTGGTACAATCTTTTTGGGGTTTCCCTCAATAAGTATCTTCCACTTTGAAATCCGGTGTTTGATTTGAGTGTTGGCCTTTCCCATGGATCTGAGCCAAAGCTCTGATACCAATTCTTCACAGGTTTTTGGCCAACAAGTTTTTGTTTGAGAATGTGTTTCATGGTTTGATGAAACTATGTGAGTATTGAATCAATGGAACAGTAACTATGCACAATTGAATATTGTAAATAACTTTGATTAGATAGTGAAAATGTTGTTATGTTTTCCACAGCAGAAAACACATATATATATACATACCTAATCGACACCATTTGACAGTTATATTCTCATCCAACCATTGTGACTCTTGGATGTAACTGTCAACTAAATAACTACCAATAACTGCCTGCAAATGGGCTGTTTGGGTTAACATATTTGACCCATATGCAGACTTATAATTCGACCCATACAATAACTAATAATACAATAACATAGTCTTAAACGAATAACATATACTAGACATAAAAGTTGATCTAAATAAATTAAGGTGCCAACAGCCCTTTACATGTGCATCATGAGCATTGTCTAATACTCGAGCTAGTAGACGTGCAGGATGTCCCCCTCTGGCCAAATTTACTCTAGTCCATAAATAAAACAGTGAGTTAGTAACTGAAATACTTAAAGAGAAGTGGTACAATACTTATCGCCTTAATACAAATAAGATAGGGTTAATACATTCGGAGGTTACTAAAGTTTCCCAAAAATTTGAAAAAAGTTACTATAGTTTTTTTTTTTTTGGTTGAATTAGGTTACTAAAGTTTCCCAGTTCGTCTTTTCCGTTCAAACTTTATTGATTTTCACATAGACAAAGTAACTTAATTCAAATTTTTGAGAAACTATAGTAACTTAGTTCATCTTTGGGAAACTATAGTAACTTAGTTCAAATTTTGGGGAAACTATAGTAACCTAATTCAACAAAAAAAAACTATAGTAACTTTTTTCAAATTTTTGGGAAACTTTAGTGACCTCCGGATGTATTAACCCAATAAGATACAATATATGATTGTGTTACCTTTGAGGAAACAAACACCTTAATGTTTGGAAACTTTGATACCATATTCATGTATGGAGCAAACTGGAATGAGTTAAGACTTGCATTGCATGAATTGTGATAGAAAGTTACAAATTGCAGTGAGTTAGACTTGCATGAATTATGATACGAAATTACAAATTGATATTCAAAGCAGAGAAATTTGGAAATGAATAAGTTGCAACACAACAACACCCAAACAGCCATCAAACACAATGTATAAACATCTAAACAGCATTAATTTTGAGGGTTAAGTCCATATATTACGAACAAACTTCCCAAATTTTACAAATATAGGTAGTATGGTCATTTTATTAACATTTTAACCAGTGTAACTTTCAAATTCGTTTTGTTATTACTAATTTGCTCACTTGCTACCTGGTAAATCTCTAAACTAGGCTTATTTGACATTTTTATTTTATTTTTATGCTTATGTGTTAGCTTATTTGGTATTTTTATTTCATTTTCATGTTTATTTGTTAGCCTATTTGTCATCACCACTACAACTCCACTTCAAAACGAGCACCCAAAATACATCATCTTCATCAAAATCCGGCAACCACCATCTTCTTCGACACATTTTCTGGCGATCTCCATCTTTTCCGGCGAGCTCAATTTTTCAGCGAACACTATTATCTATACTACACACCACAAATCCACTATTTTTTGTTTGTATGGAATGTCTAATTTTGAGGTCCGGTTTTATCAAATAATCAAAACCGGCCCACGCTGCTCCCATCTCATTTAAATTTTCTTGCACATCTGCCACTATGTTGGCACTCTTTTCACCAACAACCTACCATTCTGGTTACCCCCATCAGTTTACCCATTTACCCTTTAGGCTGGGCGCAGAAGGAGGTCTCGACTGACTATGGATCGACTGGGCGATCGATCGCCCTTACTGTGGGGTGTCGATCGCCTATCGATCGTGGCCTTCTTTTTTTTTTTTTTTTTTTAAGTCGACTGCACGACCGAATGAAAGAAACGAATAAAAACAAAACTGCCCCTTCCAAACCAACTGTTTGATGCAAGTTGGAAGATTGAGATGATATTGCATGATTGCTTGCATCTTGGGTACTACACGTCTTGTGATTTGGCTTGCGTGTTGGGAAAAAGACTTGTGTAGTCTGCATACATGTATTACGAGCTTGAACTCATGAGTTGTGTTGCGTGTTTGGGCTGTTTATCAAGCAAGTTGGGTTACTTTGAAGATACATGCATGAAGCTGATTTAACTTTGCATGTACAGAAATGATATTGTGTGTTTTATTTGCATGAACACCACGTTGGATCTCATTTATAATGTTATGGGTTTGAGCTTTGCATGATGGCACATCCTATGTACAACACGTATAGATATATATATTTGAGTGATGCAAATTACGTATGAAGTGTAACACAGTAACACAAATGAAACACGTTGCATGAAGAGATTATATATTATATGATTAAGCTTATCATGTATAGGTTGCTTAATATATAATATGTATGTTGCATTTTACCGGATTACTGGTCGCACTAGTACAATCGGGACTTTCCCCTACGACCAAAAACGTACCTTCCCTACGACATGTTGTAGGCATGTTATTGATGCCGACGACATTTCGAAGGGGCGTCATAGTCAACAATGCCCCGTCGGGACTTACTGTCCCTTCGACTTTTCCCGACGACATAGTGGGACCCATAACCATTTTTAGTCAACCATTTTTTTGATTCAACAATTATTTTACCGACGACATGTCCTAGGTAAAATGATATTAATTAATTACTTAATTAAGAAAGTAATCAACGTTTTGTTATTATATACCTACGACATGTCGTAGGTACGAAAAATGAAAGTAAATTTGTTCTTATTATATACCAACGACATGTCGTAGGTACGAAAGATGAAAGTAAATTTGTTCTTATTATATACCTACGACATGTCGTAGGTAATAAAATGAAACCCAAAATGGTTCGTGTTAAATACCTACGACATGTCGTAGGTAATTTTGCACATATTCAACTCTTTTTTAATAATGCATATGATATGTCGTAGGGATTTAATGCTGCTGCTGCACAACAGCGGTTTTCCAGATTTTTTTCGAAAAAAATCTACACAACCTATACACAACAAAACCTTTACACCACCAATACCAATATGCCAATATCCCAAAACAAGTTATAACGGCTAAAACACTTATATATAATCGCTAAACTCCCTCAAATACATTAAAACGTTACAAATTCAACAAAACGGGTGTTATAATCTCTAAATCTAGCTGCCATATCCACAAATATCGCAATATCCACGATGTTCAAGTCTCCAAAATGTTAAACCATACAATAATAAGATACGGGTCGCCAAAATATAGTTTCAACGATAAGTAACACAAAATTACGCATATATATATATATATATATATATATATATATATATATATATATATATATATATATATTATGTGTGTGTGTGTGTGTGTGTGTGTGTGTGTGTGTGTGTGCCTCTACTGCCCCTCGTGATCATCCTCGCTAGCATCCTCGTCATCACCACTCCCGCCTGCGCCACTCCTGCCCGCGCCACTCTCGCTGTCCGAGCCTGCCTCGCCTTGAGAAGGCATCTGGCTCAATAACTGGCCCCGAGTCAAACCATGACATGCGCCTTCTTTTCCTCTTCGATTGTGTGCCAGGAATCATAGCACATCGGGAACTCCCTAATCAGCTCACCAATGTAGTTACTGAACCACTTAGCGTTGTTGCCGACATGAGTGATTGTCCCCTGATCATTGAATTCAAACTCAATCCGCTACGGGCCGAAATCTCGCACGGCTCTCTTGAGGGCTACATTCTTGGTGGCTTTACGCACACCCTTCCTGCCGCCATCCCTCCCTCTATTACCTTGCCCTTGCCCCTTCCTCTTCGGGGTGGTGATCCTACAAATTAAAGTGAGTGAAAACGTCATAAAATAACAAGTAACCAAACTGAAATGATCAAGTTTAAGTTTCTTTTAAAATAATCCAGAAATTCTTACCACGGCAACCACTCTCAATCTGACGGGGCGGGGAAGGTGGGTCACTGGCATCGTGACCGCGTGTGATTGCTGCTACCATCTGTAAAAGTACAAGTTAAATAACATATAGAAATTCATGAACAAATTAACATAGGCATGCACACATTCAAATACTTACACATTCAAATAAATATACACATTTAAACAATCCATAACAATTTCATTCAAATAAGTGTCGTTTTACAAGTTACAATTTGTGTATTAAAAACATTCCATGTAACAAACATCAAAGCATAACTCGCAAAATCAATACCATACTAACATAACCCACAAATAACTACCATAAACTGCAAATAACTAACTAAATAAAATCGTATATTCCATATAACAAATACGAAACGCATAACATATCTGCATAACAATCACCATACTACACAATCCGCAAATAACTTCTATAAGCCGCAAATATCTAACATATCCGCATAACCAATACCATACTAACCAAATGCAATACTACTAACCAAACGTAATACTAACTAACTAATATCTAGCATATCCGCATAACCAATATCATACTAACCAAACGCAATACCAACTAACTAAAATCGTACATATTCCTCACAAACAAATGACATATGACAACACTTAACCAAATGCAATACTAACTAACTGTTTTCTTCTTGGTCTGTAACAAATAAGAACATATTGTTGCTTAAAACAAATGACATATGAAGTAGTCTTGGGTTGTGGTCTCGGGCTCAGGCTGTATAAAAAGAGAGCACACATTACCGGTTGCTTAAAATAAGAGCAAAAACTTTTAACGATGACACGTACTCGGGGATTCCAAAAGTTAATAAAAAATTAAAAAGAGAGCACCTTACCAACGTCTTGTCTCGGCGGCTCTCGGCTCTCGCTCTCAGCTTGGTCCCAGCTGTATTAAAAATAATAATAAATAAACAAGAGAGAGAGAGAGAGAGAGAGAGAGAGAGGGGGAAGAGAGAGAGAGAGAGAGAGAGAGAGAAACAGAAAACAAAATTAAAAAGTTGACAATTGATAACACGTTACATAAATTAACAAAAATCAAAAAATTACCAAAATCAACAAATTGGCACAGTGGTGCTCGTGAGGAAGAAGAAGAAGAATTAAACAAGAGAGGGGTTAAGGAAAGAATTAAATTGAAGAAGAGGATGAGGAAAAATGCATAGTGGTGCTCGTGTAGTGGTGGTTTGCTGTGGTAGAGACTGTGGTGGTGGAGACGGTGGTGCTGGAGGTGTGGTGGTGGTGCTGGAGGTGTAGTGGTGGTGGAGACGGTGGTGCTGGAGGTGTCGTGGTGGTGGAGACGGTGGTGCTATCTTCTTTATCGCCGGTGGAAGTGAAATTTTGATATAACTTTTTTTTCTAAGTGTTAGACCAGATATGCTTTTTTTGGCTTTTTATTATAGCTAAAACATTTCCCTACGACATGTCATAGGGATCAAAGAAAAATTTTTGTCGTCTTCCTATTTCGCGGCACAATGAAAATTTTAGGGAAAATTTGGGGGGTGAGCTTCTAAATTATGCCTACGACATGTCGTAGGAATTTAATATATAATTAAAAATAAAATTAAATACTTCTATAAAATAAATAATTTAATTTAATATAAATACTTTTATTTAATATACAATTAAAATTAAATGCATTTTTTTTAAATTAAAATATAAAATTTAACCTAAATATTTTATATAATATATAATTAAAATTAAATATTTTATTTAATATATAATTAAAATAAAATATTTAATTATATATTAAATAAAATATTTAATTTTACGAAGAGGAGGTACACAGTTTCTTGGTCCAGTAGAAAGGTGGTACGAAAGGGTTTAGCTTACGCTGTGAAATAGATGAGTCGAATTGTTATGGATATGCATAACTTGTTAAACGGATGAGTCGAGATGCTATGGATATGCATAACATGTTAAACGGATGAGTCGAGATACTACGGATATGCATAACATGTTAAATAGATGAGTCGAGGTACTATGGATATGCATAACATGTTAAACGGATGAGTCGAGATGTTATGGATATGCATAACATGTTAAACGGATGAGTCGAGATGTTATGGATATTGATGCTTGATTTCAGACCGGGTTTTAATATTTATAATTACTCGTCTCCTATGGTCTACTTATGCACTAACGGGTAGTGTACCCGGTCATGTGTAGTGTAGTATTCGTAAAGCCAAGGTCGTAACAAGAGCTATGAGTGGGGATCTAATCTAAGTTCTAATGTCACTGATTTTAAAGGGGATTTTGAATAGATTAATATTAAACTAATGAAATGAAATAAAATCAAAATGAATTAACGAGAGATAATCAATAGGGAGAAATGTGCTAGCCTAGTTACTAATCATGTTATGCCATAATTAAGTCTTCCTATTGATTTTTTCTACCGCTTCATGTGGGGGTAAATGTCACTAGACTCCTCGGGTAAATTTGTCTAGCCTATGATACATAGGTTCCTATTCCATCTTCTGATCGACAGAAGTTGTGGGTAACCTATGCTCAGTCATTACTAACCAGCTACAATCTAGACCTATTCTTGCAAAACTCGGCATCTCTGAACTTAGGTTTTCCCTAACTTCTTAAGTATCTCCATTTGATAGGTGATCCTTTGGTCAATTCGCACGCAAGAAAGTAGTACTCCTATGGTCAATTCTTACCACTCCTCGCAACCTACTCTTCTAAGGTCCGATGGTCAAATCTCCTAGCTTTATAGGTCAAATCTCCCTGGAAGCCCTTTACATCCCTTGGTATTATGTGCTGGGAAGTGATATAGAAAATGCAGAATTAGGGCTTGTATTTATAGCCTCGTCAAAGTTACGGCGTAACCCATAGAATTGGTTACGCCATAACCATCGTATCTCAGATGATCTTATCCATAGTAAAATATTTACAGCGTAACCTTGAGAACGGGTTACGACCGTAAAACTCTCGTAGTAAATTTCATCACTTTTACGCCGTAACCATGCAAATGGGTTATGGAGTAACCTTTAAACCATAAAAATCTTCTAAGTCTTTGAATTTCTAAGGCGTAACTATGTTGCGAAGCTACGCCGTAACCTTGAGCTGCGTTAACTTTGGTCTTCAAGTGTAAATCATAGTTACGGCGTAAGTAGAGAGGGGAGTCTACGCCGTAACTTCCTTCTGGTCAGCGTACTCTTGTATATCTTCGTTAATAATCTTCCAAATTCGCGTCTATTTGTTCCTATGCTCATTTATGCCCTGAAAATGAAATATTAAGAGATAAGAGCATATATCGAAGTAAAACAATACAAATGATGAGAATATTAGGGGGAAATTGACACTAAAATATCAGGACTATTTGATGTTATCAAATATCCCCCCACTTAAACTCTACTTGCCCTCAAGTAGACCTTATTAGAATCATTCTTAAGAAGATATCTCCCACGTGACATGGAAAATTTAAGATTAAAAACTTCCTATGCTATAATTTATCAAAGCCGAATACCTCACGAAATGGGAACAAAACACTCATAATCTCCCTATTCTAAGTGTCAATTTCGGGGTGGCCACTCATTGCACAGTCGTAGCATGTATTCTATCATAGGCTTGGCGGTTACACAAATCTCCACCACTAGAGCTAAGGTCAAGACAATCCTTAAAGGCAACGTTGGGTGAACAAATTTATAAGGATAGGGTGAATTGTCATTACTAACATGCTACAGAGAAGGCGACAAAGACCATCGATACATGGCCAAATCCATGGCCAAGACACCAATGACTACTCACTCTCTCACATAGGCATGATTCATGACCTAAGGGTAGGATAAGATATGGGATGCACATAAATGGTGAAAAGTAAAAATAAACAAACAAGCAAATAGTCTTAGCCTACAACCAAGTCGTCACCGCCCACCGTCCATCCAAAATCCCAACTTCAAGATGCAAAAACTGGATCATCATGTAAGAAGCTAGTGTGCCATAAGTAGATGTCATATAATGGGGTGCACATTAACTTGGTCTTCAAAAAAATTAGTTGGTGTAGATTCGTCACCAACTCATATCTTCAAACGAATGTGTCCGAGGTAAACTCCTCAATACTTAGTCCAATAAGCTCCATAATTACTAAGGACTAGCGCTTATAATGTTTTCACTATCCCTTTACAATAAACAATGAATATATATATATAATATATATATATATATATATATATATATATATATATACACACACACACACACATATATATATATACACACATATATATATATATATATATAAATACACATATATATATACACACACACACACACATACACACACACACAATATATATATATATATATATATATATATATATATATATATTTCAAATCATGAAATAAATAAACAAGTCATCCCCCCACTTGAGATGAATCATATATGAGGAATTTAGGGGTCTTCAATGATCTTCAAATATATGTCCTCAATGTAGGAGTGATTCCCGAATCTCTCTACGCAAACCTCAAACTTAGGCAAACGGAAACTTCCCAATCATAGACCAAGACTACACGGTAGGCTAAAGCGAATAGGTGTAACTAGGGGTATCTTGCACTAAACCTGAGTGCAACAAAAGGGTTTACACGGGGGTCAAAAATTCGAGGTGACTTATCGATAAACACACAAAATAATACACATATGGGCTATTTGGGTGTAAATCCTAAACATTGCCTTCTCGAATTATCCCTCCCAAATGTATCAAGCGATCTCAATACACTACTCGTCTATGCTCTAAAAATGATGTAAAGGCCAAGGTCTAAAGTTTACAATACTACCGGCACACTCAATATTTGGTGGATTTGAGTAATATGGGAAAATGAAAGGCTAAACCTCACCAATGAAATCAAATGTTATAGTGTGCTCGGCTATGGTCTATTCTAGTTGTGTTAAGAAAAACATGTCAAAAAATTTCAAAATGGCATACTTTTTCAAAATAAACTAGAAAAATGGGCAAATAAAGTTCAAGTTATAATTCTACTCCCGTCCCCCCCCCCCCCCCCACACTTGAAATGAACAAAGTCCCTTTTGTACACAAACATGTAATAATAAGAGGATAAAAGTAGAATTGGAACGAGAACTCCCTTGAAATTTGCTCCAAATATGGTAGAAGTATCATGTTGAAAAGACGTGCCTTTACTTCGCCTCCCTGAGCAAACTTCAAATCCCAGAAATCACGTCACTACCAACAAGCGTAAATCTAAAAATAAAAAGGAAATAAAAAAAAAATAAAAACCTAACTCACTTTCATAGGAATCACGGTTGAATTTAGCGTATGCAACAAGCCTTTTAAACCACTCGGTGTCCCAAGTGGACGAGTGAAGTCTCGTGAGGGTTTACAGGGAACACACCTACAAAGTTCATTTAGATACTAATACAAGGTTATGGAATGCAAGTTATTTGAAATTAAACTTTTCTGTTACAGGGGAAGATTATGGCGTAAACTCATGAATTGAGTTACGCTGTAGGTAATTAAACCTGACAAATTGCTGATGTCTAAGGATGGTTACGGCGTAACCATACCACAGGGTTACGACGTAGAAATTTTCTGAGGATAAATTCAAGGAGTGAGTAACCCCGTGGTGAGTTCCAAGCCATCCTTCTTCCTCCAATACCAGCAAAAACTTATAACAAAACATGCCAAACCAAACTATACTAATAAAAAGGAAGGAAAGGGATAAGTCGGTGTAACATCCAGTAATTTTCCAAACCCTTTTTACTAGCTAAATATTTATTTTGCATTACCTTAGTATTTAAACTTTTCCCTGAACTTATTTGAACTTGAGAAATGCGAGATATCTTGAGAAACATGAATGTTATCCCTTTATTATGCCAGCACAACCTAGAATGCACGAAACAAATCGATTTGCCAAATAAATTAACTTAAGTTTTGCATATTTATACTCATTTTTACTAGAAAAATTATGTAAGTTATCAAAAACACATAACATACACAAGAATTGAGTTATGACCGATTCTAGAGAGAGAAAGAGTGAGAGGAGGGAACTTCTAGAGAGAGAAATGAAAGTAGTAAGTTAGATTGCAAATGAAGCTCCAACCCTTCCCATGGGTGGGAAGGGCTATTTATACAAGACATAAAACGCCTCTAGTAGGCTATAGACCGGGCTGACAGTGGGTAAAGACCCGACCCGACTCCATGGTGAAACGATATCTAAACTAATATGATTAAACCTACGAGCTACTTAATGCTAATCCATACTTGGGGTGACCGAGTCTTTCATGTGAATATTTATATTCCTAACAATCTCCCCCTAAGGAAGGTCACCCCGTAAATTAGAGTTCCTAGCTCGTAGTCTTTGATTCTTCTAACTCTTTAATCTTTGTACTTTCAGCAGTGAACTTTTGATGACTGTTCTTTTGTCTTGGATGATCTTTGAGGATTCTTTGAGGTCATCATCCAACGTACTTCTCCAAGTCATCTTTTTGCAGTATCGTCTCTATGTGATGTTGTGATCTTTGGATCGACATGCTCACACTTTTCTGGATCATGATTTTCAGCATCAGAGTTGCGAAAGCAGTGTTAAACGTCTTTCAATTATCATGATTTCTTTGATTTTGATGGTGAAGTGTGAGCATGGGGTGATGGATCGGCATCTTTTCGGCAATCAGCTGCAACCGCCAGGGATTCCTGCATACAACAGTTAGCAATAAAACATCCGGCACTTATAGGTTTGGATTTTGAGATTGTTAACAGCATAGTGTGAAAACTTTCTCTAATTCTTGCCAAGGCCGTTCCTGAATCGGATACCCCCGAGAGGGCATACAAGATCTACCGAAGTACATCAACGAGTAGGTGAGTCGCTGGAGTTTACTCCACGACTGTAGACCATTTGAAACTGCCGACCACTAAGCGTAATCCTTAAGGAATTACCGAAGTGACCTGCATTCAGGGCTGTTTGATGTTGACCCTGGCAGGAATTTCCATTCAATCATTGAGAATTACATTTTTAAATTCCCTCATAAATGTTCTGGCAGATTGCTAAGATCTGCGTAGGACTCATAAGTTTACAACTGGTGTCCTTAATGTTGAACAACCAGTGTAGAAGTAACATGTGTTCCTATGAGATCTTATGATGCATCTCGTGGCTCTAGACTCGATAAGTGCATTTTTGGTAGTCGGAGACTGGAGCAGTGTCTCCTATTTCAATATCAACATAACTCCTTTTAAGAGAACTTAAGTGGCTAGAAGGTTTAGTGCAGTGCGTCACTGGGTCCATGACGTCTTGTCTTCAATACCGGTGTTACCTTAGTAACCACCAGTAGCATATGAATTGAACCCGGTTTCTGCCCTAAGGTTGAATAATTGGAGGGCTATTTCTTTTCACCCTTTCTCATTACATTTCTTTTTAATTCTTCAACCCCTTCTTTCTCCTTTCTCTTATTACTCCTTTTTTTTCATAATCATACCTAAGGACTTTCTAATACTAACTATTCGGTATTGTCCTTGGGTAGATCCCTCCGGCTCTGGCAGATCATAGGACGGTTTTCCTAACCTTAGCCACCTTATAACACCATGACTATCCTATGTTGCCGTAAATCATTTATTTGAAAATCTCTCAAAGTGTTTATAATTAAGAAACACATTTTGCTAACACTTTGAGAGTTTTGTACTTTTCAAATACTCCCCCTTAACATGTGCTTAGATGTTTTTATTATAAATTTGCACATGTTGGGTAGAGTTTGCACTTTTTGAATTGATCTACTTTCAGTGAACATGACCGATTCGAGACACGCTTACATCACTAGTTAGACTAGCTTGAAATTATTACCCGGCCTGGTCAAGTCAACAGTAAGTTTCTCGAAACAGTACACTCTACTCAGACAAGTCCTCTTCGAGACACGCTTACATCACTGGTTAAACCAGCTTAAAATTATTACCCGGCCAGGACAAGTCCTTTCGATTAATGACAGTTTTTGTTTCATCAATTCATTGGTGAAGTCTGAGTCGCGCTCACAAGAGATGCCATATCCTTTTTGTCACCACAAACCATTTGCTCCCCCTTAATATGTGCATTGATATACAAAAGAGTTTAGCACATATGAGAGAGCTTACATTTAATTCTAAAACATCACATTTTTATCAGATTGCATATTTAAATCACATTCTCTGCCCCGATCAGAAATTTCAAACCTTTTGAGATTTTGTAATCCCAATTGATTTAAATAAGTTTAGAAAATATGGGAGAAAATGTGGTCAGGTTTAATATGTGCTGATAATGGAACATACTATTGCTCCCCCTCAATCAATGAGGGAGAATGTTAGTGTCAGGAATGATGAGTTTGAAAGATATTTGCAATTAAAAAATCATACATTGACACATAACAACAAGTTTCATTAAATTCACTGCTTATTATGTACAAAGTGACTTGTTTTGATGATATAAAAATTTTGAAATCACTCTCCCCCTCAATCGAAGACCCGTTTTCTATTTAAAGAGCTGTAGTCATTGATTGAGTGACAAATTTTATGAAAAACTTCAAGTCTGATTGATTTCCAAAAAAATTCATGGTACCACCAAGTTTAGCACAAATACTTGCCTGAAGAATCATAGATAGAAAATTATTTGCGATGTAAAGAAGACTTCTCTTCTTATACGAGAAATGATGCATTGAAACGTACATCAAATCGAAGAAACATGGATATAAAGTAATCCATGCCCGGGTGAAGTTCACCCAGTTGGAGGAAGAGCCGTCTTTTTGGCAATGTGCTTTCCCCATAATGAGGAACGGGTGACAGTCTGAAGTAACTACAAGCCAACATGACATGTTTTAACCATTCAATTTAACTTCTGCTCGAGCTTCATTTAAAGACCCATATCATTATTAAATGACATTTCTAGGACCGTAAATATTATCGATAAACAGAAGACATGCCTAGAGGAACAATTTTTGGAATTTTTGTGTTTTTCTTATTTTTATGGTTTTTATAGGTTTTATATTTTTCTATTTTCTTTTTGGTTTAAAATATATACAACAATATGTGAAGCAAATCCCTTACTCCTCATTTTCTTCTTGAAGACATTTGAGGGTTTCTGGCGTCAAACTCTTCATGCCAAGTCGCGGGAGAATAAATTGGAACCATTCTCTCGGGAGTGCCTTAGTGAAGATATCAGCCAACTGAAACTCAGTCCTCACGAAGTAAAGTTCAACAACCCCTTTCTCAACCTGTTCCCTTCTAAAGTGATGCCGGATATCGATGTGCTTTGATCGAGAGTGTTGGACATTGTTGCAGCAAAGAGCTATAGCACTTTTGTAATCAAAATACAGAGGAATCTTGTTGTATGCAAAGCCATAGTCAGATAGTTGAGATCTCATCCATAGGATTTGAGCACAACAAGCAGATATGGCAATGTATTCAGCTTCTGTGGAAGATACAGATGTACTCATTTTCCTCTTAGATGACCAGCTTACTAACTTTTCTCCCAGAAACTGAGCACCTCCCGACGTACTTCGACGAGTATCTTGACACCCCACATGGTCTGCATCTGCATAGGCCGTGAGTGCCATGGCGGTGTCCTTAGGATACCAAAGACCTATGTGAATAGTCCCTTGAAGGTATCGAAAGACCCACTTTACCGCTTCCAGATGCCTTTTGGTGGGCTTAGACTGATACCGAGCACACATGCATACTGCGAACAAGAGATCTGGCCTACTAGCGGTGAGATACATTAGTGATCCAATCATACTTTGAAACTTGGTTTGATCAACAGGGATCCCAGAGAGGTCTTCATCCAACTTCGATCTCTCAACCATAGGAGTGTCAATAGGATCACTTGAATCAAATCCAAATTTCTTCAATATTTCATTTGCATATTTGGATTGATTAATGAAGATGCCTCCGGGACATTGAGAGATTTGTAAACCTAAGAAGAACGACATTTGTCCCATCATAGACATTTGAAACTTAGAACTCATCTCGTTAGAAAACCGATCACATTCCATAGGATCAGAGGAGGCAAAAATAATGTCATCTACGTAGATCTGAACGTGAAGTAGATGTTTGCCCATTTTCCTAGTGAATAATGTAGGATCAACAACACCTTTGGAGAATCTGTTTGCCAGAAGAAACTTAGACAAAGTGTCATACCACGCCCTAGGTGCCTGCTTTAGGCCATAGAGGGCCTTCTTCAAGCGATAGACATGAGTAGGACGATCAGGGTCCATAAATCCTACAGGTTGACTAACATAGACTACCTCTTTCAAATCACCATTTAAGAATGTTGTCTTTACATCCATTTGGTAGACTGTCATATTCTGACTGACAGCATTAGCGAGAAAGATTCTGATGGCTTCAATTCAAGCAACCGGTGCAAATGATTCTTCAAAGTCTATGCCCTCTTCTTGACGATACCCCTTTGCAACAAGCCGTGCCTTATTTTTCAGAACATCACCATGCTCATCGAGTTTCACTTTGAAGATCCACTTTAGAGCGATAATCATTGCACAATCTGGAGGTGGTACTAATTCCCATACTTCAAGTCGATCAAATTCATGAATTTCTTCTTGCATTGCATTAAACCATCTGTCTTTGTACATAGCATCTTTGAAGTCTTTGGGTTCGACTTTGGATAGTAGGGAATTAAAGAAGCACCACAAGGCATCGGTAGCAAGTTGCTTTCATGTGGATACCGGACGAGAAGGATTCCCAATAATGTTGTCAATCGGATGATCATTTATCCATTTTCTGAGATGTTTATGTGGTTGAGGGCAGGGAACTGATGTAGCCGTGTTAGGATCCCCTGAAGGAGATGCATCATTAGATGATTCAGGAGCAAATATATTCACGAACGGAGCTTCATCAGCAGGAGTAAAAGGATTCACATCTAAAGAATTATCAATTGCAGAGCTTTGTTGTACCGAAGGAGATTGAATATTCGATGATGATGGTGAGTGACTGGGAGATGGTGCGTCTTGACTAATTGAGACAGATACAGATGGACCATCTGAGTTGTGTGGAAATGGAGCATCAGAAACTGGAGGTAAAGGTGGAGCTTCAGTGGTAGTATCGACAGTTGGTGGTTCAAAGTATTCATCAAATATCGGATCAAACAAATTCTTCAACTCCTCACTCGTAGGGGGTACATAAGGAACTGCAGGAGTGGGATGCTGTACGAGACCTGAACTAATTGGTCCAAGAGACAAAAGATTATGTGCGGGTCCAGGACTTGTGTGTCCAGGACCCGTTTGCTCAGTCAGCTCACCGAATGTCACGTGAATGGTTTCCATAATTTGTCGGGTTTGTTTGTTGTAGATTCGGTATCCCTTGCGATCTGGTGCATACCCAACGAAGAATCCAATGTCTGCTTTAGCCTTTAGTTTTCCCAGATCCTGACTGTCATTTGTCGGGTAGCATAGAGCCCCGAACACTCGCAGAAAAGAAAGATCTGGTTTCTTGCCATGTATCAGCTCATATGGAGTTTGGTTGTGAAGAGTATGTATCAAGGATCGGTTTTGGGTGTAACAAGCTGTAGCAATTGCTTCCACCCAAAGAAACATCGGTGCCTTGGAAAATATCAGCATGGTTCGTGCAGCTTCCACAAGAGTACAATTTCGTCTTTCAACAACCCCGTTCTGCTGAGGAGTGCGTGGAACACTTTTCTGGTGAGTTATGCCAATACTTTCATAAAATTGAATGAACTGTTTGTTAACAAACTCAGTTCCATTGTCTGTTCGGATGATTCTGACGGTTTTGTTGAGTCTTACTTGTAGCTGTTTGATAAGTTTGATGATAACCTCTGGAGTCTCGTCCTTGGTTCTCAAAAACTTCACCCATGTAAACCGAGAATAGTCGTCGACCACCACAAGAATATATTTCTTCCCATTTATACTCTGCACTCTCATTGGTCCGCACAGATCCATGTGAATGATGTGAAGAGCTTCCATAATGGTGTTGACAGTTTTGGGTTTGTGAGTATGCTTCTTGCTTTTGCCCAGTTGACAAGCAGAACAAAGATGATCCTTTTCAAACTTCATTCTGGGCATACCTCGTACAAGATCCTTGCGAGTAAGTTCATTTATGGTGCCGAAGTTTAAGTGATTTAAACGACGGTGCCAAAGCCATGATTTGTTCTTTGAGGCCTTTGACAGCAAGCAAATATGAGAGGACCGCATCATGTCTTCAATAGAGATGGTGTATAGATTAGTGCCACGACTGCCTTTAAGGAGATCAATACCATCCAATTCTCTGATGAAACATGTGTGTTTTCTGAAAGCAACTTCAAGATCGGAATCACAAAATTGACCAATAGAGAACAAATTGTGCCCAAGTCCGGCTGAAGTTAGTGTTGTGTTCAACTCCGCGGTTGGAAGGATTGCTTTTTGCCGCCTACCCTGGAAATTACACTGTCACCAAACACATAATCTCCATAACCCATAATCGCCCCAAAATGGTCGTTCCCGAATCTAACTGTACCGATAAACTTATTCACGAAATTCTTGAGCCGTGAGCGATCCCCGGTCATATGTTTTGAGCAGCCTGAGTCCAAATACCAAAGGACGATTTGTACGACCTGCATTTGAAAACAGACAACGATGGATAACTTAAAAAAGTGGATCCCCACGTGCAACTGGGGTCCGTTTGGTTAGCACAAATAAATTCTGGAACTACGGGATTCATAGATGCCATGGTATTCACAGTGGAAACTTCACTAGTAGCAGTAATTGACCTAGTTACAGGGCATTGTGTCTCTAAAGGGAAAATTTGACCAGTTGGCTTTCATTCCTTAACCGTCACTACTTTATGATTAGTCATTCTAGTTAAGGGACACTGATCTCCTAAAGTGAATTTTCTTCCAGTGGGTCTCCATTGATAACCAACATGAGCAAACATTTTTCCTGTTGCTTTCCAAATTTGCTTACTCAGTTTAGGTTTCCTAACATTCTTAACTGGGGATCGTTGAGAAGACATCAAGAATGACACAACACATTCATCATGATTACCAGAAATTAAGCATTCATTACATGTCTTACAAATAGCATTAGAATTTGAATTAATTGCAGTACGCTTATAGCTAATACTAGAATCAACACGATTCTTTTTTATCAAATCAAGTTTATTGTTCCTAAGACGGTCTTCTACTTTCTCCTATCTTTCTTTGTATTGCGACTAGGCTTTGACCCGCTAGCTTTAGTGTCACTGTTTACTCCTGTAGAAGTAATGATGGGAACATTAGCTTGTTTCACTGCCATTTGTTTTTCTGGTTTTGATGTGCTGGGTTCAGATGTCGTTAATGGTACATCAAAGGTAACATGCTTGTTCTTAGTCATTGAGGAAGATACAATAAACCTATCTCGCTTGTTATCAATCTTAGGATCTATGCCAATGACGTATTCTAAGAGTTCCTAAGATCGTTTAGTGAGGAAGCAGGCATCTACAACTACACTATCAAGTTGTTTATCTATCCTATCCTCTTCTACGATCTCACGAAGGGTATCTAGGCTATCCTTAAGGTGAGTGAGATATACTTGAAGAGCATACCTATTGTTCCTAAGGGGAAGCAGAATAGGCACAACATCAATTGCATACTTACTACAAGCAGAAACCTTTGGAACAACATTATCACTGGTGATGACTGGCATTTTCCCTTTCACCTAAGCCTTTAGATTCTCAATCTCATTAAGCAAAGAAGTTATTTTTTCATTGGTTTTATCACGTGTGATTTTAATCGAATCATATAACTCTTTGTAATGTTGTTTGACTTTTGAATTTTCAGCTTGAAAACAATCATTTTCATGTTGTAATTTATTGATGGTGTCTTGATAGTGAAAATTCTGAGAATCTAAAGACAATGGTTTATGGGTGCCAGTCACATCACTCTTATTCGATTTTAATTGGGCAATTTGGGCCCTCAATTTTCGAATCGTGTTAGTGTGAGCTTGAATTTTTTCATCTCGTTTGCTTAATTCAAAATATGCATCAAATTCAGGAGCATCCAAAGATGTCTTGGCATTTGAGATTTTAACTCTTTCTTCTAAATGTTAATATTTTAATTACAAATTAAGATTATCAACCTCTAGTTTTGAAAAATGCCTGACCATGTTATCATGGTCATCGTTTTGGATTTTCTCATGCAATTTTAAATTCTCCCCCTCAAGCTCAACAACACGATTTTGGGAAACATTCAATGCAATAAACAACTCATGAAATTGACAAGCAATTAATGCATAATCAGTAGCAGTATAAAATACATCTTGTGCAGTACATCTAGCAATCAAATTCTCATTGGTGATGAGAATATTCTTTCTTTCAATCTCACTGCATTTAAGATCAATAGCATTTTGTTTCCCTATGTTTTCCATGTCTTTAAACACTTCTTTCATCTCTTTTAATTCAGTTTCAAGGGTTTTTTGCATGCCCTCAAAATGTTCTTTGAGAAGTTTAAAAAATGGAATAACCTCAGTTAAGTAACACCGTTTTGTTTGTTCAAAGCCCCTTTCCCCTTCAGTAATTCCCGTTGGTGTAATTCTCTTCTTACATGTTTTATCAAAATCATCAAATAGTTGACAAAGAATATATATGCTAATTAGAGTTTTACATTCTGTGGGAAGAGTTAAAGGAACTAAGTGCATGGGTGTATTGGGTGGGTACACCGTCGCTGCAGCTATCTTTCTAAAGGGTGGAGTTTTGGCTTGAACTTCTTCGGCTTTCCTTTTTATAAGTCTAAGGACCAAAATATTTGTTCTGGGGTCAACTTAGTTTGAGGCACAAAAATAGCTAATCGGTTCTCCTCATAGTAATCATGGGGTTTGATTATGACTCGATTTGCTATACATTTGAGATCCTTCATTTTTTCAGCCAATTTTTCTCTATTTATTACTTCTATCTCATTAGTCTCTTCAAATGATGACATATCAGGAGGGGCATGACCAGGCTTAAGAAGTTCATTTCCATCATATAAGGAAGGTTGGGCTACTTTAGCACACCTAAGGAAAGCTGATTTAGGTTCACCTACATTCTTTTCACTATGTTCATCACACAACTTTTTATGCTTTTGAATCATTTGAGCAGTTTGTCTGGTATGGTCTTGTGCGTACAACTTGTTTTCAATCTTATTCTTTAACGTTTTAAGTCTGGAAAAATCATTTAAGAGTTTTGTTTCTTTTTCTTTGAAATCATGTTTTTGTGTAATTACACTTTCTTGGATCTCCTGTTTTTGTTTAACAGTTTGATCAAGTTGTTTTCATAAAGAATATAACTCCTTTTTCAATGTTTCTTCCCTTAAATTATGTTCTGTTATGAATGTACGCATTTGACTATCCATTTTCTACTCACGTTCAGTTAGCTCAAATTTTGCACGTTGTTCATATATGTCCACCTGATCTTTATAGATGTTAAGTCTAGTGGTCAAAGTGTCATCAGGGATAAACACGGTGTTCTCATGCAATTCACAAGTATTATCGACAACAGAAGATGCACTACTTGGTACAACAGACACGTCGTTGTGATTCACATATTGTTCATATAGGATAACATTACTATTTCCCATATCAGCAGTATCTGATTCAACAACATCTGTCTGTTGTACTTTGTTGGGAATCTTCTGTTCATCGACCATGTTATACATGTCATACAGCTTTAGTACCTCAGATATGAACGATGCGTTGGAAGGACCAGATTGTTGTAATGATGAGGCTGCAGAAGACAGATTAGCCATGAAGATGGTTTGAGCAGTGGGTTCATCATCAATGTCTGAGTCAAAAGCATCACAGTCATCAGCTTGGAAGATGTTGGGATCATTTAGTGCCAAGTCTTGAACTGGTTGATCATCCACATCAGCATCAAACGTGTTCCCCTCATCACCAGCAAAAGTCAAAACGCAATCACTTGGTCAAACCGCAGTGGGAAACAGATAAAACGCAAAGGAAATAAATGTCACTTTCACTGAGTTTTGTCCTTTTCCGTTTTCAGCTACAAACCAAACCGCAACTGAGCTTAGACCAAAACGCAACCTGTGACTTCCAAAATTAGATCAAAACGCAATGAAGAACACAACTTCGAGAGTTAAAATGCAGGGAAGAAAAACACTTCAATCTTCCAAGAAAGCCACAAAATGAGTCGTATACCACCAAGAAACAACACAAGGTGATAATCTAAGCCCTAAAGTACAACCTTTCAACAAATTTAACCACCAACAAAGCTCAAGCAATGTTTTTCTTGCCTTTTCTATTCGAACCAAGAAAGAAGAATCAAAACAAGAAAAAACTAAACCACCAATTGTACACACAATCTAGCTAGTCATAACCATGGCTCTTGATACCAATTGTAAGCTATCAAAAACACATAACACACACAAGAATTGAGTTATGGCCGATTCTAGAGAGAGAAAGAGTGAGAGGAGGGAACTTCTAGAGAGAGAAATGAAAGTAGTAAGTTAGATTGCAAATGAAGCTCCAACCCTTCCCATGGGTGGGAAGGGCTATTTAAACAAGACATAAAACGCCTCTAGTAGGCTATGGACCGGGCTGATAGTGGGTAAAGACCCGACCCGACTCCATGGTGAAACGATATCTAAACTAATATGATTAAACCTATGAGATACTTAATGCTAATCCATACTCGGGGTGACCGAGTCTTTCATGTGAATATTTATATTCCTAATAAATTATTTCGAGAACAATGGCGCAAGTTTCGTAATTTTTTGAGTCCATTTGATACGTTAAATGGGTCCCATAGTGTTTATTTTAAAAGAATAGCAAAAGTTACAAAACACCCCCTCCGCCCTATGTTTCACTGCCGCCCCTCACCTTTCGCCTAGCACAAGTTTGGTCCCTCCTTGGGATATATAAGCCCCTAGGGTTTCTCTCTCCCCTCAGTTAACACCACCTTGCCGGTGTTCTTATTTTCCGGCGCCGCTACACTTTTTCCAGCCAACTTCCGGCCATCACCAAAAATCATCCAACACGTAGATCAAGATGAGGGTATCACTTCTGGAGCGTTTGGAGTCCCAAGGAGTGCGTTTTGTTCGTGTTTGAAGCTCACCGCCGTCACCATCATTTCACCGCCGTGCGCCGTCGCTAGCCACCACCCTCTTATCTCTTTCTCTCTCGCTTGGTAAGCCTCACTCGCCACCCACCTTGTTATTTCTTTCATTTTTGACAAACCCTAATCGGTAAAGCTTTTATAAAACGTTTTTGATATAAAACCTAACTAAAACCTTATTGTTTTTAGCTAAAAACGTGTGGATCTTAGTTTTTATGTCACGACTCATCACTGAGTCGCAAGACTTGTCCGAGTCAACTCACGAGTTGAGTTGACTCGGCATGTTTTCTTGTTTATATTGAATGTATTGGTTTTGGTTAAGCTTATTATTGTTGTTTTGTAGCTTGGTTTGGAGTTTGGATCAAATTTGGTCTAGGGTTGTTTAGCCGAGAGCCATATGGCTCGTATGGGGTCGAGCCGTGACTCAAATAAGTCACGGCATAGTGCCGGTTTGATTATTGAGTTTCACTAGTGGGTTTGATTTATTTTTGTGGTTAGCTGAGGCGTTGTTTGGGTTATTTGGACCGTTGGGCTGGTGTTGTTGTCGAAATGGGTAAGCCGTGACTCGTGGGAGTCACGGCCATGGTTGGTTTTGAATATTCAAAGATGAGGTGATGTCGTTGTTGTCGAAGTTGTAAGCCGTGACTCAAGGGAGTCACGGCATGAGGTTTGTTTGGTTTGTTTGATTGTCGAGTCATGTAATGGTTATGGGTTTGACATGGGTGAGCCGTGACTCAAGGGAGTCACGACTCGTGAGGTTTGAGTTTAGCCAAACCATGAAAATGGTTTGTGGTCGAGTGTGTGTCTAGTTCGAGTGGTTTCGGACTTGGGTTACTAGTTTGGTCGAATTGGACTAGTAAGCCCATTAGATGTCGAGTATTGGTAGCTTTGGGCCCGTAAGCCAAAAGTGAGCCCATGAGTTTGTGTGAGTAAGTATTGGGCCGAAGCCCAATACACTTGGGTTATTTTATTGGTTTCTCTTTTAATTGTTGTGTCAAGTATTTCATTTTTCATTTTTGTTTACTGACTCTTATTTTTTGTCAATTGGTGTTTCAGAAAATATTTGGACAATATGGGATATGATTTGGACATTTGACTTGGATATTATAATAACCGACGCTTGGATGAGATTGGACATTATTGGATTTACGGTATTAGCCGTTGGACCTTATGGACGATTTTGGTACTTGAGACGGAAGAGTATGTTAGACTCATAAGAGTTTAACATATTTGGACCCGAACATACACAAAATGGTCGATAAACTTGACAACTAATATACACGTGAATGATAATGTCTAATTATATATTTAACTTGTAAATGTTACGATAAAACTTATATTCAAGAGTCGTAAACACTTGGAAATGCTTTATAAACGGACGCATCATGTCCAAATTTCGATAAAATCTTTTGTGACTTAATTGTTTATAATTACTTAATATCCTAAAAACTTTTTCGAAACTTATACATCTTATTCCTAAATCATAACGTTTTACCAACTATTTGGGTTATGGGTAAAACACCGAAACAACCTATTGATGTTTTTTTCTTTCTTGTTTTTCTTATTTTATATCTTTTTTTCTTAATCTTAGTTCTTCTCTCTTTCGTTATTCTTTTCTTCGTATCCATTTGTGTTTGCCGACTTTTATTACTTTAACTTCTCGTATCCACATGAGTGTTAAACGTTTATTCCTCTCAAAGGCCATTGAAATTAAACCTTTCCATTTCAAATACGAGTATTACCTATTAAATCGCTTTGAGGTTTATTGTTGAGACATACTATTCACTTACTAGGTTGTGTTGAGGTTCATTTGTTGTGCTGTACCATCTGATCATTTTTGAAATCTTGTTTCTCTACTACTACTAAGGTGTGATTCGTAGCCCCACTTTTACTTTTAAATTGTTTATAAACCCATGGGGGAGATACATGCTATTTACTTATTTTTATGAGCACAATTGTTTATTGGTATGCTATTCCTGACTGAAATGTTAATGCTAAGTACCGTCCTTGCCAAAAGCAAGTCCCTCGATCATGAACCATTAATCACTTGCGAGTGAGCGCGATTATAGTTTGTAGGCCTATAAGAATTGACCCTCCCGCCATGTGGACTAAGGTCGGTCCGTATGTGATGTACTATATTTGATTTTCACTAGGTATCTGGCAAAGTATCTAGCTTTGGGGGCAACTATTATATTATGAAATCCCGCGGTTATTGTCGACTTACGCCAAGGTTATTGGTGCCGGTTAACGCTTTGTGTGTCATGAGCTTAGCAAAATTATTTGACGCTTACTCGATATTTGTATTTGTTACTTATATCTTCCAGACTTAAAATCTTGTGCTCAACTGCTTATTTATTAAACCTATGGATTACACTCAACTTTTGTGTTGACTTTTTAGCATGTCTTATCTCAGGTAATTTATGCATATTTGTGGGCACTGGGAGTGGCTGAAGACTTTTGATGGCTATCTTTGGCTTTACTATCTATCTTTACTATCTTTTACTATTTATCATTCAAAAAACCTATTGAACCATGTCTTTTATTTCCGCTACAAACTATGTTTTATTTCCTCTGCAACTTATGTTTGAGAGTCTTTTAAACTCTAAATGTTAAATTTTGTATTCGAATGATATATTTTTGCTAAAACGTCCCGTTATGAGATCGTTTTCTATGGATGTGACTGTCTTACCCCTCACGTAGCACCCCAAGCTCCGTTCCGCTGCCATATTCCGAGTTGGGGGTGTTACAGTCGAGTTGTCTCCTGACAGAGCACTTTTGTTTATTAATGAGTCTTTAAGTTAGACTCAAATTCGCGGGGCTTTAAGGTTCCTTACGGAAATGTCCATCCTTGCCCATTTCCATCCGCGTCCATTTCAACATACTTGAAGATGATCCCAAAGCCATGGGAATCCCTATTTCATTTGGATATAAAGAGAAGCAATGTTGGGTTTCTTGTGGGAAGTTTGCCTTGACCCACTCATCACGAAATTGAATTTCCATTTGTTTATTTAACTAAGTGTTCCCGAATTTTATTTTGACCCAATCTTCAAAAGATATTTCATGGTAGCTAATGCAACTCCTTTCATGCTCATTAAAACATCCCCATTGGTTAGTGAACCTTTTGAGCATGTTTTCTTCCGGAAACTCTCCTCCATTACATCCCTTTAGAAAGGGATTGCAAGAAGGCTATGCCTGAATCACTCATCTATTCTTTATTAATACTTGTTTGCAGAAATGAACCGTCCATTGGACCTTCTCATTTAGATTAGCGCTCATGAAGTTTATGCGGAACCATGTTTCTTTAATTACCTTTTCTTCCTCAAAGCACCACAACACCCTTGCTTCCTTTTTCAGATGTCTTATTTTTATTCCTCCCCCGCCATTGCATTCATTAACCAAGGGGTCGCATGTTGGCAAAGTTAGTTTCTCTCCGTTATCCATAATTACCATAGGAGCACAAAAGTGTAGTTTACCAATGGCGGCTATGGAAGTTCTTTCACCATCTCTTTCTTCCATCTCGTGTTCCTGTTCATCATCAAACCAAAAAGATCCATCTTCGTTGCTTTCATTACATTCCTGTTCAAATCTCAAGCACAACGGGGTTTTATAGGAAAAAAGGTCAACCGAAATTTAAAAAATATCCAATGGTTCTTCCTCAACTGTAACATTGCTATCGCAACAGGGGTTTGAAATATAACTCTGTTCATATTAAACACTGCCCTATCATCACCTATTCCAAACGAAATCTCTCTTTTGAAAACTTTAATTCGGGCATGTGAAGTGGCAAGGAAAGGTCTTCCTAAGATAATGTGTTCATTAGGCACATTTACCGTATTAATAACTACAAAATCGGTGGGGAATACAAATTTGTTGATTTTAATAAGCACATTTTCAACTATCCCTACCGGAGTTGTCTTAGTTATATCAGCCATTTCCACTATCAATTTTGTTTCCCTAAGGTCTGTCAATTCAAGGCTTTGAAATAGCGACATTGTCATAACATTTACACTAGATCCTAAATCTGCTAATGTCGTTGGACCACAATTACCTACGGTGCAAGGAAGAGTGAAACTCTCGGAGCTAGACTCCTTTTCTGGTAATTGGCGTGGCACAACTCCTTTAGTTTCATTCTGCAAAAAGGAAACCCCACAAATTTGATTTGTATTATGAGAACATTCATTGAAGATTTTTACCTCTTTGTCAGCAAAGATTGCTTTGCAGGATCCTACGGTCGTCTTGCATTGCACTACAAGTTTGAGCTGCTTTCTTTCGTCAAATTCTTCTGATGGATGTCGTCACTTAGCCTTCTTATCATGGCTTCAAGGTTCTTAAGAGATTCATCGTGACTAATGAGGCTCTTGTTAATGGTCTCTTGAAAGCTCTTAAACCATTCATATTGTTCATTTTGCTTTTTGGTGGAGTCTTCCAAGTACTTGTTGATGGTCTCCTCAAGGTTGGACCTTCTTTCCCCGTAAGGTACTCGATTATAGTATCCAGGTGGTCCCACACGATACCCATTGCTATTGCTATTGTTCCCTTGAAAAGGTCTATTAGCTTCTCCATACTTGACCTCTTCAACTCCTTTAACTTCTTCTTTCAAAAGGCAATCCTTGGTGAGATGAGTTCCTCCAAAATTTTTGCATCCTACTGGAATAGCATGCACGTTTTCCTTTATTTTCTTCATATCCCTACCAAGACTCTCAAGCTTTTTGGTGATCACAGAAATACCATCCATGCTACCACCCATACTCTACTACTACCTCCATCATGCCATTTTTATGAATGGTCCGCCATGTCTTCGATAGCCTTAAGGGCTTGAATAGGAGTCATCCCAAGGATCGGCCCCTGAGAGTCAAGCATTTGCCTCATAGAGATGTTGAGACCCTTTTAGAAGATGTTGGCCACTTGTTGCTTGTTAAGGTCATGAGTCGGGCACCTGTAAAGTAAATAATTGTACCTATCCCAAGCTTGGTACAATGTCTCATCACCATCTTTCTTGAAGTTGTGAATCTCCTCAAGCTGTTTTCCCATCTTTGATGGAAGGAAATAGCATTGAATAAAGGTTCTCTTAAGGAGATCCCATGTGTTGACGGTCCCCGCAGGCAACCTATCAATCCACCTCTTCACGGCTCCGGTGAGTGTCATTGGAAACACTCAGAGCATAACCGCATCATGAGAAACACCAGGTATGTTGAAAAGGCTCATGATGTACAAGACATTTTCAATATGCTCATGTGCATCTTCAGTCTTGCTTCTAAAAAAGGGGTCTTTTCTCAACTCTCGCATGAACTTGTTTTTTATCTCAAACTGAACATCCGCCCCCAATAACCGGCCTAACCACACCAGGCCCTTGCTCCTTTCGCGTCAAGGCGAGCTATTCTTCGAGGGTAAGCGTATCAATGTCAACTTCACCCATGGTACCTAAAACTAATGAAATTGAAATAATGAGATGATGAAAACTAACAAAAATTTTAAAACGTAAATAAAATCCTAAAATAGCTCCGCGGCAGCGGCGCCAAAAACTTGATGCTGGATTTCAGACCAGGTTTTAATATTTATAATTACTCGTCTACCTATGGTCTACCTATGCACTAATGGGCAGTGTACCCGGTCGTGTGTAGTGTAGTAATTGGTAAAGCCGAGGTCTTCCCAAGAGCTATGAGTGCGGATCTAATCTAAGTTCTAATGTCACTGATTTTAAAGGGGGTTTTGAAAAGATTAATATTAAACTAATGAAATGAAATAAAAGAGAAATGTATTAACGAGAGATAATCAATATGGAGAAATGTGCTAGCCTAGTTACTAATCATCTTATGCCATAATTAAGTCTTCATATTGATGTTTTCTACCGCTTCATGTGGGGGTAAATGTCACTAGACTCCTCGGGTAAATTTGTCTAGCCTATGATGCATAGGTTCCTATTCCATCTAATGATCGACAGAAGTCGTGGGTAACCTATGCTAAGTCATTACGTACCAGCTACAATCTAGACCTATTCTTGCAAAACCCGGCATCTCTGAACTTAGGTTATCCCTAACTTCTTAAGTATCTCCATTTGGTAGGTGATCCTTTGGTCAATTCGCACGCAAGAAAGTGGTAGTCCTATGGTCAATTCTTACCACTCCTCGTAACCTACTCGTCTAGGGTCCGATGGTCAATTCTCCTAGCTTTATAGGTACTACCAAACTTTAACACAACCGAAACAAGGGTGTCCATGAATAGGCAAAGAAAATATGCACATAGAGCGATAAGAAAACAAAAAAACTTAAATCATGGCAATAACAATTTCATAACTAGGCTAAAACCAAAGGTGTTTCGGTAATCATATTAAATAATGCAGAAAATTCAATGTTAATGATCCTAGTAAAAGACATTGAATTAAATAAAAATGTTTGATACGAAATAACTAAAACTTATGTAGAAATGACGTGAATTCTCCCTTGGAAGATAGTCCTGATGCTGCTGAAAATTGTCTCTCTGGAAGCCCTTTACGTCCCTTGGTATTATGTGTTGGGAAGTGATATAGAAAATGCAGAATTAGGGCTTGTATTTATAGTCTCGTCAAAGTTACGTCGTAACCCATAGAATTGGTTATGCCGTAACCATCGTATTTCAGATGATCTTATCCATAGTAAAATATTTACGGTGTAACCTTAAGAATGGGTTACGACCGTTAAACTCTCGTAGTGAATTTCATCACTTTTACGTCGTAACCATGCAAATTTGTTACGGCGTAACCTTTTTGACCATAAAAATATTGTAAGTCTTTGAATTTCTACGGCGTAACTATGTTGCGAAGTTACGCCGTAACCTTGAGCTGCGTTGACTTTGGTCTTCAAGTGGCATAAGTAGAGAGTGGAGTCTACACCGTAACTTCCTTCTGGTCAGCATACTCTTGCATATCTTCGTTAATAATCATCTAAATCCGCGTCTCTTTGTTCATATGCTCATTTATGCCCTAAAAATGAAATATTAAGAAATAAGAGCATATATCCAAGTAAAACAATACAAATGATGAGCATATTAGGGGGAAATTGACACTAAAATATCAGCACTATTTGATGTTATCAGATATGCATAACATGTTAAACGGATGAGTCGATATACTAAGGATATGCATAACATGTTAAACGGATGAGTCGAGTTGTTATGGATATGCATAACATGTTAAGCGACGAGTCGAGTTGTTATGGATATGAATAATATGTTAAACGGATGAGTCGAGTTGTTATGGATATGCATAAAATGTTAAACGGATGAGTCGAGTTGTTATCGATATGCATAACATGTTATACGGATGAGTCGAGTTATTATGGATATGCATAACATGTTAAACGGATGAGTCGAGTTGTTATGGATATGCATAACATGTTAAACGAGTGAGTCGAGCTGTTATGGATATGCATAACATGTTAAATGGATGAGTCGAGCTGTTATGGATATGCATAACATGTTAAATGAATGAGTCGAGTTGTTATGGATATGCATAACATGTTAAACAGATGAGTCGCCAAAACTAATTTTATTCCCACCAAAACCTCCAACCAAAACTTCCCAGCAAAACTTCCCACCAAAATTTCACACCAAAACCTCCCACCAAAACTTCCCGCCAAAATTTTGGCGCCAAAACTTCCCACCAAAAGCTTTATTTTTTACCATATATAACAGTTAGCAGATCTGCTATTATCCTCACAAATACATTATATACTCTCTTATTCTCACAACCACAAACATACACACTGTTATCATGAAGATGGCGGAATTTGAAGCTTTTGCTTGTCCTTGTGGACGAGGAGAAGTAGTTCTACGAGAATCGCATCGACCTCGCACTTATGTTAAACTATACTATGCGTGTCCTTTATCAAAGGTGAACAATTACATACCTTTTTTATGCATTATATAAATAATTTGGTTAGTTGTTAAAAATAATTGTTTTTACTCTTTAACAACCTATGTCAGAGGATTATGGATGTGATTTTTTTTATAGATAGAGAAACGACTCCGTTTAATGACCGGTTCTCCTATAGCTTCAATGCCTCTAACTCATTCTGCAGGACCTTCAAGAACTCCAACTTACTCTCCAGGAACTTCAACATCGAGTCCTCGAAATGCAGAGTGCTCAAACTGCATGAAATTGAATCACAGGATAATGGTACTCGAGAAAATTCTAGAAATGTATCGGCATCCTCAGAACCACACAGTTCAATCAGGTGCCCTATTTCACGACCTTTATAATGACATGGACAGTCTTAGTTTGGAGTAATTCGTATGCTTTAATTTTTAAACTTTTATCGATCTGTAATGTAATTCGTATGCTTTAATGTATAAAATTTTATCGATCTATAATGTAAATCTTACGCTTTATTGTTTGAACTCTTATCGATCTGTAATTTAATTCGTACGCTTTATTAATGTTGTACGTTTATCGACTTTTTATCGATTTGTAATGAAATCATTTGTACGAGTTATTGTCACTATATCTTACAGATACATACAACTTTGTACCTCATATTTTATGTAGTTTTTATTGGTGAAATTGTTTGAATGTTTATATGTGCAACTTTTTATCGATTTGTAATGAAATCGTTTGTACGAGTTATTGTCACTATATCTCATAGGGAGTTTTTTTGTTTTTTATAGTAACACGAAACTAAAACTAATAGCCCAAAAAAATTACCTACGACATGTCGTAGGGAAAGAAAAGGCGGGAAAAATACCGCCCAAAAGTCTTAATACATGCCTACGACATGCCGTCGGTATAAAATAAAACACAAACGTAATTAACACTAAGATAATTACAAGATTATATCACCCAAAAAATTAACGCTAATCAAACACTAATCACCCAAAAAATTGTGTGGTTTTTATTTCCTACGAAATCAGCTTGCAAGAACTAGATAAGATGCAAGAAGAACTTGTTGTGACACTGTGCCTACTCGAGAAGTTCTTTCCTCCGTCATTTTTTGATATTATGATACACTTGACTGTGCACCTAACTAGGGAGGTAAAATTATGTGGTCCCATATGCTTTCGGTGGATGTATCCCTTCGAAAGATGTATGAAGGTTATTAAAGGACATGTGCGAAATAGAAATAGACTAGAGGGATGCATTGCTGAGGAGACTATCGTGGAAGAAACAATAGAGTTTTTTAGTGAATATCATAAAATCATGAAAACTATTGGTATCCCACCTGATAAACGTGTAACCAATGAAAATGAGGACGGAAATCCATTGTCGGCCGGCAAATCAAGTGAAGTTTCCGGAGAATTGTTTCAGAAAGCACATTTGTATGTAATACAAAATACAGATGAAATTCAACCGTATATCGAGTAAGTATTACTAACACACGTCGATTTCGTTGCTTAAAATGTTCTATCAAATATAATAATCAAAGACATTTATTTGTTTCAGGCAACACAAGGAAGTTTTGAAAACAAAAAACCCGGGTAAAAAAATGAAATTGCTGGAAAATTAGCACAGTAAATCTTTTGCTAAGTGGTTACGCGAAGAGTTAATTACTCGTATGTTGTATATAATTGTTTGTTTGTTGCTAAAAAGAAGTGAGTTGAGATAAAGTATGAAGTGTGTTTTATTGATAAGTCCTTAACTGGTGTTTGTGATAAGCTGTATAAACCATTAATTAGGTGTACCATTCACCCAGAAAAACTCATAGCTACAAGCTCCAAAACCAATATTAGTAGTCTATAATAAAAAAGCACTTACCAATGATCTGCCCAGCAACTTTGTCAGTCATAGAACCTATCATCATAATTGTCCCTCCTGTATATGACATTAGATAGAGGTCCACCAGCACACCATTTCATTACCCAAACACTCCTATTCTTTAATTGTTTGTTTGTTGTTCCTGCAATTTAAAGGTAATATATACTTGTAATGAAATTCAGGTTGAGAGAGAGTTAGCGATATCCGATGATAGTGTATCAGAAACTGTGAGGTGGATATCATTTGGACCACGCGCTAGCATAGTGAAATACGAGGCGTATAACATCAATGGGTATACATTTCGTACGAAAAGTAATGAGGGCATAGTTTACCAAAATAGTGGGGTTAGTGTTGAGGCAGTAGATCTTCACATATCCAAAGAAGTTGCAACCACAAGAAAAGCATTTTATTATGGGGTTTTACAAGAGATATGGGTACTAGATTACCATTTCAGGCAAATTCCTCTTTTCAAATGTGATTGGGTTAATCACAAAACTGGTGGGGTCAAATGCGATACTCTTAGTTATACGTTGCAAGACCTGAATATTTTAGGCCACAAGGGTGATCCGTTCATATTAGCCTCACAAGCAACATAAGTGTTTTATGTGAAAGACCAGGTAGATAAAAAATTGTCTATTGTCTTTAAAACACCTACCAAGAATTACAAAGATACGTATGATGAAGTCGATGAGGAGTTTAGTACAGTCATTCACGAGCACAATGAAAACATATTGCCACGTGTAAGTAAAGAAGACTTGGGTAAGGAATCACGAAGTGACTACTATCGAACCGACTGTGAAGGTATTGTTATATGAAAATCCAAGTGAAACATGTCATGTTGCAAGTTAAGACTGCTAGCGTAACAGTTAAGACTGCTGGTTGAAGTTAAGACTGCTGCTTAAGGCTAAGTGCAAGGTTACTGTTGGTATTGTTAAGTTAAGACTGATTAGCAGTTTTAGTATTAAATAGTTGTTTGTGTAATTTAGCCTGTTCTAATGGATTTTGACTCCAAAAAGTCAAGCTTTTCTATGGTAATGAAAAAATTTGCAGTTTTCACTATTATATATCCACTTGCAGTCAAGCTTTATTGTATTTGCAATTTCCATTTATCATGTATATGCACTTGCAGGCACTTTAGTAACATGTTACTTCACTAAAGTTGAAAATTGACTTTAGATAGTCAAGTAACCTAGTTCCTAGGGGCAAGTAACATACTACTACATTAAACTAGATAGACTATAAAATCCCAGCATTGTAATGGGGCAAATAAAGAGTCATGACTAATAGTCTGAACTCAATTCAGTGAATATCAAATTAGACTCAAACTAGATAGACTATAAAATCTCATATCTAACCCGTCAAAATTACATAAGTTATCAGAAATGTGTGACCATATGTATCGAATTGTGACTACACTTAAATAATGTGTGACAAAATATGACTCTATGATTTAGACACCTAAATAAATACTTCATGTGACCATATGTAACATCTTGAATTTAGTCACACAAACACTCAATGTGACTAATATCAAGGTTAATGGTAACTGAGTTCACATTTTGCTATAAATAATAGTCACATGAATATTTCACAGTGTGACTATTTTGAATGTATTGGTCACATAATACCCTAATAATGTGGCCATAAACATAATTTAGATACATATTTTTGATATGGTTTGACTATTGTATAGCCTATAGTCACATGATTGTGCTACAATTAAATGTGACCATACACATTAGGATTTGGCAGGCAAACACACACTAAACTTTAGACACACATATTAACTTACGTGACCATATGTATCGAATTTTGGTTACACTTAATCATGTATGCCTATGGTTTAGTGTGACCGTATATGACATTTGGTCACACTGTTCAAGTGTGTGACATATATTTGTGACTTTTAAATGCATATCATGACTAATGCTTCAAACTTACTTTTCAGTTGTCACACATTTCAAATTCATATGAGGCTAAAGTTTTAACAAAAACTAGCAGTCACATTTAAATAATGTGTAACAAACTTGAGTATATGATTTAGCCACATACACAATTACTTCATGTGGCCATATATGGATTTTGGTCACACTGTTCAATTGTGTGACATATATTTGTCACATATGTATATATATAGTGTGACTAATGTTTCAAACTTATTTGTAACCGTCACACGTCCCAAATAATAAGTGACTAAATAATCAAAACAAGTTTTACCAGATACCTCTAGTCACAAAAATATTCAAATGTGTAGCTGTAGCCTCAGATGTAATTCCGAAATGGTCACACAAGTCGGATCAAGTGTGGCTGTTTATTTTATTCTCGTACATTTAGTCACATAAAAAAGTTACTGTGTGGCCGTTCGAAAAACAGCATGTGTGACGAAATCCCAGTTTTATACTAGTGTAAAGGCGGGAAAAATGCCGCCCGAAAAATGGGTGAAATATTGAAAGTCAAATTTGACCAATAAACGCACGTTGGTCTCGGTCAAGTGAAGTTTCTGTCGTTTAGTGCTATTTGCCGACGACAATGTGTCGTCGGCGAAAATCTTGTAGCCAGTTCTCCTGATTCTTGTAGTGTCGATTCTACATCACTATTTTCTCATCCTATTTTCTCCATGCTCTTCTCTTATCTACCATCACCAATATCGGGTAATAAATTCAAAAACCTAACACTTTTGTAAAGTTGAGATAAGTTGTGTGTGTGAGATGTGTTTTTTTTGCTGTAAACGTAGTGGATATATATAGGGAAAAAAGATAGGATTTGTTTTGAAAAAATAAAAAGATAGGGTTTTTTTGAAAAAAAATTAATAATAATAATAAAATAAAAAAAATGAAGGTCGCCCTTACCGTGTAAAAAATCGCATGTAGGTCGGCGGAGAGAGCAAGCTGATGTTGCGGGTAAAATGAAGGTCGCTAGTAGTCCTTACTGTGCCTAGCCTTAAATTAACAACATATATGTTATCCCTTAAATCTAACTCTATCACACACTATATAACTCGTATAAGCACTTATGGATCATATGTATGTTGACACAAGATTAATATGTATGAAATACTAACTCTATCACACACTATATGAGACTTATAAAGCACAATGGATCATATGTATGAAATGTATGTCGTGCATATATAAAAAAGAGTATAAGATGAAGAGAAGTTTATTCCAAATATAAGAACACACACACACAAGCATACACACACGTCCCCACACACACGTCCCTATACAAATGAGGTGAAGTGTGGCATATATAGTACAAGGTAAACGCCTCATGAGCTTTCATGTGGGCTTTCTCATGGACTATGGATTGGACTAGAATAACATAACTTCTAACATATTAGATTAGTCCATGAGCCCTTTACTATCCTATTACATAAACAATGACACATTACACAGTTGTAATTACATAAATGACCATCACTTTCTAATAAAGCTAACAATCTCCCCCTAAGGGATGGTCATTCAAAAGATGCTCCATATGATTAGTTCTTTAGACTTTTTGTTCTTGAACTTTGTGTGCCGTCGTAGGATAGTCTTGATTCTTTGTTCCTTCATGCTTTGTGATCTTTGAAGTGATCGTCTTTTGATCATTCTTGCCTTTGATCAACATCTTTACTGGTATGTCATGTCGTCTCTTCCAACATACTCATACTTCTTGATAAGACTTTGAACTTCATACTTATGTCTTCCTCACTTGATACATGAACTTGTTCTTGACATTCTTGATTAGCTCTTTGACTTTGTCATAAATCTTTGTCTTTATCTTGATTTCTTTGTCTAGAATGTTCTTCACTTGAGCTTGTTGAGGATGAACTTCATAAGTATGAGTATGTGGAGGTGAAGATGTTGAAGTATATGATGATGGTAAATGGACTTTCCTCAGTACCTGCATAAACATTGTTAGTAATAAAGCATCCAGCACTTACAGGTTCGGACTTCGAGATCGTTAACAGCATAGTGTAAAAGCTTTCTCTAATCCTTGCCAAGGCCGTTCCTGAACCAGATGCCCCCGAGAGAGCTAACTCAGATACACCGAAGTGTATCAACGATTCAGGTGAGCCGCTGAAGTATACCGGAGTATCAGTTCACGACTATAGATCGTTTGAAGTAAATTACTACCATAATAGATAAGGCAAGATCCGCAGATCTCATAAAGACTCTTACAACTTGTGTTCTTTTTGGCGAACACAAGGGTATTATATTGAAAGTGTATCCTAAGAGATCTTTTAATGAATCTCATGGCTCTAGACTCGATTATGTGCGTTTTGGTTTTAGTAGTTGGAGGCATGGAGTAGAGTGCCACCTTTTCAATATCAACACATCTCGGAGTGAGAGGCCGATAGTTTATGTAAGGTTCTCCATGATAAATGAAACAAATATCTTTTAAGAGATATCTGAATGGCTAGGAGGGGTTGTGCAGCGCGTCACTGGGTTCATGATGTCTTGTCTTCAATATCAGTATCATCTGTTTGATAACCGATAGCAGATGTATTGACCCGGATTCTGCCCTAATTTTTCATGGGGGGCTATTTCTTTTCACCCTTTCATAAACTTTTCTTTTTCATTCTTCAACCCCTTCTTTCTCCTTTCTCATTTACTTCTTTTTTCAATCTTACATAAGGACTTCTAATTCTAATCTATTTGAGATGTCCTTGGGTAGATCCCTCCGGCTCTAGCGGATCATAGGACATAAACCTAACCATAATCACCTTATTACTCCATGATTATCCTAGATTCATAGATCACATGCCATAAAACCTTTTGTGAAAATCTCTCAAAGTATTTATGATTATTAAACACATTTTGTTAACACTTTGAGAGTTTTACATTTTCTAAAATACTCCCCCTTCACATGTGCTTATACGTTCTTTAAGAAAAGTTTGCACATGGTGGGTAGAGTTCACACATTTGAATTTATCGATTTTCAGTGAACATGACCGTTGCGAGACACGTTTACATCACTAGCTAGACTAGCTTGAAATTATTACCCGTTCTGGTCATATTCAAAGAGAATCTCTCGAATTGGTACATTCTACTCAGACAAGTCCTTTGCGAGACACGTTTACATCACTAGATAGACCAGCTTGAAATTATTACCCGTTCAGGACAAGTCTTTTCGATAAATGACATTTAACTTTCGTCAATTTGAGGGCAAAATCTGAGTCGAGCTCTTTTGAGATTCAACTACGATCTTTAAACATTTTTTATCACATTTTAATCACGTCTTCTCCCCCTCAAAAATAGCATGCCGTGATATTTTTGATATCAACTGATTAAAGGAAAGCTTTTTAGAGAGATAGACGGATTTGGTTAAGCATGAAATTGGAACATTTTGTTGTTGATTTTCATATACTCCCCCTTAAATAAAGCATTTTTTTTAAATAAAGAGTTTAAAATTAATTTTACGAGTTTGGAAGGAGTTATCTTGAGCACAGAATAATTTGAAAGATTTTGAAAAATCTTGAAAATGTACTCAAGGATTCTTTATTTTGACTTTGAAACTACGAGTCCTGATCTGAAATAATCAGAAGTCATCATTTTAGCTCGGGTTTCATACTGAAGTATACGAAAGCCATAGAGATTTTAGCTTGGGTCATCATTCAACGTGTCCTTCTCCTCGTTCTCACGGTCGTTTTGATAGGTTGTGGGCTGAAAACGGAGTTACGGTTCAAAAGTTATAGCCGTTTGAAGTTTTTTCATAAATAGTCAACTTGGAAGGTTCAATTCCGATGACCTAGGATCAATTCCGATGGATTTAATTCAATTCCGACGGATTTGGTTGAATTCCGATGGATTTGGAGCAATTTCGATGAATACTGTTCACTTTGGTCCAATTTCGATGAATCCTTGCAATTCCGATGAAAATTACAATTTCGATGAAAGTGCAATTCCGATGGACTTTGCAATTCCGATGAAATTTACAATTTCAATGGAAGTTTGCAATTTCGATGAAATTTGCAATTTCGATAAAATCTATCTAATTTATACAAATTAGAAGACCAATTCCGATAAACCCTACAAATCCAATTCCGACAAACCCTCAAATCTGAATTCCGACAAACCCTTAAATCTGAATTCCAACAAACCCTTAAAAGTCTGAATTCCGACAGATGAACTAATTCTTTAGAGATCAAAATTACGACTAAAATCAAACTTCTAAACAGTTTCTTTCGACCAAAAACCTTCAAAAACACTTAACTAACAATAAAGTTTTGACCTTTAACGTTTTTAAGCAAATTTGAAGAATTTCGACAAGTATTCAAATCTTTCTAGTTTGATACGTAAAACGTTTTTTGATGATTTTGATTCGATTTTTAGCCAAAATACACTAATAATTAATAGATCTAAATGAAAGACAACAACTTTATCCTAAAAAATGTAAAAATCAAGGCTTTTTGAGCAAAAAGCTTACGTTTTTATGGACCAAAAACGCAACTTTTGTGCTAAACTTCAATAAAAAAAAAGGATACACAATCACTCCTAAATCGATGTTAGGTGATTGATACCACTTGTTATCCCTTAAATCTAACTCTATCACACACTATATAACTCGTATAAGCACTTATGGATCGTATGTATGTTGACACAAGATTAATATGTATGAAATACTAACTCTATCACACACTATATGAGACGTATAAAGCACAATGGATCGTATGTATGAAATGTATGTCGTGTATATATAAAAGAGAGTATAAGATGAAGAAAAGTTTGTTCCAATATAAGAACACACACACGTCCCCACACACACATCCCTATACAAATGAGGTGAAGTGTGGTGTATATAGTACAAGGTAAACGCCTCATGGGCTTTCATGTGGGCTTTCTCATGGACTATGGATTGGACTAAAATAACATAACTTCTAACATATTAGATTAGTCCATGAGCCCTTTACGATCCTATTATATAAACAATGACACATTACATAGTTGTAATTACGTAAATGACCATCACTTTCTAATAAAGCTAACAATGAAGGTCGCTGATGTTGCGGGTAAAATGAAGGTCGTTGGTAGTCCTTACTGTGCCTAGCCTTAAGTTAACAACATATACGATGCAAAAGATTACTAGTTTATCCTTTATGTTGTACATTTTTTTCTTTCTGTTGACAAACCACCCCCTCCCCCCCCCCCCCAAAAAAAACAAAAAAAATAAACATTTAAATCTACTTCATCCCAACTAGGGTCGTTCAAAGCGCTCGCCGCTCACCGAGCGCTCGCCGCTCGTTCGGAAATTGCTCGCTTGATCTGTCGCTCGATTGTAAACGAGCCGCTCCGCTCGGTTCGGTTTGTAAACAAGCCAAGCATGAGCAAAGGTCTGCTCGGCTATGATCGGCTCGAATATTTTTATTATATATAAATATATTATATATATTATATATATATATATATATATATTATATATGTATGTATTTATATAAATATAAATTTATCTTGTAACTATCATTCTATTAGATTTATGGATTAACATTTTGGTATTTAGCCCAAATAACACTTAGCCCAATTAAAAGTCCATCCAAAATCCAAATATGTACACGTACACACTATCCGTTAGTGTTTTTTTTTAACGCATACTCGATAAGATAATAGTTGAATGTTTTAAATGTAAAATAACATAAAACTATATGCAAACTAGTTATTTCAACTCAAAGGATACTTTAAGTAGCTTTTAAAATAAAAGCTAATGGTCAAAATCTTTTGAAACTAAGCTTTCGAAAATCGAACTCTAAAAACATAAACTCATCCTGAAGTCTGAAACTGATTTTTTATATATTTGCTAAGCAAGATAATTGCTAGTTTCTGAAATCGTCAATCTTTTTAGTTATGTTTTTAAACAAAAGTGTGTATTTTATCATTTTAGTCGTGATATAATTCGAAGTCTTTGTACTAAATTTTAAACCAAGCGAGTTCGAGCCGAGCCGAGCTGCTCGGTTTTAAACCAAGCGAGCTCGAGCAATGGTTTTCTGCTCGTTTCATTAAGTTTGAACCGAGCCGAGCTGCTCGGATTCAATTCGAGCCGAGTTCGAGCAGACCTTCGCTCGATTCGGCTCGGCTCGTGAACAGCCCTAATCCCAACCCAAACCCACAAACAAAACCTCAAATTTTAACCCACTACTCATTCAATTGCAATGTATAAAACCTAGTCAACATGGTAAAAATATGAAGACAAATTATTCGAATATTTATTTGTTGTGTTTATCCACTCCTTGTTTCTCAGTTAGAAAGTTGTAGTGTTCTGCTACAAACCAAATATTACCAATTTGCTGGGCGGGTCATCAATTTGTAGTTACAATCACCAATTTTTCGTATCGAATGCCAAATTATTATCTACGGTACTTTCCTATCGAAGAATTAAAGTTATGTTCTTATGTCGAGATTCATGTAAAAGATGAACCTAATATTCCGCAAGACACGCGAACCAGAGTTCTGTTGTGTGAAACCATATTGATAGGTGTTTCTGAAATAGATTTTCTTATAAATATAAAAAATTTGCCATGGCAGCATCGTGTTGATAACCACACAGAAAGCGCATTTACTCATTATTAGCACAATGGAAACTCGAACTATTTCTTGAGAAAACTGAATTCTCCAGTGTCCTCTTTTCTCATGTACAACCAAACAAAGGAAGCTGGCTCAGTTACATTTCTTTGTCTTGAATTCCTTTTACGAAACATGCAAGTGTATAAAATTAAAAGGTTCTCAACCACATCCTTATTTATATTGATTTCAATATCACTCACATTTCATGTTCACCAACCATGATAAAAAAAATCACATTAAGCTTTTACTCATTTCCTTTCAACAACATATACTTTTACTGATACACAGTAACCAACTTTTGATACTTGAACAACAATCTAAAATGTAAACCTTGAATTAAACTTTAGTCATTGATCAACAACTCACTTGAAAAACCTATACAACAATACAATTACTTAAAACTTAACGATACATTTATCATCACCATCCTTAAACCAGTATATATACAACTATTCAAAATTCCCTACTTTCGATGTAGGTACTTTCTGTTTGAATTATATAACATGACTAATCATAAATATAAACAATAAACATCAAGTACACATGTGGAAGCGTACAGGATCATATAACATGTAAATTAATTAACCAAACATAAAGTATGCGTACCTTTTGATTCTAGCTAAACAAGAATCAATTCTTCAATAATCAACAAGATGAACCCTAATTAGGGTTTATGTGGATTATATGAATTACCCCTTACCGTTTTGTAATTCAATCCAAGATTCAAATAATAGTGTGTTTGAATCACGTTCTTGTACACACGTACTAATACCATGTAAATGTTTTTGCTAGGTAAAAGAACACAAAATAAAAACCAAACAATTTGTTTTTAAAAACAAATCAATCAACCCAAGAGGGTGTTTGTTCGATCGGTTCACCAAAGAAAAAGAGAAGGAAAAAGGGTTTAGGTATTGTGTGTGTAAAAGAGATGAAAACACAATGACCCTAAGCCCTCTATATATAGTTTAAGAAACTTAGAGAACAAGTTAGTCAAGACACACACCCCAAGAGGTGTTCTAGAACCTTCTTGATCTCTAATTAATTCTATCTATCAAACTTTCCTTTTTCTGGTTTAATGGTCGTTAGTCATTATCCGTTAAATACTAACGGTCGTTATATATTTTGTGTATATAATAATTAAATATAACGTTTTATATATAAATTATTATTCATTTACTTTTCATACGTAAAGTGTACAATCCCGTGATCTCGAGTTCTATCCTAGCGCACAACTACTAATTTATGTCCACAAAACTAACAGCTCCCACTTGGACATATTTTAATAGTATGATCACATTGGTTAGCGTCTAGCAACACTTCAATGCCTTTAGTACAACTCAAGTAAGGTCTCTTGGAAAAACCTTTTAATGATTCATCATTATTATTATCCTTTTGTCACTAATACCGTGTTAAATAAAGATATGGATCTAAGTCACTCTTTATTTAACTATTCTGTTTCTCATTGTTTGTGATTGAGCAAGATTGCCAAATCTTCTGAACATATTCAGGGGAGATCTTGGGCGTGGCCACACAAACATCTTGTCAACCCTACAAGGGGCCCAGCATTATTAAACACCAAAATAAATTTGGAGGAACAAATTCTACATTGACTATAAGCATAACCCATGAATTTTGTAACGCTTCTGAAAACAATCCTTATGACTACCAGTTACGTGTAGCGTTAAATTGTTCCATAGAAATGCACTACATTCACGACAGTTATCTGGTATCTCAATCTGAGGACTAGATCTATAAAGTATAATTATATAGTTTGGGATAAATCATATATTCAATTCATTGAATATCATGTGAAATTGGCATGCCTACGTATCAATATACTTTCAAGTATATTATACCAAAACTCACATTTGTCTTAGTTTGATGATATTCTCATATCATTAATTGACAACGGACAATTTAGAATAACTAATTTATTCATGGAATTAAGCATGCAAATATAGGACAACAATATTAAAGAATGAAGAATAAACATAACAAATATTTTATTTCATTAAAGATAATAATTGTTTACAATATCCTTTATCCAAATACTAATCACAGTCATGCATGAAACTACTAGCTAAACGAAGTCCAATGCCAATGGCAAGTTTAGTAAGCTTCTCTTTAGCTAAAGCCTTAGTGAATGGATCAGCTAAGTTGTCATATGTGTGAACTTTCAAGAGATTAATCTCTCATATGCTGACTTGTTGCCGAACATAGTGATACTTCCATAAAAAATGTCTGGTGTCCTTCATGACTCCAGGTTCATTGGCAAATATGATTGTAGCAGAATTGTCGCAATACATATTAATAGGCGGTTCAATTGAAGGCATAACACCAAGCCCTGAAATGAATTTCCTAATCCAAACAGCCTCCATAGCAGCTTCTGAAGCAGCTATGTATTCAGCTTTTGTCGCAGACATCGCAATTGTACTCTACTTCTTGCTCCTCTAGTCTACTGCTCCTCCATTGATAACAAAGACATAACCTGACCGGATCTAAACACACACTTTGTTTTGGTGATACTTTGAGTATATACTTGATAGCACGCGGAATTTACTACGAAGTACTTAGAAGAATATGAGTTTGTGTTTGATGATTGATTAAGTAAAACAATGAGAATAACGATATCAACCAAACTTATCACTTCAATATATCGAACGATTACAATTATGAACGTGAATAATCTTAGGTATTCGATGTATTCGATATGAATGATATACGTGTATCTTGTATATCAAACCCTAATCTAAGGATCTCCTTTTATAATGTAAAGAGTCCTTTACACGTTAAACATCTAACCATATCATTCTATACAAATAAGATATATACCATATCTTTTCTATAATTATCTTCAAAACGGTTTCACCTTGATCTCATAAGCAGTCCTAATTGTTCTTCCTTCAACAGTCCTAACTGCTCTTCCATCAGCAGTCTTAACTGTCCTTGTATCAACAGTCTTAACTGTCCTTGTATACTTCAACCGTACTAACTGCTTAAGTTTAATTCCCAACAATCCTCCCCTAAACTTATGATTTCGATGCAAATCAATAAGTTTCTTGAATTAAACATCTGATTTCGTTGATGGGATGGATTCTTTCAAACACTTAGCTTTAATCACAAAACCCTTTGGGAATTATCTTCACGTATCATACTCTTTTGGTCAACTCTTCAAAAATTACCAAAATTAATTTAATACCATCAAGGAATTTATTCCTTATACCAACCCAAGAGTTAATTCTTCATATCGACCACGCATTGAATGTCATTAAACCTTCATTAACTCTATAAAACTCACATATCCACACAAAATCTTCTTCAACACAAATCTTTAACCCTTCAACCACAATGAATTCGTCTCCACCAAATATCATAGAAATCTCATCTGATTCTTCATCTGACTCTGAAGATTCAGGTTGGAACAACTATTTTCCACCAAATTATTCTTCAACTTCAAGAGTTAATCTTTCAAAGAAAAAGACTAAAACATCCTCATCTGAAGAAACTTCCTCCGATGAACTTCCTCCTTATGTGGATGATTCATCCTCCTCTTCGTCTGACTCTTCTGACTCTTCTGACGATGATGAACTTCACAAACTATCAGACTTACTAACCAAAGAATTTGAGAAAGCAGCATCATCAGTGAAGATCCCTGTTCCAAAGAAGAAGATCTCTGTTCCAAAGAAGAAGCCTGAGAAGAAAAATCCTGAGAAGCCTGAGAAGAAGCAATTTCCATCTCCAAGATCAGTAATACTAGCACTTCCTTGCAAGAAGGTGTCTGACATTATGGGTAGCAGAGGAGCCCGCAGCAAAATCATGCCAGATATCACTGGAAAAGGAAAAGGAAAGCTTGAGTAATTGTGTTGTGTTTGTGTTGTGTAGGTTGTTTTGTTGGTTTGTGTAGGTTGTGTGTTTTGTTGGTTTTTCCTCTATGAAGCTTTGTAATGAATCCACCTCTAATGAATAAACTTTAAGCACTTCTTTTTAATTTATCTCTGTCTTCTTAATTCCTCCCCTGAATTTCATAATCAGCAATCATCTTTAACAACAACTAGAACAAACTTTAATTCCTCCCCTGTTTGGAAGAATCCTCGCCATCAGATGAACGAGAACATAGATTATCCAAGCTCAGCATCAAATAAGACCATTTGTACAAGTTACCATCAATTCAGTTGTGTTAGTGTCAAACTGCTCTCAACACTTCCAGATGTATTACCTTCTGAGAGAGGTGTATCACAGAGCATAAACTCAGTAGGAACTAAGTTTTGAACAATCAGTACAGACTGGTGAAGCCAGCAGTTCAGACGGTTAACTCCAGCAGTACTAACTGTTAGCAAAAAGTTTTCAGAGATAAAATCAAATGTGGAATATTAATTTGTGGATTCGAAAACAGTTTTGTCCACTTATAGTTTTTAGCAAACTATCAGCTATGAACGGATTTGACTTGTCTTTACCAATAGCCGTTTGCTATGGACTAGCCAACTCTCCACACTTAGATTTGGTGAGTTGATAACCAACCAGTTTTTGGTAAACTGTCAACCATAAACGGATTTGATTAGTCTTTTCCAGAAACCATTTGATCTGGACTAGTTGATTCTTATGTTGATTAGACATGGTGAATCAATTACCATTTGTTGTGTGACAAGTATGCACACTTGACAATCCAAACCACCATACTTTGTAAAGCACAATCCAAAGCAAAAAGCTTTTCTTAACCTGAAATGTTAGTCCAAAACCAAAGAAAACACAATACATAATATTCTCTTTTATCAGTTATTCCATTTGACTAACAAATTTACAAGCAGTCTTAAAAATATTCAAGCAGTCTCAACTATACAAATAGCACAATTAACAGTACACAATCCAAAAACATTTACACATTAATCTTTTGAGAGATTAAGCATTCCAATACCTGTTACCAAGTACTGAAATCTGCTTACATCAAAACCTTTTGTTAAGAGATCAGCAAAGTTGTTATCAGTGTGTATTTTAACAACTTGTATTAACTTCTTTTCAGCACAGTCTCTTATAAAATGATGTCTAATTTTAATATGTTTAGTTTTTGAATGTTGAACTGGATTCTTAATGATACACATTGTACTGTTATTGTCTATATGTATAATTGTGTTTAAGAAATTGTACCCATAATCAAGCATTTGGCTTTGAATCCATAGAACTTGAGCACAACAAGTTGTAGCTACCACATATTCTGCTTCAGTAGTAGATATAGCCACCATAGTCTGCTTCTTACACTGCCAAGAGATTAATCTTCGACCCAAGAATTGATAACCACCTGTTGTAGACTTTCTATCCATGCTAGCACCAGCATAATCAGAATCAGAGAATGTAGCCAGATCAAATGCAGACTCTTTAGGATACCATAGCCCCAAGTTAGGCTGTCCCTTAAGGTATCTGAAGATCCTTTTTACTACTGTGAGATGAGACACCTTAGGAGTCACTTGGAATCTTGCACAGGCACACACAAAAAACATAATATTAGGCCTAGATGATGTAAGATACATCAGAGACCCAATCATAGATCTATACATGTGCACATCCACATCTTCACCGCTGTGATCCTTTAATAACAAATGTGTCTCCTTGTCAATTGGTGTGCTAGCAACCTTGGCATATGCGAATTGAAATTTCCTTAAAATTTCACCAATATATTTATCCTGAGAGATAAATATACCATCTGACTTTTGCTGTACTTGAAGACCTAGAAAGAAGGTAAGCTCTCCCATAGAACTCATCTGAAATTGGTCTTTCATCAGCTTTTCAAACTCCTTACACATCTGTTTCTTTGTAGAACCAAAAATGATGTCATCTACATAAACTTGAACCAGTAGAATATCACCTTTGTCCTTTTTAATAAAAAGAGTTTGATCAATTTTCCCTCTATGAAACCTATTCTTTAGAAGCTATTTAGCAAGAGTTTCATACCAAGCTCTTGGAGCCTGATGCAATCCATATAAAGCTTTCACCACCTTATAAACCTTGTCAGGATGCTCTTGGTCTATAAAACCTAGAGGTTGTGAAACATAAACCTCTTCATCAATAGTACCATATAGAAAAGCACTTTTTACATCCATTTGATAGACCATAAATCCCATAAATAAAGCATAAGCAAGAAATAATCTTATTGCTTCAATCCTGGCAACTGGAGCAAAAACTTCCTCATAATCTATACCCTCCTCCTGAGTATAGCCTTGAGCAACTAATCTTGCTTTGTTCTTTATAACAATGCCCCTCTCATCCTTCTTGTTCCTGAATACCCACTTTGTTCCAATCACTCGCATTCCTTTTGGTAGATCAACCAGAACCTAGACATTTTGAATTTTGAATTGAAGTAGCTCTTCTTGCATAGCTTCAACCCAACTTGATGATTCTAAAGCCTTTAACACATTCTTGGGTTCAATCTGAGATAGAAAACATACAAACATACACTCATTCTCATCTTCATGATGTTTCTCTTCATAAACCACACTGAGAAAACCATGATGATCTGGGTCTTGAATGTGCCTTCTGGTCTTGACTCCAGATTTTACATCTCCTATGATATTGGTAAGTGGATGATTCATATGTACAATAGTATGGGGAGTAGAAGGAACTGCATAGCTAGTAGGCATGTTTTGCAGACCATCTCCAAAGAAATCAAACTCATCAGCTTGAGAAGCAGTATCAACTGGTGAATCAAGATGAGGTTGACTTGGTCCAGCATCATCACTATTTTGCTCAGCAGTTGAAACTTGAGGTTGAGCAGTGCTAACTCCATTGGAACTGCTTGTTGGAATTTCAGCTTCTTTACCATTCGTTTCATCAGCATCTTTCTCTTTGTCTACACCACTTGATGAAGGAATATCATCTTTCTTTGTAGAAGACTCATTCACAGGACTTTCTTCCATGACAGGTATGAAAATGCAATCATCATCTTCCTCTTCTGAACCTGCATCATTGTTAGTATTTGTACCTGTAACAGGCACATAATTCATGGAATCTGAAAGACTGTCAATATCAAAGATCCAATCTGGACCTACACCTGCAACATTTGGTTTATTCTCCAAAAATTCTATGTGTAGATTTTCTTCTACTTGCTTGGTGCTTGTATTTTACACCCTAAAAGCCTTAATGTGCATAGAATAACCAACAAAGAAACCTTCCTCAGATTTCCCATCAAACTTTCCTAGTTGGTCTTTGCTATTAAGGATAGTAACATGACAACCAAAAGGTCTCATGAAGCTTAAAGCAGGGGTTCTACCTCTAAGTAACTCATAAGCAGTCTTATTGTGAGGTTGTACAACTAAAACCCTATTTAACACATAACAAGCAGTGCTAACTGCTTCAGCCCAAAATGAAACTGGTAGCTTAGAGTCAGCTAACATTGTCCTAGCAGCCTCTATAAGAGTCCTATTCTTCTTCTCAGCTACACCATTTTGCTGTGGGGTTCTAGCTACACTAAACTCCCTCTTAATACCTTTTTCTCTCTAAAAGTCATCCATCACTCTATTCTTAAATTCAGTCCCATTGTCACATCTGATTACTTTAACCTTCTTATCAACTAGGTTTTCTACTTCAACAATAAGGGTCTTAAGTATTTCACTTGTCTCATCCTTAGTTTTCATAAAGAATACCCAAGAAAACCTACTATAATCATCAGTGACAACAAGGCAGTATCTCTTAAAATTCAAGCTATTCACAAAAGTAGGACCAAACAAGTCCTTATGCAACATATATAAAGCTTGAGAAATAGAGTTCTGGGTCTTTGGCTTACATGAGGCTCTGTGTTGCTTACCCTTAAGGCAAGAAACACATGTTTGGTCATTTAGAAAAATTTTGTTTGGTAAACCACTTACCAATCCATGTTTAGCAGTATTGTTAATGGTTTTAAAATTAACATGACCAAGCCTCCTGTGCCACAACATTGATTCTTCCAATGTGGCTTTTGCAACAAGACAAGTAAGTCCAACCTTAGAAACTAGTTTATTCATCTCAACACTGTATATATTATCCTTTCTGGGGATTTTAAGCAATACTTGAATTTCATCAGGTAGCTTGAAATCAGGGGAAAGTATAAGACAATCAGTATCAGTAAATAAAACTTTGTTCTGTTTATCACAAATTTGTGATACACTGAAAAGATTGTACTTAAGTTCTGGTACATAATACGCATTCTCAAAATCAAGGTTACCAGTTTTAATTACCCCTTTACCAGTAATTCTTCCTCCAACACCACCACCAAAGACAACTGGTCCTCCATCCAGAGCAATAAAGTCTGAAAGATATGACTTGTTGCCTGTCATGTGCCTTGAACATCCACTGTCTGAAAATCCTCTATCTTCTTTGCCATTTGAGGGATGTTCCTGCACACAAAATAAAGGTGTTAGTTTCTTTTGGGGATCCAAACCATCACTGGTTTGGATCTGCCTTGTGCATCAAGATGAGAAAACTTGTTTGAGGTCTTTGATGCACCATTGAGTTGAGTAGAATTTTTAACCCAATGTGCTGAGGCCTTGACAGCATTGCCCCATTTTCCCTTAACATTTAAGTGCCCAACAGTTGGATTTGCTGGTCTAGCAGTTGGAACTGCTGACCTAGCAGTTGAAACTGCTTGTTTAACCTTAGGCACCCACTTCTGATTAGCCATTGTTGTTTTCTGATAAAAATTCCTTTTAACTGTTTGTGCATGATTTGAAAATTGTTTTGCACTAGAAACAGTTTGCTTGTTTTTAAACCACTGATTTTGACTAGCAGTTGAAACTGTTTTGTTGCCAGTCTTTAACATAACAGCTTTAGGTGACATCTTATGATTTTCATTAGGGTTTGTCAATCAAGTTGGACCATTTTGAGTTACCCTAGCATCGTTATTCCTGTTCACCCTTGCATTCCCAGTAACCCTCTTTTTCCATGGGTTAGAATCACAATAAGCAGCCATATGATCAAAACTTCCACAAACAAAACATACTTTTCTAATCATAGCAAACTTATCATTCATATTCTTAGATTTTGAGTGATTCCAGTTCCTATGACTACTCTCAGAACTTGATGATCTGTTCTTAGTCCTATACATCTCAGCATATCTAACATTTTTCCTAACTGGTTTTATGTTTTAAGTCTTAACCACTTTAGGAGCATGTTTAAAATCTTCCTTAACAACATTAGGTTTTTCTTTAACCTCTACATTCTCATCATCAGATGTCCACTCCTCAATAGTTGGAGCATCTGAGTTCCTATCAGAGGACATCTTTTCCTCAGAGAGAGATTTGTCACTAGCACTCACAAAAGAATCCTCTGCCTTAACAAATTTAATAGGATTCTCACTAACCTTAACACCATATCCAGGAAAATCCATATCCTTAAACTCTTCTAAACCTGTATGAGATAAATTAATTCCTGGTGGAGCAAACATTCCTCTAAAGGGGGGTGCAACTGACTTATAACCTAAACCAGATTTAGCTTTGTTAAGTATTTGACTCTCTACAATCTTTTTAACTCCATCTGAAGTATATTCAAGAGTGTCTACACTTAACTGGATGTTTTCTTTCTCCTTTTTAAGCTTCTCTAGTTCATATACAAGTCCACTCATTTTATTATCTTTTATTTCCAATTCCCTCTTTAAAAGACCTATCTCATCAGTAAAGTTTGACTCATTATGTTTATAAAACACAATTTGTTCTTCTAAAACAGCTAATCCTCTTTTATGATTTGACAGACTAAAACTTATTTGATTATATTCAACTCTAAGATCATCATACTGTTTCTTAATATTTTCATAATCTTTTAAAGCATGACAAGAGTTTGAACATTTTTCAGGTTTATATACCTCAGTGTCTGAGAAAGCCATCAAACCCAAGTTAGCTGATTCCTCTTCTTCCTCCATGAAGCTCCAATCAAATCCAGCTCCATCTACAGCTACCATAGCCTTGGAAGAAGGCTCTTCAACATTTACTGTTCTCCTTGACCCTTGCTGATTCTTAAACCCTTGACCCTGGTTGCTTTGTTGTCTTGGACCTCTACACTCCCTGGCAAAGTTTCCCATCTTGTGACAATTAAAGCATTCCACCTTAGACTTATCATACCTAGCAACATCTCTTCCATTGAAGGTAATCTTATTCCCAGTCCTTTGGTAATACTTCTTAGCCCTGATGCTTATCAAAGCCAACTGCCACTTTAAATCCATAGCTTCCAAATCATCTTCAGCAATTTGAAGAAGATCTTCATTAAAGATCTTTGACCCACCAGACTGTTCTGATACAAATGCATATATGGTCTCTTCAGTCAAGCCAGCAGTGCTAGTTTTTACACTAGCAGTGCTAATTGTTGGTATAGCAGTACCAACTGCTTCTTCATCTTCATGATTAGAACTGTTTGAAGAAGATACAAAAGCCATATTCCCTGAACTGGAACTGGTGCTACCACTCTTCTTGACCTTTTGCTCAACAATCTTGAGATTATTGTAAAGCTCATTCATTGTCATATTCTCCAGCTCTGGTTTATTGCTCCAAACCACAACATAAGTGTTCCATTCAGCAGGTAAACTGTTTAGAAACTTCATATTGAGGTCTTCTTGAGGTATCACAATCTTCAACATAGTAAGTTGACTGATGATCTTCTGAAGCCTATTAAAGATCTGATCCAAAGTTTCATTGCTTGATGCAGTGAAGTTTTCATAACTTTGCTTGAGTAGGGTTTTTTGTGCCTTCTTGGTAGCTTCATTGCCACCAAATCTTTCCACCACTGCTTCAAAAAGAGTTTTAGCCGACTCGTAATGGCTAAATTTCAGCACTTGATCATTAGGGATTGCCATAAGTAACAAATTCCTAGCCTTCTGATCATTCTTCTTTTTGATTCTCTCCTCGTTTGTAACTGGCTCAGTGTTAAGCTTTGTAACCTTGGAACCATCAGCACGTGTTTCTTCAACAGCAATTGGTTTGAAGGAATCACCATTAATAATAATATCCCATAATGCATAGTCTTGCACCATGAAGTATTGCTCTATTCTGAGCAGCCATAAATCGTATTCATTCTGTTTCAGCATGGGGAGTTTAGCAAGGATTGAGGTTTGAGGTGTCTCCATGTCCATCTTCTTAGATTGCTAGTGAGTAAATACTTCTAATTCTTCTAAACTCAACGTATCAAAAACCTTGGTCTCTGATACCACTTGACCGGATCTAAACACACACTTTGTGTTGGTGATACTTTGAGTATATACTTGATAGCACGCGGAATTTACTACCAAGTACTTAGAAGAATATGAGTTTGTGTTTGATGATTGATTAAGTAAAACAATAAGAACAACGATATCAACCAAACTTATCACTTCAATATATCGAATGATTACAATTATGAACATGAATAATCTTAGGTATTCGATGTATTCGATATGAATGATATATGTGTATCTTGTATATCAAACCCTAATCTAAGGATCTCCTTTTATAATGTAAAGAGTTCTTTACACGTTAAACATCTAACCATATCATTCTATACAAATAAGATAGATACCATATCTTTTCTATAATTATCTTCAAAACGGTTTCACCTTGATCTCATAAGCAGTCCTAACTGTTCTTCCTTCAACAGTCCTAACTGCTCTTCCATCAGCAGTCTTAACTGTCCTTGTATCAACAGTCTTAACTGTTCTTGTATACTTCAACCGTACTAACTGCTTAAGTTAATTTCCCAACATAACCCATCTGAGACTTCGCATCATCTTTGTCACATTGTCACGATGCATCACAGAAACCTGTAACATCAAGTTCTGCATCTGGATTTCCACCATACACTAAAAACATATCTTTCGTATCCTTAAGATACTTTAGAATATGTTTAACAGCAATCCAGTGTTTATTACCTGGATTCTGTTGAAATTGACTGGTGATATTTTGAGCAAACGCCACATCTGGCCTTGTGCATCTAACCGCATACATGATAGATCCTACTGCCAAAGCATAAGGAACTTTACTCATGCGTGCCACCTCTGCAGGTGTTGAAGCACACATCTCACTGCTTAAGCCATGTTTTACTTCCATTGGCAAATATCCTTTCTTGGAATTTTGCATACTGAATCTCTTAATATTTTGTCAATGTAAGCACTTTGACTTAATCCAATTAACCGCCTTGATCTATCTCTATAGATCTTGATTCCCATAATGTATGCAGCTTCCCCCAAATCCTTCGTAGAAAAACACTTTCCAATATATGCCTTAACATTTTGAAAACTTGGAATGTCTTTTCCCATAATTAATATGTCATCAACATATAGGATAAGGAAAATTACATCGCTCCCACTAGCTTTATGATATATACATGGCTCATCAAGATTCTGAGTAAATCCAAACCTTTTGATTTCTGCATCAAATCTTTTATTCCATTTCCGTGATGCTTGCTTCAAACCATAAATGGATCTTTGAAGTTTGCATACACGGTTTGGAAACTGTGGATTCACAAACCCCTCAGGCTGCACCATATAGATGTCTTCATCTAGACGACCATTTAAGAAGGCAGTTTTGACATGCATTTGCCAAATCTCATAGTCATAGTATGCTGCTATAGCTATGAGAATCCTAATAGCTCTAATGTCTGCTACAGGAGAAAAGGTCTCCTCGTACTCAACCCCAAAGGTTTGAGTAAAGCCTTTAGCTACCAGACGAGCTTTATAGGTTGTGTACATTACCATCCATGTCAGTTTTCTTCTTGAAGAGCCACTTACTTCCAATGACTTTAGCATTGGGAGAAATGTCTACTTCAATCCAGACTTCGTTATCTCTCATGGATTGCATTTCCCCATTCATTGCTACTACCCATTTATCCTTTTCAGGACTATTAATGGCAGCTCTAAAATTAATAGGTTCAATAAGATCCCCTAATATAGTTTCCACAACTTCTATGTTAAGACATAGACATTCAGGAGCACGCGTAGTCCTTACAGACCTACGAATGGGAACAACTTCAACTTCAGGTGGAGGACCCAGACTATCAGGTTCCACAGGAAGTACGCTAGTATTTTCAGAAGGTATTGTATCTACATGATCATCTTCCAGATCATAAACTCTCCCACCGAATTCTAGAGATATAAGTTCCTTTTCAAGAAAGTCTCCATATCTAGCAATGATTACATTGTTTTCAGGTGGGTAGTAAAAGTAGTAACACATCGTTTCCTTTGGGTATCCTACAAAGATACACTTTACAGATCTCTGTTGGAGTTTATCTACTGAGTCACGTCTTATATACGCCTCGCAACCCCATACCTTTAAATAAGACAAGTTAGGAGCTTTACCATTTCATATTTCATATGGAATCTTATCAACCTTCTTGGTGGGAAACATATTTAGAATGCGAATAGCAGATTCTAAGGCATAATCCCAAAAAGATAAAGAAAGAGTTGTAAGATTAAACATTGATCGCACCATGTCTAACAATATACGATTTCTTCTCTCAGAAAAACTATTTTGTTGTGGAGTATATGGAGATGTAAGATTCTGGACAATTCCATTCTCAGCTAAGTAATCTTTAAACTCTTGGCTTAAGTATTCACCGCCTCTATCGGATCGAAGAGCTTTAATCTTCTTTCCTAGTTGCAATTCAACTTCTGCTTTGAAAACCTTAAATGTTTCAAACACCTCATGTTTATGCTTAAGCAAGTAAACATAACCATATCTGTTGAAATCATCTGTAAAGGTTAAGAAGTAGCTAGCACTTCTCCTTGACACATGTCTAAGTAGTCCACACACATCAGTATGTATTAAACCAAGTAGATCAGAAGCCCTTTTCATATTACTATAAAAAGGTTTCTTAGTCATCTTCCCAGATATACAAGACTCACATTTATCATATGATTCATCATTGATACTTTTCAAAAGCCCATCATGTTGTAGCTTTTCAATGAGATTTTTGCCTATATGAGCAAGTCTACAGTGCCAAAGGTAAGAAGAATTCAAGTCTGACTTTATTCTCTTACTAATGTTATACATTTAATTATTATTATTGGATACATAATCATTCATGTCAGTTTCAAACACACCATTCATGCTATACAAGTTAGACAAGGATTAGGTTACCCTAATCCTTGGCCGGTCGACACACACCCCAAGAGGTGTTCTAGAACCTTCTTGATCTCTAATTAATTCTATCGATAAAACTTTCCTTTTTCCGGTTTAACAGTCGTTAGTCATTATCCGTTAAATACTAACGGTCGTTATATATTTTGTGTATATAATAATTAAATATAACGTTTTATATATAAATTATTATTCATTTACTTTTCATACGTAAAGTGTGCAATCCCGTGATCTCGAGTTCGATCATAACACACAACTACTAATTTATGTCCACAAAACTAACACTTTCTACGTCCCTTAAATGGTTTCTAACTCTTCGTGCATCCAAACTAGAAAAATTAATGCCTAAATATGCAGAAGCAGCCACAAACAGCCTCCCGATCTTCCGACATTGTTTCCAACCCTTCAGCTTTTCCAATATTTTCCAATTCAATAATAACGTCCTTCATCTCTGGCCTCTTGCTTGGATCTGTGTTCCAACATCGTTCCATTAATCTAGCTAATGATCTTGGACAGTCTAGCGGTATGCTTGGTCTCAGTTCCTATAATTAAAACATAGTAAATTAATATATACCACATTGTAATTAATAAAACCAGAGAAAAACTACCATCCTCAATATAGGACTATAAACATACATGCATAACTACTAATTACCTTGTATATATCTGATGGGATGTTTTCTAAATCATATGTATACGCCATATCACAACAATGTATCTCCCACAAGCAAATCCCGAATGCATACACATCGTATTTATGCGAGTAAGGTTTTCTGCTTAGAACCTACAACCATAGTAAATTCACAACTAAAACAAGTGCAGAGGAGTTAACGAGTTATAATTGGAATCATACCTCCGGAGCCATATATCCAAGAGTCCCAACTTCAACACTTTTCATGTAGAGTGGTTCGACTATGGACTCTCCAAAATCCACAAGTTTGATCAAATTTTTCTCATCCATAAGCATGTTTTCAGGCTTCACATCACGATGAATTATTTTCTCGGAATGAAGATAACTCAACCTTGAAATAAAACCAAGTACTTCATTAGTATTTGCTTTAAGAAAGACCCTCTTTTACAAGTCTCACCCAAAAAATTACACTTAAGCACTTTTAGAAATGACATATGGATTTTTAACATGTAATTTCATTATAGAATGAACACCTCAATTTTTCTTAAACCAATACAAGATGTAAACAAATTATTGAGAATACATTATGTTCTCAAGTTGAGTAAAATGGTGGATAAAAAGAAAAGAAAGTGATAATAATAATAATAATAATAATAATAATAATAATAATAATAATAACCTTATGTTCTTAAGTTTTTTTCTAGTAAAGAAAGTGATAACAAACGGGTGAAAATGAGAGGTTTTTGTTTTCAAAACTTTTACGAGTGAAAAGGAGGGAACAAAAATATAAAAAAAGTATAAGTTTCTTTTACTTTCTTTCATTTTCATTTTAAGTTAAGAACACAAATATTTTTTTATACTTTTTTCCATTACCTCACCTTTCTCTACTTCTCTTTTCTCATTTTCTTTTAACATAAAAATAAAAATAAAAAAAATTAAAAAAAAAAACACTTAAGAACATAATGCAACTCTTTTTCACGATAGAAAATAATTGATAGCGAGTTGAAATCAATATAGATCTCATATTTGTCATAGATCAAAAGAACCAATCTTAACCATCCATTTTCTATCCAGATTAATAAAAAATCATTTTTCACCCTTTTTTTAAAAACAATATATTTTCCAAACGATAAATCTAGAAGCTACAAAAAATACACCATCGCGACGAGAATTAAATTATCTATCTATAGATATGTATTTCTCTATACTTTCGACGAACTTTTTTTTTTTAAATTTTCGCCAAGAAAAATCACATATGATTTGTAAAAATCACATGTGATTCGTAAAAATCAAATCACGTGTGATTTTTACAAATCACGTGTGATTTTACAAATCACGTTGATTTTACAAATCACGTGTGATTTTTCTAAGCGGAAATTTTGAAAAAAAAAAGTCCGTCGAAAGTATTTAATAATGCATATCTATAGAAAGATAATTTAATTCTCGTTGCTATTGTATGATTTTTTTTTTTTTTTTTTTTTTTTTTTTTTTGCGTAACGATTAACAGTTTGCGAGATATTTAATTTTTTTTTTTAAATTGTGAAAGTTTATATTTTTTGTTTTAATAAAAAAAATGAATGGTTAGAATTGGTTAATTGGATCTATGACAAATATGAGATCTATATTGAACTTTTGCCTACTCGCCATTGCTTAGGACTTGTTCCTAACACGTATATGATTATTGTCACTTTCAGGATCGACGTTAACCGCCAAAAAAATCTACTAGTTTAATTATAAGTTAAGACAAACTAAGAACTAAGGTGTTGATTGCATACCCTTTAGCAATATCAAGAGCAAACTGAATGACGATTTTCAATGGCAACTTCTTTTTTCTGTTCTTTTCCAAGTATGATCGAAGTGAGCCTCCCTTCAAATATTCAGAGACAACACAAAAATCGCTTTCTGTTTTTGATTTCTTGTTCTTTTGCTTTGAATCCGTCTTCATGAACATAGTTGCTCCGATCATCTGAAATTTATACGATCATTAGATATTATTCATACGTTAATTTGCATGCATGTATATATGCATCACTATATGTATATCTTGGTTTAAACCTTTGTTACATAAATCTTTATAAATATGATTTCAATCTCTTATATTGTATGCATGCACTATGTATGTCAGCAAGCATTAGGTATATATAGATTATACGTACATACCTTGGTTACATTAGGATGATCAAGATTGTTCTATATTCCAACTTCTTTAACGAAATCATTCTTCATGCGCTCCGTTGAAACTTTAGTTTTCTTATCACCAAAATCAAGAACTTTCACTAAAACACAAAAACTAACAATTAAAACAAAGAGCGACTAAAAACAAGAATAAATAAAGAAGTTGGATCAATTTATCACATAAAGAATTAACCAAATAATAAAGTAAACGTACCTTTGATTCTAGCTAAACAAGAATCAACTTCAATAATTCTTCAATCAAGAATTTGATTAACGAATTACCCCTTACCGTTTTGTAATTCAATCCAAGATATTAACTATAGCGAGTTAATATCACTTTCTTGTACACACGTACTATAACCGAATTAATGTGATTGCTAGATCAAGAAAACACAAAGTTTGTTTTATGAAAAACAAACCGATCGACCCTATTAGGGTGTTTGTTTGATCGGCCTCACCAAGAAAAGGAAGAGAAGAAGTTTAGGGTTATATCAAGTGCACAAGAGATATTGAAAAAATAACTCTAAGCCTCGTATATATAGTTTAGAAGACTTGTAAGACAAGTTGGAGTGGATTAGGTTTCCCCAAGCCCATGCCGATCGGCCTAAACCGCCCTAGGGGCTTCCGGAACTTTTCCGACTTCTATTTTTCACTCTAGTCCTTTACTTAATCATTTAACGGTCGTTAGTCAATTGTCGTTAACTACTTAACGTCCGTTAGTCGTTATTTTGTGTTTTAATAATTAAATATATAACGTTTTATATATTAATTATTATCCATTAATTCTTCATACGTAAAGTGTGCAATCTCGAGTTCGATTCTAGACATACACGTATTAATATTTGTCTACAAAAATAACAGCTCTCACTTTGACATCTATTAATAGTGTAATGACATTGGTTAGCGTCTAGCAACACGCCAATGCCCCTAGTACAACTTGAGGGTGGTCTCCTGGAAAACCCTTTCGATGATTCATCATTATACTTATCCTTTTGTTACTAATACCACGTTAATAAAGATATGGATCTTAGTCATTCTTTAATTAACCATTCTGTTTCTCGTCGTTTCTGATTGAACATGATTACCAAATCGTCTAAACGTATTCCAGATAGATATTGGGCGTGGCCACGCAAACATCTTGTCAACCCTACGAGGGGCCCAGTAGTATTAAACTTTAAAAAAATTTTGAAGGAACAAAATCTTTCTTGACTACAAGCAAAACCCATGAACTTTGCAACACTTCTGAAAACAATCCTTATAGCTACCAGTAACGTATAGCGGTAAATTGCTTTACAGAAATGCACTACATCCATGACAGTTATCTGGTATCTCAAGTCTGAGGATAACTATATTCATGATTTACTTGATGACATGATCCATAAAGTAAAATCATGTAGTTGGGATAAGTCCTATATTCAATTCATTGAATATCATGTGAAATTGGCATGTCAATGTATCAATATACTTTCAAGTATATTCTACCAATACTCAGATTTGTCTTAGTTTAATGATATTCCCATATCATTAATTGACAACGGATAATTTAGAATAATCAAATTATTCATGGATTAAACATGCAAATACAAGATATATTATTAAGAAAATGATAATCAAACATAACAAATATTTATTTCATTAAAATAATAATTGTTCATAACATCCTTTTATCCAAATACTAATCACAGATGGGCATGAAACTACTAGCTAAACGAAGTCCTATGCCTTCAGCATGTTGATAAAGCTTTCCACCAGGTAAAGCCTTCGTTAAGGGATCTGCTAGATTATTATCTATGTGAACTTTGAGTAACTCGATTTCACCTATCTCGACTTGTTCTCGAACATAGTGATATTTAATCGGGAAATGCCGGGTGCCTTTCATGATTCCAGGTTCATTGGCAAATGTAATTGCAGCTGAATTGTCACAATACATCTTTATAGGGTTTTCAATCGAGGGCATAACTCCAAGCCCTGAAACGAACTTCCTAATCCAGACGGCTTCCATTGCAGCTTCTGAATCAGCTATGTAATCACTTTCTGTTGTAGACATCACTATGGTACTCTGCTTCTTGCTCTTCCAATCTACAGCTCCTCCATTAATGACAAAGACATAACCCGTCTGAGACTTTGTATCATCTTTATCACATTTCCAGGAAGCATCGCAGTAACCTGTAACACAAAGTTCTGCTTCTGGATTTCCCCCACATACTAAAAACATATCTCTTATAGCCCGTAAGTACTTGAGAATATGTTTAACAGCAGTCCAGTGGAGTTCACCTGGATTCTGTTGATATCGACTAGTTATATTTTGAACAAACACCACATCAGGCCTTGTGCATCTCACCGCATACATAATAGATCCCACAGCCGAAGCATAAGGGACTCTCTTCATGTGTGTCACCTCTGTAGGTGTTGAATCACATGCTTTGCTACTTAAGCCATGATTCTCTTGCATTGGAAAATATCCCATCTTGGAATTTTGCCTATTGAATCTCTTCAATATTTTATCAATGTAAGCACTTTGGCATAATCCAATCAACCGCTTTGATCTATCTCTATATATCTTGATTCCCAGAATGTATGTTGCTTCTCCTAAATCCTTCATGAAAAAACATTTCCCAAGATAGGCTTTAACCTCTTTCAATCTTGGAATATTTTTACCCATGATTAATATGTCATCAACATATAGGACAAGGAAAATAACATCACTCCCACTAGCTTTGTGATATACACATGGCTCATCAAGATTCTAAGTGAACCCAAAATTTTTGATTTCTTCATCAAATCTCTTATTCCATTGTCGTGATGCTTGCTTCAATCCATAAATGGATCTTTGAAGTTTGCATACACGGTTTGGAAATTCTCGATTCACAAACCCCTCAGGCTGTGCCATATAGATGTCTTCATCTAAGCGACCATTTAAGAAGGCGGTTTTGACATCCATTTGCCAAATCTCATAGTGATAGTATGCAGCTATAACTATGATAATCCTAATGGCCCTTATGTCAGCTACAGGAGAAAATGTCTCCTCGTAGTCAACACCATAAGTTTGAGTAAAGCCTTTAGCTACCAAACGAGCCTTATAGGTGTGTACATTGCCATCCATGTTAGTTTTCTTCTTGAAGAGCCACTTACTTCCAACTACCTTGGCATTGGGAGGAAGGTCTACTTCAATCCAGACTTCATTATCTCTCATGGATTGCATTTCCTCATTCAAAGCAACTTGCCATTTGTCCATTTCAGGATCATTCATGGCAGCTCTATAATTAGCAAGTTCTCCAAGATCCCCTAATATAGGTTCCTCAACTTCTACGTTAAGACATAGACGTTCAGGTGCTTTCACAGTCCTTACAGATCTGAGAATGGGAACAACTTCAGGTGGAGGACCTAGACTTTCAGGTTCCACAGAAAGTTCGCTAGTGTTTTCAGAAGGTAATGCATCTTCTTGATCATCTTCCAGATCATAAATCCACCCACTGAATTCTTGAGATATAAGATCCTTTTCAAGAAAATCTCCATACCTAGCAACAATTACTTTGTTTTCAGGTGGGTAGTAAAAGTAGTAACCCATCGTTTCCTTTGGAGATCTCTGTTGGATTTTATCTGCTGAGTCATGTTTAACAAACGCCTCGCAACCCCAGACCTTTAAATAAGACAAGTTAGGAGTTTTTCCATTCCATAACTCATAGGGTGTCTTATCAACCTTCTTGGTCGGAACCATATTCGAAATGCGAATAGCAGATTCTAAGGCATGATCCTAAAAGGATAAAGGAAGAGTTGTAAGATTAAACATTGATCGCACCATGTCAAACAATGTACGATTTCTTCTCTCAGATACACCATTTTGTTGTGGTGTATATGGAGATGTGAGATGTTGGACAATTCTATTCTTAGCTAAATAATCTTTAAACTCTTGACTCAGGTATTCACCACCTCTGTCGGATCGAAGAGCTTTAATCTTCTTTCCAAGTTGCAATTCTACTTCTGCTTTGAAAATCTTAAATGTTTCAAACACCTCATGTTTATGTTTAAGTAAATAAACATACCCATAACGGCTGAAATCATGAGTAAAGGTTAACAAGTAGCTAGCACTTTTCCTTGACACATGTCTAAGTGGTCCACACACATCAGTGTGTATTAAACCAAGTAGATCAGAAGCCCTTTCCATACGATTATTGAAAGGTTTCTTTGTCATCTTCCCAGATATACAAGATTCGCATTTATTAAATGATTCATCATTGATATCTTGTAAAAGCCCATCACGTTGCAGCTTTTCCATACGAGTCTTGCCTATATGAGCAAGTTGACAATGCCAAAGATAAGATGAATCCAAAACATTCTTGATTCTCTTATTATTGATGCTATACATTGAATTATAATTATTGGATACATTATCATTCACGTCAATTTCAAAAACACCATTCACAGCAATAGCATTAAAATAAAAAACACCATTCAAAGAAACTGAAATTCCATTGCTAGTAACAGTATGATTAAAACCAATATCCAATAAACAAGAAAAAGAAACAACACATCTAACAATAGTAGGTACATAATGACAATTATTTAAAAACAGTATTAAGCCCGAAGGCAAAACTAATTTAAATACGCCTATAGCTTCAACAGCTACATGTGCTCCGTTACCCACGTGCAGATATTGTTCTCCATAGGCCAGTCTCCTTTCAACTCTAAACCCCTGCAGTGTATTGCAAATATGAATACCACATCCAGTATCGTATACCAGGAATTTATTTTATGAGTTAATGAAAGTAATTCAATCATGAAAAAGTCACCTAAAGTGCTAAGGTTACCAGCCTCAGCCTTCTGCTTCTTCACCGCAACTCCTCAAGATAGAGTGGACAGTTCCGCTTCTAGTGTCCTATCTCATGGTAGTAGTGGCAAGCCTGATCCTTCTTGTTAGGATTCACCTTGTTCTTCTTAGGGTTATTCTTCTTAGAATTAGGTTGGTAGGCCATAACTTGCTTACCCTTGTCAACCTTTCCCTTACCCTTCTTATTCGCCTGCGCTTTTGGCTCTTGTATCCAACCTCCTTGTATAGTTAATACCTGAGGAGTAGGTGCCTTCTTCGGTAAACCTTTCTCATAGTCCACAAGCATTGCAAGCAACTCTGTGACTGTCTTCCCTGCGCAATGCATGTTATAGTTTCGAACAAAACCAGGGAAATCCTTGTTCAAGGATCTGTTGATTAAGTTCACACATACATTTTTCGGGTAGATGTAGTTGATCTGATGTAGTTGGTCCATGTAACTCTTCATTTCCAACACATGATCACTAACAGGTTTACCTTCACCCTGCTTGCAGCTATGTAATGCATCGATCAAATCATACAATTCAACTACAGGTGGTTTCTTGTAAGTCCTTTGGAGTTGTTGAAGCATATCATAAGGAAAATGGTGCTCAAACTGCTTTTGAAATTTGGGAGCCATACTTCCAAGCATCAAGCACGCAACCTCATTGTGCTTTTTATACTCCAATTTCTAGGCTGCCCTGACATCCTCGGATTCAGTAGCATCTGGTTCAGCAGGGCAAGGCTTATTCAAGTATTCCAGCTTATCGGACACTCTCAAGACAATCCTGAGTGACCTATGCCAGTCATTGAAATTCGGGCCAGTCAAATTTTCTCGTTCAAAATGGTTTTTGAATGCAGAACTTAGTACATCATTATCGGGTTAAGCCATTTCTATAGAAAAAGTTCAAATATTAGTATTCTGATAATACAACTTTTCAAGAAAATAAAATACCCAAGGAAATATTCATATAACCATTGAATTTTCTTGAAAACTAGGATCCAAATTTACATAATTTCACTACATCAGTTGATCTGTTAGTAATGAAAGTATTAAATATGGTAATCTGTCGAACAATAATTGGCAAACAATTTCCAATTCCTAGATCATTATGGGATTTACATTTGCCAAATTCAATTTGCAAAGTAAGCATGTTTCATCCCATCTCATGCCTTAAGTTTCTAGGTATCACTAACAACTTAATTAAGTTGTTTAATTTAGAAACTGCAAATTCTCCATTAATGGTCTCACGCATTAACGGAACTTTACCTTGTCATTAAAATCTAGGTAAGGTCTCACTTAGGCTAAATAATAACTTCAAGTGTTTCTTACAATTAGATGGCATGAACTTAAATTTTAGGGTACTAATTTTGATGTGTCAATCAAAATATGTACGAAGAAGCATGCACACATCTTCGTATCATAAATTTTTCAAAACCTTTTTATTTACCAATTTTAAGCTAAGATTAAATCAACAAAGTTTTAATTGAGGTATTGGGTTCACCAATCAAAGAATTACCTATAATTATCGCCTACTATATCCTACTACTGCATGAGTCAAAAGACCCAAGTTATTCGGATAATTACCACAAAGTGGCACGCGGAATTGAGGTCAATTCACGCTTAAGATGATTTTGTACATAAAATAGTCGTACTTGGTAGCTCCAATTTGACGCACAAAGGAGCGGAGAGACAAACATCAGCAAAAGTGCCAATTAAAAACGCGTCTCTTTTGGTTTGACAATTTAATGTCAATCCTCCTTAAACCCCACTTATAGTTTGTCAGAACTGGGTAAGCCGATCTTACTATTGGTACAAAAACTCATCACTCAATTAAAACTTTATGACTTTAAGTCTTAAAAACATGTTATAGATTATAACCTTGCTAGTCTCGCCTGGGAGCAAATTACCGTGCGAAGCGAACCACTATCGGCACATAATACTTTGCAAGATTCATAATTTATCACATCAAGTTTCACCATTATTTAGTCCATTTATTTTCTATTCAAAAATTACCCTTTTTTGCTTACAACGAGTCATACAATTAAACAAAAAACAAGTAATAATAAAAATAAACAACTAAATAACGCACATAACTTAACAATTAATTTATGTAAACAAATAGCCACATGCAAACTTTGTTTGATAAAACCTATTAATAATCATTCTATGTTTAATTATGCATATACTTAACTAAGATTATCACTTACAATTGTAAGTGAGCCACATGCATCAACGTGTCGATTGCGTTAGTCATAGCAAATATATACCATATTGCACATAATAGATTCATTAATTATTTAATTGAGGTCTTCCCCAATTTTAGATCTATCAAAAAATTACATATGATAAAACAACTTAACAATTAATCATACATAATCCATGACAAACATGCATGTTTCATCATGGATTAACACAAGTCACAAGATACGCAACTTAAACACATAAGCATATTACAATTTTAGGGTTTCAAAACAACAAAACTATTTTTTTTTTATAATTACGGCATCGCCCCCCCCCCCCCCTAAAAAATTAGGGTTTTAGATTTTTTAAACCCTAAAAAATTTGACTAACATCAAAAACAATCCAAGATTCCTTTTTTATGTGTTTCGGTAATTAATTACATGTTAAAACGGCTCGTGATGCCACTCTTGGAATTTTAACAACATGACAAGTTCATAAATTAAACACATAATTATCATACACATGCGGAAGCGTAGGATCAATTTATCACATAAAGAATTAACCAAATAATAAAGTAAACGAACCTTTGATTCTAGCTAAACAAGAATCAACTTCAATAATTCTTCAATCAAGAATTTGATTAACGAATTACCCCTTACCGTTTTGTAATTCAATCCAAGATATTAACTATAGCGAGTTAATATCACTTTCTTGTACACACGTACTATATCCGAATTAATGTGATTGCTAGATCAAGAAAACACAAAGTTTGTTTTATGAAAAACAAACCAATCGACCCTATTAGGGTGTTTGTTCGATCGGCCTCACCAAGAAAAGGAATAGAAGAAGTTTAGGGTTATATCAAGTGCAAAAGAGATATTGAAAAAATAACTCTAAGCCTCGTATATATAGTTTAGAAGACTTGTAAGACAAGTTGGAGTGGATTAGGTTTCCCCAAGCCCATGCCGATCGGCCTAAACCGCCCTAGGGGCTTCCGGAACTTTTCCGACTTCTATTTTTCACTCTAGTCCTTTACTTAATCATTTAACGGTCGTTAGTCAATTGTCGTTAACTACTTAACGTCTGTTAGTCGTTATTTTGTGTTTTAATAATTAAATATATAACGTTTTATATATTAATTATTATCCATTAATTCTTCATACGTAAAGTGTGCAATCCCGTGGTCTCGAGTTCGATTCTAGACATACACGTATTAATATTTGTCCACGAAACTAACAAATTGTAATGTTCTAAATAAGGATGAAAACAAAAAAGCATGGGAGAATGTAAGGGATGAAAACAGGAGAAATGGTAATGGAGAGAATATGGAGAAAGGGAATAGCAATGCAAATATGGGATATAATGATGGTATAAGGAATGGAATTCAGGCTAAACCTGATAACAGGAAGGATGTGAATGAGAAAGGAAGAAGGAACCCTCAAGTTAGGCTGGAATTCAGACCAAAAACTGTTGTTGGAAATCAGAATGTAAACAAGAAGGATAGTGGAAAAGTTCAGCAGATACAGTCACAATCAAATAAAGAAAACAATCCAAAAAAGACATGGAATGTGGAAAAAGGTTTGATTGAGGAATTAAGGAAGAGTGCAAACAACTATACAATGCTTGAAGATAGAATAGAATATGGAAGTATGGAGAATGATTTACGCAGGGATAAGAATGGAAAATATGTAAGTATGGAAGAGAATATAGTCAAAGAAAATGAGGATGTTGATATTTTCATTCGGTGGCAGAAGGAGGAGGAAATAGTTAATATGTTTGTGAATGATAAGAGGATTCCCACTGATGAAGAATTAGAGACTTGGGCTCGATATATGTATGAGTGGTACAAGGTGAAGTGAGAAGCAAAATGGAAAAGTAAATGCCCCATTGTAGGAAGATGTAAATGGCTTAAGGATTGATTGAAGTAGTGAATATGGAGGTTTAGACACTGTTAGTACTGTCTATATGAATTTTCATGTTTGTATGTCTTTGTATGTTGTTGGTCTGTATGTTTTAGCTCTAAGTTCAGCAGCTTTGGTGTTCCTTAGCTCTGATTTTGTATTGTAAATGTTTTGGAGCTTAATATAATTCACCTTTTACACAAAAAAAAAATAACTTTGCCAAGAAGAAGCTTAAGAGGATTGATCGTTTCCACCCATTGTTTTTGTTGTTCTTGTCGTTGTTTTTGCTTTTGCTTGTGTTGTTGTTGAACTACGAGGTCACTTTCTAATGAGTGAAACTTTTGCATGTCGACTGGTTTGTTGTATATCAAAGGTTTATGGTTTTTGTATAGGCTGAATTTGTTGGTTATCATTTTATATATATAATACGTAATTGCCGACTATAATGAATCATATCGAACGTTATCACTACGCTAACCATGCATGCTGACCGATGTCATTGTACCGATCAAAAATAAACCTAATTACCTTATACTAGATAGGGCAAGTGGGTATCGTATCCACGAGGAGTATGTGGTTATAGCTAAGTTTAACGAAATAAATAATTGATTGATTGTTTGGTTTAATAACTTAATAATTAAAATACTAATTAACTAGAAAGTAAATAAGCAATAAAAATAAAGAAGAAAATAAAAGTAAAGTTTGTAAACAGTTGGATAAAAAGCAATCCCTCCCGGCTCCGGATATATTAATATAACTAAGTTATGGATTATGGCTAATGTTTGCTTTGTATTAATTGAAAAGAACAATTTTGGGCACAAGTTATGTTTACCACACGACCGTCTTAATCCCTAACTAGTTGGACTCGGCACGAATCGTTGCCTCGCAATAACTTGTCTTACGATAATTCAATCAACTAATTATATTAAAACATTGAAATCAAATAAAAGATATGCATTAAAATCATATGAATCAATGTATGACAAACAATGTAGAATCCATACACATAATCAAACCGAATATATCTTTTACCGGGAGAGATTACAAAAAGGTTTAGCCGCGCATCACAATCGTAGAAAGTATCTTCGTTCTCCACTGCATGGTACTACACACGGTATTATCTCCAGAGCCAAAATAATCAAATGCTTTGTTTTTTTCCTTCCGCACGCTCGTCGAGAAAATAAAATATTCTTAAGTGGCGGCTGGCTTTTCTTCACCTCCGAATGATATCTCCTCTAAAGGGATTTTATCCCCTCCTTTGTCGTTTCGTGCAATCCAACAACAACAGGCCTAAGCCTTTTTTTTTACTTGTTTTGTTGCTGCGTCAAACAGTAGCCCCCAAAAAGTCCAATATGAGTTCTCATTTAATTAACTTGGCCCAAAGTATTGTATTATAATAAGCCCAATAAAATAACCCACGAGCTGTAAATTGAAGTAGATAAACCACGAGCCAATCTTCAGTATTTCTTGTATTCTGTATTTTATACTTGTAACTTTCTCTTCTATCTTTCCGTGGGCTTTTGAATCAACAAAAACGGAGCTCGGACGAAAAAGTTATGACCAAAACAATGCGACAATGTCCAAATCTCTCATGTCTTTATATTAAACTTGTAATATCACCAAGTTTAGCTCCTTTGTGCGCATAGCCTTCATAAACACAAAACACCTTAAAGTAACATATATAAAGGATAATACCAATACATAATTAAGCAATTAAACAATATTAAGGTGTATGTAAAATGCGCCGATCAAACCTCCCCAACTTGACTCTTACTCGTCCCGAGAAAGACATTAAAAATAGTTTAGATAGAAATCATTTTAAGCACATGGATCTTCAAAGCACATAACAAGCACACCGATAATATCCATCATTTGCAACTAATAGTGAACGATAATCAACTTAAAGATAAAGCAACTTAGAATTGAAGGCCCTCACAAGGATAATCACTCATCTCTCAAGTGTTTAATGGGGTTATGTGTTTCACTCATTGTCATTCCTCAAGAGATGATTCTCCATAGGCTTGCAAATAGTCTCATTCGCCACTACTTAAGATTATATATGCACAACTCAGATGGTCTTATAATGGGTTATAACGTAAGGTGTAGGGTAAGGAAAAACGGTTTAGGATAATGGGGGATTTTTTTTCACTGGTGCCAAGTTAATCATCTAAATAGTTACATGTATAAATGTGGCATTGCTAAGCCAAGACACAATAAATAACAAACAAAAAACAATAAAAAAAACTTTTTCTTTAATTTTCTCGACTCTTTCTTGACTTAAACATAAGCAGGATGGCAGTCCGTATGTTTTCATTTTTTTTTTCATTACTTTTGTTCTGCCATCGTTTTAATATGCTTTAACATAATACATAACACATGATAACTTGAACATATCATAAAATCATAATACTAGTGACCCAAATTAGGAGGATCAATACACATGGAGCACTTAGACATTAACGTACGCGGGGGCAATAAATTGACATTCTTCCCCATTTCTCCATAAATAACCATACTACCATGAATCCTAATCATCCCAAAACTGTATACAACTCGACTTAGCAACCATGTAACTAAATAAACAATTAACTAAGGGTTTATATATTTTTGGACAAGGGGTACGTACACTAAAAATGAATGCACAAATGGGGGGGCTAAGGCGATTTGGGTGTAACATATTTAATGGAGTGTAAACAAAACGAAAAGGTAGGCTCAGAAGGGTTCACTAGGGGTGTCTTGCACTAAAGATGAGTGCAACAAAAGGGTAGGGGCAATTACTTGACCAATGAAGTCAATGTAATTATAACAAAAGCAGGCTAAAACGGGGTTAAATCCTAGGTGCCATCATCATGCGTTGTACATACATAATTAATGCAATCTTGAAGAGACTAAGTGCAAGTTCTAGATGACATCGCATGGGAAGACTATCACTCATGAAAAGAAATATAAGACTGATTTTGGATGTGTCAGTCAACAAAGGCTCAGAACTCTCACCAGTTTAATCCTTCAATTTCTAAGAGCTTATACAGTAAATACAATCCTCAAATAAACTATCGTACACTGTCCAATTCACATGCAAAAAAAACAATTTTATCAAAACATTTTCTTTTTCTTCCTCTTCCAAGTAAAAAGTAAATTAGGGAAACTTGATTTAATGGTTTGATTATGTAAACTAAAAATATGCAAAAACTAAATTTACACGTGAACTAACTAAGTGCACACACTATGCAAAATTCAAATCAAATAATTCAACCAAAAATAAAATAAAAAGGAGCGGGTTCACCTGATTAAGCACTTGTGGTTGGATCTTTATCTCGTGACATAGTATGATCCAAATGTTTATCTCCAAAATCTGCAAAACTTAACAAATACGTGTAGAAGAGGCTTCTCACGTCCAAATTAGCACAAAGCTTTTTAAACAATGCGACAATTTTTTAATTTTTTTTTTTTAAATTTCGCATTTTTAACCACATTTTCTAATTAAAATATTATGGTACCCCCCCTCCCCAACTTAAAGCATTGCATTGTCCCCAATGCAAACTCCAAGTTGAAATCTAGTTAAAAATTAATGATTTGAAAAAGAAAAAGAAAAATGAAAATAAAAATAAATTTCCTAAAACTCACTTTCGTAGGAATCACGGTTGCATTTAGCGCATGCAACAAGCCTTTAAACCCCTCGGTAGCCCGAGTGGACGAGTTGTAGTCTCGTGAGGGTTTATAGTGAACACACCCACAACGTTCAACAAAGTAAAATAAATAAAGAAATAAAATACAGGTTAGAGGGTGACTACGCCGTATCTATGGAAGTGGAATACGCCGTATTCACGACCTGACAAAAAAAAATAAAGAAAAAAATTTAAACAAAAATGGGTTGCCTCCCAAATAGCGCTAAGTTTAACGTCTTCAGCCAGACAGTACCTCGTTGGAGTTAATTGCAAGATTGAGATGCCTCCAAGTGAACCAGCTAGACAGTTTCCACATTACCATTTTCCAACATGATGTATGGTTTGAGTCGATGTCCATTAACCTTGAAAGGTTCACCACTGTCCATGTTTTTTATTTCCACCGCTCCATGTGGAAAAACTTGTGTCACAACGTATGGACCCGTCCACTTGCTCTTGAGCTTACCTGGAAAAAGCTTAAGACGAGAATTAAACAACCAAACCTTTTGACCTACCGTGAAGGATTTCTTGGAAATATGTCGATCATGAAAAGCTTTGGTTTTGTCCTTGTATATTCTTGAACGTTCATATGCATCTCGCCGTATTTCATCAAGTTCTGACAATTGAAGCTTCCTTGCAATTCCAGCTTCCTCCAAATCCATGTTCACCTGTTTAATAGCCCATTATGCACGATGCTCAAGTTCAACAGGTAAGTGACAAGCTTTACCATAAACAATTCTATAAGGTGACATGCCAATAGGGGTTTTAAATGCCGTTCGATACGCCCAAAGCGCATCATCTAGTCGTAGAGACCAGTCTTTGCGATCAGTACGAACAGTTTTTTCTAAAATCCGTTTAATTTCCCTATTTGACACTTCAACTTGTCCACTTGTTTGTGGATGATATGGAGTAGCAATCCGATGATTAACACCATAGTGTTTAAGTAATTTTCCAAACTTAAAGTTTTTAAAATGGGAACCCCCATCACTAATGATAGCTTTAGGAATTCCATGTCTCACAAAAATATTCTTTTTGACAAATTTTAAAACTACACTATGGTCATTCATCCTAGTGGCTTCGGCTTCGACCCACTTGGACACATAATCAACGGCCACTAAGATGTACAAGTTGCCATATGAGGTGGGAAATGGTCCCATAAAGTCTATTCCCCACATGTCAAAAATTTCAACCACAAGTATGGGGTTCATTGGCATTTGATCACGCCTAGTGATACCCCCTACTTGTTGGCAACGTGTACAGGATTTAACAAATAAATGTGCATCCTTAAATATTGTTGGCCAAAAGAAACCGCTTTGAAGCACTTTATGCCCAGTTTTCTTTGCACTAAAGTGTCCCCCACAAGCATAAGAGTGACAATGAGCTAGAATATCCATATGTTCATGGTCGGGGACACAACGACGAATCACTTGGTCCGCACACATCTTATATAACTCAGGGTCTTCCCAAATATAATACTTCAATTGTGAAAAGAAGTAATTCTTTTGTTGCTTAGACCAATGTTCTGGAAGCTTTTTAACTGCAAGATAGTTAACAATATTAGCATACCAAGGAAGTTTTAAAATAGAAAATAAACTCTCGTCAGGAAAGCTTTCCTTAATAGCATCAGCAGGGTTAAATGGAGGTGGAGTAATTCTAGATAGATGATCCGCGACAACATTTTCACAACCCTTTTTGTCACGAATCTCTAGATTAAATTCTTGTAGCAATAAAATCCACCTAATCAACCTAGGTTTTGCATCTTTCTTCGCTAATAGATGTCTTAAGGCACTATGGTCAGAAAATACAATAACCTTAGAACCCGAAACATAAGAACGAAATTTGTCTAGGGCAAAAACAACAGCAAGTAACTCTTTTTCGGTAGTCGTATAATTTAATTGAGTATCCGAAAAGGTTTTACTAGCATAATAAATCACAACGGGTTTCTTTTCCACCCGTTGCCCCAAAACCGCCCCTGCTGCATAGTCACTTGCATCACACATAATTTCAAAAGGTTTAGTCCAGTCAGGTGACTGTAAAATGGGGGCTTCAATAAGTTTTTGTTTGAGCAAGTTGAAGGCCTTTATACATGATTCATCAAAGTCAAATAATGCATCTTTTGAAAGCAAATTACATAGAGGTTTTGAAATTGCACTAAAGTCTTTAATAAATCTCCTATAAAAGCCAGCATGTCCTAAAAATGAGCGAACCCCTTTGACACTAGTAGGTGGTGGGAGTGTGGAAATTACTTGTACTTTGGCACGGTCAACCTCGAATCCCTTCTCAGAGACAACATGCCCTAGAACAACTCTTTCCCGAACCATAAAATGACTCTTTTCCCAACTAAGAACAAGGTTAGTCTCGGTGCACCTTTTTAAAACATTTTCTAATTGCCCCAAACAACCCTCAAAAGATTCACCAAATATAGAAAAATCATCCATAAAAATTTCTAATGACTCTCCGACCATATCAGGAAAAATACTCATCATGCAACGCTAAAAAGTAGCGGGTGCATTACATAAACCAAATGGCATTCTTCGGAATGCAAATGTGCCATATGGGCAGGTGAAAGTCGTTTTGGCTTGGTCCTCGGGGTGGATGGGTATTTGATTATAACCTGAATACCCATCCAAAAAGCAATAAAATTTCTGACCTGATAGTTTCTCGATGATTTGGTCAATGAATGGTAAAGGAAAGTGGTCTTTCGAAGTAGCGGCGTTAAGCTTACGGTAGTCAATGCAGACTCTCCAACCCGTTACCGGCCGAGTTGTGAGTTTTTCCCCATTATCCATTTCAACAATGGTGATGCCCGCTTTCTTCGGCACCGTTTGGGTCGGACTTACCCACTCGCTATCTGAGATAGGATAAATGATCCCCGCATCCAACCATTTTAGCACCTCCTTTTTCACCACATCTTTCATATTAGGATTCAACCTCCTTTGAGCATCTCGAGATGGCTTTATTTCAGGTTCTGTGACAATCCTATGCATGCATAATGATGGACTTATCCCTTTCAAATCTGCTATTGTCCATCCAATTGCCTCTTTATACTTGGTGAGCACCTTCAGTAATGCTTCCTCCTGTAAACCTGAAAGATCAGAAGCAATTATAACAGGTAAGCTATCATTATCACCTAAAAATGCATACTTTAAATGAGATGGTAAAGGTTTCAATTCAAGTGTTGGAGGTATCTCCAATGACGGCTTTGTTGTCGTGTCAAAACAATGTGGTAATGCCTCCACTTTATGAGACCATGGTGGTTTTTGTTGGTCAAATGATTTCACCACGTGTTCTTCAATTTGTTTCACTTCCTCCACTTCAAGAAGCTCTTCATTTTCACCTGAAACATACAACTCAAACAGGTCGTCCTTAAGCATACGAGGTGCATGCTTTTGAACTTCCTCATCAATAGTATCAACCTGGTAACACTCATTTAAAGTAGGAGAATTCAATGAATTAAACACATTAAGTCGAAGCTTCCTATTACCAAAGGCAATATCCATGGCGCCTGTTCGACAATTAATCCTAGCATTAATGGTGGCTAAGAAAGGGCGACCAAGAATAATGGTCGGTTGAGTATCCTTGTATGATGGTTCGGTGTCCATCACAAGAAAATCTACCGGGTAGTAAAAATCATCAACTTTGACAATCACATCCTCCAATATACCCCTAGGAATCTTAGTTGATCGATCAGCTAAAGAAATAATAGTATCTGTTTGTCGTAGAGTTCTTAAATCATACCGATCAACAAGACTACCCGGAAGTATATTAATGCTTGCTCCAAGATCCAAGAGTGTCTTTTTAATGATGATGTTACCTACCATTACAGAAATTAAAGGTGCTCCTGGGTCTTTAAATTTAGGAGGAAGAGGACTAGACAAAACAGCACTCACATGTTCAGTTAAATCAATCTTTTTAGGCATTGATGCTTTAAGCTTTCTCTTTTGAGTGCACAAATCTTTTAAAAACTTAGCATAAGCTGGAATTTGCTTAATTGCATCGATAAGTGGAAGATTTATTTTTACTTGTTTAAAAGTTTCCCACATATTTTCCGAATGAGGCCCCTTTTTCCCAAATGGCATAGAAGCCGGTTTTTCTAAAGCCGAAGGGTATGGTGTTGTAGTGTTCTTCACACCATCCTCCCCAACTTTAGGTGATTCAGTGGTTTCAAAAGGGCTTTTTAGTGGGTTTTGAATACTTTTATCCTTTTTAAGTTCATCTACCATTATATGTTCCAGTTCATCATTCTCAACTTTATCAAAATCAACAACATTTTCATTTTCAGTATTAAAATCCACATCATCTTGTGTAAATTCAGACGTACCTGGGATTTTTACCTTGTTGTTGTAAGTCTTACCACTACGAAGAGATGTAATCATATTCACATGCTCATTTCCATTCTTCTTGTGAGCCGGATTGAGACTGGTGTAGCTCGGTAGCTTTCCGTCATCTCTTTTGTTCAATTGGTCTGCCAACTGACCAACCTGTCTTTCAAGAGCTGCAATAGATTTGTTGGTGCTCTCGAATCTTTGATTGACCACATCGTTGGATTTCACCATTGAATCCATAAACTTCTCAAGTTTTTGTTCAAAACTTGAGTGTTGGTTGTCACCTTGTTGTGGCCTTTGTTGGTAAGAACGTTGTTGTTGTTGATAATTTGATGACCCGCCCCCCTCATATCTCGGTTTGTAGCCCGAGTTAGATTGTTGTGCATTATTTGGGCGAGTTTCATCTTCAGTCCTCCACCTAAAATTAGGGTGATTTCTCCATCCCGGGTTGTAACTCTCAGAAAATGGGTCATTTCTCGGACGACTTCCATATGCTTCATATACCTGTTCGTCATATGGTGGTGGTGATCCCGAAGATTGACATCTATTAGCCAGGTGACTAAGATCTCCACACATCGAACAAGATTCTTGTACCTGTGATACCTGCGATACCTGCGAAACATTTGAACTACCCTTCCCGATATTTCGGAGTAAAAGATCAAACTTTTTATTTAGTTCACCTATTTCAGATTTCACTTCTTTTTGAAAGCCATCTGGGTTTGAAACTGAATTAATAGAAGAAGAGTGGTTGTTTGTTCGATCCACTGAAGCTTGGGTTTTAGAACCTTTACTCAGCGTACCGAAAAATGTCCATTCTTCGTCACTTGGACGAGTTAAGAAAAGACCACCACTAGCAGCTAGTAAAAGTTGTCTATTTGATGCATCCAAACTATCATAAAATATTTTCACAAGTTCCCATTTAGGTATATCATGATGAGGACATGACCTTAACAAATCATTTAACCGCTCAAACGACTCGTGAAAAAGTTCACCTGGAATTTGACGAAAAGCTTTTATCTTGTTTCTAACATCACTTGTTTTACTAATTGGATAAAATTCTTCCAAAAATAGTTTTTGCATATCCGCCCAAGTGGTAATACTTTGGCGTGGAAGAGAATTAAACCAATGTTTAGCTCTATCTTTAAGTGTATATGGAAACAAACGTAACCTAATGTCATCCTTAGTCAAACCATTTATCTCATGGGTGTCAGCAATTGCGAAAAATTCAGAAATAAAATCATATGGTTCCTCAATTGTTGACCCTCTAAATGAAGGTAAAATATTTAAAATTGAATGCTTCAAATTTAAAGTTGGAACATTATCACTTGTGCGATAAACGATTGGTGTTGGATCCTCAAATGTACCCGGCCTATAGTAAGTATCAACTCCTCTTGCCATGATCACAATTTTCACTTCTTCTTCAGACTCGGCTTCACTTTCAGAAAATCTCTCCAAATTCTCACCTTCAAAATTGTCCAAATGTGTATCTTCCAAATCTATATTCCCCAACGAAGATGTAATGGTTGCTCGCTGTGACACACGATTCTTCCTAGCTGTCTTCTCAATTTCCGCGTCAAAAGCAAGTGGTGATGTGCGTCCAGAATATCTTGTACGCATACAAGAAATCTAACTCTGCAAATGAACCACTAAAAAAAAACGCGTAAAGACGAACTAAACAATTTAAACAAACTAAAAACAGAAAATAAAATATTTTTGGTTTTTTTTTTTTTTTTTTTTTTTTAATAATAAAAATAAAAACAACTAATTTAAAACAAAATAAAAAAATAATAAATAAATAAACTATAAGCGCACTAACTCCCCGGCAGCGGCGCCAAAATTTGACCGATGTCGTTGTACCGATCAAAAATAAACCTAATTACCTTATACTAGATAGGGCAAGCGGGTATCGTATCCACGAGAAGTATGTGGTTATAGCTAAGTTTAACGAAATAAATAATTGATTGATTGTTTGGTTTTAATAACTTAATAATTAAAATACTAATTAACTAGAAAGTAAATAAGCAATAAAAATAAAGAAGCAAATAAAAGTAAAGTTTGTAAACAGTTGGATAAAAAGCAATCCCTCCCGGCTCCGGATATATTAATATAACTAAGTTATGGATTATGACTAATGTTTGCTTTGTATTAATTGAAAAGAACAATTTTGGGCACAAGTTATGTTTACCACACGACCGTCTTAATCCCTAACTAGTTGGACTCGGCACGAATCGTTGCCTCGCAATAACTTGTCTTACGATAATTCAATCAACTAATTATATTAAAACATTGAAATCAAATAAAAGATATGCATTAAAATCATATGAATCAATGTATGACAAACAATGTAGAATCCATACACATAATCAAACCGAATATATCTTTTACCGGGAGAGATTACAAAAAGGTTTAGCCGCGCATCACAATCGTAGAAAGTATCTTCGTTCTCCACTGCATGGTACTACACACGGTATTATCTCCAGAGCCAAAATAATCAAATGCTTTGTTTTTTTCCTTCCGCACGCTCGTCGAGAAAATAAAATATTCTTAAGTGGCGGCTGGCTTTTCTTCACCTCCGAATGATATCTCCTCTAAAGGGATTTTATCCCCTCCTTTGTCGTTTCGTGCAATCCAACAACAACAGGCCTAAGCCTTTTTTTTTACTTGTTTTGTTGCTGCGTCAAACAGTAGCCCCCAAAAAGTCCAATATGAGTTCTCATTTAATTAACTTGGCCCAAAGTATTGTATTATAATAAGCCCAATAAAATAACCCACGAGCTGTAAATTGAAAATACACACATGTAAAAAAAATTGAAAATACACATGTGCGTCTATCAGGGACGGACCTACATGTATGCCAGTGTGGCACGGGTCACACCCAATTTTGGGTCAGGCAATGTAATTTTTTTCAATATGTGTCATTTTTTGGTTTGTGCAACCCTGATATTTGTGTTATTTTCTTTATAGTGCAACTTTAATTTGGCTAAAAAATTCTTTATGGTGGGAATTTTAGTAATTATGATAGACAAAAAATTTGTGTAACACCCTCTCAAAAATCCTATGTCCGTTCATGGCGTCAATGGTATTTTTTCATAATTGTAGGAAAAAAAATATACTTTAAGAAAAAAAAAACGAACTACTTGTCATCGCCAACACATTCATCCCTAATACCTCAACGTAGCTAATAAATTATTATGTATATAAGCATAATTGTGACTCATTCTATAACACCCCCAAATTACTGCAGCGGAACAGTAGTGTCAAGGGGGTATTACTTCAATATATAGATCAAGGTATAGAAAACGAACTTAAAATGAGACGTTTTGAAATATTACCATTCGAATTATTTAAATCAGAGTTAATACAAAGGTTCCAAAGTAAAGTTACATAGAAGTTTTTGAAGTATATCGAATGATAAAGATAAGATATGAGTCTTCAAAGTATGCAATTTACTCTAGAATCCATGTATCCACTATCGCCTTATAAACCTGAGATAAACATGCTAAAAAGTGTCAACCAACGGTTGGTGAGTTCATAGAGTTTAGTTAGACTGTAAAGCATTTGAATAAAGATTTCACTACAAAGGCATTGTAAATCCACTCAATCTCAAGCCCCGCCCATACAAGACTTGCAACCTATGTGTTTACAATCCACTGCTAACATAGTATGTATAGTACAGATGTGTATAGAAATACATATCATAGGATGAATATGACTAAGACTAGAACTAGAACAGATGTGTATAGAAATACGTATCACAGGATGAATAGGACAAATGTGTATATAAATACGTATCAATTTCATAAGTATTTTGATAAACGCATAAAATAATTTAAACATGTTAACAATGCATAATGTATCTTGACTACTAACGCAAAATGTATTAAAGTACTTGTAAAAGTAAATGAATATAGTTGAGCATGTATCTCCCCCAAGAGAAAATCAAAACGTATAAAAGTAGGGGCTATGAAAATCTCACCTTAGCTGTAAATGTCAAGGTATGGTTATGTCAAAAGTATCACGGGAACGGCTCCAACACACGACCTGAATAATAGGGAAGTCTGAGATTTCGATGGTTTAAGATTGACATGATGTGAATAGTGATTGTGGAAAGATATCGGATAACGAATTGGTTTGTGATGTGAATGATTTGATATGCTTAAAATGCTTAAAGTTCAAAAATAATATTATCATGTTTTTATGTTTATTGAACCAGTAATATCGTCTCTTCAAAAGTTGGTGGATGATAAGTTATGCGTATTCGTTAAAAGTTACGTTATATAAATGTAACGTTTATTATATAAATCGTACGAATATGTAAAAATGTAATTTTAGGAACACAAATGTATAAATTATTTTATAAAATTTTATATAGAATTAAATTATTGTTTAGTATATGAAGTTTCATGAAAGTTACACTTCTAACCCCAACGGTGAAATATTTGCTCCGTTAGTCCTCCATTAGAAAATAATTATATTTTAATTCCAAAAAGGTTTCAATATGACAATTTATGACTTTTAGTTATTGTTTTATCCTTTTATACCCACACGTTACTGTTTTGACAGTTTGTACCCTATTTTTCCGAAAGTTACAATTTCAACCCTAATAGTAAATATGTGTTGCATTTTTAGTCCAAAATGAACAAAAATAAGATGAAAAGTATTCTGAAAGTTTTAACAACTTTAAATAGCTTATTCCAACTTATAAAAATAGCTTATTACACCAAAGAGCTTATATATAGCTTATTGGACTTTTTATCGAATTAAATCAAAGCCCAATAAGAGTTTTCGATCCATTGGGTTCCAAGTGAGTTTGGGCCTGGTTTTGGGCTATTTTTATGGTCTTAAAAATGTATTCAAACTGCTTATAACCATAGCTTATCACATGTGCTTATTGAGCCTTTAAAGCCCAATCGATAACTATTTCTTTTTAAAAACTGTTTCGATCTAGCTTTACTTTGAGGTTTAAAAAGGTCTTTCAAGAGCTTATTAAGACAGCTTCTCGTTACACCTTATTTGTTGAGTGTATGGACAATCAAGTCGAGTATATTAATTGATAGGTTCTTAGTATAAAAACGATATGGTGAGGCATGTTCTAGTCGACTAATAAAAGGTCCAAAAATATATATATGGCTTATAAAGGTTTGATATGTATTTGTGAGTTTAAAATGATTCTTGATAAGTGATTATATGATGTTATATGGGACGAATGATGGTTACTCTTGATTTTTAGCTATCCTGAGTATTAGAAAGTCGAATATATAAGCAAAATAAACAACTAGCATTCGAAATAAAAGTTTGAAAGCTAAAGATGAAGTCGAATGAAGTATAAATAAATAAGAATGAGTGAAAATATTATAAGTATGGAAAAAAGGATTTGAATAGTCTTACCACACCAATTACGGTGGTGCTATCACGATGATTTTGACTAGGACTCGAAGGCTTTTGCATGAACTCGAAAGAACTAGGTCAAAAGAATCGGGATCAACTTTTGTATGTTGGGAATATGTTTCGAATGGCTGGGAACATGGTTCAAATTCTCTCGAATGAATCTTCACAGAAGGGAACTTAGAATTATTTTGAGTGTGAATGGGAGTTAACGTATATGAAATATGTGTGTGTTGGTTTGGAATGTGCATGCATGTATACTAGGTCGATATATAGTATTTTAAGACAAGTTAGGATATGTTTGAGATTTTGTTCGATGGTGGCAGTAAGATAAGGGACAAAAGGAATAGAATTGGCTTAGAAAGTCTTTGTGTGTAAGTGCAAGTTGATATGGATTTCGGTTTAGGAAAAACAAGTGGGAATATATATGTGTGTCGACATGTATTAATAAAGGGTCCAAACAACTTTTGAATGTGTCAAATAGTATAAGGAATGTGTAAAAACGTTTATAATGTCCTTAAGTCACGTTTAGATATAAATGGTATATATATAAAAAAATGATTTTGTTCGACTTAGTATACATTTGAGTGAGTTGATTTTGTGTTCGAACTAGCTAGCTTTAGGTCCCGTTAATAAATCAAATGTTTGAACCAAACCATGGTATTTGTCAATCTTGATTCCTTGTAGTGTAGAGATTCGAGTCATGTAAAGAAAAGGGTGGTTTATGTGTCGAATCGTGAAATAAAATAGGCCAAGTAAACGTGTATTGGTTTATTTTCATAAAAGAGAAAAACAAAAATTGGGCTTGTATGGATATGAATAGTAACAGGCTTGAATATTAACAGGCCAAGCATAGTATTAAGAGTCCGTTTGGTGTTTAATTGTGTTTTGGATTGTCGTGGTGCGCGTGTGAGCTCGTTCCGACGTATCGTGAATCACGTCACAACGCTTGAATTATAGAAATGTAATAAACAAAATTCTCAAATTTTGCTCGTAAAAATGGTTAAGTGAATAGTAACGATGGGTTAATACTTAATACTAGATTAACGTTAACTAATGACTAGGGAATTCTACGGGTTGCTACAGTACCTACCCTTTTTCTTGAATCTCGTCCCGAGATTCAGTCTGAGTTATCTGTTAAAAGATGCTAACGAATAGTCGATGTGTAAAGTTTTGAGAAATCAAGCAAAAACTCACGTATCTAGGGTAGAATACTACTTGTCTAGGGAAAACGTACCCATTATTTGTTAGCTACATCCAAATGACCCAAATAAAAAGCTCTATCGCGAGGTGGACTGAGATGGACTCCAGGGTTTGGGTTATTTCCTTCAATCGCTAGAGCTAGATTTCCTTGTCTTTATCCAGGTCTAATTCAACCTAGGACACGTATTCTTGAAGTGATCCAGGCTGTTACATTCATAGCATGTCCTTTGATTATTCCTTTTGTTGCCGGCATTTCTTGGTGCTTTACACTGATTCGTAAAATGACTCGACTGATTGCAGTTCGTACACTCACGGCAGGGCACAGATCCCGGGTGATGATAAGCACATTTACCACACTTAGGAAGTGGACCTGTATATCCTCTCTGACCAAACCCAGTGGCCATAAAGGATTTTGTTTTCTTATTGTCAATCATGGGGACCATCTGCTTATCTGACTCATTTGCCCCTTTCCTTTTATCACCGCTCTTTAAAGTTTCAGTCCTAATCATCTCATCTGTTAGAGTCCCTGCTCTTAGTATTGCACTCTGAATTGTAGACGGCTCAGTTGCTTTCACAGCTCCACGAATTTTGGGGACAAGACCATAGATGTACCTCTCGATCCTCTTCGATTCAGGGGTAACTAAGTGGGGAACTAGTTTGGCTAATTCATGAAATCGATCTGTGTAGGTTGCATGACCAGCCCCTATCATAGCGTGATGCCAGAGTTCACCTTTCAGCTTCTGCATTTCATTGTCCGAACAGTATTCCTCTTTCAATAACGCCTTGAAGTCATCCCATGTCGTACCTACAGCTGCTTCTCTGCCTCTAGCTTGAATCTGCGTGTTCCACCATGTTAACGCCTTTCCTGATAGTGAACATGCCGAATACATCACCTTCTGATGCGTTCCACAGCTACTGATGTCGATCACTGACTCCATTTCTTCAATTCAGCGGGTATACTCCAATGCACCTCCTTTACCATTGAACTCCATTGGCTTGCATGCCGTAAATTCCTTATATGTACATCCAGTTGTGTGGTTGTTAGTATCATTCCCACCTACACCATGGGTGTCGTCATTTCTGCTTCCGTGGTTTCCCGAGTTGTTGATATGGTTGCCCACCTGGGTGATAATAGTTGGAAGCAAGGTTTGGAGATGTTGAGCGATGACGGCGGCAAAATCAAGATTTCCACCGTCGTTGTCATCATTGTTACTAATGCCGCGACCACTTCCTCTACCTCCACGTTCACTAGTCCTTCCACCCCTTAGTGTTGCACCTCCTCGGTTAGCGTTGCGGGTTGATCTCCTTGATGTCATTGTCTCTACATGGAAGGACATTTAGCAAACGTCAGAGATGAGGGAAAATTGTTGACTATTAAATCTATACTTAACGTTCTCACAAAACCCCGTCACTAGCTGTTATCCTAAAGAGGTGCCAATGTCGATTAACGTACACATGGTTACATATGTCCACGTGATTCGTGATGCATTTATAATTATGTTCTACACCATAATTATAATTGTTTCCTTTCACACGTGTGCATATCACCAAGCACACATATCTCGACGTTACTTAAATGGTGAAAGGGTAGGGTGATTGTCTCTCAAAAGATCCTCGAGAAAATTCATCAAATTACTACGGCTAAGTGATAACCTTTATTTAACTTAATCTCATGTCTCGTCAAACAAGAACTGTCACAAGATCAAGTTAAACAGCCAGTTATCACTGAGCTCCACACTTTTGATGACTCGATTAAATTCTGAGATTTTTCCTATTGGTATAAATACTATACATTCAACAGCGCGCATATAAATGGGAAAATTTCTACGTATGCAAGGCGACAGGGATAAGAGTCTCAATGTATATAGTAGTTATAGTCTAGGCACCTAAATGCATCCTAGTTCTCTATAACCAAGTCTCTAATACCAATCTGTAACACCCCCAAATTAACGTAGTGGAACAGTAGTGTCAAGGGGGTATTACTTCAATATATAGATCAACTTATAGAAAACGACCTCTAAAAAGACGTTTTGAAATATTACCATTCAAATTATTTAAATCAGAGTTAATACAAAGGTTCCAAAGTAAAGTTACATGGAAGTTTTCAAAATGTATCGAATGATAAAGATAAGATATGAGTCTTCAAAGTATGCAATTTACTCTAGAATCCATGCATCCACTATCGCCTTATAAACCTAAGATAATGTAACACCCCCAAATTACCGCAGCGGAACAGTAGAGTCAAGGGGGTATTACTTCATAATATAGATCAAGGTATAGAAAACGACTTCTAAATGAGACGTTTTAAAATATCACCATTCGAATTATTCAAATCAGAGTTATGACAATAAGTTCCAAAGTAAAGTTACATAAAAGTTTTCAAGGTGTATCGAATGGAAAAGATAAAGATATAAGTCTTCAAGTATGCAAATGACCCTAGAATCCATGCATCCACTATCGCCTTAATAACATGAGATAAACATGCTAAAAAGTGTCAACCAACGGTTGGTGAGTTCATAGAGTTTAGTTTGACTATAAAGTATTTGAATAAAGATTACACCGCAAAGGCATTGTAAATCCACTCAGTCTCAAGCCCCGCCCATACAAGACTTGCAACAGATGTGTTTACAACCCACTGCCAATATAGTATGAATATCATGAGACATCCAAATAAATGGACTTCCAACATTGCCATGTCAAGTTATATGACTACACCCAATTTAATGGTCTACCGACATTGCCATGTCAGGATGTAGGTCTAAATCGAGTCTAATTACAGTTATCAATAGAAATCAAGAAAGCGTAGAGTATCATAAAAATATAAATGTTTGTGTAATTGCATTACAAATCAAATCATGTAATTGATAAATGAGTAAAGTATTTCTAAGCATGTATCTCCCCCAAAGAGTAAATCAAATCGTATAAAAGTAGGGGCTATGAAATCTCACCTTAGCAGTTTAAGTAAAAGTAAAGTTATGTCAAAAGTATCACGGGAACGGCTCCAACACACGACCTGAATAATAGGGAAGTCTGAGATTTCGATGGTTTAAGTTTGACTAGATGTGAATAATGATTGTGGAACTGTCGGATAACGGATTAGACTGTGATGTGAATGCATGATATGCTTAAAATGCTTAAAGTTCAAAAATAATATTATATAAAATATTATCTTGTTTTTATGTCTTTAAGTCCAATAATATCATTTCCTCGAAAGTGATGAAACGAAACGTTAAGTTAAATCGTTTAAAATTCGTTATATATAAATATAACGTAACGTGATTAAATCTATTTGAATGATATGTAAAAATGTGTGTGATTGTGTGAAAAAGTGTAAAGTATGATATAGAAATGAAAATGGTACAAAGTTTCTGTTGGTCCTTGAACTTTTACAGTTCTACTCTAACGGAGTTAGCGTTGCACCGTTAGTCCTTGGTTATGTATATATTACATTTTTAGTCCAAAAAGGTCCAAAATGACATTCTAAGCTCACTGTTTAATATTTTAACATTCTCTACCCTAAATTTACTGATTTGGCAGATTTAAACACAGTTTTGTAAAGGTGACAGTTTTAGTCCCTCTAGTTGAAATAATTTGCAAACTTAGTCCAAGATCACAAAAAAATGGGAAAAGTAATCTGAGAGTTTTTATAGCTTAATAAAGCTTATTTAAGTTTAATCCAACTGCTTATTCTAGATAAGTGCTTATTTTTAAGTTAATGGGCTTAACAAGCTTATTTAAAGGCCCATTAACATTTTGTGATCCAAAGAGTTTTAAGAGGAGTTAGGCTTATCTTTGGGCTTGTTTTAAGTGTATAAAATCATATCAAAAGAGCTTGTATACACAGCTTATCGAATAAGCAAAAAAATCAGCTTATTGGACTTTTGAGCCCAACCGAATATATTGAGTAGATTTTAACACCTTTCGAGTAGCGTTTACTTTGGTGATTTTAAAGAGCTTATATGAGCTTATATTAGGAAACTCCAAACATGAACTTATTAGGTGAATATGTGAAGAATCAAGACAAGTAACAAAATTGGTATGTCGTGTACATGATTATGGTTTTATGTGGCCATTTCTAGTCGACTGTGGGAGTTGTAAAATAAAAGAAAATGACTTAATATATGAGTTTTAAATTTTATACGTGGACATGAATCAAAAAGGTGATCGTAATGCATGAAAACGAATATGTAACGTGGTGTGATTGTGTAAACATGGTCTTTAGCCTTCCATCATAGGAGGCAACCAAGTTTATGCTAAAATAAATGCAACGAGTGCGTAAAAATGCATAAAGAAATAAATACGTTCGAAACAAATTAAATAGGATGCATGGTGATGTATAAACTGATGAAACGAATAGAAAATGAGCTGGAGAGACTTACTACACCAAAATGGTGGAGAGTTAACGTGTAAAATGGACCTAGATTCGAATGGAAAACACTAAACTCGCTAGAACTAATAACCAACGCTTCAAAATGGAGACTTTCGACTTGGAATATTGGCTTGAACAAAAGAGAGAAAAGTTCCTGTATCTTTGAGGGTTCGACAGTGATGAAATACTTAGAGGAAATAATTTGTGAATGTAAGTTAAGAGTGAATGCATGAATGTGAGTTTATACGTACAAACATGTGCATGTATGTACTAGTATATATAGTATAATAAGCTCAAGTTGGTTGATCATTGAGATTTTATTCGATTTATGGCAGAAGGTTGAGGAGACAAGGAGAATAACAATGGGCTAGGAAGTCAAGTGGGTATGTCAAGTGGGATACATATATGTGTATGTTCGTACACGTATAATGTATATATGTTAAAATATGAATACAACTTGTGTGTACAGTAGAGTAGCAAGGAAAATATGGACTTTAAGAGATCTTGCAATCAAGAATAGAAGGTTTGTGAGTGTAGGATTGATTTGGTTTCGATTTGCATATATAAGTGTATGTCAACATATCCTTAAAAGGTCCAAACTAATTTCTCAACGTGTGATATTGGTATAGAATGTGGGAAATAGACTTAGGAACATATAAATGATCCAAGAAAAATAATAGAACTAGGCAAAATTAAGTTTGGGTCGAATTGGTTAAGTAGTGTGAAAATTGAGTGAATGTGAACTCAAGTCAAGGACGATTCACTTTGGTCTTTGCTCGAGTATCAAACGTTGGATTTAAAAGACGAGATTCGACACCTTGATTCTATGGTGGGAGAGGAGTCGAGTAGTGCAAAATATTGCATAAGGTGTGTGTCGAATTTGAGAGAAAACGGGGCGAAGTTAGAGTGAGTTGAGCGAGTGGTAAAATGAAATTTAAAGTTAAATGGGTGTGGGTTGGGCCTGATGAACAATAACAGGCTAGGAAAGTTGGGCTGAGATTATATAAGGATCCGTTTGGCTGTGTTTGTGAGTGTGTTTGGTTTTCGTAGTCCGCGTATGAACTCGTTTCGATATTTCATGAAAAACGTAACAACGTTTGAGTTATAGAAATGTAATAAACAAAATTTCAAATTTGCTCGTAAAAATGGTTAAGTGAACAGTAATGATGAGTTAATACTAGATTAGCGTTCACTAATGACTAGGGAATTTTACGGATTGTTACAGTACCTACCCCTTATTTTTGAATCTCGTCCCGAGATTCAGTCTGTGTTATCTGTTAAAAGATGCTAACGAATAGTCGATATGTAAAGTTTTGAGAAATCACGCTAAAGCTTACGTATCTAGGGTAGAATATGACTTGTCTAGGGAAAAACGTACCCATTATTTGTTAGCTGCACCCAAAGGACCTAAATAGTATGCTCTACCACGAGCTGGACTAATATGGACTCCAGGGGTTGGGTTATTTCCTTCAATTGCTAGAGCTAGATTTCCTTGTCTTTGTCCAGGTGCTCTATTCAACCTAGGACACGCAATCTTGAGGTGATCCGGGTTGTTACATTAATAGCATGTCCTTTGATTATTCCTTATGTTACCTGCATTCCTTGGTGCTCTACACTGATCTGTAAATTGACTGGACCGATTGCAGTTTGTACACTCACGGCAAGGTGCAGACTCCGGGTGATGAAAAGCACATTTAGCACACTTAGGATGTGGACCTGCATATGCTCTTTGACCGGACCCAATGGCCATAAAAGTTCTTGTTCTCTTGTTGTCGATCATGGGGACCGTTTGCCTGTCTGATTCATTCGTTCCCTTCCTTTTGTCACCGTTCCTTAAAAGTCCAGTTCTAATCATCTCGTCTGTTAGAGTTCTAGCTCTTAGTATTGCACTCTGAATTGTAGATGGCTCAGTTGTTTTCACAGTTCCACGAATTTTGGGAACGAGACCATAGATGTACCTCTCGTCCTCTTTGATTCGGGGGTAACTAAGTGGGGAACTAGTTTCGCTAATTCATGAAATCAATCTGTGTAGGCTGCATGACCAGCCCCTATCATAGCATGATTCCAGAGTTCACCTTCCAGCTTCTGCATCTCATTGTCCGGGCAGTATTCCTCTTTCAGTAGTGCCTTGAAGTCGTTCCGTGTCATACCTACAGCGACTTCTCTTCCTTTGGCTTGAATCTGTGTGTTCCACCATGTTAACGCCTTTCCTGACAGCGAGCATGCCGAATACTTCACCTTCTGATGTGTTCCAGAGCTACTGATGTTGATCACTGACTCTATCTTTTCTATCCATCGGGTATACTCCAATGCACCTCCTTTACCGTCAAACTCCATTGGTTTGCATTCCGTAAATTCCTTATACGTACATCCAGTTGTGCGGTTGTTAGTATCATTCCCACCTACACCATTGGTGTCGTCATTTCTGCTTCCGTGGTTTCCCGAGTTGTTGATGTGATTGCCGACTTGGGTGATAATAGTAGGTAGCAAGGTTTGAAGTTGTTGAGCGATGATGGCGGCAAAATCAGGGTTTCCACCATCGTCGTTGTCATTGTTAGCAATGTCTCGACCACTACCTCTACATCCACGTTCACTAGTCCTTCCACCTCTTAGTGTGGCATTTCCTCGGTTAGCGTTGCGAGCTGATCTCCTTGTTGCCATTGCCTCTCTGCAATGAAGGACATTTAGCGAACGTCAGAGATGAGGGAAAAGCCATTGACTATCTATACTTAATGTTCTCACAAAAACCCCGTTACTAGCTATTATCCTAAAGGGTTCAATGCCGATTAACGTACGCATGGTTACATATGTCTACGTGAGTCGTGATGCACTTATAATTATGTTGGCCACCATAATTATACTTGCCTCCTTTCACACGTGTATATATCACCAAGCACACATATCTCGACGTTACTTAAATGGTGAAAGAGTAGGGTGATTATCTCTCAAAAAAATCATCGAGTGAACTCATCAAATTTCTGCGGCCGAGTAATAACCTTTATTTAACTTAATCCCATGTCTCATCAAACAAGAACTGTCTGTTAATACAAATATCGTCCTAAAAATGTTATTTATATTTTACGATCTTTGCTTAAATTTTGTTAATGACAATTACAAAGTTTATCTTTAAGCAAAGCATAAATATAAGATTAACTCCTTTACATTTATAGCAACAAGTCTTTTAAAACATATTTACACATTACATGATCACTAGGAATCACATTGCATATATACATTTTACATTTACATGTTTTACTTTTATTTCTTAAATAACAAATATTAAACATGACATCATGGCATATCTCATTTTCATATCTTTAGGATATCTTAAGGATTTAGGTGATATCTTGTATAGATCTGCAAGCTAAAGAGTTGACATTGCAAGATATGGAAAGATTATGCAAGATATGGAAAGATATGAGAATATCTTAGCTATCCTGGTCCCGGCGGAACCAAACCAGTAAAAAGGCGGATCCAATTTTTGGGATCCGCCAAATCCGTGCCCTGTTGATCAGCTTTGCCTATAAATAGCAAGCTGATCATTCAGGCACATTTATCACTCATATAGCCTAAATTAGATATTCATTCATTTGTACACTACTAACCCACATCATTCTTTCATTGATCTCACTTTTGTAGCAAAGAAGATCGAGCATACAAGCTTCAACATACATACTGTTGCAAGTTTAACTAAGTTAAATACTGTGTGATTTGTTAGTGTTCACACATCATTGTTTATACATTTCATTCAGTAGTGTTTGGTTAGTGTTTTAGTTCTCAAAACACATAGAGTGTCGAGAGTGGTTGTACCCTTGTGAAAGAACCAACAGGAGTGGTTGTACCCTTGTTAAAGAACCAACGAGAGTGGTTGTACCCTTGTAAAGAACCCGGTGTTTAGCTTAGTACCGGATAAAGTGTAAGCGACGTGTATAAAGGTTTTCTCCGCCGAGAAGGGAGTTTGTTTCTTAGTGAAGAAAAACTCTCGAGTTAGAGGCTCGAGGAGTGGAGTTGGGCAAGGAAGAGAGTCCTTGTAGCCGAACCACTATAAATCTCCGAGTTGTGGTTTGATTGTTCCTATCCTTACTTACTTTACTTATATTGTTTGTTTATGAGTATTTACTTTGAAATCACGTTAAGTCACAAAGCGAATTAATTTTAAAACGGTAAAAACTATTCAACCCCCCTTCTAGTTTTTCACAATTGGTATCAGAGCAACGTTACTCAAGATTTTCAAAATATGTTGTATTTTAAAAACTTTGAACGATCAATGGATTTTGAAAACTTTAAAGAAGGGCAATCTATGCAAAGACCACCACTATTTGAACCAAATTGTTTCATATACTGGAAAAACCGCTTTGAGACGTATGTGAAGTCAAAGGACATAGATCTATGGTATAGTATAGTAGAAGGTGATTATAAACCTATATCAAATGTATTGGGTGGTCGGGATGAAGGTACTTCTCTTACTTGTCACAGTGATCAGCAAAAGAAGTTAATTGCCAAAAATAATGAAGCCAAAATGATGCTTTATAATGTCTTACCTAAGAAAGAATATGAAAGAGTTTTTATGTGTAAAACGGCTAAGGATATTTGGCAATCATTGATTATCACTCATCAAGGGAACTCACAAGTCAAAGATAACAAAATTGATCTTCTTGTTCAACAATATGAACAATTTGTTATCTCTGAAGATGAGACCATTGATAGTGCTTTTGCTAGGTTTAATACTATAATTACTTCTCTTAAAGCACTTGATGAATCTTTTTCTAGCAAGAACTTTTTCAGGAAATTTCTTAGAGCACTTCATCCGAAGTGGAGAGCAAAGGTGACGGATATTGAAGAATCCAAGGATCTCTCAAGCATGACACTTGACGAGCTCATCGGAAATCTCAAAGTTCATGAAATGGTAATGGAAAAAGACTCAGAAATAGTTAAAGGCAAAAAGGAGAAGATGAAGTCCATTGCCTTAAAAGCTAAAGTAGAATCAAGTGATGAAGAGTCTAGTTCAGGTAGTGAAGATGAAGAGTATGCCATGGCCGTTAGAGATTTCAAAAAGTTCTTTAGGAGACGAGGAAGGTTCGTAAGACAACCTCGTGAAGAAAAGAAATCCTTCCAAAAAGACCGTGATGATAGGAAAGGAAAAATAGATAGGAAGTGTTTTAGGTGCGGGGATTCCGGTCACCTAATAGGAGATTGTCCAAAGCCTCCAAAGAACAAGTCTCAGAAAGCATTTGTTAGTGGAGTTTGGAGTGACAGTGATGGTGATGACAACGAGCCAAAGAACGATGAAGTTGCTCTCATGGCTCATAACTCAAAAGAGGTGTGCTTAAAGGTAGAGTTAGAACCTGACGAGTGGATCAAAGATAGTGGATTTTCTAGACATATGACGGGAAACAAAAGCCTTTTCTTAACCTACCAAGTGTACGATGAAGGTAATGTCACATTCGGTAGCAAGCTTAAAATTAAAATCATCGGAAAAGGTACGATTTCTCATGACTCTCTCACTATTAATGATGTTGCTCATGTAGACAACTTAGGATTTAACTTACTTAGTATTAGTCAATTATGCCGTAAAAAGTATAACGTCCTTTTCAGTGAAAATGGAAGTAAAATACTTAAGGATGGCATAACCGTAGGAAAAGGTGTTTTGAAGAATAACATTTACGTTATGAAATTAGACAAAACACCTAAAGAAAAACTTTATCTCACCTCTCTGGACGAAAACTCAACTCTATGGCATCGACGCTTAGGTCACGCCAATATGAGGTTAATTCAATCCTTATCATCTAAGGAACTCATTAGGAACCTGCCCAAGTTGAAATATGACCAACACTTTGTGATGCTTGCAAAATAGGAAAACAAGTTCATAATAGCCATAAGGCTAAAAACATGGTGTCTACATCTAGGTGTCTAGAATTGTTACATATGGATTTGTTTGGTCAATCCGCTATACAAAGTTACGGGGGAAACTTCTATACTTTGCTAATAGTAGATGATTACTCTAGGTATACATGGACTAAGTTTTTGAAAACTAAAAACGAAGCGTTTGATAAATTTGAAATCGTAAGTAAGAAAATTCAAAATCAAATACGAAGTAACATAGTGTCAATAAGAACCGACCATGGTCGTGAATTTGACAATGAAATCCAATTCGGAGATTTTCGTGATGCTAATGGCATAACACATAATTTCTCAGCACCTCGAACTCCTCAATCTAACGGTGTAGTAGAACGAAAAAATAGGACAATTCAAGAAATGAGTAGAACTATGTTAAATGAACAAAACATACCTCAAAAGTTTTGGTGTCACGCTGTAGATACATCCACATATATCCTAAATCGAGTTCTAATTAAACCATTCTTGAAAAAGACTCCATATGAGTTATTTAGAGGCAAAAAGCCTACTTTAGGATATTTTAGAGTGTTTAGAAGCAAGTGCTTCATTTTAAACACAAAGGATTATCTCACCAAGTTCGACCCAAAGTCGTATGAAGGTGTATTTCTAGGATATTCACAAAATAGTAAAGCATATATAGTTTTGAACAAAGAAACCTCAAGAGTTGAGGAATCATTGAACGTAACATTCGATGAAAGTCCACCTCCCTCTAAGATATCACCTTTGGTAGATGATGACTTAGTTGAAAGTCAAATGGTTGAAAATCATGAAAATATTGAAAGTGACAAAGAAGATGAACCGGTAAAAAGAGAAATAGTTAATATCAAAGAAACCAAAAGTCATCCATTAGAAAACGTCATAGGAAAAATCAATGAAAGAACATTAAGGTCTAAAGCTCAAAATGAAAGTAATTTCTTTTGTTTTGTTTCAACAATTGAACCTAAAAATGTTAATGAGGCCGTAAAAGATGAATCTTGGGTCATTGCGATGCAAGAGGAATTAAATCAATTTGTTAGGAATGACGTTTGGACATTAGTCCCACAACCTAAAAATCAAACCATAATAGGTACAAAATGGGTTTTTAGAAACAAAATGGATGAAAATGGCGTAGTATCCAGGAACAAAGCTAGGCTAGTAGCACAAGGCTACAATCAACAAGAAGGTATAGATTACGATGAAATATTTGCACCCGTCGCGAGACTTAAGTCAATTAGGATACTACTTGCATATGCATGTGCACATGACTTTAAACTATTTCAAATGGATGTCAAAAGTGCATTTCTAAATGGTTTTATAAACAAGGAAATGTATGTAGCACAACCTCCCAGCTTTGCCGATTTTGAAAAACCTAATCATGTCTATAAACTTAAGAAAGCATTATACGGACTTAAGCAAGCAACAAAAGCTTGGTATGATCGACTTAAGACTTTCCTAGTTGACCATAAGTATATCATGGGCCTAGTAGACAATACTCTTTTCACCAAAAAAAAGGGATCTCATAGTCTAGATATATGTGAATGACATTATATTTGGTTCAACTTATCAAGAGTTATGCGATGAATTCTCAAAAATCATGCATGATGAGTTTGAAATGAGTATGATGGGGGAACTGAACTTTTTCTTAGGTCTCCAAATCAAACAATTAGAAGATGGGATATTCTTCAACCAATCTAAGTATATCAAGGATATGCTTAATAAATTTGGTCTTGAAGATACAAAACCTATTAAAACACCAATGTCCTCGGAAACTAAACTCACTAAGGATGAAGAAAGTGAATCCGTAGATAGCACTAAATATAGGGGAATGATTGGTAGTTTACTTTACCTAACGGCTAGTAGACCAGACATTATGTTTAGTGTTTGTCTATGTGCACGCTTTCAAGAAGATCCCAAAATATCCCATCTTGAAGCCGTTAAATGGGTATTTAGGTACATAAAAGGCACTACACATTTAGGATTATGGGATCCCAAAGGAACGGGAATGGAAACCATAGTGTATACCGACTCAGACCATGCTGGTGATTATGTTGATAGGAAAAGTACAAGCGGTATTTGTACTTTTGTAGGACATTGTCTCACCTCATGGTTTGCTAAGAAACAAACTGCCCTCGCAATATTAACAACTGAAGCCGAGTACGTATCAGCAGGAAAAGCTTGTCAACAAGCACTGTGTATGAAACAAGCTCTCATCGACTATGGAATTGAACTCAACGACGTTCCCATTCTTTGCGACAACAAAGGAGATATCGACCTCAGCAAAAATCCAGTCCAACACGCTAGAACCAAACACATAGAAATACGACACCATTTTATATGCGACAATGTTCAGAAGGGAAACATCTCAATCGAGAAAGTATCCTCAGAGGACAACATTGCCGACAATCTCACAAAACCCCTTAAGAGAGAACCTTTCAACTATCTTAGACTAGGTTTAGGATTAATGAAACCTAGTGAGTAGATAAAACGTAAGCTCAAACCTAGAAAATGAGCAAGAAGTGAAGTATTGGGTGTGTTTGGCATTAGATATGTTCAAACAATGATGTGTTGAACTTGTGTGTTTCTTAGGATAGTATGCTTGTACTTAACTTGTATATGAACTAACTCAACATTGCAGGATGATAACATCTATTGTTATCGATTTTTGGAAATTAAGCCACCGTTTGGCTTAACCACTTTTATGGTAAGTTATTATCATCGAATTAATCTATGTGCAAACGTGTGTTAGAACCCATATTTTTTGTTTTATTCTATCACATTATAGTAGTTACATATGTTTTAGGAGAATTTTTGGGATTTGAACAGATAACAAAAAACATGACATGCTCTCTGTTAGAATTAGCATTTCTGATCGGCGGATTTGGCGGAACCCAAATTTTGGTTCCGCTTGTTATGCACTTTGGCTCCGCCATCTCTCAGCCTGCGGATTCAACGTAACCCAAATAAGGGATCCGCACTTGTTATCGATTGGATCCGCCAAATCCAACAGTAACTTTTCCAAAAATTCCCGACTAATCCCGATCCATAGATTATTGATTCTAGTGTTTAGAATTCTTCTGCTGATCGTTAAGCTTATTAGGATCATTTAGGCACACTTAGAATCATAAGAAATCCATTTCCCACCGAAATTTAAAAATTCAAATTTTCCATGTGAGTTACCTTTCTGTAACAAGCAAGGAACCCTCAAATTGGTTCCTTGAAATCCGTGGGAAAATCACATCAACTGAATTTCCACTCACTCCTTGCATTTACTACAAATCTTCTAAAATTCACTCAACTTAAGCTCTATGGTTTGACTTAAATGATGTGACTAGCATAAATTTTTGTTCCAAATCATTAGGAACTAAATTGGATTCACATCAAATCCAAACACAAACATCAACACATCTTCTGTCTATAAATAAGAACCTCAGGATCATCACAAATCACACAACAACCATCACTAACTAACTATCATTCCTGTACCTTAGAGCAACTATTCTCACATTTCAACAATGCCAAAATCAAATAACTCATCTACAAGCAGACCCGCAAGATGGACAGCTCGAATGAGTGTTCGTCCTTGTTGCTTCGTGAACTTAGCTAATTCATCATCAGAGGAGTCATATCCACTTAACATATCCTCACCAATAGCCAATAAAAATTTTCTCAATCTTGCTACTCCAACACCATCTAACACCATCATCAACACACCACCTCCAACAATTACTCCTGAAACAACCACACCACCACACACTCCATCACAACCTACTCGATCACCTTCACCACAACTTCAGCCCCTAGAGTTGTTTAGAACTCCACCTTCATCACCTCATCCATACTTGAATGATTTGGAAGACCTTCCACCAAGGTCAACCAAGCCTCCTCCCATGACCTTTGAAGGTCAAACACCTATGCTTTTCCATCCCATTTATCGGGATATCCATGGTCCACTTTACCATGATCCACCACCACCTCAACCACAAACACAACCTCTCTCACCTACATCTACACTCATTGCTATTTATGAGGCAATGTGGATCAATCAACCACAAACCCATGAAGAGATCAATGAGGAGCTCACCCGCCTCTATGCTCTCTCCAATATGGTGGATTCCCGCCTTGGTGAAGCCATGGATCTTCAATCCATCTTGCTTAACTCCATCACAACTCCACCATCAACCAACCAACAACCACCACAACCAAACAACTAATCACCACCACCACCAACAAACAACCAACCACCACCACCATCACAAAACAATGAGCCCATTCTTGCTCCCGACTATCAAAGGCATGATTTTTCACAATGCGAGAGGACCGCTCATTTAGCTCAAAGGATAAACATCTTGGTCCATGAGCTTCAAAACGAGATGAGGTTTATTTTGAACCATATTCTCGAACGCCTAAATTCAATCTCTCATCCTCCGCAATAGGCAATTTTTAGTTTCTTCCTAGTTTCCTTTTATAGGAACTTTTAGGATTTTTATGATTTATTTAGGTTGTTTTTCTTGTAACATCATGTTTCGTGACTTATGTCACAAACAAATTTTCAATGAATGGATGTTATATTTATGCTTATGGGTGATCACTATTTGGCATAATATCTTGGTTTGATTAATTTACTAACTTGATTGTATGATTGGACCACTTCTACTTAGGTGCATTTTTGATCAGACACATATTTTTGACTTTTTAAAGTCAAATGGGTTGAAATCTTATGTTTGTTTGACCTATACATATGCATTATGCTACTTGGTTGGATTGATTCACAACTAACCTTTGTTTTGTAGCTTTTCTCAACTTTGAATCATATACGTTGGTACCCTAGCAACGGGGAGTATAGATCAAGGGGGAGAGTATCATGTACTAACTCATCATTTTATAGCATTTCTCATCCTTGAAAAGTATACGTTGGTACCCTAGCAATGGGGAGTATACATCAAGGGGGATCATATCACCTTCTAACCATTTATTTTGTAGGATCATACATCATGACCTTGGTACTCCATTTAGGGGGAGTATAATCCAAGGGGAAACTTTAAAGTTCTCAAAATTATTGAAACACTTTTGGCACTCCAATTTAGGGGGAGTAATAACCAAGAACTGTTCATCACATTCCGCTACGCATATCTTCTTTTTGTTTCAACAAAAAGGGAGAGATAGGATTAATTTTACATCACTGTGAAACATCACAGTACATACTTTTATGCCTAAAATAGTTTTTAAAACTTGCATAAAACCAACTTAATCTATATTTTTAAAAGACTCATACTTTATTTAGTTCTTTGCTTAAAAATACACTTTATGTTTTGTCATCAACAAAAAGGGGGAGATTGTTAATACAAATATCGTCCTAAAAATGTTATTTATATTTTACGATCTTTGCTTAAATTTTGTTAATGACAATTACAAAGTTTATCTTTAAGCAAAGCATAAATATAAGATTAACTCCTTTACATTTATAGCAACAAGACTTTTAAAACATATTTACACATTATATGATCACTAGGAATCACATTGCATATATACATTTTACATTTACATGTTTTACTTTTATTTCTTAAATTAGAAATATTAAACATGACATCATGGCATACCTCATTTTGATATCTTTAAGATATCTTGAGGATTTAGGTGATATCTTGTATAGATCTTCAAGCTAAAGAGTTGACATTGCAAGATATGGAAAGATTGTGCAAGATATGGAAAGATATGAGAATATCTTAGCTGTCCTGGTCCCCGTGGAACCAAACCAGTACAAAGGCAGATCCAATTTTTGGGATCCGCCAAATCCGTGCCCTGTTGATCAGCTTTTCCTATAAATAGCAAGCTGATCATTCAGGCACATTTATCACTCATATAGCCTAAATTAGATATCCATTCGTTTGTACATTACTAACCCACATCATTCTTTCATTAATCTCACTTTTGTAGCAAAGAAGATCGAGCATACAAGCTTCAACATATATACTGTTGCAAGTTTAACTAAGTTAGATACTGTGTGATTTGTTAGTGTTCACACATCATTGTTTATACATTTCATTCAGTAGTGTTTGGTTAGTGTTTTAGTCCTCAAAACACATAGAGTGTCGGGAGTGGTTGTACCCTTGTTAAAGAACCAACGGGAGTGGTTGTACCCTTGTAAAGAACCTGGTGTTTAGCTTAGTACCAGATAAAGTGTAAGCGACGTGTATAAAGGTTTTCTCCGCCGAGAAAGGAGTTTGTTTCTTGGTGAAGAAAAACTCTCGAGTTAGAGGCTCGAGGAGTGGAGTAGGGCAAGGAAAAGAGTCCTTGTAGCCGAACCACTATAAATCTCCGAGTTGTGGTTTGATTGTTCCTATCCTTACTTACTTTACTTATATTGTTTGTTTATGAGTATTTACTTTGAAATCACGTTAAGTCACAAAGCGAATTAATTTTAAAACGGTAAAAACTATTCAACCCCCCTTCTAGTTTTCCACACTGTCACAAGATTAAGTTAAATAGGCAGTTATCACTGAGCTCTACTCTTTTGATGTCTCGAATAAGTCTGAGATTTTTCCCTAAAAGTATCCTCAAGAGAAATCCCATTCTCGAGCAAAATCTTCAAATTTCTCTGTGGCTAAGTGATAACCTTTATTTAACTTAATCCCATGTCTCATCAAACAAGAACTGTCACAAGATTAAGTTAAATAGCCAGTTATCACTGAGCTCCACACCTTTGATGACTCGACTAAATGCTGAGATTCCTCCATCGGTGCAGATACTTTAACATTTAACAGTGCGCATATAAATGGGAAAAGTTCTACGTATGTAAGGCGATAGGGATAAGAGTCGCAATGTATATAGTAGTTATAGTCTAGGCTCTTAAATGCAACCTAGTTCTCTACAACCACGGCTCTGATACCAATCTGTAACACCCCCAAATTACCGCAGCGGAACAGTAGAGTCAAAGGGGTATTACTTCATTATATAGATCAAGGTATAGAAAACGACCTCTAAATGAGACGTTTTAAAATGTCACCATTCGAATTATTAAAATTAGAGTTATGACAATAATTTCCAAAGTAAAGTTACATAAAAGTTTTCAAGCTGTATCGAATGGTAAAGATAAAGATATAAGTCTTCAAGTATGCAAATGACCCTAGAATACATGCATCCACTATCGCCTTAATAACCTGAGATAAACATGCTAAAAAGTGTCAACCAACGGTTGGTGAGTTCATAGAGTTTAGTTTGACTATAAAGCATTTGAATAAAGATTACACCGCAAAGGCATTGTAAATCCACTCAGTCCCAAGCCCCGCCCATACAAGACTTGCAACCTGTGTGTTTACAACCCACTACCAACATAGTATGAATATCATGAGACATCCAAATAAATGGACTTCCAACATTGCCATGTCAGGTTATATGACTGCACCCAATTTAATGGTCAACCGACATTGCCATGTCAGGATGTAGGTCTGAATCGATTCTAATTACAGTTATCAATAGAAATCAAAAAAGCGTAGAGTATCATAAAAGTATAAAAGTTTGAGTAATTGCATTACAAAGCAAATCATGTAATTGATAAATGAGTAAAGTATTTCTAAGCATGTATCTCCCCCAAAGAGTAAATCAAATCGTATAAAAGTAGGGGCTATGAAATCTCACCTTAGCAGTTTATGTCAAAGTAAATTTATGTCAAAAGTATCACGGAAACGGCTCCAACACACGAACAGAATAATAGGGAAGTCTGAGATTTCGATGGTTTAAGTTTGACTAGATGTGAATAATGATTGTGGAAAAGTGTCGGATAACGGATTGGACTGTGATGTGAATGCATGATATGCTTAAAATGCTTAAAGTTTAAAAATAATATTATATATCATATTATCTTGTTTTTATGTCTTTAAGTCCAATAATATCGTTTCCTTGAAAGTGGTGAAACGAAACATTAAATTAAATCGTTTAAAATTCGTTATATATAAATATAACGTAACGTGATTAAATATATTTGAATGATATGTAAAAATGCGTGTGATTGTGTGAAAAAGTGTAAAGTATGATATAGAAATGAAAATGGTACAAATTTTCTATTGGTCCTTGAACTTTTATAGTTTTTACAGTTTCTACCCTCACGGAGTTAGCGTTGCATCGTTAGTCCTTGGTTATGTATATATTACATTTTTAGTCCAAAAACTTCCAAAAATGACATTCTAAGCTCACTGTTTAATATTTTAACATCTTCTACCCTAAAGTTAATGATTTGGCAGTTTTAAACACAGTTTTGTAAAGTTGACAGTTTTAGTCCCTCTAGTTGAAATAATTTGCAAACTTAGTCCAAGATCACAAAAAAAATGGGAAAAGTAATCCGAGAGTTTTTATAGCTTAATAAAGCTTATTTAAGTTTAATCCAACTGCTTATTCTAGATAAGTGCTAATTTTTAAGTTAATGGGCTTAACGAGCTTATTTAAAGGCCCCTTAACGTTTTGTGATCCAAAGAGTTTTAAGACGAGTTGGGCTTATCTTTAGGCTTGTTTTAAGTGTATAAAATCATATCAAAAGGGCTTGTATACACAGCTTATCGAATACATAAAAAAATTAGCTTATTGGACTTTTGAGTGTAACCGAATATATTGAGTAGATTTTAACACCTTTCGAGTAGCGTTTACTTTGGTTATTTTAAAAAGCTTATATGAGCTTATATTAGGAAACTCCAAACATGAACTTATTAGGTGAATATGTGAAGAATCGAGACAAGTAATAAAATTGGTATATCGTGTTCATGATTATGGTTTTATGTGGCCATTTCTAGTCGACTGTGAGAGTTGTAAAATAAAAGAAAATGACTTGATATATGAGTTTTAAATTTTATACGTGAACATGAATCAAAAAGGAGATCGTAATGCATGAAAACGAATATGTAACGTGGTGTGATTGTGTAAACATGGTCTTTAGCCTTCCATCATAGGATGCAACCAAATTTATGCTAAAATAAATGCAACGAGTACGTAAAAATGCATAAAAAAATAAATACGTTCGAAACAAATTAAATAGGATGCATGTTGATGTATAAACAGATTAAACGAATAGAAAATGAGTTGGAGAGACTTACTACACCAAAATGGTGGAGAGTTAACTTGTAAAATGGACCTAGATTCGAATGGAAACACTAAACTTGCTAGAACTGATAACCAACGCTTCGAAATGGAGACTTTCGACTTGGAATATTGGCTTGAACAAAAGAGAGAAAAGTTCCTGTATCTTTGAGGGTTCGACATTGATGAAATACTTAGAGGAAATAGTTTGTGAATGTAAGTTAAGAGTGAATGCATGAATGTGAGTTTATATGTACAAACATGTGCATGTATGTACTAGTATATATAGTATAATAAGCTCAAGTTGGTTGATCATTGAGATTTTATTCGATTTATGGCAGAAGGTAGAGGAGACAAGGAGAATAAGAATGGGCTAGGAACTCAAGTAGGTATGTCAAGTGGGATACATATATGTTTATGTTCGCACACGTATAATGTATATATGTTAAAATATGAATAAAACTTGTGTGTACAGTAGAGTGGCAGGGAAAATATGGACTTTAAGAGATCTTGCAATCGAGTATAGAAGGTTTGTGAGTGTAGGATTGATTTGGTTTCGATTTGCATATATAAGTGTATGTCGAAATATCCTTAAAAGGTCCAAACTAACTTCCCAACGTGTGATATTGGTATAGAATTTGAGAAATAGACTTAGGAACATATAAATGATCCAAGAAAAATAATAGTACTAGGCAAAATTAAGTTTGGGTCGAATTGGTTAAGTGATGTGAAAATTGAGTGAATGTATCTCCCCCAAGAGTAAATCAAAACGTATAAAAGTATGGGCTATGAAAATCTCACCTTAGTTGTAAAAGTCAAGGTATGGTTTTGTCAAAAGTATCACGGGAATGGCTCCAACACACGACCTGAATAATAGGGAAGTCTGAGATTTCGATGGTTTAAGATTGACATGATGTGAATAGTGATTGTGGAAAGATATCGGATAACGAATCGGTTTGTGATGTGAATGATTTGATATGCTTAAAATGCTTAAAGTTCAAAAATAATATTATCATGTTTTTATGTTTATTGAACCAGTAATATATAAAAATGTAATTTTAGGAACACAAATGTATAAATTATTTTATGAAATTGTATATAGAATTAAATTACTATTTGGTCTATGAAGTTTCATGAAAGTTACACTTCTAACCCTAACGGTGAAATATTTGCACCGTTAGTCCTCCGTTAGAAAATAATTATATTTTAAGTCCAAAAAGGTTTCAATATGACAATTTATGACTTTTAGTTATTGTTTTATCCTTTTATACCCACATGTTACTGTTTTGACATTTTGTACCCTATTTTTCTGAAAGTTACAATTTCAACCCTAATAGTAAATATGCGTTGCATTTTTAGTCCAAAATGTACAAAAATAAGGTAAAAAGTATTTCGAAAGTTTTAACAACTCTAAATAGCTTATTCCAACTTATAAAAACTGCTTATTACACCAAAGAGCTTATATATAGCTTATTGGGCTTTTTATCGAATTACATCAAAGCCCAATAAGAGTTTTCGATCCGTTGGGTTCCAAGTGAGTTTGTTCCTGGTTTTGGGCTATTTTTATGGTCTTAAAAATGTATTCAAACTGCTTATAACCATAGCTTATCACATGTGATTATTGAGCCTTTAAAGCCCAATCGATAACTATTTCTTTTTAAAAACTGTTTCGATCTAGCTTTACTTTGAGGTTTAAAAAGGTATTTCAAGAGCTTATTAAGAGAGCTTCTCATTACAGCTTATTTGTTCAGTGTATGTACAATCAAGTCGAGTATATTAATAGATAGGTTCTTAGTATAAAAACGATATGGTGAGGCTTGTTCTATTCGACTAATAAAAGGTCCAAAAATATATATATGGCTTATAAAGGTTCGATATGTATTTGTGAGTTTAAAATGATTCTCGATAAGTGATTATATTATGTTATATGGGACAAATGATGGTTACTCTTGATTTTTAGCCATCCTAAGTATTAGAAAGTCGAATATATAAGTAAAATAAACAACTAGCATTCGAAATAAAAGTTTGAAAGCTAAAGATGAAGTCGAATGAAGTATAAATAAATAAGAACGAGTGAGTGAAAATATTATAAGTATGAAAAAAAGGATTCGAATAGTCTTACCACACCAATGACGGTGGTGATATCACGATGATTTGGACGAAGGCTTTTGCATGAACTCGAAAGAACTAGGTCAAAAGAATCGGGATCAACTTTTGTATGTTGGGAATATGTTTCGAATGGCTGGGAACATGGTTCAAATTCTCTCGAATGAATCTTCACATAAGGGAACTTAGAATTATTTTGAGTGTGAATGAGAGTTAATGAATATATAAAATATGTGTTTGTTGGTTTGGAATGTGCATGCATGTATACTAGGTCGATATATAGTATTATAAGACAAGTTGGGATATGTTTGAGATTCTGTTCGATGGTGGCAGTAAGATAAGGGAAAAAAGGAATAGAATTGGCTTAGAAAGTCTTTGTGTGTACGTGCAAGTTGATATGGATTTCGGTTTAGGAAAAAAAAAGTGGGAATATATATGTGTGTCGACATGTATTAATAAAGGGTCCAAACAACTTTTGAATGTGTCAAATAGTATAAGGAATGTGTAAAAATGTTTATGATGTCCTTAAGTCACGTTTAGATATAAATGGTATATAAAAAAAATGATTTTGGTCGACTTAGTATACATTTAAGTGAGTTGATTTTGTGTTCGAACTAGGCTAGCTTTAAGTCTTAATAAATCAAATGTTCGAACCAAACCTTGGTATTTGTCAATCTTGATTCCTTGTAGTGTAGAGATTCGAGTCGTGTAAAGAAAAGGGTGGTTTGTGTGTCGAATCGTGAAATAAAATAGGCCAAGTAAACGTATATTGGTTGATTTGCATAAAAGAGAAAAACAAAAATTGGGCTTGTATGGATATTAATAGTAACAGGCTGGAATAGTAGCAGGCCAAGCATAGTATTAAGAGTCTGTTTGGTGTTTAATTGTGTTTTGGATTGTCGTGGTGCGCGTGTGAGCTCGTTCCGACATATCGTGAATCACGTATCAACGTTTGAATTATAGAAATGTAATAAACAAAATTTTTAAATTTTGTTCGTAAAAATGGTTAAGTGAATAGTAACGATGGGTTAATACTAGATTAACGTTGACTAATGACTAGGGAATTCTACGGGTTGCTACACATTCTAGTTATCTAATTATTTAGGTAACCATAATGAGTTTCTCTATAACCAAACACCATATATTGATATTTTGTGTCGCCAAATACCCGTTTAGGCCAAACTCATTTGATTTATACGAGCAGAAAGTATGCCCCTTTTAAAAGTGGCTTTCTTCATTATGTGCAAGGGGTTAATGTAAGTTCCAACTATTTGTTTTATTCATGTCGTATACAGTTAATTGTTTATTTGATTTATGTTTAGAGCAACTGATAAGTTTCAAAAAGAAAAGGGAAATGACGACTCAAGGTTTGAAAACTATTGTGAGACTGACTTTTCATATTAACTGAAAAAGTGAGTTTCAATTGGGTGAGATTGCTGTCTGGGTAGAAAACGGGTAAAATATGCGTAGTTGGAAAATAAGAAAACCGATGCGGAAAGCTTTAAGTGATATGAATAATCATCGGGTCATATTTCTAATAACAACACAAACAAGAAGTTACACTAGTTTATCTTTTATATAATAATAAAAAAATAACATTATTTCAGAGTGATTTTGCAAAATCATTATTAGTAAAAAAAAAATTAGACCAATAGTAGAGCTTTTGACATGTAAGCAAAATCAACCAATATAATTGGTTAATAAAAAGTCAAATTTGGTCAAAATCAAAGAAAAAACGTGTAGCGGGAAAAATGCACAAAAGACATAGGGTGTGAAAAGTCTAAAAAGCAACTTACAAAAAGCGGGAATGATGTTAGAAACTTCAAGGAGCTCAATGTAAACAATGCCAAACCTATCTTCTACCCTTCAGAAGACCCAACCTCCCCCAATCGTGTGCACCAGAAAAACCAAAAAAAAAAACATTTTACGACCCGAAAACCCGACCACCACCAAACGTGAACACATATGGTGATCTAAAAACCCGTTTTATGTTTGTTAAAATGGCGGTCACAATGGGAAAAAGTAATTTTTGGTTAATCAAAGGTATTTTTCCAATTTATATCAGCAAGTTGGATAATAGATTTAGGGTTTGTGTTTTTTTAGTTAATTGAGATGTGGGTTATGTTTTTTTTTAAGGTAATTGGTTTGTGGGTTTATTTTTTTGTTGTTTCACTGATGATTTAGGTGTATTAGATGGTATCATTCAGCAATTAGTAGATTATGAGACCAAATTAATTAGGCGCACATACCAAACTAAAAGCATGAACATGTTGAAATTGGAGTTAGTATACTTTGAGACCCAAAATGTGCTGAATGTGATTAGATATATACATGTATCCAGTGGCGGATCTTGAAGTTAGTGGAGGGGGCCAGAAATTTTTTTGTCCTATCATTATATTAGGGTCTTCTAATTCGGGGGGGGGGGGGGGCGACTTAATAAATATTAATTTTTTCGGACGAAATACGGATAAGTTAGCACTACTGAGCGAAAAAACGGGGGGCCCGGGCCCCCCTGGGCCCCAACTAAGATCCGCCCCTGCATGTATCCACATATTTTCGTCTTTTATGAATCTAAATTTATTACAGGTGATGAATGATCAAGATGATAGTTGAAAAGTCTACTACTATGCAAGAAATTTTGAACAACGAATCGGAATTAGCCGAAAGGATAGCAGACGTTAAATAACCTTTTGGAGATTTCAATGGTTTATATGTTGGATTTTGGTTCTTACAGGACCGTGCTTGGAATCATTGAAGTTGTTTAGTTTCTTACATGACCGAAACCCAGGTATAAACTTACGACCTCTATAAGTTTCAAGTTTTTGCTGTTGTTTTCCTAAGAAATCAACCCTTCTTATTATTATTGGTCTGCTGATTTGAGCTCAAAAGGTGTTGCTTTAGTGTAACTTTTTTTGTTATGGATTAAAGAATGTGTGGATGATTCATGAGAGCTTTGTATGTAGGGAATTTTGCTAATTTACGCGTATTACATTCATTAAAGTATGTGTTTGTTGTTTAGGAATCAAATTGGAACTCTTTTAGCTTAAGTCTTGCACTTTTTTGCTCAAGTTAGAATTGGGATCTTGATTTTGTAGCTTGAAGAATTGGATCAAGTTGGCTTACGATTTTAGCTAAATGAGCTTTGGTTCTTGATCAAGCAACCAACTGTATTTTGAATGTCTAAAACCCATAATTCATTTAAAAACGTTAAATCATTATCAAATTAGTTTTAGCTTTTCTAATCGTATCTCACACTATAACTATTAAAATAAGATCGTTTTATAAAGACATAGTACACCGATTATAATGAAGTGCAACAATAACAAAAGTTGCACAATTAGATTATTCTTTTGATGATGTATGGACCATGGTTATACCTGTGGAAAACTAGAAGGGGGGGTTGAATAGTTTTAACGGTTTTTAAGTTCTTTTAAAACTTCTTAAAACTTTACTTACGAAAAACCTTGATTCAAATCTTATGTACAATCAATCAACACCAATATGAACTACACACTAAACTAACTAATTATAAGTAATGAAAGTAAAGAGAAGAGATGGAAAGATCAAACCGGGACAAAAGGATTTATAGTGGTTCGGCTACGAAGCTCTTCTTCGCCCTACTCCACTCCCCGAGTACCACACTCGAGAGTTTCAAGCACTATGTCAACAACCTCCCTTTAGGCGGAGAAAACCGTACACGTTGCTTATCCTATTTCCGACACTAAGCTAGATGTCGAGTGCTAATCTTAGCTAGCACCAATCTACCACGATCCACTTGATCCTTTCTACTTCACACACTTAACACACAAGACTCACGAGATCTCCAAGATCTCACAAGATCACAATGATCAACTCTCTCAACTCACTCTAACCTATCTAACCTTGATCTTCTTGATCAATCACACAAGCCCAATGGCTTCAAGAGATATTCAATATCTCTATAAGATCTCAATGATCTTCACTCAAACTCTCACAAAAGAAAAATGATCTTGATGTATGCTATGATACAACAAGTGTGTAACAAATGTTACAAGTAACCTAACTACAACAACAACTCTTGTATCTTCTTGGATACCTTAAGTTCTTCTCTTGCAATTGAAGAGGATCTCTAAGTTGGATGATTGGATCACTCTTGAACAAAAGAAAACTAGACTAAATGATCAAGAAAAGAAAATGTGAGGAGAGTATTAAACTCAGAAAGTTCTGTGTGAAAAAGGATGCCCAAAATCTGTGAAGTGGGCTGGTATTTATAGGCAGAAAAAATCTGGCCGTTATAAAGGGACGGCTCCACTAAATCACACACGGCTCCACTAAATTTAGTGGAACCGTGGAGCCGTGTCAGACAAAAACGCTCCTCTTTTTGTCTTTTCTGGTGAAAACTTATTTGGGGAAGTTTGGAGCTGATTTTGGAGGGGGAAATAGCTGTTATGTATTTTAAACTTATTTTTCCATTAAAACATTTCTTAATTATTCAAAAATAATTTGTAAAGTATATTTTTGAAAGAAATGTTTTGTCACATAAAAATGTGAAGTCTTAAGCACAAATTCACTTCTTTGATCATTAGTCAAGTTGTAAATTTGTTCTAGAGTGATTTGTGTAGAAACGGGATCTTCCGATTAAAAACTTGTTTACGTTAATTTTAACGTAACGTGTTTTCACATTTTGCCATCCTCAAAACGTGAAGTTATCGAAAGATAGAAATAACATTTTTAGAACAATATTTGCATCAACAATCTCGCCTTTTTTGATGATGACAAAACATAAACTCATTTTAAGTTAAAATTAGTTTTAACAAGTTTTTAATGAGTTTACTCCCATTTCTCCCCCTTTTTGTCGAAGCAAAATGGTTGCTAAAGCTCCCCCTTGATGTATACTCCCCCTCGTTTGGAGGACACCAAGTAATCGAGCAATGATTCGTGCTACAAAACAAGGTTAGATAACAAGTATACAAAATATAACATTTAGCACTCATTACAAATATCCAACCACAAAAATGACTAAGTAGCCAAGCCCCCAAAAATAAAACAACCACATAAACGAAAACATTCATTCATAAAAAAATGTCATACATATGTATGACTACATAATAAGCATAAAAGGAGACAACAAGAAGCATAAATCCCTAATGACTAGAGGCAAGCTTCATTTCCAAGAGGGGTCCTAAGGGTTTATTGTTGAAAACAAGAACATGTTTAGTTTTGTGGGCTAGGAGGTGGTGGAGATGGTGACATGATTGGGGGTGGTGGTGGTGTCAAGAGATGCTCCACATAGGAGAACATGAAATGAATCTCATCTCTCAAGAAGAAGATGAGGTTGCGGTTGTGGAGGCAACATAGGCAATTAGCACTATGTAAATCATAGGGATGAGGTTGGATAGGTTGACCCATGATTGGAGAAGGAGGTGGTGGTGAGTTTGTTGGTGATGGAGTTGGCATGACATAGTCCAATGGAGTTATGGGTAAGAGTGTGTAGTCCATTGAGGATTGCATGGTGTTCAAGGAAGGAGATGATGAAGATGTTGTATAGGTAGAGGATGTTTTGGAAGGTGCATTAGGTGGAGATGGTGAGTTGGGAGTGGCTTGGGAAGGTGGTGTGGTTACTTCATCATCTTTTGTAAGATCCACAAAGAGAGGCTTTGAGGGTGGTCTTACGGTTATCTTAGGTTTCTTTGAGATGTGGGTGGTGGATTCTTGTGTGGATGTCATGGTGTTTGGGTGATGTGAGGTTGAAGATGAAATGCAAGATAAGCTTGCAAGAGTGAGGCCTTATATAGGCAAGATGGGTGAAATTTGAATTAAAGTGGATGGGAGTGTCCTATGGTGTAGCAAGGGAATCTTAGGGTGTATGTGAGGTTGCAAAATTTGTAGGTTTGAGGTTAGGGTTGCAGGGATTTAGGAGGAATAGTGAAAATCCGTCAAACAGGTACACGGTACCTCTAAATACCGCACGGTACCATTAAATTTAACGATACCGTGGCCTATTTAACAGTACCGTGACACTGTAGTCATGAATTTTCCTGTGCAGGCTAGTTCTGGGTAGCTAGAGGGATGTTTTCTAGGGGAACTAGTTCCTGGAAATGATAGTGCCTCAAATCACTAGAGATTTATTTGCCTAATATGTCACATATTAAGCTAATTCTAGCATATAAAGATCATCATGTAATTTGCCAAGATAATCATAAGCATGCAAGCATAATGGACAAAATAAGCTATCATCCAAATACCATATAAAATATTCATGCAAGGTGATAGATTAAGGGTTAAGCATGCAAGATAACAAAGGGTATTAATCCCTAATATAATCTATCATAGATAAATTCTAATAGAAATGTTAATCCCCTCCTAACTACTTATGACTTGAGCTTTCTCCCATTTTCATCACACTCTCGTCTTGAGCATGCATCTCATTCTCATGATTTGGATCATCAAAGGGTGCATAGTGAGTGGAGGATTCAAAAATGAGAATGGATGAGACATATGACTCTTTTAAGGGTTTCATGCCGGGATCAAAGAGTGAGTATTGAGGACCACAAAGGTATGGGTGATGGTTTATGAGGTGGTGATAAAGACGAGTTAGGAACATCCCATAGGGTATCAATTTAGTTTTGTTACCCTTCAGATGAACAATTCGCTTAGCGAAGAAGTACGCGAGATTGTATGGTTGTTGGGTTAGGAGACAGTAAATCATATGAGCACAACACGCTGAAAGTTGCTCACGATTTCCTGTTAGACTTAGAACATTTTCTCGTAGGATGACTGCCCAAGAAAGTAGTTCATGACGAACCTCATCTAAACGAATTTTCGTTGGATTTGCGTAAGAGAAGGAGTACTTATGAGTACAAATGAGTTTGGTAAGTTCGGTTGGAGAGGGTATGTAGGAACAATATGGACTATCCTCTTCACGATAATTGAAGAGGGACTCAAGACACCAATCTTCAGTATAGGCACATTGCCCGTGATTGGGAATTCAGAGAATTTGAGCAAATTGCTCAAGAGTTAGAACGAATTTGAAATTTCGGATCCAAAACCAAAGTGACAAAGATTGATCCTCGTTACGTACGAGTTCAACTTATCAAAAGAATTCCAACACAAAGCGAGGACAAATGTACTCGTTGATGTGGAGTAAGCAATCGAATCCTATAGCTCTAAATGAGGTGTTGATATCCCTATGATAAACTAAGGATAGATCAATGACTCGTCCTTCATGAAACCGACGGTTTTCAAGATTGACATAGGCACGAATATGTTTACCGGGTGTTGTGGGCTCACGAGAGATTTGAGGTGTATAGGTATCGGTTAGAAGATGATCAAAATCATATTCATGAGACATTTTTGTTTCCTATAAGAAAATTTTAGAAAAAATTAGAATTGAGAGTAGTTGCATTAAAGACATGTGTCTAGTGTGTGCCTACATGCAAACTATGTGGAGGTGCGGTAATCTCGACTTAAAAATAATGAGATTACCCAAACACTCCTAATTTTACTTTTGCTCAAGCAAATATGTCAAAAAGTACATATTGATTATGTAAATCGATCAATATTCCTGAGATCATGTATGCATGAGAAAACATTTTTAGTTTGCATCAACAATGCACGAAACATGTTTCATTATCCAAGTTTTGTGAAATTTTTCGAAAACAATGGAATTGGGGCGTTTGGCAACTTCAATGTTTTGGTGCCAAAAGTTTTGAAAAATTTGAGTGTTGATGACTTCTAATTGCAAGTTTCCTAGACATGATTCCTCAAAAAAAAATTGATTTTAAGGAAAATATGTGATTTAATTGGGTTTATGAAAATCCTATGTTAAGGGAATCACATATTGTCTAATCTTGGTACTAATTAAATAAATACTTAAAAATTGAAAAACCCCAATTCAAATTTTCATGTATGAACAAACCCTAGACTCAAAATTAAAGAAAATTAGAGTAAGATAACTTACAATTTACGTTGAAAAGTGGAAGTGATTGATAATCTTGAAAATCAATGTCTTGAATATGATCATGAAGGGGTGTAATTGAATTTTGGGTTGTGAGGTTTGGTTTTGACAGCAGTTGCAGAAGTTGGGAAGGTTTGAATTTGATAATGTGGAAAAAGGGGACTGAAATACGGGATGTACCAGATACACGGTTCCACGGTACTGTTAAATATAATAGTGCCCTGCCACCTTTAGTGGAGCCGTGATCTGTTGGGATGAAATTTCATCCCATTTTGAATTTTGACGAATAAGTCTCGCTGATTTGGTGAGACTTTTTGACACGAGGAAAGAATTTATACCTAATAAATTTTTTTGACGAAGGGAACCTAGTCTAGACGAAATGATGCGTGGTTTTGCGACCTTACAACAGGTTTTACCTCTCGAGGGATCTCAAGAGGCTTGCAATCCCCACCAGGCAGTGTACCTGACCGATGTAGTATAGTGTAGTGGCAAGTACGGGGGATTGATCGTTCTCCACAGGGAATAGTGTTCGTTAGGTATGAAAAACTACTCTAATTAGGTCTAAGGGTGAAGGAAGATTATTTTTTGTATTTTTATATTTTTATGAAAGCAAGTAAAATCTCGGGTTTGAAGGAGTGGGCGGAATTAGTTGCTAGTCAACTAACCCAAATAACTACTATTGCAAATAAAATAAAATAACTGAAAATGAAAAGGTTGTGAAACTTATATGGGGAGAAATGTGTTTACTTAGATTTCCTTACTCCCTAACTATCTTTTACCGGTTGATTAGTGTGTATTAATTGCGTGGATGACGGGTGTATTCCTTAATACCAATCGTGGGGTGGCGTACGTACTTCCCCAACTCTACAAGCTCCTACTTCACTCCTATGTCGAGCCGGCTAAGAAGCTCCTAACATGGGATCACTAGAATTCGCTCATGTATTAAATACAACCATAAAAACCTTAGTACGCATTGGTTCATGTTTCTTAAGACGTTCAAGCAAATTACCGTATAGGAGGTTAGCCAGTTTTCTTAAGCCTAACATCAATAAACAATCATCCAACACAATTAATAACACATTAACAACTGATAATCAATAGTTAGGTTTCATTAGATCTAAGCAAACACCAGATAAATCTAGCCTAGCATGTTAATCAAAAGACAAGAACAAGATATAATCAAATAACACATAGACATATTGATTGATTAAGTGATTACTTATCTTCAATTAAACATGGGAGATCCAAGGGTATGAAAACCCTTAAAAATGGCAGAAATTCCTCTTAGGGTTTCTCCTCACAAAGTTGCACACTAATGACAAAAAATTGCAAAACTATATATAGAGCTTAGTGGCTAACGGCGTCACGTTGTAGATCTTGACGCCGTCACCTCGCCGTGTCTAGGGTTCCCGGATGGCCTTCTTGACGCCGTCCCTCTTTAGTGCTCCAAAATCCGCTCTGGCTTATCAAAGGTTGACGCCGTCAGAAATGGGCTTGACGCCGTCTCGCTTTAACTTAAACCGTGATGGCCTTGATCACCTTAAAGGGTGACGCCGTCAGACTTTCCATTGTAAAATTCTCTGGCTTATCATGTGTATTTTTCATATCCACCTCTTTTGCCAAGCCATGACGCCGTCTAGAACAATCCCTGACGCCGTCAAAGGTACTTTTCCAGCCGATTTTGAGACTTTGTCATTTTCTTCACTTTTATGCTCCAAAAACGTCCAAAATGCTTCCTTTTCCAGATTTCTTCTTCAAAGTACCTAAAATGACAAAAGGAACGATTTAGGGCAATATTTGATCAAATAAATACGATTTAGGGCTTAAATGACCCCCTAAAAGCGGTACACTTTTCGCTTCATCACGAAACGAGATGACTTCAAAGAGTTATGAGATGAGATACACGAGATGACTTCAATATTTCCCGTGAAATATTGACATAGTCATGAAATTTATGGAATATGTTCCATCATTCCTAGACCCTTAGGATGTCGGCGATGTTGTCTTGAGAAGGAACTTTCTCAATAGAAATATTTCCTTTCTGAACGTTATCGTGAAGGAAGTGGTGACGAATTTCGATGTGTTTAGTACAGGAGTGTTGAACGGGGTTTTTGCTCAAGTCAATAGCACCTTTATTATCACACATAATGGGGACGTCATCTAAATGGACGTCATAGTCATTAAGGGCTTGTTTCATCCATAGTGCTTGTTGACATGCCTTTCTGGCACTTACGTACTCGGCTTCGGTCGTGGAGATAGCAAGAGCCGTTTGTTTCTTGGAGAACCAAGAAGTTAGACAACAACCCATAAAGGTACAAACGCTACTCGAACTTTTTTTATCAACATAATCTCCCGCATGATCAGAGTCAGCATAGACAACAGTTTCTACACCGGTCCCCTTGGGATAAAATAATCCCAAGTGTATAGTGCCTTTAATGTATCAGAAGATACGCTTAACTGCTTCAAGGTGAGAGGTTTTGGGATCCTCTTGGAAGCGAGCACAAGGCAGACACTAAACATGATATCGGGCCTACTTTCCATGAGGTATAGCAAACTTCCTATCATACCTCTATACTTAGTGCTATCCACGGACTCACCTTCTTCATCTTTTGTGAGTTTTATTTCCGTGGACATGGGAGTTTTCATGGGCTTAGACTCTTCTAAACTAAACTTCTTAAGCATCTCCTTACTATACTTAGATTGGTTAAAGAAGATACCATCTTCCATTTGTTTAATTTGTAAACCAAGGAAGAAATTTAATTCGCCCATCATGCTTATCTCAAACTCGTCACGCATGATCTTAGAGAAATCATCGCACAGTTCTGGACAAGTTGAGCCAAATATGATGTCGTCGACATATATTTGAACAATGATGAGATGTGAATTATGTTTCTTTGTGAAAAGTGTGTTATCTACCACTCCCATGGTATATTCATGTTCGATCAAGAATACCTTTAGTCTATCGTACCAAGCTTTAGGAGCTTGTTTGAGACCATAAAGTGCTTTCTTGAGTTTATAAACATGATTCGGTTTCTCGAAATCAACGAATCCCAAAGGTTGTGCAACATATACCTCCTCGTTGATATAACCATTTAGGAATGCACTTTCCACATCCATTTGGTACAATCTAAAATCTAAGGCGCAAGCATAGGCAAGGAGTATTCTAATTGATTCTAATCTAGCTACGGGTGCATAAGTTTCATCGTAATCTATTCCTTCTTGTTGGTTATAGCCTTGTGCTACCAACCTTGCCTTATTCCTAGTTACGACGCCATTTTCATCGAGTTTATTCCTAAACACCCATTAAGTTCCTATGATGGTTTGATTCTTAGGTGGGGGTACTAAATCCTAAACTTGGTTTGCGGTGAATTGATTAAGTTCCTCTTGCATGGAAACTACCCAACTTTCATCCTTAATCGCTTCACTGACATTCTTAGGTTCTACGGTTGATATAAAACAAAAGAAATTACTTTTGTTTTGAGCTTGTGACCTAAGGGTTCTTTGGTTAAGGTTTCCTATGACATTTTCAATAGGATGGTTCTTGGATTCCTTTATGTTGACAACTTCGTCAACTTCAACTATTTCATCCTCAATGTCATCTTCTAAGGGTTTCTTGCCATTAACCTTAATGGCTTCATCCTCACCTAAGTCATCATCCACCAAGGGTGATGTCTTAGTTGGTGGAGGACTTTCATCGAATGTCACGTTGAGTGACTCTTCGACTTTCATTGTTTCTTTGTTTAAGACTACATAGGCTTTACTATTTTGGGAGTAACCTAGGAAAACACCTTCGTAAGACTTTGGGTCAAACTTGGTGAGGTAGTCTTTAGTGTTTAGTATGAAGCACTTGCTTCCAAACACTCTAAAGTAATCAAGAGTAGGTTTTCTACCTTTCATGATTTCATATGGTGTTTTTCCTAAGATAGGTCTAATTAGAATCCTATTAAGTATGTAAGTTAAGGTGTCCACCGCATTACACCAAAACTTTTGTGGAATTGATTGTTCATTCAACATCGTTCGACTCATCTCTTGTAGAGTACGATTTTTCCGCTCAACTACCCCATTTGATTGTGGAGTGCGTGGAGCCGAGAAATTGTGTGTAATACCATTAGCATCACAATATGCTCCAAATTGTACTTCATTATCAAATTCCCGACCATGATCCATCCTAATAGAAACTATTGTACACCCTAGTTGATTTTGGACTTTCTTACTAAAGATTTCGAATTCCTCAAAGTCTTGTGTCTTATTCTTAAGAAACCTAGTCCAAGTATACCTAGAGTAGTCATCAACTATTACTAAGGTGTAGTAATTTCCTCCGTAGCTCCATACGGCGGATGGACCAAATAAGTCCATATGAAGGAGTTCTAGGCATCTAGAGGTCGAGACCATATTCTTAGCTTTGTGGCTAGAATGAGCTTGTTTTCCAACTTTACAAGCGTCACAAAAGTGTTTATCAAACTTAATCTTAGGTAGGTTTCTAACTAGTTCCTTAGACGCCAATGATTGTATCAAGCGCATATTGGCGTTACCTAATCTTCTATGCCATAGAGTGGAATTATCATCTATGGTTGCTAAGCATATCTTATCCTGAGGCTTATTTCCTATTTTCGTAACAAATAAGCCATTCCTCCTAACTCATTTGCCTATGGTTTTACCATTCTTAATGATCTCACTACCCTCTTCGGAGAATATAACTCAACACTTATTATCTACCATTTGACTAATGCTAAGCAAGTTAAAATCCTAAGTTATCTACACGCTCAACATTTCTAATAGTGAGGGAGTTTTGAGTGATCGTACCTTTACCTATTATGTTGCCCTTAAGTTTGCTACCGAAAGTGACATTACCTCCGTTGTATGCCTTGTATGATGAGAATAGACTTCGGTTACCCGTCATATGGTTAGTGCATCCACTATCCTTGACCCATTCGTTAGGCTCCAAGTCGATTCCCAAGCATATCTATTGAATAAGACAAACATTCAAACATTTGGTCCCCAATATCTCATGGGTCCAAAGTTGTTAGCATTAAACATCCCATGCATTAGTTGCATTTGGTTAGGATGTTGGAACGGAGGACAAATTTCCCATGGTAAGTAACTTTGTAGTTGACGGTTATTCCAAGTTATGGTATAGTTACTTGGATAACTTTGTCTCCTAGAGTTACCTCTCGGTAGAGGAGTTCTTGACCAAGGTTTAGGAACATTTATTTTCCTAGGTGGAGGAGTCTTTGACCTAGTGTCGGGTTTTACAAATCCATGCCTGGGATTTGACAAAGGTTTGTAAAACCTTTTCACTTCCTCTATACTAGCAATAGATACTTTGGTATCATTTACAACTATGTGACTTGGTTTAGGAATTGAATTATTTTTCAGACTTGACTCAGTTCTGTCTCCAGCATCAGACGGTACCACGGTACCATAATGGTACCGTAATGGTACCGTCCGTACCTTTAGTGGTGCCATCTGTTGTTTTGACAGAGCTTGTGGGTTTGACAGATTCTACTTGTTTCATTTTACTTGTCGAAGTATTATCTGTTTCTTTTTCAAATCTAATGATCCTAAATGCATTTTCTTTGAGTTTTTCATTTTCTACTCGAAGACTTATGCATGACTTACATCCTACGTCTACTCCTTTATTTTTCTCAAGTCTTTTGACTTGATCCTTTAGTTCTAAAACTTGCATTTCGAGTTCATGAAATTTTAATTTTAGTGATTTGTTTCTACCTAAAATTTTAGAACAAACTTCGCATAGTTTATTATATTCGTCATTTAGTGTGTTATCATCTATTGACGAATTATCATCACTATAATCAGGATAGTCGTAACGTACCTCATTAGAAGTTTGAGCCATTAGGCATGTTTCGTCCTTGGGCTTATTCTCTTCTTCTTCACCACTATCACTCCAAGAGCCTCCTATGAAAGCTCGTTGGTTGTTGGATTTTGGTGGTTTGGGACACTCTCCTATGAGGTGATTAGGATCTCCACATCTAAAGCATTTCCTATCACTTTTCCCTTTCTTTTCAACTCGGTTCTTTTGTGATGTCTTCTTTTCATCACGAGGTTGCCTAACAAACCTACCTCTTCTCCTAAAGAACTTTTTCAAGTCCCTAACCGCTAACGCATATTCTTCATCTTCACTATCGGAACTCGAACATTCCTCATCACTAGACTCCATCTTGGCTTTCAATGGTAGAGATCTAACTCTCTCGCTTTTGCCTTTGACTATATCGGAGTCCTTATTGATTATCATATCGTGAACTTTCAAGTTTCCTATTATGTTAGGATCTCTGGGAAATAAGGGTTTCTCAGTGATGGGAGGATTGTTGAGTACTGGGAGGATTGTTGGGATTCATGAGAAATAAGGAATTTCTCATTGCTGTCGATAGCTTTGGTTCCTGTCCAAGCTCATTGCTGCCGACAGTGATATCTTGTTCCTGCCGTTAGTGTTATTACTGCGGGTATTAGTTATTGTTATCCCGTAAGTTTAGAGTGTTTGTTTGATTTATTTTTAGAAGAGATTGATGTTTATCTCTTTACATGTTTTATTGTAACAGGCTGTATTAGGAATTAGGGTTTCTTATCTATATAAGAAACATACAGCCAATATGTTTTGAAACACTTCAAGAAAAACATTCATCAATAACAGAATTCTTAGTTCATAGTCTGATCCATAGAGGATCATTGTCTTTTCTTCTTTATTATACTTGTTGTTTAGTTTCCGCATAAACACTTGTATTCCATACAGAGGTTCTATTTTAACCAAGCTCAATCAAGCTCGAAGTACTCGATCCTACAAGTGGTATCAGAGCCTGGTGAGGATCTCTGATAAAGAAGAATAGTTTTGAAGCAGATCGGAGGTAATCGTATTTTTTAAATAAGCAGATCTGATCGGTGTTAAATTAATTCGGTCAATACTGTGAGTTTGTCGCATACGGTCTGTTGATTAGTTAATTTATTGAAACGTGTGGGGCTGTTTAATTTGTTTTGTCCCTTGCGGTTTACGAATTAAATTGGTCGGTGATCAATTTATAAACCTCGTACTGATTGAATAGAATTATTGGTGGAGTGTTTGTCGTTCACTCTTAATTGTGCTGCTGCTTTTGTTGACTTTCGTTTGGAATAATAAATTGTTGCTATTAATTGGTCGTTGCTGCTGCTATTGATTTATTTTGGGGAATTAAAGAAAAATTGATCCTCGTACTTCATGATTTAATGGTCGGTCAGAGCAATAAAAGTGTTTGTCGACTTGTGATTATTAACATTGAATTGGTCGGTGGACTTATATCAATTCATTTATTGATCGTGAATTAATTGAGGGGTCAACGTGTGTGGTAAAGTATTTTTGAGGCTGCTGCTATTGAGTTAAATTGGTGGTGTGATTTATTTTGTGAGTGGTGGATTTATTCTGGTCAGTGTTGAATTGATTCGGGTCTGTGAGCAATTTTGCTGCTCGCTGCTGTCATAGAAGAAACTTTTCAAACCATTCTCTTAAACCCTCATAAAATGACTTTATTCGGATCTAGTGATTCTTTTGAGACATGTGCCATGAAGATTAGAAACCTCCTACCTATTCATCCTAGGGTAGACTGGTCATAAGATGAAGGAAAAGATAAGGAAAGATGTGCCACTCAAGTTAATGAAATGGTTGCTGGACATGAGACAAAAGGTGAGGTATTCAGTACGGTTGCTGAAGCACAGGCAGATGTGGCTTTTGAATTCGCTTTGATGAGTTTCCCATCTCAGGTACCAAGTTGTTCTGTTGCTTGTCATGATTTATATGCTTTGCTTAAGAAAGATTTTGATGAAATGAAACCTAAATATAATGAATTGTTTGTTGAAGTCAAAGCGTATAAAAATGCTGTTAATACATTAGAAAAACAAAAAGTTTGGTACCAAAATAATCAGTTAGCCTATGAGGAAAAGATAAGGGTATTGGAGAGGGACTTGAAAAACACCACTAATGAGCTTAAATATTCTGAATCTCAAAAAGCTAAGGTGATGTTTGAAAAACAGGATTTGGAGACCAAGCTAGAAAATACCTTGGCTAGGTTTGATAAATGGAAAGATTCATCTAAAAACCTAAACAAGTTAGTCGATAGTTCTATGTCTACAAAAACTAAAAGAGGTTTAGGGTATGGTAATCTGATAGGGCCAAATCAATTTTATGACCCTAATGAGTATAGTGTTTTTGACCCTGAACCTGTAGACTACCAAATTCCTGTTAAGTATGTGAAAGAAGGTGAATTGCATGTTGTCCCTCCTCCTATAAGAGGAGTGTTTAAGCCTGTTCCTATGCACACAGCCCTTGACCTTGACTCAGATGAATCACACATGACCTATGGCAAAAAGTCAAATGACTTGCCTAAACCTGATGACTTTGTCTCTTGTTCTTCCAGTGACAAGTCCTCAGAACCAGAGACCAAAGACTTTGTCTCTTGCTCTTTAAGTGACAAGTCTTCTGAGACCAAGACCAATGACTTTGCCTCTTGTGATTCAAATGACAAGTCAATCACACCCAAGTCTGATGACTTCACACCAAAAGTAGCTAGTGTGGAATCCAATTTAAAGACAGCTACTTTTAGTCCTATTAAGAACAATTTTGGTTCTGATTCTATTTGTGAGAAGTCTTTGTGTGATATGCAAGGTCATGATAAGAAAAGTCAGGTTAAGAACAAAAAGATTAAAAAGAAATCTTGTTTTGTTTGTAGAAGTTATTCTCACCTCATTAAGGATTGTGATTTTTATGAGAATAAATCGGGTATGTGTGCTGAGCAATCTAGACCTTTATGGAAAAATGTAGAGAGTATACCCCCATTTGTCCCTAGAGCAAATGCATTTCCTACTGGTAATGCAAAACGACCAGCACCGGTTCCTGCTAGTAAGCCTTTTAGACCCGCACATGTTCCTTCTGGTAAGCCAGTTCCAGCTGGTCAAACCAAGTCTACTGGTTGGAAAAGGAATATTGCTAGACCATTCTACACACCTACTAGCACTTACTTTCAGAATAGTTTTTGGCCTGGTTATTATGAGCCAAGGTATATGTGGAGAACAAGATGGGATACTGGTGTTAAGCCCTCAACAGGTTGTTCTTGGACAAATAAAAGGAAAGGTTCATTCTGGGTACCCAAGAACAATAGTCTTTGTTAGGAGCACTGATTGAGGGGAGGCATAAGCCTAAGGGGAGGCTTATTGTTGTATAGTTTGTGCTTACTAACATTTTTTTTTTGGTTTGTTCTGTGTTCACTAAATTAAATAATGCAGCTGTTGCGTTTGTCACTTCCTTTTGTTAAGTGCTTGGATGGTGTTGTTGGATTTATATTGGTCACTTACTTACTGATCTATGTGGGGATGTCATTGACCAAAGTGCAATTTATTTTTATGTGGGGCTGATGTTATTATCTGCTGTCGTGGCATATACTTTGGTCATGGGATAAATTAATTGGTTGGTGACACTTGGTGATACATATGGGACTGAATTGCTTGTCCCTCGTGACTATGGTTTTGTCATTTCTGCATCATGGACCGAAGCAAATAGTTGGTTTGTTGAATTAATTGCCTGTCAGTTGTGGTGTTTGGTCAACAAGTGTAACTTTGATTTGTCGCTTGCTTGGTGGAGATTTTATTGCCTGTTATCTCATTCGCATTACTGAGGTACAGTGGTCAAACAAATGGAATCGAATATTATTGGTTTACGTGAAGTAATGGATTACTGTCGTTTTATGGAACTCTATTAATCCATGCACTAATTGGAACGTGTGGAGTTCTGTTCCAAGCTTTTTGGTCAAAGGTTGTGAGTTTGAACGAAGTGTGGTGACATGGGTCGAATCAGTTAATGTGATTGATGGACTTATTTTATGAAGTTGCTACCTCGAAATGTGATTTCATTTGTGAGATACGATTATTAAAATTGGTCTCGTACAAATCACGTGGGATGCCAGTGGAATTTTTGTCAATTTGGCAAATATAATATGTGGTCAACGCAATGGTTAATGGAGGTGATGCATTTGGTGTTTTTGTGATTGGTGGGAAAAAGTAGTTGCCTAGTACTGTGTTCATTTAATGGATGTCAGTGAAGTGGTGATTAAGGCAATTGGGTATTTTTTAATTCTGCTGCTGCATTTTTGTTCCTGCTGATAGTGAACCATTGCTGCTGATGTTTCTGCTGATTTTGTTCCCATTCCTGCTGATAACACTATTTCTACTGGTATATTTGTTCCTGCTGCTCAGATTCTGCTACTAGATACTGAGTTTAAGGGGATGGTAAATCCCTAGATACTGAGTTTAAGGGGAGGATTGCAGCTTAAGGGGAGGATTTTTCTTGTTGTTGTTGTATATCTTTTTATCTTTCTTTCTTTTGATTTCTTTTCTTATTTTCTTTCTTTTCTTTTGGTGTGTTTCTGTTTTCTTTTTCTTAATTCATAAAAAAAAAAAAAAAAAAAAAAAAAAAAAAAAAAAAAAAAAAAAAAAATTATTGTGTATATTTTGTGTGCTAATAAGTTGGTTTTAAGCAACACCTTGCAGGTATAGTGTTGGTGTTTACACCTTCACCATAAATGGTACTCAACTCACCATGTCTTGCAAGAAAGAGTTGACTCACCATGAGGGTACGGCTCTGGTGTGATAATCAAATCCGTTGATAGCTGTAATAGCTTGCTCAAAGCTATAGGGTACTTCAACTCACCCATGATTCAGTTCTGAGAGTTGAAAATGGTTCTCAATTCACCATGGATGTAACCCTTTATGGGATCCAAAGGATTGGCTAGTCCACAAAAGTATGGTTTGTGGTAAAGACAATTGGTATCCATATTTGGTATTCAATTCACCAAGGTTTGCTGTAACCTAAGAATTGGCTAGTCCTGAGCAAACGGCTACAGGTAAAGACAAATCAAATCCGTTTATAGTTGTTGATTTGCTAATAAATCAGATGGTTATCAGTGTACCATGGTCTAACAAACCTAAACATTGGCTACTCCAGTAGTGATGGCTATTGGTAAAGAAACATCAAATCCATTAATTTTCAATGATTCACCTCTCACAGGAGTTAACACACCTGGATGTGATGAGAATAGTATGAAACTTAAGTGATTTGATGTACATATTGTTATAGTAGCAGCCAAGCTCAAGTGAATGTCATGATGACCAGTTTACATGTTTTGAAGAAGATTTCCTATTGCTGCTAAGCTATCGAAGTTGCTATTGCATGTTCTAGATGTTGGAATCTTGCAGGTTATAGATGTTGCTGCTGGTTGCTCATTGTTGCTGTTGCTACGTCGCAATCCTCAAGCCTGAGAAGTTAAAGCTCTATCACATTGGAATCTTGCAGGTTAACCTAGTCAACCTCAAGATTAGGGGAGGATTGTTAGGATCTCTGGGAAATAAGGGTTTCTCAGTGATGGGAGGATTGTTGAGTACTGGGAGGATTGTTGGGATTCATAAGAAATAAGGAATTTCTCATTGCTGCCGATAGCTTTGGTTCCTGCCCAAGCTCATTGTTGCCGACAGTGATATCTTGTTCCTGCCGTTAGTGTTATTACTGCGGGTATTAGTTATTGTTATCCCGTAAGTTTAGAGTGTTTGTTTGATTTATTTTTAGAAGAGATTGATGTTTATCTCTTTACATGTTTTATTGTAACAGGCTGTATTTGGAATTAGGATTTCTTATCTATATAAGAAACATACAGCCAATATGTTTTGTAACACTTCAAGAAAAACATTCATCAATAACAGAATTCTTAGTTCATAGTCTGATCCATAGAGGATCATTGTCTTTTCTTCTTTATTATACTTGTTGTTTAGTTTCCGCATAAACACTTGTATTCTATACAGAGGTTCTTGTTTAACCAAGCTCAATTAAGCTCGAAGTACTCGATCCTACATATTAGTTCATCGAGTGATAATGTCGCCAAGTCCTTTGACTCTTCAATGGCGGTGACCTTTGCTCTCCATTTAGGATGTAGAGCCCTAAGAAACTTCCTAACATAATTCTTGCTAGAGTAACCTTCATCAAGAGCTTTAAGACTAGTAATAATGGTATTAAACCTAGCAAAAGCATTATCTATTGACTCATCTTCCGAAATGGAAAATTGTTCATATTGTTGAACAAGAAGATCGATCTTGTTCTCTTTGACTTGGTTATTACCTTGGTGAGTGACTAACAAAGTTTTCCAAGTATCTTTCGCCGTATTACACATAAAAATTCTTTCAAATTCCTTTTTAGGCAAATCATTATAAATCATCATTTTAGCCTCATTATTTTTGGCTAGTTTTCTTGTAAGTTCATCACTTTGTTTATCATAAGGAACTATTTCATCCTTTCTAGTTTTCGGATTCTTTTGAATCGGTTGAAAGTCACCCTCGGTAATAACATGCCAAAGATCAATGTCTTTTGATTTCACATACGTTTCGAATCTTGTTTTCCAATAGATAAAACAATCGGTTTCAAAAAGTGGTGGTCTTTGCATAGATTTCCCTTCTAGATATTTGTCGGAATCCATTGATCGATTCAAGTTTTAAAATACAATATACTTTAAAATCTTGACTGACATGGCTACTGATACCAATTGTGAAAAACTAGAAGCGGGTTGAATAGTTTTACCGGTTTTTAAGTTCTTTTAAAACTTCTTAAAACTTTACTTATGAAAAACCTTGATTCGAATATTATGTGCAATCAATCAACACCAATATGAACTACACACTAAACTAACTAATTATAAGTAATGAAAGTAAAGAGAAGAGATGGAAAGATCAAACCGGGACAAAAGGATTTATAGTGGTTCGGCTACGAAGCTCTTCTTCGCCCTACTCCACTCCCCGAGTACCACACTCGAGAGTTTCAAGCACTATGTCAACAACCTCCCTTTAGGCGGAGAAAACCGTACACGTCGCTTATCCTATTTCCGACACTAAGCTAGATGTCGAGTGCTAATCTTAGCTAGCACCAATCTACCACGATCCACTTGATCCTTTCTACTTCACACACTTAACACACAAGACTCAAGAGATCTCCAAGATCTCACAAGATCACCATGATCAACTCTCTCAACTCACTCTAACCTATCTAACCTTGATCTTCTTGATCAATCACACAAGCCCAATGGCTTCAAGAGATATTCAATATCTCTATAAGATCTCAATGATCTTCACTCAAACTCTCACAAAAGAAAAATGATCTTGATGTATGCTATGATACAACAAGTGTGTAACAAATGTTACAAGTAACCTAACTACAACAACAACTCTTGTATCTTCTTGGATACCTTAAGTTCTTCTCTTGCAATTGAAGAGGATCTCTAAGTTGGATGATTGGATCACTCTTGAACAAAAGAAAACTAGACTAAATGATCAAGAAAAGAAAATGTGAGGAGAGTATTAAACTCAGAAAGTTCTGTGTGAAAAAGGATCACTACTAGAAAAACAGCTATTCTTGATGCGCAAAGCGCGTCATAAAGGGGTCAGATGACGCGCAAATGCCCGTCAAGGATGGACCAGTCATAAAGCTTCATGACCATCATATGTGTGTCATCCCTCTATGACGCGCACTTATGACCCACGTTTTATGACTCTCCTTTTTGCGTGTCATAACCTAATTTTTTTTTTTTTTAAATTAATTTTTTTCAGTTCCTAATTTTCTATTAAATGACAATTAAAAACCTGATAATACAAAATTAAAAACACAAATATCAAAATAACGCATTTCATATATTAAAAACCTGATAATACAAAATTAAAAACACAAATATCAAAGTCAATGAAATGTACAGATGCAATATTCGTTTAAACAAACCCATGCCATTTGAAGTACATTTAACAGGATATTTTCCTTGTTGCTGCTAGAACTAAAAATCAACCTAACTTTGCCTATGTTAAAAACCCGCTTATACTCAAGAGGGGGTCCTGAAAGATGATAATAAACTGGAAATCAACAACAGTCGTTGACATAAACCTAAATAAAAGCCATCATTTTAAACACCTCTCTAAAAAAACCTGATCTATTTCTAGAGGCTTGTGTTTCGTTGGACGTTGATGCACGTTCAGTAAAAGCACGACCCTCATACGAAGGAGAATTGGCAGCTGCAGACGACAGAAAATAAAGTATTCAGTATATATTAACAGCCAAAATATGAGCCTGCATTAAATTTTTTTTGTGGATAAGAAAGAAAGATGCTGACTTGTCACAGATGGTCTGGTAATAGGAGAGAAAGGATCCGCCGCTGCAGTTGAACGGCGTCTATTTATCCAAGACGAACGTCGATGAATTCCACGTTGGTGAGTCGCTAAAGAAACGGGTGCTGCATACGAAAAAAAAAGTAACATGAAAGGAACATTCAACAATAGCAAAGAAACGTGTGTTAAAGTGAAGCAACAGAAAACAAAAGAGATGGTCACCTGTCCTTGCCGTCATGGTTTCAGAACTTACATGAACCCGTTGACCATTCACAGATGAGAACGCTGCGCAAACAATAGAATATTTATCAACATGGACGATTGGATATAAATACAAATAAAACAAAATGTAAATACACACACACCACCTTCAAAAGACTGCGAAACAGTGTTTGACTCGAAGTCCAATATGACCGGTCCTGGAATTGGCCTCACCATATCTAATAAAACGGTTATCAAAAATGTCATGAGCCAACATCTGTCCCGTTTTAAAATCAAATGCAATACTAAATTCGATTCTTCAACCTGCAAACAAAACAAAGCAAGAAGATTATTAAAAAAACTTCAATCAAACAAACAAAACATAGCAAGAACAAAACTAAGCAAAACAAAACATATTAAAAGTATATCTTACCATTGAACCTGCAACAAAACACTTGAAGGGGAAGGGCGTGTGAGTTGTTACCATTTCACGGTGACAGCGGAAGACCACAGTCGTGAGCCTCACAACAGAACCTAGACAACAGAACCTAGACAACAGAAATGAAATTAGACCCTTCAAATGTTGGAATTTCAGCAATCCATTTAGTGTATTATACTTAGACCCTTCATACAGTGGCTTGTCGAACCTAGACAACAGAACCAACCGCACCCTCTTGGCGAACCTAGACAACATAGCACCCTCTATGTTGTGCTGCTTTGACGAACCTAGACAACAGAACCAACCGCACCCTCTTGGGTGGTTTTCTGTTTACCGAGCACAAAACAAAACCAAATACAAACACTCTTGTGGTTGTGTCTCACCTGATCCGCACGTAAACAAACATGCCCTTGTGGTCGCTCTCTTTTGAATCCGAGAGCAAAAACATACCCATAAGGGTCTAAATCCAATTCTGATTTCCATATCAAACAATATCAACCTCAAATAAATTATGAGCTATTCAAATGAGCAAAAGTGAAAAGAAGAACAAGGAATAAAAATAAACCAAACACCCCTTTCGGTTTGGCTGTCACGAACCGAGAACCCAAGCCAACAAACCCCTTAGGTTGTTTTTGGTTTACCGAGAACAAATAAACATCCCTTCGGGCCGTTTTTTAGCTGAGTCTAAACAAATAAATACCCCCTATTTTATTCTCTAATTCGAATCTAAACAAACCAACACCACACGACTTAATTAACAAAAACGGTTTTAATAAATCATTAATCCACGAAAACACATAAAACAATTATGTAATCGGTTTATACAAAAGAAAGTGACAAAGATAAATTAAAAGTGTCATCATACCAAGGATACGAGAGAGATAATGGAGATGGTGGGGCGGCTCGATGGTGGTTCTCGAACCAAACGAGAGCCAAAGATCATGATTTAAAACCCCAAATGACACCACAACCTTGGATCTTCAACAAAAATGGATGATGGTGGCAGCTCGTTTCCGAGTCAACTCTCGCATACATAGCATATTTCCTACCTTCTTTCTTTGATCTACACAAGTGGTGATGATACAAGGTGATGAGCAAGGTTTTTAGTGGCGCGTTGTGGTGCTAGAGTGACGGTGAGGTGGTGTTTGAGCGCGTGAGTCACGTCAAATGGAAGGGGAGATGGTGGTGAGTGTTTTGGTGGTGGTGGTGTGCTTGTTCGGGTGGCGGTGATGGTGTCTTGGGTGGTGGCAGTTGGCGGCGCAGAGAAGAGAGAAAGAGAGTATGTGAGTTTTTAGGGTTAAGTGATAATGAAGAAGATAAGATGATAGGTAGGGTTTTATTAGTTGTAGGGACTTGAGAGCGGGAAGTGTTTTGGCCAAAAAAAAAACAATCAGATGGTATTTGTTCTTTGCGCGTCATCTAGCAGGCTAAATTTACTCGTTATGACTCTTATTTTATGACTTTGTTCTTTGCGCGTCATCTTGTAGCGTGGGTCATAAAAAGCTGGTCAAGGATAGCCCTTTTTCTAGTAGTGGATGCCCAAAATCTGTGAAGTGGGCTGGTATTTATAGGCAGAAAAAATATGTCCGTTATAAAGGGACGGCTCCACTAAATCACACACGGCTCCACTAAATTTAGTGGAACCGTGGAGCCGTGTCAGACAAAAATGCTCCTATTTTTGTCTTTTCTGGTGAAAACTTATTTGGGGAAGTTTGGAGCTGATTTTGGGGGGGGGGGGAATAGCTGTTATGTATTTTAAACTTATTTTTCCATTAAAACATTTCTTAATTATTCAAAAATAATTTGTAAAGTATATTTTTGAAAGAAATGTTTTGTCACATAAAAATATGAAGTCTTAAGCACAAATTCACTTCTTTGATCATTAGTCAAGCTGTAAATTTGTTCTAGAGTGATTTGTGTAGAAACGGGATCTTCCGATTAAAAACTTGTTTACGTTAATTTTAACGTAATGTGTTTTCACATTTTGTCATCCTCAAAACGTGAAGTTATCAAAAGATAAAAATAACGTTTTTAAAACATTATTTGCATCAACAATACCCATTCCCAAGTGTGATCGGTTTCAAGACTTGAGGTAGATATAGGTTATGCGATCAGGTCGTGTTAGGTTAGTAAGTTAATATGATTAAGGTACAAGTCCAAACACCCCTTAACCGCAGCAACAGACCAATCCAAACACCCTTTAAATCAGCTAGCAAAGACCAGCCCAAACACCCCTTAATCCAGCAGTTTGCCAATCCAAACTCCCATTAATCAGCAGTAAATTCCAATCCCAAACACCCCATAAAACAACAGCTGGTCTATCCCAAACACCCCTTAAAACTGCACACATTAGGAAGGTCACTTCTGTAAGTTATCCTTCAGTCAACTTTCTTCTATTACCTGGATATGTTTGAATTTGTGTTTTAGATCCTATTCTGGTCATACTTGAGTGATAATTAATCTCAAAATCATATGCAACATCCTATTATCTGCTTATTGTAAGTTTAATAGTTAAACACTATCTGCTATTTACTGGATATCAGGTTCTGATTAGTCAAAACTGTAATACCTTGTAATTTCCCATGTCATTTATTAATGTTAATTACCAAGTAATCCAAATTTAAAGTTGAATAACCCATTTTTATGGGTTTATTTTTTTTTTTTTATCAAGCAACACTCACCAGTCACTTTTTAACGATTACGAGACGTGACTCGAATAGCTCACTTGCGCACCGACACTAAAAGCTAAATGAACTCCGAGATATATCGAACCAATCTAATTAATATATATGTTACAAATAAAATTTTTACTTATTTAATTTTATTTTCTTTCTTTCCTTTTTGTTGTTGGGTCGAATCAACACAAGCCACCGTAAGGTTTCCTTCTAATCCTAACCTAAAGCTTAAACAAATATATTCATGGATAACCTTTGGTTAATGTGTCTCTAAATCCCCAACACACCATTTTTTTTCCCTTACTTCCTTCGGCAGTACCAAGTCTTCTTTACACATAAACAAACCTAAAGTATTAATATAGCCTACACCTTTCCACTCCATACGACATGACTACACCATGACCTTTTGACCTTCTTTTCTTACCCAATTGAGGCAACCAAACTTAGCCTCACATTTCATCTTGGAACTATGCAAGGCAAGATTAAAATAATTTGAACACCATACTCCTTGTACCCTATTGATTCATTCGACAGGACTTATCCTTGCATGCTCTAAAATCACCTTTAAAATAATCAAGGATAGTACATGTATTCCCCTATATAAACCCTCGAGCTCCCACACATCATCACACAGTTAAACTACACAACATATATACAAATCACCTCTACTTCCATATTGTTCACTGTCGACAAGGAGGAGGAAGAAAGAAGGGAGTTTTGGGTAATAAACACAAGCCATTTCGGCTCACTAAGGGTTTAAGTACGAATTGGGTTGAAGAAGAAGAGCTAGGGTTTTTTTTTCTTGTCACCTTTGTGTTCTTGTCTCCACATTCTTGTTCGAACAGTCCCACCATTGTCTCCAAGAGTTGTAAGTCACCATCCCTATTTCAATTCTACACATTCTCATATCATTCTATTCGAACCATGCATGCTAGAATGAATATACACGTTAAACATGAAAACCAACTCAACACACACTACTTTAACGTAAGAAAAGAAGAAAGGAAATGAGTACTAATCGAAGTTATGAAACCAAACCTACATATCTATACGTACATGAAACCAGATTTAAAGAACCAAGTCGAACATCCTTAAATGGATAATATTTGAGCATAGGAACAAAGCCTCATCGAGCCATCAACCATGCAAACCCATGCATCTCCCTTTCTGTGACAAAAAGGGTGCATGAGACTCGACCACTTTGAGACCAACGTGCTCCTTGTCGAAATGGACAGAGCATAGCACCATGTAGCCCTTGGCTCAATGGTTACGTCTTTGGTTCGTCACTAGAACAACCCACAGTCGAACCATATTGGTTGCCATGAAAACTCATAGTTTTCCCTTCTGCTTGCTTTCTTTTTTTTTAAACCATGCGACCTATTCTTTTTCTACAAACCACACGCAGCCTTTGTTTGGGCCTTAAGGCCCACTAATCTAATAAGTATATACTGATTCAAACAAACAGGAGGATAGAAAACTAAATAAAGAGTAAAATGCATTTTTAACAAAAGGATAAAAGAAAACTTTCATTTATTACTTTGGACTAATTTTGCAAAAATTATAACGAAGGGGTGTAAATCGTAAAATTTGAAAGAATAGAGGGTCGAATCTGAAAATATAAAATTTGGATAAAACTCGAGGGTATAAACTGTCATTTTCAGAAAAGTTGAGGTAAAAAGTGTATTTTTAAGGATTTTGGACTAAAATTGCAAATTTTGCAAAATAAGGACTAAAAGTGTAAATTCTGGAAAATAGTGTCCAAAACTGAAAAATGGAAAACTTGAAATAAAACGAGGTACCAAAACCGTAATTAACGAAAGATAGGGGTAAAAAGTGTAAAACAATGTTTTTGGACTAAAATTGTAAATAATTTAACTTTCGGGCTAAAAATGTAACTATGATAAAGTTAGGGTAATTGTTGTAATTATGTTATAATTCTTGAAAAACTTATATGATAACTTAGAATTGTTATGGATAATTATTAGTGGATGTCCATATAACCCATAATAGGCCCATGGCCCATGTTAGCTATTAGGGTTTTTGCCCTAATATTTGTTTATATATACTCTTTGTAAATCTCATAGTTAATGATCAATAAGAAGAATATTCATTCTCTCAATTCTTGTTCAGAACACGTTATCAGCACGCTCTAAGTTTTATTTCTCTCGTTACCCGTAGTATGTCTTCGTTCCTTTTTTTTTTAAATATTGTTCGTAATTTGTTACTGATCCATATTACTAACCTACTGCAATCAGTTTATATGTATTTAATACGGAAAAATAGATTGATACACGATAAATGAAAAAAGGGAAAGTTAGATACATAATTAATAAGTTAACTCTTTAAGGTGCTTTGTTTTTTTTGTATACACACATTATGCTCTATGAACAAATGTAATAGTATTGCTGAGGTATAAGGTCGTATAGATTTTTTCCATATAGTATACACACATCAACAACCGTGGAAGAAGGTAAATAGTTTTTAGTACATTGTATCTAATTGTGGCAAAAGGTGCACAAAAGCTAGAAAAACCTACAGCTGGCCTGGCTAACTTGATGTTTGGAATACAATTTTTTAGAGAGCGATATTAATTTTATGTAGTTTTTTTATCTACACCTGAAATATTATAATTGGTTAAATGGTATCGAGATGTGTGAAATATATAATTGGAGGAGGGAATAGATGGAAACAATAGGTTGCATGTACTGGAAAGCAGTGTGTTCATAATCTTGCCATCATTCTCATTCCTAATGATATTTGTAAAATGAACATCTTATGTTGTCATAAGCTAAAAGCCCCTTTGAACATAAAGTAATTATAACAAGTCACACACTCATAAGTGATAGACTTAGACCAGACAAGATGATCAATCAGTGTGGGATTTGCTACAGACTTGCAGTATTAGCTAGTTTTAGCAGATTTTGGTAGCGATATGAGACAGCTGGCTAACGGCTGGTTTCGTTTTGATAGATTAGTTAGCTGAGAAGTTTATGATTACGCGCGCGGTTAGGTAATAGATAGAAGGAAGAGAAGTACGATTTTGTACACCGCAATGGCATCTAGTTCCAATGAGATTTGTCAAAATAAGTTGTGGATTGGGAGTGTGTTTTTGGTTAATATGGAGTGAATTCGCGTGTGGGATTTTTTATGGAATTAGTTAGTCGTAGAGGATTTGCTTAGCGATACGGGACTGCTGGTACCGTTTTGATAGATTAATCGGCTGAAAAGTTTATGATTAAGCGCTTAGTTTGGTAATAGATAAAGAAAGAGAAGTACGAATTTGTACACCACAATGGCTTCTACTTACGATTTACAATGATATTTATTGAAATTAGTTGTGGATTAGATGCGTGTTTAATATTTTGGTGTTTTTGGCTAATATGGAGAGAATGCATGTGTGTTGGATTTGTGAGGAATTTAATTAGTCATAGCGGATTTGCGTAGCGATACGATGACAGCTGGCTTATAGTTTTTCTTTTGGTTTGATAGAATAACTCACTGAAAAATTCATGAATAAGAACCTGGTATCTTATGTGGGTGCCACATCAACATTAGTATGCAAAGAATTATAATCATTTTATATGTGTTTTTATTAGGCTTTTTTTATTATGTTTGGATTCCTATTATTTTTGGCTATGAATGTTTTATTAGGCTTTATTTTATTTATTTTATTTCTTTGGTGTCCATTATATTTTTTTCGAATTGATAAATGCTTCAAGACTTCAATCTGTCTTTACTTGACACATACCAATTTTATAATAACACATAACCTATTTAAGGCTATCTAGTTTGTTATATGATCTGAGTTATAAACATGTTTATAGCAATATAGTTGAATGACGTATACAGATTTTATTTTACATATTATTGTTTTGTGGCCAAGCATAGTAACGTGCATAATTTATTTATTAATTTTTGTTTCTGTAAATTCTTTAATGGACATTATGTTATGATATATGATGTATATGTTAAGAATATTGTGCAACTTGTATTGATTGGCAAACCGGTTCGACCATTCTGGTTTAGTGATGATGCGAAATATATAGAAGAATGATGTGTTTCTTCCAAGATAAATTTTTATTGTTCTCAGTGGAAGTTGGTTATTTACTTATCACCATAAAATACAAATAAGGACTTGCTTCCTTAAATTGTGGAAAAATATAAAGGGCATGTATGTAGGCCTATATATGTGCCATATGGATCATTTTGATTTATAAAATCGATGCATCGTCAAAATGATCATCAAAGACGCAACTTAAGATTAGCGTGATTAATGGCTCGGCTTATAAAATGCGAGCACGGTTTTCCAAATTAAATTATTAAAAATGGTGGTGAAAACTTCCAAGTATTGGGCGATTATTGGAATAAGTGTTGAACATAAAAGTAGCCCATGTTTATACGCGAATTGCTTTTGTTGAAACGTTTATAAAACGTCTTCAGTTGATTGCAAAGCCAATAATATTGTGAGAACAAAAACTTTTAGTTTATGGGGCATGTTATGACATATGAATCGCATCTTGCCAACAATCTATAATGAATCCTCCCCGTTAGAATGGTTTTGGTCACAAACCAAATTTCCCATGTGAGATTTTGTAATTGTGTGATATATAGTAAATACACCACAACACACAAAATGGGATATTTAAATTGATAATTCATTCAGGGGGAGAAATGAGCAGCGAGAAATATGGAATGAATTATGATATAGATGTTGATCCTCACATTAATGAATATGAACTTAAAGTTCAAGGGACAAATAACATTCCAGATATAGTAAATGCCAGACATATTTAGTGACCTGAAGAAAGTGACTAGATCATATTATGCTGCTATTGCTCCAATTACAATGTGTGTCCCAACAGTAAAATCATTGATTGGTAGTAAGTCTATGGCACGTCTGCAGCGTGATAGACGAATAGATTCCAAATAAAAAGTCCTCGAATGAATAGATAAAATGGAGCAATAAATTAAGATGGTCGAATCGAGGTAATAAAGATCCCATAATAGTCTCTGAAAGAAAAACTAGACATGAAAGGATATTGAAAACCCCGGGTACATGAAAAAAAACTTTGAGATCTCAACAAATGATAGAATATAATGTCTAGTAAAGTGTGGAATCGAAAAGAACTGAAACGACGTCGATAATACTGTATATAATAATGCGCATGATAAATACAAGATAAGGATCTTGGATATCTACAAGAAGTGTAGTTGTAAAATGAATGGCCAAAGAATATAAAGACGCAAGTAACTAATGAACTATGAAAGTCTCTTATGATGAAACATGATTATTGGGTGAAATCCATACACATGAATGTTATGAGAAAGGATATTTAATGTTATGTCTGGCAATATGAGAAATAAGTTGTATGCGTCTAATATTATAAAACAAGAGCTCATTTTTGTTGAGATTCCTTAAGGAATATAGAATGCATGGAACACGTGTCATGATTTAAAATTCTTGAGAATAGTAGTTGATCAAATTGAACCACAGTAAATCAAATATTTCAATATTTTCAAGGTACAAAGGATATGGGTTTATATTTTACTAACCCGTCAAAACAAGTTTAGTTAAGTTTTGCAGATGCAGGATATATGTTTAACTTACAATGATCGATCTCAACATGGATATATTGTTACAATGTGCGAATATTTTTCCTGGCATTTGATAGAGCAAACAATCAAGGTGACTTCATCAAACCATACATAAATTCTGGAAAGGAGATAGCAACTATTGCATGAAGATAATGTAGCATACCTTGCTATATTCAAGTAACGTTACATCAAAGGCGACAAGACACTTCTCATTCCAGTGATGATTTCGTTGACCTATTTACAAGATACCAAGTGATGTAGTCATCAGAGGGAGATAATACGCGCTGCACTCTTTTTGTCCTTAGTCATGGTTTTGTCCCACTGGGTTTTCCTGGCAAGGTTTTTAATGAGGCAGCATTCCCTAAGCGTATTAACAATATGGACATCCAAGAGGGAGTGTTATGGATAATTATTAGTGGATGTCCATATAACCCATAATAGGCCCATGGCCCATGTTAGCTATTAGGGTTTTTGCCCTAATGTTTGTCTATATATACTCTTTGTAAATCTCATAGTTAATGATCAATAAGAAGAATATTCATTCCCTCAATTCTTGTTCAGAACAAGAATTCATTTTTTAGTATATAAACACGTCGATATCAAAATAAAACTAACACGATTATCAACGACTAATAACATTTAATTAACAACGATAAATAATAACACAAGTATTTTCATAACCTAACTTTTACTAACTAAAAATATTTAAAATAAAAATTTTAACTTATTATTTACTCGCTTATGTTAAATTATAATAAACTTTCTAATTGTATCTAAATCGATAACACTTTTCACTTAACACAAATAATAATATTTGTAAGTCGTTATTTTGAACTTTAAACATTTTAAAATACACAAATCCAACACTATCACATTCGGAGATTTCCACACTCATCATTTCACTCTTTGAGACCAAAAAGCCAATAATAATCTAAACTTATCACATTATTTTAGGTCGCAAGTCGGGAGCTATTCATTTACACCATTTGATCACTATTTGATCTCTACACTACTAAGGTGAGTTCATAGCCCCACATTTTTATATGATTTCTAAAACCGTGGGGAGATACATGCTCTAAACCCGAACACAATTATTTTTCTGTATGCTATCTTGAATGATATTGCCTAAGTTACTGATATTGCCAAAAGTCCCTCACATCATGAGCCATTAATCACTGCGAGTGAACGCGAATTGTCACAATTCGCATTTTCGGGTTTTCACTATGCACGGTTATGCATTATTCATATTACGTGAGGTTATTTATTTAATTAACGTTACCACTCAGTCAGTATTATTAAAAATTATACCCAGTACTCCAGACAATGATCCTAATAAATTTTTATACTAATTTTAATAATATAAAGTTTATATTATTATTTTACCCGGTGTTATTAAACCAATTTCTATATTTTTCGTTAAGGGCTTACAACTCCGTCAGATTACGACAAATTAACCCGATAGTTATTCCGACACCCGATTTATATTAGTAACATCATTTTATAATATTTACAACTTCGTCGTATTTTATTTCACTTCATTAGTATTTATTTCAAGATAACTCGATACCCGATAACACTCAAACTACACACTAAATAAACTAACTCATACAATAATATTACAAATATCTTACACTTGCCTTTTTTTTTTCACCAAAACCCACGCCCCCCCCCCCCCCCCCCCCCCCATGCTCTAGCCATACCCTTTCACTTCTAAATTCCTTTCACATTAATTGTAGTTGGTACTATGTTTATTAAATTATTTACTTACACATAAAACTAGCACACATTTCATAAGTTCAAGATAAAACATTATCTCCCTTTGTCTCTCTTGAAACCCACGGCCAACCACAAAGACCAAGCAAATATTATAATTTTTCATAGCTCAAGTAATCTACAAGTCCCTTTTGGTGTTCTTGTTAAGGTTTTGAAATAAAAACCTCAAGAATTACTTCCATTTCTCTTCAATCCTAACCTACATTGTAAGTAACTTCAAGAATACTAATTTTTCATGTTTTACTTTCATTTGATCTTTATGTTTATATATTTTCATGTAATCTTGGTTAAAAATGCAAAATACTTTAGTTATGGTACCACTTTTCTTTAAAAAAAACTCTTGTAATCTTTAGATCTATAATTTTCACTAGCAACCTCATGAACCACACTATATTTAGTTAAGTTTAGGACTCCATGACACTTTAAGAAGTGTATGGTAGATCAAGAGTGTTTGTGGAGTTGAATGGAATAAGTTTGATTAAGTTGTGAACTAGAAAAATGTATTTTTGGAACTATATAAGTACCTACTGCCACGATTTTTACTTTCTGGAAATCTCAGATTTTTGTGAACCCTTTTGGTCTTAATATTTAGAAAATACACTCAAAAACGAACGCGTGGGCGCTTGAATCACTAAAAACGGACTTATAACGAAGAAGTTATGAATTTTCAAAGTTACGTGACGAAAACTATATTTTCAGAAAACAGCATGCTGTTGGACGTGTTTTCAGGAGCAAAATGAGTCGTTAACCATGATCTAGATGAGCCGAGACATTGAAAATACGTTAGTATAGGTTTATACGAACGCGTGGATACCTAGAACGTTAAAAACGAGCTTGTGACGAACAAAATATGGACATTTAAAGACCCGACGTAATATATATACATATTGGCAGCCACTTTTTATAAGAAAATAAAGTGTTAAAACTAGTATTTTCATAACTTGAAATATTGATAGCCGTTTACCAAATCGATCGAGGCGCGGTTGATTCAACGTCAAAAGTAACGATATTGAAATATTGTTATAAGGTTTTTGAGAACGACAAGTTGGAATATTAACATACAAAGTATACATATTTTTCGCGACTAGTTTTACACGGCAAAATTGACATAAATCATATATTGCAAAAAGTATTGTTTTGCGGCAAAATTAGTATATTTGACTACAACATACCAAATAAGGATCATTGAGTACCGTTTCACTATATATGAACGAGAAATGATTTATAACTTGACAATATGTCACAAACGTATATTTTGACAATAAAAGGTATTTTCAAAAGTATCAAGTGGTATCGTTAACATAAGTATTTGCATGAGTTGAGTTACATCATTTGCTTACGTAAGTCATATCATCCATAATAGGTCACGTTTAGAGACCGAGATAAATTTCATCACTACTCATCATTGTTATTGTGATATCATACCAGGTGAGTTTCATAGCCCCTATTTTATACGTTTTGAACTACTTTGGGGGAGATACATGCTTAAACTATTTGCTATTACTCAAGACAATTTTACTCATATGATACGCTATACTTTTATACTCTTAAACATGATGTGTAGCTTTGTTACGATATGTGCCTTAATGTGTGAAAACTATTCTATACGCTATAGTCTTTATGTGGTACGCTATTATGTGTAAATCTATTCTTGTGGATTCGAATTCAAAGTCATAGGAGAGGTATTGATAGTACTAGTATGGGACAACACCCCCACCCTTGTCCAAGATTCGAGACGTTGGGTGACACGTACTATTTGGGATGGTGGTTCCCCGCCTATGGGTCCAAAATGACGCGACCATGGGTGAATATAATCCTGAAATCTAAATCTATGTGGCAGTTGGTTGTTATACTTTACATTAAGTGCATGCATCTCGTATACACACACGTCTTACTCATGCTATATTTTAGCATTGGGTTGTAAACACACAGGTTGCAAGTTTTGTATGGGCGGTATTTGCAACTGAGTGGATTTACAATGCCTATGCTGTGGAAACTTTCTCTAAAGGCTTTTCAACTTATTATAACAAACTCTATGAACTCACCAACCTTTGTGTTGACACTTTTAGCATGTATTTTCAGGTATAAGCAATAGCACGCTACTGGAGGCTTTTGGCAGGGCATGGCATGGTCATAGAAGACTCTGATAAACATTTGGGACCGCTTAACTTACTTTAAAAGGGCCTATTTCCGCACTACTTTTAACAATGTAAATTCAACATTTTTGTTAAACAATTTTATTCTAAATGGTTGAGATGAAAAATCGTTCTTTACATTTCTTTTGTGATACCAATTGAGTTACCCCCCAACGACGCTACCTTCCGCTGCAAACCATTTTTGGGGGTGTGACACGAATATTGTGGATAGATCTATTGGGGTTGACGACCCCATTTGTGTTAGCTAGATTAGCAACCCAAATGCACTTTATTTGAGATAACCAGGAGAATGGAAAACTCCTGCTACGAGGGCCCCTTTTACTTGCATCATTATTATGCTGTGAGTTATATCATTTTATGATACTACACTATGTCAACGTTTGCGTGTCATGAGGCTTAGGGCAATATATCTATTTGATACACAGCGATATCACCGTTGTGCTACTGATCAACTCAATAGTTATGTTTTACTCAACGATATCACCTTTGTGCTACTAATCAACTTGTGTTCAAACTATTTCAATTTAAACACTATGGATTCACTCAACCTTTGTGTTGACATTTTAAGCATGTTTTATCTCAGGTAACTAAAGATTGCAAGGCACGGAGTTGGCAAGGACACAAGAGACTTTCCCTTAAATTTTAAATAATTATATCATTCTTATCAAACTCGCCATAACTTTTATGAAACCTTATTTCTTTTGGGAAAATGATTTGTAACTCTGAAAATTGAGTTTTCATTTAATGATATAGATTTATGGAAATTTTACTTTTGGATTGTTTTTCTATACATATGACTGTGATCTAATTAGTAATACCCCGTTTAAGTCTTCCGCTGTTACCAAAATTTTTATGAGGTGTTACAAAAACCCCTTAAAACTGCACATTGAATTTTTCTTAAATAATTCTATGTTTCAAGCCATACTACTTTTGGGTCCAATACTAACTGTACTTACATAACCATATGTGCTCTATCTTTCAATCTAATGCATTCATTCACACAAATGACATGATATCTAAAGTGAGCTTAAGCATGTGGCACCTCATGCCCATCTACCTTGTATACTTTTAGAAGTTCTCTCGTGCATGCATCCCTGTTATTTCCAAACTATTAGACTACTCAAGACTTAAGTTAGTAACAAATCTAAATAATTTTCTAGGAACTAATGAAGCGAGCAAAGTTGCGCATATTTTAGACTTTACATTATAAGACAACGAATACTTGACATCTTAAGAAGATATGCTATATATGCAATTAAGGGTCACTTGGCCTTTAAGGTCAACACTCGTTGAACTAAAGTAGGTGAGTAACTTTCGGTGTAAAATGGATATGGCCCCATCTAGGAGAAGTGCATAACTGCAAAACCCAGGTTGTTGGGTGGTGTTGTTGATGTTGATGTATCATACCCATAAGTATACAAATCAATATTCTTAGCACTTTGTAGCCCATAAGCTGTTATAACTGATCTCATCCTTCAAATACGCCAAGAAAATAAGCTAAACCAAACACCCCTTTAATATCTAAATGTAGATTAGAAAATAAAATAAAGTGGATCATGTTAGTTCATTATTTGGCCTTTATAATACCAATATTTAACTTTCTAGTACTAATGTACTTAATCAGCAACCCAAATACCCATATAAAATAAAACAACCCTTTTGGTATTTTAGCTCTACAATTTCAAAGGTATCCATTGACCCATTAAATAAAAAAAAAAAAAAAAAAAAAAAAAAAAAAAAAAAAAAGCCTATATTGAACCATTTTGACTTAAATGAGTAGAATAAAAAACGTTATTTATTGGGCTCATTTTTTAATTGTGTTTGCATTTGGATTTCATTAGAGTAAGATCACGTATTGTATCTTTTATATATAAGGATTGGTTAAATATAATCAGAGTCTATATATAGCTTCTTATAAACCTAAAACAGGCTTCAAAGATCGATTAACAAAAACATGGAAAACAAAAAACACCAGATCAATAATCAAACAGTGAATAACACAGCAAAAAAAACCAAGACTCCAAGCACATTGTAACAACGGAAGCAAACAGGGTAGGAATCTAATAAACTTTATATTCAGTTTTCTTTGATCTTCTAACTTGAAATCTATTTATTTGATCTTTTGTTAGGTGCAGGTACTAAGCAACATGAACTCTGGACTCTAGACTTGCATCGTCGGTTTATCAATGCAGTGGTCCATCTAGGAGGCTCAAAAGGTAAGTTGTTCATATTTTATAATATCAGTTTTGCTAATAAAAAAACAAAATACCTACAAACATGAATGTAATCTACTTACGATAATCATTTGTAGCTGGAACTGCTGCCAAGATATCTACACTTATGAATGTGGATGGCGTTACAAATACTCAGATATATAACCACCTTCATGTACGATATGAACTACCTTCTTTGCATTCTAGAAACATTAAATTTAAACTGATCTTAATAATTAATTCTTAGTTTCTTACTAAATTTTTATGTTTCTGTTACCAAAATAACGCAGAAATTTAGACTTCGAACCTCCAAAGTTGATACTTTTATTGAGGAAAACATACAATCCGTCTTTTGTTGATACCGCTGAATGGACCCAAGACATGCTTTATTATTTCAAAGAAAGATGGGAGAAAAAGATAAATTTAGAAAAAAAAAAGTGTATGTGAAGTTAGCATTCTTGAAACAACAACAGTTCCTCAAACAAGAACAAACAAGAAGAGGAAAATAACACAAACTGATCATTTTAAGGAAACCCATGGTAAGTTCAGCATATTTATGAAGAATATGATTCTAGACTTATTTTTACCCACCTTTATAAACAAACATTTACATATACTTTGCGATACATAGAAACTATTTTGAATGAAGAACTCCTTCATGAAGTCCCAGTTATCCCATGCCCTGACTACAAAAGAGCCTATGAGACAGGTAAAAAAACAAACAAATGTAATACTTTAATAGGCATATTTTAATCATGATAATAACAAATATGTCAAATATGTAGAAATTCCAATAGAATCACATTGCCAAGGTATTTCAAAAGGTAAGAAGTTATTTTTTACATTTGAACGTACATAGTTCCTGTATTTTCTATAAAGTTTCACAAATTTGTATACCTTTCAACAGCATACATAGATATAGGAGACGCAATAAAGACTAGCAAAGCTAAACTATGGACAGCAGAAGCCAAAAAGGGGAACAAGAAAGTCACAAAAGAAGATTCATTCACTCTGTGTTGTATGAATGGAACAGTTGAATTATCAAACATTGAAAAACCTCCAAAATCATTGCTCAAACTATTTACGTCAAATGATGAAACGAGCAAGTACTTTCGTCATCATATAAGAAAATACAACATGATGTGTAGTTTTACATCGATGGGTGGAAAAGTTGACAAGTCTATAAACAATGGACATGACCCATTTATTTATAGAATGCATGGGTAAAACTATCATGTAATGGGAAGTATCATATCAGAAGAAGGCCAAATTCCAAAATTTGCTAAATTATATATCTTTGACACTGAGAATGAAATAGACAACAAATACACAGCATTAGGGTAAAGATTTCTTTCAAATATTAAATTTAATACTTTAATCTTCTGGTTTAATGAAATGATAGATATTTTCAACAGCTCTAAAAGCAAGAAGAAACAAAAAGAAATAAAGAGGCAAGATCGTGAAATTGCTAATGAAACAAAAAGAATATTGGATGCAGAAAATCCTTTAGTGAAAGATTTTAGAATGATTGGAGACTGAATAGGTAACAATGGCGGGAATGTTAAACTAAGGTTAGTAGAGAAGAGAGAAAAAGATGGTAGAAAATACAATCTACCTGCTACAAGTGAAGTGGCTGCTATTGTGACCATATAAGTCATGGTAATTCTGGTTCTGACCCTACCTTTTCCTAATGAATAATTTTGTAAGTTATTGTTATGGGATTGGTAATTCTGGTTATGTGTTACACCCCGTGCCCGCTTAGACCAAAAACTTTGAACTTTACACGCGGAAACGCTTGACTTTACTTGACATTCCGTTACTCTTTTGACCATTTATAAAAATCCTTGAACATTCATAACCAATATGAACATTTCATAACCAAGATGACCATTTCATAACCAAGATGAGTATTCTGGTGCACAAACCAGAACCAAGATGACCATTTCTCGTGCACAAACTCAGAACCAAGATGACCATTTTACGTGCACAAACTCAGAACCAAGATGACCATTTCTCGTGCACAAACTCAGAACCAAGATGACCAGTTTACGTGCACAAACTCAGAACCAAGATGACCATTTCTCATGCACAAACTCAGAACCAAGATGACCATTTTATGTGCACAAACTCATAACCAAGATGCACAATCCAGAACCAAGATGTATAATTTGGCGGGTTATGCATTAAAGCCATTTTGACCCATTTTCATAACAAATCATCTATAACACCTCATTTGTCCAACAGACTTGACCAACGTCATTACTTTAACATGTAAGACATGTTCCATAAAAACTTGACCCGTTCACAACCCAAAATGGGTACATTTACACTTTTACTAAACACCCCCTTAAACATTAACCATAACACATTAAAACACAACTTGACACACCGTTAGACCACCCAATTGTTATGACTCTTTTAACATACATTTTAACACTCGACTTTACTTTACAAATCATTAAAAGACTCCCGGGGGTACAACCTTGACTTGAGCTCGGTATTCTACCTAGCTCCTACACATACCAATCTTCTATCTCCCATACTAGCAACCTTAATCCTTAGATTAAGCTTACCATTTCCATCGCACATAAACCTACAAAACATTAAACACTTAAACCGTAAGCATGAATGCTTAGTAAGTAAAACGGGTATAACATAACATTACACTTCATTCAACACATTACACATTATACAACCATTAATCCAACAACATTGAACTTAAACACATACCTTAACCACTTAAGCCTTAACCTTCCCTTTTTCCTTAATCCACTCATAACTAACACATCCACTAACCTTATCACCTCTTACACATGACTACCATTATACTAATTAACCATAACCTTAACACATTAGCCACATAACATATAATGCATAGAAATCATTATAACTTTACATTATACCGGTTTACTTACCTTGATTCCAAGCTAAGTCTATCAATAACATCATCATCTTCATCCTTTATCATCACCATCATCATCATCATTACTTCCTAAACCATAATCATCATCAATACTCATTAACATAACATATCATAATCAAGGGTTATAAAACCCATCTAAACTTACCCAACATCATCTCTATATCATCATATGATCATATCAAGATCATATGATGAAAACCCACTTAACCCATTAACCTTTACCTTCATAATCATCCTTAACTTATAACTTAGAATACTTACTTGAAGGGAATCGATGCTAGGAAAGGCTATGGACACTTGCTCTTCATCTTCTTCTTCTCCTTAAGCCAACACTAACCTTTCTCTCTCTTTTTCTTCTCTCTAATAACTGGATGTCAACCTTATCTAAAATAATGAGGGAATGGTCTAAAATTCCCTGGATAATACTAGTTAGGTGGAAAGTTTAACCCTTTGGCACCTTAAGCCCCTCAAGTCTCATTCCTTCTATTTTGGCCACATCACACTTTATAACATGTTTAGTCTATTACAACTTTAGCCCCTTAGGTCTATTCCTTCCTACTTGTACCACATAATACTTTCTATTACCACATTACACATTCTTTGACTATCGGGTTTGACCACTACACAACACTCATTGACTAGCCAATCACATAAGGCCTTTGGTCCACTTCATCTAGGGTGGGGTACAAGTACTCGGGGAACGAGTCTAACAATCCTACTCCCCTTATTTAGATTTCGTCCTCGAAATCTCTCGTCTAAACTATCCGAAATTTAGTCACATCTTACTCCCGTTCTTAGTACTTTCCTTTCTTCATCCTCCTTTAGTTGCAACGATCTAGGTGATCTTGCAAATCCGGGACCACTATACACACATCATACCCTTAACTCATTCCATTTCTAACTTAACTTTTATAATATTTCATTTCTTTTCAATCATTATGTCATTTAAGACACAATCCTTGCCACTATTATATGCCATTTAACCATTTCTATGCCTATCGCATAACCTTCTAACTAGTTCCACTTAAACTTTCCCGTTAGGGACTATGTGTCACTTGAACATTGCACACCCTTTTTAACTTTTCATAAGTTAATTATTTATTAACTTTCTACTTTTACCGCAATCGTACAACTATCCCATTAACATTTTACTACACGTTACACTTGCCTTTACTTTTCTTCTCATAGTTAATAGAGTCTTTAGTCCATGTTAGCGTTTATTAACATTCATTACTTCACTTTACCTTCAATTTACATAGCTAACGAACATATTCATTTAAAACTTTAATCGCTTCAACTTACACTTTAGCACCTAAATCATATACTTCACTTGACGTTTCCCACCTAGGGTCGTCATTCAACTCATTGTCTACCCACCTATCTTAACACTTATGACTTCTAATTATCCTAGATTCCCGTTTCTACCCCTTTACCCTACTCATGCCATGTCGGGAATACATAAGCCCACTCATTTATACTTCCTCATTTACATGGAAAGGCGTCCCAATCGATGTAAATCAAGAAACATAAACTCATGGTTCGGTGATTCACAATTTCTTTATCCAAATGAAAAGGTGTCCCAATCCATTTAGATAAAGAAACCATAAACCATCCTACTTATACACTTCCGACATAACACTCGCACTACTATTACTTGCTTTAACTTTCATTCTTTCGTTTTCATTTTACATTTCTTTCATCATTTAAACTTTTCTATTTTCTAGCTTGGATCCACTTGACTTTAACATTTTCCCCGAAGGGACTATTACACATGCCAAGGATGTAGGCAATCCTTACCGGTGAAGGCAATACGTTTTATCCCGAAGGATCTTTAACATTCATTGACTTGGTCATCCCGAAGGATACCAACATTAACATTCATCCCGGAGGATCATTAACATTCATCCTGAAGGATCTTTAACATTCACACTTTATCACTTTCACATTATAACATTGGATTCAAGCCATTAACATTTTAACACACACACATCATATCATCCATCTTATTTAGTGAGCGCAAGCTCATAGAGCATATGAACCTGCTTATTATAAGTACACATTTCAATGTGTTTATCACCTCACATTTTAAATTCGCTTTAATCATTTTCACCTTCTTACTCTACCCTTTAGTCTACCCGACTCTTTCTACTTTTAAACTTTGCATATGTTAACTTACGTTCGTTCATTAGTACCATTCATTCTTCTTGCACGTTTTAGTTATCTACACATTTTCTATGTCTTTACACTTTTCACTCTAACTTTCATTCTTTAACCCGCGTTAATCATTTCCACCTTTTTACCTTACATGTTAGTCTACTCAACTCTTTTACATATAGACTTTACACATATCGTCAACTGCAACACATACATTCATTATAATAATTACCGCTAATGACCTTAGCCGTAATATAATGATTTCAGGGCAACACCTTTACCTCATACATACTCATCTTATTCTCTCTTACATTCTTAACTCATCGCATTCTTATCCTCATACCTTACTTACCCTTAACCCGTCTCCTTACTACATTAACATCAATCATTAGACATATATATGTATAACGAGACCATATGTTAGCCGTTAACATCTTACAGATCATAATCATTACCTGCCATTATTACTTAGCCTCATTCTTTACCCTTCATACCATTTAACACTACATCCTTAGTACATTAGTTTCATCTTATCTTTTCACTTTATAATTTAGCACAATTACAATGTTAATACTTTAGACGTCAACATTTAAACTTACTCTTTAACCCGTCTCTAATACCAATTTCCATTCCTATTCACATTCCATTACCGTTACTCTAACATGCATTTATATAATCACCGACACCAAATCAAGGTGCACGGTTAACTAATCATTTAAATTCTCAAGTCCTGCATAGACTTATATCACATACACATTATCACATAAAACACATTCATCATTCTTCAACTTAGATTCACATAACATATCACATATTCCTCCTTCTAACTTAAACGTTTACCTTATGCATTTCTTACACCTACGTCCAACATTTCTACGAGTGGTTTAAGTCTAGGCAACCTAAAGGAAACCTAATTCACTTAAACCGAAGCTCTGATACCAAGTTGTTACACCCTATGCCCGCTTAGACCAAAAAATTTGAACTTTACACGCGGAAACTCTTGACTTTACTTGACATTCCGTTACTCTTTTGACCATTTATAAAAATCCTTGAACATACATAACCAAGATGAACATTTCATAACCAAGATGACCATTTCATAACCAAGATGAGTATTCTAACTCAAAACCAAGATGAGTATTCTGGTGCACAAACCAGAACCAAGATGACCATTTCTTGTGCACAAACTCAGAACCAACATGACCATTTTACGTGCACAAACTCAGAACCAAGATGACCATTTCTCGTGCACAAACTCAAAACCAAGATGACCATTTTACGTGCACAAACTCATAACCAAGATGACCATTTCTCATGCACAAACTCAGAACCAAGATGACCGTTTTACGTGCATAAACTCAGAACCAAGATGCACAATCCAGAACCAAGATGTACAATTCTGGTGCACAAACCAGAACCAAGATGCACAATCCAGAACCAAGATGTACAATTTGGCGGGTTATGCATTAAAGCCATTTTGACCCATTTTCATAACAAATCATCTATAACACCTCATTTGTCCAACAAACTTGACCAACGTCATTACTTTAACATGTAAGACATGTTCCATAAAAACTTGACCCGTTCACAACCCAAAATGGGTACATTTACACTTTTACCAAACACCCCCTTAAACATTAACCATAACACATTAAAACATAACTTGACACACCGTTAGACCACCCAATTGTTATGACTCTTTTAACATACATTTTAACACTCGACTTTACTTTACAAATCATTAAAAGACTCCCGGGGGTACAACCTTGACTTGAGCTCGGTATTCTACCTAGCTCCTACACATATCAATCTTCTATCTCCCATACTAGCAACCTTAATCCTTAGATTAAGCTTACCATTTCCATCGCACATAAACCTACAAAACATTAAACACTTAAACCGTAAGCACGAATGCTTAGTAAGTAAAACGGGTATAACATAACATTACACTTCATTCAACACATTACACATTATACAACCATTAATCCAACAACATTGAACTTAAACTCATACCTTAACCACTTAAGCCTTAACCTTCCCTTTTTCCTTAATCCACTCATAACTAACACATCCACTAACCTTATCACCTCTTACACATGACTACCATTATGCTAATTAACCATAACCTTAACACATTAGCCACATAACATATAATGCATAGAAATTATTATAACTTTACATTATACCGGTTTACTTACCTTGATTCCAAGCTAATTCTATCAATAACATCATCATCTTCATCATTTATCATCACCATCATCATCATCATTACTTCCTAAACCATAATCATCATCAAGACTCATTAACACAACATATCATAATCAAGGGTTATAAAACCCATCTAAACTTACCCAACATCATCTCTATATCATCACATGATCATATCAAGATCATATGATGAAAACCCACTTAACCCATTAACCTTTACCTTCATAATCATCATTAAATTACAACTTAGAATACTTACTTGAATGGAATCGATGCTAGGAAAGGCTATGGACACTTGCTCTTCATCTTCTTCTTCTCCTTAAGCCAACACTAACCTTTCCCTCTCTTTTTCTTCTCTCTAATAACCGGATCTCAACCTTATCTAAAATAATGAGGGAATGGTCTAGAATTCCCTGGATAATACTAGTTAGGTGGCAAGTTTGACCCTTTGGCACCTTAAGCCCCTCAAGTCTCATTCCTTCTATTTTGGCCACATCACACTTTATAACATGTTTAGTCTATTACAACTTTAGCCCCTTAGGTCTATTCCTTTCTACTTGTACCACATAATACTTTCTATTACCATATTACACATTCTTTGACTATCGGGTTTGACCACTACGCAACACTCATTGACTAGCTAATCACATAAGGCCTTTGGTCCACTTCATCTAGGGTGGGGTACAAGTACTCGGGGAACGGGTCTAACATTATGACACTACCTTTTCCTAATAAATAATTCCGATTCCGTTTTTAAATAATTCCGATTCCAATTCCGTTTGTAAAATACATTTACAAACAAAAATATTTAAGATCTTATTTGAAAAAGAAAGACTTCAAAAGTCAAAATTGGACACTTATTTAGGGACTGAAGGAGTATAAGGTGATTTATGTCTCCATTATTACTGTTTTTTATTATAATAGTTCAAAGGGGTGTTTGGATGGTAAGTTACGTTGCTGTATTATTGTTAGGTTATAAAGATTTAAATTAGGACCTGATATGGTTTAAGGTAAACGAGGTGGGCGATAGGCCGCCGCGTTGCGGCGGGGCATCGTCTAACATCGTTGATAATTGAGAGTTTCAAAACTCAAAAACATGCATTTCAAGTTCTAATTACAGATTTCAAGCAGTTTGTGTTTTCGAATTACAGATTTCGTTAGGGGGAACCTTTGAACCCGTGACTCAATATGATGACACCGGGACCTGGAATATATATCATCAGCAACTCTGAATAGTCCTGTGACCAAATTTCGAGCATGACCAAGATACTTGTGAATCAAGCCACTTCATACAACTCTTAGGAATTCCAGTGCCTGGATAACAAACAAAGGATTCAAACTGTATTTCATATTCTGAGGATACAAAAAAAGAAATTCCTGGAAAAAACAATGGAACTGCAACCCATCAAATAGGATTCATTCAAAAGAGTCAACTTTCTTCATTCTGTTTTGACATTTTTATATACTAATGGTACATTTGTTTCGTAAAAAAACACTCTGTAATGTACATATATCTAATTTAAAATTGCTAATAAGGAATAAGTAGAACTAAATAGTAGGGTAAGCAAGCGAAAGTAAGAAAATCGATCCGAAAAAAGCGTACTCAATTAACTCAACGAACTGAAACTGCAAAACGATTCTTTCGCTTTACCTTTCTAAACAAATGGTTCTTTCAGTCTGTTCCATTTTCGTTAAAAAATCAAAGTATAGTAACTGAACCGAAGTGATTTCATTATGTTATGATATATCCTTACTTGATTATGACAAAGCTACTCCACTAAATAAATGAATTTGAAAAACAGATATGGAATACGTTTTGGACTCTCAAGATGACTCATAGTAAAGACTGATATCAGTGTGGTTAAATTTGACATCAAATTTTTTAATTTTGTTTTCTTTCCATACCAAGTTAGCAGGCTGCAGCTGCTATTGGCATAACACCCAATACACCATAGGTTAATATTCACGAATTCAATAAGAAAACTTTACCAGAAAGTGCTGCAGCTGTCGGCGTTGTTTGTTCATTCATACAACACGAAGGCACAGTAAAAACAGATTGGCTATCCTCATTAGACATGAAACCCTCGAAAGGACTGGCAGGCATAGTGCAAGAGGCTGTAAGGAAGATCATGGAAAAGACATGACAAACTTTAGTAAGAGACGTTATAACAAATCACAACAACAGAATCTGCAATCATACCTTCATCCATAGTAGGAGAGGGTTATAACAAATCACAACAACAGGATCTGCAATCATACCTTCATCCATATATTCACAAAATACGGCATTCACAGAATTGCATAAAAGAATCAGCAATAACGTCAACATCCGACATCGTAACCAAAATGAATAGATTTGTTTATATTTTTCCTATTTTTTTCATGTAACAATTCATTAGAAGATGTCCTTGACACAGAACCTAAAGCTGTTCCACAACATGCTACGAAATTCTAAGTAAATTAAAAAATTTAATATAGGTCTAGGAAACGTTTAAAACACACACCTTTGCTACCGATGTGTTGCCGCCTTCAGGGTTGGCGTACAGTATGGCTCTGTTTGGAGGCTCGATACCTATGTCCTCGTATAATTGACGGTGACTCAAAGGGAGTTCTGCTGCCTCCTTGAATCCTTGTATTTGGACATCTAGTCTACCAATATCAGCATAAGACTCCAAAAGAGCCTTCACGACCTTCATCACAGACACCATGGAGTCGGCGTCGTTTTCAAGAAGCCCAACAACAGAAACAATCTGAGGATAAAGAATATGATAATTACATAACTAAAACCGCTTTATATATCCAAAATCTAAAAAGCTTAACCAAACATAATGCAATATTTTTTGAAACATAACAGGCACAATCTGCAGCTACGGGGGTGTTTGGGAAAACTGACTGTCGCTGCTCATATGCTAAATTCCGGAAACATTATTTTCATAGATAAGCGTAGAAAAGACTGTGCACAATCTATGGCTCTCGGGGCGTGTACGATAATTCATTGTAACTACGTATGTGGTCAATTCTGGGAATACTCTTTTGATGAGTAAGCGTAGAAAAAATTATGGATTATGGACACTCGTAATTTATAGAAATGTATTAAATCCTACGATTAGTAAAAAGCTAATCGCTAAATAATGATGGTACACTTACCCCAAGGGAAGTGACTGCGCAAGAATCGATATACATGCACACGTATGATCCTGTGAGCATAAAATTGATCAAAGTGAGTATAAAGTTCAGTTTTTTAAGCGTCAGTTGAGGTGTTTCTTTACCTGGGAAAGAAGGAGCAAAGTAGAGCTTTGCGTGGTAGGGTAGGGCCTGCAAATACATTGAAAATCAAACAACCGCATAAACAGCCTTTTTTGTTTCCTTACACAAAATTAAACACAGTTAAAACCAAACCACAATCTCATTATAAATTGAAAGGAAATACATCATCAATTAAAAAAACTTCAAAACTTTACAAACGATTTAAAAATTAGCAACATGATACACAAACTGGTTCACCAAATGTAGTTGTACTGCACATGACAGTCATTAACTCAGAAAGCTTTAATTAAATCTAGTTCAGGTTAGTTCCTATTATTAGCAACTGACAAAGTTAAAAGATTCCTATTGACCATTGATGAATGTATTCTAATCTCATTTATTAGAAATAAATTAAGATCAATGTTACTAAATGGTAATACTCTCATCCCATGAAATCACATCAATTGCACCTACATATCACAATCTTTGACCATTATTATAATGGCTAAAATACCCTTGTCTATTACGATACTTATGACATCAACCTTTGAACAACAAAGGGGTACTCAATAATCAGCAATATGACATCAAGAAACATAAAAATGGTAGCTTTTTCATGTGACTAATATAAATGAACCACGGGTCGAATCATAAATGCTTACAATAGGATCGGGTGCATCGTCTTGCTTGCACATGACCCATGGGACACCGGTACCCAATCCGACGCTAGATTTGCAGCCCAGGTCCTGTAATTATGTCCAGCACCTCCAAGCGCCTTTCCAATGGACCCATATTCATTCTCTATCTGCATCAAGGCCACATTTATTTGTATCTGCAGCCACGAAATAAATAAGTAACCACATGCATTGCCTACTTAGACATCGTATGCATTAACAGCTGAAATAATCGAAAGTTTACGGTAAATATCAGTGTCCTATTACCTTGCAGTGGGTGTTTCACCTTGTTACGTCTTAGTTGTTGTAGGCGCCTACAGCTGGTGGGCAGTTTGTCATTGCCTTCAACATTTTCTGACTTGCCCAACAGGCGAACCAGGTACATCAATAGGTTCCTGTCGAACGATCCATGAGAGAAAATCCAATGTGACCGGACCACATCCTTAATGTATATACATTTTTATAAAAAGGAGGTTTAAGTTCTGAAATAAGTATGTCCGTGCTAACTTGCTCAATAAATGGGATTAAAGTGAAAGATTGGTTAATAAGATGAAGCGGTATCTTATTCACGAATTAGTATTGCAATAGTATGGGTCAAACCAAGCTAAAAGTTTAGATAGTTTAAAGATGTACCTGTCTAGAGCACTGAAGCTTTTTATAGAGACCAAAAAGAACATCGCTGCAAAACACACAATTATGTTTCTGTAAGTCACAGAGATATAATATGAAAGAACACGATAGTAAATGAAACTCTAGAGTAATTTATACCTTCATTTCTACTTTACAGTCAATAAGTTAGTTAAACGCGTGTATAAAACGGCATACCCAAAAGTGGAAGTCACACAACATGTATACATACAGACGCTAGCTCTGAATATATGTATCTTACCTAATCCAGAACATAATTACTTTCGGCGTTGTCAATCCATTTCTCCCATTCCAATAACCCTTTCCTCGTTCTTTTGCAATTCCACTCAAAACATCTCAACTGAAACATATTAAGACGTGTTATCAGCAAAAGTCGTTAGGTGTGTGCGTAAGTACTAATTAGCTTTAGTAGATCTCATACACGAAGTAACGGAGTCGTTGGTTCTGTATTGCCTACAATAGCAATTCATTAAAAAAACAAATTGACGTCAAGAATATTAACAATAAAATTATTATCAAGTCATGAATTGACATACTTAAGAACCTTGAAAACCACAGCACGAAGTTAATCGCAGCCCGGGCCGTACACATCGTCAAAAGGTCAATTCTAATCCCATTGGACCCGAAACATCAACCAACTCGCATATCAATGCCTGCAAAAAAAATAATAAAATAAAATAAAATAAAAAAATAGAAAAATAAAAAAATAAAACCCCGAAAAAAGGACAACAAAACTGGCGTTAACAAACTTAGAAAATCTTACTGGGCTAAACAAAGAAGCCGCTTCTTCTCCATCATAAAATCAAACAACCGCATAAACAGCCTTTTTTGTTTCCTTACACAAAATTAAACACGGTTAAAACCAAACCACAATCTCATTATAAATTGAAAGGAAATACATCATCAATTAAAAAAACTTCAAAACATTACAAACGATTTAAAAATTAGCAACATGATACACAAACTGGTTCACCAAATGTAGTTGTACTGCACATGACAGTCATTAACTTAGAAAGCTTTAATTAAATCTAGTTCAGGTTAGTTCCTATTATTAGCAACTGACAAAGTTAAAAGATTCCTATTGACCATTGATGAATGTATTCTAATCTCATTTATTAGAAATAAATTAAGATCAATGTTACTAAATGGTAATACTCTCATCCCATGAAATCACATCAATTGCGCCTACATATCACAATCTTTGACCATTATTAAAATGGCTAAAATACCCTTGTCTATTACGATACTTATGACATCAACCTTTGAACAACAAAGGGGTACTCAATAATCAGCAATATGACATCAAGAAACATAAAAAATATAGCTTTTTCATGTGACTAATATAAATGAACCGCGGGTCGAATCATAAATGCTTACAATAGGATCGGGTGCATCGTCTTGCTTGCACATGACCCATGGGACACCGGTACCCAATCCGACGGCTAGATTTGCAGCCCAGGTCCTGTAATTATGTCCAGCACCTCCAAGCGCCTTTCCAATGGACCCATATTCATTCTCTATCTGCATCAACGCCACATTTATTTGTCACATTCTGTACACCATTTGTCACATACTTTACACCATTTGTCATTACTCATTTCACCAATGTACAACTTATAAAGCGTAAGTTAGTAGCTAAATATTTTACCTGTGAGAGGATTATAGGACCTCCGTCAGATTCAAACAACTTTTCACTGTTCATCATGTTCACAATTTTCTTAGTCAAAGTCTTCATATGCCTCTATAAGAATAAAAATATATATTAGTAAAAGACTAAAAATTTACAAACTCCTCACAATTTTCTCAGTCAAAGTCTTCATATGCCTCTATAAGAATAAAAATATATATTAGTAAAAGACTAAAAATTTACAAACTCTTTATATATTCTATAAAAATTAAACATGAAAAATTTAAGCAAATGTGACCTTAAATGGCTCATTAGCAGTTCTAAAGCTAATTCCAGGAACATACTTGAGCGACACTGGGAATCCACTGCAAGAATCAACATAAAAATGACCTTTTTAGTAAAGTTACATAAAATTAATTGTTAAACCCTAACAAGAACCACAGATATGAGATATAAAAAAAATCAAAAAAGAAACAATTATATAAAAATTACCCACAATTCCATTCAGCACAAACATAAGGTCCAATTCTTAGATGAGCATAAATTTCTGCTTTTTGCACTGTCTTCAAGAATCTCACCAAGTCATATCTTCCTTCAAAGTTATACTGAATTTCACAATAAAATAACATTAGTAGCTAGAAAAACATTACTTAGAAAAACTATGTTAACCCAAAAATTTTAAAACTTTTTAGTAAAAAAAAGAGCATAATTTTGCACCAACCCGCCCAACCGATTGACCACATCCATTGTAACCCATTACCATCCCGCTATATTGAACAAATAACACAAACCGAAACCACATGTATCCTCTTATTTCAAATCTGCATAACCAAACCAAAACATAAACACAAACTAAAAATACTAATCAAAAGCAAAACTTTTTCACTAACTCAACAAAGTTCTAATTACCCTCCGTGTGAATCTTGTTCTTCTTCTTTTAATCTTAGTGTTGTTGTTGATCGATTTGCACGAAGTGGATAACCGCCATATTAAACCGCCGAGGATAAGTATGGAACCAATTGACGGTAGTTTTGTTCCAATCCGGTACCAGAAACCCCCAAAAGAGGGAATACTTTTGGGCCAGGCTAACGCAAATCGGATGACGCAAGGATGACGCAAAGATGACGTCAGCGGGGTAGGGGCTTAAAATCGACGCTGTATAATATATATAGTAATGGTCCATTGGAGGAGTGTTATAGCTTGGAAACTATGGGCTTTTTGGAGTTATGGAGTTTGTACGTGTTGAAGAATACTAGCTCATTGAAGTTTACTTAAAGAACAGTTTTGGTTATAGTCACATAGTTGTCAGGATCCCGATCCTGATCTTAAGATCTTACGATTTTACGATACCGCAAAGCAAAAACGATCTGGATCCTACATAGGATCTTTGCAAGCTTAAGATCTTATAGGATCACGATCTTGACCATGCGATCTTAAGATCTAATCCGATCCGATCTTACTTTTCTCGGATTACAAACTAAAAACTATAAATTTATGGGTTTTTTTTTTTTTTTTTTTTTTTTTTTTTTTTTTTTTTTGTAGAATTCAAAAAACAACATGTTAATTTTTTTAAACATTTCATAATCATAATTTAGGACAATATTTCTATGAAACATTCATAATATTTTGTCTTTATAATGTATAATAATTTGTAGATTCGTATAATATTACAAAAACTATTAAGAAATAACATTAGAGTAGGATCTTAAGATCCCGATCCGATCTTACAATCACGATCTTACGATCACGATCTTGCAAAGACGAAAACGATCCCGGGTAGGATCCCGATCTTGAAAACTTGGTTATAGAGATGTTAAAGATTAGATATTTTTTGGACGTTTTTGGTCATTAGAATGTTTTGTGTTATTTCTTTCCTTCTCGTGTATTCAAAGTATGTTTTGGGCATGGCATTTTTATTTTGCTTATATGGGGTCCGTTCATAAGTTGTTTGTAAATATTTCTTATTAATAAAATTTGTCGAGACTTGAGTTTCCTTTTTCAAAAAAAATATAAAAAATAAAAATAAAAATAAAAAAAATAAAGTAAAAGTAAAAAGATTGGCATTGCATGTTTTACGTATGATATTTGATCTAACTACAAAAACTTAAGGTGCGTTTGGTTCGTTAACATGAATCACAATCGGTATATGTTTGATAATAAAGTAGAATGGAAATAAGAATGAATTAATGTATCAATACCAATTACAGTATGTTGTTTGGTTTTAATATTAAAAAAGGTGAATCTATGATAGATTGCTAAAGCAACCTTTTAGGTGGGTTTGAAGTATACCCGGTATTTGTATATGATATTCATTCAAAGAAACCATTATTATAAAACAAACATCTTTATTCGGAATGAATCCATTCCTTTATTCTGATTCCAGTGTACCAAACGCACCCTTAATAACTTACGATCCAGATAAGTAAGGGGAGTTTTGTAGCACTATTACAAGTATTAAACTCCTTCCCTTTAGACATCCAACTTACTATAAGCGTACAAGTTTAGAATATAGTTTCAACTTAACCTTCAATTATACATACTTTATATAAATTTTATATATGTATAATATCCATTCTACCAATAAAATAATAAATAAAAAAAAATAAAAAAAAAAACGTGAGAATATCGTCAAAAATAAAGTTAAATAAACATTAAAAAATATATAACACAATTTATTTAGTAAAGTTAATCCTAAAATCTTTAAATATTTAACATTTTGGATTCGTCGGCTAAAAGGTCGAAAACCATAGTTAAGAAACATAAGATCCTTGCTTTCGAAACACGATATTGTTGACATAATCTTCAATGCACATCATACAACCTATCATAACATCGAAAACTTCACCAAAATAAATAATCCGAGAAAAGAATAACATTAATAACAAGCAAATAAAATTGAACATTGAAACAATAATATATAAAAACAAAACTACTAATTAAATACTTCTGTAACAAATTGAATGAAAAAGTGTAAAGTTCAACAATATATTCGAAATTAATACATGATAAAAAACTTCATGCCAAAACCCCGCACGAGTATTATAACTAGTTTGTTAATAGAAAGATTATGTTATCTATATTTGTAAAATTTAAGGAGTCTGTAATATATGCTTATCTCTAATTTTGATTACTAAATTTAAAAATGTCTACCATTTAAAAGCAATCGTAGCACCCTCTTGATTATAAATTTGTGGATAATCATAAAAACAATCAAATAATCCAAAACATCATAAAAAAGATTATAGCAACCACCACTCATTGCATAAACTCGTAGATAATTATAAAAACGCTCAAACATGTGGCATACACAAAACTACATTAGAAAACATGTTTCCAAAAAAATATTTATTCAAGACTTTCATTAAACACTTGGTACATAAAATTAAAATCAATAAAAGCATATGAAACTAATTTCTAATTCAAAAGAACTAGTTTTAGACCGCACGAGGCTTTGGGTTTAATTTTTGTTAGATTAGTTTTTGGTTAATAACTCTTCCCATTCCATGTGAGCTTTTGTTAGATTTGATTTCGCAAATTTTTTTTTTTTTTTTTTTTTTTAATTTATTTGTTGCAAATCGTTGCGTACCTGTAAAATTAAAAGTTACTATTAAAATAAGATTTTGTTTACATGAATTTGTAAAGGTTTCTGAAGAAAAACAGGGTTTGCTAATGGCCATTGCTGATGAGTCTATTGTTGATGGGCCTTTCTGATAAGTCATTCTAATGAACTTTTCTAATGAGTCTTTCTGATGAGCATATTTTATAGGTCTTTCTAATGACCAATGAGCATTTCTGATAAGTCTTTCTAATGACCTTTTTTTTTTTTTTTTTTTTTTTATTATTATTATTATTTTTTTTTTTTTTAATTCTGCTGGGTCTTTCTGAATATAAAAATATCCATTGTGTTTACTTAGACCAAATTTGTTTCATTCTCCGTTCTTTCTTTGACCAAAATGTTTTCTAATTATATAAAACTGGTTCTATCACATTTTATGAATATTTGCGTTTCTTAACAGCGAACACAATTTTATATCATCATAGAACAAATGATGTGTGTTTTATGTAATAGCTTTGTAGATAGATTCTACGAAGGCGTAACTCGAGATACTAAACATGGCAACATTAGCAATCCTCTGTACAATCCTACAGATTGCTTAGAGCATTCGGTATAGTAACTCAGAGTTAAACTTTAACACACTGTCACGTCAGCGCCACATAAGTTTTAACCTTTTCACCTTTAACTCAAAAAAACACCCACTATCATAACTCACCTTAACTCACCTTAACTCAATTTTAACTCAAATATTTTCAAACTCAATCCCTAAACTTAAACTAATACTTCATTTATTAAAAACATAACATTCATTCTTAAACATATAACATTACATAGTTAATAAAAAAAAAAGAAGTTACAACGAAAAAATAAAATAAAATAAAAAACAATACTAAATCTAGTGACGAGGCTGAAGGTTATATTTTTTGATGATTCGATCTTTTTCGTCATTGATCCAACACACAACGATTGGATCCTTCCCGTCAGTGTCCATCATCAAAAATTTCAGCTCCTCCAATCTTGTTATCGTTTCATCTTTTATTTGGGTCGCCCGATACGCCGCTTGGGCGGTTTCCCGTTTCAAACGATATTCGGATGTCATAGCCTCCCTGAATTGGCTAGACGAGGTCGTTCCTCCGGTACTCGCTCCTCCGGTACTTGTCGTGCTCTCGGATCTAGCTTTCTTTGAAGCACGCTTTGTTCCCATTGGACGTAGTTGTTCATCACGACCAAACAACGCCTCGTTTGTTTCACTTGGGACATCGTCGGTTAAATCAACCCCTTCCGGCGCGTCCCATTTCTTATGAGCCCGCAAAACCTCACAAGCCTCCTCGTTATTAAACGGAGCGGTTTTGTGCTCGTCACGATACATTTGTTTGGCGCGTTTAAGGATATCCATATCACTTTCCCCACTTTTTTGTTGGCGTTGGGCACGTTTGTAATAGGCGTTGAACTTTGTGCAATCACGGTTCAACGTTTTTCATTTTCCTTGAATCATATCCTTGTTTCGCTTTTGAAAATTGAGTCTATTAAACTCATTTTTCACCCGTTGCCAAAATGTATCTTTCGTTTGTGAACGCCCCACTTGTGCATCCTTGGTCACGGCCACATAACACACGGCAAGTATGCACAAGTGTGGCGTTCCAAACTATTAGATTTGTTATTTCACATAACACAAGTCGTGCATGCATCCCTGTTATTTCCAAACTATTAGACTACTCAAGACTTAAGTTAGTAACAAATCTAAATAATTTTCTAGGAGCTAATGAAGCGAGCAAAGTTGCGCATATTTTAGACTTTACATTATAAGACAACGAATACTTGACATCTTAAGAAGATACGCTATATATGCAATTAAGGGTCACTTGGCCTTTAAGGTCAACACTCGTTGAACTAAAACAGGTGAGTAACTTTCGGTGTAAAAATGGATATGGCCCCATCTAGGCAAAACCCAGGTTGTTGGGGTTGTTGGGTGGTGTTGTTGATGTTGATGCATCATACCCATAAGCATACAAATCAATATTCTTAGCACTTTGTAGCCCATAAGCTGTTATAACTGATCTCATCCTTCAAATACGCCAGGAAAATAAGCTAAACCAAACACCCCTTTAATATCTAAATGTAGATTAGAAAATAAAATAAAGTGGATCATGTTAGTTCATTATTTGGCCTTTATAATACCAATATTTAACTTTCTAGTACTAATGTACTTAATCAGCAACCCCACCCATATAAAATAAAACAACCCTTTTGGTATTTTAGCTCTACAATTTCAAAGGTATCCATTGACCCATTAACAAAAAAAAATAAACCTATATTGAACCATTTTGACTTAAATGAGTAGAATAAAACAGACAAACAATTTTGTTTTAACAAATTTGAAAATTAACATAATGTTAGTTTAAAATAAAAAAGTGTTTGAGGTCACATCAAATCCACAACCTGTTATCACCCATTATAAAAGTTCTTTTTTGAGCCAACAGCCTACTGGACTCGCGCATTATGCAACCTCTAACAAAATGGTTATTTTATATCTGGTTCGATTGAGCCCCCTTCAATCCAATGGGTAGTTTTCGCACTAAGGAAGATGATGTTGCTAAGATTTCGACATCGATATTTGTTACGAATTTTCCGGAGTCTTTTTCTGCTAAAGATCTGTTTCACGCTTGTAAGCAATATGGCCATGTGGTTGACTCTTTCATTCCAACTAAGCGGGCTAAGGATGGTAAGCGTTTTGGATTTGTTCGTTTTATCAATGTTTTTAGCATCGAGAGATTGGTTAAAAATTTATGTACGATCTGGGTGGGTCGATTGAAACTTAATGCTAACGTTGCGAGGTTCAATAGAGAGAATGTGAAAAAGACCAGTAATGGTGAAAATGTGACAAAGCCGTCCCAAAGTAATTTTAATGCTTTTCCTAAATCTGATGGGATTAAGGTTCCTGGGAATTCGTTTGTGAATGTGGTTAAGGGTAGAGGTAATATGGGGGAATCGGATCCAAACCCCTCGATTGTGCTTGATGATGAATGTCTGAATACGAAGGACCTCTCGTGTTCGTTGATGGGTAGAGTCAAAGAATTTGCGTCCCTTACTAATCTTAAGAAGGTGTTAAGTATTGAAGGATTTGATATCTTAAAGATTAGTTACTTAGGTGAATTTTGGGTCCTGCTTGAATTCGAAAGTACTAAGGTCAAAGAATTATTTAAGGAAAACGGTGGAGTGAATTCATGGTTCTCGGACCTTATTCAAGCGTCCGAGGATTTTGTTCCGGAAGGTAGAATTGCGTGGGTGGATGTTGAAGGAATTCCTTTTAAACTTTGGTCTGATAAAACGTTTAATCGAATTGCCTTGAAATGGGGAAAAATTTTAGAGATTGAAGACGAAAAATACTATCATTCCAAAAGACTTTGTATCCTCACTAGGACTCATCAGAATATATTGGAAAAGTTTAAAGTTGTTTTTCGTGGCAAAATCTATTGGTTGCGAGCAACAGAAGTACCTGGGTGGAATCCGGAGTTTTTAGATGAGGAGGAAGAAGATGATGAGTCGGATGATAATAATAATGATGTGATGCATAGCGACCAGGAAGAAGTAGGGGATGTAGATGAGGTACCTGAAACTGTTTTTGATGGACCTGAAATGCAGAAAGATAACAATTCGGAAGACCCATTTGGTATATACCCCTTATTGAATAAAGATAAGAATAATAAGGAAGATATAGTAAATGAAAAGAATTCTAGCTTGGAATTCCCCCCGGGATTCACTCCAGAAGAAAACGTACAGGAGCAGAAATTCGAAGAGGCTCGGGTAAAGGTGGTTAACGGAGAGGTAGAGGGAGATGATAACTCGTTCGTGCAACCTGATGGAGATAAAGAAAATTCAGGTTCGGTTAATATGAAGGCAAACTCTATGGGTTCCTGCCGTTTCACGAAACCATCTACCCCACGTTCGGGAGGTTCTATCTTAAGTCTTATGGAGGAAGTTGTGAAGGTAGGTCAAACCATGGGTTACAATATGGAAGGGTGTGTTAATGATATTACAGAGATGATTAAATCCCAAGGAGAGTGCGGGGTTTTTAAATGAATTTTCTGTCTTTAAATGTTCAAGGCCTTGCCCAAAAGGCTAAAAAAGATTGGGTCAAGGAGTTGTGTTCTAAAAATAAAGTTAATTTTGTGGGTCTTCAAGAAACTAAGATGGAGTCTATTGACATTCAGGCTGTCCGATCGTGTTGGGGTAATCTTACATTCGAATATGAGCATAGTGATTCCGTTGGGAATTCGGGTGGAATTCTTTGTATATGGGATCCTAATTCTTTTTGCAAGTCAAGTGTTACGAGATCGGACTATTTTGTTATTATTCGTGGGTTATGGTTAAAATCAGGGCTGGAAATAATGATTGTGGTGATTTATGCTCCTCAAGAGGCGAGTGAAAAACGTATGTTATGGGACTATTTAATTCAGATTTCGGATCAATGGAATGGTGAAATTGTTATGATGGGAGATTTTAATGAAGTGAGATATAAAGAAGAAAGATTTGGATCGACTTTTAAACCTCTCGATGCGGATATTTTCAATTCTTTTATTCGTAACGCGGGCTTGACTGAGGTTCATCTAGGTGGGAGTGCTTTTACTTGGTGTCACAAATCTGCTACAAAGATGAGTAAGTTGGATAGATTTATTGTGTCCGAAAATTTATTGCAATTGTGTCCGAACATGAATGCTCTTGCTCTAGATCGTTATATATCGGACCATCGTCCTATTCTTTTACGAGAAGCTGTTCTTGACTACGGTCCTATTCCTTTCCGATTTTTCAATTATTGGATCGAGATTGATGGTTTTGATGAGATGGTTAGAGACGTGTGGTGCAACGCTCCTGGTAACAAGAATAATGCTATTCGTAACCTGATGTATAAATTGAAGTTTACTAAAGAGAAAATTCGTGGTTGGATTTCTAATTATAGATTGAAAACTCGTGATGAGATTTCTAATCTTAAAGAGAATCTTAGAGTGATTGATGAGGCTATCGACAAAGGCAATAATTCGGTTGAGATGGGTCATAAAAGGTTGGAGACTCTTAATAAGATTCAAAAGGTTAATAACACTCATATGTCGGAAACTGCTCAAAAGGCTAAAGTTAAATGGATTGTCGAGGGAGATGAGAACTCGAAATTCTTTCACGGTATGTTAAACAACAAGCGTAACCAAATGAGTATTAGAGGTGTTTTGGTAAATGGTTCATGGATCGAGGATCCAGTGAAGGTAAAACATGAATTCTTTGACTACTTTCGTAACAGATTTAGTAAGCCATCTTCGAATCGTGCTTTGATTGATATTAGCTTTCCGAAAGTTTTATCGAATGATCAGTGTGAGGATTTGGAACGTATGGTTACAAAAGAAGAAGTAAAAAAGGCTGTTTGGGATTGCGGATGTGATAAATCTCCTGGTCCAGACGGTTTCTCGTTTAGCTTTTTTCGTCACTTCTGGGCAATGATCGAAAAAGACTTCTATGAGGCTGTTGATTGTTTCTTTAAGAATGGAGATATGCCGAGCGGGTGCAACTCTAACTTTATCGCGTTGATTCCCAAAATTATTGACGCAAATAAGGTTAAAGATTTTCGTCCTATTAGCTTGATTGGGAGCTTATATAAGGTTATCGCTAAAATTTTGACTAATCGGCTTGTTCTTGTGATTGGAGATCTTGTTCATGAGGTTCAGTCGGCTTTTGTGTCGGATCGCCAAATTTTAGATGGGCCGTTTATTCTTAATGAGGTGATTCAATGGTGTCGTAAAAAGAAAAAACAATCTCTCATTTTTAAAGTGGATTTTGAAAAAGCCTACGACTCGGTTCGGTGGGATTTTCTTGATGACATCTTAAATAAATTTGGTTTCGGTAGTAAATGGAGAATGTGGATCCAAAGCTGTCTTCGCTCTTCTAGAGGGTCAATCCTCGTTAATGGGAGTACTACGGAGGAATTTCAGTTCTATAAAGGGCTTAAACAAGGAGATCCGTTATCTCCTTTTTTATTTATTCTCATTATGGAGAGCTTACATATATCTTTTCAACGCGTGGTGGACGGGGGTTTATATACGGGTATCAACCTAAATTCCAAGGTATGTTTGTCTCATTTGTTTTATGCGGATGATGCAATTTTTATTGGTAATTGGAGTGATCTCAATATTGATACTCTTGTGAAAGTTTTGGATTGTTTCTATCGGGCTTCTGGTTTAAGAATTAATATGTGCAAGAGTAAGATTTTGGGTATTAATGTGGAGGATGGGAAGATTCAAAATGCGGCTTCTAAACTTGGATGCCTTGTTCTCAAGACTCCATTTACATATCTTGGAACGAAGGTTGGTGCAAACATGTCTAGGAAGGTAGCTTGGAAAGAGGTGATAGATAAGGTGATGACACGCTTGTCTAAATGGAAGATAAAAGTCCTTTCCATTGGAGGTAGGTTCACTCTTTTAAAATCGGTTCTTGGATCGATGCCGATTTTTCATATGTCGATATTTAAAGTCCCTTCGTATGTTCTTAAATCTCTTGAATCCATTCGTAGTCGATTTTTTAATGGTCAAGATATTAAGAGTTGTAAAGCGTCATGGGTGAAGTGGGATAATGTGTTAACGTCTAAGGATAAAGGGGGTTTAGGGGTTTCAAGCTTATATGCGCTAAATAGAGGTCTTATGTTTAAATGGATTTGGCGTTTTTACTCCCAAAAATCTTCATTATGGTCTAGAGTAATCAAAGCTATCCATGGTGATGATGGTAAGCTCGTTGGGGATGTGACAGTCGGGGGACAATCTTGTTGGACGATGATTGTTAATGAGGCGAAACGTTTGAAAGAAAAGGGTATCAATGTGGAGGATTTGATTCGAGTCAAGCTGGGGAATGGAGATTCTTTGTTGTTTTGGGAAGATAAATGGTATATAGGTGGAAGAATTAAAAACCTTTTCCCGCGGCTATATGCCCTTGAGACGCTTAAAAAAGCGACAGTCCGAATGAAAATGTTGGGTCCAAGCCTTGACGACTCTTTTAGAAGGAAAGTTAGAAGTGGAGCTGAAGAATCACAACTTAATTCTTTACTGGATATTTTGCAGGAAACTAATTTGCTGCCTAGGGAAGACAGATACCATTGGTCGCTTGAGAGTGACGGGGACTTCTCGGTCTCTTCTATCCGCAAGCTTATTGATGGAAAGCGTTTTCAGGAGGTAGGTAGTTATACCAGGTGGGTCAAATCTGTTCCAAACAAGGTGAACATCTTAGCATGGAAGATAAAAACGGATGCGCTGCCTTCGAGATTTAATATCTCACGTCGAGGTATGGACATTGATTCTATAATGTGTCCCGTGTGTAATCAAGGTGTGGAGACTACGAGTCACTTATTTTTCCAATGTGTCACGGCTAAACATCTCATGTGTAAGGTAACATCTTGGTGGAATGTCGACTATGAGAATGTGAGATCTTACGAGGAATGGCGCACTTGGATGGTGTCAATTCGGCTCCCAAATAAGCTGAAAAGTATGATGGAAGGTGTTTTCTATGGTTTATGGTGGTCCATCTGGAATTTCAGAAACAAGCTCCTGTTTGATAACAAGATCCCCAAGAAGGCGGTAGTTTTTGATAATTTAGTGTCGTTGTCTTTTAATTGGTGTAAGTATAGATGTAAAGCATCGCTCTCATGGGACGATTGGCTTAAGAACCCTTATCTTATTTCTGTTTGATCTAGCTCCTTGCTAGCTTAATAAAATGCCGTTCCAAAAAAAAAAATGGTTGATATTCAACATAGATTCTAATATTTAAATATGTAGATATAGATTAGAAAACCCAGTATTTAGATATATACCAGCTTACGTATGACACAACACAACCATTTGACCAGCCTTAGGTACCTGTCGAATGACATTACGGTTCAAGAAGTTATCTAACTTTTGCCAACGTTGCACCCACTCCACAACTCCTTGCAAATTCTTCTTTTAACCCGAATGCTCAGCTTTTTGTGGACTGAAAAAGATCCAAACACCCGAAAAATCTTTTGAAAATAATTCTAAATGCATATAAACTCGTAAAACTCAAAATATCACAAATATAACCTTGTATCAAAATTACAATATATATGCCGCCGGATTGAATTTATAATCTTTATATTTTTCTAGGTGTATGCTTATTACAGGTAAACTTCCCTATATACCAAGAGCCGATTTCCTCTCAACTTGGCTTTTAAGATTAATTCCTTAATAATCCAGAAAAGTAGTTGGACGTTGTGGCATAACAGAAGCAACATCCTCATTTCGGTTGAATCCGTCTACAATTCAGTAAAAGCGCAAAATTTGGATATAGATGCATACAATACACATAGAAAATATATAAAAGTAAATGCGCTTAGAAAAACTATCTAACCATAGGCAACTGGAATTTCGCTCAAAGATAGCCACTTGAGTTATGAATCATGTTATCCAATAGCAAGTAGTATACCACATTACCCTGGAAAATATGCAGGTATCAGCAACATACTCATTGTCACATTGACAAACTTTGCAAGAAGAAAAAATAAAGTTACCTCATTCCGCTCTCGGTTGCGAAGCGACTCAATGAGGGTATCACTGTCAAACCATATCTTTAGCACCTATAAGAGAATATCTTCATCGGTCTGTAGAGAGAGAATTGGTTTTAATTACCCATACATCGAATGTTACTTTTATATGTACACAACTTTAAATTGTCGAAAAGAGCAAAACAATATCGTCAATAAAAAAGTGTAGGATCAGCATACCTTTTTTGCTTACTTCCTAGAATCTGGTGGAGGAATTGCCAAATAGGATTAAAAATGTCGTTATCGCGGGTACTTGTCACTTATCAGTGTATGTAGAGGCTAGAGGAATGGTTGGCTATATGCAAAGGAAAAACTGTACATATACCTGGGAGCCTAGTGAATAAAGGATCGAATAACACCAAGTGCATGTTGCAACTCCATGTGAACTCGTCACTATTTCCTTTGTCACCACACCCGAATGACAATACAGCCGTCGTAACACTAAGGCTGCAGCCAATAAAAGTCAACAGAGATAATAGACGCTGGTTGTTCCACCACCAGTTGGTATATCCAACCTGAGAAAATCAAAGGTATGTTTAGGCCCGTCTTTAGATGGAGTCCCCATTATGAATTGTTCAAAACTCATAGCCCACCCCCAAGTCGCAACACAACTGATCCACCATCTGTATCATTTCAGTTAAGCATATGTCTCCAAGTAGTGATGCACCTATGGGTGTCAAATGGGTTTTCCGGTCAGGTTAAGGGCTAATCGGATCGGTGCGGGTTTTCTGGTTGGGTCTATCGGTTATTTATTTGTAGGTTTTAAATTACAGTGTAAGGTATATCCTGAATTATACAGAGGCATCTTCTTAAGTATATATTATGTCTCTGAAATAGCCCTTTATAGTTCTTAGCAGTTGACAAATATAAGGTTCTCCATTTAGAGGGTCGATACCCTTTTCATGATATTCTTCTTATAACTCAATATTAGCTTCATTTTGTCATTTGAAGAGCTCAAATATATTCATTATAAAGAACTCAATAAATAGACTCTAGCACACTAAACAAAGTTTCAAGTTCATACACTCATTAACAAATAGCACTTGCATATCACATAAAGCTCAAAAACATGAAAACATATGTAACAACATGTCAAGGTTAAGTAGTTGCTGAAATAAGCTATCCAAGCCCCTAATAAGCACGATTCAAGGTTAATTACTAGCTGCAATAAGCTCTCCAAACAGCCCCTAATCAAGCTATTATATATTATTAATACGCACAGGTATATTATTAATACGCACAGGTCTGAAACATCTCATAAGAAGAGAGTAGGCTATTGTAATATGCTGAAATAGGAAGACCACATGCGTAGCACGTGCCCAGTTCAAATAAGCCAAACGCTCCCTTAACCAAGAATAACTACTTTTCCCTCTTTGATGTGGCTATAAATACACCATTTCACCTCATTAGTTAGGCAGACTAGAATGAACATTTTCTCTATTCTCTTTGTAATTCTGTTACATCCTCATTAGTCAATAACAAATTCCCTTTAATCATCTCACTTCGAATTGCATTCTTGGTTAGTAATTCTTGTGTTTTGGTTGATTAATCTTCAATCTTAGTTGATTCTGGATTAAGCACGTTTCATTTGGTATCTAGAGCCAGTCATCCTGTTGCCTGAACACCACTAATAACTGTTTTTGTTAAAACCCAGTTATTTTGCTCTGTTTTCCGGTACACTAATAATTCTTGATCTTGGATCAACCACCATACACACATAAATTCCAGTCACTCTAGACCATTTGTCCAATCCAAAATACTTCTTGATTAAATTTCCGTTTCCAATTCTTACACACGTTAGTTAGGAATTGTATAGTGGTTTTGTATTCCGGTGTACCTGAAAAAGTGGTGGTTATTCTGTTAGTTAGGAATTCTGTTATAAGTTCTTGATTATGTTAGTTAATTTTTCTGTTCTTGATTCTGTCATGGTGGTGGCCACAAGGTCTGTTGATGCTGGTGGTACTTCTCAAGAAGGTGCTGCAAACAGATCAACTAACATGGAAAGTCAATTGGAGATTCTGATAAGGAAAATTGAGGCATTAGAGCAAAGAATTAATAATGGGGAAGGAAGTAGTCAAAGAGGGGGCAACAGTAATGCTCAGAGTAGCAGTCAAAGTGGCAGTCAAAATGGTGGTCACAATGGAGGAAGTTATGGAAGGCTGACAAAGGTGGAATTCCCAAGATTTGATGGTGAAGATGTACAAGGATTGCTCTACAGGGTTAATCAGTTTTTCTTGATGGATAATGTTGATGATGATGAGCAGAGGATTAGGCTTGTGTCCATGCATGTGTTTGACAAAGCTCTTCATTGGCACAAGCAATTCATGAAAAGACATGGAGAGGTGGCTACTTGGGATGTGTATGAAAAGCAGATTAAGAAGAGGTTTGCTTCAGTTTTTGACGATCATGGAATTGAATCAAGTAGAGTGGTCGATAATAATATTGGTTTGAAGGGTCTCGTTGAAATTAGTAAAGAAGGGGATAAAAATGAAAAATTGACATCAAAAGATTCGAGTAAAGTTGACGACAATGAGTTGGAGGATGGTTCTCCTTTAATTGAAATGACTACAGTAGTTGCAAAGACTGAGGTTAGTGTTAATAGTGTTCAAGATGATAGGGTTAAATGGAATGAGGAAGTATGGGATTTGGTTAATTTGGTCAGTGGTGTTCCTGGTAGGGAGATAGATTCAGGTAGGGATGAGAATTATGATGTTATAAATGTTGATGATGTTGTGATAAGCTAGAGTGAGAAAGATGCGAATAGTGGCTTCCACAAAGAAGTTGAAAACATCAAAAAGTATGGTGGGAAACAAGATGGCAGCAAAGAGGATAATGACTTTGTCGTAGGTATTCTCGGAGGGGACAAATATAACAAACAGCCATGGTTGTTAGACCACATTGAGGATCCACATGATGCATCTGATGATGATCATGCTATGATGGATTTGGAAGGAAGACTTACTGAGCGAGAATTCACTATATCTGAAACTTGGAGTATGGGTGCAAACAAAATGGTAATCACCTGTTGGGGAAATTCTATGAACTACTATATGTTGAAGGTCAGGAAGTGGTGGATAAAAGTGGTAATGTTCTTGCTTGTGATTCTGATGTTCAGGAAGTTTTAGGAAGCATTCATAATGATGATGATTTGTTGAATCAACAAAAGAAGCAGAAAAGAGATATTGTACAGGTGATTAAACGCTTTATACATGTGAATAGTCGAATTAGGAATGTTTCATTAGTTAGCCTTGGTTATGGGATGTTTGAGTTTGGCATGTTGGAATGGCCTAAGAGGAAAAAGGCAAGTCATGTTAACTTAAAACTCAAGAGCAGACTTTGGAAATTTGACATGTGGGAATGGCGTAAAAGGAAGAAAAACGGTGGTACTGAATGCAAATTTGAGCATAGAAAGTGGAACTTTGACAATTGGAACTGGCCAATGAGGAAGCAAGATGGGATAGAATCGTGTGCAAAGTTAGTGTTTTGTAAGAATGAAGATATATACATTCAGAGGCATGACTATTCAAGACAAGTGATCGACAAGCAAACTGAAGTGAAGATATGCATACGAGATGCTAAAAAGATGGACTTCAAAAGGTTGCACGTGTCAGACAGAAAGTATAATGTGGGTGATGAGGTGAATGAGTCATCTGCTACTATGGGTGTATTTCTGCAATGTGATGTTGATGGTTTGTTAATTGCTGCTATACGTGTAATGCTTCTGAACAGAAAGATGATTGAGAATGGTGACAAAATGTTGGTCTATGGTTTAAGTGAGTGGAGTGATGGTGATGGTAATGGTTTAAAGGTGCTTGAATTTCCTCGAGGCTGTGGTGTAGGTGTTGATCCATTGGATCAATTTGAGCTTGATACTTGAGGACAAGTATCATTTGAAGGGGGATGGAATGTAATATGCTGAAATAGGAAGACCACGTGCGTAGCACGTGCCCAGTTCAAATAAGCCAAACGCTCCCTTAACCAAGAATAACTACTTTTCCCTCTTTGATGTGGCTATAAATACACCATTTCACCTCATTAGTTAGGCAGACTAGAATGAACCTTTTCTCTTTTCTCTTTTCTCTTTGTAATTCTGTTACATCCTCATTAGTCAATAACAAATTCCCTTTAATCATCTCACTTCGAATTGCATTCTTGGTTAGTAATTCTTGTGTTTTGGTTGATTAATCTTCAATCTTAGTTGATTCTGGATTAAGCACGTTTCAGCTATCCGCTATCCAAACAACATGTACAATGTAATTTTCACATAATATTATCTACTGAGGACAAAAAAAATCTCTAAATGATCATCAAGATTCGAGACTTACAGATGTCAAAAACCGCTAACTAACATCATCACTATCTCTAAACCGCTTCATCCCTGTAAACAAGAACAAATTCAATAAATTAACACTTAAATAAGCCTAATGAACAAAATCCATTATTGCTCACAGAAACCCCAAAATTAATAGAATCCTAAACATTAAAATATTGGTTCTTGATCACATTGTAAGGACTATCATGGATCTCAACATCAATAGTGTAACCGCCATTGTTTATCCAAAAAAAAATGATAGGATTCTGACCACATTGAAGCATTGTCGACACATCTTGGGTAGTAACCTCTAACTGTTTCTTTTTTTTCCAGTTTCTGTCTGTGTGGATATACGTGTCCTGTTTGTAGTTAGTGTCTGTGTGGATATATATTGTTTCTTTTTTATGCCATCTTAATACGAGTTTTTTCCCGAACTAGTGTAGGTGGAAAAAATTTATAAAAATTCGAAAAATTTATGAAAATTCGAAAAAATTTATAAAAATTTTAAAAAAATTCTAAAAATTTTAAAAATTCAAAAAATTTATAAAAATTCAAAAAATTCGAAAATTTTATAAAAAATTATAAAAATTCGAAAAAACTTATTAAAATTTTTAAAAAATTCAAAAAATTTATAAAAATTTATAATTTTTTTAAAAATTCAAAAAATTTGTAAAAATTTATAATTTTTTAAAAATTCAAAAAAATTATAAAAATTCGAAAAAAAATTTAAAAAATTCAAATTTTTTATAAGTTTTTTTGAATTTTTATAAAATTTTCGAATTTTTTGAATTTTTATAAAATTTTTGAATTTTTATAAATTTTTTATAAAATTTTCGAATTTTTTGATTTTTTATCAATTTTTCGAATTTTTTTAAATTTTTTTTGAATTTTTATAAATTTTTTGAATTTTTTTAAAATTTTTATAAATTTTTTCGAATTTTCATAAATTTTTCGAATTTAAAAAAAAAATTGAATTTTTATAAATTTTTTCGAAGTTTTATAAATTTTTCGAATTTATTTTTTCCACCTACACTAGTTCGGGAAAAAACTCGTATTAAGACGTCCTGGATAGAAACAGCATCAAATTTTGCCCCCTTTCACATTAAGGATTCTCTTTTGCAATAAGTTAAAAAGAAACACCAAAGTTTCCTGTTTCCAGCCAGTTTTGTTACCAAACAGGACATTAAGCAGAAAGTAAACAGCCCCTTAGTTGGATGTCGGTTTAGATTGATAAAAAAACCCTAAATAAACATTTAGTTGGATGTAGCAACGCCCGTTTGACTTTCACGTCTATGTAAATCCAAAAGTTAATTAAAAAAAAAAAAAAAAAAGTTGAACCACATCATCTATTAGTTTAAAATTCATCATACTTTAAAATTGATAGGCTAACTTAATCCGATTCATTCAAAACAAAAATTAAAGAAGACACTTCCGATCATGGTGCGAAATTGGGCTAATTTCTTTAATTTTTGAATCAAGATGAAAAATTGTTGATTTTGTGCGTGGAATAGGCTTGTTTTTAGTGTCTTTGATTAAACAGATGCGTTCATAGTTATGTGGTGGTTTTATTTAAGATTCTCTAAAGTTCAATGTTAACATGATAGCTCATGTTAATGATTTTGTGAGAAGTGAAAATATGTGTGGTTTAAGGTGTCATTTTTATTTTATTTAAATTCAAATTTTCACTCAAAATAACATTATCACGAGGTATTATGTTTAATGAAATTTGAGAGAATCTCAATACTTTTATTTATGATATATATGCTACATTCACGAGAGAACCACAAATAAGCATTCACAAAAATGAGGTGACATGTTTTGATCGGTGTATTTTAAAATAATTTTACTCTCTTTTCTTTGATTAACCCGATCAAAACATGTCACCTTATATTTGTACATGTTTATTTGTGGTTCTTTTGTAGATGTAGCATAGCTCTTTGCTAACATGACATTGATGACATGAAATAAAGTGATTATGTGACTTGGTAGTATTTGTTATTAGAGTAAATTACATGGATGGTCCATGTGGTTTGTCAAAAATAACAACCTTCATCTCTCGAAGTTTGAATTTGTACTGGTAATCCCTAAGTTGGTAAACAAATAACATGACCAGTCCTTTAGTTTAACTGGTGTTAAGTGAGTTCCGTTATCATTTACACGTTAGCCCCTTTAGTTAAAGATCGTTCCATCGTCTATCCTTAATAATAACGGTTGTTTATAATTTAAAGTTTCCTTACGTTTTTATCCAATTTTATACGTTTTCGACCGTTTTTATACGTTTTCGTCTATTTTTCTTACGTTTTTATACGTCTTCATCCGTTTTTATACGTTTTCGCCCGTTTTCTTACATTTGCATACGTTTTTGTACGTTTTTATCCGTTTTCATCCGTTTTTATACATTTTCGTCCGTTTTCCTTACGTTTTTATCCGTTTTCTTATGTTTTTATCCGTTTTTATACGTTTTCGTCCGTTTTCATCCGTTTTTATACATTTTCATACGTTTTTATATGTTTTCATCCGTTTTATACGTTTTCGTCCATTTTCTTACGCTTTTATCTGTTTTTATACGTCTTCATCCATTTTCATACGTTTTTATACGTTTTCGTTCGTTTTTATACTTTTTCATCCCGGATAAAACGTACAGAAACATATGGAAATGTAAGAAAACGGGCGAAAACGTATGAAAACGTATAAAACGGATAAAAACGTAAGAAAAACGGACGGAAACGTATAAAAACGGACAAAAACGTATAAAAACGGACGAAAATGGATAAAACATATGAAAATGTAAGAAAACGGGCGAAAACGTATGGAAACGTATAAAAACGAATGAAAACATATAAAAACGTAAGAAAAACGGACGAAAACGTATAAAAACATAAGAAAACGGATAAAAACATATGAAAACTTTAAATTATAAACAGCTGTTATTATTAAGGATAGACGATGCAACGATCTTTAACCAAATGGGCTAACAATAAATGATAACGGAACTCACTTAATACCAGTTAAACTAAAGGACCGGTCTTGTTATTTGTTTACCAACTTAGGGACTACCAGTGCAACTTCAAACTTCGAGGAATGAAGGTTGTTACTTTTGACAAACCACAAGGACCATCCATGTAATTTACTCTTGTTATTATTATATCTATCAAGCGTTACGTTTAGCATTTTCCGGTTGATACCCATTAAAATTTCAAAACGTGCTATATAACCACGGTTTTGCAACGTCCTATAATACCAAAATTCCTTTCTTTTTTCTTTAGACTTTAACCTATGTCATATTGGGTTAACGTCATTCAGTATCTTTTCCCAAAATGAAAACTAAATATAAGCACATACTGGTCCAATTGCACAAGCTATAACATAAAACTCTTGATTTGATGCTGCCATCATTCACAATAATTGTGTATGAGATACTTTCAATTTTTGTAGTCACAGGATGTGGTAAAACAAGGCCATATCAACACTCAATGCACTATATTGCCAAGTTCTACTAGATAGACACCGAAAGATCTATTAGTTTTTCATTCGACTGTAGGTACAATGTTCTATTATTTCATAGAGATATTGTCACCTGGGAAAACAGCCTATCAAAAACTAGCCTAAAGAATGCTTCAGAGGGTCGAGAATTTACTAGTGTTATAAAATGAAGCCACCTTTATACAAATTTTTATCATAAACTTGTGCAGTTTTCCTTTAGTAATTCAATGACCCTTTGCGATATGCTCTCAGCAAACTTCCCAAGCAAGGGTTCAAAACCCGGGATATCCACTTTGTCTGCACCACATGAACTTGCAAATTTGGCAATTTCATGCACGTTTTTGGCTATTGATGGAAGTATTTCTGCTGCCTCAGCGTAAAATTGTACTTCATATCCTTCTGGATTCTCTTGTGTCGATGTTATGTCTCTTAACCTAGAAAATACCTGAAGAGCAGTCTTGCTTGAGGCTTCTAGCGTTCTTAATGCTTCTTTACAAGCATTGAATGTCATATGCTTTTCGTTTGTTATTATGTCACACTCTTGTTGTTGGTCCTTGATTTTTGAACTTTTGACTTCTGTTGATTTTGATAAGGGAGAACTTGAATTACTTTGGGAGGCAACGTAGTTCAGGCTTAACAGGTTTTGTGGTGAATTTAAGCTAATCATGCACTGCCATTAATCATTCAACGAAAGGATTAATATATAGTTGTTGAGATAGGTAAGATAGCTTCCGTTTAATAAAAAAGATTGACACGCGTTAAAGGTTGTGAATACTCTTAAATAATGGAAATACTACGGAATTTGAACACAAATAAAATTGATAAAATCTACTGATTACAGTCGACGATCAAGTAGTTTCTAGCTTAAATTGTGTCAGAAAAATAACTTTTCAATTTTGGTCTAACTTTTAAGTTGAAGGTGACGATTTGAACTCATTTACTTATCGAATGATTAATTCGGCTAATGTTTAATCTCCAACAGGTCAGACAGGTAAAATAAAGACATGAATATTCCAAGAGAGGAAAATGTACCGTAGGACAATAAGGTGTATTTGGGGTAATTTACTTTAGTTTCTACTAAAAAAAGGACTTCACTTTTATATGCGGCAGTGTTGGCATAAGACTAAACGTAATGGGTGTCCACCCCCCCCCCCCCCCCCCCCCCACCCCTAGACAACTTTGTTGTCCACCCCAACCAAACGCGTTCCCCTTACTACTTGAGGAGTAACCAGACGTGGGTTTGTGTGTGTGTATTTTGTATTTAATTAATTTTGTGGGGTATGTTTTTGGTTGTTAGTGTGGTCTCCTTACTACGTGGGTTTGATCTAGGTGTTGGGTGGTGTCTGAGGAGAGAGAGAAAGCTGATGTGGCGGTGTCTGGGGTGGTTTTTTGGTGTCCCATTACTTTTAGTCTAATTGTTGTATTCTCTTACGCAAACCTTTATAATTGCATTACCATTACCCTTTTGAGGTTTAAATTACACTATTTACAAAAAGTGACGTACAATACCCCAAATACACACATTGTACACTATCCCTTCACGCAACTTTCCCAATGTAAATATGTGTGTTATTTTAATGCATAATCCTTCTAATTATTTTTATAGATAAATGTGTGTTATTTTTTAAAGAAATTTATTTTACACAAACGCATATTATTTGTTTAGGAGAAAAGTGTGTCGGGTTAACCCAACCCAACCAGGGTAAAAACTACCTGTTGTGACCCATTTTGACCCATCACCCAACCTGAGTGGATGATCTGTTTATTTATGTGTTGGGGAGGAGGGAGTAATATGCTAATATATATGTTGATATACCTGTGGGTTACTACTTCCCCTTTCTGAATCTTCATGTTCAGTCACAACAGATGAGTCTGCTATATTATTTACGTTGGTTTCTTTGCCCCTGTTGGTAAGTTCACCAAGCTTATTGATGGGCGAGTCCAGTACCAGTTTCTGACCACGAAGAAGATCCCGTCGCACAGTAAATCGTGCAGAATAGCTTTTCCTTGCAGAAGATTTTGGTGCTTCTATCTGAGAGGGCAAAATAAACAATCTATGAGTTTATCAAACTATAAGAATATTTAACATGTGCATCCTGGAAAGAATGCCAACTTGGATCTAGACTTTCAACATAGACATGTAGGACAGACTGGCTAATGGTTTTTAATCGGTGATTGTTTAGTATAAGCTGAGCCAGGGCGCGTTAATTATGGTTATAAAATTAATAGTATTACAATAACAATCTAAATCTTTGACATAATACAACTTAAGACGACATTCAAGTTGTTCCGCTCCCATGTAAGTATACAAGTATCTTTTCAGGAAACTTGAAGTGGAAATTACCTAATCAACCAATGCATCAATACTAATTGATTTTGGCCCACATGATTTCCTTATTATGATGTTATTGGAAAACATTTACAGCACTTGACAGATAATTAACAACATCAAACGTTGCCAGTTTCATAGGATGTAGGTTTATTTTTCTATCATTGGAACATACTAAAGCTACAAGTAGAGACTAGTAACCTTGGAGTTTGTTGAATTATCAGCAACTTGGTTCACCGATGTAGAGAGTTGCAGCTGCTCTGAACTTTCACAGGCAAATTCCTCCACTGAATGATATTGACCACTCTTGTGTGTCAAACAGACAGAATCATTTAATCGGATAGGATCATTTATGCAAGCAGCCTTTCCAACATCAGAGTTGCTGTCGTAAGAAGTGTGATCTTGAGCGTGACCCTGTGCTGCAAAAAAAAGCATTAATCTAAACAGAGTAAGTGGTCTATTACACGACAATGAACTCTTAAATATGTAGCGAACACATTTCTACATTATAGTGTAAGTGTGATAAATTGTGGAGAAAACTTCTGTAAACAAAGGAAGCTCTGCAACTCGTGGACTTTTAAACGTGAGTTTAGCTCTTATAGAGCTGCAAAGCTTATACGGAAAACACTCCTCTCTATGTGCATTGACTTTTGAGGTCAAATGGAGAAGATATCAACTTTAAAACTACTAGAATCAGTATGTAATGATAAATCGGTTAGTGTGTTTGATGGATAGCAAATCAGTAGAATCCACGATAGCAGGAAAAGGGTCTAACTAGACAGGAATCACGTCAACTCATCATGCAAAACTAATTTAAAGTATGAATTTAGATTGGCTTACATAAATCTGAAGACAAGGGCAGCAGTTGTTGCTTCATGCTGTAAACTTCAGGAGAGTTTAAAAGATCTAAGCATACAGTATGAATGGTTAACCAGCGCTTGTCCAATGCAAAGCTCCTGTAGCAGATTTGTATAAAAACCCACGATAAGAGGTTGCAAAATAAGTGGGTTGGGTAACTGTTCAAAGCGGATAACTTTTGTTACACGATGGGTTCTGTTGGCCTGACGCCTGACCCAAAACACTTGTCCAAAAGTTTCTAACTTTAGTATAATTAACTAGTGTGTCAGATATGATTACAAAACTATCTTATTTCAAACATAATCTACTTAAGTTTAAAAAGTAACGTTAAAGGTTTTATCAATCAAAATATACTTATTTGACCATTTTCTTGTTTAAGTTAACTTTTTTTATGTTGTTACTTTTTACTGTCTGGTCTATTTGAGCTATAATATAACCCAAAGATCAGTTAATACCTGCAAGTTCCTTGGGTAGTTGAATCTTTGTTGTTACTAGGATCAGATAAACTTCTGGACAATCTTCGATCATGGTTGGAAGGCGTATGTAATGCAAGGTTCACAGTAGCATTTCCCCCACTACTTGATTTTGAAGGTGAATGTTCTTCTTGTCCATGTATCTGGTGCACAAGAGCAATGTGAGCAAATGGATAATATGTGCAATTGGAATGGGGATTGGATAAGCTCCACATTTACAGAGAATTAAACTATCCTAGTTACCATGACTAATAAATATTCAGTAAGACCAGAAGTGTTTAATTTCTAGATAAACTACCGTACTGCTGTTCCAAAAAGAGAAAAACTACTCTTCACCATCTTGTTTCCTTTACCTAATACGGATATAATTTTAACTTTAGCCTGCTTTCAAGATTTAGTAGTCTCTACCGATGACACTCGTCTGAACCCTTTCAATAATCAAATAAACTATATTAACCATTACTGATGATCCCTGTCTATGGCTACTTCATTGCTTACTTCCAAAGTGCCAGCATTGCCTATTTATGGGCAGCAATCACAAGAATTATACAGCAAGAAGATTATCATTGAGACAGATATTCACAATAGCTCTTATCCTATATTATTACTGAAATAAAATATATTATTACTAGAAAAAAATGTATGATTCGATTGGGTGATTCTGTTGTATGTTTAACCAATCAAGTCTTCAAACATCATATGACAAAACAGCAAAGCAATAAAGCATGCAAGTTAACTCAATTTAACCTTCTTCTTTTTTTTTTTTTTTTTTTGCGTATGTACACTAATTACAAATGACAGATTCTTAGACGCATCTAGTTATTTATTAGAATCTGGCTTGTCTATCTCAAACGGGTCAAGTAAAGAAAATTAGCTGAAAAAGAATGGGTTGAACGGATCACACAGGCTGAAAGTCCGCAAAGTCTATTTTGGATGCATACAACCTCCTAAATCATAATTAGACTCCTTCCTCTTCCAAGTTAAGTGGGGAACTAACATATTAATAATTCATATGAAATTGACCACTGAAGCGTGATCGGGTAAACCCGAAACGTGCCCATTTGTACTTACAAATCACACGTTTCAACCTGCCCCATTACTCAGCAGGCCCATCTGGTCACCTCTGTTTGTTATGTATGTTTATTTGTAAGTACCTCAGATGATATAGGGTCCATGGGGATAACCAAAGGACTGTTGACTTTGGATTTTGCCCAATGTGGAAGTCTTGATACACTAAATCTGAATGTTGGTGTCTCTTTAGGATAATTATCTTCACAAACCACAGCTGAATCCGCGGAACGCTGTCTGAGATAATTTTCTTCATAAAATTTAATTCGATTCATAGTTGGGCACTGAGCAATGGTAGTTGGGGACAATGGACGAGAATTTTCCTTGATCTTCTGCAACATTCTCAACGTCATAAGTGCAGGCACTTTCCAAACAAATATACAACCATCACCTCCTACCTGATAACATAAATTCAATTGATGGTAAGCAAATAGCGATATGGAAACATGACAATGATTTATCTTATTAATGATCATTTAATTACTCACAGAAACCAGATGCTTGCAGTCAGGTAGAAAGATTATCCCATTAATGGCTTCACCATGCCCCATTGCACGAGCAACCATTTCGCCACTCATGAAGTCATACATGCAAATAGACCTATCAGAGTAAGAACACACCACATAGCTACAACTTGGATCCAGAACAACCTAAAGAGCAAATTAGTTAAAAACTGAGATGAATACTGATACCATGTTGAACATGTAAGATTACTTACTTTTATTGGGTCACCAAATTCTCCACCATGCTTAAATGATCTAATTACTTGCCCAGTAGCAACGTCGAACATGTTTATCTTCTTATCCTACGGTGGCAAACAAAAATTTACTTGTTTAGGTGCTTCTTAAATTTTAAATAAATGACAATATATAACTCATAAATGATGATTAAAGCTTATAGAGGTTCGGGGATGATTAAATGGTACAAATCCTGATATTCCTCAGTCAAGTAACCATCTAAAGATTTTTTTGAGATAGATTAGATGTTATTTATAGCTCATTTGATATACATTTTAATTTATTAACTGTAACTGATATAACTAGACAAGTCCCCATAAGGGAACAATAGATTCACTTGCCTGTCCCACTGTAACAGCAGTCTCTGTTGTTGGATCAACGGCTATATCATATATAGTTCCATGAGATGCCTTTGGCTGATGTGACTGAGAAATCGCATAATTCATATCCCTTCCAGCAACATCACGAAAGATCAAGGACCTTCAGAAACACAAGATTTAATCACTAAAGGCGATTTAGTGAAATTGCTACACAGATCTAACCCATGCTATAACACAAACTCACCTATCAGAACAGCAGACAATCCTGCGTCCATTTCCAGTCAATTTCACTGAAGAAACAAAAGCTGAATGATCATCAGTACTCGCAATCAGATCAAAATTCCTGAAACAGCAAAGTGCATATAAGGATTCAAAGACGCACACTCGACCTTCAAATTGTCTATTAAGGGTAAAAGTCATACCTATTTGCATCAAAAAGATGTATCATTCTATCACGTCCACTTGAAGCTAGATAGTAGTAGCTTTCTAAATACTCAACAGAATCAATTCCCTTCTCAACTGGAAAGGTGAAATTCAAGGAAAGGATTTCTGCTTCATGGGCATCCTACAAATATAGCCAATCTGTGTGATTAGTTTCAGAAAAATGCATAGAAGATATTATGAATTATAAAAGTATTGTTTATGATTCCAAACATGTATGCAAGTATAGTCAGATGTGTGTAAGTTAAAAATATGCAGGTTTCCATCAGAATCACCAGCAGCAAGATGTTTTCCATCTGAACTAACTGCCATAGATCGATACCCTTTTGTGATAACACCTGAAACTACCGATTCACGTTCAAAAGTTCCAGCACTAACCGCAAAGATAATCGATGGACAATTTAGTGCTTAAACAACACAATATTCATATACTCTAAAGTAAATTGAGGTGGAAATTTCAACCGATTTACTTATGAAGTTATGAATAGGTCGATCGGGTTATATTCTATCTTACCGGGTCAAAAGGGAAAACTCGTTAGATTCAACTCACAAGGAAATGGGTCAAATGAGTATAACAGGTCAAACGGATCAAAAGTCACTGAAAGTGTACTTATAATGCATAGAATCTCCTAAATAATTCTATTCAAAATACTATCTTATTGAAGAAATAATCTTATGGTTATAACCATATTTGAGATGCTAACCTTTATCGAAAGAATATGTGTTTTCGGGTCGAGCTGTTTCCACCAGCACCAAAATTATCCCTTTAGACCCGTTACCCAACATGTCTGACCATTTTGTAACCTCTAGTAAATAACCAAAGATAGCAAGATGTTTACCTAGACACAAAGTGCCAAGTGGTTCAGTAACTACATGATGTTGACCTGGAGCAAGAGTGAACCTACTTTCTGTTGATACAGATTGCAAAGCAAGATCCCATAACCTGATAGTACCATCTGCCGAACATGTTGCAAAGGAAACTCCACCGATGCAACCTCTAGCAACACATGCAAGAGAAGGATCATGCATATTTTCACATGAAAGATTCTTGATATCCCAAATGCAGCCACTATGTGAAACTAACACACAACACTTGGTAGCCTGAACAAACACAACAATTGTTTATTGTAGCAACAAAATTCTCAAAGGAATTAAATTTATTGTCTCTGAAACTATACAACCAAATATTGAGAATCACCTGCAATTTTCCATGAATGTTCCAAACATAGAGACTGTGATCTCTGTAAACTACCACTGCAAGATCAATGGCTTATAAAAATTTTGATATCGTACTTGGGGAATCAGAAAAAATAAGCGTAGATAATATTTTTTTTCTTTTAAACTTGTGTGAATAAGGAATCATACAAATATATAAGTTCACAATACTTACCAAGCTTTTCTGAGGTAGAAAATTCACAAGCTATTGCATCTGGAAAGGTAACGGTGGTCTTCTTGCCTTCTTTTTCTTCACTATAATGTAAGCTTCCAGCATACTCAAGGGAACCAACGGTATACAGTTTCACCAGTCCATTGTTGCATGCACAAGCAATGAACTCTTGTGATGCAGATAACGCATATCCTTTATCAACCTAATATATATATAACAAATAGGAGGAACATCAGAAATTGTAAGAAAATTATACGTAGTAAATAGCAAGAATGGAATATACTCTCAAAATAATATCAGAGAAGTTGACAAGATTCTTGATTAAGCTTCAACTTTTTATTGATAGCACGACATAGACATGTTGCATGAATATAAATTGTTTAAAACGATAGAGTTTGAGCACAACATGGGAATTACATTTATATTTACTGATTGTGTAATTGTTAATCCACCTTGTAGAAGGCATAGAACACCTGTAAAACATCGACATAAAATTCCTTACATACGCAAACACAAACTGTAGGGTATTAAATCAACAAAAAAGCAATCGAAAATTCGAAACCATTTACCTGAATCTGTTAGTGCATAAATGGGTACAAGTTCGTCACCCTTGCCACCAGCTAAATTCCCAAAAGTTTTAAAGGGAGATGTAATAGCTATAAATGTACAACCTTTGTGATGACCAAGATTAACAGTTTTCCCATGTATTGTTAGTGATACTGCCTCAGTTTTAGCTCGAGATTTAGTAGGCAATCCAACTGTCCATAACTTTAAATGCCTCTTTCCAGCTGTCAATATGAGCTTTGCGTCTGCTGAAAAGCTAACTGATGCCACATCAGACAAAGATGAACATGCTTTCACCTTTTTTACTAGTATCCCACTTCGCCAATCCCATAGGCATAGAAATCCATCTTGCAGGGTTCCAATTGACACCAGATGTTTACCTGAGTGTTTGAAACATAAGAAATATAAGTAGCTGCGGATAATAAATGAACAGCATATTTCTAGGATATGGAAAAAGAGGTCAAGAGATATCTGAGGGTGTGCTTGGTTGTGGGTTCTAAGGAGTAGGTATAGGAATGATAATGATTAATAAAGGTCGGTTTGTTGTATGGCAATGAACCATTACCAAATATTAGGCAATACACCCATCAACGCCATTGTGAGGGGTAATGAACAGTCAATCCGTAAGGCCCATCATCCCTCTTTCTCTATCTTCCTTTTTTCAGATTTTTTGCCTTTAATCAATCAAATGCAACCATATTTGCTACTCGATCTAACAGTAGAAAAAAACTGAAAGAACCCTTGTATGTCCTTCATTTCTTATACGATATTGGATATCAAAAGCTCACAAAAAACAATATATACATTCATTTTTCCATACATACTAAATTAGTTGTGTGGTGTTAATATAGATTCATTATTATGCGGCTAAAAATCATCATCAAGGTGGCCTAGTGGTTGACACATTGATGTCCTCACAAGAGGTCTCAGGTTCAAACCTCACTATGTACACATCTTGAGGGTGGCCACGAAAAAGGTCGAAAACAGTCACGGAAAATAGCCCTCCCCAGGCAGGTAAACTGAGCAACGAAACACCTCATCCGTATTTTATTATGTGGCTATGTGCTTGGTATTGATTGAAATCAATTTATTATGTTGGTCAAAGTGGTTTACAACAAATTCAGAGCAGTTTCTGGAAATTCTTACAAGTATGTTGGTTTTTGTCATTAAACTCTCTTAAACCAAGCATTATCAATTATAACAGTAATACCAATTGCATTCCTTAGTATTCTCATTACTTTCCTATTCCCGTTCCCAAAAACAAACCAAGCACCCCCTAGATGTGTTTCAACTAACCATCGGGTGAGAAAGCGGTGCAAGCTACACCGTATCGATGCCCTTTCAATTCTGAAACAGAAGCCAAAGTTGCGGAGTTCCAAACTATTACGGCAGGTTGATGTCCCGACTGTGATAGACGTAAGACAGCAGATAGAAAGTATAAGTGATAGCTACAATTTCAGAAACTGAGAGATTGCAAAATTACTAACTGGGGAAATATGACAGGCAGATTTTGAATTGTAAGGAGATTGACGACATAGATGAATAAAATATTCTGAAGAAGATTAAAAAATGAGAAACTGAATACCACAGTCCCTTAAGCTTTTATCGAAGAAATAAGCAAGACAACACTTGCAAACTCCGATCATGCAAGTATAATTCTAAAGATTGCGGGGCCATTAATAATTTCATACTACTTAAAATCTTTTCATCAGCAAGGTCTCTGATCCAAGTCTCTCTTAGTCACATTTGCAATCAAATTATTAACAAGCATATCATTAGATGTTGCGTTAATACATCATATGCACCTCGAATATTACATACACAACAAAACATTATTAAGCCTTTTTCTAAGTAATTTTACGGTTAACAGTTTATGAACTCTAAAAACCAAATGAGCTAGTCTTAGCAATCTCATTTAAAATCCACAAAAATCAACCATACCGGTAGCTTTCTAGTTCAAACAACACATTTCAAAAACACCTTCCTGTTTTACACAAAAACGTCAAGTTCTCTACTTTCACTTATTTTCAAATTTAGCTAATCTACTATTTTACATGCAATTAGGTCACTAAACTTAAGGTCATTTGCTACAACTTAGTAACAAAACATGTGAATTAAAAACTTGTACCAAAAATTTAAAATAATACCGCCGCTACTCACAAGAGCTATTTTCGCCAAACTACCGCTACTACTCACTTATTTTCCAGCTTAGGGACTATATACTATTTTACGCACAAAAACTAAGGTAAACCGTCAATCAAAAACGACACTCGGTATCAATCACAATGCTCAAAAATTAAACCTCTCCAGCGGCAATATAACCTCCATCTTTCGAAACCGCAACACAGCTCAACGGCTTAGGCATCCGACCAGACACCATCGCATGCGATTGCACCCCTATAACCACATCATAAACCACCACAACACATCCTGCAACATACACAGCTTTCGTATCGAAAACACTAGACGCTAATCCGTTACCATTCGTGACTGTCAAACCTATAACTTCCTCCAATTCAAACTGCACATCACAAAATAAATAAACAAATTATAAGCCCTAAGTTAGTTTTTTTTTTTTTTTTTTTTTTTGTTATATAAAATTGATATGAATGATTTGATTACCGTTGGATAAATGGTTTGTTGTGGTTTTTTGAGCTTACGATTTGGTTTCATTTTTTTATATTTTTTTATGATTTGATTTTGGGAGATGATGAAATGAGGAGGGGGGTTTGAGTAGGTGGGGGTGAAGCGGGAAACAAATGCAAATAAAATTAAAGTGTGACTGTGTACGGTTACTTGTGTTTGTGTGCATTAATGACAGTTAGAAACTTTGATGAATTCAGATATTTTGGGATGAAACGTACAAGTAAATGAAAGTTAAAGAGTAAATGAAACTTTGATGAATTCAGATATTTTGGGATGAAACGTACAAGTAAATGAAAGTTAAAGACTAAGGTGTTGTTTGTTTTTTCCGATAATCACTTTTTCTTTCTTTTTACTTTTTTTTTTTTGTGAGAGGGCAGATGTTTATGTTTGTTTTTTCGCAGACATAAATGCTTCTTTTCATTTTTTTCCTCTTCTAAAATTCAGACATTATCTTTCACTTTTTACCTCTTCTTTCACAAACCTTACATCTCCTTCTCAATATCCGTTTTTGTACGTTTTCGTCAGTTTTTATACGTTTTTTTACGTTTTCGTCTATTTTTTTACGTTTTCGTCTGTTTTTTACGTTTTCGTCCGTTTTTACGTTTTCGTCCATTTTTTTACGTTTTCATCTATTATTTTACGTTTTCGTCAGTTTTTTTACGTTTTAGTACGATTTCGTCCATTTTTTAACGTTTTCGTCCGTTTTTTTACGTTTTTATCTGTTTTTTTACGTTTACGACCGTTTTTTTATATTTTCGACCGTTTTTTTATGTTTTCGTCCGTTTCTTTACGTTTTCGACCATTTTTTTTATTTTTGGTAATTCTTTTTACGTTTTTGTCAGTTTTCATCGTTTTCGTCCGTTTTATTTTGTTTTCGCCCCTTTTTTACGTTTTCGACCCTTTTTTTACATTATCGCTTGTTTTTTTACGTTTTCTTCTATTTTTTACGTGTTCGTCCGTTTTTTACGTTCAGTCCATTTTCGTCTATTTTTTTACGTTTTCGCATGTTTTTTACGTTTTCGTCTGTTTTTTTATGTTTTCGACCTTTTTGTCCGTTTTTTTACGTTTTCGCCCGTTCTTTTACGTTTTCGCCTGTTTTTTACGTTTTCGTCCGTTTTTTTACATTTCCGACCGTTTTTAACGTTTTTGTCAGTTTTTATACGTTTTCGTTCGTTTTTTACGTTTTCGACCTTGTTTTACGTTTTCGAATTTTTTTTTTCGTTTTCGTCTGTTTTTTTTTACCTTTTAGTCTGTTTTCGTCCTTTTTTTACGTTTTCGTTCGCGTTTTTTACGTTTTCGTCCGTTTTTTTACGTTTTCGATCGTTTTTTACGTTTTTGTCCATTTTTTAGGTTTGCAACTGGTTTTTACACGTTTTCGTCCATTTTTTTACGTTTTCAACCGTTTTCTTACATTTTCATCTGTTTCGTCCATTTTCTTACGTAAGTAATGTACTAACGTACAAAAATGTAGAAATACTTACGAAATCATATGAAAATGGACGAAAACGTAACAAATGAACGAAAACGTAATAAAACAGACGAAAACGTAAAAACACTGACGAACAAAAACGTAAAAAACGGATGAAAACGTAGAAAAATAGACGAAAAAGTAAAAAATATACGAAAACGTAAAAAACAGACGAAAACGTAAAAAAAAGTCAAAAACGTAGAAATAGACAAAAACGAAAAAAAACACACGAAAACGTAAAAAAACGGACGAAATAAAAATAAAAAAAACGAAAACGTAAAAAAACACGAAAAACATAAAAAAACAGACAGAAAAACGTAAAAAAAACAAAACGAAAATAAAAAAGATGAAAACGTAAAAAAACGGACGAAAACGTAAAAAACATGACGAAAACATAAAAAAACAACGAAAAGTAATAAAATGGCTAAAAGTAAAATAAAAAGACGAAACGTAAAAACGGATGAGAACTTAGAAAAAATGACGAAAACGTAAAAAAACAGATGAAAACGTAAAAAAAAGAGCGAAAACGTAAAAAAGGGTCGAAAGCGTGGAAAACGTACCAAAACGTAAAAAAACGAACAAAAACGTATAAAACGGATGATAACGTATAAAACAGACAAAAACTTATCTACTTCAATAGCTGGTTTGTGTCAATTATAGTCCAAGGAAAACACACGTGGAAATATGTGTTAACCCGAGTCGTTTGTCCCGACGAAGATCGAATGGAATTTGTGTTCCCGGAACGTGATTCGTGTAAAGAATGTGTGTAAAAGAGTGATTGATTGGTGATTCTATACTACGAACAATAAAATAATAAAAGTAAACAACTAATTATGCTAATGAAACAATTAGACTTAGCATTCAAACCTAAAAACGAAAATTAGAATTTTAAAACGTTACGCGACGAATTATAAAACGTAAATAAAAGTGAAATTCTAAAATTTAAAACTTAAAAATATAAAAAAAAATTTCCTATATTAAAAATGATAAAAGAAAATTTTTTGGAAAAAGAAAAATATTTTTTTGACTTTTTAATTATTTTTTATGAATTAAAACTAATTTAAAACTATTTAAATGATTTAAAAATAGTAAAACACTTTGGAAAAATCTGAAATTTTTTGAGTAATTTTAATTTTTAATAAGAAACCTAGGAAAAATAAATTCAGCACTCAATTCAACATAAATCAGCTAAACAGTAAAAATAAGCACTTGGAATTAAGCTAAAAATAAGCAGAAATAAGCCAAAAATTCTGAAAAGCTCAGGACATGCATATCTAACTACTGGAAGCTGAAAAGGACTGAAAATTGGAAAACAAGCATAAGCAATAAGCCAGAAGTAAGCTTGGACAGTTCAAAATCAAAACAGAATCAAAACAGCCTAGGTGCCTACTTTGCAGCCCTGAATAAGCATTCCAATTAGCTGATTATGCAGACCCCAGATGATAAGCTTAAAGCTCACATGAAACTCTACCTAAAAACCTAATATGCCCAATTTTTAACAACTATTGCTATTCTAATTAATGGCTAGATCAGGTGTAATTATCAAACCAAAACTGTGCAACAGAGAAGCAAATTCTAGGAGAGCAGACAGGTAATAAGCTAGAGAATAAGCTCAAAGAAACAAACCAAACTCAGAGACTAAAAATCCATACTACTAACTATCAATAAACCAAATTTTCAAATACAGAAAACAATGTAATCAGTAGTTACAATAAAGCTCAAAGCTGAGAAATGCTACTAAAAGGGCAGGTCTGCAGTTACTATGCAGACCAAATAGGGCAAAATCTAGCTTAATAGGCAGTTTAAATAAGCTGAATGAATGACTGAAAATAAAGAATAAGCTAAGATTTATAAGTAAACTACTGAGAACAAGTAAATCAGGTACTGAAATCTACTAATAAGCACTTATAATAACCCTTGAAACTGCTAGCCAGAGCTGATTTGAAATTCAGATTTTGATGAAAGGTTTTTACTGGTATGGACTCAAAAGACCTCAAAACTTTGTGAAATGAAAACTACTCTAGGAGATCTGCTTATACTACTTAAGTTAACCATTAAAACTGCCTAGACAAGCACTAATTCATGACAAACCAACAAGATCCTAATTGTAGCAGTATAGAACCTAATAGTGCACCTATCATTGAAATACCCCACACTAGTTCAAAATCTCAGAATTGCTACTGAAAACTACTTAAACAACCTGTAGTAAGCTAGATTTAAACTGATCAAAAAGGCATATGAACAGTTAAGGCTGTTTTGACCCATCCTGACCTCATGAATCAACTTAGTTCCAAACACCCTTGACTGATCTAAATTTGAGTATTAAAGACTACAACTAACTGGAATGAACCGAGATATGCAACTTAGATAATAAAACTAGCAATATTAAGCACTTAATGGAGACAGAATAAGCTAAAAAAAAAATAACAATAAGCTGTTTTGACTTTAAGCTATATTAAAGGACTTAAAAAAAACAACTGAACCTTAATCAATTCCTAGATATCAAACATCAAAAACAATGACTAAATAAGCATATGATTCCGAAATAAGCACTTACATTAACAATGAAGCAATTGCACAGGAACTAAGACCAAACGTTTGACTTTGATTAAAAATTAAAACTGAATACAAATTGATTTAAAAACTGAATATAAATTACATTAAGCTGAACAGGCACAAAATAAGCTGAACTACGCTACTCCTAATTCCTAAATCCTAACCACTAACTAGCTAACTCTTTAATTCGAGACATAGGAGCTTCTTATATAGCCTGAGGAGATGGATGCCAACTCATCAATCCGAGTGAACATGTGCTTCTTCAAAACAATCTCCACCCTTAGATCATCTTTTGATATCACTCATACAACCGTAGCCCTTAGATTATGCGTGTGAGGTGGTTTGGCCAATCAGCAGCTCCCACGTGTCCCCCTTGGTGTCAGGTGCTTCTAGAAACACTAATGATTGGGTTAATTATTATAGGAATGGGGTAATTGGGGTGTACGGTAAGTTAGGGTTCTAGTAAACAGTAGAAATCTGGGTTGGGAAAATATTTGGGCGCGTTTAAGTGTGTGAGGGAGAGATTTTATTTATTTTTATTTGACTTTTTCGTTTATACTTTTGACCGGTTTTAAAGTTGGGTTCGGGTTAAGGTTTTTGTGGTGGGCTGGTTGTGTTTAATTGGGAGATGGGCTTTTGGGTTTGTATTTGGTTATGTGTTTGATGTGGGTTGGATATGCTGTTGGGTGGGTTGTGGAATTGGTGGGTTAGATTAGTTAAACTCCGGGTAAGGTATAGTTTAAGATTTAAGGTTTTTAAGTATAGGGACCAATTGTGTTAATTGCTGAAAATCAAGGGACCTTTGCTGCCATTTTTTCAAAGTTGATCTAGGGGCTGAAATTGACAAGCTTTGATAACTTGAGGACCTCGGTTGACTTTTTGACCATATTCTCCTTCCCGGCTCCGGCTTTTATTCACTCTTCCAAATCCCGTGCTCGTTTTTCCGGTTCTTTCTTGATTTTTGTCTTTTTCTTCGATATCCGTGCCTGCATATGTAAAAACACAAAAACACAATATATTTGGCATTTTGGTCGGGTTTTTGGTCTTTTTGGATCCGGTTTTGGTCTAGAAATGGTATGTGTTTAAGCACATACCAATAGCACAAAAAATACTAGTGAAAAAAAAAAAAAAAAAAAAAAAAGTACTTCAATAGCATAAAAAACAAACGGTCTTCTTCTTGCAGATGAAGAGCTTTAGATGTACCTCTTCTTTTGCAGACATGGTTTGCAGATGAAGAGGTAAAAGCTCTGAAAAAACAAACGACACCTAAATGATGAAGTGTCGTAAATGTTCGGTGAATATTTTATCGGTAAAAAATTCATTTATTTACTACTCGTAAATGAATGGAATATAAACAATATTTTATTTTTGTTTAGTTAAATAAATGAATATGAATTAAAAGTCTCGATTATTTATATATTTTTGTGAAATAAACAAAATATTATGTATAATAAAATAAAATTTAGAAAAAATTACACGGATGGTCCTTGTGGTTTACACGGATTTTATGTTTAGGAGCTATTTCATTTTAATTACGCCACAGATACCTATTTTGTGAAACGTTGCACGCGTTTGGTCCCTAAGTTGGATGGGCCGTTAGTTTGATCGTTAAGTGTATAAATATTATTTGCCCGTTAGTCCCTCCGTCAATATTTTTTGCACCGTTAGTCTTTTTTTGCTTAAGTGTCACCATTGCCAAAATTGGTTTAGTCCTAGTCTCCATTGCTCACCACCACCAGCAAAACCGCCACCATAACCACCACCACCACCACACTACATCCAACAACCACCCCACCAACCCACCACCATTCACCACCACCCCCTCCACCACCCCCACCCCCACCACCACCACCAATCGCAATCGGATTCTCCGACGCATTCTCCGGCGCCGTCACCAGAACACCATCCTCAACCACCACCCCAAAATGCCCTTGTTTTACACTCAAACAAACACTCCCATTCACCACATGATCAAACTCAACTCCACCAAATAGCTTCCCAATCATCCATGGATACAAAATCCCCAAAAATCCATGGATACAAAATCCGAATCACAATCCATGGATACAAAATCCAATCCAGGTTCAGACTCAGCTCCCTTGTGCTCCGATTCAACCTTAGGTTTAGACTCACCATTAACATTGACATCATCCACTTAGTCCGAAACCCATCTGTTGGTCCATTTACACTATTAGAGTTAACTAGAAAGTTAATCTATTTCGTGTTATGACTAATACAATGTTTAGGATTAATTCTAACAGTTATAAAACGTGAGTATAAAAACAACAATAATTTTCAACGTTTAAATTCTTATTAGAAATAATTCTAAGAATCTATACCCAAGTGTTTTGCGGAACAAACACTTGGGATTGAATAGACAAGGGTATGGGGTGTCTCCTATCGAAACTCAAGTTTTGCTTGAGTGGTAACAATATACCCACTGAGCTATCTCAGTGAGTTGTATACTCTTTGTAGGAGAGAAGTTCCTTTGTAAAAGTTCAAGACTTTAATTATACAAAGCACACTTTAACTTCTCTCACATCTGCTCTATTTATACACAAGTAATCTAAGTATAAGTAATTAAATATAATACAAGTTGTTGAGGTTGCGTGTCTGACAATTACAAATAGTAGTTGTCATTTCCAAGAACCAATAGGAAAGGGCTAAGAAGACTTTAGGAGTTGTTGGCTGACACTCCATGACTTTTAGCCGCAATAGAGAAGGTTGGATCTGACAAGAGAAGAGTGTTAGGCTTACACTAATATCTTCTCAGATCTTTTCCCTATTGTTCCCGCCTTTTCTTCAGGCGTTGGTTCCTCAGTCCTTCAATCACTTTGTTGGTTGAGGAGACTTGGGTTCAGTGAGTTCTTGTCCAACACTCACTGAATCCATCATCTTCTTCTTTGGCTTAAGTCCTACTCAGGGAGTACCGCCTTCCAGAGTAGTGAATCCTTCTTCTTGAATTCGCCTTAAGCATCCTGAAGATGACTCACTGAGAGGCTGTTCTCTCAGTGACTTGAATTGTTCTCGGTTTAAGTTAACACTTAGTTAATTTGTGTCCAAATCATGTTTGAAGCATTCTTGGGTTATACATGACCCAACAATCTCCCCCTATTTGGATATAAATTATTCCTAAGTGTTTTGATCAGATATGAGTGAGCTAAGGACTTCTGCTCATACTGAATGTACTAGAATGTAAATAAGGACACTGAAATAATAAAAACATCATCTTATTAATATCATTTACAAGTCCTAACAAAACTAAGTACAAAAGGGATAGTGGTGGGTATTCAGGCAGGTCATCAGTTCAACTTGATTCCAAGGGCTTCAAGCTTGGGCTTCTTTGACTGCAGCTCATGTTGGTCAGGATGTTCATTGATTTTTCTTTTCAGGTCTTGACAAAACCTCACATTCTCAGGACTCTTGAGTGGAGAGGCCATCATTAGAAAGCCAAGCATTGCTTTAATTCCTGACAAATCTATATCACTCCACCTATGGAAGGCTTTGTCGCCAAACTCATCAATGAAGAACAAACCTCTTTCAGGCTGTTCAATGACCATATTGTTCCTGAAAGGAATACCTTCAGGGAGAGCCCTATTGCAGTCAAGACCAGGAATCTTGATCTCAGGCTCAGTTTCTATCTTCTTTCTTTTCCTTGAAGAAGACTGAGAGGAAGCAGGTTGTGCAGATTCAGGAAGAAGAGATCGAATGCCAAGTTCCTGAGGTGCTGCTGCCAATCTTTCATACCTCAGACTCAAATACTTCATCAGATTAGGGACCACAACATTTGATTTCTTTGCTATTAATGGACCCAACTCGTCCAATTCAGTGATCCCGAAGTTAGCGAATCTGAAGGGTTTATGAACATCAAAGTTTCTCTTGTCAGCACCTCTGTAGACAGTGACAACAGCAGGATTGGTATTTCTCTGAATATGAACATCAGTGATTGGTTCTGGTTTTAACCTTTCAGTCATATACCACTGATATTTCTTAATCCTGTTTTGTCTGATCTCTTCAGCCCATTTTTTCCTTTCCTCCCTTTTCTGCCTGAGTGTAGTCATCTCCTCAGACTGAGCTTTCACAAAGGTCATACCACCTTCTCTTCCTGAGAGATCCTTAGCCTCAAGACCAATTTTCTCAGCCTCTTCATGAACAACCTTGATTAAGGCAGACTTGCTTGCCTTCTCCTCCTCCTTTAACTTCTTCTTTGCTTCCTCTTCCTGAAGATAAGCACTGAGTTCATCAGCTGAGAAGTGGTGAAGAACTCCATCAATTTCATATGGGATCCTGAGTGGTGATTCAGGATCCTTTGCAATCGTGATGGGTGCTGGTTGAGGCTCAGGTTCAGTGAGGATGCCTTTGCCTTTATCTTGATGGGAGGAAGAGGCTTCAGGAATCTCCCCCTCAGTGTGAGAAGGAGGTTGTTGGCCTGAGACTCCAGTGTTTTTCTCCCCCTCAACTGTTGCTTGAGCCATGGTGATAGCAAGAGTTGGAGTCATTGGAGCAGTAGGACCTTTGAAGGCCTGATAGATCTCAGTCATCATTGATTTGATGTCCGAGGTGTCTTTCTGAAGACTTGAGATCTGATCCGCCAGAGAAGCCTGAGAAGCTTCGATGCCTGACATCCTTGATCCAAGAGACCATGCCAAGGATGTTGAAGATTGTGCCCAAGTACCAAGATGTTTTTCCTGAAGACCCATGGAAGTCCTGATTGAGTCCAAGGAGGTAGTAAGACCCTGAAGTTTAGAATCCTTCAGTAAGCTGAGGAGATCATGGATTTCAGCTGACTGCTTCTGATAAGTCTTAGCAGCGTGAAGGATCTTTTCAGTGAGTACGGGGTCATCCTTGACAGCTGACTGAATAGTTCCAAGGCTATTGGTGATGCCTTCAAGAGTAAGATTGAACTTCTGGAAATGAAGATCAATAGCTGTCAGGGAGTGGTTGGTACCTGATTGGATTTCGATCACATCATCATGAAAACTTTCAACATCTGCCTTCAGGTTGGCATAGTGAACAGCTGCTTCAGTGTGATGATCAAACATCTCATCAGTGAGACCAGTGAAAAGAGCTCTGTTGGTCTTCAGTAGGAATTTGACCAATGTTCTTTCAGTGAGGGGAAGAGAGTTATCATACTTTTGGAGGATGTCCCCAGTATCAGAAGAATCAGAAGACTGAGAACCTGACTTTTCACTTTGGCTTGGAGATGACTGATGTGAATGGTCAGGTTGTTCTGGTTGTACATCAGTTTCCATATCCTCTCCTGCCTCAAAAATTTCTTCTTCACTCTCTTCCCTGAGCTCTTCATCAGACTCCATAATAGCCTGAAAGTCCCCCATGGACTCAATACCCAAAAAATCAACCGGCTCCTCTTTATAAAAAGATTTGCCTTCGGTTTGGTCAGGTCCTGACCCCGTTGTCATAATAACTGAGTGGGTTTTCTCAGCCTGACTAGCCATAATAACTGGGGTAACACCAGCCTGGCTTTTGGGGGCAGTTCCTGAAAGACTGGATCCGCCTGAGGGGTTGATGGGTTCCATATCAGCGGGTTGTTTCTTTCCCTCTGAGTCTTTGTCCCCCTTAGCACCTTCAACTACTGATGGGTGCTTTCCAGTAGTATCACTAGGTACTGATTGTGAAAGTTTGCAGACCCCCTTCCCATCAGGATTGTACTGTCCTTCAGGGGATTTAGGGTCCTTTTCTCCTTGAGATCCTGAGGGTGATTGCTCAGGAACGTTAGTGGGATGTGAATGTTTGTGGGTCCCCTTCTCAGTAAGGTAGTGCTGCCTTACCGAGGATTTAGAACCCTTTCCTCCCTTGGGAACTGATTGTTTTTTGACAGCTCCTTCATCGGGATATGAGGGGGTGTGGGTCCTCTTCCCAGTAGGGTGGTGCTGCCCTACCGAGGGTTCAGGACCCTTTCCTCCCTTGGGCACTGATTGTGATTTATCAGTACCTTCATCGGGATGTGAGGGGGGAATGCTTCCTGATCCTTCTGACTTGTTTATGTCAGTTGAACCATGTGGAATGGGTGTGCCCGAGGTCACTGAGGATGATTGCTCAGTGACTTCCGTTGGCCTTTGTTTTGAGGTCAAGAGGGTCTCAGAAATGGGTGTCTCAGAGGTCTCGGCCTTTTTTAACCCCTTTTTAAGGTTGAGTTGGTTTTGAGGATCAGTCTCAGTGACGAGTGGCTTGGGTCTAACCACCTGGCTGGACTGACCCTTCTTTGTCTTCTTCACCTTTTTGGTCGGTGAAGGAACTGGAGAGATAGCATCATTACCCTGAATGACTGATTGCATGTATTCAGTCAGGGCAATATGTGTAACCTCACTGATGCCACTAGTGAAATTTGACTTGTGCAGTACCTCAGGCTTCGTACCTTCTGCATCAGTCCTCACATAGTCAGAACCGAGTAGGTTCTGAAGCACACAGGAAACAAATCTAGGATAGGACATGTGCCTTTGCCTATGTTTTCCTGAGAGCTTAGCAACGAGGTCTCGGAAGATTATTCCTCCGATGTCTATTTTTGTACCCTCAAGGAGACTGAACAACATCAATTGTTGTGATGAGTTCAACTGTTCCGTAGAGGATTTATTTCCACCCAGGACCTGAATGACAAATGTCATCAGTATCCTCCAAATAGGGTGGAACCATGTTTTGACTACTGGAGCCTTTTCCAGTAAGCCTCCCACAGACATTGTTGGACGTCTGGGGTCATGGGGTGCAAGAAAGATCAGTTCATTCTTTATGTCTTGATCAGTAGGGTTGGGAGAGAAGGCTTCAGCAAAGTCAAGGCCTGTGGCTTTGATGAATGCTGAGTAGTCAAAGGAGAGGGTTCTACTCCCATTCATCACCGTGAAGGTGATGATTGACTCTTTGGTGTCTTTGGGGCTGGTTGCCACAGCCGTACACCAGAATTCCCTCAAATAGTCATGGTAGATGACTGAGGGAGAGTGGGTGAAAGCCTTTGCAAGAAAACAATTACGAAGATATTTCATAACGTTCTTGTAGGCTGGGTAGATTTGTGGATATGAGAAATTTCCCACCACATTATTTTTGGTTAGGTCTACACCCTCCATTGTGAAATCCACGTTGGGGGCATATTTCACAGCTTTAGAAGAAGCCATTTGTGGGTAAGTCTGGGTTTGACTAAGGTTAAAGGGGTTCTAAAGCTTAAGAATGCACACACAATTTGTTTTTGAGAATAAAAAGTGGCAGAGTTTTGCTTAAAATTCTATAAAAACATGTGTATGTATTCTTCTGGTTGGGGTATTTATAGGAAAGAGGAGATGGGGGTGTTTTGGTCATTTGAGCAAATCTTAATTTATTCAAAAAGAATTATTTGGAAATTGTTTTGAATAATAAGTTTTGGGATCCGCATTTAATGCCAACACTCCACTTTCCTGGTTTGACGCAACAGTCGAGGTGAACAGTTGAGCAGTTCTGCAAAAGTGCAACTTGCAGAGATGAGTCATCACATATTTGAAATGTGATTGGAGAGGCATTTAATGCCAAGTGGGAATGTGGTGGCCCAGAGGTGGAAGCCAGAAAGGCAAAAAAGAACAATTATTCTTGAATTAAATATGTGTTCAGTTACCAACCTCGGACATTTACTAACTAGATACTTAGAGCATTTAAGTCAGTATTTAATGTCCATTTCAGGGCCCTGAATGACTCTTCATTCAGTGATAGGTTTTTCAGGGACTTGGGATTAGTCACTGATGATTCAGGAATATGGAAGGATTCCTGAGAAGCAAGGATTCAGAAACTTGGGTTTAGTTTCTGACCCATCAAGATTTCAGGAACTTGGGTTTAGTTCCTGAGGTGATAGATTTAGTGAAATGATTCACTGATAAACACATTGAGTCAGGGACCTGAGATTTCAAGAATTTACACTTTAGTTGGAAATAAAATTAGTCAGTGGACTGATTCTCTATATCCAACATTCCTAATTCAGCTTTCAGTCTTGTGAAAGTTGGTTCATCCAAAGGTTTGGTGAAGATATCAGCTAACTGATATTCAGTAGGAATGAAGTGCAATTCAATGTCACCATTTATGACATGGTCCCTGATGAAGTGATATCTGATATCAATGTGTTTTGTTCTCTGATGAAGAACAGGGTTGTTAGAGATTGCAATTGCACTTGTGTTATCACAAAAGATGGGTACCATCTTGTACTGAATTCCATAGTCACTGAGTTGACTTTTCATCCAGAGTACATTTGCACAACAACTAGCTGCAGCAACATATTCAGCCTCAGCTGAGGATAAGGCAACTGATTGTTGCTTCTTAGCACTCCAACAGACTAATTTCCCACCAAGTATTTGGCAAGAGCCTGAGGTGCTTTTTCTATCCATGTTGCATCCAGCATAGTCAGAGTCTGAGTATCCTTTGAGATCAAGTCCTGAGCACTTTGAATAGTATAATCCAAGGTTAGGAGTGCCCTTCAGGTACCTGAATATCCTTTTCACAGCAGTGACATGAGATTCTCTTAGGTCAGATTGATATCTGGCACATAGACATACTGAGAATTGGATATCAGGCCTTGATGCAAGTAGATACATCAGTGATCCTATCATTCCTCTAAAGAGAGTTTGATTTACTGGTTTACCAGTTAGATCAGGACCAAGGTTGTTTGGGGGAACCATGGGAGTTTTGACTGAAGCACAGTCACTGAGATCATACTTCTTCAGTAGATTCTTTACATACTTCTCTTGACTGATAGTGGTTCCTCTATCAGTCTGCTTGATCTGAAGACCAAGAAAGTATGTCAGTTCTCCCATCATGCTCATTTCAAACTTCTTTGCCATTAGTTTTTAAAATTGTTTGCAAAGTTTGAAACTTGTTGATCCAAAGATGATGTCATCAACATACACTTGTATTAGTATGACATCATTATTTGTCTTATAGATAAACAATGTGTTGTCTATCTTGCCTCTGACAAATTTGTTTTGGATTAAGAAGGCTGAAAGAGTCTCATACCATGCCCTGGGAGCTTGCTTCAGTCCATAAAGGGCTTTGTTAAGCTTATAGACATGATCAGGAGACTCATGGCTTTCAAATCCAGGAGGTTGCTCAACATAAACTTCTTCTTTCAGTGAACCGTTTAAGAATGCACTTTTAACATCCATTTGGTACACCTTGAAGTTCATGTATGTAGCAAAAGCAAGGAAGATCCTGATGGCTTCCATCCTTGCTACTGGTGCAAATGTTTCTTCCTAGTCAATGCCTTCTTGTTGATTATAGCCTTTGGCTACAAGTCTGGCTTTGTTTTTAATGACTATGCCATTTTCATCAGTTTTGTTTTTGAATACCCATTTCATGCCAATGACTGAGACATTCTCAGGACATTTGACCAAGGTCATTACCTTGTTTCTGTCAAATTGTTCTAGTTCATCATGCATGGCCTGAACCCAACTTGGATGTTTAAGTGCTTCTTTAACACTTTTGGGTTCAATTGTGGAAATGAAGTCCACAAATAGGCATTCATTGGATGAGGCTGCTCTTAGTTCAGCAGCCATGCTTCTTGTAAGCATGCCTTCAGAAGGCTCACCAATGATATTGACAAGTTCTATATCATGAGATCTGGTCCAACTATCCTGAGGTCTTGGGAGTGGGTTAGAACTTGTAGAAGCCTGATGGGTATGATCAGGATTAGACACAAGATTACTATTTCCTTGTGTGTCTAAGTGGGTTGAGTCATCACTGAGATTGTTTGGGTCCTGAGTATTTTGTTCAGACTGAAGGATATCATCAGTACTTGTATGTGCTTCAACAAACTCAGTGATGGTTGGGTTTGGTAGGTTGTGAGGGATAATGTAGTAGGAGAGGTTAGCATCATCTTGATACTGAGTAGAAGGATTGTTCTCAGACAGATATTCATCAGGAGGATATCTTGAAGAATTATCAATTCCTATCTCTTCTACTGAGGCAGTTGAGAACCTGATTGCATCAGTGCTCTCATCAAAGGTAACATGAAATGTTTCCTCAGTCTGCTGTCTCCTTGTGTTGAACACTTTGAAGGCTTTTGAGACAAGTGAGTATCCCAGGAAGTATCCATCATCAGCTTTTGCATCAAATTTCCCTAGGTGATCCTTGTGATTATGAATAAACACAGGACACCCAAAGACATGAAAGTAGCTGATGTCAGGGATTCTTCCTTTGAATAACTCATATGGGGTTTTCCCATGTCTCTTGACAATTATGGATCTGTTTTGTGTGTAACAGGCAGTTTTGACTGCATCAGTCCAAAAATGGTTGGAGAGGACTGATCCACATAGCATTGTCCTAGCAGCTTCAATGAGTGTTCTGTTTTTCCTTTCAGCAACACCATTTTGTTCAGGTGTGTATGGAGAGGAAAAGTTTTGGGAAATTCCTTTCTCATCACAGAAACATTCAAGTTCATTATTTTTGAACTCAGTCCCATTGTCAGTTCTAATTTGTTTGACCTTAATGTCATTTTGATTTTCAATGTTCCTGACAAAGGACATGATTGTTTCAGCTGCCTGACTCCTTTTGATCAGGAAGAATACCCAGGTGTATCTTGAGTATTCATCCACTATGACCAGAGTATACTTCTCATGGTTAATAGACCTTGGACTGACAGGTCCAAATAGATCCATATGGAGAAGATGTAGGCAGTTCCTGATGGAAAAGTTGGTTTTGGTTTTAAAGGATGCTCTGTGATGTTTACCTTTTTCACAAGCTGAGCATGGTTTATCCTTAGAAAACACAAGTGATGGTAAGCCAAGGACCTTGTTTTGTTTTACAAGATTGTTAATGTTCTTAAAGTTCAGGTGGGTTAGTCTCTTATGCCAAAGCCAATTGAGTGTATCAGTGGCCTTAGCAAAGAGACATGTTCCATCCTGAGTTAGACTTGACATGTCTAATACATAAACATCTTGTCTTCTTGGTGCAATGAGGACAATTTCCTTATTTGCATTGAAGATGGTTCCTTGCTTATCATCAAACTGAACTATGTACTTTGCATCACATAGTTGACTGACACTGATCAGATTATACTTAAGACCATTTACATATGCTATCCTAGTAAAGACAATACCATTGCAGTTAACTGAACCATAACCTTCAGTGAGACATGATGAATTATCAACAAATATCACTTTGGGTCCTGGTTCTTCCACATATTTGTGCAGACACTCCTTAACACCAGTCATGCTCCTTGAACATCCACTATCTAGATGCCAAACAGGATCCCTAGCATGTTTCTGCACAAATAGTAAACTAGGTCAGTTCTTTCTAGGACTCCATTTCATGGAGGGTTTGGTATTGTAGGTCTTTATGAAAGTATTAATTGATTCATGGTCAGAGGTTGAGTGGACTGAGCTACCACATGTTTTGCATTTGGTTGTAGGGGTAGCCTCAGTAGTCTGAGAGGATTGTTTCATTCCTCTTCTTGACTGAATGACCTTCTCTTTTCCTGAGGATTTCTGAGTGGAACTTCCACTAGATTCACAATGTTTGTCATATTGACAATCCTCAGGGTGGTGGTCATTGAATCCACACAAAGGGCAGGGAGGAAAAGGTTTGGCCTTTTGCTTCTGTTTCTGCTTAGAATCAGAAGGGTAGTTCAGGCACTGAGCCTTGAGTCCTGAAAAGTTTGACATGACTGAGCATTGTTTATGATCAGAGGTCCTGTGATCTTCTTTTTTGCAAATCATGCAATAAAGGACTCTATAACAATCATCAGTGAGATGATTTGTATAGTTGCATAGCTCACATCTTTTCAGGGGTTTTGTGGGTTTGGATTTGGTCTTTGAGGAAGTAGGTTTTTGTTCCTTCTTGGATTGAGAAGATTTCTCAGAAGATGCAATCTTCTCTCCTAGCTTCCTGACCATTTCAGCCAACTGATCAAATTTTGAGTCAGGGCTTTGGGTTGTTACTTCAGAAGGGACTGAAGTTGATGAGTCATCAGTATTTACTGAGACATCAAGGTTTGCTCTCTTCAGGATGGTTGTTCCCTTTCCTGATCTCTCCTTTGGAGAGTGTGGTGAAAAGACCATAGGTGGGAGGCCTAAGTTAGGTGTAGCACCCTGAAGGGTATTCAGTGGAGGAAGTGGAGGGTATGATTCTGATTCAGACTCATCCAAGGACTCAGTGAGTGGTTCAGTGAGTTCAAGCTTACTGAGTTTTTCAGTGAGTCCAAGCATATTTTTCAAAGCCTGACTTTCAGGAAGCAAGATCTTTCCAGTCTCAAAGTTTGGTAACTTACTGACTGGGTTGTCCCTGACAATCCAGTCATTTGACTTGGGAAGTAATTCTTGCTCAAAAGATATGCCAGCTGGAACAAAGTTCATTTCATTTTGACACACAGTTGGATCAACCATAAGAGGGTTAATACCAATGGTTTTCTGAGAGATTAATCCCACTGTGTCAAAAACCTTAGGGTTTTTCTTGGTCCAGCTTTGGATAATGGCCTTTTCTTTATTAAGTTCAGTTTGAAGAACTTGGTTTTGTTTCAAAATCTCAGTGTTCTGAATTTGTAGAGTTATTGTTTCTAGTTTGGCTTGCTTAAGTACAAGCAGTTCATCTCTACATTTGTTCAATTCTGACACAATATTGTTATATTTTGAAAGCAAGTTAAGCCTTTGTTCTTCAACAAACTTTAAATCAACACAAATATAATTTATGTAAGATTGCCAATCAGAATCATTATCCATAGAAAGTAAAGTAGTTACCTTCTTCATGGTGATGTTGACCCATTCTCCATTTCTAGCATGACCTTTTCCCACAGCCACCTGATCCTCTTCTGAAAGTGCCATCAGTGCACTAACTCTTATTTCCTCATCTGAGGAAACCTCTTCATCATCCCAATCATATGCTTCAGCTATTAAAACCTTGTTCTTTGTCTGAATAGGTTTAGATGTTTGAGGAGCCTGAGACAATATGGGATTAGTTTCAAGAAGTGCAAGTTTAGCTTTGATATTCCTATATTTTGTTTCAAAATCCTTTTGACCCTTGTTTTGGAATTGTTGGGTGGACTGAAACATTTTAGGTTGAAACTTGCTAGTTCCTGAAAATTTGTAAGAGGGTTCTGAGATATTTTTAGAATAACAGTCCCTAGCAAAATGACCCTTTTTACCACATTTAAAACATTCAGTGGTCTCATTTGCTTTTGATTTTGTAAAGTTGGACTGATTCCTTTTGATGAAACGTTTTGAACTAGCAAGGAGTGCCCTTTCTTGGAATTCCAAGTTTAGATCATTCAGGTATTCCTCTTCAGTTCTTTCATCAATTTCTTCTTCAGAATCCTCTTGAGTATCCTGCACAACACCATTAGAATAGAAAGCAGTTGATATGGTTGTGGAGGTTAAGGCCTTTTTGGACTCAAAAGCTTTTGAGTCAGGATATCTCCTTGAGATCAAGTTGTCTTCATAGACAAACTTTCCATAAATTTCAGGGAGCTCAAGGGTCTGAATGTGGTTAGCATTCCTCAGGCCTTGTGAGAAGTTGAGCCACTTCTCAGGGAGACTGTTGACAAAGCCAACATTTGTCTCATGTTTGGTCAGTACAACACCATCATTTGATAGTTCATTTATCAAAGTTTTGTATCTGGTGTAAGTCTGTGAGAGACTTTCAGAGTCTTTTGACCTGAAAGTATTATACTCAAGTTTAAGGGCCATGACCCTATTTTCCTTGGTATCTGAGGGACCCTCAAAGCTGTTTACCAAGTCATCCCAAGTTTGCTTGGCTGTAAGACAGTTGATGACTGATTCCATTATATCGTCAGGAAGACATGATATAAGGATGCTTTTCAGGCGTTGGTCTTGATTGACCACCCTCCTCTCATCAATGGTCCATTGGGCCTCAGGCTTGTTTAGCCCTGTGCCAGTCTTTGGGACAAATGGGCCATCCCTGATACAGGTGATGTAGTAGGGTTCCATACCAGTAAGATAGCAAATCATACGCTTCTTCCATTTGCTAAATTTCCCAGCTTCAAGTCTGGGTGCAACAGCTGAGTAGCTGCCACCCTTTTTGTCGACTAGCTGGGGTACATTGATATCAGTTATAGTAGGATCTTGGTTTTAAAAACCTAGAGCACTCTTGGTTATTTTAAACGATTTTATAAACCAGAGGCTCTGATACCACTTGTTGGTCCCTTTACACTATTAGAGTTAACTAGAAAGTTAATCTATTTCGTGTTATGACTAATACAATGTTTAGGATTAATTCTAACAGTTATAAAACGTGAGTATAAAAACAACAATAATTTTCAACGTTTAAATTCTTATTAGAAATAATTCTAAGAATCTATACCCAAGTGTTTTGCGGAACAAACACTTGGGATTGAATAGACAAGGGTATGGGGTGTCTCCTATCGAAACTCAAGTTTTGCTTGAGTGGTAACAATATACCTACTGAGCTATCTCAGTGAGTTGTATACTCTTTGTAGGAGAGAAGTTCCTTTGTAAAAGTTCAAGACTTTAATTATACAAAGCACACTTTAACTTCTCTCACATCTGCTCTATTTATACACAAGTAATCTAAGTATAAGTGATTAAATAAAATACAAGTTGTTGAGGTTGCGTGTCTGACAATTACAAATAGTAGTTGTCGTTTCCAAGAACCAATAGGAAAGGGCTAAGAAGACTTTAGGAGTTATTGGCTGACACTCCATGACTTTTAGCCGCAATAGAGAAGGTTGGATCTGACAAGAGAAGAGTGTTGGGCTTACATTAATATCTTCTCAGATCTTTTCCCTATTGTTCCCGCCTTTTCTTCAGGCGTTGGTTACTCAGTCCTTCAATCACTTTGTTGGTTGAGGAGACTGGGGTTCAGTGAGTTCTTGTCCAACACTCACTGAACCCATCATCTTCTTCTTTGGCTTAAGTCCTACTCAGGGAGTACCGCCTTCTAGAGTAGTGAATCCTTCTTCTTGAATTCGCCTTAAGCATCCTGAAGATGACTCACTGAGAGGCTGTTCTCTCAGTGACTTGAATTGTTCTCGGTTTAAGTTAACACTTAGTTAATTTGTGTCCAAATCATGTTTGAAGCATTCTTGGGTTGTACATGACCCAACACCATCAAATCCGATCCAATCTAATCCTTGTACCCCCAAACAACAAATCCGATTCAACCCTTTTGTTTTCTCACCCGCTTACCTTTTCTTAACTAATAACCTTCCATCAATTTTGACCCAACCCGGAGTATGTTTCATTCTTCAACTTCTATTTATCTGAAGTTCACCCTTAGGGTTTGACTTTTAAGCTGAGCCACCGTCGAAGGAGTTATATCCGCCGTGGTTGTTCTAAGCTTGATTAGGGGTCGAGGGTTAAGGTTTTGAGGTTTTGGTGTTCTAGGTGAGATGGGATACCGATTTTTACACCATTTTTGGTATGTGTAAGTTTTGTTGTTTGGATCTATATCTGGGTTATGTGAGTTTTGTTGGGTCTGTGTTTGATCTAGAGTTTTTATAAACACTATGTGTGTGATTTGTTTCTGGATTTTAGATCAGCTGGATTTCTTTGGTGTTTGTTTGAGAGTGGGTTTGGTGAGAGGTGAGTTTAATTTTTCCGATGATAAGTGTTGACTGGATTGAAGTTTATCATCTTTTGATGATTTTTGTGAGTGTTGAGGTGATGTATAGATCAATTTAGATCTGTGTTTTTTGATGTTTGTTTGGTTGTTTTCCGGTGGTGTATCTACAAGGTTGAAAATGAAGGGGTGATTGAATATAGGAGGAGTTATGGTGGAAGCAACAACATCATTATAATGTTTTAGATGGACGATTATTTTTTAGTTCGAATATATTGAACCAGATTTATGAATGAGTGGCAAAAAACAAAAAATGCTTTTTATCATACTGCAAATGAGAGAGTGTTTAGTTTGGTATGTGAGAAGTAAAATGACCAAAATACCCTCACGTCTTCGACACGTGAGGGACTTAACAATAGACTCTAACGGATATTGGTCAAAAGGACTAACGATGCAAAAAATACTAACGGAGGGACTAACGGGAAAATAATATTTATACACTTAACGGTCAAACTAACGGCCCATCCAACTTAGGGACCAAACGCGTGCAACGTTTCACAAAATAGGTATCTGTGGCGTAATTAAAATGAAATAGCTCCTAAACATGAAATCCGTGTAAACCACAAGGACCATCCGTGTAATTTTTTCTAAAATTTATGCTTATTGTCCTATATTTATTTGTGTTTGTACATTAGTGTTTGTTTAGTTTCTTAATTAACAAATATGAACAAGTTTATTTTCTTAATAAACGAACGTGACAACAAAATTCGTTTTTGTAAATGTTTGTATCCTGTCCAGTTAAAATTAAATGGACAAACACGAACAATACTTCGTCCGTGTTCGTCTTTAAAACCCTGTAATTATGCGGGACAAAATGATTGAAATAAAAATATAAAACGCTATAGTAATTTAACAAAAAATAAATAAATAAATATCTGTGATTAAAAAAGTGTGTAGTAAATTTTTTGTTTATCTTTTTTCTATATACCATTGATTTTGTTATATTGTTAATAGGGGCGTAGCCAGGAATCTGTTTTTGGGGGGCCAAAAAAATTTTAAAGGACGTCAACAAGTGCAGAAAAAAATCATACTACCTCCGTCTCATATTAAGTGTCCATAATGGAATCTTGGGATGTCCCAAATTAAGTGTCCAGGGAATATTTTCAACCAATGAGAAGAGACTTTAGTGGGTAATAGTGATATTTGATTGGTGGAGAGTGTAGTTAGTGAAATTTCCTAAAACTTTGTGCATTTAGAAAGTGGACACTTAATATGGGACGGAGGGAGTAATATATAACTATGTAAAAATGTTGCAACAAATTTGTTCATTTAGCGTTTTAGTTGCACACGACGCTCATCCGCATCATTAATATTTAACTATGTACAAATGTTGCAACAAATCTATTCTTTTTTGCTTCGAGCTCATGACTCTCTCACTCTACAAATTTTACAAATCACAAAGTATATCTAAATATAAATTTTAGAAAGTAATTTTTTACAGTTAATATACAAAAAGATGTGAAGCATTCATAAAATTATAATCAATTAACACAAAACTAATTCAAGCCCTCAAACCCTTAATGCAAACAAAGCAGTTTAATGAATTAGATGTACAATTGAAATTATTTAAAATGTAAATTGTAAACAAACAATTAACTAAAACTAATTAAATTAATATGGGGTGATGGATTACTTGTAAACCAATTATGATTCGATAGATATAATAATATATCAGTTCTAAATATATAAGTTTTTAAGGTGGGCCTTATCACATTGGGCTTGAATGTAAAATACATATGGACAATTACTAAGACTTGTGGGTGGGCCATGGCCAACCAAGGCATCCACATGCCTACGCCTATGATTGTTAACTCTTTTGTGTTTATTAAAAAAATTATATAATATTTTAAGTATTATGTGAGTTTTTCATTCTTCAACCTCTTGTTATAAAAAAAGTTGAAATTTTGTTTTTTAATAGTGAGTTTGTGTTTATGAAATGCATTTTTTCTTATTTGATCATTTTACTTCAACAATTATTCCTTTTTTATGTTGCACATTGGTGATTTTATCGTTAAGTGGGCTTATAGTATTAGTATTTGTATTAGTTTAGGCTCAAGTTCAAGTGTTAAGTTAGTCATTAGTATAAATATTGGTCATATGTATTATCTCATTATTCAATTAATCAATATTATTCATCTTACATAGTATCGGAGCTTTAGGTTTAACCCACCACAAATAGTTGTCATCCGGTCATCGGCTACTCGCCAATGATGCGGGATCCTGATTTATTTACTTTCTTTCACTTTATATTTGGCCGTTTTATTAAAGTCGAGCTAGGTTCGTTTAGAAAAAAAAAAAAAAAAAAAACCCTTTGGTTTCAAAGTTCGTTCGTTGACTTTTGGGGATTCGCTAGTAGCTAAGTTAATGTAAATACGATTGGTGTCCTATGAATTCAGTCCTAGTTATAGACTACCATACCACTAGACCCTCTATTTACTTGCATAGTATCTTAACAGGGAAGTCACTATGCTTTATCCAGTAATAATAATAATAATAATGATAATAATAATAATAATAATAATAATAATAATAATAATATCTCGGCACCCCTCTAATTTAGTAGGATTAGCTTTGCAATAGCTAGAGGAGTGGGAGCCCAGTTAGTATCTCGGCTCCCCTCTAATTTCTTGTAAATCCTATGCTTTTCTAATGAAGTGATGTTTTATAATAATAATAATAATAATAATAATAATAATAATAATAATAATAATAATAATAATAAATAAATAAAAATAATAATAATAATAATAATAAAATAAATAAATAAAAAGTAAGACCTATATAATAATAATAATAATAATAATAATAATAATAATAATAATAATAATAATAAAATAATAATAATAATAATAAATAATAAATAAATAAAAAGTAAGACCTATATAATAATGACAATAAATACAAACTGGAAATAAAAATAAAAATTCCTATATTTATATAAAATATACAAAAATATGAATTGGGGGCTTGATGACATATCCCGTATAAAAAATAAAATGTTTATAATAATGAGTCCTGACAAAAGAATATATTCCTTCTGGGTCCTGCTGAATAATAAAGAAATACACAAACCTGACCAAAGTCGATGTATCATCCCAAACAAATAAAATGTTTATTACAATGGGACCCGCCAAAAGAATATATTCACAAATCTAAAACTAATATTGAGATTCGCACTTCTGCTATAAATAGCAGCAAGCGGAGCATTCGAATGGGCACCCAACATTCCTTTCTTTCTCTCTAGTGAAAATGGTATACTCGTAAGAGAATTATCACTTCATTCTCAATGCGCCCTTTCTCTGATTATCAACACCTCGGCTCCGACTCCAAATATGTGGCATAAGACCATATGAAGAATATGAGTTACCAATAGGGGAATCGCCACCCGAGATGTAATCATTCTACACCTCTGCATGACCAGCCGTATTTTCATTAGATATTATTTATGTACATTACTCGCTTTAGTTAAGTGATACTAGTTTGCAGGTATAGATAAGACGGTTATATCCAGCTCTTTAGATACGTGATCCGTACCCGCATATTTACATATCATCAATTGGCGCCATCCGTAGGACACGAACATCTCCTTTTATTTTTTTATTTTTTTTAAAGAATAGCCATCGCACCACCGCAAGTGAAACAGCAATGACAACCGAAGGTGAACCGTTCCCTACACCCGTAGAGGAGGAAGCTATATCCGAATCCTATGTCTTTAGTCACACCAAACACCCATACCCCTGAGGAACCTGTAGACACAACCCCTGAACCAAATCCCAACGACCCGGTCCTGCAGTTTATAGTCCAGAACTTTGATCGAGTAAACGCCATGTGTTGGTCCATGTAATTTGTCACACCCCCAAATATCTGACTTGCAGCGGAATGGAATACCTGAGGCGTGACTGCCATAGCATCACAGTTACAGTTATATTGAACGACCTAAAGTGTCATTTTAAAATACATCATTTGATTTCATAAAAACATTCAGAGTTACAAAAGATAGGTCCCAAAAGATGCTTCAAGTTGCGGAAATAAGTTTGACACAAATCAAACAATAGTTTAAGTGCATAAAAATCCAAGTGAGACGCGTCGTCATCGCGACTCTATGGTAAGTCCTCATGCATGTCATGATGTGAATGCCTTAATTACCTGAAAATACATTGCTAAAAATTGTCAACAAAAATGTTGGTGAGAATCATAGGTTTAAGTAAATGAAATGTTTCTACGGTAACCACAAGTATAAAGTGAATGACAAAAATGTCACAAAAATAATACATTGGCTCTTAAGCTCATGACCCCGAAGCTAGACTGAAATAAATGCCCCAAAATGAGTTTTTTGCCCGACACTCTGAATGATTGAAATGAAATGCGTTCGTAGACTAGTTGGTGCTACCAACCCCGAACGAAGGAGTCACCCTCAATAGATCTATCCATTCACCTTCGCTTGCTCACAATTAACGGTCCATGATAAATAAAAAAGGACTTTAACTTGGCAATGATGGTAACTTAAGCAATGTAAATGAGTTTGATACTTTGGTCCGTATATATATACATATATGGTGCAATATATATATATATATATATATATATATATATATATATATATATATATATTGGTCCATATATATATATATAAATGGTGCAATGTATTCTCCCCCGATAATTTAGAAATCAAATAATTAATTGAAAACGGGGCTATGAAAATTCACCTGATGCAATAGTTATGATGACAAAGGTGGATACACTGAAATGAGGCACGATCTCTAACCGCAACCTAATAGGAATGATGGGATCTAATGTTTTACAATGAAATGATGCTACACATGCAAATACGTATGTTATCGATACCACTCGTGAAATTTGAAAATAACGTTTATCGTCGAAAAATATATTTTTGACGTCTCGTTAAGTTAACGAGAAGTGCGTCGAACCGCCGCGTTGCGGCGGGGCGACGATTTTGTAGTACAAAATAAATAAAACATAGAGGTATCTACAAAGTTACATTTAATGTATAAAGTTAATCAATGAATTGTTACATCTTGAGATTTGTTAAATATAGCTTGCTTTGATCAAGATTCCATTTTTTTTTCCGTCCGTGTAGTGCATGAATTTCCTGAGCATTAAAACATATCACATATTATGAAAAGTAATTGCATGTGAAGGATTGATAGTGAAGAAAAAAATAGTTGGCTTATTTCTGCTTAGTTATGCCATTACTTGTAGGCTGGTTCATGATGTTGCTACAGCGCCTGTCAATATTAGCAAATGAAGAATATCTGATTTTGTTTATTTTTCCATATTAAAAATTGACGTATTGTATCTACGATGGTAAGTTTTTTTATGCATACTTGTACATGGAATTCCACAAAAAGTTCTGATCAACAACATGGTTCGATTAGAAAAGGTATATGGGAAGCAGAAGAGGATGGTGCGAAAAAGTGGTTTGGCCCAAAGCACTTATCACAGCACTCTCTTGTAATTGCCATCTATCTTTTACAATCGCATCATATTCGTAATTAGAACATTTTGTGTAGTCACAGGCATAAATATGCAGGAAAAAACTTAGCATTATAAAGACAGTATATCAAATGTTAGTATCAAGAACGAAACAATACCAAATAGTCTTCAATCGCTAATATTGACATGCGCTGTATAACATGAATGGGTATTGTAGCATCTGAATGCAATTGGCATAATTGAATGCTTTGCTTACCAACAGTTGACAGTTGCATAAGATCATCCGTGGCCCTAGTGGCAACGTCTAGGACTAAAGTTTAGATCGTTTAGATCAGTTGTAGTATACATAGAACACTTCAGTTTTGCCTTGTAAAAGTCTGCATATTAACATGTAATCAATATGTGCTGTACCAGATGTACATATCAGAAGCTGACAAGTGAAATCAGTGAGTATGGTAAGGGTTAAGTACCTCAATTGCAGTGATACAATACTTTTAAGGTGCAACTGCAGTTGAACAGCCTGCAAATTGGTTTCCATCAGCACAATATTAGCGTTGTCCAACTATGGCTCTTGCAATTAAACGTTCACATACCGGTTATTGTTGCTTTAGTCGTGAAGTTTAGCTGGTGCAAATGTTTGTGTAAATAATCAGTTATATGGGTAGAAATTTTAACCTTTAAACAACATCGTAGTCAGTGTTGTTGTTCACCTGACACACATTATGTTCTTGCTGCTCGCCTAGCACTCGATATAGGATTTGTAACCGTTTGAGAAATGGTAGCAGGAGTAGAGGACGCACTTTGAAAGTGTGCATTATAGTTAGAAGATGCAGTAGGAGCAGGGTCAGATTCAACTGCGAAAAGAGCAACAAACGTTACCTACAGATAAAAGTCCCATATAGCAAGAAAACATAATTAATACTACCTGTGCGTTGGCGGTTAATACCAGTTCTTTGTGTTCTCACTGCTCGCCAGCACTCGATACAGGATTTGTAACCGTTTGAGAAATGGCAGCAGGAGTAGATAACTGTGTATCATTAAGGAGATTATCCATGTGAACAACAATTGCACTTTAAATTTAGGATAGTGATCTAAGTAATACTTATCTTTTGGTCGTAGGCAATAAAATATACTGAGAATGTGAGTGTGAATACTCTGACAGGACAAAAATACTAACAAAATATCAATGATGGATGCAGACACCATGCAAAATTGGCAGCAGTTGTGTTCGGTGTCGGTACATCCATCACTGATATTCTGTCTATTTTTGATATTTAGCTTCTTTTTATGAGCCTGTAACTTGAATAGAACTAAAAAAGGAATGCAGGTAACTGGTTTGAGACTCTGTACAGGTCCTTTTGTCGTTTCAAATCTCTTTGCACAATTGCCTGTACCATAGGATCTTAGAATAATCGTCTATGCTGAAACGAATAGACAGTTTTTACAATAGAAGCATATAATTACTAAATATACATTGCATCACGAAATGCTACAAATGCAACATACCTTGGATCAGCAGCCGTAGTTGAGCGAGGGGTTATATGTTCTGATCTCAGTAAGGCTCAGATATGTACATATATAATTAGCATTAAATGCACGTTGTGGTTGCAACTCAAAGTGGGGTTGCCCTGCCAATGAACATGCAGTTGGGAAAATGGAGATGTACAAAGTTATCATCATCGCCTAAAGAATGTGGCTGCAAACCATTGAGAAAAAGGGCTTTTAGAAAGTCAGAAAAAAGAATAAGTTATAATCAACATTAGATGCACTTTGTCGCTGCAACCCAAAGTGTGGTAAATAGATAAATGTAATAATGAGAGTGGCTATGCGAACCTGAAGAGCAGGAATTGAATGCGATTATCATGGGAATATGGGGATGGTTCAGAATTCATCAAGTCCATCGGGTGACAATATTCTCCTATATATAATGGAACGTCGAGTTTTGCTACAGTTGTTGTAGCAGTGTTGGCCTCGCTTTTGGGTTGTGGTTTCCCGGTTTTTCCCTTTCGTTTGTTCCATCGCTTCTTTTACCCTTTTCCCGACCGCTAATAATGCGGTACCTACCTCATTTATTTATTCAAAAAGTTAGTTAAACTTTCTAAATCCCCTTACAGTTCCATTTGTTGTTTCAACTTCCTTTGTGCAACGGCTTGCACCAAGCGAGCTGCTAGGTTGTTGAAAGAACAAAAGGAACTGTATGGGAATTTAGAATGAGTAACTATGTTTAAGTTCCAGACATTGTTTTGCCTTATCAACAGACGGTTTAATTGCGAGGAATTTGATAAAAAAAAAAAGAATTTTACCATAAGAAACAAAGGGCATCTATTACTTTTTTTTTTGGTGATACTAAAAGTTGATGTCATGTGCATCCGAAAGTTAACTTGTTGTCGTATATCCACTACTGGAGGTGGAGAAAAGATGCTGATCAGCAGTATGGGTCAATTATCGAAGAAAGATGGGAAACAAAAGAGGATAGTGCAAAGAAGTAATTTGTGCCAAACTACATGGGACACCATCCTCTCCGGTTTCCCAGCTTTCTTCAAGAATTATAAACATATGACATGAATTGTTAGTATCAGCAACAAAAAAAAAGTACCAAATAGTCTTTGTTTCTTATGTTTAGTTTTTTTTAGCGACATATAGGTGGAAAATCTGATCTCCACCTCAAACCCCTTTTGTTATTCAAATAGTCTTTAGACAATAGTCTGCACCAGACATATTGATAGACTATTAAAATACCAAAAGGAATTCGAGGTGAAGGTCAGATTAATGATCCTGGCTGTATTCATGTGCTGCACGCAGCGGTGTTGTTGAATGAATGACCTGTTACAGATATTGATACATGAAAAAATCTGGGTAAAATGAGTATAAACTTACGATTGATGGACAGCAAATGGTTACTTTTAGATAAATCAATCCAATATACCTCAGATCAGGAGTCGCAGTTGAGCGAAGGGCCACACGTTTTGATGTCAGTAAGGCTCAGATATGTACGTTTGTAATTAGCTTGTAATGTACGCTGTGGCTGCAACCGATAGCGTGGTTGCCCTGCCAACGAACGCACAACTGGAAAAATGGGAATGCACAAAGTTATCATCATCGCCTAAACACCGTGGCTGCAAACCATTCAGAAAAAGGCATTTTAGAAAGTCACAAAAAGCAATAACTTGTATTCAGGAAAAATTAGTGTTCGAAGCAAGAGATAGGAGGAAACATTTTGTTTACCTGGTAAAGGGTAGATACAAAAGGTTGATGTTATGTGCCAGTAAAAGGTAATTTTTTTTTTTGCATAGGCGGAAGTGTAGTGACACAATTGGTTCTGGTCAAGAATATGGTTCAAGTCCGAAAGAAAGATGGGAAATAGAAGAGGATGCTGCGAAGAAGAAATTTGGATCAAATTGCTTGTCACAGCATTCTCTTCCGCTTCTCATCCCTCTTTCCGAATTGAAGTATATTTTTGACCAGAACCATTTGTGCCACTACAATTATGAATATGCAAAAAAAAATAATCTATGGTTGCCGTGTAAGTTCAAATGTTAATATCTGCAAATAGAAAAAGATCACATATTAGTAGCTGGTACTATTCCTGGGGCGAAAAACGAAGATAAATCATGGTAAATATTAACTGTTATTTTTCTTTTAACTTAATAAAGGATATTAGTAATCGATTGATGGACAGTAAATGGTTACCGTTAGATAAATCAATCCAACATACCTCAGATCAGGAGCCGCAGTTGAGCGAGGAGCTAGACGTTTTGACGTCAGTAAGGCTCAGATATGTACGTTTGTAATCAGCATGAAATGTGCGTTGTGGCTGCAACCGATAGCGTGGTTGCCCTGCCAACGAACGCACAGCTGGAAAAATGAGAATGTACAAAGTTATCATCATCGCCTAAATATCGTGGCTGCAAACCATTGAGAAAAAGGCATTTTAGAAAGTCAGAAAAAGCAATAACTTGTATTCAGTAAAAATTATTGTTCGAAGCAAGACATAGGAGGAGACGTACAGTGTTGGAGTCAGTGTTGGGCTGTGGGCTCGCTTTTTTTCCCTTACGTGTGTTTTGGCCTTTTTTTTACTCTGTGCGAGATATGCATTCCTCCGACCAAAACTCATGGTCAACAATATGGCTGAATTTTAGAAGATCAGTGAGAAGCGAAATAGCATAGTGTAAAGAAGTGATCTGCACCAAATCATTTCTAAGACTATACTATTTCGCTTCGCATTGATCTCCCAAAATTGCAGTCAATTATCAGCGACCGTGTTTTGTTATATATAACATGTATTAAATAGATGCACACTTTTTTTTGGGTACATATCTTTGTTATTAATTCTTCTAGTAAAAAGTATATATATATATATATATATATAGAATCCGGATCGATTGAGAAGGTTTTTATTTTGAGAAGATTGAGAATGTTTTCAAAAACGATAGATTTTTAACTTTGATTCATGTTTTTCAAGCGTAAAACTCATTTTAATGTGATTAAAATTCAAAATGGGTAAAAAAAATTTGAATCAATGTTAAAAATCTCTCGATTTTGCGATATATGTAGAATACTGAATCATCTGTACAAATTTAATGAATCATCATCATAACTCGATTTTAACAATGATTTGTGAATCAAATTTGTAATTTATAGATTCGATTCACCATAAAATGATGTTTACTTGTGAATCAAATCAAAAACATGAATTAGTTTGTTCAAATGAAGATTTCTCAATCTTCTCAAAATAAAAACCTTCTCAATGGAACCGGAGCCTATATATATATATATATATATATATATATATATATAAAGTGTTATGTAAACCTTTTAATAGAATAATGAATAACAAAGATATGCACAAAAAAAAGTGTGTATGTATTTATGTATTTTACATGTTATATATATATATATATATATTATATATATATATATATATATATATATATATATATATATATATATATAATAGTGCATTCTATTAGGAATTGAAACTGGGGCAAAGCAAAGTTTATATCAGCATGTAAACCACAGAGAACAGCCATGTAAATGGAGCAGGTAACCTGAAGAATAGAAAAAGATGATCAAACTATGTACATGAATACAGTAAATATAAAAACAGGTTGTGAAATTTAAGCGGTCCTTAACTTCTGGTCATTGGCATATGTAAGAACACAAACCTGAACAATAAAAAAATATAAATAAATTATGTATATGAAGACAATCACTACGAAAAGATTTTAAAAGTATGAATGGTGAGTGTAAATACCATGTAAATACAGTAGTAGTTGAAAGGAGGCAATTATATGCAACGACATAGTTCAGTGTAAAAAAATTGTGCAGCACAAAAAAAAAACAACAAAGTATCAATGATGGATGTACACTCCATACGAAATTGGGTATAGCTGCATATATGCAGTAACCGTGACTGGTTGCCATACATCCATCACTGATATTCTGCCTATTTTTTTTACAATCTTTAGTTTTACGTTATCTGGCTTGGATCTGTAGAGAAATTCAGAATCTGATATCATTGGATTGATATTAATAACTGATTGCAAGAAGTAAATACACCTGCCACGGGTGCAAATCTAAAAGATTGACTTACCAAGAGCCACATATTAACTTCTTTAACCAGAGTGACAGATTCATGACAGGCTATCACAACCAATAAGCGACAAACTTAAACATTTTAGCTCAGATCTGTGAAGAAGTTATGAGTTTTATATCATTGGATTGATATTAATAAGTGATCGCAAGAAGTAAATACACCTGGCACGGTTGCAAATCTAAAAGCTTGCCCTGCCAAGTGCCAGGGATTCACTTCTTAAATCAGACTCACAGACTCATCACAGCCTATTGCGCAAACATCTATGCGAGTTCATTATTTGATATGAAAATCACAACATTTCTACAGCAACCGTCAAAAGTTTACAAAGAATATCTGCACAGATACCGAGAAAAGCACGCGGAGTCAATACTAAAGACACGTCATGGGTGCAACCACAACCCTGGTTACCTTGCCAAGCAACATGCATTAAAAAAATGTAAGCTGAGAAAACTATCATAGTAACTGTACACAGACAACTGAAAAGAGGTAGTGGCTGCAAAATAAGGCCAGTTGCTTAGCTATTGCTTATACTATCCCGTCTGGTAGTTGTCACGGGACAACCTAATTATACAATAGCGAGTCTAAGTTGAGGGCAGGCGCAAAACGGATAAACGGATCCATAATATAAATCTAAATCATAAACCATAAACAAACAAAATATCGGCAGATTACGACAAAAGAAGCAGCTGCATAAGCAAAAGATTAACAAATAAGTGACCACAAAAAATAGCAAGCACGACAAAGAATAGCTACATAAGCAAAATACACCTAAAAGAGCAGTCACCATAAAAGATTCGCAAGTGAACAATATCGGCGGTCAAGTAGGCAGGCACATAAGCAAAACATGAACAAATAACCTACCACAAAAAAACAGGAAGCACCATAAAAAACAGCTACATAAGCAAAATGCATCTAAAAGAGCAGCTAATAAGACATCAACATGTAGATCATAAGAAGCAAACACACAAACCACAAACGTATTGCCCTCCGGTAAAGTTAAACCGTTACAGCAACTGATGAAAGTTCATGCAGAAGATCTGCACAACTACCAAGAGAACCACAGGGAAGAGACACGTATAAATCTCTAGTGCATTCTATCATTTGTTAGTGATTGGAAAAAGGCTAAAAGAAGCGACGGAACAAACGAAAGGGAAAAATCAGGAGCCCACAACCCAAAAGCGAGCCCAACACTGCTACAACAACTGTAACAAAACTCTACGCTCCATTATATATAGGAGAATGCAAGAATAAATGAGGTAGTCACCGCATTCTCCAGCGCATTCTCTCATTTGCTAGCCATCGAAAAAAGGCTAAAAGAAGCGAGCAAACAAACGAAAGGGAAAAAGCGTGAGGCCACATCTCGAAACTGAGGCTAAGACTGTTATGGCAAATGCAGCAACAGTAGCCACTCTAAATTGAGGGCAGCCGCAAAACGGACCCAGTTACATAGTCAGTATTCATACCATGATATTTAAGAACTGTATTGGCGAAACCTTTGCAAGGAACACTAAACACACGGCATGGCTGCAACCACAATCTTGGTTACCTTGCCAAGCAACATGCGTTAAGAAAATGTAAGCTGAGAAAATAATCCCAGGCGCTGTACAGAGACAGCTGAAAAGAGGTAGTGGCTGCAAAATAAGACCGGTTGCTTAGCTATTGTTTACACTATGCCGTCCGGTAATTGCCACGCCACCACCTGATTATATAATAGCCGCTCTAAGTTGAAGACGGTTGCGAAACGGATCCAGTTACATAGTCAGTATTTATACTATGACATTCAAGAATCGCGTCGCCAATACCTTTGCAAGGCAACTGTGCCACCAACACAGAAGAAAAAGGCAAATAAGTAAACTGAATCCCGCCAAAAAATATGAAACGTTGGTTACACCACTTGATATGGCACTCATATCTGCTATTTCCACTAATAACAGGTATAGGTGACATATCAAGTGACTCAACAAACGCATCACAATATGAAAGAGTAACTGCATAAACATACATAAAGAAATTATAAACTAAACCAAATAAAAGAGTAACACAAACTAATCTCAAGATAACTTTTTTAGCCACACAAAACATCTAAAGATCTAAACCATAAATCACAAAAACAGCTATAGATCTAAAATTCCAATATCAGACCTAAAAACGGATGAAGTAGGCACATAAGCAAAAGACGAACAAATAAGGCACAAAAAACAAACACCAAGTACCACAAAAGGCAGCTACATAAGGAAAAGATGAACAAATAACCTACGACAAAAAACAACAAGCACCACAAAAAACAGTTAGATAAGCAAAAGACGTCTAAAACAGCATCTATATATCTAAAATCCCAATATCAGACCTTAAAACGGATACATAATATAGATCTAAATCATAAACCATAAAGAAACAAAATATCGGCAGATTACGCCAAAAGAAGTAGCTACATAAGCAAAAGATGAACAAATAAGCCACACCAAAAGATGAACAAATAACGTACCACAAAAAAATAGCAACTACCAAAAAAACCAGCTACATAAGCAAAAGACATCTAAAAGACCAGCTACCATAACCGATCCGCCCGCAAGCACCACAAAAAACCACCGTTACCGATCCGCAAGTACATAAGCAAACGATGAACAAATAACCTACCACAAAAAAACAGCAACTACCACAAAAAACAGCTACATAAGCAAAAGACATCTAAAAGAGCAGCTACCATAACCGATCCGCAAGTAAACAATACCGGCAGTCAAGTAGGGTTTCGGCAGAAGATGCAAGAATAAATGAGGTAGGTACCACATTATTAGCGTTCGAAAAAAAGGTAAATAAATGAGGTAGGTACCGCATTATTAGCGTTCAGAAAGAGGCTAAAAGAAGCGAGGGAACAAACGAAAGGGGAAAGGCGGGAGCCCACAGCCTAAAAGCGAGCCCAACACTGCTACAACAACTGTAGCAAAACTCGACGCTCCATTATATATAGAGTAATAAACACTTTTAGTGTAAATACGTTGCACCGATACCCCACGATCGTCGTTTGGTGATCTATCGATAAATATAGTGTTTTCGTCGTAAAAATTAGCATTTTTCATTACTAGAAAATATGACCAAAGGGCCTCGCAAAACTAGCCATGAAATGGTGTACGTGAAGAGTTAGTGAATAAGCTCGGCGTCTTTAAAAACCTTATAACATTATCTTAAATTCGTATCTTTGTCATGTTGTCCATACGCGTCTCGTTCAATGAGAAAATCGGCTCTCAATGTAGTTACTTGAAGAAAAACTGTTTTTATACTTAGAAATATATTTCTATTAAAAGCTGTCAAAATGTTTATTGAATCGTCGGTTTTCAAATGCTAGTATCTCGGTCGTTATAAGCCCGTTTTCTACGTTCTTTATATCCACGGTTTCGTATTAATATGTACTAACATGTTTTCAGTAGGTCGGCTCGTCTAGATCATGTCTAACGCCTCGTTTTACCCGTTTTCTACGTTCTTTATATCCACGGTTTCGTATTAATTCCAACGCCCACGGTTTCATTTTTGAAAGTATTTTCTAAATATTTAAGCCAAAATAGTCCAAAGTTTACTGAGTTTTCCAGATTTCGTGATTATGGACAGTACCTTTTCTATTGTTGTTAAAAACCACTTTTTCTAGTTCAAGGCTTGTTCAAAACACTTCCAATCAACTCCACAACTAATCTAATCCTACCATACACCTTCTTAGGGTGTCATGGGTTCCTAATCATCACCAAAAATGGTGGATCTCATGAGATTACTAATAAAACTTATAGATCTATTGTTAGAGAACATTTATGTGTAAAGTGGTATATATAACATAAGTATATTGCATGATCTACTACTTGAACATCAAAATATATATCAAATGAGAGTATAAAAGAGTGATAAAATTAGTTAGTCAACTACTTGAAGTATTGATGAACTTTGGATGAAAATATTTAAGAAACCTTGATGTTTTTACTTAGAAACCTAAACTAGGAACACAATGGAGCTAGAAAATCTTGATCTTGTGAAATTTTTGTGATGATCTTCCTTGATCTTAGTCTTGGCCATGTATATGAGTGAGAGAGGAAGAGAAAATATATATATTTTTTTTTGTAGCTAGTATTCTTATCCTTGAAGTCTTGGTGTATATAAAATGGATTGGAAATAAATTTGGATAAGAGTACAAGACTTTAAGTGAAGTTAGTATTGAATTTCAAAGCGTGTAAGGTGATGAGTATGGGAGGGGGGGGGGGGGCGGCAAGTATGGAGGGGTGATTGGTGTAAGAGATTTTGTTGACAAAGTGTAAGATTTGTTTGATATTTAGTGTTTTTAAAGGGTACCGAGTTAGCTAGAAATAAATTTTAACGGTACCAAATAAAATATGACGACGTTGTAAAAATTATGAAATCACATTCCTGATAAGAATCGGGGGGTCAAAATAGTTGTCGTGTTGAGATATCGTGATCCGACGTAGTTATAGGCGTTTACCGGGAAATATAGTAAACGGTTTCAAAACACCGGGTAAATTAATAATATAAATTTTATATTTTTATAATGAATATGAAAATGTATTAGGATCATAGTCGGGAGTGCCGGGTATATTATTCGTAGTAAAGACTGAGTGGTAACGCGTATTTAATAAATGAACATACGTAAATTGAAATTATGCAAATCCGTGCATGACCTAATATCTAGATGATGTTACTGATGATATGTAGACTACTCTAGTCTATATGACGTGTCCTAAATGATGTTTCATGAATTCGCAGCTAAACCCTAACGGTTACTCGAATTTTTAATACTTGTAAATCTAGTTTACGTACTGATGAATAGTGACCATGAATAGTGATTTTCCTCCGGGAATGAATAGTGTTTCGTAAATAGTAAATTTTTTGAAAACTTCTCAAAGTCGCAAACTGACTTCAAAAACGATGAATATTGAATGATGAATAGTAATGAAGAATAGTAACCCATGAATAGTAAATTTCAAAGTTCGGAAAAATGACCTGAAATTATGATTTGTCATAGTCGCCCACCCAAAAAGGAATTCAGTCCCTGAATTCAACTGGTGTTGGTCTCTGGAGTGGACTTGATGAAAAGATGTGGGTATTTGAGCCGCATCTGGTCTTCCCGTTCCCAAGTAAACTCGGGATCTCTTCGAGAATTCCAGCGAACTTTCACGATAGGAATTCGACTTTGCTTCAACGGTTCGACCTCACGATCCATGGTTTCTGCTGGTACCTCCACAAAATTTAGCTTATCATCGAGTTGTATTTCTTCTAATGGAATTACAAGCGATTCGTCTGAAAGACACTTCTTGAGGTTTGAGACATGAAATGAGCTGGGCATGCTACTGAGCTCTGACAGAAGCTCAAGTCTGGAAGCTAGTCGGCCGATTCTAACTAGAATCTTAAGTGATCCAATATACCTAGGGTTAAATTTCCCGCGTTTCCAAAATGGTATCATGCCATTCCAAGGCAAGGTTTTCAACATAGCTCGTTCTCCAACTCGAATTCTAATGGTTCGCCGCTTAAGGATACCTAATTCCCATGATTCGCAATCATGTACTGACTTAACTTTTCCATCGTTCTCTTGTCGCTTGTAACTGATTCTTGACTTGTACAATTTCCTTTGTTGTTTCACAATTTAGTTCTAGACCAGTGAATTTGGACTTTCTGATTTCGGTCTGTCAATAGGTAATTGGTACTTCGATCATAGGGTGCCTTAAAGGGTGCAGTCTTTGTATTCAAGTGACGGCTATTGTTGAGGGTGAAATCTGTCAATGTCAAAGGATTACTCCAAACAATTCAAAGTTGATTATATGGCGCTGAGCATGTCCTATAGCGCTTGGATAGTTCTCTTCAATGTTCGTTGGTCTGAGGATGGTAGAGCGTGTGTATATCTGGTTGGTAAGAGAATATCTTAAAGGAATTGCCGGAAGTTTGAGAAGTATCGTCTATCCTTTATCAAGTGTATTTGAATTTCGTACAATGTGTCTTGACTAATTCCACGATAATAGGTTCGTCAGAAAGGTATTATCGGAAGGATGAAGCTAAGGTAACAGTTTCTGATTCCTTGTGTCTTGCGCTAACTAATGTTACGAAACGAGTCTCCCTTCGCTCACGGTGCTTAGTCTTTATTACTAGGACTCTACTGTCCAATAGTATTTCCCCTAGGTTTCCTTTATCAAAATTTTCCATGCTATTGTTTGTCAATCACAAGGTTCTAAGTGTATGAAGTGTCGTAGTATGGTGGTTGGCTTTCAAGATTTGACTCGATATGGAGGGTCTTGTTTGAAATCTTCCTCTAAATAAATAAATTTACAAGTTTGAGTGATGAATTTTTACAATTTGAATAAATGAATCAACAGGTTTGAATAAATGAATTGTACAAATTGAATAAATGAATTTATAAGTTTGAATGAATTTCTAAATTTGAACAAATGAAATTTCTCTCTCGACATGAAGTGTTTCGCTTGAAATCTTTTTCCTGAATAAATGAATTTTTCAAGTTTGGATAATTTCAGTGGTTATGCAAGATTGGACTGTTTTCAAATACAACCCAAGGTTTTATAGATAGATTTTCGACATGATGTGGATAGGAATGTTTTAGCAAAGTTTGGTGTTATACCTTTCTTAACGCTTAGTAGTTTTTTGTCAAAGGCTGACCATAAGGGATTTATTTGCCAAGATAAATACTTCAGATAAATACTTTCCTATAAGGTATATGATTTGTATAAACGCACTTTAAAGAAAATTCATTTGAATTGAAAGCATCACAATGATTAAACAGTCGGGTATGTATGTCTGCATGGATGCTTAAATTTATGGTGTTGAATAATGTCTATAGGTTAATCTTGGGTAAGACTTGTAGGTATGTGTATCCAAATTACTTGGTCCTTTCTAAACTGGATCATGACTTAGGTTCGTTGTCCTACTTGGTCTAACTAGTACTTCTAAAATGATGAGATTTGGTGACTATGCCAAAGATAGTGATTTGCTTGCCTCGTGAGATCTTATGTTTTCAGTTGCGATACGAATCAACTTACTGTGTACTTCTATTCCTTGCTCATAGTTCCGAAATCCTTTCGTTGTTTTCTTATGTCGCGGAATATTCCTCTTATATGGAAAGTCTTTCCTAGAGAGGTCAATGGTAAAGATTCACTTAACGGCTGAGCGTGTGACATGTGGTGTAGGTGTTGATCCCAGTTGAGCTTCACGATCTTATTAATTACTTTAGATAAATCTAAAGCAATCGGTATAGAAACTGATCTTGAATTGTATATCGAATATTATGCGGAACTTAATATTTGATCTTAAGAAGAATTAAACACAAAATGAATTCTCAAACAACACTTCAATATATTCATACGATTGCTCGATAGCAATAGGGTTACAAGAAACCTTGAAGTGTAAAACAATAATGATACGTATCTCTAACCTAACCCGCGTAAGGAGTCCTAGTCGGTTTACAAGACTTTCTACACAAGAAAAATATCTTACGTATCTTTTCTATACTTATCCTTAACATACTATACATATCTAATAAGCAGCAGAGTAACTAGTCTAGCAGCAGAGTCTTCGTGGGCTAGCAGCAGAGTTACACTTTGCTTATTCTTCCAAACCAGCAGAGTTACAAACAGCAGAGTCATTGTGCTAATCAGCAGAGTTACTTAACTGATCAGCAGAGTTATACTTAGTGTATTTCTCGAATCAGTAGCATCTTTAGACCCAACAATCCTCCCCTAAACTTGATATTTTTCTTCAAAAATCATCAAGTTTCTTTTTAAATCCAGCTAATCACCAGGAGGATGCTTTCAAACACTTTACTGTTTTGAGGTCTTTGATTCCAGCACTTTTCTATACCTCTCCACTAACTCAAAAGCTTGATGATCTGATAAGAATGGTCTTTGCAAACTCAGCATTCCAGGTTGTAGCATATTAGTCAGAAGAGCAGTATTCTTGAACACAGGATAATCTTTCTCTGTTAACATGTACAAACACAAACCATTACTTCCAGTCAATGCATGTACTCCACATGATTGATATAGATACCATCTGATAACTTTGCTTGAACTTATCACATTCTTCCAATCAAGACTTCTTTCATCAGGTTCAAACATATTCTTCAAATAGTAATAGTTGAGTCTTTCATGCACCACCTCTGGTCTAGTATCACCATAATTCATCTTGTAAAGATTCCAGAGTTGTAGAATATCATTCCTATCCATGTGGTGCAACATTTGAGAAAAACTGATATATCCCACACTTGAACCATTTGATCTCTTAATCCCCCAGCATGCTTGACTACCATCTAGAACATCATGTGAGTATGAAATGATTGGGTATTTTGTTGACAAAGGAACTACATTAAGTAACTCAGGTTCTTCTTGAGGTTTATGAACTGTGAGATCCATAATTCTTTTCATATCATCTGCAGTCACTTCTTCAAAATTATGCTCATCACTATCCTCTTTCTCTGAATCACTCATCACTACTGACTGAATTCTTCTCTTCTTCCTACCCACCTGCTTTACTTTCCTCCTATATCTTTTTATACCAACAGAGGATTCAGTCATTACTTCAGCTTCAACAATAACTTCCTTCTCCTTTTCAACATCAGATACTATGGGCTTTGTAACACTTGACTCAGGATTCATGTAAGCATTTGGTGCTACTTTAACTCTTGTAAGCTTAGCAACCTCATCATCATTCAATGGATCAATTTTGCATTCCATCTCCTTCCTTGCTTCTTCATACTTCTTTTCAACATCTTCATATGACAGAAGTTTTAAATCTTTTAATTTCCAATTCTTCATATGTCTCAGATAATATTCTTGATGAGTTCTAAGTTCCCTTCTTGTAGGAGGTTTAAGCACTTTCTTTTTCTTCCTCTGATTGACCAACTTCTTCTTCTGTTTTGCTTTAAACTCTTCCAAGAAGTCAAACTCATTTATAGCAGCAAAATCATCTTGTAACTCTTCTTTCACTTTAACCCATTTGATAGCAGCCTCATTACTTGCTTGTTCATCTTCCCAGTTTTCAAGTAATGCTTTGGTTTTTGCCTCATTCTCAGCCAGCTGCCTTTGTCTTTCAAGTTCTTTTTGCTCATCTTCTTCTACCAATTTTCTTGCAGCATCAGAATCATACCTAGATTGATCCTCTTTTGGCCAGAATTCAAAAGGAATATGCCATGGGTAAGAGTCATCTAATTTGCCTTTACCTTTACCAGTGTATGTTGGTTGTGAAGGTTTAGACACTGGTTCAGGTTCTCTTATAGTAACTCCTTTGGCTTTTGATCTTGTAGGCTGTGGTGTAGGATTAGGTGAAATTTCTTTTGGTGCAGGTGTTTTGTTTCCAAGGTTAAGCAATACTTGGGCTAAGGGCATTGTGTCTTCATCAAATTCACCAGCAGAGTGATTTAGCCCATCAGCAGAATTCTTTCTTCATCACCAGAAAGTTCTGCATTAACAGCAGAGTCAACCTCCCCTGAATTTTTGAGTACCTCCCCTGAACCTGCTGCATCCTTCTGATCATTCCTCCCCTGTTTGGAAGCATCCTCTTCCAAACATGGTTTGGAACCCTTCTTCAACCTCCCCTCAAGATGAGTAACCCTGAGCTTAAGTCTTCTTATCTCAGCACCTTGAGAAGCTTTGACTGTGGATAACTCCTTTCTAAGACCAATAACCTCCTGTGACAATTTTGTACAAGTATTCGTCAATTCCTGTAATTGTTTCATGATATCCTCACAACTTCGGTCTGTGTAACCTGACCCGAGAGGTTGATCACTGGAATTGGCATTTTGTACAGGGGTTTTAACCGTCAAATCCTCTGTTTCAAGTTCAATACTAGCCTCAACACTTTGACCTGTGTGACCTGGTCCGAGAGGTGTATCATAGGCATTGTCATTTTGTACATCAGTGTCCATCAATTCATGTGTATCAACCCTATCCTCATCACTTCGAGATGTGTTACCTTCTCCGAGAGGTGAATCTTTGGACACAAACTCAGTCTCAACCCTAGGTTGAACAGCTGAGCCCCCCAAAGTAGCCATTTGGCTGGGGTTACCATCAGTTGTATTTGGTTCTTGAGAACCTTCTACAAAAGATGTTGCCATGGTTGAGGTCTTAGTTATGTTAGCACTGTCCTGTTCAACTACTAAGTTGGAAACAGTAGTGCCAGCCTCTTCCATCATGGTACCTGCATCACCTGTACTAGCCTCATCTGCATCCATACTGACATTGGCCTGAGGTTGCACAATGTCCTCTTGTTGTGAAGTCCTAGGTGATTGGGTATTTTGAGGTTCATGGGATGATGATTCATTCAAACTTGTAGATGAGGATGTGTGATGGGAAGCTGTGGGAGTTCCAGCCTCTTCATCCTCATTCATTGCAGCCACAATATTCAAGATGTGTTCAGTTAGGGGAGTTATAGCACCAGAAAAACCTTTCCCAGGTTTCTTCAGAAAAGCAAACATCTTGATAGCCATCCTGCTACTATGCTCAATATGGGTATGTTCCAAAGGTTCTGTAAGTTGACTATTGATAATGAGCTGCACAAACCTTGGATACAAATAAAATTTCTTCTTAATAAACTTCTTCATACCCTCAAAAATCATTGAAGAAAAATCAAATGGTTGCCCAGTAGCCAAACAAACTAAGCACATGGCTTGAGAAGCACTAAACTCATTCCAACCTCCTACTTTGGGAAACAAGCAGTGTTGAAGAGTATGTAACAAAACTTCCAATGTGGACAGAGCAGACCTTTATAAAAAGTACCAGTATTTTCAGGCCTCTCATACCCAATTCCCTCAAGCTCAGTTAAGATAACCTCTGTGGTAAAAGTAGGTGTAACATAAACAAGGGTTCAGTAATAGAATTCACCAATTTGGACTTACAAGATGCTCTATGTTGCCATCCCATTTGGCAAGCAACACATACTTCATGATCCTCAAACACCTTTGAAGGTAATCCTCTGACCAAGTTCCCTTTCACCAACTTGTTGATAGCCTTGTAGTTCAAATGTCCAAGCCTTCTGTGCCATAGTTTGGATTCATCAATAGTGGCTTTAGCAAACAGACAAGTTAAATCTCTTTTGGGAATAATGTTCTTTATGTCCACACTGTATATGTTGTCATTTCTAGGGACTTTAAGAAGTACTAATTTATCATCAGGTATCTTATAGTCGGGAGATAAGACAAGACATTCAGTGTCTGTAAAAAGAACAAAATTCTTTCTGTCACACATTTGTGAGACACTAAAAAGATTGAACTTTAGTCCATTCACTAAATACACTTTCTCAAAATCCAATTTTCCAGTTCTGATGATGCCTTTACCAACAATTTTACCTCCTTTAGGATCATTCCCAAAGGTAACATATCCACCATCCAAAGCTTCAAAGTTTTCCAAATTGCTTTGGTCTCCAGTCATGTATGAAGAGCATCCACTATCAAAAATACATTTGTCCTTTAGCTCCTTTTGTAGATTGCCCTGCACAAAAAGTAAGAGAATTAGTTTCTCTTTGGGACCCAAGCCATTACTGACTTGGATCTGCCTTGTGCATCAAAGTAGTCAAATTTCTTCAACTGCATTGGTGCACTGCTGTGTCTGAGAACAAGATCTATAACTTTAACTTTTGGTTTCCAGACCCAGCAAGCTGAGGCCTTAACAACATAAAAATGGTTGCCCACAACAGTATCAGTAACAGCTTTAGGCAAAACAACAGAGTCTGCCTTAACAGCAGAGTTAACTTTGTCCTTCTTTATGGGCCCTTGTGGTGCAATAAGAGAGATAACTCTAGAAGTACCATCTCTCATCAAGACTTCCTTGGGAACCATGTTTCTTTTGGGATGTGGGTGAGTCTTTCTAGCAAAGTTTCTATGGTTCACCCTTGAGTACTGGTTCCAAACTGGTTTCTGTTGGTAGTAGCACTCATCTTGCAGATGTTCAAAACTACCACAACCATAACATGCCTTTTTAAGTAATTGAAAATCAGTACCTAATCTTTGTGAAACTAGGTTGTTCCAATTTCTCTGGTTTCCTCTAGGCAAGTTATTGGTTTTCCTAGGATATACTCTAGGTGTGTTTTCATACTCAGCCATCTTCCTAGAGATACCTTTACCTAGCTTAGGCTTAACAAACTCAACCTTTTTAGCCTTAGGTGCTTTTGATTCAACAACAGCAGGAATTTCTTCCTTTTTGTTCTTAGGGGTTGAATCAGATTCTACACCTTCATCATCACTGTCAGACTCCCAATCTTCAATAAGTGGTGCATCAGACCACTTTTTCTCATCCTTAGGTGACTCTACTTTAGTTTCACTAGTTTCACCTACAGGTTTAACCTCAGATGCAGGTATGAAAGACAATGTCCTAGTAGGAGGGGCATTGGCACTAAGTTTCTTAGGGTGAGCAACAGCATTATATCCTAGACCACTTCCTGAGTCTGCAAAGTGTCTTCCTATTGGTTTACTGAGAATGTCAGTGGCAAATTGTTGTTTTTCCACCCTAACAATATGTTTTTCAGTCTCACTTATAGCTGAATCTTTAGCCTTTTCAGCCTCTTCTACTTTCTCCATAAGAACCTTAATCTCACAATCTTTCTTAATAAGTTCATTTTCTAAAATAATGATCTTATCAAGATATTCAATTTCAGCCTTTTTATAGAATTCTAGCTTCTCTTCTAAATTCTTTAAACCATATTCATAACTAAGATTGTCTAACTTAAGTGTTTCATTCTTCATTTTAAGGTTTCCATTGCTAGACTTAAGTATTTCAATTGTATCAGAACATGATTTAAAAGAACAAGATGATTCATTGGATACCTCAGAGTCTGATCCAGAGGAGGAGTAGGCCATGAGAGCAAAGTGTTGTACTTGAGGTTCCTCTTCAGCTATCAAAGCACAATTTGGACCATCTTCAGCATGATCACTCCAGTCATACTCTCCTAACCCATCACATGACACCATAGCAGTAGTAGGATTTGGCTCTTCATCAGTAGACTTCTTGACATTCTCATTGTTTCTTTTTGGTGCTCTGCACTCTCTTTCAAAGTGTCCCTTCTTTCTACAGTTAAAACATTCAGCCTTTGATTTGTCAAACCCCACATTCTTGTTCCTTCTGAACTTCATCTCTTTACCAGTTCTTTTAAGAAACCTTCTTGCCCTCATAGTAAGCATTGCAAACTGCCATTGCATATCAATCTCTTCAACATCATCAGGATCAAGTTCATCCAGATCTTGAGGCATAACTGAAGTACTTGTAGTAAGTTCAGCCAAATAAGCTCAAATAGCAGCATCACTGATGGTGTTGGTGTTGGTAGAGTCAGCAGCAGAAACATGTGAACCAACAGCAGGAGTGAAAGTACCAGCAGCAGAGTGCTGTTCTTGATGACTACCAGAACTCTTGTTGCTTGAGGAAACAAAAGCAAGATTATTTGTGGTAGAAGATGAACTTGATAATCCCTTGACTTCAGATTCGTAAACTTTCAAGTTGTTATACAGATCATCTAAAGTCATCTTCTCAAAATCTTCCTTGTGCCTCCAGATCACTGTATGAGTGTTCCATTCAGAAGATAGACTTCTCAAAAATTTTAGATTGATATCTTCTTGAGATACCTCAATCTTCAAAAGAGCCATCTGACTAGTCAACTTATGAAGTCGATCATAAGTTCCCTTAATGTTCTCAGAACTCAAAGCAGTAAAAGTCTCAAACTGGTGCTTCAGTAGATTCTTTCTTGATTTCTTGGTAGCTTCATTCCCACCAAATCGAAGTTCAATTGCTTCCCACAACTCTTTAGCAGACTCAATATGATTAAATCTTAGTTGATAATCATTAGGTATTCCCATCATGAGAATACTGTGAGCTTTAACCTCCAATCTTCTCTGTGCTTTCTCCTCACTTGTCTTGAGAGTCAAGACTGACCCAGTAGTAGTCTTTGCTGGTTGACTGTCGCCATTCTGAACAACTTCCCAGAGTGAGTAATCAACCATTCTCATGTATTGTTGAATTCTCATCTTCCAGATCTCGTACTCTCCAGTCTTGAGCATGGGAACTCTTGATGCAGTAACCATGTGTGTTGAATCGGAATCCATTGCTTACTTTGATGATTAGCAGATCTTGTATTCAGTAATTCTTCTTGGTACCAGCTTCTAGATCACAAGCTCTGATACTACTTGTTGATCCCAGTTGAGCTTCACGATCTTATTAATTACTTTAGATAAATCTAAAGCAATCGGTATAGAAACTGATCTTGAATTGTATATCAAATATTATGCGGAACTTAATATTTGATCTTAAGAAGAATTAAACACAAAACGAATTCTCAAACAACACTTCAATATATTCATATGATTGCTCGATAGCAATAGGGTTACAAGAAACCTTGAAGTGTAAAACAATAATGATACGTATCTCTAACCTAACCCTAGATCCTCCTTTTATAGCGTAAGGAGTCCTATTCAGTTTACAAGACTTTCTACACAAGAAAAATATCTTACGTATCTTTTCAATACTTATCCTTAACATACTATACATATCTAATAAGCAGCAGAGTAACTAGTCTAGCAGCAGAGTCTTCGTGGGCTAGCAGCAGAGTTACACTTTGCTTATTCTTCCAAACCAGCAGAGTTACAAACAGCAGAGTCATTGTGCTAATCAGCAGAGTTACTTAACTGATCAGCAGAGTTATACTTAGTGTATTTCTCGAATCAGCAGCATCTTTAGACCCAACAGTAGGTATCTAGAGCGGGTTTGTCCAAAGAGATGTTTATGAAAATTTGTATTTGGTTACAAAGCTTTTGAATGAAAATTGTTATTATGAATTTTTGGAAAAGTGATTATTTTCTTCATGACATAATTCTTCCTGAATTAGACATAGGTGATCAGGCTATGTATAATTGAGGACTAACGATGCGATGCTCGGTTTAGTCAAAATAGCATTACTTTTCTCAATAGTTTTAGATGGTGTTCAACGTGTAGTTTGGTAAAATGGTAGTTTAAATTCCGTTTTTAACAAGAAAATTGGTTCGTAAGGGAGTAAATAGTTGGTGGAGTGCTAGTAAATCAATTTATGAGATGGTGGTAATATAACATGTTTTAAAATCTTGTGGAATAATTCCCTAAGATGGTAGAAAATAGCTTGAGGTTAAGTTATGTGGAACAGCTTTATAAAGCGGTAGTGAAGTAGTTGGGATAAAATCTGTTGGCTGGGTTACAGGGCGTATGGGAGAATCTTATAGAATAGTACTAGTCTATAGTCAAGACGAAATTTGCCTAATCCCTTCTAGGATAACGGTATGTTGTTGTAGAATGATTGAAAATTGGACAAATGGAATAGGCAATGAAATAAACGAAGGTTGTGATTACTGTGGAAATGATAAAAGATGGAGATTACATTAGATAGAAGAGTACATGATACAACGAGGTTACAAGAAAGTACTTAAGATAGACTACTTAAAGAAATACAACCCTAGCGGCTCCATCTATGGTTTATTATTAAGGCAGAAGTTCTTTGTGCTTAAACATGGTTGTCGTCCTCCATGTTGTTGATGTCCTGGCAATCTCCTCCTTCGGTGATATAAGCTCTCCCACGAGCTATTCCACCCTGATTCCTAGTTCCTTGGTTCCTCTGTTTTGGACAGTCCTTCCTAAAATGTCCTTTCTCTCCACAACCAAAACACGTCACTAAGGGTTTCTAATCTCCAGTACTGAGTGGGAACTTGCATTTTCTAGTCGAGTGACCAACCTTCTTACAGTTACCACAAGGATTAGGACAATTCCCAGGGTCATGATGACTTTGACACTTTGTGCAATTGGGTAGGGTACCTTTGTACTCTTTCTTTTCAGTTGGGCCTGCAGCATAGGCCTTAGCAACTTCTTGTCTCTTTGGTGGTTGTTGGGTAACATTACCACCCTGATTGTCGTCCCACTTTCTCTTGTTGTGGTTGTTGTTCCATTTCTATATTGCTGTGCATTAATTGTTTCTAAGGCCTTGGTGTAAGCTATGTATTCATTTGCCTCGATCGCCATACCGATAGCTTTAGACATGGTATCGGGTTCTAATGAGATGACCAACATACGAATTTCAGGGGAGAGTCCCCCGATATATCTCTCAAGTTTCTTGCTTTTCGGTTCATCCATTGCAGGGCCTAGTCATGCTAATTCGTAAAAATGATCAGTGTATTTGACAACATCATCTCCTACCATGGTAAAGTCTAGGATTTCCTGTTCCATTGCTCGTAATTCGCTTCTTAAACAATATGTTAAAGTCATCATCCTTTTTAGTTTCTCCCAAGAGTTTGAGTAAGCAGCGTCGACTCCTACTATCTGAACATGTTTAGTCCACCATTCCTGGGCATGATCCCGGAAAGTGAAAGTGGCGAACTTAACCTTGTCTTCCTTGCGGCAGTCGCCACATCGAAATATTGTTTCTATTTCTTCGAACCATTTGAAAAATCCCTTCGTGCCTTTAGTTCCGCTAAAGGAGGGGGGATTGCAATCCATAAATTCCTCGTGAGTAAGATCTTTGGTGAGGGCTGTAGCTATGCTCTTGGCAATGATTTGTTCAACAGTGGCTTGTGTCATGTCTGGAGAGGCTTGCTTCGACATAATTCTTCAAAATTATAAGAGACCATAAGAATTCATAAGTAGTAAGGATCATTACACTCACATATACACAATATATTAAGAATACAATGAAATCGTAACGACAAACAGCTACGAAATATCATAAGTATAATCACAACATACATGAATGAAGATTTCGGCCTATATGGACCGATATCATAAGTAGCACAACCATATCCATGTAGTAGAGTCAACACTTGGTAAGTTCGTTGCACAACAACCAAAATACTGCAAGTTTCTTTGAACTATGCCACTCATCCCGTGGCTAGGATAATAGTATAAGCTAGTAAGGATATAAGTCTAGTCTAGAGGTTCCCTGGTGCTCCTCTGATTGGATCCTGGATTGCGGCATCTTGGGGTTGGGATGAGTCCTGATGTGGGGTCTGAAGTTGTGCATCGATTATATCCGAGATATTATAGATCTCAAACCATTCTTGGGGAATCTGCTGATGTTCTTGTTGAGTCGGCGGTCTTGGTACTATCCACAAAGTGTTATCTAGTTCCTGATATGTGGGAATGAAAAAGGGGAATGACAATGGTGGTAGTGGAAAGGCAAGGGCAGTCTCCTGAATCTCAAAGGTCTCAGTGTCATATCTGGTAGTCTCTTCTAAGTCGGGTTCAGGTGGTGCTAACATCTCAAACGGGTGGGAGTTATCACCTAACAAATGTGAGTGATATGGGAATGTCGAAGTATAGGAAGGTGAGAGTGGTGATGTAGGTGTATCAGTGGATGAAAAAGCATCCTCGATATCCGAGTCCGCTAGAATGATAATAGGGTGGTTGGGTGAAGACATCTCTGTGACAATTGACGTAAAATGAAAGTAAATAACCCGCATAGTGTACGTATAAAACTGCATGTATAGTGAATATGCACTTATGATGAAATGATGAGATGCTATGATGATGTGGTTATAGTCTAGGGTCCAAGATACAACCTAGTTCGCTATAACCTTCGCTCTGATGCCAATCTGTCACACCCCCAAATATCTGACTTGCAGCGGAATGGAATACCTGGGGCGTGACTGCCATAGCATCACAGTTACAGTTATATTGAACGACCTAAAGTGTCGTTTTAAAATACATCATTTGATTTCATAAAAACATTCAGAGTTACAAAAGATAGGTCCCAAAAGATGCTTCAATTTGCGGAAATAAGTTTGTCACAAATCAAACGATAGTTTAAGTGCATAAAAATCCAAGTGAGACGCGTCGTCATCGCGACTCTATGGTAAGTCTTCATGCATGTCATGATGTGAATGCCTTAATTACCTGAAAATACATTGCTAAAAATGGTCAACAAAAATGTTGGTGAGAATCATAGGTTTAAGTAAATGAAATATTTCTACGGTAACCACAAGTATAAAGTGAATGACAAAAATGTCACAAAAATAATACATTGGCTCTTAAGCTCATGACCCCGAAGCTAGACTTAAATAAATGCCCCAAAATGAGTGTTTTGCCAGACACTCTGAATGATTGAAATGAAATGCGTTCGTAGACTAGTTGGTGCTACCAACCCCGAACGGAGGAGTCACCCTCAATAGATCTATCCACTCACCTTCGCTTGCTTACAATTAACGGTCCATGATAAATAAAAGGGGACTTTAACTTGGCAATGATGGTAACTTAAGCAATGTAAATGAGTTTGATACTTTGGTCCGTATATATATATAAAATGGTGCAATGTATTCTCCCCCGAGAATTTAGAAATCAAATAATTAATTGAAAACGGGGCTATGAAAACTCACCTGATGCAATAGTTATGAGGACAAAAGTGGATACACTGAAATGAGGCACGATCTCTAACCGCAACCTAATAGGAATGATGGGATCTAATGTAAGCAATGAAATGATGCTACACATGCAAATACGTATGTTATCGATACCACTCGTGAAATTTGAAAATAACGTTTATCGTCGAAAAATATATTTTTGACGTCTCGTTAAGTTAATAAACACTTTTAGTGTAAATACGTTGCAACGATACCCCACGATCGTCGTTTGGTGATCTATCGATAAATATAGTGTTTTCGTCGTAAAAATTAGCATTTTTCATTACTTGAAAATATGACCAAATGGCCTCGCAAAACTAGCCATGAAATGGTGTACGTGAAGAGTTAGTGAATAAGCTCGGCGTCTTTAAAAACCTTATAACATTATCTTAAATTCGTATCTTTGTCATTTTGTCCATACGCGTCTCGTTTAATGAGAAAATCAGCTCTCAATGTGGTTACTTGAAGAAAAACTGTTTTTATACTTAGAAATATATTTCTATTAAAAGCTGTCAAAATGTTTATTGAATCGTCGGTTTTCAAATGCTTGTATCTCGGTCGTTATAAGCCCGTTTTCTACGTTCTTTATATCCACGGGTTCGTATTAATATGTACTAACATGTTTTCAGTAGGTCGGCTCGTCTAGATCACGTCTAACGCCTCGTTTTAGCCGTTGAATCTCGGAAAACAGCAAGCAAAATTTTCAGAAAAGGGTTTTTCGTCGTCAAACTTAGAAAAATCATATCTTTCTCGTCGTAAGCTCGTTTTTGCTCATTTCAACGCCCACGGTTTCGTTTTTGAAATTATTTTCTAAATATTTAAGCCAAAATAGTCCAAAGTTTACTGAGTTTTCCAGATTTCGTGATTATGGACAGTACCTTTTCTATTGTTGTTAAAAACACTTTTTTCTAGTTCAAGGCTTGTTCAAAACACTTCCAATCAACTCCACAACTAATCTAATCCTACCATACACCTTCTTAGGGTGTCATGGGTTCCTAATCATCACCAAAAATGGTGGATCTCATGAGATTACTAATAAAACTTATAGATCTATTATTAGAGAACATTTATGTGTAAAGTGGTATATATAACATAAGTATATTGCATGATCTACTACTTGAACATCAAAATATATATCAAATGAGAATATAAAAGAGTGATGAAATTATTTAGTCACTTACTTGAAGTATTGATGAATTTGGATGAAAATATTTAAGAAACCTTGATGTTTTTACTTAGAAACCTAAACTAGGAACACAATGGAGCTAGAAAATCTTGATCTTGTGAAATTTTTGTGATGATCTTCCTTGATCTTAGTCTTGGGCGTGTATATGAGTGAGAGAGGAAGAGAAAATAATTTTTTTTGTAGCTAGTATTCTTACAGTTGAAGTCTTGGTGTATATAAAATGGATTGGAAATAAATTTGGATAAGAGTACAAGACTTTAAGTGAAGTTAGTATTGAATTTCAAAGTGTGTAAGGTGATGAGAATGGGAGGGGGGGGGCAAGTATGGAGGGGTGATTGGTGTAAGAGATTTTGTTGACAAAGTGTAAGATTTGTTTGATATTTAGTGTTTTTAAAGGGTACCGAGTTAGCTAGAAATGAATTTTAACGGTACCAAATAAAATATGACGACGTTGTAAAAATTATGATATCACGTTCCTGATAAGAATCGGGGGGTCAAAATAGTTGTCGTGTTGAGATATCGTGATCCGACGTAGTTATAGGCGTTTACCGGGAAATATAGCAAACGGTTTCAAAACACCGGGTAAATTAATAATATAAAATTTATATTATTATAATGAATATGAAAATATATTAGGATCATAGTCGGGAGTGTCGGGTATATTATTCGTAGTAAAGACTGAGTGGTAACGCGTATTTAATAAATGAACATACGTAAATTGAAATTATGCAAATCCGTGCATGACCTAATATGCAGATGATGTTACTGATGATATGTAGACTACTCTAGTCTATATGACGTGTCCTAAATGATGTTTCATGAATTCACAGCTAAACCCTAATGGTTACGCGAATTTTTAATACTTGTAAACCTAGTTTACGTACTGATGAATAGTGACAATAAATAGTGATTTTCCTCCGGGAATGAATAGTATTTCGTGAATAGTAAAAATTTTGAAAACTTTTCAAAGTCGCAAAATGACTTCAAAAACGATGGATAGTGAATGATGAATAGTAAATGATGAATAGTAATGATGAATAGTAACCTGTGAATAGTAAATTTCGAAGTTTGGAAAAATGACCTGAAATTACGATTTGTCACATAATTTGAGTAAATAAATAACAATAATTCATTAATAATGATGAACAAATGTTACAAGATTACTCAGAATACAATTGACTACATGATAACATCTTCAGCTTCTTCAAGAGGATAATTCCGGTAAACCATCCCCTTTGGGTGACAAATAAACTCTCATTGATCCAAGCTATGCTTGAGATTCAATGAGAGGATGATCCTATCTACTAATACATTTTGTATTCTTTTGTTTGTTTAGGAACCATACTATCTCTATTACAAAGCATACATATATATAGGTAAATAAAACAAAGACATGTGGGTTGGTGTGAGTTGTCATCCACTAAGTGGTCCCTCTTCATCTTCCTCTTTGTACTTTGTTTGACTTCCTTTTTAGAAGTTCCCGCCCATATTTTTTAGTCTGCTTGTAGAGATAGCGTCTTTAGGGTCACTGAGACATTTGTCAAATCTCAGTGATATTGGAGTTGTTTGTAGCTCATATACTTTACTCACTGACACCGTATCAGTAAGTAAAGTGTTTCTTCAACAACGAGCTTTATACAACACTCACTGAATCTGTATCAGTGAGTAACCCACTATTTTATTTAGTGAGTTAGGCTATTTTATGTTCAAATCCTTGTCAGGGTAATTGGGTCAATTTTTGACCCAACACCATGTATACTGCATTCACCCATGCGCGGAAAGACATACCTCACCGCTCGTTACCCACTAACGGGAACCCGACTGTAAAGCCTTGGAACTCCAATTCGGAAGAGGCACACCCGAGCAAAGCCTTTGGAAAAATATTTGTAGAAAGTGATGGAGCATAACCAACAACTGCGGTCCCATTGGGCTCGAACGACACAAAAGGGAAAACCGCGCAAAACGTAGAATTTTATCACCAACCTTTCGTATTCAAAGTACCCAATAGGGACACAAGATACCTCGTAGCATCTCTATTCACTAGTCGCATTCGTGATTACGACATGCCAGACGGGCTGAAAGTTCCCACTAACCTGAAAACGTATGATGGGATGTCCGACCTAGATGTAACACCCCGAAATCGGATCAGCGGAAGCATACGGGTCAGGGGGTGTTATTGAATAGTTATCACAACACAAGGTACAAAGAACGGTTTTACTTAAACCATTTTAGAAGAAATTCCATAATTGAAAACATTCAATTTACATTATTTAAAAATAGTTCAGAAAATATAGGTCCATAAAAGGATTTAAAGTGGTCCCAAATAGTTTTCTGAGTCTTCTATGACCATGCCATGCCCTTCGCCAAGCTCCTCCAAAAGTAAGTGTTGGGAATTAAATATTCTGAAGTTCAAGAATCGGGAAATACTACAAGTGTGTTCCTGCTGGTAGTACATTTCATTCCTGCTGGTAGTGTATCGTTCCTGCTGGTAGTGTATTGTTTCTACTGATGATAATGCTGCTGGTTGATGCTGCTGCAAGTGCATCTCATTCCTGCTGCTAGCATTATCTCATTCCTGCTGCTAGTGTTAACATTGCTGCTGCTAATGTACATTCTGCTGCTAAGTGGATAAGTATGAAAAGATATTATGTGTATTTTGGTCAACAATATACGGTAGATAATATCTTACCCCATGTGCTTAGTTAACAAGTTGTGTACACAGATACATGTTGTATCTTATGTACTGACACACTCAAGATAAGTTAGCAAGTAGTTCGACTAGACTTTAAGCAATATTGTAAAGATCTTCTTGGACTATAAAAGAAGATCTTAGACTCGATATTATGAGTCAATAAGTCGAATAGTTAGTTGATATTGTAAAAACACTTAGAACTTTCATAACTGTTAGAACTAGAACAAACACAACAATATCACAAGTTAGAAAAACTTAAGATTCAAGGTTGTAACCCTAGTGATAATTCAAGATCACTCGTATTATTATCATTAATAATATTGAATCGTTTGGTGTTAATCTTTCATTGTTCATTATCATATAACAATCACAACTGTTCCATTTCCATAACACAAATAACCTTCTGAGTGTGATTAAGTAGATTCCGCATTCTTAATCATATTAACTCAATATATCAATACACACAAAGTACAAAAGGTTTAACCACCTTAACCGTGTGTCGAATCCCCACAAGTGGTATCAGAGCTCAGGCTGATATTATTGATTTAGAAGAAGAAGCTGAAGAAATGGACGTTGAATCTATTCAGACAAATGTTGCTGCAAAGATTCCCATGCTCAAACAGAATGAGTTTGAGATGTGGAGGCTGAGGATAGAGCAATTTTTACAAGTGCAAGATTATGCACTTTGGGAAATCATTGAAGATGGAGACTCTTACCAGCCTACCACCACTACATCAACAGTGGAAGGCAAAGTGGTGTCAACTCTGCAGACAAAGCCAGCATCTGCAGAAGATAGAATAAAGAAGAAAAATGACTTGAAGGCAAGAAGCATGCTGATGATGACCATTCCCAATGATCAACTTCTAAACTTCAGCAAGTTCAAAGATGCCAAGTCATTATTTGAAGCTATTATTGCCAGGTATGGTGGAAATGAAGCCACCAAGAAAACCCACAAGACACTGCTCAAGCAGCAGTTTGAAAACTTCTCCTCTACACACAATGAATCTCTTGACCACATGTTTAATAGGCTTCAGAATATTGTGAGCCAACTTGCTATTCTTGGGGTTGAAATGCCTCAAGAAGATTTGAACTCAAAATTTCTGAGAAGCTTACAAGAAGAGTGAGCTATGCATGTTGTTGTCTGGAAGAACAAGCCAGACTTAGACACCATGGAACTGATGGACTTGTATAGCAACTTCAAGATTGTGGAGCAAGATTTGAAGAAGAATGGAGGTACTAGTTCTAATACTGGGAACAAGGCATTTATGTCAACTCTTAGTACCTCAAAATCAAGTGAAGAGGTGAAAGTTGTTGATGATGTTGGTGCTGCTAGTTCATCAAGTAATACCATAAGTATTTTGGATGAAAAGACTTGTTGTGCCTTTCTTACAAGTCAAAATAATGGGTCCATGCTCTCCTATGAAGACCTCCAAGAGATCCATGAAGATGATCTGGAGGAAATGGATCTAAAATGGCAAATTTCTCTTCTTAGCATGAGAGCCAAGAAGTTCTATCACAAGACGGGGAAGAAGCTCATAATCAGCAACAGGTTTGGATCTAAAATGGCACTTATGGCTTTTTCTGCTACTGAGGTACAAAATCATAAAGCTTGTTCAAATACTTGCACTGCTCTTAATGCTCTACAGGTTTTAATCAAACAATATGATGATCAAAAGAAAGAGCTAAGCAAGACTTTTCAAAACTTTATAAACTATAAGTGTGGATTAGAGATGATATGTCAATTATAGATCAAGGGAGAAATCACAAAAGGAGTAAATAATATGAAAACCCGAAGTTCGTTGTCCCGACGAAGGATGAATGGAATATGTGATCTCGGGATCGTGAATCGTGTAGTGAATGGTGAATAAAAGTGAGAATTGTGGTTTCTAAACTAAGATTATGAAATATAAACTAAAAATAGTAAATAAGGCAATGGAAAATTCTACTCTAAGGCAAACGTAAAAGGAATCCTAAATACGCACGAATAAATCAAAAAAACTACGTACGAGCGCAAAATAAAAAGTGAATTTGAAGCACTACTAATCCTATGGGCATGAAAATAATTTTCCTACATTTTAAATGATAAAAGAAATTTTTAGGAAAAAGAATTATATTTTTTTGATTTTTATTTTAATTTTTATGAATTAAAAAACTATTTTAAACTTATTAAATTATTAAAAATACTAAAACAATTGGGAAAAATCTGAAAATTTTATGAAAAATACTTTAAGGGAAAAAAATTAAGGGAAAAATAAGTTTGAGTCCACAGCTTATTTAAATAAGCTGTGGATAAGCTACTAAGGGCTGGAAAGCTAAATAGCAACTAAGGGATAATTAATTAAGGCTGCAAGGATATTATGTAAAAGTCCTACGGGCACAATGGTAAAGGCTATGGTGTGTGAGTGAGGAGACCTGGGTTCGAGTCACAGGTCTGCCTTATTTTTTTTTGAAACTATTTTTTATATATTTTTTTTCTTTTAAAACTAATTAAGCACTAGGGTAATAAGCAGAGTTTATAAAACCTATTACTATGAAAAGCTAAAATTAAGCTCAGAAAGAGCTTAAGGGGAGCAGACCAAGGGCTAATGAAGGAAGAAAAACTAATTAAGCTAAAGGGAGCATAGCACTTAGCTAGATTAAGCTAAGGTAAGGATAAAAAAGCTAATGATAAGCTAATGAGAAACTAAATTATCTGAGGGGAACAGAAATAGCAGTTTATCAAAAGCAATAAAACAATTAAATCTATAATAAGCTAGAATGGAAATAGACTGAATAAACAGACCAAAACAGTCCCACAAGGGGGGGTTTTAAGCTGAGACTAATCTACCTATAAGCTAATTTTGAACTACCAAAATAAACCACTATAATTTCAAACTATGAGCTTATACTAAACCAAGATTCAGCCCTCAAGGACTTAATCTCAACTTATAAATAAGTTGAGAAAAAGAAGGTAAGGACTGAGGTCTGCTGAGACAAGCTATGGTGCAGGGGAGATTTAAGGCTGAATGACCAGATTTTAAACCATAAATAAGCAATTAAAAAGCTTAGATTTGAACAAATACTTTGAAAATAGCACTTAACAATAGGCAATTGATTTGGAAATAGAAATTCAGAAACTAAAGACTATAAATAAGCACTCTAATCATCCCTAGAAAATGAAGGCAGAACTGATGTAAGGACTATGCTACTTTGACCAAAACTCCACAGATTCTAAATGGATTCAAACCATCTCTTAAACACTCACTTTATGGATTACAATGAAATCAAAAATTGCAAAAACTAATATCAGATCTACGTAATCCTATGAAAAACAATCTATCACAGATCCTACCCTTAAACTTTCAATATCAAACCTAGCACTAAGAAATTCTTCAAATTAGATCCAATTAACCTAAAATCTACTAATCTATCTTACTTTAGACTAGATCAAAAGTTTCTAACCCTGCACATGAACAGTGATTCCAGTTTTGACCCATTTTCAAGGGGCTGTTTTGAAATATTTTAACTGATTAGATCAAAAAGAAACTGATCTTTTGAAATAAGATCTTTAACCAACTATATTTAAGCATTAAAAACTGAAAAGCAACTGAAAATAAGCACTGCAAAAAGCTATTCCCTATATGACTGTTTTGACCCTTTTTTTAAGACTAAAATTAAAATAAGCAAATACACCTTATCCAGTTGCTATAAACTAATTATATAAAACACAAATAAGCTGAGAAAGATGAAATAAGCACTAAAATTAAACCAATAAGCAGTTTTGACCAAAAGTTGACTTCTATTAAAACTTGAAAATGGAGTACAAATTGAAACTGAAAATGGAAATACAAACAGCTGAACCAATAAACTAAATTAAACTAGACATAATCTAAATTAATCCTACTCCTAAACCCTAATAACCTAACAACTATCTAACAGTCTCAAATCCGTGAGTGAGTGGGGCTTTTATAGCCTTGAGCTGAAGGTTCTAGGGGCTTGGGAAGCCTCTCAATCAATCAATCTCGTCCCTTGATTAATCATCTTGTCATCCAAATTGATCACAACCATTCATTCGAATCAATGATGTGTCTCACCCAATCATAAGGCTCCAAACTGCCACGCTGGCATTCCATAGCTCAGACTTTTTAGGAATATTCCATAGAATCATAATTGTACGGGTATATGAGTGAGGAGCAGGGTAAATGAGGATTTGGGGAAGATAAACAGTAAAATGGCGGGTGTGTATTTTTTTATTGTTTCTTTGACTGAGTTGACTTCGGGTTGGGTAAAATGGGATGGTCGGGTTTGGTTTGTGGGCTGTGGGGGATTATTTTGGATTGGGATAGTTGGTTTATTTTAATGGGTTGGGTTTTAAATTGTTGTGGTTTGGATTGGATAATGGATTTATAATAGGATTTATTAAATCCGAATTTGAATATAAGTATAGTTTTAAGACAAGGACCATAAATGTAAATTTTGAAACTCCAGGGTCTTTTTCTGCCATTCTTCAATAATGTGATCCAAGGGCCATTTTTGACAATCTTTGATTCTTGGAGGGTTGACTTTGACTTTTTGAGCATAGATGTCTTTCCCGGCTTCGGCTCTTTAATCCTCTTCACAAATCCCGTGCTCGGTTTGTCTTTTTATCTCGATATTTGTCCATTTTTACAATATCCATCCCTGCACAATCATAAACACAAAAACACGAGATATTTGGCATAATTGGTTAGTTTTTGGTCTATTTGGGTCCGGTTTTGGTCAAATAAAGGTATGTGTTTAAGCACATACCAAATTTCCCCCAGACTAAGATATTGCTGTGTCCTCACGCAATGTTATAAAAACACGTTTTTAAAGCAAAAAATTTCTAATCTCTTTTTACTAACTTTGAGAAGTAGCAAAATTTTCAAAAGAGATTAAGAAATCTTAAGTTCTAAAAACTCCCCGATTTTCCTTTTTATTCTATTTTTTGTATTTTTCTCATAATCTTGTGACGGCTTTGCTGACAATCATTATCTATCAATAACTTTTAGGGTCAACGAGTAGGAAACACGACTCAAAGGAAGTGACCATACGGATAAAATTCGTCTTCCCTGATTTTTCACAAGTCCCCAAGCCAAGCTTAAAAACGAAATCACTGTTATTTACAAGTTAGATTGCTATCACTACCCATGAAAGCTAATTGTGTATTACTTCTTGTTCCCAAATTCCTATTTTCCTCTATTTATTTTATTTTTGGTGAGAAATGAATTTCTTCATACTCTCGTTTCGATAAGTTTTAGTCCGATAAAGATACCTAGTTTAGACGCTAAGTAGTTTCTAAACCTTCCCTCGAAAACCGTTGCATACAAAAATGAGGTCCACATCAAGGTCTCTGATTTAACACGATTTTGAGGATATCCCTTTTATATACGACCGAAACAACTCATCTACGAGTCCAGAGACAGAAGCTTTTATTAGGATACCCCCGGAGTCGAAATTTGGCATTTTTAACATTATTTAAGCACGTATTATTATTCCTCGGCCTTTTAAACAACCTAGACAACGACAGCGAACCGTCAAGAATCGGGAGTCTTATTTTGACCTTGGATATTTTTCCTCTGCCTTTTTGAAGTCTGAGTCAACGGGAGCGAACCGTCAGGAAACAGAAAACTTTTATCGGCTTTGGATTATTATTATTATTATTATTATATATTTTGCCAAATCCCGAGTCCTACGGCTTTTATAGCAATAGAGACAATAGCACGTACTATCAGGAATCAGTTGCCTATTACACCGTAACACTGGCAGTACCTTGATGTGTACCCAACTTTCATAAGCAAGGATTCTCTAAGGAAGGAGTAAAAACTAATTATCGCCAAAATCAAAATACCTTTAATTATTCCTAGATTACTATTATTGGGTGAAACAAGCTTATGGGAACAAGAAGCCACAATTAACTTCGATGAGCTCTAAAGAGATCCAACTACTCCACGTTTAGCAATCTAACTTATAAACAACTCTATCATTTCTCGTTCTTCGCAAATTTAAAATCTTAAATAATAAGATCCGCGAATGCTTAGCCAAATAATCAAGCCATGCATATATAAAGTCGATACGGGAACTTGCAAACTCTTAAAAAGGATTCGCATTTTATAGCTCCTTGTGTAAAAAACTAGCACGAGCTTATAGATTATAAATAGTTAAGGGGACAAGCTAGGGCTCAACACACCCGATCAAGTCAGAATTTTATTCCTACTCTCACCAGCGGAAAGTCAAACAAAATGTCAAAATTTATTATATTTTTGCACAAAATTTTTTAAAATTTTCTCATTTTTTTGGATTTTTTTTCAATATTTGAGGAAAAACGGGGTTGCATGAGTAAACAGCAAAAAATGCAAGGCATAAATCGAATCGAAAGATGACCCCCCCCCCCCCAGACTAAAACAAGACATTGTCCTCAATGTCTTAAAGGTAAGGGTTCTCCTACATAAATCTAAGGCCGTTTATTAATTATGCCAAAGATAAACGTAAAATGATAAGATTTAGGATATCGGATGAGCAACGAATGATGAAACTCGAGTGGAGAAAAGCAAACCACGAGCACGAGAGTCTTCATCAATCGGGCAAACCTGGACATACACAAACAACCACGAAACACAACAAATGGAAGAGGTAGCCCTCCTCACGTCACTTATTAGAAAAGAGATAAGAAGATAGATGGATAAGCATGGGGTGCCTCCCACGAAGCGCTTGTTTTTTATCGAGTCGTATAGCTTAGACTCGCCCCGAATTCATTTGTCCTTGGGGGAGCAAGTGGAAAAGATAATCTCCATCGGACTTTCGTTCAAGAGGTTTGGATAAACATTGAAACAAATGAAAGTTCCACTCCGACGAGATACCCACGGTTTTAAGAAAGAATAACCATAAATGGTAATACCGGGGTCAAAGATAGTATCCTCACTCCCAACGGAGTGAAGAAGAGGAGAAGTCACATCAAATGTGATGAATGAAAGAAATATTTTTATAATAATGAAAATCAATTCTTCATCCTCAAAATCAGATTTTTCAAAAGTCTCGGGAGGGAGGGTTGGGATGAAATTATCAATAAGCAAATTCTTCTGATCAAGTACACCTCCCCCCAGACTAAAATCTTTATCAAGATTGAAATAAAAATGATCATATTCTGGATGAGAGAGTTCACCGGAGAACTCTTCAAAAATGACCGGATCATTCTTATCAAAGAGAAACGAATCATACTCGGGAAGAGAGATATGAGCATAAGAAGTGGTACTACCACTACTTGTCTCTTCCGTATGATCGATATCAAAGTGAAATGCTTCATAAGCCGGGAGAGAATAATCGGGATGAGAAGTGGGATTGCCACTAGTCTCTTCTTCGGTCTCAAAGATAAAACTCTCATATTCTGGAACAAAATCCTCGACCTTGTGCTCCGGAGGATCGGACGGCTTATCTTCAAAAATAACTTCCTTAACTTCCTCCGGGGGAAGGGAAAATGACGGTTCATCAAATATCTCCTTTTCTGATAACGGAACATCTTTCCCCGGATCAAGATAGGTATCATCAATTTCTGGCGAAATTGAATCATCAAGGGCAAGAAAAACATCGACCTCTTCCAAGAGAGAATCACTTCCCTCAACCGGTGTGAGAGAAGGGGAAGAGTCGCAAATGATAAGTTCTGACGACGGAGTGGGATTGCCACTCGGAGGAGGAATCGACGTTTGAACTTTTAATACTTCAGAAGGTTCATCCTCATCACTCTCGTCAAAGTCTGAATAGTAAAAGGTGTGAGGATGACCTGGTCCTTGTTGATGCTGACAATTATGAATTGTGTATCTAGTGTTATTGTCAAGGGCCTCGACACGTGCACTCACTACGGAATTATAATCGGAATAATGATCACTCAAAACAGTGGTAGAGTTATAATGAACTTCAGCGTCCCACTGATAATGATGATGTGTCATATTCTCGATCAAATCATAAGCTTCTTTAGGAGTTTTCCGCATGAGGTTACCACCGGCTGCCAACATGATTTTGTCTCGATCAATCGGAGTTATGCCATTATAAAAGGTTAGGATTTGATCAAGAAGCAAAATCTTATGGTCTGGACATTTCCGCAATAATGATTTGAATCGTTCCCAAGCTTCAAATACTGACTCCATGGGCAATTGCTGGAAATTCAGAATGTCTTTCCTAAGCTGCACCATTTTAGAACGTGGAAAGTATTTTGAGAGAAACTTTACGAACATCTCTTCCCATGAATGAATTGAGTGGGTTTTAAGAGTATAAAACCACGATTCAGCATTGTGGGATGTTGGGTATGCTTCTCGCACCAAAATGTGACAACATATTTGTGATTACATTAGTTATCTTATTAGGCTCAAACACAAGGACTAGAACCGTCAATATTGTAAAGTCTTGTGTTTGGCCCTATATATATCCTCCTAGACTTCACTAGGAGGGTTGAAGCTTTGTGTTTATTTTTCACTTTTCTATATTATCAATAATACAAGTTTTCCTCTTTATTCTTCTCTACTTTCTCTCACTAAACCTTTGCCACGGAGATGATGATCTTTCATCATCCAAGACCTCCCGATTCACAATAAATTAACCAAAACACGATCCATCAATTGGTATCAGAGCCAGGTTATTAGTTTTGGTTTTTTTGTGTGATATTTTTCTTGTCAAAATCGTATTTCATGTGGATCTGATCTGTTAAGAAACTGTTGTGTTGTATTTTTCACTAGTCCTTATTTCTGTCAAAACAGTTTATCTAACAATTTGCAATTGTAATGAATCTGGTCCATATTCAGTCTTCATTCATATTCATTATTTTCTTGTGACTGATATGAGTATTCCCGTAAAGATTAAGTGGTCGGAAAATACTGTAGTATTCGATAAAATTGTCAGATCTGGGTTGCAAAAGGTGGTCGGAAAATATAGTCAGAAAATTTTGGCCGGAATCTCGCCGGATTTCTTGGTCAAAAAGTCAAAACCCTTATTTATCGCAGTTGCTTGTAAAGCAAATGCGATAAAACCCTCATCTATCTGGATTCGATTTCTTGTACAAGAAATGCGATAACATCCAATCTCGATAATTTTATCGCTGTTGAGCTTTTATCGCAGTTGCGTTTTATCGCAGTTGTGACAACGCTTATCGCAGTTGAGACAAGCCACTTATCGCAGTTGTGACAAGCCACTTATCGCAGTTGCTCGGGTCAACGGTCAACGGTCAAACTTATTAAAGTTTACAAGAAAAGAAGAAGAAGTACTGATAACAAAAGACCACAAACCTATATAGCTAAACTGTATCTATCTTAACAACCACAGTTAAATCCCAGACCAAAATCTAATTCCAACAATTAGCCACAGCCTATCCACAATCTAAACCAAAACCAATAACCACTCCATCAAACTAAACCGACACCTACATCTCATCACAAATCCAAAGTAAAATTTCATGATCTCAGTTGTGCTCTTTCTTTGATTCAAATCTGAAAAGATTTTTCAGGAAAAGAACTAATCAACTCATCATCGATCTAGTTTCGAAGCTACGCTTAGTTTATATCCGAAATTAAAGAAAGACAAATAACAATTATGTTATTGTCTATCTTTGTTTCGTTGATTGAAACACAAAACCACATGAGCACCTACCTGAGATCTGATACAACACCTTGAAGCCAAACCGTCAAAGTTGGTTTTTTGTCTTTTGTTTGTATTTTTTTGACGAAGAAATGAAGAATATGGAGGTTGCATTTGGTTGTGTAGTGTGAAATGGGATTGAGAGAGGTTGTCTGTGATTGAGGAGATAAGAGATGGGAGGCAGATTAATTTGATTAGGGTTGGCTAATGAAGTTGTGGTGTGTCTTTATAATACCCGTATAATTAGGTTAAAGGGTGGATTGGATCGGGTTTGTTGTTGGACCAAGTACTTTCAATTGTAAAATGGGCTGAAGGGTTATTATTTGTTGTTGGGTTGACTAACGAAGCTGGGCTGATTTTTCTTTAATACCGATAGATTGGGCTTCAGTGACACACGATTTGGCCAAGGAATGAAACATTTATATAATGTTAATAATTGGTTATAACGTTGTGTGTATTATTTGATATAATTTTATGTGCTGAAAGGTGATTATACAAATGTAATTTTCTTACATTTGGTTAATTATTTGACATAATTTTATGGTGAAAATGAGTGATACTAATTTTTCACGGGGATACGTTTTTGACAAGAACGGGATAAAACCATTATCATAGTTCACCTAAACCGTCAAAAGGCTAGTGTTAAGTATTGAACCGCAAGATGTGACTACGGAGTTAATTCTTTATTATTTATTTGAGGTTGAAGTGGGATATCACGGGTGCGTGTACTTAGTATCTTGAAGATATCGGGGTTGGTTGGATGCATGATTCTTCGAGATCCTTGTTCGAGCTTATAATCTTCAAAAATGATTAAGACTTGAGTTATCTAGTTATACCTGATGTAAGGAGTTACGTTGTAGTGCTCACAGAGTATAGCTATCACTTTAAAGGAGTTACGTTGTAGTGCTCAAGTGTCACACAAAGATGTGGATTATTCAAGATGAATTCATATACAGTAAAGGATGGTTGGATGGGTATATGAATCGACCTATGCTTAAAGGAGTTACGTTGTAGTGCTCAGTATAGGTCCTTAGTCAGACAATAGTGCAAGCTTAAGTCACAAGTTCGGGTTATTTTACTTCAGTCTCAAGTTCGTAATACTGGATTTTCTCCATCAGTGGTCACTACAAAAAGCCGTCAGAATGATAATGGGGTCGGTAAAGAGTTAGATGAGAGGAGTATAGAAGAGTAGAGATTTTATCAGCAGTTGATTCTCACGGGCTATTTATGGTACTTCACACATCTTCGCTTAATTGGACATACAGGGTTTACGCTGCCTCCGTTTCCATCGTAACCATAGTGTGTATGCTTCCGATTCCGCGAAGACATCGTGGGGGAAGAGAGAGTAGATGTGCTTTGACTTTCTTTGCATTTTTTTGCAAAACACTCTTTTTCCAGATGGATCTGCATTCAGGGGGAAGAAATGTGCACATCGGGGACGCATAACAGACTCACGTGATCGAGCTTACAATTTTATTACTACCGGAAGACGTCCGCAGAGATGATCAGTGGTTCAGTTTAGTGATTTTGGTGTACTCGTTTCAACTTTCGCAGAGTGTGATGTGCGAAGTAGCCTACTAATGTGAGAAGATCTTGCTAAATTTCTCGCATGTTACCCCCAAACGGAACTTCCGCATTAAGCATAATCGTTTGCTTGGTGTGGTTTACAATGTCATCTACAAATTCCGCTGCGTACTTACAACTTTCAAAATATAGAAGACATGTTAACTACATCAAAGTTTCGAATCTGCTGAAGATGGTTGTCAGTTTGGGGGGAAGCTGATTCAGAAACTTCACCTAAAAGAAGTATATGAAGAAGCCGTTAAAGACATGCAGCATGAATTGGGGGGAAGTTAATCCAATTCATGTATATTACATCATTTGGCTACAAGTAAAGAAAAGTTCTCAAGCCGAGGTACAAGATGAAGACAAAGAGCGTCAACTGTAATCATCCTCAGCACATGAAGAGCTTATGAAGACCTTTCTTTATTTGTATTTTTACTTGTAGGATATGATGTAAGTAATCTCATATGTTGCCACATTGGGGGAAGATTGTTGGGTATGCTTCTCGCACCAAAATGTGACAACATATTTGTGATTACATTAGTTATCTTATTAGGCTCAAACACAAGGACTAGAACCGTCAATATTGTAAAGTCTTGTGTTTGGCCCTATATATATCCTCCTAGACTTCACTAGGAGGGTTGAAGCTTTGTGTTTATTTTTCACTTTTCTATATTATCAATAATACAAGTTTTCCTCTTTATTCTTCTCTACTTTCTCTCACTAAACCTTTGCCATGGAGATGATGATCTTTCATCATCCAAGACCTCCCGATTCACAATAAATTAACCAAAACACGATCCATCATGGGATAAAGAGAATGGAAAGAGATTCAAACAGATGTTGTCAAGAGAAATTCCATTTTGTTTTATGGATTGAGTGATGGATAAGTATTTGTTCAAGTGTTCGTTTGCATCCTCATCTCGAAATCCGTGAAATTGGCAATTTTGCCGGATCAGCCGAACCATATGATTTTTTAATTTGAAATCGGTTCCTGGAATGATCGGTCCTCCTCTACCGATAAGTGTCGGACGATAAAAATCCTCCATGGTCCGAGGATCATGGGGATGAGATGGTGGAAAATCAATCATTGTGGAGAATTAAATGATGAGAGGATAAGAAGATAAGAATTAAACATTTAGAGGGATAAGAGGATAGAATTAAACGGATAGAGGGAGAGAAATAAAGAATTAAACGAATAAGAGGATTAAGAAGAATATTTTTGGTTTTTTAAATTTTAGAAACATGGCAAATTACAAAAGAATAGGAAAATAATTTTGAAAAGAAAATCTTTTTGGATTTTTATATTTTGAAAATATTTACGAAGAAAAACGAGAACTTCACGGGGAAGGATCTTCAAAATACGAATCAATAAACGAGAATCACGAACTCACTTCAACCTTCTCCGGCAACGGTGCCAAAAATTTGATATGTCAATTATAGATCAAGGGAGAAATCACAAAAGGTAAATAATGTGAAAACCCGAAGTTCGTTGTCCCGACGAAGGATGAATGGAATATGTGATCTCGGGATCGTGAATCGTGTAGTGAATGGTGAATAAAAGTGAGAATTGTGGTTTCTAAACTAAGATTATGAAATATAAATTAAAAATAGTAAATAAGGCAAGGGAAAATTCTACTCTAAGGCAAACGTAAAAGGAATCCTAAATACGCGCGAATAAATCAAAAAAATTACGTACGAGCGCAAAATAAAAAGTGAATTTGAAGCACTACTAATCCTACGGGCATGAAAATAATTTTCCTACATTCTAAATGATAAAAGAAATTTTTAGGAAAAAGAATTATATTTTTTTGATTTTTATTTTAATTTTTATGAATTAAAAAACTATTTTAAACTAATTAAATTATTAAAAATACTAAAACAATTGGGAAAAATCTGAAAATTTTATGAAAAATACTTTATGGGAAAAAAATTAAGGGAAAAATAAGTTTGAGTCCACAACTTATTTAAATAAGATGTGGATAAGCTACTAAGGGCTGGAAAGCTAAATAGCAACTAAGGGATAATTAATTAAGGCTGCAAGGTTATTATGTAAAAGTCCTACGGGCACAATGGTAAAGGCTATGGTGTGTAAGTGAGGAGACCAGGGTTCGAGTCCCAGGTCTGCCTTATTTTTTTTGAAACTATTTTTTATATATATTTTTTTCTTTTAAAACTAATTAAGCACTAGGGTAATAAGCAGAGTTTATAAAAGCTATTACTATGAAAAGCTAAAATTAAGCTCAGAAAGAGCTTAAGGGGAGCAGACCAAGGGCTAATGAAGGAAGAAAAACTAATTAAGCTAAATGGAGCATAACACTTAGCTAGATTAAGCTAAGGTAAGGATAAAAAAGCTAATGATAAGCTAATGAGAAACTAAATTATCTGAGGGGAACAGAAATAGAAGTTTATCAAAAGCAATAAAACAATTAAATCTATAATAAGCTAGAATGGAAATAGACTGAATAAACAGACCAAAACAGTCCCACGAGGGAGGTTTTAAGCTGAGACTAATCTACCTATAAGCTAATTTTGAACTACCAAAATGAAACCACTATAATTTCAAACTATGAGATTATACTAAACCAAGATTCAGCCCTCAAGGACTTAATCTCAGCTTATAAATAAGCTGAGAAAAAGAAGGTAAGGATTGAGGTCTGCTGAGACAAGCTATGGTGCAGGGGAGATTTAAGGCTGAATGACCAGATTTTAAACCATAAATAAGCAATTAAAAAGCTGAGATTTGAACAAATACTTTGAAAATAGCACTTAACAATAGGCAATTGATTTGGAAATAGAAATTCAGAAACTAAAGACTATAAATAAGCACTCTAATCATCCCTATAAAATGAAGGCAGAACTGATGTAAGGACTATGCTTTTTTTTTTTTTGAACAACAAGAATTTATTAAACTAGCAAGATGCTAGAAAGAGATTACAAGGAATAAACCACTAAAGGGTTTTGAATCCAGTTGTTCCAAGATATGGAAGACATTTTACTTCTAGTGGAATACCATCTAAAAGAAAAATCTACAATATTATCAAAAATCATGCTACGTTTAGGCTGATTGGTACCAAATATCACTTCGTTACGGAATCTCCATAAGGACCAAAGGGTGACACCACAAACAACATCCAAGATGATTCTTTTGTTCGATGCAGAATGAAGGCCATCAATCCAATCATACAAACCAATGTAAGGACTATGCTACTTTGACCAAAACTCCACAGATTCTAAATGGATTCAAACCATCTCTTAAACACTCACTTTATGGACTACAATGAACTCAAAAATTGCAAAAACTAATATCAGATCTACGTAATCCTATGAAAAGCAATCTATCACAGATCCTACCCTTAAACTTTCAATATCAAACCTAGCACTAAGAAATTCTTCAAATTAGATCCAATTAACCTAAAATCTACTAATCTATCTTACTTTAGACTAGATCAAAAGTTTCTAACCCTGCACATGAACAGTGATTCCAGTTTTGACCCATTTTCACCCATGTTCCAAACACTCCTTATAGGGGCTGTTTTGAAATATTTCAACTGATTAGATCAAAAAGAAACTGATCTTTTGAAATAAGATCTTTAACCAACTATATTTAAGCATTAAAAACTGAAAAGCAACTGAAAATAAGCACTGCAAAAAGCTATTCCCTATATGACTGTTTTGACCCTTTTTTTAAGACTAAAACTAAAATAAGCAAATACACCTTATCCAGTTGCTATAAACTAATTATATAAAACACAAATAAGCTGAGAAAGATGAAATAAGCACTAAAATTAAACCAATAAGCAGTTTTGACCAAAAGTTGACTTCTATTAAAACTTGAAAATGGAGTACAAATTGAAACTGAAAATGGAAATACAAACAGCTGAACCAATAAACTAAATTAAACTAGACATAATCTAAATTAATCCTACTCCTAAACCCTAATAACCTAACAACTATCTAACAGTCTCAAATCCGTGAGTGAGTGGGGCTTTTATAGCCTTGAGCTGAAGGTTCTAGGGGCTTGGGAAGCCTCTCAATCAATCAATCTCGTCCCTTGATTAATCATCTTGTCATCCAAATTGATCACAGCCATTCATTCGAATCAATGATGTGTCTCACCCAATCATAAGGTTCCAAACTGCCACGCTGGCATTCCATAGCTCAGACTTGTCAGGAATATTCCATAGAATCATAATTGTACGGGTAAATGAGTGAGGAGCAGGGTAAATGAGGATTTGGTGAAGATAAACAGTAAAATGGCGGGTGTGTATTTTTTTATTGTTTCTTTGACTGGGTTGACTTCGGGTTGGGTAAAATGGGATGGTCGGGTTTGGTTTGTGGGTTGTGGGGGATTATTTTGGATTGGGATAGTTGGTTTATTTTAATGGGTTGGGTTTTAAAGGGTTGTGGTTAGGATTGGATAATGGATTTATAATAGGATTTATTAAATCCGGATTTGAATATAAGTATAGTTTTAAGACAAGGACCATAAATGTAAATTCTGAAACTCCAGGGTCTTTTTCTGCCATTCTTCAATATTGTGATCCAAGGGCCATTTTTGACAATCTTTGATTCTTGGAGGGTTGACTTTGACTTTTTGAGCATAGATGTCTTTCCCGGCTTCGGCTCTTTAATCCTCTTCACAAATCCCGTGCTCGGTTTGTCTTTTTATCTCGATATTTGTCCATTTTTACAATATCCATCCCTGCACAATCATAAACACAAAAACACGAGATATTTGGCATAATTGGTTAGTTTTTGGTCTATTTGGGTCCGGTTTTGGTCAAATAAAGGTATGTGTTTAAGCACATACGAAGAGACTTTAGAGAAACAAATCACACACTATAAAGCAAATGAATTAGCTTTTTCTGATGACAAAGCTCTCCTAAGACAGGACATATTCTTTAGAGATGCTGAAATTAAGCTTTTGAGAGAAGCTTATGATAGGGTCAAAAAGAAAAATGAAAACATTCACTTGACTACACAGGCACTAGAACATGCTTCTAGAAGTGTGCACAACATAGTAGAATGTCAAGTGATTAATAGAGCTAAGTCAGGAGTAGGATATAAGAGTGTCCCACCTCCTTATAGAGGCATCCCAAAACCCCCAGGGATTGACCTAGGGAATTCAGGTTTACCTGAGTTTCAAGAACCAATAATGGAATATGGTTCTAAAACTACTGAGAGTCTTAAGGTAGAAAAAGTAAGTGAAAGTTTAGATAAAACTTTACTTTATCAGGACAAGGTGTCATTTGTTAAGAAATTAGATGCTATAGTTGTTGAAGATTGCACAACTGATAGTGATGAAGAAGAACAGATTATGTCTAAACCTGAAGTGGTTAAGAAAGTAGGAACAAGTGTTCCTAAGATAGTCAAACACAATACTGCTAAGCCTAAATCAAACATTAAGCATGTTAGGCAACCAGTTAGATATTGTGAGCAATATAGAACCACCAACAAGCCCAGAGGTAACCAAAGGAATTGGAACAACCTCAAGTCTAACCAATTAGGTGATGACTTTGCTTTTTATAACAAAGCTTGTTACACATGTGGTAGTTTTGACCATCTTGCAGCTTTCTGCAACCATTGAGTAACTGGGTATGAAAACAATAGGGTGAACTTCAAAAGTCAAATTCCTCAAACTCACTTTCACTCTAGTTCTAGTGTTAATAGAACAAAACCCAGAACAGTCTCAAACAAGTCTATCTCAAACACTGATCCTGCTGGTAGACAAATGGTTCCTGCTGCTCGACCATCTATGACTGTTAACCCAAAATCAACAGCTAAGGGTGCAAAAACATTTTTCAAACATGCATCAAAGACTGTTCTAAGGCCCATTCAAACAAAAGCAGTGGTTCAAAAACAAGTTTGGAAACCAAAGGGTAGAACTGAAAAGTTAGCAGTTCCTGCTGCTAAGCAATCAGTTCATTCTGCTGCTAAGGGAAACAGGGCAAATGCTGTTAAGGCCTCAGCATGTTGGATTCTTAAATCCAATGTTGCATCAACTGTCCTTAAAAGATTAAATTACATTGATGCAAGAGGCAGATCCAAGTCAGTAATGGCTTGGGTCCCCAAAAGAAACTAATACTTCTCATTTATGTGCAGGAACATTCAAATGATCAACAAAAGGATCAAGGATACTCAGATAGTGGATGTTCAAGGCACATAACAGGCAACAAGTCTTATCTCTCAGATTTTCAATCAATAGATGGAGGCTATGTTACCTTTGGAGGAGGTGTTGGTGGCAAAATTTCCGGTAAAGGTACCATTAAAACTGGAAATTTAGATTTTGAAGATGTGTTCTATGTAAAAGAGCTAAATTATAATCTTTTTAGTGTCTCACAAATTTGTGACAAAAAGAACAATGTTCTTTTCTGTGAGACTGAATGTCTTGTACTTTCTCCTGATTTTAAGATGCCTGATGAAAGTCAAGTACTTCTTAGAATTCCTAGAAAGGGCAATATGTATAGTGTAGACATGAAGAACATTGTTCCTAAAAAGAATTTAACTTGTCTTGTTGCAAAGGCCACATTGGATGAATCAATGAAATGACATAGAAGGCTTGGTCATATTAATTTCAAAACCATAAATAAAATTATTAAGAATGGTTTGGTAAGAGGTTTACCTCACAAAAGATTTGAAAATGATCAAACATGCATTGCTTGTCTAAAAGGAAAACAACACAAAGCCACTTGTGATGCGTGGTTTTGCAACCTTACAACAGGTTTTACCTCTCAAGGGATCTTGAGAAGTTTGCAATCCCCACCAGGCAGTGTACCTGACCGATGTAGTATAGTGTAGTGGTAAGTACGGGGGATTGATCGTTCTCCACAGGGAATAGTGTTCGTTAGGTATGAAAGGCTACTCTAATTAGGTCTAAGGGTTGAGGAAGATTCTTTTTTATGTTTTTATAGTTTTTATGAAAGCAAGTAAAATCTCGGGTTTGAAGGAGTGGGCGGAATTAGTTGCTAGTCAACTAACCCAAAATTACTACGGATGCAAATAAAATAAAATAACAAAAATGAAATGTGGTGAGAAACTTATGTGTAGAGAAATGTGTTTACTTAGATTTCCTTACTCCCTAACTATCTTTTACCGGTTAATTAGTGTGTATTAGTCGCGTGGATGACGGGTGTATTCCTTAATACCATTCGTGGGGTGGCGTACTTACTTCCCCAACTCTACAAGCTCCTACTTCACTCCTATGTCGAGCCGGCTAGGAAGCTCCTAACATGGGATCACTAGAATTCGCTTGTGCATTAAATACAACCATAAAAACCTTTAGTACGCATTTGGTTCATGTTTCTTAAGACGTTCAAGCAAGTTACCGAATAGGAAGTTAGCCAGTTTTCTTAAGCCTAACATAGATAAACAATCATCCAATACAACTAATAACACACTAACAACCAATAATCAATAGCTAGGTTTCATTAGATCTAAGCAAACACAAGATAAATTTAGCCTAACATGTTAAACAAAAGACAAGAATAAGATAGAATCAAACAACACATAGACATATTGAATGATTAATTGATAACTTATCTTTCAATGAAACATGGAAGATCTCAAGGCAAAAAGCCCTGAAAAAGTAGCTGAATTCGTCCTAGGGTTTTATCCCAAAATTCCACACACTAAGCTCTCCCTTATGACAAAAAATTAGAAAACTATATATAGATTTTTGGATCTGACGGCGTCACCTTATGGAGTGTGACGCCGTCACCTCGCCGCTTTTAGGGTTCCCGGATGACCTTCTTGACGCCGTCCCTCTTTAGCTCTTCCAAAATCCATTCTGGCTTATCAAGGCTTGACGCCGTCAGCTCGTGAACGTGACGCCGTCCCCTTATGATTTAAGCCGTGACGCCCTTGATCAAGTTAAAGCGTGACGCCGTCAGAATTCACATGCTATTTTCACTGGCTTATCATGAGTAAATTTCACGTCCAACTTTTCTTGCCAAAGCATGACGCCGTCCAGAGTAAATTGTGACGCCGTCAAGAGTAACTTTTAGCCGATTTTTGAGACTTTGTCGTTTTCTTCACTTTTATGCTCCAAAAACGTCCAAAATGCCTCCTTTTCCAGATTTCTCCTCAAAAGTACCTAAAATGACAAAAGGAACGATTTAGGGCAATATTTGATCAAATAAATACGATTTAAGGCTTAAATGACCCCTTAAAAGCGGTACACTTTTCGCTTCATCAAATACCCTTACACTTGAGATTTGCTTGTCCTCAAGCAAATGCGCTCTTTTATTCTAATCAAAATATAAGCTAGGGGTCATTTAATGCTAACATAAAAGTAATTACAACAAATAATCGTTCCACTTCAATCATAAATAAGCACGGAGATATTAAACTAGCACCTCACAAGTAGTGTTTAGATACTCACAATCTCTCAAGTGTCATCAAAATAAATCTCATAAATGAAAACGGATAAAATCTCTCACTACCTGTCATAGCAAATAGATTACCATAGGCTTGGGAAAGGATCGAAAACCTCCTCCACTAGGCGTAAGCACCAAAGAAAACTATCAAAGAGGGCTTTTAAATGGGTTATAACGTTAGGTGTAGGGAAAAGGAAAACACGGTTTTGTTGGATACGGGATATTTTACTGGTGGCGAGTTAAAAAATCTGATCAATTACATGTACTATACAATGTTGCTAAGCCAAGACTAGACTCGATCTTAAGCTAATGATAAAATAACAAAAACATAAAATAAACATAAAATAAAACGGATGGTAGTCCGTATGTTTTTTCTATTTTTCATTTTCTCATTTTTTTTTGTGTTTTTCTTGATTTTTTTTTTTTTTTTTTTTTTTTTTTTTTTTTTCAATTTTTTTTTTTTTTTTTTTTTTTTTTTTTTTTTTTTTTTGCATACACTTTTACCCTACCATCCAAAATAATACATCATAGGGGCATTGCATTCCCCTTACACTTGAACTTTTACATAACTTTACAATTAACTAATCTAATGAATCGAATTAAGATAATTAAAACACTTGGAGTACTTTTAAAATATTTAGCACATATGGGGGTAATAAATGATGTTCTTCCCCATTACTCCATTACACTAGTACTTTACCCATGAGTCCCAATCGTCCCAAAACAATATGTACAAGGTTATGACTCGACTTAGCAACCATGTAATCAATTAGATAATTAACTTGGGTTTAAACAAATGTTGTCACAATAATGCACTAAAAATGAGTGCATACAAGGTAGGCTAAGGCGATTTGGGTGTACATTTTAGTGAGGTGTAACAAATTCTTCCTTTAAGTAAAATTCTTAAAGGTTGAAACGAAAAGATAGGCTCTGAGGGGTGTACTAGGGGTATCGTGTACTAAAAATGAGTACAACGCAAAGGGTGTGGGAGAATTACTTGACTAATGTAGCCAAAGTAATTATAACAAAAACACAGGTGTAAAACAATGGGTTAATCCTAATGCCTCTTATCATGTAGTAAATCTAACTACACGAATGTAGTCTCACTTGTGGCCTTGGAATGGTCCTAACGCAAGTTCTAGAATCTAAGTGCTACCGGTACACACATCATAGCATAAATGCTTTTCCTACCAATTCTAGGGACGAACCTCACATATTTGGGGGTGGAAAATTTTTTAGTGGTACGGTTTTTGTGCTAGTCATATAACTCCTATCCGTGAGACGCTCATTAAGATCAAAGTTTCACTCCTATATGTTGTAAAAAATTTTAAATTTGGCACTAAAATTACCTTAACAAGTATTTCTCTCAGTTTTATTACACATCTATTATTAAACAAACAAAAATCAAGCGCAATTGTATTCTCAAAAATCGTACTTTTACCCTCCCCTTACACTTAAGATGAACATTGTCCCCAATGTTCAAATAACAAGATGTAAAAGTAAAAAGTAAAAGAATGAAATCAAATACTCCCCTGATTCGCTCGGTGGATAATGAAATTACACGGTTAAATCTTCCTCCAAAGAGAATGTTGAAACTCCATGACTAATGCATCGCCATAAGCTTGATTCCATAAACATCTCCTTGTCCAAAATAACCTGTTAAACCTGAGAAAACAAACACGAAAACCTGCATAACATCGGCGGGAAAAAATCTATATATAAGGATATAATGCTTGTGGAATGATAATTTTGCAGATTCCTGGAGATTATAAGTTGGAGATTTAATAAAAACTTTTATGAAAACAAAACTTTCAAAAATTTCTGGAAATTAAATCTGACGCCGTCAGGTTATAACCCCTGACGCCGTCAGAAATGACCTGACAAAAATTTTCATTTTTAGTTTCCGGAAAATTTCTGGAAAAACCTTTACCTTACTTCCTGGAATTCCTGCAAAACATCATTATGACTCGATACAAGCATTTGACTCAAACAAATAGGAATATGTATGCTAATTTAATATTATTACGATTCATGTTCATTTGTGTTCTAATAAACCGATTTAGATTTCCCTTACACTTATCTTTTGCAAAATACCTTTATATGTAGTTAAGACGAAGTTAAAAACAAAATAAAGCATTTTCACAATTTACTTTTGAACATGAATCAATAAGAATAAAAATTAAACACACCTACGGAAACAAATAAAAACAAACAAATAAACAAATAAACACACAAAGCAAATAAATAAAATAAAGCTTGGGTTGCCTCCCAAGAAGCGCTTGTTTTTGTTCGAGTCATGAGCCTGACTCTACCCTTATTTAATGGATAAAGGAGAGGTTTTCCCTACACTTAGGATTAAGTGCGGGTGATAGTAGCGATACACACCAGCTCGGTAGGAGTATGCCACGTGAGGAAAGAGTGGTGGATGAATTATATGCTCAAAGGGGTGTGCTCCTTTCATCATAACCTTACCTAGTTCACTTTGGTCAATGGGTGAATTAAAGTTTTCTCCTAAAAAGGGATCATTTTCTAACAACTTCGAGAGACTCCTAATTGGGAATCCATCTTGACCCAATAGACCCGGTTTAAACCCATAATGTTTCTTGTGATCAATCATGAATGGGTGATGTAGACATGTAAGGTCATTTTTCACTCCTATATTGTCTTCCTCACTACAAGGCCTAGAGTCTACTACCTTAATCTTAACATTACCCGGACTACATGGTTTGATGGGTGGATCGGGACCTAATTCAATTCCTAAGTTCACATCTAAGGATGGAAGATTAGGTAACGGTTTTGGTTTAGGCTCCGGTTCATCAAAACTAGGAACTTCCATAGAACTAAAAGAAAGGTTATGAATACAAGTATTCAAACCTACTTCTTCTAGTTTTGTTTCTTCCAAAGGTTCTACTTCAATTGGGGTTCCTATAGTCTCTTCTACTTCTTCTGGGTAAGTCACGGGCGGTGTGTATGCCTCGAATGATGGTAGGACTTGTGGGGTACTTTGTGGGCTTATGTTACTTACCTCATCATTCCTTATGTCAAGATCACCTATATCCTCATCATGTGTTTTAGTAGGATCTAACCCTAACATTTTCCCAAGTATCTCAAGTGCTTCTCTAGGCATCTTAACTTCTATGTCCGAATCATAAGGATCATCCTCAATATTCTGACTGCTATATTCAAATTGCCTAAAAGATTCATCACGTGTTTCTTGAGATTCAACGTCATCAATCATAAAACCTAGGTCTTTTTGATTAATGTGATCATGTTCGGCTAAATCCTCCATCACATCAAGGTCACCTATGTGTTCGTTTTGTACTATGGCATTACATGACAACCACTTAGGTATCTCAACACTAATGTATTCATCCCCAAACAAACTTGTTTCATGATCCAGGAAATTTATATTCAATTGACTTGTACTAACGTTTGTTGGGTTGTCTACCCTATAATAATACTGGGCACAATCTTCTATGGCATCCCATGCTTCTTCAGCACTTAATTCCCTAAAGTCCCCATTGGCAAAATCCTCAATGCGCATTTGGTCATATTGGCCAACACGATAGTAAAAGGTTCGGGTTAGGGATGCTAAAGCGAAACTATGATGAGGGAATTTTCGGAGTAAATTTCTAAAACGAGTCCATGCATCATATATGGGTTCATCTCGATATTGTTTGAAATTCGAGATGTCAATAGGGTAGAATGGCCTTTGTGGTTGGTGGTATGGTGGATTCGCGTACTCCATAATGGTGAACGGAAGAGTCAATGGAAATTTCTTTTACGAACAAAGATACAAAGAAAAAGATAGACTAAAGAAAATCTAGAAAAATAAAATAAAAATCTCACTAGAAAGGAATCTAGTGAGTAGACCTAATAGAAATAAAAATTCAACCTAAACAATAACTATTCCCCGGCAGCGGCGCCAAAAACTTGATGCGTGGTTTTGCAACCTTACAACAGGTTTTACCTCTCAAGGGATCTTGAGAAGTTTGCAATCCCCACCAGGCAGTGTACCTGACCGATGTAGTATAGTGTAGTGGTAAGTACGGGGGATTGATCGTTCTCCACAGGGAATAGTGTTCGTTAGGTATGAAAGGCTACTCTAATTAGGTCTAAGGGTTGAGGAAGATTCTTTTTTATGTTTTTATAGTTTTTATGAAAGCAAGTAAAATCTCGGGTTTGAAGGAGTGGGCGGAATTAGTTGCTAGTCAACTAACCCAAAATTACTACGGATGCAAATAAAATAAAATAACAAAAATGAAATGTGGTGAGAAACTTATGTGTAGAGAAATGTGTTTACTTAGATTTCCTTACTCCCTAACTATCTTTTACCGGTTAATTAGTGTGTATTAGTCGCGTGGATGACGGGTGTATTCCTTAATACCATTCGTGGGGTGGCGTACTTACTTCCCCAACTCTACAAGCTCCTACTTCACTCCTATGTCGAGCCGGCTAGGAAGCTCCTAACATGGGATCACTAGAATTCGCTTGTGCATTAAATACAACCATAAAAACCTTTAGTACGCATTTGGTTCATGTTTCTTAAGACGTTCAAGCAAGTTACCGAATAGGAAGTTAGCCAGTTTTCTTAAGCCTAACATAGATAAACAATCATCCAATACAACTAATAACACACTAACAACCAATAATCAATAGCTAGGTTTCATTAGATCTAAGCAAACACAAGATAAATTTAGCCTAACATGTTAAACAAAAGACAAGAATAAGATAGAATCAAACAACACATAGACATATTGAATGATTAATTGATAACTTATCTTTCAATGAAACATGGAAGATCTCAAGGCAAAAAGCCCTGAAAAAGTAGCTGAATTCGTCCTAGGGTTTTATCCCAAAATTCCACACACTAAGCTCTCCCTTATGACAAAAAATTAGAAAACTATATATAGATTTTTGGATCTGACGGCGTCACCTTATGGAGTGTGACGCCGTCACCTCGTCGCTTTTAGGGTTCCCGGATGACCTTCTTGACGCCGTCCCTCTTTAGCTCTTCCAAAATCCATTCTGGCTTATCAAGGCTTGACGCCGTCAGCTCGTGAACGTGACGCCGTCCCCTTATGATTTAAGCCGTGACGCCCTTGATCAAGTTAAAGCGTGACGCCGTCAGAATTCACATGCTATTTTCACTGGCTTATCATGAGTAAATTTCACGTCCAACTTTTCTTGCCAAAGCATGACGCCGTCCAGAGTAAATTGTGACGCCGTCAAGAGTAACTTTTAGCCGATTTTTGAGACTTTGTCGTTTTCTTCACTTTTATGCTCCAAAAACGTCCAAAATGCCTCCTTTTCCAGATTTCTCCTCAAAAGTACCTAAAATGACAAAAGGAACGATTTAGGGCAATATTTGATCAAATAAATACGATTTAAGGCTTAAATGACCCCTTAAAAGCGGTACACTTTTCGCTTCATCACTGCAAAAGGCAAACAACACAAAGCCACTTGTAAGCCCAATATTTTTAACTCTATCAATCAATCATTGTTTATACTGCATATGGACTTATTTGGATCTGTTTCAGTAAGTAGTATAATGCATAAGAGATATTGTCTTGTTATAATTGATGACTATACTAGATTTACATGGGTTTTCTTTCTATCTACTAAGGATGAGACTACAAGCATCCTTAAGACATTCATTACTCAGATAGAAAACCAAGTAGACAAGAAAGTGAAAGTCATTAGATGTGATAATGGGACAGAGTTTAAGAATAGAGTTATGGATGATTTCTGCAAACAAAAAGGTATTAGGAGAGAATTTAGTGTTGCTAGAACACCACAACAGAATGGTGTTGTTGAGAGAAAGAATAGAACACTAATTGAAGCTGCTAGAACAATGTTAGCTGATTCTAAGCTACCTATAACTTTTTGGGCTGAAGCAGTCAACACTGCTTGCTATGTCCAAAATAGAGTTTTAGTTATTCAGCCTCACAATAAGACATCATATGAACTTTTTAGAGGTAGAACTCCTGCAATAGGATTTCTTAGACCTTTTGGATGTCATGTGACAATTCTCAATACCTTAGACCATTTAGGAAAATTCGATGGTAAAGCAGATGAAGGATTCGTTGTTGGATATTCTCTTAATAGCAAAGCATTTAGAGTATACAACACAAGAACTATGATTGTAGAAGAAAATCTACATGTGGAGTTTTTAGAAGATAAATCCAATGTAGAAGGTCAAGGACCAAAATGGCTATTTGATCTTGAAACTCTAACCAAATCAATGAATTATGTGCCTGTTGTTGCAGAAACTAATAATTTTTCAAGTTCACAATCAACAGATGAGACAAGGTTAGAAAAGGAGACAAACCAAGATCATGTTTGGATGCCAATATGGTCAAGTACAAGTGTGGAATCAACTTCAACAACTGATGAATCTTCTTCTGGCAAAGCTAAAGAAGGTGTTGAAGATGAAAGGAAAGAAGATGGAACTCAGGAACAACAAATTGTTTCTGTTGCTGATTCTGCTGCTAGGCTTACTGATTCTGCTATTAGGCCAACTGATTCTGCTGATGGCCCTTCAGAACCGAAAGAAGCAGAATTCTCAGATAATGAGGTGGATTTCAACAATCTTCCATTAAATTATCAAGTTCCTTCTACTCCACAAACAAGAATTCACAAAGTCCACTCCCTAGATAATGTGATTGGAGATGTACAATCAGGTGTGAAGACAAGACAACAACTGATGTCTTCAGACCAACAAGGGCTTCTTGATGCCCTTTATGCTTCAAAGCAGCATGAGTTTTCAAACTCTTGCTTGTTTGTATGTTTTCTCTCACAAGATGAACCAAAGAACATTCTGAAAGCCTTAGATAATTCAAGCTGGGTAGAAGCTATGCAAGAGGAGCTTCTTCAGTTCAAGATTCAGAAGGTATGGGTGCTAGTTGATTTACCTAAGGATGCAAAGGTAATTGGTACTAGATGGGTTTTCTAGAATAAAAGAGATGAAAGGGGAATAGTGATTCGGAATAAGGCTAGATTAGTAGCCCAAGGGTACACACAACAAGAAGGAATAGACTATGATGAGGTTTATGCTCCAGTAGCAAGGATTGAAGCAATTAGGCTCTTCTTAGCTTATGCTTCATTTTTAGGCTTCACAGTTTATCAAATGGATGTCAAGAGTGCATTTTTATAAGGAACAATTGAAGAAGAGGTGTATGTTTCACAACCTCCAGGCTTCATTGACCCACAACATCCAGATAGAATGTACAGAGTAGTTAAAGCTCTCTATGGCCTTCATCAAGCACCAAGAGCTTGGTATGCAACACTTGCTTCCTACTTATTAGAAAATGGATTTCAAAGAGGAAAGATTGATCAGACACTTTTCATCAAACAGCACAAGAAGGATCTTCTGTTAGTGCAGGTGTATGTGGATGACATTATCGTTGGATCTACTAGGAAGGAGATGTGTTTAGAGTTTGAGAAACTTATGCATGATAAGTTTCAGATGAGTTCTATGGGGGAACTTACATTCTTTTTGGGTCTGCAAGTTAAGCAATCAAATGAAGGAATCTTTATCTCTCAGGACAAATATGTTGCAGAGATACTTAGAAAATTTCAATTTGCTGATTCAAAAGTGGCAAGCACACCAATGGACTCTGAGAAGCCTCTTCTAAAAGACTTAGATGGAGAAAATATGGATGTACACACTTACAGATCTATGATAGGCTCCTTGATGTATCTTACATCATCTAGACCTGATATCATGTTCTCTGTTTGTGCCTGTGCAAGATTTCAAGTTACTCCAAAGGTTTCTCATTTAACTGCAGTCAAGAGAATTTTTAGATATCTCAAGGGTCAACCAAGGTTGGGTCTATGGTATTCAAGGGAATCACCTTTTGACTTGGTAGCATTTTCGGATAGTGATTATGCTGGTGCTAGCTTGGACAGAAAGTCAACAACTGGAGGATGTCAATTCCTTGGGTGTAGACTTGTCTCATGGCAGTGTAAGAAGCAAACAATGGTGGCTAATTCAACAACTGAAGCTGAATATGTAGCTGCTGCAAGTTGCTGTGGTCAGGTTCTATGGCTTCAAAACCAACTCCTTGACTATGGGTACAATTTCTTAAACACTGTTATTCATATTGATAATAGTAGTACAATTTGTATTATTAAAAATCCAGTGCAACATTCTAAAACAAAACACATTGAAATTAGACATCACTTTATAAGAGACTGAAATGAGAAAAGATTAATTCAAGTACTTAAAATTGCTTCAGAATTCAATTTTGCAGATCTGCTAACCAAAGCTTTTGATGTTGGAAGGTTTCAGTACTTGGTAGCAAGTATTGGAATGCTTAATCCTCAATGATTTTAAACTTTGTGTTTTTGTAAATAAATTTTTGTTTGTGCTGCTAGTTTTAAAAGTTTCTACTGCTATTACAAAAGTTTGTGCTGCTAGTACAAATTTAAATTGTGTTATTCATACAGTTAGTCCTATGATTATTCTAATACAAGACAAGTACTTTGTACATTGTTCTTTTGGTTTTAGACTAACAATTTCAGGTATGAACATGTGAACATAAAGGATGTTTCAAGTGAAATGGAAGCAGCAGAATCAGAATATCAGTTGCTACATATTAGGTTTATGATGGATTGAGTTTGGGAATTTAAAACTCCTTAAAACTTCTTTCTTGAAACCTAAGTATGAAATTTCACATTGAATTGATGACTTAGTTGATCAGATAGTAACTGATGCAACTCACTTTCTATCATTTTATACTTTCAAGTATAATGAGCAAGTCTAAGGACATCTGATAGAAAGAACAACCAGTGAAAGTGAATCTAACACTTGTGTTAGAGGTAACAATTACTATAAGCTGGAAACCCTGTCAAGAAAGCCTTTTGAATAGGTTTATCTTCACACAGGCAGTTATTTATAACTGAAAACATTGGTTCTCACACAACCAGAGGTTGCTTTAAACCGAAATTTTGATTAAGTGTCTGTTATACACTTAATCCCTTCAAAATGGTTGAAAGCAGTATGATTTTTCATAATAAAATCATATACATACTGCTAAGGCAAAAGTTTCTTAAAAGGATTTGCAAAGGATTCACAAAAACCATCCATTGATGGACCATGAATCAAATGCCCCATGAATCACCTCTCATAGGAGTTAACACACCTAGAAGTGATGAGGGCAACAACTTAAACTCTTAAGGAATTGATGGCTTCATGTATGTTGGGAATTAAATATTCAAGATGTCTAATATCGGGTTCTAATCCAAGAAATACTCTAAGTGTAATTCTGCTGCTAGTGCAAATGGTTTCTGCTGCTAGAACATTTCATTCTGCTGATAGCGATAACTTGTTCCTGCTGATAATGATACTTGTTCCTGCTGATAGCGATAACTCGTTGCTGCTGATAGTGAACATTCTGCTGCTGAGTGGATAAGATCGAAAAGATATTTATTGTATTTTGGTCAACAATATACGGTAGATAATATCTTACCCCATGTGCTTAGTTAACAAGTTGTGTACACAGATACATGTTGTATCTTATGTACTGACACTCAAAAGGATAAGTTAACAAAGTAAGTCGGCCAAGACTTTAAGCAATATGTAAAGATCTTTCGGACTATAAAAGAGATCTTAGTCTAGTGATATTTAGTGTAGTGGTCAAGTGTCTATGCATATGTTATTTTGCAAGAACATATAACTGTTAGATAAGAACAAACACAAAAACATCACAAGTTAGAAAAACTTAAGATTCAAGGTTGTAACCCTAGTGATATTTCAAGATCACTCGTATTATTATCTTTAATAATATTGAATCGTTTGGTGATAATCTTTATGTGTTCATTGCTAACTAACAAACATAACAATTCCATTTCCATAACATACACAACCTTCTAAGTTTGGTTGAGTGAATTCCGCACACTTAATCATTTTAACACAACATATCATACACACAAAGTTACAAGGTTTAACCACCTTAATCGTGTGTCCAGGATCCTAGCAATGTACAACATTGTCTGAAAACAAGTTCACATTGGTAGATCAGATGATGATGAGATGATGGTGAGAGATCTTCCAAACAAGGGGAGGATAAAATTTTATTTGCTTCAGGAGAGGAAATAAAAGCCCAAGAAAGGAAGACAAACCCAATGTAAGGGAGAAAAAGACAAGAGCATACAAGATGATGACATGGAGGTTGAAAATGACAAGAACATTCCAAAGGAGAAAGTTCTATCTAGGTCAAACGAAGAAAAGTTTCAATTTCAGTTTACCACGTTTGTTCATCACTTACAAAGACATGCTGATAGATGATTTCACTTGTTGAAACAAGCATCCAAGATACACAGCACCATTGCCTCTTATAATTCCTCCATCCAAGGAAATTGTACCATCTTTAGGATGTGTGTTGATGTTGTTAAAATCAAAAGAAAGCAGATGAGTTCAGAATAGAAGAAAGTTCAGATCAAGGGTCTGACTATGAAGTGTTTGAAAGATCTTCACAAGTCCTCATTTAATTCAGAAAAACATGTTGAAATGGATTCACATGTTTAGGGGAGGATTGTTGGGAATTAAATATTCTGAAGTTCAAGAATCGGGAAATACTACAAGTGTGTTCCTGCTGGTAGTACATTTCATTCCTGCTGGTAGTGTATCGTTCCTGCTGGTAGTGTATTGTTTCTACTGATGATAATGCTGCTGGTTGATGCTGCTGCTAGTGCATCTCATTCCTGCTGCTAGTGTTAACATTGCTGCTGCTAATGTACATTCTGCTGCTAAGTGGATAAGTATGAAAGGATATTATGTGTATTTTGGTCAACAATATACGGTAGATAATATCTTACCCCATGTGCTTAGTTAACAAGTTGTGTACACAGATACATGTTGTATCTTATGTACTGACACACTCAAGATAAGTTAGCAAGTAGTTCGACTAGACTTTAAGCAATATTGTAAAGATCTTCTTGGACTATAAAAGAAGATCTTAGACTCGATATTATGAGTCAATAATTCGAATAGTTAGTTGATATTATAAAAACACTTAGAACTTTCATAACTGTTAGAACTAGAACAAACACAACAATATCACAAGTTAGAAAAACTTAAGATTCAAGGTTGTAACCCTAGTGATAATTCAAGATCACTCGTATTATTATCATTAATAATATTGAATCGTTTGGTGTTAATCTTTCATTGTTCATTATCATATAACAATCACAATTGTTCCATTTCCATAACACAAATAACCTTCTAAGTGTGATTAAGTAGATTCCGCATTCTTAATCATATTAACTCAATATATCAATACACACAAAGTACAAAAGGTTTAACCACCTTAACCGTGTGTCGAATCCCCACAGTAAGATAATGCAGCAGAAAGATCTAACACCTGAGATAAAACATGCTAAAAGTCAACACAAAGGTTGAGTGAATTCATAGGTTTAAGAAAAGTAGTTGATCACAATATTTCAAGTTCAAAAGAAAGTGGGCTACGTTGTTATACACCCGAAAGTTTGTTTGCATAAGAATCAGTTGAACACATTTCTCAAGATTGGGCCACGTTGTTGCACCCATAACAGAAATAGTGGGCCAGTTGTTAGCACCCATAATCCAGATGTTACCACTGCACTAAGCTCATGACACACAAAGCGTTAACCGGCACCAGTAACCCTGGCGTAACTCGACTGTAACCACGGATTTCATAATATAATAGTTGCCCCCAAAGCTAGGTATCTTGCCAAATACCTAGGTAACTCAAATATAGCACACCCGTGTTGCCTACCCAGCAACAGGGATGGGATGGTCAAATCCTATAGGCCTATAAACTATATTCGCGCTCACTCGCAAGTGATTAATGGTTCATGATCGAGGGACTTGCTTTTGGCAAGGGCGGTACTTAGTGCTTATCAAATGTTTCGTAAAATGACTACTGCTTCACTCACAGTACCAGAAAAGTATAAATGGCTATTGCTTCACTCACAGTACCAGGAAAGTATAAGTGTTGTTCCAGCTCAAATAAAGTTTCAGAAAGCAGAAAGCATAGTTTTCAGTTCAAAGTACAGTTTTCAAACAATTGTGATCATAGTCAAAACAGTAGCATGTATCTCACCCCAAGTAGCTTATGAAATAGTTTAAGCAAGTAAAAAGTGGGGCTATGAACTCACCTCAGTATGCAGCAATGCAAGATATCACAGATATCACAACTGGCGTCAAATAGTAAAGGCACAATGATATCAAAAGTAGAGCACAACGGTACTGGATCGGCACAACCTAGTATATGAATAATATGTTTCAGCAATACCCTTAAAGGGATTTATAAAACAATAATCGTACTTGAAATGAAAATGTTTTATTTCAATGGCGTTAAAAGAAGCAAACATTTATATCTCGTGTGGTTTTTGGAAAATATAGTTTCAAGGTCAAATCACGTTAAGACGATAAAAGTCGACGAAATACAATCAAACAATTCAAAAGGAATAAATGAAAGGAGTAAAATCGTTCTCGGGTAGAAGTCGTAAAATGTACCATCAAACGGTAACTCACGCCAAAACGAATAGACTCAAGAATGAACGAACAAGCAATATCGAATGATTACAAGACTAGAGATAAGTCGATGAATGAGTTGGATGTTTACCCCGAATCCCAAAAGTATAACTTGTATATATTTGGATAAAGTCGTTTTGTATAGATTTATAAGATCTTTGATATGATTATAAGTTTATAAATGTTGTAAGAATGTATAAACTTTGGCGTAACGCGTCCGATTATATTATGTTCCCGAGCTAACGTAAATGATTGTAATCAAGTTTTATTATCAAATTTTTATAAGTTTTATTCGGGTTTTAAGCAAGTTTTTATACCGTTATCATTCGCGTAATGTATTAGATTCGGTTTATCGGATAATTTGTGTCCGTTCGGGTCCAAATATATTAAGCTCAACGAGTCTAACATATTCTTCCGTCCCTTGTATCAAATCATACAATAATCCTACACTAATATCGTAAATCCAATAACGGTTACAATCAATGTCCAAATAGCTAATCTATTACAATGATTTACAAATATAATGAACTGGTGACAAAAATCCCGTTACAGCTCCAATAGCATCCAACATTGTCATCAATTCACGAAAGCAAAAACAAGAACAAATATTAAGTTAGTAAGGATCAATATAATTAACGCAATTGAAATTGAATTATACACCCCCAAATAAAATAAAAGACTCTATAATAGTCATTGGGCTTCGGCCCAATGACCTTACTCATATACACAATCCTTTATGCTTCGGCCCGAGAATTAACTAAACACAATCCCCAAATACTTACCCTATGCTCATTGGGCTTATAAGCCCAATCTGAAATCCCATCATTTACATTCCAACAGATAGATAGCAATACCAGTTCAGACTTTTCATTTTTACCTTTTAATCAATCAAATGATACTACTACTTTGCCGAAAACCATTTTACCAATAACTCATTTGACACCCTTTTATTGTTTCATACTGACAATGTATATTAACTTAAGATTGGTCATATAAACTTGTTGACTAAAATGTTATAACAATTAAACCATCAGCAAATACACCTCGAGTACCCAACCCCAAACACACCGAGGCTGAAAAATGAGTCAAATCCAAACTCAACCGATCAAAGTAAAAATCCAATCCGAGACCAAAACATCACCACCATCACGACTTGACCACAAGTGACCCAAATAACCAACCAATCCTCGGCTAAATGCCTTATTTACCGAAGCTTGTGGCCATGACTCCCCGTGTGTCACGACTCACGCCAACGTGCCTAATACACACCAACGGCTCAATATCAATTCGACCACAACCAATTTACCAACCCTCGGCTAAAGTAATAAAACATCATCACAAGACCTACAGGACTCGAATAATTACACCATACCATGGTCATGACTCCCTTGAGTCACGACTCACACCCATTCGAATACAACCCAATCGGCTATACACAAAAATAATAAACGAGATGCAACGCAACATATAACAAGCATGACAACTCACGAAATAACAAGAACATGAATAAACAATACCGAGTCAACCCCAACTCAGTGAGTTGACTCGGTCGAGTTGACTCAACTCACTGAGTTGAGTTGACTCAACCATGAATCGGACGAGTTTTGTTGTAAAATGGTTAGATCCACACGAGTTTAGTTATAAAACATTAAGTTTAGTTAGTTTTTATATCGAAATCGTTTAAGTTTATTAATAACCATTTAGGTTTTAATAAAAACGAATCAAATAAGAGAAAAGGAGGTGCGTGAATCCTTACCAACGCGAGAGAAAGGCGGGGGAAAGGTGGTGGGTAGCGGAGGTGTGGTGGCGAGCGGCTGTGGTGCTTCGATCTATGGTCAAATGACCTTCGTGGGGCTTCAACTGCTCCAGATATGATCAGGGAGACCTGATCTACGTTTTGGGGTAATAAGGTGGTTCGCCGGAAAATTCTCCGGTGACGGTGGTTGCCGGCGCCGGCGGCGGTTGCCGGAGGGGATGGCCGGACGGGGTGGGGGAGAGAGAGAGAGAGAGAGAGAGAGAGAGAGAGATATGTGTGGGAGTGTGTGTGAAAATGAATAAAATAATAAAAATTTTGCCTTTTATACCCAGGCAGGGACTAAACCTGGACAAACTAAAGTATAGGGGTGTGCGGTGTAATATCTGGGCGGGGGTAATAGCTGCCAACTTGGTAAAACTTTTGCCATAATCACTATGGGACCCATTCGACGTACGAAACGGACTCGAAAAATTATGAAACTTGCGCCATTGAGTCCGAAATAATTTTTCCAATGAAAACGAGTATTAATACGTATAACTTTCTCGGAGTTAATTTATTCGGCAAATTCGATTTGTTTCGCGTGTTTTAGGTTGTGCCGGCTCGATAAATGAATAACGCTCACGTTTTAACAAGATATCCATTGTTTTTCAATCCCAAACAAGTTCAAAGAGATTTAAAGGCTAAGGGAAATCAAAATAATTATTTTGGCTCGTAAAATAAGTTTTGGAAAATTGTCGGTTGTTACACTGGACGACCACCTCACGATCTTTATGGGTATGATGGACGTACACAAACTTCCTGAACCCGTGTGGTGCCATTTTTTCCCTATCACATTATGTGGGGCAGCAAGATTTTGGTACGAAAACCAAGCACCAGGAAGCATCGATGCCTTTCACCAGTTGCAGGATAAATTTAGGGCGAACTTCTTATAGCAGCGACGATTCCAAAAAACTCAAGCAGAGATACTTGGAATACGACAGCGCCCATATGAGTCCTTAAAAGACTATGTGGCTAGGTTCAGCAAAGAGACGTTACGTATGGTTGATCAAATCAGATGCTATGGTGTCCGGGGCTTTCATCAGTGGCTTACAACCAGGTCGACTATTCAAAGATCTTATTACAAGACCACCAACGTCTTTGGAAGACTTGTTCACCTAAACCCACAACTTCATTAGGGCCAAAGACGCCAATAATGAGAACTGTCTTCGAGAACCTAGACAAGGAAACCGTGACACAAAACATGTTACTTATAAAGACCTTCCAAGGAAGCATAAGGACAAGTTTGTTTCACGTTCGGCCACGCGATATAATGAGCACCGCAAAGCGCCACACGATGGCTTCACCACTCTCGTAAAATCGCCAGCAGAAATCTTCGCTACAGTTGAGGGCAAGTCTATACTGCAACCCCCACCTAAGATGTTCACTCCAGCAAACGAAAGGGACAAAACTAAATATTGCGAGTTTCATGAAGATCACGGCCATGATACTAATGATTGCATCGATCTTCAGAAATAAATAGAAATTTGTGTTCATAATGGACGATTGAGTCACCTCGCCAAAGGTGCCAAAACACAAAACAACAACCAAGCAACCGCTCCCTCAGGATCTAGAAACGACACCCAACCCCAAATCGATTGGAACAAAAGGGAAGAAGCCAGTGGCAAACCAAAAAATGAAATACACATGACTCTTCACGATCGACCAACATCGACATGTAGCCACCGGAAAATTTCCACTTATATTAAACTAATACTTATCCATTTTCTAAGTCCAAAAAAAAAAAAAAAAAAAAAAAACGTAATCAGTTTATCTGATCACAACAACCAACTAATGTGACGTAACTCACAATCTTAGTAAACGTGCTCACTAACACCAACGTATCTTAAGTTCGTTTCAAATAAATATTCTTTATATGTCAAGTATAAAAAATTTAAAATTTTATTTACCGCTTTACGTTATTTCATTAACGTACGACTATTAAATGTTCAAACTAAACGTTTGCTATATATTAGAGTTTTTATGAAACCCTAATTTAGTATAACTATGATTTTACGTAACTAAATCATAAACCCTAAAAGTACAATACTTTAAAGCAAGTTTACAAGCTTCTAAAGCACGGAAAACTAACTTTACATCCCGTTACAAGCCCTAATTTACAATTCTATGATTTTATGTAAATAAAATCACACACCTTAATTAATATGTACTTGATTTTTATAAAAAATAGAAATGTACAAGTCTTTCTTGCACATGTACAAGTCCTTAATGCATAAAAACTTAATATTAGTATAAATCTTATTATAAACCTTAGTGTACCTATTGTAAAGCACATAATACAATTCTTTAATGCACAAGCCTTAAATTGGATTTTCTTATAATTTACAAACTTAAAGTACAAGTCCCTAATGCTTGTAGTACAAGTGCTTAAAGCATGAAACCTAAATCTATACTTTTATTATTCTAAGCCTAACTAAACATAACTAAACCTAACTAAAGGACTCCAACTAAGGTTACTACACTTCTAAACCTCAATTACAACATATTATAGCCTAGGTACAAGTATCTTAAGCCTAAAACACCACCCTTGATCCTTTCTAGTTCGAATGGAACCAAAACATAACCAAACTAACCCTAACTAGTTTCTAAACAAACTAGAACATCAACTAAGCAAATGTATGAGCACAATGTAGCCACATCACCATGTCCCTTTGATTTTCTACACCTTGGTCCATTTTATCAAGCTATACACATGGTTTCTTTTCAAACCATTCAAACCGAAAGGCTAAAATTTGAACAAGTATACATATAGGTGTTCTCTTTTTAATCATTCGAACCAAACCCTAACCTTGTGGTTATGGATCAAACAACTTTACACCATGTCACCTTGTTCCTTAACTCCTACGACATTTTCAAGAGTTTTGGAAATTTACATTTTTCGGTTTTGCGTTTTACGCGTTTTAAGCCTACGCTTTTAGGTTTTTACGACAGTTAAGCACCCCGATAAAACTTATCACTCATTTAATATACTTTTTAGAGTATATTGATATGTTTTAACATTTCTTAGAATTTCATATTTTTAGGATACCCGGTTTTAAGTTTCGTGACTTAACAGCTTACAGTTAGCGATTAACGGGGCCAAAACTCACTCCTTAACTTATATAAGGCCAAGATTCATCTACCTAGGCCCTCCCCATTATCCATGGACATGCATATTGATGTGTGGTTTTGCAACCTTACAACAGGTTTTACCTCTCGAGGGATCTCAAGAGGCTTGCAATCCCCACCAGGCAGTGTACCTGACCGATGTAGTATAGTGTAGTGGTAAGTACGGGGATTGATCGTTCTCCACAGGGAATAGTGTTCGTTAGGTGTGAAAGGCTACTCTAATTAGGTCTAAGGGTTGAGGAAGATTCTTTTTATGTTTTTATAATTTTTATGAAAGCAAGTAAAATCTCAGTTTTTGAAGGAGTGGGCGGAATTAGTTGCTAGTCAACTAACCCAAATTACTACAAATGCAAATAAAATAAATAACAAAAATGAAAATGTGGTGAGAAACTTATGTGTAGAGAAATGTGTTTACTTAGATTTCCTTACTCCCTAGCTATCTTTTACCGGTTAATTAGTGTGTATTAGTCGCGTGGATGACGGGTGTATTCCTTAATACCATTCGTGGGGTGGCGTACTTACTTCCCCAACTCTACAAGCTCCTACTTCACTCCTATGTCGAGCCGGCTAGGAAGCTCCTAACATGGGATCACTAGAATTCGCTTGTGCATTAAATACAACCATAAAAACCTTTAGTACGCGTTTGGTTCATGTTTCTTAAGACGTTCAAGCAAGTTACCGAATAGGAAGTTAGCCAGTTTTCTTAAGCCTAACATAGATAAACAATCATCCAATACAACTAACAACACACTAACAACCAATAATCAATAGCTAAGTTTCATTAGATCTAAGCAAACACAAGATAAAATTAGCCTAACATATTAAACAAAAGACAAGCATAAGATAGAATCAAACAACACATAGACATATTGAATGATTAATTGATAACTTATCTTTCAATGAAACATGGAAGATCTCAAGGCAAAAAGCCCTGAAAAAGTAGCTAAAATCGTCTTAGGGTTTTATCCCAAAATTCCACACACTAAGCTCTCTCTTAATGACAAAAAATTAGAAAACTATATATAGATTTTTGGATCTGACGGCGTCACCTTATGCATTGTGACGCCGTCACCTCGCCGCTTTTAGGGTTCCCGGGTGACCTTCTTGACGCCGTCCCTCTTTAGCTCTTCAAAAATCCATTCTGGCCTATCAAGGCTTGACGCCGTCTAAACTTGAACGTGACGCCGTCCCCTTATGATTTAAGCCGTGACGCCCTTGATTTAGTTAAAGCGTGACGCCGTCAGAATTCTCATGCTAACTCACTGGCCCGTCATGAGTAAATTTCACATCCCACTTTTCTTGCCAAGGCATGACGCCGTCAAGAGATGATTCTGACGCCGTCAAAGGTAAAAATCAGCCGATTTTGAGACTTTGTCGTATTCTTCACTTTAATGCTCCAAAAACGTCCAAAATGCCTCCTTTTCCAGATTTCTCCTCAAAAGTACCTAAAATGACAAAAGGAACGATTTAGGGCAATATTTGATCAAATAAATACGATTTCGGGCTTAAATGACCCCTTAAAAGCGGTACACTTTTCGCCTCATCAAATACCCTTACACTTGAGATTTGCTTGTCCTCAAGCAAATGCGCTTTTATTCTAATCAAAATACAAGTTAGGGGTCATTTAATGCTAACATAAAAGTAATTACAACAAATAATCGTTCCACTTCAATCATAATAAGCACGGAGATTACATACTAGCACCTCACAAGTAGTGTTTAGATACTCACATCTCTCAAGTGTCATCAAAATAAATCTCATAAATGAAAACGGAAAATATCTCTCACTACCTGTCATAGCAAATAGATTACCATAGGCTTGGGAAAGGATCGAAAACCTCCTCCACTAGGCGTAAGCACCTAAGATAAACTATCAAAGAGGGCTTTTAAATGGGTTATAATGTTAGGTGTAGGGAAAAGGAAAACACGGTTTTGTTGGATAAAGGATATTTTACTGGTGGCGAGTTAAAAATCTTGATCAATTACATGTACTATACAATGTTGCTAAGCCAAGACTAGACTCGATCTTAAGCTAAAACCGAAATAACAAAAATATAAAGCAAACATAAAATGAAACGGGATGGTAGTCCGTATGTTTTTTCTATTTTTCATTTTCTCATTTTTTTGTGTTTTTCTTGATTTTTTTTTTTTTTTTTTTTTTTTTTTTTTTTTTTTTTTTTTTTTTTTTTTTTTGCATACACTCTTGCCCTACCATCCAAAATAATACATCATAGGGGCATTGCATTCCCCTTACACTTGAATTATTACATAACTTTACAAATACTAATCTAGTGACTCGAATTAAGATAATTGAAAAACTTGAAGTACTTTTAAAACATTTAGCACATATGGGGGTAATAATGATGTTCTTCCCCATTACTCCATTATACTAGTACTTTACCCATGAGTCCCAATCGTCCCAAAACAATATGTACAAGGATATGACTCGACTTAGCAACCATGTAATCAATTAGATAATTAACTTGGGTTTAAACAAATGTTGTAACAATAATGCACTAAAGATGAGTGCATACAAGGTAGGCTAAGGCGATTTGGGTGTACATTTTAGTGGGGTGTAACAAATTCTTCCTTTAAGTAAAATGCTTAAAGGTCGAAACGAAAAGATAGGCTCTGAGGGGTGTACTAGGGGTATCGTGTACTAAAAATGAGTACAACGCAAAGGGTGTGGGTGAATTACTTGACCAATGTAGCCAATGTAATTATAACAAAAACACAGGTGTAAAACAATGGGTTAATCCTAATGCCTCTTATCATGTAGTAAATCTAACTACACGAATGTAGTCTCACTTGTGGCCTTGGAATGGTCCTAACGCAAGTTCTATAATCTAAGTGCTACCGGTACACACATCATAGCATAAATGCTTTTCCTACCAATTCTAGGGGCGAACCTCACATATTTGGGGTGGAAAATTTTTTTTAGTGGTACGGTTTTTTGTGCTAGTCATATAACTCCTATCCGTGAGACGCTCATTAAGATCAAAGTTTCACTCCTATATGTTGTAAAAAATTTTAAATTTGGCACTAAAATTACCTTAACAAGTATTTATCTCAGTTTTATTACACATCTACTATCAAACAAACAAAAATCAAGCGTAATTGTATTCTCTAAAATCGTACTTTTACCCTCCCCTTACACTTAAGATGAACATTGTCCCCAATGTTCAAATAACAAGATGTAAAAGCATAAAGTAAAAGAATGAAATCAAATACTCCCCTGATTCGCTCGTTGGATAGTGAAATCACACGGTTAAATCTTCCTCCAAAGAGAATGTTGAAGCTCCATGACTAATGCATCGCCATAAGCTTGATTCCATAAACATTTCCTTGTCCAAAATAACCTGTTAACCTGAGAAAACAAACACGAAAACCTGCATAACATCGGCGGGATAAAATCTATATATAAGGATATAATGCTTGTGGAATGATAATTTTGCAGATTCCTGGAGATTATAAGTTGGAGATTTAATAAAAACTTTTTATGAAAACAAAACTTTCAAAAATTTCTGGAAATTAAATCTGACGCCGTCAGGTTATAACCCCTGACGCCGTCAGAAATGACCTGACAAAAATTCTCATTTTAAGTTTCCGGAAAATTTTTGGAAAAACCTTTACCTTACTTCCTGGAAATCCTGCAAAACATCATTATGACTCGATACAAGCATTTGACTCAAACGAATACTAATATGTATGTTCATTTATTATTATTACGATTCATGTTCATTTGTGTTCTAATAAACCGATTTAGATTTCCCTTACACTTATCTTTTGCAAAATACCTTTATATGTAGTTAAGACGAAGTTAAAAACAAAATAAAGCATTTTCACAAATTAGTTTTTAACATGAACCAATAATAATAAAAATTAAACACACATACGGAAACAAATAAAAACAAACAAACAAATAAATAAACACACAAAGCAAATAAAACAAATAAAGCTTGGGTTGCCTCCCAAGAAGCGCTTTTCTTTATTAACGAGTCTTGTAGCTAGACTCAAAGTCACGTACATTACGTGACTCCGTTTTGCATAAAGAATATGGTTTTAAAGCTTTGTATCACTCTTTCATCCCACTTGTATTCCGGACCTAAGGCCAAACACATCGAATACTTAACTCTAGCCCTTCCTTGGTTATTGTTATCAACCTCGAGTGCTGGGATATTATCGACATCCAAGCCCTTAATGCCCTTAAATTTTGGTTCGAACTTAGAGAAACGAGACACATTATGGGGCATCAGGTACTTGATGCATCCTATTTCGCTGGAGAATGTCACACTACCTTCATTCTTATCATAAATTGCTTGGGACGTTCTTATGAAGGGTTCTCCTAAAACTATCTCGCCTAAATACGGATCTATAATCCCCCTTATATCTTCTAGGATCACAAAATCACATTGGTAAACGAAATCTCCGATAAAGACGTGTAAACCACTTGCTAGACCTACAAAATTGCACATCTGATTGGGGTCATACGGGTCTTGTCTATGGTTCAGCTCATTGCTCATGATCCAGTTATAGTAACGCCTAGACATGAAATTCATTGGTGCCTTGAGATCAATATAGGTATGCTCCCTAAACATGTGACCAATCATGCATGGAACCTTCACATTAAAATAACCCCCCTTTCTAATCCATGGGTACTTACGATTTTTAGCGGGGCAAGGACATTTAAAGATAAACTTATGGTGACTTAATCCTTCTAGAATTGGTGAGGAATTGTGAACTAACATTAAGTCATCTCTAAGCTCAATCTCACTGCTCGTGCTAAGGCGGGCGAGTCTCTTCTCTCTGTCAATTAACTTATTAAGCTCATTGAATGCCTTAATCTCCCTATCCATAGTGACGAACCAATTACGAACAAACACACAAAGAAAGTAGATAGACTAAAGAAATCCTAGAAAAATAAAATAAAAATCTCACTAGAAAGGAATCTAGTGAGTAGACCTAATAGAAATAAAAATTCAACCTAAACAATAACTATTCCCCGGCAGCGGCGCCAAAAACTTGATGTGTGGTTTTGTAACCTTACAACAGGTTTTACCTCTCGAGGGATCTCAAGAGGCTTGCAATCCCCACCAGGCAGTGTACCTGACCGATGTAGTATAGTGTAGTGGTAAGTACGGGGATTGATCGTTCTCCACAGGGAATAGTGTTCGTTAGGTATGAAAGGCTACTCTAATTAGGTCTAAGGGTTGAGGAAGATTCTTTTTATGTTTTTATAATTTTTATGAAAGCAAGTAAAATCTCAGTTTTTGAAGGAGTGGGCGGAATTAGTTGCTAGTCAACTAACCCAAATTACTACAAATGCAAATAAAATAAATAACAAAAATGAAAATGTGGTGAGAAACTTATGTGTAGAGAAATGTGTTTACTTAGATTTCCTTACTCCCTAGCTATCTTTTACCGGTTAATTAGTGTGTATTAGTCGCGTGGATGACGGGTGTATTCCTTAATACCATTCGTGGGGTGGCGTACTTACTTCCCCAACTCTACAAGCTCCTACTTCACTCCTATGTCGAGCCGGCTAGGAAGCTCCTAACATGGGATCACTAGAATTCGCTTGTGCATTAAATACAACCATAAAAACCTTTAGTACGCGTTTGGTTCATGTTTCTTAAGACGTTCAAGCAAGTTACCGAATAGGAAGTTAGCCAGTTTTCTTAAGCCTAACATAGATAAACAATCATCCAATACAACTAACAACACACTAACAACCAATAATCAATAGCTAAGTTTCATTAGATCTAAGCAAACACAAGATAAAATTAGCCTAACATATTAAACAAAAGACAAGCATAAGATAGAATCAAACAACACATAGACATATTGAATGATTAATTGATAACTTATCTTTCAATGAAACATGGAAGATCTCAAGGCAAAAAGCCCTGAAAAAGTAGCTAAAATCGTCTTAGGGTTTTATCCCAAAATTCCACACACTAAGCTCTCTCTTAATGACAAAAAATTAGAAAACTATATATAGATTTTTGGATCTGACGGCGTCACCTTATGCATTGTGACGCCGTCACCTCGCCGCTTTTAGGGTTCCCGGGTGACCTTCTTGACGCCGTCCCTCTTTAGCTCTTCAAAAATCCATTCTGGCCTATCAAGGCTTGACGCCGTCTAAACTTGAACGTGACGCCGTCCCCTTATGATTTAAGCCGTGACGCCCTTGATTTAGTTAAAGCGTGACGCCGTCAGAATTCTCATGCTAACTCACTGGCCCGTCATGAGTAAATTTCACATCCCACTTTTCTTGCCAAGGCATGACGCCGTCAAGAGATGATTCTGACGCCGTCAAAGGTAAAAATCAGCCGATTTTGAGACTTTGTCGTATTCTTCACTTTAATGCTCCAAAAACGTCCAAAATGCCTCCTTTTCCAGATTTCTCCTCAAAAGTACCTAAAATGACAAAAGGAACGATTTAGGGCAATATTTGATCAAATAAATACGATTTCGGGCTTAAATGACCCCTTAAAAGCGGTACACTTTTCGCCTCATCACATATGAAGAATCACCAAGCCTTGGTGGCTTGGTGATGAACCATGGAAAGTTTATGCACCATGTGTAACTTTCTTAACCTTATGGAAAGTTTATGCACCATGTGTAACTTTCTTAACCTTTTATCTTATGTTAACTAACCTCATTAAGACTTTATAAAAGGAAATCATCTCCTCATCTTTTCTACATAATAAAAATGCCCCATAAACTAAAACCCTTTCACCATTCGATTATTACACAAGTATTGAAGTTACATGTAAACTAACTTTGCATTCTTTGGTGATTCTCTTGAGTTTAAATCCACTCAAGTCACCTAAGGTCTCATCACAAGCCTTTTAAGAATAAAAGAAGTCTATAAGGTTGCTAAGGTGTGGAAGATTGCTCAAAGTCCTAGTTCTAAGTCATTGTTATTCCTTTCTTTTGAAAGCCAAAAGTTGTAAGAAAACCTAGCTCACTCTCATGATTAATACCATTTACATGTTTAATCTATAATATATATGTCTAGTTATATTGAAAATATGATGTACAAATACTTAAAAAAAATCAAGTTTGAACTTATATGTGGTCTTATGAAAGTAAACAAGTGAAATTAGTGATTTTATGTTATGAAAACGATCAAAATAAATACCCTTGACCTTGGAAAATTACTTACTGTTAAAGAGGATTATACAAGGAAAACTTGGCAATTTGAATCACCCGAAACGAACACACGAGTCAAAAGTTATGATAAAAAGAAGTTAACGAAACCTAAAAACTGAAAACTGTCAAAACCTTGCTGATAATGAATCTGAGTAAATTTTCGGGGCACTTCTGGACTGATTCATTAAAAAGTTAAAACACAAAAGTTGTCCATAATGATGCTTTACGTCTAGCACATTAGAACTCGGCCTGAAAACACCAAACAAAGGCACTTTTCTGCCTCAAAATGGTAAGTCAGTTTTCGATGTCAAAATTTAGTTTTCACAAGATTAGTAATTAAAAACCATGTTGTTTTCGAAACTAGTTACTTACTAAAATAACAACCTTCATTCAAATAAACTTTCCTAAGTTTATTCGACCTTCAGAATAATATTTTTCACATGTGAAAACCAGTTTTTTTTCACATATGAAACAATACTCATAAACTTATAAATCCTTATAAACTTCATGTTTTACATATTGAGCACTACAAAACTAGGGAGCTTCATTTGAGGGGTTTTTTTGGGTAAACAGATCGACGAGTTGTTGGATTCACGATTTTAAAGTGTCCTAGCTCCTCGAATGTTTACTACATGACCTCTGGATTATGATGGCCCGAACGGTAGTACGAGATATACAAACTAAAACCGTTTCATAAACAAACATACACAAAACTACCAAGTACTACATCATGATCAATATAAGGATGTATATAGGCCCGTTTATACTTTCACATCGTTATTTCTAAACCTAAGACACGATATCATATTTCTAGGTTGTACGTAGAGACTTCCCGGCTTATCCATCGATTCCGTTATACATTTTGATATCATTAGGTCAAGGTGAATCATAGCCCCTCTTTTTCTTATTTTGAACTCTTTGGGGGAGATACATGCTCGTTTTACTTACGGATTTTACTCGTTTATCATAAACAATTTACTCAGTTGATGAAACACTCTATTTGTTTATTGAAACTTAATACATGCTGAACACAAGTAATTTCTGTATGCTATCCTGATTAATATTGCCTAAGTTATCCACTATTGCCATTAAAAGTCCCTCATATCATGAGCCATTAATCATTGCGAGTGAACGCGAATATAGTGAATAGATCTATTGGCAGTTGACGCCCCATTTGTGTTGTTGGATAAGTAGCCAAATGCACTTTATTTGAGATTAAACAGGTAGTTGGCAAGCTCCTGCCCGAGGGCCTTGTTACTTACATTTTTATAATATCAGTAACCTACGTCATTATTATGATGTCACACATGTTAACGTTTGAGCTTCATGAGACTTAGAGCAATAATATGGTACTGTAATGATACGATACTGCCATTACTGAATTTATGGGTGCAACAACGGGGCCCACTGTCTATTAAACTTGAAACTTGTGTTCAACTGATTTGCATACAAACACTATGGATTCACTCAACCTTTGACTATTGAAATCAATTGTTTTACTTATAAACTCTATGAACTCACCAACCTTTGTGTTGACACTTTTAGCATGTTTATCTCAGGTCCATAATGAACGAGGATGGCACGGATACTGATAGAAGGCTAAAATCTAATTATCATTCGAAACTTATTTAACAAACTGTAAAACTACTGGGACCTCATTTTGTAAACTCAGATATTCGAATGATAAAACTTTTAAAACGACTCAATTAGAGATCGTTTTCTATTATTATAATTGTTGTGCCGTCGAGTAACACCCAGTTTGAATTCCGCTGCGTATCTCGAAATTGGGGGTGTTACAGATTGGTATCAGAGCTATAGTTATAGAGAAACGGGTCTAATTGAAACCTGAACTATAACCACTTTTACAAATAAAACGTTTTATAGCCTTTCGCTCTCCGTGCCTTCCATCCTCCAGACGATTATGTGATTTCTAGGTAATGTATGCTACACAAACCCTTTAATATATTGATATATACACATTCGACATACATTCGATCATTTTGTACAAACAACAGAATAAACATACCTGCATATGCCTATTCTAAGGCATTACGACTCAATCACATTTCCTCGAGCATGTATCTACTTCAATATTTTTTTAGAGGATGTACGATACACTATTAAGGATGTTAGTCCTTTCTTGTACGAGTTTATGTGATACTTTGAGTGAATATGATTAAGTATGCGGAATCTACGTAACTACACTTAAAAATTTATTGGTTATTTGAAATGGAATAGTGGTGGTTGTTGAATTTGATAATGAACAATGAATGTATAACACCAAACGATTCAATATTATTTGAGAATAATACGAGTGATCTTCACTATCACTAGGGTTACAAACCTTGAATCTCTATTACAAAGAAAACTATTTTCTGTTATGAACAACACAATGTATGTTTTCTTAGTATTCAACTAGTTACAAATTTAACACTTAACACACTATTTTCAACACACTTGTAACTAATATAAGATCTTTCCTTTTTATACAACAAATGAGATCTTTACAATAAATGATAAGTCTTGTCTAACTACTTGCTTGCTTGAGTGTGTCAGTCCCTAAGATACAACTTGTATCTGTGTACACAACTTGTTGACTGAACATCTATCAAAGATATTATCTACCGTATATCTTTGACTTTTATACACAAAATATCTTTGTATACTTATCCATCCAGCAGTAGAATACGTGACACTTATCTCTTCAACAGCAAAATTTGATGCACTAGCAGTAGTATCCTTGCGGCAGCAGAATCTCTAACACTAGAAGTAGAATGAAATACACTAGCAGTAGAATGACACTTAGTATATTTCTTTGAGCAGAACTGACCTTGTGAATGTTTAATTCCCGATACTAATCTTCAGAACATTTAATTCCCAACAATCCTCCCCTAAACATGTGATTTCCCTAAATCAACATGTTTCTTCTGAATTAAATTCTGATTGTGAGGATCTTTCAAACACTAAATAGTCAGACTCTTGATCTGAGCTTTCCTTTGTTCTGTAAGACCAACTATCTTTTTGTCTAACCTATCTGCTTTCTGTGAATCTCTTTCAGCAATAACATCATCTTTCTTTGTATTGAATACAAGCAGTACCTTGAATAAAAGATGGTGCAATTTTATTGGATGGAGGAATTATATGAGGCAATGGTGCTGTGTATCTTGGATGCTTGTTTCAAGAAGTCAAATCATCTATCAGCAAACCTTTGCAAGTGATGAACAAATGTAGTGAACTGAAAGAACCTAGATAGAACTTTCTCCATTTGAATGCTTCATCCCTTCTGAATATATATAATACTCCAGAATCTTCATTTGAGCTTTCTTCATTTGAAGAGCTTATTCCCAATATCCATCAACTGAAAAAGATTATTCCCAGCAATCATCAACTAAATGCTTGTTCTTATTATTGGCTGAATAATAAGACATGTTAGCTTCTCAAAAAGCTGACATCATCATCTTGTATGCTCTTGTCTTTTCCATTGTAGGAGAAGATACAACAACTGCTGCTGAGCCAGGTGGTTTTCGAAGGGGTGTATATATTATATTGAGATGATAAAAAGTGAAGTCATGAAACTACTCCTTTCCCAATCTTTCTCCCCTGTTTGATTAATTATAAACTACCTCCCCTGATTTTGAGCATACACAGCCACAACTTTTCTTCCTTTATTGGTTAATCTTCCTCCCTTGGGCTTTATTTCCTCCCCTGAGCTTGAAAGATTTCTCACCATATATCAAAATATTTCCTCCCCTATTTGGAAGATCTCTCACCATCATGTGATCTACCAATTAGAATATGATTTTCAGACAATGGTGTACATGTTGGCCATCAATTCCTTAAGAGTTTAATTAGCTTCCCTCATCACTTTCAGGTATGTTAACTCCTGTGAGAGGTGAATCATGGGGCATTGACTCATTATCCATCATTTGATGGTTTTCTGAGCCACTTTGAAAATCCTTTTTAAAGAAACTTTTGACTTAGCAGTATGAACTTGATTTTATGATTGAAAAATCATACTGCTTACAACCATTTTGAAGGGATTAAGTATGTAACAGACACTTAATCAAGAATTTGGTTTAAAACAACCTCTGGTTGTGTGAGAACCAATGTTTTCAGTTATAAATAACTGTCTGTGTACAGATAAACCCATTCAAAGGGTTTTCTTGACAGGTTTTCCAGCTCGTAACAATTGTGTCCTCTAACACAAGTGTTAGATGCACATTTGTTCGCTGTTCTTTCTATCAGATGCCCTTAGACTTGCTCATTATACTAATTAAAGTATAAAATGATAGAAAGTGAGTTGAATCAGTTACAATCTGACCAACTGAGCCATCAAGTAAATGTGAAACATCATAATCAGGTTTCAAGAAAGAAGTTTTAAAGAATCAATTAACTTAGGTGTAAACCTTTGTTAATGAATCCCCAAACTCAGTCTATCATGAACTTATTATGTCAGCAAGTTGTATTATCATTCTGCTGCTCATACATTCCACTTGAAACTTCCTTTGTGCTTAAATGTTCATACCTGAAAATGTTATTCCAAAACCAAGAAACAAAATGCAAAAACATTTGTATTATAGCAGTATCATTATATGACTAACAGTATGAACTTAACAAACAAAATTTGTACAAGCAGTACAAACTTTTCAATAACAGTAGCAATTTATAAAGCTAGCAGTACAAACAAAAAGTTATATACATAAACACATAGTTTTAAATCATTGAGGATTTAGCATCCCAATACTTGCTACCAAGTATTGAAACCTTCCAACATCAAAAGTTTTTGTAAGAAGATCTGAAAAGTTGTGATCAGAATCAATTTTAAGAACTTGAATCAACTTTTTCTCATTGCAGTCTCTAATAAAATGATGTCTAATTTCAATGTGTTTTGTTTTAGAGTGTTGCACTGGGTTTTTAATGATGCAAATTGTACTACTATTATCAATATGTATGACAGTGTTTAAGAAATTGTACCCATAGTCAAGAAGTTGGTTTTGAAGCCATAGGACTTGACTACAACAACTTGCAGCAACTACATATTCAGCTTCAGTTGTTGAAGTAGCCACAATTGTTTGCTTCTTTCACTGTCATGAGATAAGTCTACACCTAAGGAATTGACATCCTCCAGTTGTTGACTTTCTGTCCAAGCTAGCACCAGCATAATCACTATCAGAATATGCTACCAAGTCAAAAAGTGACTCCCTAGAATACCATAGACCCAACCTAGGTTGACCCTTGAGATATCTAAAAATCCTCTTGACAGCTGTTAAGTGAGAAACCTTAGGAGTTACTTGAAATCTTGCACAAGCACAAACAAAGAACATGATATCAGGTCTTGATGATGTGAGATACATCAAAAAACCTATCATAGATCTGTATGTATGTACATCCACATTGTCTCCATCTACATCTTTAAGAAGTGGCTTCTCAAAGTCCATTGGTGTGCTTGCTACTTTTGAATCAGCAAATTGAAATTTTCTTAGTATCTCAGCAACATATTTATCTTGGCTGATAAATATGCCTTCACTAGATTGCTTAACTTGCAGACCCAAAAAGAATGTAAGTTCCCCCATGGAATTCATCTGAAACTTATCATGCATAAGTTTCTCAAACTCTAAACACATCTCCTTCCTTGTAGATCCAAAGATGATATCATCCACATACACCTGAACTAGCAAAAGATCATTCTTGTGCTTCTTGATGAATAATGTCTGATCTATCTTGCCTCTTTGAAATCCATTTTCTATTAAATAGGAAGCCAGTGTTTCATACCATGCCTTTGGAGCCTGATGAAGGCCATAAAGAGCCTTAACTACCTTGTACACTTTGTCTGGATGGTCTGGGTCAGTAAACCCTAGAGGTTGTGAGACATATACCTCCTCTTCAATAGTACCATATAGAAAAGCACTCTTGACATCCATTTGACAAACCGTGAAGCCCTTAAATGAAGCATAAGCCAAAAATAACCTAATGGCTTCAATCCTTGCTACTGGAGCAAACACCTCTTCATAGTCTATCCCTTCTTCTTGTGTGTACCCTTGGGCTACTAATCTAGCCTTATTCCTAATCACTATGCCCCTTTCATCCCTTTTATTTCTGAAAACCCATCTAGTGCCAATTACCCTTACACCCTTCGGTAAATCAACTAGCACCCATACCTTCTGAATCTTGAACTGAAGAAGCTCCTCTTGCATAGCTTCTACCCAGCTTGAATCATCTAGGGCTTTAAGAACATTCTTTGGTTCTGCTTGTGATAGAAAACATACAAATAAGAAAGAGTTGGAATACTCATGCTGCTTTGATGCATAAAGAGCATCAAGAAGCCCTTGTTGGTCTGAAGACATCAGTTGTTGCCTTGTCTTCACCCTTGATTGAACATCTCCAATCACATTGTCTAGGGAGTGGAATTTGTGAATCCTTGTGTGTGATGTTGTAGGAACATGATAATGAGGTGGGAGATTATTGAAATCCACCTCATCTTCTGAGAAATCTGCTTCAGTTGAGTCTGATGGGCCAGCAGTAGAAATATTTGGCCTAGCAGTAGAAACATTTAGCCTAGCAGTAGAATGCTCTGTCTCAGCAGTACTATCATCAGTAGAAACATTTTCTTGTTCCTTTGTTCCATCAACCTTGTGTTCATCTTCAATCCCTTCTTTAGCTTCATCAGAAGAAGGTTCATCATTTTCTGAAGTTGAAGCCACACTTGTCCATATTGGCATCATCACATAATCTTGATCTGTCTCCTTTTCTAACTCTGCCTCATTTGTTACATCATCAGCTCTTGAACCTGAAAATTCATTAGTTTCTGCAACAACAGACACATAATTCATTGATTGGGATAGTGACTCAAGATCAAATAGCCATTTAGGACCTTCACCTGCTACATTGGATTTATTCTCTAAAATTTCCACATGTAGGTTTTCCTCTACTCTTCTAGTTCTTGAGTTGTATACTCTAAAAGCTTTGCTATTAAGAGAATATCCAACTAAGAATCCTTCATCTGCTTTACCATCAAATTTTCCTAGATGGTCTAAGGTATTCATAATTGTTACATGACATCCAAAAGGTCTAAGAAATCCTATTGCAGGAGTTTTACCTCTAAAAAGCTCATATGATGTCTTATTGTGAGATTTGACAACCAAAACCCTGTTTTGGACATAGCAAGCAGTATTAACTGCTTCAGCCCAAAAAGTGATAGGCAACTTAGAGTCGGCTAACATGGTTCTAGCAGCTTCTATGAGTGTTCTATTTCTCCTCTCAGCAACTCCATTCTGCTGAGGAGTTCTAGCAACACTAAATTCTCTCCTAATACCTTTTTCCTTGCAGAAGTCATCCATAACTCTATACTTAAACTCTGTCCCATTATCACATCTAATGACTTTTACTTTCTTGCTTACTAGGTTTTCTATCTCTGTAATGAATGTTTTAAGAATGCTAGAAGTCTCATCCTTAGAACTTAAAAAGAAAACCCATGTAAATCTACTATAGTCATCTGTAACAACTAGACAATATCTTTTGTGCATCATACTCCTAACAGAAGTAGGTCCAAATAAGTCCATATGAAGCATAAACAATGATTGATCAATAGAGTTAAAAATTTTGGGCTTACAAGTGGCTTTGTGTTGTTTGCCTTTAAGACAAGCAATGCATGTTTGGTCATTTTCAAATCGTTTTTGAGGTAAACCTCTTACCAAACCATCCTTAACAATTTTATTTCTGGTTTTGAAGTTAATGTGACCAAGCCTCCTATGCCATTTCATAGATTCATCCAATGTGGCATTTGCAAATAGACAAGTAAGTGCCTCTTTAGGAACAATCTTCTTCATATCAGCACTGTACATATTTCCCTTTCTTGGAATTTTAAGAAGTACTTGACTTTCATCAGGCATCTTAAAATCAGAAGATAGTACAAGACATTCAGTGTCAGTAAAAAGAACTTTGTTCTTTTTGTCAAACATTTGTGAGACACTAAAAAGATTATACTTAAGCTCTTGCACATAGTACACATCTTCAAAATCTAATTTACCGGTTTTAAGAGTACCTTTACCAGTAATTCTTCCTCCAATTCCTCCTTCAAAAGTAACATAGCCTCCATCTAATGATTAAAAGTCTAAAAGATAAGACTTGTTGTCTGTCATGAACCTTGAACACCCACTATCTGAATATCCTTGATCTTCATGATCTGTTGGTGAATGTCCCTGCACACAAATAAGGAATTAGTTTTCTTGGGGAATCCAAGCCATTACTGACTTGGATTTGCCACGTGCATCAATGTAGTTAAACCTTTTGAGAATATTTGATGGACTATTGGGTTTAAGAGGTCTCCAAATCCAACATGCTGAGGCCTTAACAACATTAGCCCTCTTTTCCCTATCAGCAGTATATTTAATGTAGCCAGTACCCTTTGGCTTCCAAATTTGTTTTTGTATACTTGCTCTTGTTGGAAAAGGTCTTTTAGCAGTTGTTTGTGCATGTTTGTAAGTTGTTTTTGCACTTTGTACTACTTGTTTTGGGTAAACAGAGTAAAAAGATCTGGCAGTAGAAACTGCTTGGTGAGCAGTAGAAACTTTTGGTCTAGCAGTAGAAACTGCTTTTGGTCCAGAATTTAATGAAACTGCTCTGGGTGTTGTTCTAGTATAATTAGAGTGACTTTTAAGAGTATGCCTTTTTAAATTCACCCTATTGTTTGTATACCCAGATACCCTTTGGTTGCAGAAAGCTGCAAGATGGTCATATTCTCCACATATGAAACAAGCTTTGTTATAGAAGTCAAAGTCATCACCTAGTTGGTGAGACTTAAGGCCATTCCAATTCCTTTGGTTGCCTTTAGGCTTGTTTGTGGTTCTGTATTGCTCACAATATCTAACTGGTTTCCTAACATGTTTAACATTGATTTTAGGCCTATCAGTATCATGTTTGACTATCTTAGGAACACTTGTTCCTGCTTTCTTAACCACTTCAGGTTGAGACATAACCTGTTCATCTTCATCATCATCAGATATCCAGTCCTCTATGATTGGACTATCTGATTTCCTATCAGAGGACACCTTGTCCTCATGAAGTGAAGTTTTACTTAAACTCTCACTTACTTTCTTAGGTTCATCAACAACTAACTTTTCTTTTGGCTGAACACCATATTGTAACTCAGGTTGTTGAAATTCAGCTAAGCCAGAGTGCTCCAGGTCTATCCCTGGGGGTGTAGGGATTCCTCTGTAAGGAGGTGGGACAACATTATATCCTAAACCAGACTTGGCTTTGTTGATCACTTGACATTCAATCATGTTAGTTACACCCTTAGAAGCATGTTCTAGTGTTTCTACACTTAAGTGAATTTTTCCATTTTCCTTTTTGATCCTATCATATGCATCTCTTAAAAGCTTAATTTCAGCATCTCTAAAGAATATGTCATGTTTAAGAAGAGCTTTGTCATCTGAAAAAGCAAATTCATTGTCTTTATAGTGTATGATCTGCTTCTCTAAGGTAGCTAAACCACACTTATAATCTATTAAGTCTTGATGAGTTTTACTTAGCTCTTTCTTTTGTTCATCATAATGTTTGATTAAAGTTTGTAGTTCTTTAAGAGATGTGCAAGTATTTGAACAAGCTTTATGAGATTTTACCTCAATAGCAGAAAAAGCCATGAGTGCCATTTGAGAAGAAGCTTCTTCTTCATCTGCCATGAAGCTCCAATCAAAACCTAAGCCATCAATAGCTACCATAGCTTTTGAATTTGGCTCAGAAACCTCCCCTGTTTTGGATTTGCTTCCAAAACCTCTGTTCTTGCTATCTTGCTGCCTAGGTCTTCTACATTCTCTTGAGAAGTGCCCCATCATGTGGCAGTTGTAGCATTCTATATTTGACTTGTCAAAACGAGCAGTATCATTGCTGCTGATTGTGAGCTTTTTCCCCGTCCTTTGATAGAACTTCTTAGCCCTCATGCTAAGAAGAGAAATTTGCCATTTTAGGTCCATTTCCTCCAGATCATCATCATTGATCTCTTGGAGGTCTTCATGAGTTAGCATGGACCCATCATTCTGACTTGTGAGAAAAGCACAGCAAGTCATCTCATCCATAATACCAATGGTACTGCTTGATGAACTAGCAGCACCAACACCCATATCAACCTTCACATCTTCAACTGGATATGAGGTACTAGGAGATGACATAAATGCCATGTTCCCAGTACTTGAACTAGTACCTCTAATTTTCTTCAAATCTTGTTCCACAATCTTAAAGTTGTTGTACAAGTCCATAAGTTCCATAGTGTCAATGTCTGGTTTGTTTTTCCAGACAACAACATGTACAGCCCACTCTTCAGGTAAGTTTCTCAGAAATTTTGAGTTTAAATCTTCTTGAGGTATTTCAACCCCAAGAATAGCAAGTTGGCTCACAATTTTCTGTAGCCTGTTAAACATGTGGTCTAAAGATTCATTGTTGGTTGAGGAAAAGTTTTCAAACTGCTGCTTGAGAAGAGTCTTGTGGGTCTTCTTGGTGGCTTCATTTCCACCATACCTTGCAATAATGGCCTTAAACAAAGATTTTGCATCTTTGAATTTGCTGAAGTTTAAAAGTTGATCATTTGGAATAGTCATCATCAGCATACTTCTTGCCTTGAGGTCATTCTTCTTTCTGACTCTATCTTCTGCAGTTGTTGGGTTGGTATTCACAGTTGTCACAATTTTGCCTTCAACTGTTGATGTAGAGGTTGTGGGTTTGAAGGAATTTCCATCTTCAATAATTTTCCAAAGTGTATAATCTTGCACATGGAAATACTGCTCTATCCTTAACCTCCACATGTCAAACTCATTCTGTTTGAGCATGGGAAACTTTGCAGCAACATTCGTCTGAATAGATTCGACGTCCATTTCTTCTTCTTCTTCTTCTAAATAAAAAATATCAGCCTTGCTCTGATACCAATTGAGAGGATGTACGATACACTATTGAGGATGTTAGTCCTTTCTTGTACGAGTGCATGTGATACTTTGAGTGAATATGATTAAGTATGCGGAATCTACTTAACCACACTTAGAAGGTTATTGGTTATTTGAAATGGAACAGTGGTGGTTGTTGAATTTGATAATGAACAATGAATGTATAACACCAAACAATTCAATATTATTTGAGAATAATACGAGTGATCTTCACTATCACTATGGTTACAAACCTTGAATCTCTATTACAAAGAAAACTATTTTCTATTATGAACAACACAATGTATGTTTTCTTAGTATTCAACTAGTTACAAATTTAGCACTTAACACACTATTTTCAACACACTTGTAACTAATATAAGATCTTTCCTTTTTATACAACAAAGGAGATCTTTACAATAAATGATAAGTCTTGTCGAACTACTTGCTTGCTTGAGTGTGTCAGGCCCTAAGATACAACTTGTATCTGTGTACACAACTTGTTGACTGAACATCTATCAAAGATATTATCTACCGTATATCTTTGACTTTTATACACAAAATATCTTTGTATACTTATCCATCCAGCAGTAGAATATGCGACACTTATCTCTTCAACAGCAAAATCTGATGCACTAGCATTAGTATCCTTGCGGTAGCAGAATCTCTAACACTAGCAGTAGAATGAAATACACTAGCAGTAGAATGACACTTAGTATATTTCTTTGAGCAAAACTGACCTTGTGAACGTTTAATTCCCGATACTAATCTTCAGAATATTTAATTCCCAACATTTTTTCAATTCACAAAACCTTCCCAAGACATTGTGGGTTGCACAATTCTTACCGTATCTACGTTAAACATATACTCACCAACTATTTTGAGTACTATGTCAACTTTCCTTGATTATCTTACTCCCATCTCTAGAGATGAGTGTAAATACTTCTTCCGTACTCTCGGAACACCTACACACTAAATTACCTTATCGATTAAGTATGAGTGTTGAGTCAGAAATTCTTAAGTAGGATGATTTACAATGTTTTTATTTAAATGGATTGGGACGCCTTTTTATTTAAATAAAGAAATTATGAATCACCGAACCATAAGTTTATATTTCCTTATTTACATTGTTTGGGACGCCTCTCTATGTAAGTAATGAATTATAAATGAGTGGGCTTATTTGTATCTGAAACGACATGAGTATGAACTCGAGGATCACTAGAATTCATAAAATAGGAAACTTGAACTTTTATTACATTAGAATCCACGAATATTAATACATAACGATATAATTAGCATCAGTAGTGCTAATGTTACAAAGATCACTAAGTAAGGTATAGAATCGCCAATTGGTTGATCCGCCAAGCTAATAAAAAACACCACTACACCTACGAGAGCGAGAACCACGACTGGATGTAACACCTTGAATATTATGTATGATAAATATAAACAAATTATTAATGCGGTAAAGAAAATATCAAAAGACATAGTGCTATCCATAAAAACAAATAGAACTTTTTACACATTCATTCTTGTAGATAAAGATTACATGAAAACACAAATAAAACAAAGATTTATTTCAACATTCCTAACGCAATACTATTACCCCGATATTTTATCCACGCTGATGGCTAGAACCACGAGTGGTACGAGAAGCGCTAACACCACGGCCAAAGATTCATAATCTTCTTCTGGAACGTAGGCCAAATAGATAGATGCGGCAACAACATACACAATCGCAAGAATGGTAACAACATGCGGCATTTTGAAAAAAAATTAATGAGAGAAATATGGGTGGTGGAAGAACGAAAAATTAAAATGGGATATTTATAAAAAGAAAAGTAGCCGTTGGGCTACTGTTCATAGCAATTTGAAACTACTGTTCATAAAAAATAAAAAATAAAAAAAATAAAAAATAAATAAAAATAAAATAAAAATCCAAGGAACAAACTGATTCATCATCTACAAAAGTTGAAGTTCAACAACTTTCTCTACATTCATCAAATTTTCATCTGAAATCTTCATTGTTAAAAACAGTTTTCGACGTCAATAATTTGATTTTCACAAAACATGTAATTAGGAACCATGTTATTTTCAAGACTAATTATCAAAACATGATAAACCTTATAAAATAACAATCTTCACTCAAAATAAATTTTTCCTATGTTTATTTGCCCTTTGGAATAGCGTTTCTCATGTAAAACAACAAATTCTAACTTATAAGCTTTCACAAGTAAAACCAGAACCAAACGTACTCACCTAGTCACATGATTAACATAAATCGAATCAGGAGAAATATTTATTTGATAAAACACTCAGAGGAAATTCAGTACAATGAAATGACAAACTAAAATACATCACTAGTTATCCTCACAAACCAAATGACACAAGAAACCACATTTATTCGTCAACATCATTTCAACATCTAACAAAGACTGAATCTCGGGACGAGACTCCATTTAAGGGGGTGAGACTGTAACCACCGGTAAATTTTCACTTATATTAAACTAATACTTATCCATTTTCTAAGTCTAAAAAAAAAAAAGTAACCAGTTTATCTGATCACAACAACCAACTAATGTGACGTAACTCACAATCTTAGTAAACGTGCTCACCAACACCAACGTGTCTTAAGTTCGTTTCAAATAAACATTCTTTATATGTCAAGTATAAAAATTTTAAACTTTTATTTACCATTTTACGTTATTTCGTTAACGTACGACTATTAAACGTTCAAACTAAATATTTGCTATATATTAGAGTTTTTATGAAACCCTAATTTAGTATAACTATGATTTTTCGTAACTAAATTATAAACCCTAAAAGTACAATACTTTAAAGCAAGTGTACAAGCTTCTAAAGCACGGAAAACTAACTTTACTTCCCGTTACAAGCCCTAATTTACAATTCTATGATTTTATGTAAATAAAATCACACACCTTAATTAATATGTAATTGATTTTTATAAAAAATAGAAATGTACAAGTCTTTCTTGCACATGTACAAGTCCTTAATGCATAAAAACTTAATATTAGTATAAATCTTATTATAAACCTTAGTGTACCTATTGTAAAGCACATAATACAATTCTTTAATGCACAAGCCTTAAATTGGATTTTCTTATAATTTACAAACTTAAAGTACAAGTCCCTAATGCTTGTAGTACAAGTGCTTAAAGCATGAAACCTAAATCTATACTTTTATTATTCTAAGCCTAACTAAACATAACTAAACCTAACTAAAGGACTCCAACTAAGGTTACTACACTTCTAAACCTCAAGTACAACATATTATAGCCTAGGTACAAGTATATTAAGCCTAAAACACCACCCTTGATCCTTTCTAGTTCGAATGGAACCAAAACATAACCAAACTAACCCTAACTAGTTTCTAAACAAACTAGAACATCAACTAAGCAAATGTATGAGCACAATGTAGCCACATCACCATGTCCCTTTGATTTTCTATACCTTGGTCCATTTTATCAAGCTATACACATGGTTTCTTTTAAAACCATTCAAACCGAAAGGCTAAAATGCGAACAAGTATACACATAGGTGTTCTCTTTTTAATCATTCGAACCAAACCCTAACCTTGTGGCTATTAAAGCCCAATAAGCACTCTTGTATAAGCTGTTTTATAAGCACTTGGGAAACATTTTTGGGACTATAAAAATAGCCCAATTTCAGGCCCAAACTCGTTTGAATGTCCTCGGCTCTTAATCTCTTAATGGGCCTTAATATATTTCGATAAAAAGCCCATTAAACTTAAAAATAAGCTCTTTAGCAAATAAGCAGTTGAATTGAACTCAAATAAGCTTTATAAAAATGTAAAAACTCTTGGAATTATTTTCACACTTTTTTTGTGATTTTTGGACCTAGTTTGCAAAATATTTCAACCTTAGGGACTAAAACTGTCAACTTTACAAAACTGCCAAATCAGTAAATTAAGGATAGAAGATATTAAAACATTAAACAGTAAGCTTGAAATGTCATTTTGGAAGTTTTTGGACTAAAAATGTAAAACATACTTAACCAAGGACTAACAGTGCAATGCTAACTCCGTTAGGGTAGAAAATGTAAAAATGGCAAAAGTTCAAGGACCAACAGAAACTTTATTTCATTTTCATTTCTATTTCGTATTTTACACTTTTCCATACTATCACGTGCATTTTTACGTTTCGTTCGCATATTTAATCACGTTACATTATATTTATATATAACGAATTTTAAACGATTTAACTTAACGTTTCGTTTCACCACTTTCAGGGAAACGATATTATCGGATTTAAAAACATAAAAACATGATAATATTATATATAATATTATTTTTGAACTTTAAGCATTTTAAGCATATCATTCATTCACGTCTCAATCCAATTCGATATTCGACACTTTTCCACAATCATTATTCACATCCTGTCAATCTTAAACCATCGAAATCTCAGACTTCCCTATTATTCAGGTCGTGTGTTGGAGCCGTTACTGTGATACTTTTGACATAACTTTACTTTGACCTTACAGCTAAGGTGAGTCGTAGCCCATACTCTTTTAATGCTTGTTTTGATTTACTATTTGGGGGAGATACATACTTAAAAATACTTTACACATTTATCAACTACATGATTTGCCTTGTGATACAATTACTCAAAACATTTATACTTTATGATACAATACGCTTTTACACTAGTCTTTGGGAAGTAGTCTCCCAGTAGTCGTTGGGAAGTAATCTCCCGATAATCTTTGGGAAGTAGTCTCCCAGTAATCCTTGGGAAGTAGTCTCCCAGTATGTGTAATTTATGCATAAAACTCTTTCGTGTGATTAATCGTATACACATCTATTCTATTTATATGTTAGCAGTGGGTTGTAAACACACATGTTGCAAGTCTTGTATGGGCGAGACTTGGGACTGAGTGAATTTACAATGCCTTTGCAGTGGAAATCTTTGTTATTCATACTATGTTAGTAGTGGGTTGTAAATACACAGGTTGCAAGTCTTGTATGGGCGGGGCTTGGGACTGAGTGGATTTACAATGCCTTTGCTGTGAAATCTTTATTCAAATGCTTTACATTTTAAACTAAACTTTATGAACTCACCAACCTTTGGTTGACACTTTTTAGCATGTTTATCTCAGGTTAATAAGGCGATAGTGGATGCATGGATTCTAGAGTCATTTGCATACTTGAAGACTTATATCTTTATCATTACCATTCGATATATCTTGAAAACTTTTATGTAATTTTACTTTGGAACTTATTGTCATAACTCTGTTTTTTAATAATTCGAATGGTAACATTTTAAAACGTCTCATTTAGAGGTCGTTTTCTATACCTTGATCTATATTATGAAGTAATACCCCCTTGACACTACTGTTCCGCTGCGGTAATTTGGGGGTGTTACAGGGTCATACAACTTGGTGATCGAACTGTTGTGCTTAATTTCAATAGATAGAATCCATTGTTATGTTATTGAATGTTCTTTGTTCTCCGTTGAGTATGATGATGTTGTTACGTATGTTATTAATGGATTGAGTGATAAATTCACTCATGTTGCAGGTGTAATTGCTCATCGAGATCCCTTTCCCGATCTGGTTATGGTTCGCTCCATGATTACAACTGACGAGATGTGCCTCAACTCCAAGCAACAGTTTTTACTAAGGGTCTTTCTTTTGCTTTGTTTGGTGAGTTTTGCGACAGTTTGAGCATTCGTTCCCCTCCCGCTCCAACTGCAGGTTAAGTGGACTTATTTGTATTGGATTGGTATTAGTATTTGTGTTATAATAGTATTTGTATTTGTATTGATTTAGGCTCAAACCCAAGTGTTACGTTAGTCATTAATATAAATATTGGGTCATAATGTCATATGCATTTTCTCATTATTTTATCAATTCAATTAATCGATTAATCAATATTTTGTAATTACTGCTCTAAATTAAAACACAGTGTCGGTACCATTAAAATATAATTTCCAAAATAAAATATTATTTACCGTTTTATTTGTGAATCATTTTATGATTTTCTCTGAATTTTTAGAAAATTTTAGAAACACTTTTTGACATTTGTTGGCACGTTCTTTGAAAAAGAAATATAATGACACTTTAATTTAGTGATATTTTAGCAACATTTTACGAGTTTTTCGAAATGAACATCATACATCGTGAGATTTTTTCTTGTACCTCTTAACACGATCTAGTAATTTCTTGCGAACACCTTTCATGACAAGAAATCCACTTGAACATTTATGATTTGAAGGTCAATAATAATATTTGAGTAGATTTTATTAATTTTAAATGAATATCAGTAGGCTATAAGCATTTAGTTAACAAACGTTACCATCCTTATGGTTTTAGTTTCATGTTTTTGTTGGCGATTCTCATGTGAGATGACTTGTCACTTGTCTTTTAAAGGCATCTCTAATGTAAAGCATAGCAATATTATTTTTTGTCAAGTTAGTTTCAAAGCTTTTTACCATTGTAGAGAAAATCTTTTTTGAGCAATTATTTGAGTTTCTTTTAAGTTTTGGGGGAATTTCATATATCCCCTTCCAAACCTTCTAAATTTCATATATACCCAACCCAAAATCTAAATATCATATATCCCCTTCCAAACTTTCTAAATTTCATATATACCCAACCCAAAATCTAAATATCATATATCCCCTCCCTTAAACTTTTAAATATCATATTTACCCATACTAATTAATTTTAACAATTTTTTAGAAAAATATTTTTTTTTTGAAATTTTTTTTTGGAAATTGATTTTTTTTCGAAATTAATTCTTTCAGGAAAATTATTTTTTTTTTTCGGAAATCAATTTTTTTTTTAGAATTTCAAAAAAAAAATCAATTTCGGAAAAATTAATTTAGTTTTTTTCCGAAATTGATTTTTTTTTTCGAAATTAATTGTTTTAGGAATTTTTTTTTTCGGAAATCAATTTTTTTTTGAAATTGTAAAAAAAATAAATTATTTTTTTTTTCGAAATTAATTTTTTTTTCCGAAATAAATTTTTTCAGAATTTTTTTTTTTTTTTGAAATTCTAAAAAAAAAATTGATTTCCGAAAAAAAAAATCAATTTCCAAAAAAAAATTTCAAAAAAAAATAATTTTTTTAAAAAATTGTTAAAATTAATTAGTATGGGTAAATATGATATTTAAAAGTTTAAGGGAGGGGATATATGATATTTAGGTTTTGGGTTGGGTATATATGAAATTTAGAAAGTTTGGAAGGGGATATATGATATTTAGATTTTGGGTTGGGTATATATGAAATTTAGAAGATTTGGAAGGGGATATATGAAATTCCCCCTTTAGTGAATGACTTGATCAAATGTACTTCTCACACCATTTAGATATTTTAATTTGTAAAAAAGATTAGTTATAACTTAAAAAGTCATATTTTTTTAGTTTTCAAAAGGTTTTCTGAAAATAAAATCTGAACACATTTTCTGTTTTTCAATTCTCTTTGAATGCTTTTCTAAAAACAGTCTCTTTATTTTTTGAGGGAATTACAATATTACATACATCCCCATTAAAAAGTTTGATGACGAGAGAAGTGTCGTGACAAAAACTTGCTTCTATAGGTCGTTACCCAGTATTTCTTACTCTGCCCATCTTTTTTACCCTTATTTATTTTATTTTATTTTCACCTTTTTTGCATATCAAAGTGTCGTTGAATGGTGACATCAGTTTTTGGGGTAACTGTACTACTTTCATTCTCGCCCATCTTACTATCAATGTGGAACCCCGCACCATAAGTACCAAACTCGGTTTATCAGTAAATCTCATCCACCGAGAGTACTTAATCTGGTAACAAATAAAAATAAATCCAATTTTGTAAGTCTGGCTCAACAATGACATATCTGCTCGATTGGATGATACTGAGCAATAAAACTATTATAAAGGTCTATATATTGTACTAAGTACTAACAAAGCTTTTAAACTTGAGAAATATGGAAATTTAATAAAAGATCAGATAGATTTGCTTTAAAAGATTAGGGACCATCTCCGGTATCAACTATTAACCATGTAAATGGCTGCTAAACAAAAAGGTCTGAATAAATAACAATTCCCTTCAACGAAAGTCCCTCATCACCTCTATACGAACCAAGTCTTCTAAAAGTCAAAACTCTATCAAACATTACCCATTTTAAGATAATGTCAACACTAAAAACAACAAATGACAACTCATTCATCATTTACTTTCCACTATATATCTCGTTATGTTACCTCTTTTATAACTCTGTGTTGCGTGAGAATGATGGTAAAGGCATTGATTCCTGTGGACGAAAGATAACGAGCACACCAAACATGCCCAGCATTGGAAGCACAAGAAGCCATTTGAGCAGTTTGTAGTAATAAAGATGAAAGGTTAATGAGAATTCATCAGAAAAGTATAACCCGTTCCTGTCTATCATTTCGACTAGTACTGTTCCTGTTGTTCTTACTCCTACAGTTGGGAGCTTCATCCTATATTTTCCAGGTTTATCATATATCTGACTACTCTTGATCGTTCTCTCCCCTTGGTAATTTCCTGGAACCATCAATGATGTCTGCAATGTTTGCCATACACAGTGATTAAGTGAATTTTATAAGGCTGTAAACTAATAAAACTATTAGGACACATACATCCAGAAAACTAAGATATTAAGTAGATCTGGAAAATGGGCGAGCCCGATTGGTTGGGTAGCGGGTCAAATAGGAATTTTGTGTGAGTGGAAACGGGTCAGTTTATGTTAACCCCTAACCCTATCTGTCCTATTTTTTATATTTTACTTTATTAACTAATTAATGTGCTAAATGTGATTTCAGAAACATACTACAGTATTACAATAATAATCTAACTGTTGGGATAAAACTATTTAAAAGGGGTGTATGCACTAGAAATACACATTAAGCGACCTTGGACCCGTAACCCGTTCGACCCATTTGCATAATGGATAAAAGGGGTCATATGACCCGTTTGAGATGAAACTACAACCCAAATCAACCACCCATTCATGTACGTACATGGATAGAAAATGCCACCCCTACCCCTAATGTAGTGTTTAAGTCCCGTCTTGATCATATTGATGTCCGTGAATTGAGAACAACTATTTTTCCTGTGTGCTTGATCTCATTTATATTATCGACATAGCCTTAACTTGTTAAAACATGATAATTGATAAGATTATGACTTGAATCAAAGTATAGCTTGGATGACTCTTATGAATGGTATGATTTTGAGTTTTTGACTAACAGAAAAGATACTTAAAAGTTCAGATGTTCAAGGAAGGTGGAAGGTCTTGCAGAGGTAATTGTAAGAATCCATTATAGCTAGCGTAATTTTAAGGTGGAATAATGTGCAGATCTAGCAGGCTGGATAACAAGTTAAAATAAGTTGGGGTAAGAATGGACAATTTTTAGTATGCAGCACAATGGGCCAGCGATACCAACCCACAAACACTGTTTTTCTTGCCTTAAAAATTGTTAAGATATCAAGGTTATGATCAACTAATAATATTTTGCTATTAGTCAATAGATTCTTGGGCGGTCCATATGGAGTGACCCATTTCCATTGCAGTTACTTTCTTATATTTTGCTTATTTGACCCGTTAGAAGCAAAATAAAACCTAGGTCTGTTTACCTATATAAGTAAATATTGCCTCTACTTCTATTGAACTATATAAATGGTCGAAGTGGAACTCATATTGGGCCAAGGGGAGTTTAGTCATTAAAAAGGAATTGTAGGAACAGTGTTCTTACAGTGACATTATATGGGCCCTGAGAACCAGATGGAACCCTGTGTTTATCTACAATCTCTATTTCAACCCAGAAATGTTTGCCTTCTTCATCACGGAATGCTCTGGATGAAGGTGTAACATAGACCCCTTCACGGTCGACGCGAGCTGCAACATTGTTTCGTCCTTGATTATGTGATCTCCATGCCTATCAACAATGTGTTAACAGTTGATGAGTAGATAAGAGTAATTTGAATATATGTATAGAATATCATAACAAAATGTCAAAATTCATATCCTACCTTGAGAGGATGATGTGGAGAAGGAGTCGAAAAACAAAAGACGTTGCCATTCATGGTTGTTACAATAAGATCAAGATCATCTCCACCATCAACGTTGTCTGCCAAGACCATGCTATATCTGTTGATTGTATAATTCACCAGTTTTAGCTAAAATTTATGGGAACTAAAGCAGAATATTTATCAACTGTGATTCAAGAGAGAGAGAGACTAAAATCTGTAAAACATTAAAGAAAGGGGGCGCGTTATAGTTATAATCACACATGTATACAAGTACCAGGAAAAAAAATAAAAGAATCAATTCTTTGCAATTCATCTTTTACAGATCAAATGTTAGATACAAAACTAGACATGTTAGTTTGTAGGATGTATTACATATATAAAAACAAAAAATAATAAACAATAGAATTTACTAGAGTGATAAAGTAAAATTTGCATATACTTTTGTATAAAATAAGAATATATTCATATTAAAATATATAGAGCTAAAAATAGTCACCCATAGTATATTCTTAAAACAGAAAATATCCAAAATCATTTTATTTTACAGAAAAACGATTGAAATTAAACGTTTGTACACACCAAGTAGTATACAGGATTTTACAAAAAGTGTTTCAGGTTAACCCATACGAACCCACACCATAACATTACCCGTTTTGACCACATGCAAACCTGACCAACTCCGAAAGAACTACACATGTGAAGCATCCGATGTGTCATGTGGTAATTTAACAAAGGGTTCATAGAAAGAGAGACTTACGATGTTTCACCAATATCCACAACATCAGCACATGAAGTGGGTCCATCAATGAGATACAAATAGCCATCAAATGATGTAGTGACAATGGTAAGTCCTTTCTTCTTTTCCTTGCGCTTAGCCAAATCAACCAGCAGAACCTGATTCATTACTCTGCCATGAGTTCTGTATGGATATGGGCGTACAAACGACCCATCCTTTCCATTAAGCACATATATATTTCCAGAAATAGTTGGAACAACCACATCGGTGTGCCCATCCCCATCCACATCACCAACACTGACACCCTAAAAAAAATACAACAATCAGTTAGTTATAAACAAATCACTTCGTGTTACTTACAATTTCAGGTAACAATTTCGAGCCATTTACATATGAATGGATCAAATGGCTACATTAAAATATAAACTAGTATAATAACAATAACAGCTCGAATGGGTCGAAGTGGATCAAACTCCTCGAAAATCATCAAAAGTATTTTTAATGCATACAACCTCCTAAAATTGCTTTATGCAAAAAACAATATTATTAAGAAAACAGCTCAAATGGGTCAAAGTGGATCAAACTCCTCGAAAATCATCGAAAGTATTTTTAATGCATACAACCTCCTAAAATCGCTTTATGCAAGAAACAATATTATTACTGAGGTAATGTAAATTCGTAAATGTATTTGACATGCTAATTATAAATGAAACATTTAAAATTCTGAAACAAATCCAACACGTTCTTGACCCCTTCCAAAAAATACCCGATCCGCCCAATTCGCCAACTCTACTTATAACCATAACACAATCAAGCAGGCAACAAGCATACAGCCAGTCGAGCAATGTACCTGAGGAATTAAGCTCTTAAGATGGGCTTCCCAAATTTCCACACCCTGAGGAGTCCATGCAGCAACATTGCCATGTGTATCAGTAGTAACCAATTCAATCTTCCCGTCATCATTAATATCAGCAGCTACTACAGCCCCCTGAATTTCAGCCATCTCAAGAGGGAACTTCTCCCTTACCTTGCCTGATTTCAAAGAATAACCACGGGAATCGTAATTCTTAAAAGTGATCATTAAAAGGCATTGTATTTCAGTAATACTACAACTCTATTACCTTTATGATTGAGAACATAAAATAATCCATAAGAAGTTCCGACTAGAATGTCCAAGTATCCATCACCATCCAAATCCACCACCGTCGGAGAAGAGTATATATAGGCACGGTACTTCCCAGTATCTGTACTCAGATCCAGTTCTGCAGTCCACTTAACTTGTTTGGTCTCAAGATTAAAAACAACGATACCACCACCAACATATTTTCCAATGTCAATACCACCAAGCTCCTTCACACGCTCTGGGTTGTCATAGTACCTGAAAAGGATACCCATGGTGAAAAGAGTAACAACCCATTATGAACTACTACAAAATAACAGATTTAGACTCACTAAGATACCAGTGAATATCTACAAAGCTAAAAGGCTTGTGACAATGATTTATTGATTTTGTTACATATAATCCAGAAAGACTATGAGTCTATGATAGAACAGAAACATAAAACTTTCAATGTATAAAAACAAACAAATATTTTAACATGTTTAATCTGCCTGTTATATAGGCTTGAAACTATAACTATAACTATAACTTAAGTGTAGTCGTGTAGAAGTAATTTCTCTACATGAAGTAAGTGTGCCGTGTCCAGGTTAGATACATATTTGAATCTTGTGTTTGAGCACTGTTTCAGATAATCCAAACGTGGTATAGAATCTTGTGGCAGTTAACAGCTATCATCTACTTTGTATAAGATGGTTTGAGCACTGTTTCAGATAATCCAAACGTGGTATAGAATCTTGTGGCAGTTAACAGCTATCATCTACTTTGTATAAGATAATTGTCTGAGTGAAGCGTAATTGAGTACTACATTTAGACTGTCAAAGTGCACTAATATATACATAAAATCAAAGTCCACTCAAGCTCCAAAAATGAAATTAGGACCATAAATCAATAGATAAAGACGCTACTCACTCATGGTCAAAGAAATATGAGACTGCAACAATCATCTCGGAAACCCCATCCTTATCAATGTCAGCTATTACCTGGGGAAAAAAAAAAAAAGAGAGGACAAAAAACTTCATTCCAGCATTACATACCCCTAAAGTCTGGCTTCTAAGGTCCCTAATGCGTAATACTTACAGGAGTGCACAAAATGTGCGAATCAACATGCACATAATTCTGAGATGCTTCGTGCTGCGCTTCACTCCACTCCTCATCACCCCACATAGTCTCATCAACATAATCATCATAGTCATAGTTATACTCATCCGCCAGCTCATCATTATCACGGAATAACTCAAAAGATGAGTCAGCATCAGCCTCAAGCCCTTCATCATTTTCCACTGTTGCAACAGGAACATCCTTCTGATCATTGTCCTCAAGTGTTTTTTCTTCAAGAAGCCTTCTTCCCGTCTTTGTGTCACTATTAGTACCTTCTACTTTGTCTGGTGCAGTATTTGATGAGGTATTATGTATTTCCGTTGGCAACTCAATATGTGGACTAGTTTTATTTTGTGTATTAGTTGCATCACTCTCATTCTGTGGAGTTCTGACATGTTCCTCCGGAGCAGTATTCTCGATAATTTTTGGAGGTTCAGGTATCGGATGCATTTCACTTTCTTTCCCCTTGTTCTCCTCCACACCAGATGTATGGTTCGCTTTCTCCTCCACTCCAGATGTATGGCTAGCTTTCTCCTCCACACCAGATGTATGGTTAGCTTTCTCTTCCACACCGGATGTATGGTTAGCTTTCTCTTCCACACTAGATGTATGGTTAGCTTCTGTGGGGGCTGCAGAAGTGTTAAATTGAGAGTAGGCTAGTTAAATATCTCTTGGAGATCTTATGATTTTGAGTTTTTATAATGTGATTTAGTATTCTATGTAAGTATTAAAGTTTCAATGTCTGTTATACTTGATGCAACGTTTGCTTAGTTTCAAAAGATGTCAAAACAAAGAAAGTATCGTACAATTACACTATTAATCAGATTACACAACTCTTTCATTTACAACATACCCGATAGTTGTATGTAACGAAAAACTAAACTAACAGAAGTATGTTTTTTCAACCGCGTAGAGCTTGCTCAGCATATTAAGAAGTAACTATACAAGGGAGTTTATCACTCTTTTATAGAAAACTTGGTTTAATACTATAGTTCTATACCATTGATTGAGTTAAATACCTTTTGTCCACTCCACTAATAACTTCCTATTTTATTTGGCCACTCTTTCAGGGTAGAAGTGACTTAACCAGTTGGCTGAAAATAGCAGCCAATCAGTCAAGCCATTCTTTTATGCAAGTATAATAGGTGTGCAATAAGGGATCACTAAGAACATGAGTGAATAGCCAAAATCCATGGAAGCAGCTCATGTAGCAGAGTGGCAACATATATTTTACTCGATACAGGAGCTAACAAATATAATTCCAAAATTCTACTATAAAATTGAAAACGTACTATGGATGGAGTGCATAGCAGCCTCTTTAATGAGTTGCTCATCATGAACATCCGGATGAGAATGGTCAACTGGATCCGGAAGCAACCCCACATACCAATCCCTTTTAGCTTTTAGCCTCGGAACCACTAATTTATCCGACATCATATAACCTGAAGCACTGCACAAGGGTAAATAAGAAAACACTGAATGTGGATGTTCCAATAAAAGAAGAAGGAAAGAAAATGCTATGGAAACTAATAAATCAGTTGTACCGGAAGAAGAGCACCTCGCCGTTGTATGTAGCTAAAGCTATTTCTCTCACACCATCTTTGTCAATATCATATAAGAGTGGACTGGCATGAACAGTAGACTGATGAAAAGCAGGCCATCCTGATACATTATCCGAAACAGAAGTATAAGTTCAAACTAACTATAAAACGGCATAACTAGTTGGCTTCATTCTTAGCCTTAAAGTATTATAATCACGACAACAAGATAATGACATGCATTAATATATTACATTGGTGCTCCAACGTGAGTACAAATAACATCGGATAGTGCTATAGAATGTTATGTAATTTCTGTTACGGTTATCATGGCTGACCATCATGTTAGTCTGTGAAATATGTCCTTCTCTTATACATATAATATCCTTTAGACTGCGTGCTAGAAAGAGGGTTGTAAATAGGGGTGGAAACGAGCCGAGCCGCTCGTGAAAAGCTCGGGATCGGATCGGTAAAAAGCTCGAACGAGCCGAGCCTAAACGAGCTCGAGCCCGAGCTCGAGCCTAAGTTTGGGCTCATTTAATAATCGAGCTCGAGCTCTATAAAAAAAGCTCGAATAGGATCGCGAGCCTAAACGAGCCCTAGAAATATATACGTATATATATTGTCTATACGTATAAACGAGCTTAAAAGTAGTAAACGAGCTCGAGCCTTGTGTAATTAACGAGCCGAGCTCCATTTTAACTTTGTTTTCTTTAAAAATCATACAAATTAGTCGAGCCCGAGCTTGTGAAAATTTTCACGAGCCGAGCTCGAGCTCAAATATTAGGCTCGAAACGAGCTCGAGCTTTCTAGAATATAAACGAGCCGAGCTCGAGCTCTGGCAGGCTCGGGCTCGGCTCGGCTCGTTTCCACCCCTAGTTGTAAATTTAGTATGGAGTGCATTACCCTATTAAAAAATCATTCCATAATACATGTCCATTTATGTACCAAAACACCCAACCGCACTTTGTAAACAGTTTTGAACAGATTGTGACTTAACTATAGACAACAGCATGCATATTCTAGAGAAATAGACAAGAGACGATTAATTCTACAAAATAGCACACCTGGCATTTTGTCTCCATCAGATCCTTCTAGAACTTCCAGGTAGTGAACAAATGATGGAACTATGACATCAAGCTTGCCATCACTGAGACAAAGAATAATCACCACAAAGGTAAATTATTAACAATGCTCGAGATTTAGATAACTGAAGAATTAATACACATAATTGTGGCATGACAACTCTTCAACAATCAATCGAGATAACATACTCTAAGAATTATCTATCGTCGAATGAGTAAGGAGACAGATTCCATGATTGATATACTGGAAGTGAAAACACTATATTACAGAGACAGTATGCAGCTATCTTTTACCTGTTAATGTCAGCAATCAATGGTGTCGCATATATGCTAGAACTAACTTCCGTCTGCCATCTTAGCTCCAAATTTTGAGGACATTGTTTGTTCAACAATTCATCCTCATCACTACAGACACCAGAAACAATAAAAAGTTAGTTATAGCACCAACCATTTAATACGTACATGGTTAGACATTACTACTAAAATTAGTATACAATAAAGTCCTTATCATACTATCATTCTACACACTCTGAGATAAGTACTAATTTATGGAACAGAGACGTATCAAAATATCTAGATACAGCACATTACCTTCCTACAATGTAAAAAGAATGTAATACAGCTTCTTGCTACACTAAACTTACAATTACAAAAACAAAGGCAGTAAATGGGTCAATTTATACTATTTCTATAAACAGTAATACTTATAAAGTATATATTTATAATGAATTAAAAGATGACAATAGAAGATTACTCCGTATTAATCTAGAAAACCATAAAGATAAGTCATAAGATCACCTACTAGTAAGCCCATACGAGGAGCTAAAAAATATCTCACAAAGTCCAGCTAACACAAAAACAATAATCCAGTACCGTCAGCACAAACCAAGGTAAAATTTTCTTCTAGGTTTTAAAAGAAGATCATAATTCAGAATCACAATCAATAATAAAAAATGTACAAGGTATTACGAGCACTATACCATAAAGCCTTATCTAATGTCGATAATCCCATTCTTATATAGTACTAAATTATAGACGAGACATATAAAAAAAACTTCTTGCTCATGAATCCATACATAAACTTCTTCAACTCCAAAAAACAAGTGCAATATATGGGTTCATTTTAACTTGTACATAAACAATAGTATGTCATAACAAACTTATTTATGGGCTTATGGACTAATTTGTTTTCGGCTTCTAGACGTTAGCTTATATTTGGTTGTTGAGTCAAATGTAATCTAGTGGGTAGTCGTTCGTTTCTTATTTTAAGAGTAGAAGTGTCTTGTTATGTTAGATTTACTGCCTATGTAACGAGCTGAGATGTGGGACTCAGTGGCGAAGCTTGAAAATTTTCAGTGGGGGGTCGGGATCTAAATTTTTTTTTCCCTAACGCTATTTCGGGGGGTCGAAACCGAATATACCGACCCCCCCCCCCCTATATAAGCTGCGCCCCTGGTGGGACTTCACTCGCATCCTTTGCATTTAAACGCTTTTCGGAGTAATACATTTACGGGGAAAACCCTTTACCCAAAAAAATAATAATAAAATAAAATAAAAAATAAATAAATTGTTTTTGGCTTATGTTTCATAAGCCCCATTTTTTGGCTTAATAAGTTTATTAGTATGTCATAACAAAGCCCACAAGTTTCAAAACTGAGGTTATGAAATATAGAGAGAAAACAGATAAGCTAATAAGCCCATAAATAAGCTTGAACAAACACCCCCCTTAAATGCATTTTCTTTACCAATATTAGAACAACAAAACGATACTTATCGCACAACTTCTACTGTATAAACTGATCCTAACCATTATATATGCTTGATCGACTTGTAACGAAATGACATTTCGATAAAGATGCTTCAAATATCAAATCAGTGTAACATTTAAATTTAAATAAATGATATAATAGTAACTAAATTACAAAAAAAAAAAGAAAAAAAAAGAAAGACTTACAAATTGGGATAACCTAAGTTATCATCAGTAGCTTCACGGTCACGAAACTTATTATTATTTGACTTGTCTTGTTCATCTCCATTTATCAAATTCAACGAAATTGAAAACAACACAAGTAATAGCAGAAACAAAACCCTGATAATAATTTTCATCAAGAAGATCTATCTTACTCAGTTAAATAAAATGAAATCGATCAATAAACCCTAAGAAAGGAAGGAAGGAAGGAAGAAGGAAATCTTGTTTGTTTGTTTTGTAAACCAAAGATTTATTTAGGTGATGACAAAGTGACCGGTGGTGGCCTAACACCTTAATTGGAGTTAGTGAAGACGTTTCTAGCTTTGTCGGGTAATCGGGTCGGGTTGATTCGGTTTTTTATTAAAAAAGACCCGCAACCCGACCTTATAAGGAGTCGGGCTGTCGGGTTCGGGTTGTTATCGGGTTAGTTTATTTCGGGTTGGGTGATTCGGGTTACCGGGTTGCTTAATTGTATGAGTCGAGTTATTTTAGAAACCAAACATTCCTCACATACCAAGGGACTCATCCCCACCATCCATCTAAAAAGAAATCAATGGTTGAGATTAAAAGCATTTAATATTTCACCCATTTTTTATAATTTAAATATCTCTTAAACCGTTAATCGTTAAGCGAAAATAATTACACCATCGCGACAAGCATTTAATTATCTTTCTATAGACGGGCATTTTGATATACTTTCGACAAAAAAAAAAATATCATTTTTTTCACGTTTTTTTTCGTAGCCGAAAAAATCATATATGATATATCATATATGATATTACATATCATATATGATATATATGATATATCATATATGATATTACATATATGATATATCATATATATCATATATGATATGTAATATCATATATGATATATCATATATGATTTTTTCGGCCACGAAAAAAAACGTAAAAAAATGAAGAAAAAAAAAATTGTCGAAAATATATCAAATTGCCTATCTATAGAAAGATAATTAAATGCTCGTCGTAACGGCATATTTTTTTTCGCTTAACGATTAACGGTTTGAAAGATATTAATATTTGAAAAAAAATGATGAAAGTGGGTTTTTTAAATTGTTGGGATTAATCTCATCCATTAAATCAAATAAAGATGGAGGGTGAAGATTAGTCCCTTGGTATATAAAAAAAGTTTGGTCCTCAAATGATCTTAAATCTAATTCTTTAACTTAAACACAAAAGGAAAAGTATATAAGTAAATAAAAAGAAAGTGTACAACAAATGGTTAGCGGTAGGCTTTGCAAACAAAAAAAATAACATGTAGAGCTCTCTATACAAATTGTCTCTTAAAACAGTACAACATTAGTGTGAAATAGTGACTGATACATATGAATCTCTCTCCTTTTAGTCTTAAAATTAAGACTTACAAGCGATAATGCTTATTGTACAATACACAAAGCATTATTAATGATCTTTCTCATCAATCTTAATTTTAAGACTTACAAGTCTTAAAGCTTAAAGTACAAAATACAAAGCACTATTAATTTGGTCAAGATATTTAATGTAGTCAATTAATTAACTGGTCAATAAATACAATTAATGTAGTTATTAAAACATCTCTTACATAATAAATACAAATTATTAAGCATATTGTACAATCAACTTAAGCACAATTCTTGCATTAAATGTTAGTAATACAAATAATAAGTCACATTATACAAATATTCAAGCACGAACGGGCAACGGGCCAAATGGGCTCGAGCCTGAACGGGCACGGGCCAAACGTGTTAGAGCCTGAACGGGCACGGGGCAAACGGGCATGGGCTAAACGGGCTCATGTTATACGAATGACTTTAAAAAAGACCCAAAAAGACGACATATATTCCTTAGTTAATATCCGTAAATTTATTATCAAAAAGAACATAATAAACTAAAATACATAATTCACCGGAAAATATTATTTCAGGGTACCCGCCGCCGCACCGCGCGGGTACCCTGCTATAGTGACTGAAGAACTGTCTTACTGTAATTTATTACGGAGTATTTAATATGGCAGAGACGTTGAGTTTGTTTCTAGGAATAGCTTCTAAGTAGTTTTAGAGGTGGTTTATTCTGATAAGTCAAAATGACTTCTTTTTGCAGGATGTTAGCAATTATGTTTGATTTGTTTTTGTGTATGTATATACTATGTATGCTCAAATGAGTCACCTTTTATTATGAAGATGATTTGAGATTTACAATGAAAATGTTCGAGATCTCCTTGATACAAATGGGTCTGTCATGTCACAGAATATCCTTTATTATATAGTAAAAGTTATTCAACAGGGGCAATTCTACAAATAGCTCGGTAGCTTAAAGTATTTTTTTGCCCCCAAAAAAGTCAATTTCCCAAAATGGCCCAAGCAAAAAGCGATTAAATGTGGGAGTGACATGTGGCGTGTACTTTTTGGCCCCTAGCGAAAAGTCGCTTAAAAAGTCAAAAAGTCGCTTAAAATCTAGCAAAAGTCGTTTAAAAAAGTTAAAAAGTCAAACTTTTTTGCTGCAAAAAGACACAAATAGTAGGTCGCTTAATTGACAAAAAATTCGCTTTAAGCGACTTTTTGGAAGTAGCCTATTCCTTGGGCCATTTTGGGAAAACGATTTTTTTGGGGGCAAAAAACCCCAACACTTTAAGCTACCGGACTATGTCTGTATTTGCCCCTATTCAATATTCATAAATAGTTACGTATATAATTATGTAATCAGCTTTGCATTTTAAATTTCATTCCAACTGCAACAAAACTAGTTATATAATGGTAAAAGAATACGGCTAATGCACTGTCTTATAAACCATATAAAAGTAACTAAATAAAAAATAGTTTAAGAATTTTTGGGTCTTATCGGGTTGATCCGATAAGATAAATAATTCAACCTGAACCCGACCCGATAACAATATCGGGTTATCGGGTTCGGGTCAAATTAACCTAATAAGCATTTTCAAACCAATTAGACCCGACCCTATAAGCCTTATCAGGTTATGGTTCGAGGTTGGGTCAACCCGACCCTATTGACACTCCTAGTATTAAATGAGGAGTCTTTCTTTAAATGTTAGGGTTTTGCCAAAATACAATCTTTTTAATTTTGCTAGAGTTGGTCCCTTGGTTTACAAACAGCCAAAACCAACTCTTTCAAATTATGTGTTTCAAAGAACTTGATGTTAAACTTACATCTCCAATGCGATTTTCTTTCAATAGACTTTTTAAGTTATTACAAAGCTTTTTTGTCCAGGGCGAGTACAAACAAACAACAAATAACTTGACCTTATGCCTATATGATGTATAAATGGCCTCATATTTTTGGCTATGTTATATGGAAGTAGATTTCTATCAGACAACTATTTGTTCATGTGTGGAAATGTATAGAAAACTAAAATATTACCGTTTCTCAAAAAAGTAAGAATTTAAAGATAAAATTAACTTAAGAGTTAGGATCAAATGAGAAATAAAACTAAAATAATAAAGGTGAGAAGAAACTATAACCACACACTTTAGATGCAACAATATATGCATCTCTCATAATTTTTTTTCTTCTTATTTGAAGTGTACTTGTGGCTATAAATATTTACAAGACGAATATGCGCGCAAAACAACGGTGTATTTTGGCAAATTATTATACATGCGAACTTGTGGTTTAGGTGTGATCCCTAATGCAACAGTTACGAGTTCAATTTGTAGTTATTGCGATAAAAAAAAATTGATGTGTTATAAACGAAAAATGATAAAAGTTAGAGGATCAAACAATATTTCAACTATTAATTTAGTAAGGAATTTTATTACCATTTTTAATAAAAGGGTACTTTAGGTATATTACTTTTTAAAAGTTTTTAAGTTTTAAGACATTTTATCCGGCCTTTATAAGTAGTATAGATATTTCAAATTTATTTCTATGACATTCAACGTCGATTTTGTCAGTGTTGGTTCCTTTAAATTTCTAACAACTTTTATAAACCCTTCGAATTTTGTGCTTTAAAGATATGGTTGGTATAATGGCATATATGGAAACCGCCAATTGTCATAGGTTCAATATATCGGCTTGACATTTCATTATGTAAAGACAATAGCTATTCTTTCCTAGCCGTTAATATATTCCGAGTATAACAGAATTGTGGAAACCGTAGAGGGGGGGGGGGTGAATACGTTTCTATTTAAAAACTTAAAAACTTTTTGTATCAAACACCCAATCAAGTGTGACGTAATATAAAAAGTGTCAACAATGATCATACAACATCTAGAGATGGTATAAAGTAAACTACAACACAAGCACAATCAAACCATGACAAAAACATAATCAACATAACATAAGCAACAAACTACACAAACATAAACGCAATGCAAATATAAATACAAAGCGATAAAGACTAAAATAAAAGTAAAGAGATAAGTAAAGAAGGCGCAAACCGGACACGATGATTTATAGTGGTTCGGTCACGAAGCTCCTCTTCGCCCTACTCTACTCCCCGAGTACCCAACTCGAGAGTTACTTCATTAATCAACAAGCTCCCTTCAGGCGGAGAAAACCGTACAACGTCGCTTATCCTTATTTCTGACACTAAGCTAAATGTCGAGTACTAATCTTAGCTAGTACCAATCTACCACGATTCACACGATCCTTCCTACTTCACACAATCAACCCACTTGACTCGATCTACCCGATCTACCCTTGATCCACCTGATCAACACACAAGCCCACAAGCTACAAGAGATCTCCAAGATCTCAACAAGATCACAATGATCTACTCTCACTTGACTCGATCTACCCGATCTACCCTTGATCTACTTGATCAACACAAGCCCACAAGCTACAAGAGATCTCCAAGATCTCAACAAGATCACAATGATCTACTCTCACTTGACTCGATCTACCCGATCTACCCTTGATCCACTTGATCAACTCACAAGCTCACACTCTACAAAAGATCTTCAAGATCTCGACAAGATCACAATGATCTACTCTCACAAACTCTCAAAAGAGAAATGAACTTGATGTATGCTAGAATACAACAAGTATGTAACAAGTGTTACAAGTGCACTAGACTAATATTATAACACTTTGTATCTTTGTGATACTATGTGTTCTTCTCTTGCACTAGTAGAGGAATGAAGGTGATCTCTTGGTTGGATGAAAGGATCACTCTTAAACAAACTAAGACTCTCTAAATGATCAAAGAAAGTGATCTAAGTAAAAAAGGGATTAGACCAGATAAAACTAACTAGAAAAATCAAGTTGGAAATGTAAAATGGTCCACTATTTATAGGCAAAGAAAAACTAGCCGTTATGTACGGACGGTACCACTAAATACCCGACGGTACCACTAAATTTAGTGGTATCGTGGTACCGTCCCAGACAGGGACGCTCCAAATTTTGTTTTTAGTGGTGAAAGTTTATTTGGGGAAGTTTGGAGCTGATTTGGTGGGGGGGGGGGATAGCTGTTGGGACTTTTAAACTTATTTTTCAAAATAAAACATTTCTTTTTAATTCAAAAATAATTTGTAAAATGTATTTTTAAAAAAAATGTTTTGTCACATTAAAAATGTGAAGTTTAGAACAAAAAAATTATTTCTTTGATCATCCGTCAAGTTTAAATTTGTTTGTTCATACCTTGAGTGATTTACGTCAGGATGAAAATCTACGACTCTGTTGAAGCATACTTGAGACGTCGAGAGATGTTGATGTAAGTATGCATTGATGATTTGTGTTTACAAGTAACTTGTAAATTTTACATTATGCATTACAAGTTACATGTTTGTCATTATTAAAACCGAAGAAACCGTTTAGTTTAAATATCGTAATATTTGCACTAACAATCTCCCCCTTTTTAATGATGACAAATATGTAAACCGTAACACATAGTAAAATATAAAAGTTACCTGTTTACACTCCCTTCTCCCCCTTTTGTCGAAGCAAAAATGTAGTTGCCTCGAGCTCTCCCTTGAATTCACTCCCTACTCCCATTTCTTTCTAAAAAGGCGAGCTTGCATCATCCCAGTGAAGTCTTCTATCACCACTATTAGAAAGACTCTGTGCTATGTATTCAAATACTCCCGAGCTCCCCCTAGCTTAATGCTCCCCTATGGTGATTGAATCCCCTTGTTTATTTACCTTAGTATCTAACGGATCCATGGATCAAATTCTTACAAAGGCTTTTCCTACATCAAGGGTTAGCTTCGTGCAACATAATATATAAAAGAATAGGAGCAACATTATAGGGATATAATACACATAGCAAGACATGTAAGGGTTAAACTATGTTAAAAACATAGCCATTTTTTTTATTTTTTTATTTTTTTTTATGAGCATATCAAAGTGTGCAAGAAGTTAGACACGTGATGAAAGTGTGCCAAAAGGATAAAGACCAAAAAGAAAGCCCAAGAAAGTTGAGCGACACAAAAAGATGAATGCATATTGCAATTCAAAGACACTTGAGTGTCACAACCCGACCGACAACCTAAGGTGTAATTGTTCAATCAATCACACTAACAAGAACGAGATTCGTTCATTGACTGACACACAAAATGACTTCTTCCAAGTTGTCATTGGGAAGGCAAGTTCTAACAAACCTTTTGAACAACATAATCATCTACCTAAGATGATTGGTGTTAAGGATAGTTTGTTGAGAAGACATACTTTAAATAAGGTAGATATATGTTATTACTATTATGACAAGTCATGCCATAAAGTAGACTCAAAGGAAGTTTAAAAAAAATAAGAATAAGAATGACACGCACTAATATTCGAATGGAAATGATTTCATAAGATGGGAGAGTGTTGGTTTTGACCTTTGAGGAAAGATGGTTTAGATTAATATATCATTTGCACTAACAATGAGATGCATGATATATTTCAAAAGAGAAAAGGAAAATGTCCATGTGATCCTAACAGGATTGTGGGTGGATATCTCTAACGGGGTTGAGGTAACGAAGTTCTAGATTTCTAGTTTGGATGATCCTAGTTGTGTGTTAGAGAAAATTTGGTGCATGAAGGGTTTCGTGTGATTGTGAGGATTGAAGGTTATTGAACTAACTATCACTATCCAAAGTGAGGAATAGTTGTAAGGTTTGAGTGTAATGATCGATGGGTTGAAGCTTCTTAGACTAACTATCACTGTCAAGAGTGAAGTATAGCTAAAAAGGTTTGAGTGGGAATGATATAAGGGTTGAAGGTTTTGAAACTAAATATCACTGTCAAGAGTGAAGTTTAGTTATAAGGGTTGAGTGTGATGATGAATGATATTAATGTGAGGTTTGAAGATGAGATGCAAGATAAGCTTGCAATGGTGAGGCCTTATATAGGCAAGAGTTGTGGGATTCGAATTAAAGTTGGTGGTAGTGTCCTATGGTGTAGTGAGGGAATCTTAGGGTGTATGTGAGTTTGCAAAATGTTGCAGGTTTGAGGTTAGGGATGCAGGGATCTAGAGGAAACAGTGAAGATTCATCAAACAAGGGCACCATACCGTGGCCTATTTAACGGTACTGTGACCTGGAAGTCACGAATTTTCCTGTGCAGCCTAGTTCTGGGCAGCTAAAGGGAAGTTTTCTAGGGAATAAGAACCACATTTGTGTGTTCTTGAGAGTGTTTATTGAAAGACTATATGAGTGTGTTTTCGCTCCCCCTTAATCGATGACCATCCGGACAAGATGTGTTTAAAAAAAATAAAGAGGAAAACAAACGTTGACGAAAGCGATGAGCTTAGTAACATCATGACAAGTGGTGGATAGCATACAATAAACTTCACCTTTGAAGTCACGTAGCTCTTCTCAATCATTGTGAATATTCATAGAACATTCATATGATGAGGCAGGTGATTACGTGAAAATATGCTAAGGGTTAAGAAGATAAAATCTTCAAGGTTGTGAGGTTAGTGATAAGGTTCTATTGGGGTTATCTATGTTGATGAAGAAGGGTTATCTCAACTTATCCTAGCGGTTCTTCGCTTGAAGTGTGTGGAAGATGAGTGGGATGCAGAAGCATTGGTAGTGTAGAACGAAGGTTGAAAAGTGTAGATAAGTTGAGAAGATAATGGATACGGAAGTAACCAAACATATGGTGTGTTTAGTACCATGCGAAAGTGAAAGGGGAAAAAGCTAAGGAATCAGAAGATAGACAGAATCTATTCTGATAGGAGACGGTTCTGGTTCAAGACTACAGCGAGTGGGTTTTGATAGTGTTTTTGAAACAGTGAGAATTGAAAACAAAATAAACTGTCTCAGCAGACAACGGTCCGACGGTACCGTTAAATTTAGCGGTACCGTCCCCTATTTAAGGGCACCGTGACCTGCTGAGGTCAGTTTTGACCCAAAATTAGATTTTGACAAAGAAATTTCACATATGTTGTGATTTTTCTGGACCTTAGATTAAAGGAATTTACACCAAATAAATTCTTTTATGATTGAATCCAACGGGATTCGATGAACGTTGATCGAGAACGAGAGATGACATTTAATTGCATTTCGCAAATTAAATATACTTTAAATATTTCGGATGAAATATTTAAGTTGTCATTGGAATTTAAGAGGTTTTTACGAATAAATCTCGCTGATTTAGTGAGACTTTTCGACACGAGGAGAGAATTTATACCTAATAAATTCTTTTTACGAGATGAACGGTACTAGACGAGAATATATGACTTTTATATTTCCGAGGAAATACATAGGTAGTCATTAGAGCGATGTGAAGGATGACTTAATATTTCCAGTGAAATATTTAAAAAGTCATGAGACGAGACACAAGATATGACTTCAATATTTCTAGTGAAATATTCAAGTAGTCATAAGAGAGATGTGAAGGATGACTTAATATTTTCTGTGAAATATTTAAAAAGTCATGAGACGAGACATAAGAAATGACATCAATATTTCCAGTGAAATATTCAAGTAGTCATAAGAAGGATGTGAAGGATGACTTAATATTTCCAGTGAAATATTTAAAAAGTCATGAGATGAGACATGAGAGATGACTTCAATATTTCCAGTGAAATATTTAAGTAGTCATAAGAGGAATGTGAAGGATGACTTAATATTTCCAGTGAAATATTTAAAAAGTCATGAGACGAGACATAAGAGATGACTTCAATATTTCCAGTGAAATATTCAAATAGTCATAAGAGGGATGTGAGGGATGACTTAATATTTCCAGTGAAATATTTAAAAAGTCACGAGACGAGACGTAAGGGATGACTTCAATATTTCCAGTGAAATATTTAAGTAGTCATGAGAGGCATTTAAAGGACGTATTTGAACACATGGGAATTGTGAAATTCACGGAATGTGTTCCATCATTCCTAGACCTAGACGAAGATGGTTAGAGGATTCTCGTTTGAGAGGTTTGGTTGATTTACGGATTTCGATGTGCTTCGTACGCGAGTGTTTCACGGGGTTTTGAAAGGCGTAAAGCAAGGCCTATGGTGCTGATTCACAATAGGGTTTGGGATCTTAAGAAGTGTATAATCACACGAGGATGAAAGGAACTAATAATCACTTATATAGTAACTCGTGAGTCCTTTGTCACCCAAAGGTTGATGTTAGCTTTTAGCTTTTGGATGAGCATTTTAACATATGTTGTTAAATGGCTTGAATATGATGTTTCAGATATGACATTTAACAATTGCGATCGCAAGTTAAACTTACTTGAATATTTTGGATGAAATATTTAACTTGTCAAACCTACTCCGAGTTCTACTAGGTTTGTATCTAACCTTTCCATGACAAAAGGGTGTATAACTTGGAAGAAAGCGAAATGATGACTAAGGAATTAGGACAATTTCGCGACTACTTTAACTTATAAGTTTGACACTAGTGTATGAATATATGACGTCTAAGAGTTCATAGTGATAGGTATACCTAATTCATTATGTGCCAAAATGACATAGTGTGGGTGCAAAATTTAAAAAAATCATGTAAAATGCACATAAGGAATAAATGCAAACATCATGCAAAACATGATAATCATTTAGCATTTAAGATCATGAAGACATTCAATCATATCTTACGAGAACATGTTATCATTTTGAAACCCATATGTGCGATGCAAGCAATCTAGGTTCGCTAAGGAAGATCCTAATTACTACTTGTTCAAAATGAAATCCTAACGGGAGATAAAGTTCACCGATGTAAACTATCTTTAGTCAAATTTTTTTCAAGTTAGAGAATGAGTATGAGACTATCACTAGTGGTGCTCAATTCAGGCTAAACACGACCATTTTTACGGGTTATACCACGAACCCAACTTCTCTCCTGGAAGCAATTCAACCGTTAGGTCAAATTGAATTTTTAGTGCGATAGGTTCTCCAGTAGTCATTCTCATGTTAGAAAAATTCAAATTCCTATATTTGCCTATCGAAGTATAACAAAGATGATATTAGCTTATTTCGCTAATACATGGCCTAATATGACTCAACTAACCATATTTTGAAAATCGGTTACGAAGATGACATGTCTTACACAACTTCTAACAAAGGAAAGCAAAATGTTTTAATATCCTGTTTGAGATTTAAAGGTTATTTGGTGGAGATGGTGCATTTTATGATCTCTTGGATAACATCTTTGTTTGTTGAGTTGTTACATGTTATTTTAACATGATTTGATTTCCTAGAACCAAGAGATGCTCTAATGTGATGAAATGTAGAATCTACTACATCGAGAGTGTTTCAAGAATGCTCATTTGCATATCTTGAGAAAAGAATCTAGTAAATGTTATTTACCTCAATAGATCTTGTGAGTATTATATTTGAAATGAGACATATTGTATATTTCAACAAATATGCTTTTCTAAGAGGAAACTTATCACTCTTACGAATGCTTAGTAAAACAAGTATTTTAGTGTATGACCAATTTTATTTGTTGATGCAATGACACATGTTGTATTAGGTTATTATTCAAATCTAATATCCTATATTTGTTAACAAGATGTAATGTATTCTCTTGTAACATAACCATTCATGTTACAAAGAAGATAAGATGCATAAGATATAAGTTATCCTTTGTCAATCTTTTGATAAGAGAAATACGTGTGATATTCTCGAAGATTGATGACGTACATAATAGTTAATAACATATTATGTGTGACACTTTTACTAGACATGTGATTTTGAGGGTTGAGTAGTTCATGAGCAAAGTTTACATATGTTGTTTGTTTGCTCGTGTTTGGTTTTTCGGAAATGACACATTTACTAATTGCATTGCAAAGTAAATTACTTGAATATTTCGGATGAAACATCCAAGTTGTCAATCCTACTTAGTTGTATATTTTATGCATCTTTTAAACATATTAGTTTAATGTTTGGAACACAACCATTGGACAAGAAGACTCAATATGGCATCTTCAACACAAGTGTGAGTTATGATCCGATGCATATTATTTTCGTCTTGAGAGGAAGTCATTATTTTCATAACAACCGAGTGTGATTGATTATGTAGATTCAAGACAATATGTTTCGTTATATTTTGATGTTATCTTGAAGCTAGACAAATAATGACTCCAATTTCATGTCCATACTCGAAAACTTGTCAATTAGATTCGATGATAATATCAATCATAATTTGAATAATGAATTGATATGTACTCGAAATCTTTCTTGACCCTCACGATCACTCCTTTTAAAAAGAAAATAAAAATTTAAGGAATGTGTTCCATTTATTCTAATACTAGTTGTATGTGTGAGATTAATGACATATTAAGTTACTACTTCGATATTGTCATTTATTTTTATTTGCGAAAAACTATTTATATTATTAAGTATAATATTCTTAGTTTTCGACATATCATGAGTATAAAAATAATTATCTTAACCATTTTTATACAACATACGTAAAATACTAAATGTTTGAAACATTTTGTGTGTGTGTTAGATCAATGCAAGTCTACTACATTTTCTTTTACTTAAATACTAATGTATTAATATGATCTTTTAACTTGTTTAGACAACCCATGGTCAAGCAAGACAAAAGGATGTAATATTTTAGTGATCATGTTACGGATTTAATGAAAGTGTTAAATATTTTGAGGTGATATATTTTTTACACTTAAACCTTTGGAAAAATAATTGTGTAAGACAATATCTTTCGACGCACATGATCAACCAACTTAGTTTCCATTCCTAAGAAGGTTACTAAAGCATCTTAAAACTTGCAAGATGTCGAAAACACGTATGCAAGAAAATTGGTTTATGCCTATATGCAATGCAAAATCAATTACGCAACTTAGTGCAAGAAGTCTAGTCTAAGCCCTATTGACGCATAAGCCGAAAAACTAATAATCAACACATAGCAACAAGGCATGTAAAACGCTTGTGATTATAGATATAATTAGCTCAACTAAAGATAACTATAAGCAATTAAAAAGTATTAACTAACAATACTAGGACACCAAGAAAAACAAATAGTCATTTAGCATAACATACAAAAATACTTATCGTCATTTTGTGTATTAAGTATAACAATGTATACTAAGCTTGATTTTATTTGAAAACGTATTGGTTTCTTCCCCATTTCAAAGATTTTTACCAAGTCACTTTGAAAATACGTCAAGGTTCAAAAGTTGAAACGCCCTTTTTCAGTTTAACCAAAAGTTTACGCAAACGGCACGACCAAAAAGACCTTTTGTTGAAAATCAAGGACTCTAATATACTTTATTTAGTACTAATTCATAAAAGTATTTTTCAAATGAAAGTAGACTCAACTTCGTTTAAAATGATGGGTGACACGACTCCTACGGACTTATGGTTGATTTTATATGAATATCTGAAAATGACCCAATACTGAAAACAAAAGACAGATGCACGGTACCTTTAAATACCCCACGGTACCGTTAAATATAACGGTACCGTCCTATATTTAGTGGTACCGTGACCTGTTTCCTGATTCAGTTTATTATTTTAGTATGGCGACTCGACGGAAATATGTAAAATTTAATAAACTAGATACCGAACATATAAAATATATATTAAGCATCATTTCCACGTTTAGGACCAAGAAAAACATTTACGATAATGCTTTTACTACAAAATAATGGTTTGTCCCAAACACTCCTTTCAAAACCGCATGACTTTATGACTCGCTCTAAAGACATGACCGGACACTTAAAACTCTATTCTTTTATTGATTAAAGAGAATCTTCAAGCTAGTATGACAAAGTATACTTAACAACAAAACTTGTAAGTATTAAGCAACTAAATACTTTTCATATTTTATCACCTTCATGAGTAATTTGATACATGGATCGTACTCAATTTTGAAAACCATTTGTTTTAAAAATTTGAGCAACCTGGCTCTGATACCAATTGTGGAAACCGTAGGGGGGGGGGGGTGAATACGTTTCCATTTAAAAACTTAAAAACTTTTTGTATCAAACACCCGATCAAGTGTGACGTAATATGAAAAGTGTCAAGAATGATCATACAACATCTAGAGATGGTATAAAGTAAACTACAACACAAGCACAATCAAACTATGACACAAACATAATCAACATAACATAAGCAACAAACCACACTAACATAAACACAATGCAAATATAAATATACAGCGAAAAAGACTAAAATAAAAGTAAAGAGATAAGTTAAGAAGGCGCAAACCAGACACGATGATTTATAGTGGTTCGGTCACGAAGCTCCTTTTCGCCCTACTCCACTCTCCGAGTACCCAACTTGAGAGTTACTTCACTAATCAACAAGCTCCTTTCAGGCGGAGAAAACCGTACAGCGTCGCTTATCCTTATTTTCGACACTAAGCTAAATGTCGAGTACTAATCTTAGCTAGTACCAATCTACCACGATCCACACGATCCTTCCTACTTCACACAATCAACCCACTTGACTCGATTTACCCGATCTACCCTTGATCCACCTGATCAACACACAAGCCCACAAGCTACAAGAGATCTCCAAGATCTCAACAAGATCACAATGATCTACTCTCACTTGACTCGATCTACCCTTGATCCACTTGATCAACACACAAGCCCACAAGCTACAAGAGATCTCCAAGATCTCAACAAGATCACAATGATCTACTCTCACTTGACTCGATCTACCCTTGATCCACTTGATCAACTCACAAGCTCACACTCTACAAGAGATCTTTAAGATCTCGACAAGATCACAATGATCTACTCTCACAAACTCTCAAAAGAGAAATGAACTTGATGTATGCTAGAATACAACAAGTATGTAACAAGTGTTACATGTGCACTAGACTAATACTATAACACTTTGTATCTTTGTGATACTATGTGTTCTTCTCTTGCACTAGTAGAGGAATGAAGGTGATCTCTTGGTTGGATGAAAGGATCACTCTTAAACAAACTAAGACTCTCTAAATGATCAAAGAAAGTGATATAAGTAAGAAGGGATTAGACCAGAGAAAACTAACTGTAAAAATCAAGTTGAAAGTGTAAAATGGTCCACTATTTATAGGCAAACAAAAACTAGCCGTTATGTACGGACGGTACCACTAAATACCCAACGATACCACTAAATTTAGTGGTACCGTGGTACCGTACCATATAGGGATGCTCCAAATTTTGTTTTTAGTGGTGAAAGTTTATTTGGGTAAGTTTGGAGCTGATTTGGGGGGAAAATAGCTGTTAGGACTTTTAAACTTATTTTTCAAAATAAAATATTTCTTTTTAATTCAAAAATAATTTGTAAAATTTAGTTTTGAAAAAATGTTTTGTCACATTAAAAATGTGAAGTTTAGAACAAAAAATTTATTTCTTTGATCATCCGTCAATTTTAAATTTGTTTGTTCATACCTTGAGTGATTTACGTCGGGATGAAAATCTACGACTCTGTTGAAGCATACTTGAGACGTCGAGAGATGTTGATGTAAGTATGCATTGATGATTTGTATTTACAAGTAACTTGCACATTTTACGTTATGCATTGCAAGTTACATGTTTGTCATTGTTAAAACCGAAGAAACCATTTTGTTTAAATATCGTAATATTTGCACTAACAAGAATATTGTTTAGATGAGTTACTGAGTTATAACTTTTTTGTTTTGATATATGTTGAAAACGTAGAGGGGGTGAATACGTTTCCGTTTAAAATCTTAAATCTTTTTGTATCAAACACCCGATCAAGTGTGACGTAATATGAAAAGTGTCAACAATGGCCATACAACAACTAGAGATGGTATAAAGTAAAGAACAACACAAACACAATCAAACCATGACACAAACATAATCAACATAATATAAGCAACAAACCACATAAATATAAACGCAATGCAAATAAAAATATAAAGCGATAAATGATAAAATAAACGTAAAGAGGTAAGTAAAGAAAGCGCAAACCGGACACGATGATTTATAGTGGTTCGGTCACGAAGCTCCTCTTCGCCCTACTCCACTCTTCGAGTACCCAACTCGAGAGTTACTTCACTAATCAACAAGCTCTCTTCTTGGCGGAGAAAACCATACAACGTCGCTTACAATATTTTCTGACAGCAAGCTAGATGTCGAGTTCTTCTTCGGGTAAAACCAAACTCGTTATGTTTTATGGCCCAACATAACAAACCTTGTGTTTTGAGGCCTAAACACATAAACCGCGTCGCTTACATTATTTTCCGACATTAAGCTAAATGTTGAGTACTAATCTAGCTAGTACCAATCTCACTCATGATCCACCCGATCCTCACAAATCACACAAAGCTACAAGATCCACATGATCTACACTTGATCTACCCGATCTACTCACGATCTACTCGATCAACACGATCTACCCAATCTTCACATGACCTACTGTTGGTCCCTTCACACGTTTAGAGTTAACTAGAAAGTTAATCTATTTGTGTTTATGACTAATACAATGTTATGATTAATTCTAACAGTTATAAAACGTGAATAAAGAAAACTCAATATAATTTTCAACGTTTAAATTCTTATTAGAAATGAATCAAAGAATCTATACCCAAGTGTTTTGCGGAACAAACACTTGGGATTGAATAGACAAGGTATGGTGGTGTCTCCTATCTAAACTCAAGTTTTGCTTGAGTGGTAATAATGCGACCTCACTGAGCTATCTCAGGGATGCGTTACTCTTTGTGGGAGAGAAGTTGTTTTGCAAAAGACTAAGCTTTCATTGTACAAAACACACTCAACTTCTCTCCTTCTCAATCTATTTATACACAAGTATTTGAGTAAAAGTAATTAAAAAATTACAAGTTGTTGAGCAAGCGTGTCTGACAATTACAACAGTAATCGTCATTTCCAAGAACCAATAGAAATGGCCTATTAAGTCTTTAGGAGTGGTTGGTCTGACACTCCAAGACTTTAAGCCGTCTTAGGAAGGATTTCTTCCTGACAAGATAAGATTTGATCTTATCTTAAATCCTTCCTAGATATTTCTGCCTTTCTTCACAGGCACTTGGTTCTTTAAGAAACGCTTCTCAGTCATTACTCTTAATTACTTCATTGTTGTTGAGGAGACTGGGGTTCAGTGAGTTCTTGTCAAACACTCACTGAACCATCATCTTCTTCTTTGGCTTAAGTGCTACATCAGGGAGAACCGCCTTCCTGAGTAGTGAATCCTTCTTCTTGAATTCGCCTTAAGCATCCTGAAGATGACTCACTGAGAGGCTGTTCTCTCAGTGACTTGAATTGTTCTCGGTTTAAGTTAACACTTAGTTAATTTGTGTCCAAATCATGTTTTAAGTATTATTGGGTTTTTCTTGACCCAACAATCTCCCCCTATTTGGATATAAATTATTCTTAATTGTTTTGATCAGTTATGAGTGAGCAAATGACTTCTACTCATACTGAATGTACTAGAATGTAAATAAGGATACTGAAATAATAAAAACATCATCTTATTAGTATTATTACAAGTCCTAACAAACTAAGTACAAAAGGGATAGTGGGGGTATTCAGGCAGATCTATCAGTTCAACTTAATACCAAGGGCTTCAAGCTTGGGCTTCTTTGACTGCAGTTCTTGTTGGTCAGGGTGCTCATGGATTTTCCTTTTCAGATCTTGACAAAACTTCACATTTTCAGGACTTTTGAGTGGAGAGGCCATCATTAGAAAACCAAGCATCGCTTTGATCCCTGACAAATCGATATCACTCCACCTCTGGAAGGCTTTGTCTCCGAACTCATCAATGAAGAATAAACCTCTTTCAGGATGTTCAATCACCATATTGTTCCTGAAAGGAACACCTTCAGGGAGAGCCCTATTGCAGTCAAGACCAGGAACCTTGATCTCAGGCTCTGCTTCAATCTTCTTTCTTTTCCTTGAAGAAGACTGAGAGGGAGCTGGTTGTGCTGAATCAGGAAGAAGAGATGGAGTGCCAAGTTCCTGAGGTGCAGCTGCCAGTCTTTCGTACCTCAGACTCAAGGACTTCAACAGGCTAGGGACCACAACATTTGATTTCTTTGCTATTAATGGACCCAACTCATCCAATTCTGTGATCCCAAAGTCAGCGAATCTGAATGGGGTATGAACATCAAAGTTTCTCATGTCAGTACCTCAATAGACAGTAACAGAGGCAGGATTGGTGTTTCGATGAATATGAACATCAGTGATTGGTTTTGGCTTCAACCTATTAGTCATATACCACTGATATTTCTTAATTCTGTTCTGCCTGATCTCTTCAGCCCTTTTATTCCTTTCCTCCCTTTTCTTCCTGAGAGTGATCATCTCCTCAGTCTGAGCTTTCACAAAGGTCATACCACCCTCTCTTCCTGAAAGATCCTTAGCCTCAAGACCAATCTTCTCAGCCTCTTCATGAACAACCTTAATAATAGCAGGCTTGCTCACCTTTTCTTCCTCCTTTAACTTCTTCTTTGCTTCCTCTTCCTCAAGGTAAGCACTGAGTTCATTAGCTGAGAAGTGGTGAAGAACTCCATCAATGACATACGGGAACTTCAGGGACTCCAGTGTCTTTCTGTTGGGTCATGAAAAACCCAAGAATACTTAAAACATGATTTGAACACAAATTAACTAAGTATTAACTTAAACCGAGAACAATTCAAGTCACTGAGAGAACAGCCTCTCAGTGAGTCATCTTCAGGATGCTTAAGGGGAATTCAAATAAGATTCACTACACAGGAAGGCGGTACTCCCTGAAGTAGCACTTAAGCCAAAGAAGAAGATGATGGTTCAGTGAGTGTTGGACAAGAACTCACTGAACCCCAGTCTCCTCAAAAACAATGAAGTAATTATGAATGATAACTGAGAAGCGTGTCCTGAAGAACTAAGTGCCTGAAAAGAAAGGCAGAAATATCTAGGAAGGATTTAAGATAAGATCAAATCTTATCTTATCAGGAAGAAATCCTTCCTAAGACGGCTTAAAGTCTTGGAGTGTCAGACCAACCACTTCTAAAGACTTAATAAGCCATTTCTATTGGTTCTTGGAAATAACAATTACTGTTGTAATTGTCAGACACGCTTGCTCAACAACTTGCTCAACAACTTGTAATATTTTAATTACTTTTACTCAGATTACTTGTGTATAAATAGATTAAGAAGGAGAGAAGTTGAGTGTGTTTTGTACAATTAAAGCTTAGACTTTTGCAAAACAACTTCTCTCCTACAAAGAGTAACGTATCCCTGAGATTGCTCAGTGAGGTCGCATTGTTACCACTCAAGCAAAACTTGAGTTTAGATAGGAGACTCCACCATACCTTGTCTATTCAATCCCAAGTGTTTGTTCCGCAAAACACTTGGGTATAGATTCTTTGATTCATTTCTAATAAGAATTTAAACGTTGAAAATTACCTTGAGTTTTTATATTCACGTTTTATAACTGTTAGAATTAATCATAACATTGTATTAGTCATTAACACAAATAGATTAACTTTCTAGTTAACTCTAAGCGTGTAAAGGGACCAACAAGTGGTATCAGAGCCTCTGGTTTATAAAATCTTTTTAAACTAACCAAGAGTGCTCTAGGTTTTTAAAACCAAGATCCTACTATGGCTGATATCAATGTACCCCAGCTAGTCGACAAAAAGGGTGGCAGCTACTCCGCTGTTGCACCCAGACTTGAAGCTGGGAAATTTAGCAAATGGAAGAAGCGTATGATTTGCTATCTTACCGGTATGGAACCCAACTACATCACCTGTATCAGGCATGGCCCATTTGTCCCTAAGACAAGCGAAGGGCTAAACAAGCCTAAGGCCCAATGGACCATTGATGAGAGGAGGGTGGTCAATCAAGACCAACGCCTGAAAAGCATCCTTATATCATGTCTTCCTGACGATATAATGGAATCAGTCATCAACTGTCTAACAGCCAAGCAAACTTGGGATGACTTGATAAACAGCTTTGAGGGTCCCTCAGATACCAAGGAAAATAGGGTCATGGACCTTAAACTTGAGTATAATACTTTCAGGGCAAAAGACTCTGAAAGTCTCTCATAGACCTACACCAGATACAAGACTTTGATAAATGAATTATCAAATGATGGTGTTGTACTGTCTAAGCATGAGACAAATGTTGGCTTTGTCAACAGTCTCCCTGAGAAGTGGCTCAACTTCTCACAAGGCCTGAGGAATGCTAACCACATTCAGACCCTTGAGCTACCTGAAATTTATGGGAAGTTTGTCTATGAAGACAACTTGATCTCAAGGAGATACCCTGACTCAAAAGCTCTTGAGTCCAAAAAGGCCTTAACCTCCACACCCATATCAACTGCTTTTTATTCTAATGGTGTTGTGCAGGATATTCAAGAGGATTCTGAAGAAGAAATTGATGAAAGGACTATGAGGAGTACCTGAACGACTTGAACTTGGAATTCCAAGAAAGGGCACTCCTTGCTAGTTCAAGACGTTTCATCAAAAGAAATCAGTCCAACTTTACAAAACCAAAAGCAAATGAGACCACTGAATGCTTTAAATGTGGTAAAAAGGGTCATTTTGCTAGGGATTGTTATTCTAAAACTATCTCAGAACCCTCTTACAAGTTCTCAGGAAACAGTTCCTCAGGAACTAGCAAGTTTCAACCTAAAATGTTTCAGTCCACCCAACAATTTCAAAACAAGGGTCAAAAGGATTTTGAAACAAAATATAGGAAAATCAAAGCTAAACTTGCACTTCTTGAAACTAACCCCATATTGTCTCAGGATGCTCAAACATCTAAACCTATTCAGAAAAAGAACAAGGTATTAGTTGCAGAAGCATATGACTGGGATGAAGAAGAGGTTTCCTCAGATGAGGAAATAAGAGTTAGTGCACTGATGGCACTTTCTGAAGAGGATCAGGTGGCTGTGGGAAAAAGCCATGCTAGGAATGGAGAGTGGGTCAACATCACCATGAAGAAGGTAAATACTTTACTTTCTATGGATGATGATTCTGATTGGCAGTCTTACATGGAGTTATATTTGTGTTGATCTAAAGTTTGTTGAGGAACAAAGGCTTGACCTGTTTTCAAAATATAACAAAATTGTGTCAGAATTGAATAAATGTAGAGATGAACTGCTTGCATTGAAACAAGCCAAACTAGAATCTATTACTCTACAAATTCAGAACAGTGAAATTTTGAAACAAAACCAAGTCCTTCAAACAGAACTTAAGAAAGAAAAAGCTGTCATTGAAAGCTGGACCAAAAAGAACCCTAAGGTCTTTGATTCTGTGGGCTTAATTCCTAAGATAACTATAGGAATTGACCACCTCACTGAAACCTCCAGTGAGAGTCCCAGTGAAATGACCTTTGTTCCAGCTGGCATATCCTTTGAGCAAGAGATGGAACCCAAGTCAAATGACTGGATTGTCAGGGACAACCCAGTCAGTAAGTTGCCAAACTTTGAGACTGGAAACATCTTGCTCCCTGAAAGTCAGGCTCTGAAAGGTATGCTTGGACTCTTTGACCAACTCAGTATTTCTGATCCAATCAGTGAGCCTGAATCTGAATCAACTCCTCCACTCCCTCCACTAAATACCCTTCAGGGTGCTGCACCAAGCTCAGACCTCCTACCATTGGTCTACTCCCCACACTCTCCAAAGGAGAGATCAGGTAAAGGTAGAATCCTCCTGAGAAGACCACCCCTTGAAGTCTCAGTAAATACTGATGACTCATCAACTTCAGTCCCTTCTGAAGTTGCAACTCAAAGTCCTGATCCAAGAATTGATAAGTTGACTGAAATGGTCAGGAAGCTAAGTGAGAAGATTGTATCTTCTGAAAAACCTTCTCATTTAAAGAAGGAACAAAAACTAGCCTCTCAAAGACCAAACCCAAACCAACCAAACCCCTGAAAAAGTGTGAACTGTGCAACTATACAAATCATCTCACTGATGACTGCTATAGAGTCCTTTACTGCATGATTTGCAAAAAGGAAGATCACAGGACCTCTGATCATAAAAAATGCTCAGTCATGTCAAACTTTTCAGGACTTAAGGCTCAGTGCCTGAACTATCCTTCTGATTCTAAGCAGAAATAGAAGCAAAAGGCCAAGCCTTTTCCACCTTGCCCATTGTGTGGATTCAATGACCATCATCTTGAGGATTGTCAAAATGACAAATACTGTGAATCTAGTGGAAGTACCACTCAGAAATCCTCAGAAAAAGAGAGGGCCATTCAGTCTAAAAGAGGAATGAATAAACAATCCTCTCAGACTACTGAGGCAACCCCAGCAACTAAATGCAAAACATGTGGTAGCTCAGTCCACTCAACCACTGACCATGAATCAATTAATACTTTCATAAAGACCTACAAAACAAAACCCTCCATGAAATGGAGTCCTAGAAAGAACTGACCCAGTTTACTATTTGTGCAGAAGTGTAAAACCCTAAAATCTGAAACATGTAAAATGACCAAATTGCCCTTGAAACTTTAAAATCTAAATAAAACATATGTAAAGCACCAAATAAATTCCAAACTTCTGGTAATGAGTTACATATGAAGTAAAATAATTTTGAGGCAACATTTTAACATTGTTATATGTCCAAATAAATTATGATTATACACAAATACAATTATACATACTTTATTTAATTATTATGCATTTAAAATACATTAAACCTTATTTAAATTACAAAATAAATATGAAATCAATACAAAATCAAACCAATTAAATTGGTCAATAAGGAAACCGAGTTTATAGCCTTCCCCCCCCTCCATAGTCGGCCTCCATCCCATTTATTTGATTTCCTTCTTATTTGTTTCCAAAACTAAAAACCAAATATTCAAAACACACACAAAAACTCTCCCACAAATTCATACGATTTTCTAAAGGAGATCTAGCATTTTTCTAGGGTTCTCCATCATCAAGAGTAGCTGGGAAAAATAGGGTTTGGTTTGTTGGAGGCTTGGTTCGATCGGGGTGATTTTCTTTGGTCGATTCTTCATCCGAGAGGTATAATTTCGTTTTGATTGATCCACATGTTAAAAAAATTATCTGGTATTTTTCTTACATCTAATTAATCATATAAGACTTATAAAAATTATATAAATCGAATCATGCAAGGTTTTATTGATCGTTTGAATTTGGAAGTGTTAAAACGGGTATAAAATACAAAACATGCTATACGATTTTTATGGGATGTTTTATTAATTTTTATAGGTTCTATGATCATCACATAAGCTGGGAAAAATGGTGTTTCGAATTTTAGAAGCCTAGGTTAATCGTTGTGAATATAAAGTATTAAAACATGTGTGAATTCTAAAATATTGAAAGCGAATTTTCTGGGCAAGGAGATTATTTTTCTTAGACTCTATATGATGTATATGATCCAGGAAAAATAATGGTTTGATTTTTTAAGATCGAAATAAAGTGTAACAAATTTAAAGTAAAAGCGGGTTTTGGAATTCGAATAAAAATAAAAAGGAACTAGGGTTGCGATCTGATATCAGGGTTTTAAAATCTGGACTTGGTGATGTAAATGTGTAATTGTGATGTGGTAATTATGGCTAAATGATTTGGGAAGGTTAGGGTTAAGAATTGAAACTTAAAATGTGTAACGATTTGATTTTAAAATGATAAGGGGGTGTTTTATAATTAAATAAACTTGTGGGCCATTTTTATAATGTTAATTGGATCAGTACTAAAGTGTAAAAATTATAACATGAGGGTCTTATGTGTAAATTTGCAAGATTTGGAATTAAATGGGAAATTAGGGTTTCGTATTACATTATTTTAAATGGAGGGACTAAAAATGTAATTATGTGAAACTAAGGGGTTTGAATTCGTACCACACTTATATTTGAGGGTATAATCTGTAATTTAGTAAATGTGAGGGTCAATTGTGTAATTATGGATATTATATGGGTTAAATTGTAAAGTATGTAATTATAAGGTTTATTTTGTAATTTTGATAATTAAAGGGTGTAAAGTGTAAATTATGAAACTTAAAGGACTAAAAGGTGATTCTGAATAAAATATGTGTTCTAATCAGTAACTTGCAATATTTTCATTTAAAACCCTTGACTTTGGAATATTTACAATTAAAACCCTAATTTATGAAAACTTGTCACATTTAACCCTGAACTATCTAAACTTGTTAAAATATACCCTATGTCCATAATATGATTAATTACGACTTAACTTAAGTTAAAATACTTTAATCTCCTAATTATGGGACCTTACCAAATATGGAAACTTTCTAAAAATAGAAATTTGCTAAATATGGAAACCTGTTAAAGATGGAAAGTTACTAAAACTGGAAAAGCAGACTAAAATAAGTAATCTGAATTAAATATGTTTTAATAAGTCAGTCATGAATTTGTGTAGATTCGTTGGAGATGGAGTCTGCTTCCGACCTTGATATTTTCTGTTGTGTTTTCGGTTGCGGTATGAGGTACAAATATTCTGACCTTTCTTTTAAGGTTTCTCATGACCTCTTTCGTATTCTAATCCGTTAGTTTCTGATTTGATTGCTATGATTCCCTTTGCTTGAACCTTCTCTGTTGATTCCATTTGATATGACCTCTGATATGAAGCTATGTTATGAAAACCTTTTCTAATTATATCTTGAAAATGTTTTGAGAAAAACCATTTTAAAAAGATGTTTATCAATGAGGCGAAACCACTTTTATATAAAATGTTACTAACTTTTGTGAATACTATATTTGGAAGACTATTTTTATGAAAAACCGTTTTGAAAGATTAATCTTATGAAAACTACTTTAAAGGATCGTTTTATGAAAATCATGAATAAAGGATTGTTTTAAAAAGGACTTTTGATAGAAACTTTTGAAATGAACTGTTGTTCGAAACCTTGACTTGATTATTTAATATGAACTTTGATCTGATAAACCCTGAGTTGGACCTTTGATATTACTTCTGAGATATTGATATGCAGCTTCTGATATATGACCTTTTGATGTGACACTCTGATTTGATATGATACTTGACTCTTAGTTTGATACCCGAGCCATTTCTGTTTCCCTAGCCAGGAAGGTAACCTGGCCATGCCATTGATGCACCATTGGCATGACTCATGTGTGGGTGAGTGATTTCTCACACCGTCCCTTTTCTGTTATCTGCCATGGCTATTGTGATTGTGAGTTGTCTGCAGGGGCGTATGGGTTGCAATCCTAGATTCTGTTCTGTTTAGTGGATTTAACTATATATGATATGATTTCTGTTCTGGTGATTGGTACTGTGTGCTATACATGCCCTTCACAATTTCTGGGAGCTAGCTACTCCATTTGAAGAATGAGGACACCCCTCATATTATCTGATTATCTGAGAGGTCTCCCCTCTATATGATTTGAAGATTTGTGGTTACGATATGATATGATCTGTTTCTGGGCTCGTGGTGGATTACTATCCCTCTTTCTCTTGCCTTTATGTTTATTCTTTGACTTATTCCGTGAATCCATATTACATCTGTTTGACCATTGTTTCTGTTATTCTGCATTATTCTCTATTACTGTTTGTTATCGTTATATCTGTTCACTGAGCTCTCGTAGCTCAGCCGCATTTCTTTTCCAGCGGCAAGTTTTTAGTAAAGAGCTGGGAATGGGTGGAGAGTACCTTTGGACTTAGAAGACTGATAGCTATTCTGGATTTAGAAGTGATTAGAAGTTATTATTATTTCGGAATTAGTATTTAGTGGAAGTTCATTTGTAACCTTATAGTATCTGTATTTCATTTGTAACCTTTAAGTATTCTTGTATTGCTATAGATGTATGCTTTCTTTGATCTGATATGAAACCATTATTGTGATATCTTTACCCTTGTCGGGTTGGGGTGTTACAAGAAGTATGCCAGAGATCCTATTTGGCATCTAGACAGAAGATGTTCAAGGAGCCTGACTAGTGTTAAGGATTGTCTGCACAAATATGTGGAAGAACCAGGACCCAAAGTGATATTTGCAGATAATTCAAAATGTCTCACTGAGGGTTATGGTTCAGTAAACTGCAATGGTATTGTCTTTACTAGGATAGCTTATGTAAATGGTCTTAAGTACAATCTGATCAGTGTCAGTCAACTATCTGATGCAAAATACATAGTTCAGTTTGATGATAAGCAAGGAACCATCTTCAATGCAAATAAGGAAATTGTCCTCATTGCACCAAGAAGACAAGATGTTTATGTACTAGACATGTCCAGTCTAACTCAGGATGGAACTTGTCTCTTTGCTAAGGCCACTGATACACTCAACTGGCTTTGGCATAAGAGACTCACCCACCTGAACTTTAAAAACATAAACAAACTTGTAAAACAAAACAAGGTCCTTGGCTTACCATCACTTGTGTTTTCAAAGGATAAACCATGCTCAGCTTGTGAAAAAGGTAAACATCACAGAGCATCCTTTAATACCAAAACCAACTTTTCCATCAGGAATTGCCTACATCTTCTCCATATGGATCTATTTGGACCTATCAGTCCAAGGACTACTAACCATGAGAAGTATACTCTGGTCATAGTGGATGAATACTCTAGATACACCTGGGTATTCTTCCTGATCAAAAAGAGTCAGGCAGCTGAAACAATCATGTCCTTTGTCAGGAGCATTGAAAATCAAAATGACATTAAGGTCAAACAGATTAGAACTGACAATGGGACTGAGTTCAAAAATTATGAACTTGAATGTTTCTGTGATGAGAAAGGTATTTCCCAAAACTTTTCCTCTCCATACACACCTGAACAAAATGGTGTTGCTGAAAGGAAAAATAGAACACTCATTGAAGCTGCTAGGACAATGCTATGTGGATCAGTCCTTTCCAACCATTTTTGGACTGATGCAGTCAAAACTGCCTGTTATACACAAAACAGATCCATCATTGTCAAGAGACATGGGAAAACCCCATATGAGTTATTCAAAGGAAGAATCCCTGACATCAGCTACTTTCATGTCTTTGCGTGTCCTGTGTTTATTCATAATCACAAGGATCACTTAGGGAAATTTGATGCAAAAGCTGATGATGGATACTTCCTGGGATACTCACTTGTCTCAAAAGCCTTCAGAGTGTTCAACACAAGGAGACAGCAGACTGAGGAAACATTTCATGTTACCTTTAATGAGAGCACTGATGCAATCAGGTTCTCAACTGCTTCAGTAGAAGAAATAGGAATTTATAATTCTTCAAGATATCCTCCTAATGAATATCTTTCTGAAAACAATCCTTCTACTCAGTATCAAGATGATGCAAATATCTCCTATTACATAATCCCTCACAACCTACCTAACCCAACCATCACTGAGTTTGTTGAGGCACATACACACACTGATGATATCAATCAGTCTGTTCAAAATACTCAAGAACCAAACAATCTCAGTGAGCTGGTGACACTCAAGATCCAATCAATGATCATGTGTCTACTCCAGAACCAACCCCTCTACCCAATCAGGCCTCCACAAGTTCAAATCAGTATCCAGGACCTCAAGAAAGTTGGACTAGGTCTCAGGACATTGAACTTGTCAATATTATTGGAGAGCCTACTGAAGGCATGCTCACCAGGAGCATGGCTGCTAGTCTAAGAGCAGCCTCATCCAATGAATGCCTATTTGTGGACATCATTTCCACAATTGAACCCAAAAGTGTTAAAGAAGCACTTACACATCCAAGTTGGGTTCAGGCCATGCATGATGAACTGGAACAATTTGACAGAAACAAGGTAATGACCTTGGTCAAATGTCCTGAGAATGTCTCAGTCATTGGCATGAAATGGGTATTCAAAAACAAAACTAATGAAAATGGCATAGTCATTAAAAACAAAGCCAGACTTGTAGCCAAAGGCTATAATCAACAAGAAGGCATTGACTATGAGGAAACATTTGCACCAGTAGCAAGGATGGAAGCCATCAGGATCTTCCTTGCTTTTGCTACATACATAAACTTCAAGGTGTACCAAATGGATGTTAAAAGTGCATTCTTAAATGGTTCACTGAAAGAAGAAGTTTATGTTCAGCAACCTCCTGGATTTGAAAGCCATGAGTCTCCTGATCATGTCTGTAAGCTTAACAAAGCCCTTTATGGACTAAAGCAAGCTCCCAGGGCATGGTATGAGACTCTCTCAGCCTTCTTAATCCAAAACAAATTTGTTAGAGGCAAGATAGACAACACATTGTTTATCTATAAGACAAATAATGATGTCATACTAGTACAAGTGTATGTTGATGACATCATCTTTGGCTCAACAAGTTTCAAACTTTGCAAACAATTTGAAAAACTAATGGCAAAGAAGTTTGAAATGAGCATGATGGGAGAACTGACATACTTTCTTGGTCTACAGATCAAGCAGACTGATAGAGGAACCACTATCAGTCAAGAGAAGTATGTAAAGAATCTACTGAAGAAGTATGATCTCAGTGAATGTGCCTCAGTCAAAACTCCCATGATACCCCCAAACAACCTTGGTCCTGATCTAACTGGTAAACCAGTAAATCAAACTCTCTTTAGAGGAATGATAGGATCACTGATGTATCTACTTGCATCAAGGCCTGATATCCAATTCTCAGTATGTCTATGTGCCAGATATCAATCTGACCCAAGAGAATCTCATATCACTGCTGTGAAAAGGATATTCAGGTACCTGAAAGGCACTCCTAACCTTGGATTATACTATCCAAAGTGCTCTGGACTTGATCTCAAAGGATACTCAGACTCTGACTATGCTGGATGCAACATGGACAAAAAATGCACCTCAGGCTCTTTCCAAATACTTGGTGGGAAATTAGTCTGTTGGAGTGCTAAGAAGCAACAATCAGTTGCCTTGTCCTCAGCTGAGGCTGAATATGTTGCAGCAGCTAGTTGTTGTGCAAATGTACTCTGGATGAAAAGTCAACTCAGTGACTATGGAATTCAGTATAAGATGGTGCCCATCTTTTGTGATAACACAAGTGCAATTGCAATCTCAAACAACCCTGTTCTTCATCAGAGAACAAAATACATTGATATCAGATATCATTTCATCAGGGACCATGTCATGAATGGTGACATTGAATTACACTTCATCCCTACTGAATATCAGTTAGCTGATATCTTCACCAAACCTTTGGATGAACCAACTTTCACAAGGTTGAAAGCTGAATTAGGAATGTTGGATATAGAGAATCAGTCCACTGATTGAATCCTTCCAACTGAAGTGTAAATTCTTAAAACCTCAGGTCCCTGACTCAATGTGTACATCAGTGAAAACATCTCACTGAATCCTCAACCTCAGGAACTAAACCCAAGTTCCTGAATCCTTTGTTGCTCAGGAATCATTCCATATTCCTGAATCATCAGTGACTAATCCCAAGTCCCTGAAAAACCAATCACTGAATGAAGTGTCATTCAGGGCCCTGAAAAGGACATTAAATACTGACTTAAATGCTCTAAGTATCTTGTTAGTAAATGTCCGAGGTTGGTAACTGAACTCGTATTTAATTCAAGAATATTTGTTCTTTTAGCCTTTCTGGCTTCCACCTCTGGGCCACCACATTCCCACTTGGCATTAAATGCCTCTCCAATCACATTACAAATATGTGATGACTCATCTCTGCAAATTACACTTTTGCAGAACTGCTCAACTGTTCACTTCGACTGTTGCGCCAAACCAGGAAAGTGGAGTGTTGGCATTAAATGCGGATCCCAAAACATATTATTCAAAACAATTTCCAATAATTCTTTTTGAATAAACTAAGATTGCTTAAATGTCTTAAATACCCCCATCTCTTCTTCCCTATAAATACCCATCCAAAAGAATTCACACACTCGTTTGTTTGAAAATTATAAGCAAACTCTGCCATTTTTCTCTCTCAAAACAAATTGTGTGTGTGTTCTTAGCATTTAGAAACATCCGACCATTTTTTTCGACCAAAACCAGATCATAAAATGGCTTCCTCTAATGCTGTTACCATCGCCCCCAATGTGAACTTCACAATGGAGGGCGTGGACCTGACCAAAAACAATGTGGTTGGAAATTTCCACTATCCTCAGAAATATGAGGGTTACAAGGATGTAGTTAAGTATTTACAAAACTACTTCCTTGCCACAACTTTTACTACTACCCCAGAAGTCATTTATAATGACTATCTCAGGGAGTTTTGGTGTACCGCAACGGCCACTATCCCTAAGGACACCAAAGAGTCGATCATCACTTTCACTGTGATGAATGGGACTAGGACTCTCTCCCTGAACTACAAGACCTTCATCATGGCCACAGGTCTTAACTTTGTTGAGAACTTTGAGGCAAACCCTACTGATCAGGAAATAAAAGCTGAAATGCTTTTCCTAGGGCCTCATGATGTTAGGCGTCCTTCCGAGTCTCCTGAAGCCTTGCTGGCTAAGGCTCCAATAGTGAAGACATGGTTTCACCCTGTCTGGAGACTTATGATGACATTCGTCATTCAGGTACTCGGAGGAAACAAATCCTCCACTGTGCAATTGAACTCATCACAACAATTGATGATGTTCAGTCTCTTGGAGGGTAGAAAAATTGACATCGGAGGAATAATCTTCCGTGACCTCGTGTCAAAGCTCTCAGGGAAACATAGGCAAAGACACATGTCTTACCCTAGGTTCATTTCCTGTGTGCTTCAGGACCTCCTTGGTTCTGACTACTTAAGGTCTGACGTAGAAGGCTTAAAACCTGACGTTCTTCATAAGACTAACTTTAGTAGTGACATTACTGAGGTACAACCAGTCGCCCTGACCACCTACATGTTAATGGTGATTCAAGGTGAAAATGTATGCTCACCAGTTCCTTCACCAACCAAGAAGGTGAAGAAGACCAAAGGGAAAAGGGGACAGTCCAGTAAGGTGGTTAGACCTAAACCACTCGTCACTGAGACTGTTGCCTCAGGCACTAAGAAAGTTGTTGTGACCTTGACCTCTAAGACTCCCATCAAAGAGACCACATTGGCCACAAAACAACCGCCAACGGAGGGTGCTGGGCAACCATCCTCAGTATCCTCGGGCACACCCTTTCCGAATGTCCCTACTGACAAAAACAAGTCAGGTGGGTCAGGAGCATCCACCCACTCACATCCCAATGAAGGCACTGATAAATCACAATCAGAGCCTGAGGGAGTTCAGGGTTCTATATCCTCGGTGGAGCAGTACTACTCCACTGAGACGGGGACCCATACCCATTCACATCCCGTTAACGTCTCTAAGCAATCACACTTAGAGTCTCAGGGAGTTCAGGCCTCTAAATCCCCAAAAGGACAGCACAATCCTGATGGGAAGGGAGGCCATCAACAATCACCAATAGTACCTAGTGACTCTACTGGAAAACACCCGTCAGTAGAAGGTGCTCAGGGGGACAAAGACTCAGGGGGAAACAAACCACCCGCTGATACGAAACCCATCACCCCCTCAGGCGGTCCAAGTCACTTGGGAACTGATCCTAACAGTCAGGCTGGGCAAACCCCCCCAGTTATTATGGCTAGTCAGGCTGGTAAAACCCCACCAGTTATTATGGCTAAAGGATCAGGACCTGGCCACAACAAAAGTGAGCCCTCTTTTGAGGGGGAGCTGGATTCCCTGAAGGCTCCTTCTCTAGCTGACTATGAAAATTTGTTGGCTGATGAGTCAGAGGAGGAGACGGATTTCGATTTTGGTGAGGATGAACCACTTCCTGATGTTGAGGAGGAAACGGAGGGTCAAATTAACTCTCCTCCGCAGTCTGAGCAACAACTCTCTTCTCCTTATCCTGAGGATCAACAACCCAGTTCACCATCATCTTCATCATCATCTTCATTAGGTGCCTCAGCCACCCCTGAGTGGTTAACCAAGTATGATAATGTTCATCCGCCTTCTGAAAGAAGTATGGCCAAATTCCTTCGCCAAGCCAACGAAGGTCTTTACAATGCTCTTACTGATGAACTAACGGATCAGCATACTGAAGCGGCAGCCTCCTATGCTGACTTCAGGGCCTTTGTGGAAGAATCTCAGGACAAGATTCTTCAGGCTTCCAGGCTCGCTGACAAACAACTTGGAGAACTAACCAAAACCTTTGATGAGACAGCCACTGGTCAGCATCAGGACCTTGCAAACCTCCTCAAGGCCGTTGAATCAGTACAAGAACAACTTTCTGATGATCCCACACTGATTAAATCAATGAAAGACCATATGGCCACTCAGACGACTGCCTCCACCAACCTGACTGAGCTTCTTGAGCTCTTTCAGGGGGTAGATCTCAAAGGTCTCAGGGAAAACCAGGATTCCATTCTTCAGGCTGCTATGGAATCCAAGGGGCACCTAAACAAGCTTTCTTCAGCCATTGATCTGCTCTCACAAACACATAATGAGCTGATCAACCACTACACCAACTGTGTCACTGAACTCTCTACCACCCAATAAGTCATGGCTACCGAACTCAGTGCCGTGAAGAATGATGCTTCTGAGACAAAGTCCATTGTCTCTGATATCCTATCACTTCTTCAGGCCTCTCATGTGCCACCACCTCCTCAGTCAGCAGGTCTTTCCACTGAAGTTCCTACACCTGCTGAGGGGGAGAAAAATGATGAAATCCCTGATCCTTCCTCTGCCTTGGTAACTGTTCCAAACCCTGATGCATCCACCAGTCAACCTCCTCTCACTGACAAAGGGAAGGATATTATGACTGAAACCTCTTCTCCTGAACCACACTTGGTCAAGGCTTCAAACATAAGACAGCCAGATCCTGATACACCGTCCTATGTTGACTTAGAAGATGGGAGAAGAGTCTATGGGACTCAGGAGGAACTTGCTGAGATCTTAGATCAGGAAGATCGCAGGAAAGCCCATGACCTCACCACATCTACCATCTATGAGGTTGCCAAGGAAGAAATAAAGGAGTCTGAGAAAGAGATTCAGGGAGATGAATTCATCAGGCTTCAAGCCCAACTTCTTCAGAAACACAACATGGAAGCCAAACTGAAGCAAGAAAAGAGGCAAAGGGCATATGAGAGGTATGCATGACACATGACCAAAACCAAAAGTGAAGGCAAAATCACTGACATCACTATTCACCCCACCAGACCTCTGAGCTTAACAATCCATAGAGGTCCAAGGAAGTCTGAACATCTTCCAACAATCAAGTTTTCAGACTATGGGTTAAGAGAATGGGATATGATGATGCCCATCCTAAGGAAGAAAACCACAAGCAAAAATGCCCCAATCATCATCAAGTCACTGAGTGCCAAGTATGAGGAACTCATAAAAGTGGCAAAGAGTCTTGGCATTAACCATGAAGAGGCACTTGCTTCTCAGGGACTAACTATCCCTGAATTTACTCAGAAGGTTGGGAAGAAAAGGAAAGCTGTAGCTATGGAGCCTGAACAATACATAGTTGCACTTCACTGCAACAGAGTTCCTCCTCAGGGAGTCAAGTTCCATCCTAACCTAGTCATCAAAGAACCTAAGTATGGTATCTTCTTCATGGATGAATTTAGTCAGGAAGCCATTCAGAGAGTTTCTGACATTGACAAAGTGGAAACGACAACACTCCTAGCCTACAAACTAATGGCACTTAATATCAGGGGCTCTAATAATGAGGAGTTTGTCAGGCTGATGGATCAGTTGATGAAGGAACGACTTGACAAAGAAGTGTTAGTGTCGAAGAAGGCAAAGCTTGAACTAATGGGTCTCCGTCAGGAACCTTAAGTATTTTGTTTAGCTGATAGGACTTTGTAATAATATGAATAAAATGCTGTCCCATGTTTATGTTATATCGTAGTCCTTACTGTCTTCAAGTATGTTCAGTATGAGAAGAAGTCATTAGCTCACTCATACTGATCAAAACACTTAGGCATAATTTATATCCAAATAGGGGGAGATTGTTGGGTCATGAAAAACCCAAGAATACTTAAAACATGATTTGAACACAAATTAACTAAGTGTTAACTTAAACCGAGAATAATTCAAGTCACTGAGAGAACAACCTCTCAGTGAGTCATCTTCAGGATGCTTAAGGCGAATTCAAATAAGATTCACTACGCAGGAAGGCGATACTCCCTGAAGTAGCACTTAAGCCAAAGAAGAAGATGATGGTTCAGTGAGTGTTGGACAAGAACTCACTGAACCCCAGTCTCCTCAACAACAATGAAGTAATTATGAATGATAACTGAGAAGCGTGTCCTGAAGAACTAAGTGCCTGAGAAGAAAGGCAGAAATATCTAGGAAGGATTTAAGATAAGATCAAATCTTATCTTGTCAGGAAGAAATCCTTCCTAAGACGGCTTAAAGTCTTGGAGTGTCAGACCAACCACTTCTAAAGACTTTATAAGCCATTTCTATTGGTTCTTGGAAATAACAATTACTGTTGTAATTGTCAGACACGCTTGCTCAACAACTTGCTCAACAACTTGTAATATTTTAATTACTTTTACTCAGATTACTTGTGTATAAATAGATTAAGAAGGAGAGAAGTTGAGTGTGTTTTGTACAATTAAAGCTTAGACTTTTGCAAAACAACTTCTCTCCTACAAAGAGTAACGTATCCCTGAGATTGCTCAGTGAGGTCGCATTGTTACCACTCAAGCAAAACTTGAGTTTAGATAGGAGACTCCACCATACCTTGTCTATTCAATCCCAAGTGTTTGTTCCGCAAAACACTTGGGTATAGATTCTTTGATTCATTTCTAATAAGAATTTAAACGTTGAAAATTACCTTGAGTTTTTATATTCACGTTTTATAACTGTTAGAATTAATCATAACATTGTATTAGTCATTAACACAAATAGATTAACTTTCTAGTTAACTCTAAGCGTGTAAAGGGACCGACACTTTCTCCCCCTCAACTGTTGCTTGAGCCATGGTGATAGCAAGAGTTGGAGCCATTGGAGCAACAGGACCCTTGAAAGCCTGATAGATCTCAGTCATCATTGATTTGATGTCCGAGGTGTCTTTCTGAAGAGTTAAGATCTTATCCGCCAGAGATGCCTGAGAAGCTTCGATGCCTGACATCCTTGACCCAAGAGACCATGCCAAGGATGTTGAAGATTGTGCCCAAGTACCCAGATGTTTTTCCTGAAGACCCAAAGAAGTCCTGATTGAGTCCAATGAAGAGCTAAGACCCTGAATATTAGAATCCTTCAGTAAGCTGAGAAGATCACTGAATTCAGCTGATTGCTTCTGGTAAGTCTCAGCAGCCTGAAGGACCTTCTTGTTGAGTTCCGGGTCATCCTTGACAGCTGTTTGAATAGTTCCAAGGCTTTTGGTGATGCCTTCAAGAGTAAGATTGAACTTCCTGAAATGAAGATCAATAGCTGTCAAGGAGTTATTGGTGTCAGAATGTATCTTGATCACATCATCATGATAACTTTCAACATCTGCCTTCAGGTTGGCATAGTGAACAGCAGCTTCAGTGTGATGATCGAACATTTCTTCAATGAAACCAGTGAAAAGAGCTCTATTGGTCTTGAGTAGGAACTTGACCAATTTTCTTTCAGTGAGAAGAAGAGAGTCATCATACTTTTTGAGGATGTCCCCAGTATCAGAAGAATCAGAAGATTGAGAACCTGACTCTTCACTTTGATGTGGAGATGACTGATGTGATTGTTCAGGCTGTTCAGATTGTACATCAGTTTCCATATCCTCACCTGCCTCAAACATTTCCTCTTTACTCTCTTCCTTGAGCTCTTCATCAGACTCGATAAGAGCCTGAAAGTCCCCCATGGACTCAATACCCAAAAATTCAACCGGCTCCTCTTTATAAAAAGACTCGCCTTTGGTTTGGCCAGATCCTGACCCCGTTGTCATAATAACTGAGTGGGTTTGCTCAGCCTGACTAGCCATAATAACTGGGGTAACACCAGCCTGGCTTTTGGGGGCAGTTCCTGAGAGAATCGGACCGCCTGAGGGGTTTATGGGTTTCGTATCAGCGGGTTGTTTCTTTCCCTCTGAGTCTTTGTCCCCCTTAGCACCTTCAACCCCTGATGGGTGTTTTTCAGTGGTATCACTAGGTACTGATTGTGAAAGTTGGTGGACCCCCTTCCCATCAGGATTGTGCTGTCCTTTTGGGGATTTAGGGTCCTTTTCTCCCTGAGATCCTGAGGGTGATTGCTCAGGAACGTTAATGGGATATGAATGTTTGTGGGTCCCCTTCTCAGTAAGGTAGTGTTGCCTTACCGAGGATTTAGAACCCTTTCCTCCCTTGGGAACTGATTGTTTTTTGACAGTTCCTTCATCGGGATGTGAGGGGGGAATGCTTCCTGATCCCTCTGACTTGTTTATGTCAGTGGAATCATGTGGAAGGGGTGTGCCCGAGGTCACTGAGGATGATTGCTCAGTGACCTTCGTTGGCTGTTGTTTTGAGGTCAAGAGGGTCTCAGAAATGGGTGTCTCAGAGGTCTCGGCCTTTTTCAACCTCTTTTTAAGGTTTAGTTGGTTTTGAGGATCAGTCTCAGTGGCGAGTGGCTTGGGTCTAACCACCTGGCTGGACTGACCCTTCTTTGTCTTCTTCACCTTTTTGGTCGGTGAAGGAACTGGTGAGACAGCGTCGTTACCCTGAATGACTGATTGCATGTATTCAGTCAGGGCAATATTTGTAACCTCACTGATGCTACTAGTGAAGTTTGACTTGTGCAGGACGTCAGGCTTCGTACCTTCTGCATCAGGCCTCACGTAGTCAGAACCAAGTAGGTCCTGAAGCACACAGGAAACAAATCTAGGATAGGACATATGCCTTTGCCTATGTTTTCCTGAGAGCTTGGCAACAAGGTCTCGGAAGATTATTCCTCCGATGTCAATTTTTGTACCCTCAAAGAGACTGAACAGCATCAATTGTTGTGATGAGTTCAATTGTTCCGTAGAGGATTTATTTCCACCCAGGACCTGAATGACAAATGTCATCAGTATCCTCCAGATAGGATGGAACCATGTTTTGACTACTGGAGCCTTCTCCAATAAGCCTCCAGCAGACGTTGTAGGACGTCTGGGGTCGTGGGGTGCTAAAAAGATCAGTTCATTCTTTATGTCCTGATCAGTAGGGTTGGGTGCAAACGCTTCAGCAAAGTCAAGGCCTGTGGCTTTGATGAAGGTTGAGTAGTCAAAGGAGAGGGTTCTTCTCCCATTCATCACCGTGAAGGTAAACAATTACGAAGAAATTTCATAACGTTCTTGTAGGCTGGGTAGTTTTGTGGATAAGAGAAATTTCCTACCACATTGTTCTTTGTTAGGTCAACGTCCCCAGTGAGGAATTCCACATTGGGGGCGTATGCTATAGCTTTAGAAGAAGCCATTTGTGGGTAAGTCTGGGTTTGACTAAGGTTTCTGGGTTTCTAAAGCTTAAGAATACACACACAATTTGTTTTTGAGAATTAAAAATGGCAGAGTTTTGCTTAAGATTCTATAAAAACGTGTGTGTGTTTCTTTTGGTTGGGGTATTTATAGGAAAGTGGAGATGGGGGTTTTTTAGGCATTTGAGCGGTTTTAACTTATTCAAAGAATTATTGGAAACTATTTTGAATAAAATATTTTGGGATCCGCATTTAAGGCCAACACTCCACTTTCCTTGTTTGGTGCAACAGTCAAGGTGAACAGTTGAGCAGTTCTGCAAAAGTGTAATTTGCAGAGATGAGTCATCACATATCTGTAATGTGATTGGAGAGGCATTTAATGCCAAGTGGGAATGTGGTGGCCCAGAGGTGGAAGCCAAAAAGGCAAAAAAGAAAAAATATTCTTGAATTAAATATGAGTTCAGTTACCAACCTCGGACATTTACTAACTAGATACTTAGAGCATTTAAGTCAGTATTTAATGTCACTTTTCAGGGCCCGGAATGATTTTTCATTCAGTGATGGTTTTTCAGGGACTTGGGGTTAGTCACTGATGATTCAGGAATATGGAATGATTCCTGAGATACAAGGATTCAGGAACTTGGGTTTAGTTCCTGAGGTTGAGGATTCAGTGATTTGTTTTCACTGATGTACACATTGATTCAGGGACCTGAGGTTTTAAGAATTTACACTTCAGTTGGAAGGAATCAGTGGACTGATTCTCTATATCCAACATTCCTAATTCAGCTTTCAGCCTTGTAAAAGTTGGTTCATCCAAAGGTTTGGTGAAGATATCAGCTAACTGATATTCAGTAGGGATGAAGTGTAATTCAATGTCACCATTCATGATATGGTCCCTGATGAAATGATATCTGATATCAATGTGTTTTGTTCTCTGATGAAAAACAGGGTTGTTTGAGATTACAATTGCACTTGTGTTATCACAAAAGATGGGTACCATCTTATACTGAATTCCATAGTCAATGAGTTGACTTTTCATCCAGAGTACATTTGCACAACAAGTAGCTATTGCAACATATTCAGCCTCCGCTGAGGACAAGGCAACTGGTGAGCATGCCTTCAGTAGGCTCTCCAATAATATTGACAAGTTCAATGTCCTGAGACCTAGTCCAACTTTCCTGAGGTCCTGGATACAGATTTGAACTTGTGGAGGCCTGATTGGGTAGAGGGGTTGGTTCTGGAGTAGACACATGATCATTGATTGGATCTTGAGTGTCTACCTGATCACTGAGATTGTTTGGTTCTTGAGCATTTTGAACAGACTGATTAATTTCATCAGTGTTTTCATGTGCCTCAACAAACTCAGTGATGGTTGGGTTAGGTAGGTTGTGAGGGATTATGTAATAGGAGAGGTTAGCATCATCTTGATACTGATTAGAAGGATTGTTTTCAGGAAGATATTCATCAGGAGGATATCTTGAAGAATTATCAATTCCTATCTCTTCTACTGAGGCAGTTGAGAACCTGATTGCATCAGTGCTCTCATCAAAGGTAACATGAAATGTTTCCTCAGTCTGCTGTCTCCTTGTGTTGAACACTCTGAATACTTTTGAGACAAGTGAGTATCCCAGGAAGTATCCATCATCAGCTTTTGCATCAAATTTCCCTAAGTGATCCTTGTGATTATGAATAAACACAGGACACCCAAAGACATGAAAGTAGTTGATGTCAGGGATTCTTCCTTTGAATAACTCATATGGGGTTTTCCCATGTCTCTTGACAATGATGGATCTGTTTTGTGTATAACAGGCAGTTTTGACTGCATCAGTCCAAAAATGGTTGGAAAGGACTGATCCACATAGCATTGTCCTAGCAGCTTCAATGAGTGTTCTATTTTTCCTTTCAGCAACACCATTTTGTTCAGGTGTGTATGGAGAGGAAAAGTTTTGGGAAATACCTTTCTCATCACAGAAACATTCAAGTTCATAATTTTTGAACTCAGTCCCATTGTCAGTTCTAATCTGTTTGACCTTAGTGTCATTTTGATTTTCAATGTTCCTGACAAAGGACATGATTGTTTCAGCTGCCTGACTCTTTTTGATCAGGAAGAATACCCAGGTGTATCTAGAGTATTCATCCACTATGACCAGAGTATACTTCTCATGGTTAGTAGACCTTGGAATGATAGGTCCAAATAGATCCATATGGAGAAGATGTAGGCAGTTCCTGATGGAAAAGTTTGTTTTGGTTTTAAAGGATGCTCTGTGATGTTTACCTTTTTCACAAGCTGAGCATGGTTTATCCTTTGAAAATACAAGAGATGGTAAGCCAAGGACCTTGTTTTGTTTTACAAGATTGTTTATGTTTTTAAAGTTCAGGTGGGTGAGTCTCTTATGCCAAAGCCAGTTGAGTGTATCAGTAGCCTTAGCAAAGAGACAAGTTCCATCCTGAGTTAGACTGGACATGTCAAGTACATAAACATCTTGTCTTCTTGGTGCAATGAGGACAATTTCCTTATTTGCATTGAAGATGGTTCCTTGCTTATCATCAAACTGAACTATGTATTTTGCATCACATAGTTGACTGACACTGATCAGATTGTACTTAAGACCATTTACATAAGCTATCCTAGTAAAGACAATACCATTGTAGTTTACTGAACCATAACCTTCAGTGAGACATGATGAATTATCAGCAAATATCACTTTGGGTACTGGTTCTTCCACATATTTGTGCAGACACTCCTTAACACCAGTCATGCTCCTTGAACATCCACTGTCTAGATGCCAAACAGGATCCCTGGCATGCTTCTGCACAAATAGTAAACTGGGTCAGTTCTTTCTAAGACTCCATTTCATGGAGGGTTTGGTATTGTAGGTCTTTATGAAAGTATTAATTGATTCATGGTCAGTGGTTGAGTGGACTGAGCTACCACATGTTTTGCATTTAGTCGCAGGGGTAGCCTCAGTAGTCTGAGAGAATTGTTTATTCATTCCTCTTCTTGACTGAATGACCTTCTCTTTTCCTGAGGATTTCTGAGTGGAACTTCCACTAGATTCACAGTGTTTTTCAATTTGACAATCCTCAGGATGATGGTCATTGAATCCACACAATGGGCAAGGTGGAAAAGGCTTGGCCTTTTGCTTCTGTTTCTGCTTAGAATCAGAAGGGTAGTTCAGGCACTGAGCCTTAAGTCCTGAAAAGTTTGACATGACTGAGCATTGTTTATGATCAGAGGTCCTGTGATCTTCCTTTTTGCAAATCATGCAATAAAGGACTCTATAGCAATCATCAGTGAGATGATTAGTATAGTTGCATAGTTCACATCTTTTCAGGGGTTTTGTGGGTTTGGGTTTGGTCTTTGAGGAAGTTGGTTTTTGTTCCTTCTTGGATTGAGAAGGTTTCTCAGAAGATGCAATCTTCTCTCCCAGCTTCCTGACCATTTTAGCCAACTGATCAAATTTTTAATCAGGGCTTTGGGTTGATACTTCAGAAGTGACTGAAGTTGATGAGTCATCAGTATTTACTGAGACATCAAGGGTTGGTCTCTTCAGGATGGTTGTTCCCTTTCCTGATCTCTCCTTTGGAGAGTGTGGTGAGAAGACCATTGGTGGGAGACCTAAGTTAGGTGTAGCACCCTGAAGGGTATTCAGTGGAGGAAGTGGTGGGTATGATTCTGATTCAGACTCATTCACAGACTCAGTATTACTGAGTTGTTCAGTGAGTTCAAGCTTACTGAGTTGTTCAGTAAGTCCAAGCATATTTTTCAAGGCCTGACTTTCAGGAAGCAAGATCTTTCCAGTCTCAAAGTTTGGTAACTTACTGACTGGGTTGTCCCTGATAATCCAGTCATTGGACTTGGGAAGCATTTCTTGCTCAAAAGATATGCCAGCTGGAACAAAGTTTAGTTCATTGTGACACACATTTGGATCAACCATAAGAGGGTCAATTCCAATAGTTTTCTGAGAGACTAATCCCACAGTGTCAAAAACCTTAGGGTTCTTCTTGGTCCAGCTTTGGATGACAGCCTTTTCTTTGTTAAGTTCAGTTTGAAGGGCTTGATTTTGTTTCAAAATCTCAGTGTTCCGAATTTGTAGAGTTATTGTTTCTAGTTTGGCTTGCTTTAGTACAAGCAGTTCATCTCTATATTTATTCAATTCTGACACAATATTGTTATATTTTGAAAACAGGTTAAGCCTTTGTTCCTCAACAAACTTTAGATCAACACAAATATAATTCATGTAAGACTGCCAATCAGAATCATCATTCATAGAAAGTAAAGTATTTACCTTCTTCATGGTGATGTTGACCCACTCTCCATTCCTAGCATAGCTTTTTCCCACAGCCACCTAATCCTCTTCAGAAAGTGCCATCAGTGCACTAACTCTTATTTCCTCATCTGAGGAAGCCTCTTCTTCATCCCAATCATATGCTTCAGCTACTAATACCTTGTTCTTTCACTACAACAAAATAGGGCTAATGCAACATTTTATAAGCAACACTTTACAAAATTGTTGCATTTTAGAGGACATTAAACTTTAAGCAACATTTGCAAAATAAGTGTTGCATTTGTAGATGTAAGACAACATTTTTGTAAAAAGTGTTGCAATCTTAATATTCTCACACTTTTAAATAGTTTTGCCCAAAATTATTTTGTCTTCCCCGGATTTTCATTAAATCCCGCCCCAAATTTCCCCCAAAATCAACATCACTTTTTTAGATCCCTCCATCTCCATCTTTTTGTTCCCTCCAACCTTTTCACCCTAAGGACGATAAGGTTCCGTCAAAAGATATTTCCCAATCAATCAATCCCAATTTCAATTTCAATTTATAGGGTTTACAACAAACAATAATCACTAATCGAGCCTAAACATAACACCACCACCCCAAACGCTAAGGACGATAAGGTTCCGTCAAAAGATCAGAAGAAGAAAGACGATAAGAAGGATGAAGATCTCGTAAGCTTGCTTTTATATTTTTATTAAATTAATTAATTCTGTTGAGAGTTTGTTATTTAATTAATGAATTTGATTGTTACATAGTCTGAAGAGGATTTGACGTTGAAGCAACAATTGGAGCTGTATGTTGAGAGAGTACAAGATGTTGATCCTGCTTTGCATAAAGTTGCTCTTTAAAGCATGAGGTATCAAGATCTCTTGTGTATTTGATGTTATTTTTTAGTGAGATTATTTTTTGATGTTATTTGATGTTTTAATGCGCGAAAGGTATCGTTTTCGGTACCCGTGAAAATGCCATTAAAGATACAAAATGCGCATAAGAAAGGAGCCGGGAGTACTAAAAATGGATGTGATTCTCCAGGACAGAGGTTGGGTGTTAAGATTTATGGTGATTAGGTTGCTAAGCCTGGTGCCATTATTATACGACAACGCGGTACTAAGGTATATTGCTTTTTAGTTTCTTCTTGTGGAATTAAGCCCAAATTTTCAATTTAGGCTAAATTCAATTCAAATGTGTGAGTTGTGACATGTAGTTGAATTGGCCTTTCCTATGTTTTGTTTTGGGTGAAATTTGTTCAATGTGACCATTATGTCAGCTGGTTGATTAATTTGAACTGAATGCTGGTTTGTTTGGTCAGGACGCTGATATATATGGTAGTTGGTTAATTGGTGTTGATGTTATAGGTCCCATAAGATTTGCCGTTGTAGGTCCCATATATAATAGTTGGTTAAGTTTAGTGGCCGAATCTAGTTGAACATTGCACATTTTTAAGCCTTGAATTAGATGCATGTTTCAATCACATTTACTGGATTCTAAGCGTTTGAGATGAAATGCTTAATTCTGAGCCTTCTGGTACTAGAAACTTGTTCAGTTGTTCTGCTGTATTAGATGCTTAGAATTGGCAAAGTTGGTTAACCATACATCATTTCTTGTCTATGAAGCCGAATTAAACTAGCATATGATCAGTAGCCAGCCTCATGAGGTTCCATGATATGATGTAAACCTGTGTTTAGGAGTTTCTTTTAAGGTGTTTGGGTTAGATTATTTTTTAGGTATCTGAATTTGGACGAGGGGTTTATGAGCTAGAGGTTATGGATTTAAATACGCTGTTGATAAGGTCATAAGTCGAAAATAAGTGAGCCTATGAGCATTTTCAAATTCGAAAATAAGTGAGCCTATGAGTGTTTTCTTTATCAGTGTTGCAATAAGATGGATACTTGATTACTGCATGCTAATTTGGCTCTTTTACGCGTCTATATATCTTTGTTGAGTATAATGGTAATTTAGGATATGATGCTAAGAGTTTTTACTTCTGATTTATAGGCAAGAAATCAGGTCTTCGACAAGTTCTATGACTTCAGTCCCGAAGCCATTGAATTTTTCGCGCCCACATTATGGTACTTTGAAATCTTTCTATGAGTCGATGCCAGAGTCAGATTTAAAGGTATTTATATCGCTTTTTTGTAGAAGAAGGCGTTTCTATTGTATGTATTTGTTTTTCTGATTGGCTTTTATCTTTCGATGCAGAAATTGCTTGCAGATATCCTTTCCGTTTTGGCTTTGACAATGTCTGCTGATGGTGAACCGGTAAGAGAGCAATGTGCACATGTTTATTTAGATTATTTAGCATGTAGTTAAATTGTGACCAGTTCTTTTTGGGTAGATGAAGATCTCGTATTGATGTCTTTCATATTTTGCATATTTCAGGAGAGTTTGAAGTACCGAATGTTGGGTTCTAAAGGTGATATCGGTTCCTGGGGTCATGAGTATGTTAGGTAATCATTTACATTGTTTTTTGGTTTTTTTATTTTTAATGATCACTATTAATTAAGGTTCATCCATAGTGAGAAATTGTTTGTCCGATTGCTTGCTCGACATTAGAGATGCAGATGAAAAATGTGGGCTCACACTATCAGAAACATGCTAAGTAGTATAGGCAACGGGTTTTATGCTGCAGCAACTTGTATGCCACATAGTTCAATATTTTCAAAGGTGTACATATCTAGCACGAGTTATATGGCTTTTGCAAGGTTTTTCTATAGCATGGTATCTTAACTGCAGTTAAGCAGCTTATAAAGTTGTTTTATTGGTTTTAGTTTATGTGTACCCTGGCACTCCTTGCTGATTATCTGGATGAAGAAGATTCCTCTGTTAAAATTGGTGCCATAAATGGTCTTGGTCTTGCATATGCAGGCACTCAAAATGAACAGGTTTGATAAGAGTTTTTCTTTATCTTGATTATTACTACTGTTTTTGTTTTCCTCGTCCCTAATATTTCATATCATTTTTCAGATCCGGGACAAACTGACTCCCATTCTTGGAGACCCGAAAGCACCACTAGATGTTATTGCATTCACAGCAATTTCACTAGGTTTGGTATACGTTGGTTCTTGTAGCGAGGAGGTTGCACAGGCAATAATTTTTGCACTCATGGACCGAAGCGAGTCAGACTTGGGGGAGCCACTCACCAGACTACTGCCTCTTGGTTTGGGTCTTCTGTACCTTGGGAAGCAGGTAAAGGGAAATGCATATGGTTTCTAATTCTTTTAGCATTCAAACTAATTTTACATGCAGTCAGTAGATTAAATGAATTTTTAAGTATTTGTTGTAGACTTGTTTTGAAATTTGTTTCTAAATAAGAGGATAGCGTAGAGGCTACTGCTGAGGTCTCCAAGACATTCAATGAAAAGATGATATGACCCTATTATCTTGCGCCTATGCTGGAACAGGAAATGTTTTAAAGGTAATTTAATCACAAGACAGAAATGACAGTTTTGACCCTTTTACGTATGAATGGGTTAATCTCAGTTCTCAAATAGGTCAAATCAAAATGCAGCAAGGGGGATGGATCAAAGGGGTTTATAGAAAATGGACAAATGGGGCGGTTCCACCCAAACTGACCCATCCTGTCTGGCTTAAACTATAACCAACCCTTACTTGTTTTGACCGGTTACCAAACTAACCAGCATATTGCCACATCTATCATAAAGTATAACTTTTGCAATATTTTTTAATGGTTTCCTTATATATTTACCAGGTTGGTTTATTATGGCATATGGCGGAAATCAAGATTTGCAACTATCAAATGGAAGTCTTCTTAGAATACATGACGAAGAAGATTTTAGTACTATCGATTATTTTAGTGTGCAGACTTTTGTGTTTATGAACTTTATGGTAGCTTGACTTTTGACAAATTTGTATTTGGAATATGATATTATTGATGATATTATATCATTGCTATGATGGAAACAAGTTATGTATCCACGTATAATTAAAACATTGCATTTGTAGCTTTTGAATATTGTTGAGCAAATATTCGGTATGAAAAGCTAAAGTTAGTGTTGCCTCTAGTGGAAAAAGTGTTGCACTAGTATTGTTAAAACGAAAAAGAAGTGTTGTAATAGATGATGGAAAGTGTTGCACTTGATGCGTAGAAGTGTTGTTATTGGTTGGTGTTGTATAATAAGAAGTGTTGTACATAAGTATCAAAAGTGTTGCAATATGAAAGTGTTGCATTTGTAAACACGAGCAACACTTTGAAAAAAGTGTTGCACATTATGGCAAAAGTGTCGCTTTAGACCTAAGGCAACGGAGCCTAAGGCAGCACTTGAAAAAGTGTTGCACTAGACATTAAGCAACAATTTTTAGGCCTAATGCAACACTTTACGAGTGTTGCTTTAGCCCCATTTTGTAGTAGTGTTTGTCTGAATAGGTTTAGATGTTTGAGCAGTCTGAGGCAATATGGGGTTAGTTTCAAGAAGTGCAAGTTTAGCTTTGATTTTCCTATATTTTGTTTCAAAATCCTTTTGACCCTTGTTTTGAAATTGTTGGGTGGACTGAAACATTTTAGGTTGAAACTTGCTAGTTTCTGAGAATTTGTAAGAGGGTTCTGAGATAGTTTTAGAATAACAGTCCCTAGCAAAATGACCCTTTTTACCACATTTAAAGCATTCAGTGGTCTCATTTGCTTTTGGTTTTGTAAAGTTGGACTGATTTCTTTTGATGAAACGTCTTGAACTAGCAAGGAGTGCCCTTTCTTGAAATTCCAAGTTCAGGTCGTTCAGGTACTCCTCACCAGTCCTTTCATCAATTTCTTCTTCAGAATCCTCTTGAATATCCTGCACAACACCATTAGAATAGAAAGCAGTTGATATGGGTGTGGAGGTTAAGGCCTTTTTGGACTCAAGAGCCTTTGAGTCAGGGTATCTCCTTGAGATCAAGTTGTCCTCATAGACAAACTTCCCATAAATTTCAGGGAGCTCAAGGGTCTGAATGTGGTTAGCATTCCTCAGGCCTTGTGAGAAGTTGAGCCACTTCTCAGGGAGACTGTTGACAAAGCCAACATTAGTCTCATGCTTAGTCAGTACAACACCATCATTTGATAATTCATTTATGAAAGTCTTGTATCTGGTGTAGCTCTGTGAGAGACTTTCAGAGTCTTTTTCCCTGAAAGTATTATACTCAAGTTTAAGGTCCATGACCCTATTTTCCTTGGTATCTGAGGGACCCTCAAAGCTGTTTACCAAGTCATCCCAAGTTTGCTTGGCTGTTAGACAGTTGATGACTGACTTCATTATATCGTCAGGAAGACATGATATAAGGATGCTTTTTAGGCGTTGGTCTTGATTGACCACCCTCCTCTCATCAATGGTCCATTGGGCCTCAGGCTTGTTTAGCCCTGCGGCTGTCTTAGGAAAAAATGGGCCATCCTTGATACAGGTGATGTAGTAGGGTTCCATACCGGTAAGATAGCAAATCATACGCTTCTTCCATTTGCTAAATTTCCCAGCTTCAAGTCTGGGTGAAACAGCTGAGTAGCTGCCACCCTTTTTGTCGACTAGCTGGGGTACATTGATATCAGCCATAGTAGGATCTTGGTTTTAAAAACCTAGAGCACTCTTGGTTAGTTTAAAAAGATTTTATAAATCAGAGGCTCTGATACCACTTGTTGGTCCCTTCACACGTTTTGAGTTAACTAGAAAGTTAATCTATTTGTGTTTATGACTAATACAATGTTATGATTAATTCTAACAGTTATAAAACGTGAATAAAGAAAACTCAATATAATTTTTCAACGTTTAAATTCTTATTAGAAATGAATCAAAGAATCTATACCCAAGTGTTTTGTGGAACAAACACTTGGGATTGAATAGACAAGGTATGGTGGTGTCTCCTATCTAAACTCAAGTTTTGCTTGAGTGGTAACAATGCGACCTCACTGAGCTATCTCAGGGATGTGTTACTCTTTGTAGGAGAGAAGTTGTTTTGCAAAAGACTAAACTTTCATTGTACAAAACACACTCAACTTCTCTCCTTCTCAATCTATTTATACACAAGTATTTGAGTAAAAGTAATTAAAAAATTACAAGTTGTTGAGCAAGCGTGTCTGACAATTACAACAGTAATCGTCATTTCCAAGAACCAATAGAAATGGCCTATTAAGTCTTTAGGAGTGGTTGGTCTGACACTCCAAGACTTTAAGCCGTCTTAGGAAGGATTTCTTCCTGACAAGATAAGATTTGATCTTATCTTAAATCCTTTCTAGATATTTCTGCCTTTCTTCACAGGCACTTGGTTCTTCAGGAAACGCTTCTCAGTCATTACTCTTAATTACTTCATTGTTGTTGAGGAGACTGGGGTTCAGTGAGTTCTTGTCAAACACTCACTGAACCATCATCTTCTTCTTTGGCTTAAGTGCTACATCAGGGAGAACCGCCTTCCTGAGTAGTGAATCCTTCTTCTTGAATTCGCCTTAAGCATCCTAAAGATGACTCACTGAGAGGCTGTTCTCTCAGTGACTTGAATTGTTCTCGGTTTAAGTTAACACTTAGTTAATTTGTGTCCAAATCATGTTTTAAGTATTATTGGGTTTTTCTTGACCCAACACCTACCCTACCTATACACGATCTACATGATCAACTCAATATACACAATCTACATGATCAACCCAAATATGGTGACAAGAACTTGATGTACGAAGACATACAAGAAGTACGTAACAAGTGTTACGTGTGCACTAAACTATGACTACAACACTTTGTATCTTCATGATACGGTGTGTTCTTCTCTTGCACTAGTAGAGGAATGAAGGTGATCACTTGAATGGATGATTGGATCACTCTTAAACAAAAATTAACTAACTACATGATCAAAGAAAGTGGATTGGATTGGGTGGATTTGAAACAGAAAGTTATGTGCGAAAAAGGATACCTTAAATCTGTAAAATAGTCCACTATTTATAGAGGCTGAAAAACTAGCCGTTACAGACCGACGGTACCACTAAAGGACCGACGGTACCACTAAAGAACCGTTAAATTTAGTGGTACCGTCCCGACAAAAATGCTCCCTTTTTTGTTTTTAGTGGTGAAATTTTATTTGGGGACGTTTGGATCTGCTTTGGGGGGAAAATAGCTGTTACTATTTTTGAAATAATTTTCCCAAATAAAACATTTCTTTATAATTCAAAAATAATTTGTAAAATGTTTTTTGAGTAAATGTTATGTCACATTTATAAAAATGTGAAGTTTAGAACAAAAAATTTATTTCTTTGATCATCCGTCAAGTTTTAAATTTGTTTGTTCATACCTTGAGTGATTTACGTCAGAATGGAAATCTACGAATGTTTTGAAGCATACTTGAGACGTCGAGAGATGTTGATGTAAGTATGCATTGATGATTTGTGTTTACGAGTAACTTGCGCATTTTACGTTATGCATTATGATCGGTCCCAAACGGTCAACCCAAATTAACCAAGTAAATGGTCAACAAGAGTCAAACAATCTAGGGCGCAATACAATTTACCCAAAGGAGTACAGAGTATCCCCGGGTCGTTAAGTCCCAACGAGGTGTGTAAACTGTAGTAAAACGACTTTGTGATCGGGTGATAATTGAACAGGAAAAAGGGTTTATGAGTGATTTATACTAAGGAGTAAAAGAAAATAGCTTAAATAAGCTAATAGAACAAGAAATAAGCATTGAAAAGTTTGGAATAAGCAAATCAATAAGGTACTGCTAGAGCACAAGGTACTGCTAGAGTAAAAGGTACTGCTAGAGTACCAAAGGTACTGCTAGAGTAAAAGGTACTGCTAGAGTACCAAAGGTACTGCTAGCTTTAGATGCAAAATAAGCTATAAGCTAGAAAATAAGCTAAAAGCTATTGGAAAAAGCTAAAAGGGACTGAAGTAACTATAAATAAGCTAAGGGTATCCAGGAAAAGCTAGGCTATAAGCTGAAAAGCTCTTAAATGGGAAATGAACTGCTGATTTTCTGTGGTGCAGGGCAAAAATAGCCCTCTTTGAGCTGTTGAAAAGCATTGATAAAAAAATCCTAAAAATAAACTAAAAATATGGCGAAGTACACAAGCAAGGGAACTATATGCGTGTCAAATTTCAGCTTCTAACTCCTTAAGATGAAGAAATGAAAAATAAAAGAAAATCGGCTGAAAATGCAAAAATACGAATTTTTGTCTGCTATTAACTGTGGTGGATTTTGACCTCAAACTTGTTCAATTCTTGATGAAACTATACCAGAACTTGGGAATTTACTTTAACCACTATATTAAATATGTAAATGCCAAATATTATTTACCAAAACAAGCTCAGCTTATGCCGAGCTTATTGGAGCAGTTGGGATTCTACTATTTAACCTACTAACACAAAACTTCAAAAAGCATCTAACTAACTTAAAACCTACTGGAAACAGCTTATAAAGCTTAAAATAAGCTCAACCAAAGTTGACTAAGTGGTCAATGGCAATGGAGTCTGGGTTTTGACCCGTTTTGACCAATTATGCCAAACAGTCCTTATGAGACTGTTTTGGAATTTCTAACTGAAAATGGTTGTTTTAAGCTAAGCTTTGAATTGAAATAAGTCTATTTAACTTAATTAAGAACTAATTAGTTTATATCAACTAGAAATAAGCTGTATTAAGCAGTGACTATAAAAGGTCTATTTTGGCTTTTTAAAGGTTTTTAAAGAAAAATAGAACAAAGACTATTTAAAACTGATACAACTAATGAAAAACACTCATGAACTATATATAAGCATAAAACTATAACAATAAGCTAAAACTAAGCACTAGTACAGTAATATGGAGAATAATGCAAAAATAGGAAAATGGCTTACAACTGTGAAGTATATGAAACAAAGAAAACTGAATCAGAGATAAGCCCAGCTTGTCAAATCCAAACTATAACCCCAATTCAAGCTTCTAGAACAGCTTATTCCAACACAACTGCTTATTATGGCTTATTGTTGACTTTTGTTGACTTTTCTTGTTTTTCTTTGGAACAGACTGAGTAAGCTAAGATAAGCTCACAAAAAGCTATAAAGAGCTTAAATGAGCTTATATAAATAGAAAAGAAGCTTTTGCAAACATCAAAACATTTAATTCGACTTAATAACAGATACTTAAAACATGAAATTCCATTAACCTCAGAAAATGATACAATACTTGATGGATTACAGATAACTGATCTTAAACAAACTTGAATTGACAATAACAACTTAACTTAAGACTGGAAATGACAATAATTAAAGTTTACACTACGAATTTGGTCTAAAACTAGTGACAAGTTCCTCAGTGTGTCTTCTCTTCATTTTATAGATATCCAAAAAGCTTGTCCTCATCCTTCTGATTAAATCCCACCACTCCTTTTGCTAGAATTAATCCTAATCATCCATTTCACTTTTTGGCGGGAAAACAGGTGTGAGTGGGTAAAATTGCAACTGGTAACTCGTGGGGATGCATTAAATGCTTATTTGGACTGTTAGGGAGTGTATTGGGAAGGAGGAGGGTGGTATGGCAGAGATAAGGTGGGCTATGGTGGTATTGGTTTTAGGCGGGGTTGTGAGGAAGGGGATGGGTTTGAATGAGTCAAACGGTGGTATTGTTAAATAAAAAAGAAGCAGGCCGGGTTGGGGAAATGGGTTGGGTTTTATTAAATAGGATATGGGTTGGGTAAATGGGTTTTATTTATTTAGGATAGATTTGGATTTTAGGTAAACTTTAGGGACCAATGTTGTATAATGCTGAAAATCCAAGGACCCATGCTGCCAAAATTCCAAACTATTTCCAAGGACCATTTGAGTCAAGTTTCAATAGTACAAGGGCCATAAAATATAATTTTCCATTTTTTGCAAACCAACGACTATTTTTGACAACTTTTGAAACTCGAGGGACTAGACTTGCCATTTATGCAAACTTTGCTCATTTTCACTTGATTTTAATCTTTTTGTATCAGAATCACATAAAAACACATTCCAATGATATTTATAGTATTATGTGACATTTCAAAGTGTTTTTGGCTGTTTTTGTGGGTTTAAACAATGTAAAATATATGTGTATTTAGACACATATCAAATCCCCCACACTAAACTATTGCTAGTCCCTAGCAATCTTTTATGAAAATTTAATGGATTTTATCTCTTTACCAAAAGCCATTACTTCTGGAGTAGCCAATATTTTAGTATGTGATACTTTGGTACAATGATAACCAAATGATTTTGAGCAAATCATCAGCTGTCAACGGGTTTGATTTGTCTTTACCAGAAGCCGTTTGCTTCTGGACTAGCCAACTCTTAGATAAATTACAACTATTATCTTTGGTGAGCTGATTACCAATTATGGTTTTTCCACGGCCTTTACCACAAGCCATAACCTTGCGGGCTAGCCAACTCTTCATTTATAAAGATATGGTGAGTCGAATACCATACAATTTTAGGCAAATTGTAAGCCATAAACGGATTTGAGATATCTTTACCAAGAGCCGTTTGCTCTCGGATTAGCCAATCCTTATGTGGGTTAGACATAGCGGACTGATAACCATTTATTGCGTTCTAAGTGAGAAAAAATTTTAAAATTTTGGCCAAAATGGGGGAATAGGGCACTAGAAGGTACAATGTGACAAAATTCGCCAGAATTCCCCCCCACACTTAGAACTGAATATTGCCCTCAATATTCAAAGTACCGGTTGTTAAACCAACTCTTAGAACGTGAAAGGGAAATACTAATAGCCATTATTTTATATACACACATTTTTTTTATTTTTATTTTATTTTATTATTTTTTTTTTTTACTTGAAAGTACATATATACAACATGTGGGGCATCTCCCCCACACTTAGGTGTTAGAAAAGAGAAAGAAGTAAGAGACATGGGTGAAAACCCATGTTGGGCTAATTTTTTTGTTCACCGAGTCACTTAGCTTGACTCGACCCCGCATTCATTGGTTCTTCGGGAAGCATGTGGAACAAAAAATCTCCATTGGACTTTCGTTCAAGATGTTTGGATAAACACTGAAGTACTTGAAAGTTCCACTCCAATGAGATATACAGAGATCCGGCTCACAAATGATAAATGAAAATGCCGGGATCAAAGATAGTGTCTTCATTCCCGAAGGAGTGAAGAACAGGAGAAGTCACCGTGTAGGTGAAGAAAAGAAAGAAAGTCATGATAAAAATCATGACTAACTCATCATCATCAGAAGGAGAATTCATGATTTCAGGATCATGAATCTCGTCATTTAAGCTCATTTGATCAAGAAATATTCTGGGTGGGAGGGATGGGATTTTGATAACAATCAAATTCTCAGTGTTGAGAACATCTCCCTCCGGAACACAAAGATTTTCTTTGTCAAGATCAAAGTAAAAGTTATCATACTCCGGCGGAGATATGATATGAGTGAGTTCACTGGAGAACGCCTCAAAGGTGAATGAATCATATTCGGATTTGATGTAAGTGAGTTCGTCAGCGAACTCCTCAAATGTAAATGATTCATAATCGGGGAGAGAATTATGAGAATGAGAAGTGGTGTTGCCACTAATTTTCTCTCCCATCTGATCAAAACAGAAGGCTTCCATTTCCGGAATAGAATCATCGGAAAAAAGGTCACTATCCTTAATGGGGATAGGAGATGAAATGGATTTTTCATTGAAAGCCTCGATTTTAGAAACGAGAAGACTGACATTCAATAATGTTGCTCGAAGAGCTTCATCTTTGACTTCAGTGTCAAGTGCTTCATCATTCTCTTCTTCTAAGCTGACTGGCTCAGAAGGTAATTCCTCCACATAACTGATGTCTTCAAAAGATAAAGAATTGTCATCAGTATGTGAATCACTAAGCTCGATGTTGGGTTTAGAATTTAAAAGATTTTCAATTTCTACCAAATCGGCTTCGAAGTCAAAAAGATCATCATCACTTCCTGATGGAAGTGGATCAATGTGAGTAAGCTCATCAGTGAACTCCTCAAAAAGAGGGTCAACATCAGAATGGGGCAGTGATGCCTCAACATACTCAACTTCTCCATAAGATATATATTCATCGTTAGAATCAGAGAAAGTCTCAAATTGATCTTTTGAAAATTCAGGAGGAGGAGAGATATCACACAAATGATCAAGAATTCCCCGCGACTCACTTGGGATTGGGACAAGGTTCTCAACACTAGACTTTATGAATACGTCCGATTCCTTTGCAGGAATTGTATCAAGATGCTCGTTCCCCATAATAAGAGAGTTAGTGGGAACCTCGGGTGTGATAACAGTAGACTGAGGGAGTTGAGAAGTACTAGCAGTCATGGATTCTACATGTTCCATTTGTTCCTTTGCTAGCAGTTCTTCTTTAGACTTTTCTCCCTGCGTGTTTTGGACTGATGTTTTTTCAACTGATGAATCCTCTGGATATTCCTTCATTTGGAGAAATTCTACAACTTCCATCATTTGAATGGAATCATCATCATCATCATCGATAATGGGAGCCTTGAGAAATTTGGAACGCCTTCCAGCCACCAACAATTCTACAAGAGATTCTTTGTAGTGAGCTGTTCGCTCTTCGGCTAGCCATTCTCCCCAAGATTTTTCAGGAGGAGAGTGATGAATGATGGGATACGTTTCACATTCCACTTCCCTCACCGGAGAATGAGTGGAAGTCGAGGGTTCATTGTAAACAACATCATCCTGAGTGGTTATAGTGGTATTGTGTAAATTTGAAACTTGATGTATGAAGGTTTCTACCATGTGCCTAATTTCTTCAACATGTTGATCCATTTTGTCCTTCAAGGACCTAGATCCAAAGGAATTATCAGGATCAGAGGTGGATGAAGGTTCAGCTCTCGAAGCATCACAAATACAAGATTCAAGATAAAATTCACATTTCTTGCAACAACACCTACAAAGTGAACCATCTAATGGATCTCCACAATCATAACAATGCAGTTGATTGAACGATTCCATTTAGAGAGGTATGAGAAGTTTAGAATCAAACGGATAGAGGGTAAAGGGATAAAGAATTAAAAAGGGAGGAGGGTAAAGATGAATATTTTTGTTTTTTTTTTGGTGTTCGTTGAAAACTTGAATAAAAATGTTTTTGGCAATCGTTTAGTCAAACGAATTAACTTCACGATTATTTTTGGTTTTATATGAAAATAAGGAAATATGAACAAAGATGGTAAATATACAATGGATGTAAATTCAACAATCACTGATGCTTCAAATTCGTTTTACGCAGCACACCTCCCCGGCAGCGGCGCCAAAATTTGATCGACCCCAAACGGTCAACCCAAATTAACCAAGTAAATGGTCAACAAGAGTCAAACAATCTAGGGCGCAATACAATTTACCAAAGGAGTACAGAGTATCCCCGGGTCGTTAAGTCCCAACGAGGTGTGTAAACTGTAGTAAAACGACTTTGTGATCGGGTGATAATTGAACAAGAAAAAGGGTTTATGAGTGATTTATACTAAGGAGTAAAAGAAAATAGCTTAAATAAGCTAATAGAACAAGAAATAAGCACTGAAAAGTTTGGAATAAGCAAATCAATAAGGTACTGCTAGAGCACAAGGTACTGCTAGAGTAAAAGGTACTGCTAGAGTAAAAGGTACTGCTAGAGTACCAAAGGTACTGCTAGCTTTAGATGCAAAATAAGCTATAAGCTAGAAAATAAGCTAAAAGCTATTGGAAAAAGCTAAAAGGGACTGAAGTAACTATAAATAAGCTAAGGGTATCCAGGAAAAGCTAGGCTATAAGCTGAAAAGCTCTTAAATGGGAAATGAACTGCTGATTTTCTGTGGTGCAGGGCAAAAATAGCCCTCTTTGAGCTGTTGAAAAGCATTGATAAAAAAATCCTAAAAATAAACTAAAAATATGGCGAAGTACACAAGCTAGGGAACTATATGCGTGTCAAATTTCAGCTTCTAACTCCTTAAGATGAAGAAATGAAAAATAAAAGAAAATCGGCTGAAAATGCAAAAATACGAATTTTTGTCTGCTATTAACTGTGGTGGATTTTGACCTCAAACTTGTTAAATTCTTGATGAAACTATACCAGAACTTGGGAATTTACTTTAACCACTATATTAAATATGTAAATGCCAAATATTATTACCAAAACAAGCTCAGCTTATGCCGAGCTTATTGGAGCAGTTGGGATTCTACTATTTAACCTACTAACACAAAACTTCAAAAAGCATCTAACTAACTTAAAACCTACTGGAAACAGCTTATAAAGCTTAAAATAAGCTCAACCAAAGTTGACTAAGTGGTCAATGGCAGTGGAGTCTGGGTTTTGACCCGTTTTGACCAATTATGCCAAACAGTCCTTATGAGACTGTTTTGGAATTTCTAACTGAAAATGGTTGTTTTAAGCTAAGCTTTGAATTGAAATAAGTCTATTTAACTTAATTAAGAACTAATTAGTTTATATCAACTAGAAATAAGCTGTATTAAGCAGTGACTATAAAAGGTCTATTTTGGCTTTTTAAAGGTTTTTAAAGAAAAATAGAACAAAGACTATTTAAAACTGATACAACTAATGAAAAACACTCATGAACTATATATAAGCATAAAACTATAACAATAAGCTAAAACTAAGCACTAGTACAGTAATATGGAGAATAATGCAAAAATAGGAAAATGGCTTACAACTGTGAAGTATATGAAACAAAGAAAACTGAATTAGAGATAAGCCCAGCTTGTCAAATCCAAACTATAACCCCAATTCAAGCTTCCAGAACAGCTTATTCCAACACAACTGCTTATTATGGCTTATTGTTGACTTTTGTTGACTTTTCTTGTTTTTCTTTGGAACAGACTGAGTAAGCTAAGATAAGCTCACAAAAAGCTATAAAGAGCTTAAATGAGCTTATATAAATAGAAAAGAAGCTTTTACAAACATCAAAACATTTAATTCGACTTAATAACAGATACTTAAAACATGAAATTCCATTAACCTCAGAAAATGATACAATACTTGATGGATTACAGATAACTGATCTTAAACAAACTTGAATTGACAATAACAACTTAACTTAAGACTGGAAATGACAATAATTAAAGTTTACACTACGAATTTGGTCTAAAACTAGTGACAAGTTCCTCAGTGTGTCTTCTCTTCATTTTATAGATATCCAAAAAGCTTGTCCTCATCCTTCTGATTAAATCCCACCACTCCTTTTGCTAGAATTAATCCTAATCATCCATTTCACTTTTTGGCGGGAAAACAGGTGTGAGTGGGTAAAATTGCAACTGGTAACTCGTGGGGATGCATTAAATGCTTATTTGGACTATTAGGGAGTGTATTGGGAAGGAGGAGGGTGGTATGGCAAAGATAAGGTGGGCTATGGTAGTATTGGTTTTAGGCGGGGTTGTGAGGAAGGGGATGGGTTTGACTGAGTCAAACGGTGGTATTGTTAAATAAAAAAGAAGTAGGCCGGGTTGGGGAAATGGGTTGGGTTTTATTAAATAGGATATGGGTTGGGTAAATGGGTTTTATTTATTTAGGATAGATTTGGATTTTAGGTAAACTTTAGGGACCAATGTTGTATAATGCTGAAAATCCAAGGACCCATGCTGCCAAAATTCCAAACTATTTCCAAGGACCATTTGAGTCAAGTTTCAATAGTACAAGGGCCATAAAATATAATTTTCCATTTTTTGCAAACCAAGGACTATTTTTGACAACTTTTGAAACTCGAGGGACTAGACTTGCCATTTATGCAAACTTTGCTCATTTTCACTTGATTTTAATCTTTTTGTATCAGAATCACATAAAAACACATTCCAATGATATTTATAGTATTATGTGACATTTCAAAGTGTTTTTGGCTGTTTTTGTGGGTTTAAACAATGTAAAATATATTTGTATTTAGACACATATCACATTACAAGTTACATGTTTGTCATTATTAAAACCGAAGAAACTGTTTAGCTTAAATATCGTAATATTTGCACTAACAATATCGAGTGACCAAAGTGAGTATTGAGTAGTAGCTAGTATTTTACAATGAAAACTCATACGTATGCTATGTCAACTAATTTTAAGTTATAAATCATAACAAGTTAGCTTAATGAAAACACTAACTGTGAAGTGTTTTGGATATGATGCTACCATTTTTCGAGGATTAACTGTACCGTCTGATAATGTTAAGATGTTCTGCCCATTTGGATGAAGTTAAGATCGAACTCATTATTCAGGTGCGCGCACACCTTACGAAAAAATTCATAGTGTAACTCTTTTATACGATTTGATTAGTTAACACCAAGTGCATGATGTTTCTAAAGAATTGAAAGTGAATACTTAATGATCTATTTATACGTCCTCTCATATTCTAGTTCACAGAAACTCTAATTTTAGTTTTGAACATAAAAACGTTTGTGTTTGAGGAAAGACCGAACGCTGACCACAAAATTATTGCATTTATCATTTAAACTCGAGTCTCTCATTACAAAAGATCAAAAAATCCAAACCCTACCACTACTTACACAACCAAAACTGCCTTTGGTCCTTCACCGATTTATATTGGTTAAAACTTACACTTAAAATACTCAATACACAGCTACATGGGATGGCGTGCTGATGCGTGGGTTTTGCAACCTTACAACAGGTTTTACCTCTCGAGGGATCTCAAGAGGCTTACAACCCCACCAGGCAGTGTACCTGACCGATGTAGTATAGTGTAGTGGTAAGTACGGGGGATTGATCGTTCTCTACAGGGAATAGTGTTCGTTAGGTGTGAAAGACTACTCTAATTAGGTCTAAGGGTTGAGGAAGATTCTTTTTATGTTTTTATATTTTTATGAAAGCAAGTAAAATCTCGGTTTTGAAAGAGTGGGCGGAATTAGTTGCTAGTCAACTAACCCAAATTACTACGAATGCAAATAAAATAAAATAACAAAAATGAAAATGTGGTGAGAAATTTATGTGTAGAGAAATGTGTTTACTTAGATTTCCTTACTCCCTAACCATCTTTTACCGGTTAATTAGTGTGTATTAGTCGCGTGGATGACGGGTGTATTCCTTAATACCAATCGTGGGGTGGCGTACTTACTTCCCCAACTCTACAAGCTCCTACTTCACTCCTATGTCGAGCCGGCTAGGAAGCTCCTAACATGGGATCACTAGAATTCGCTTGTGCATTAAATACAACCATAAAAACCTTTAGTACGCATTTGGTTCATGTTTTTTAAGACGTTCAAGCAAGTTACCGAATAGGAAGTTAGCCAGTTTTCTTAAGCCTAACATAGATAAACAATCATCCAATACAACTAACAACACACTAATAACCAATAATCAATAGCTAGGTTTCATTAGATCTAAGCAAACACAAGATAAATTTAGCCTAACATGTTAATCAAAAGACAAGAATAAGATAAAATCAAACAACACATAGACATATTGAATGATTAATTGATAACTTATCTTCAATGTAACATGGAAGATCTCAAGGCAAAAAGCCTTGAAAAAGAAGCTAAAATCGTCTTAGGGTTTTCTCCCAAAATTCCACACACTAAGCTCTCCCTAATGACAAAAAATTAGAAAACTATAACACCCCAACCCGGCAAGGGTAGAAGTGTCACGAAAATGGTGACATATCAAAGGCAAGCATAACATACGACTTACATAATACAAATGGTTTACAATATTACAAAGGAAAATATACCAAATCTACGTAGTCATACATAAATGAATACTAAAACTAAGGTATCGTCTTCAAAAGCTAATCTCTCATCCCAAAGCAAAACCCAAGCTCCTGGCTTCCTACTAAAACCTGCCGCAGGAAAAGAAATGCGGCTGAGCTTAAAAAGCCCAGTGAACAGATATATAATAAACGGAAACCAAAATCAAATGGAAATGAACAGACATATCATAATGAATGAGATATAGGAAAAGGAAATAAAGAGTAAGGTTTAGGACAGTCATCCACCACGAGCCCAAACAAATCAAATCATATCATATCGTAACCCTAATCTTCAAATCATATAGAGGGGAGACCTCTCAGATAATCAGATAATATGAGGGGTGTCCTCATTCTTCAAATGGAGTAGCTAGCTCCCAAATTTTGTGAAAGACGTGGATTGCACCCATCATCAGTCACCAAATCAATTCATATCATATCATATACAAAACAAATCTAGGATGCATCCATACGCCCCCCAAACAAATCATATTGGCCATAAACAAATCATAGTGAGCTCATATCATATCATAATGGGGACGGTGTACAACATCACTCGAGTACACTAGAGTCATGCCACTGGTGCATCAATGACATGGCCATGTTACCTTCATGGCTAGGAAACATATTTGGCTCGTAGTATCAAACTGGGAGTCAAAGGTCCAGGTCATAGGTTCATATCATAATCAGAGTGTCACATCGGAAAGGTCATATCAGAAGGTTCATATCAGAAGATCAATTATCCCAGGTCAATATCCAAAAGGGGTCAAAGTATCAGATGGTCAAATCTTCAAAAGGTTCAATATCAAAAGTATTTTTCAAAAGGTTTTCTCTTAAGGTTCATTTAAAACAATCCTTCAAAATAGTTTTCATAAATGGTCTTTCAAATAGTTTTCATAAAACGAACTTCAAAAATATTTTTCTTAAAGTCAATATACCATGTTTGAAAAACCCTTTCAAAATACTTTACTTAAAACATTTCCACCTCATATCAAAAAGGTCTTCATATCATAGGTCCAAAATCAGAGATCAAAGGTCGAAGCAAAGGTGTCATAGCAAAGGATCGTAACAGAGTATCAAATCAGAGATTTAACAGATCGGAAAAGAATCATAGGAAACCTTACAGAGAAGGTCAGAATATCTGTACCTTATTCCAAAGCAAAGCACAAACCAAAAGAATAAGATGCAAAGGATCATGTCCTCTCCTTCTTCACACCTAGAGGGGTAGAAGAGAATTACAAACCTTTCCATCTTAAGTAACTTTCCATTTTTAGCAGGTTTCCATATTTAGTAAGTTTTCATAATTAGTAAGATTTCCATACTCTCAATTAGGTTAAGTCATTATCAAAACATATTATGGCTTTAGGGTGTATTTTAACAAGTCACAAAAGTTTAGGGTTAATTATGGCAACTTTACATAAATTAGGGTTTTAAGTGTAATTATATCAAAGTTAAAGTTCAAACATGAAAATATCCCAAGTAATCTGTTTTGAATCCATATTTATCAAGTTAACAATTTCAGCCCCTCAAGTTTCCCAATTTTACACTTTACACCCTTAAGTTATATAATTTATATTTTAAACCTTATAATATCCATAATTACACATTAGACCCTTAATTATCAAAATTTCACAATGATCACTTATTTTATCATATTATACGAATCTACCCTTAAGTATTCATAATTTACACATCAAGTCCCTCAAGTTATCAAAGTTACATATTTAGCCCTTTAATTTACAATTTCAACCTTTAATTATTAATAATTACATATTAAGCCATTAAATTACCAAAATAGCACATAACCCCCTGAATATAATTAATTACTCAATTCAATCTTAAGTTTCCAGAAATTTCATATTTAGTCCCTCTATTTTAATTATTTTCAAAATCGATTTATACTTTATCAAACAAACATTTTAACCCTTTTAAATATAAAAATTACACATGGGGCCCTCAACTTATATTTTATTCGAAATGTTCACAGCCCAAAATAAGTTCTAAAATTAACCCTTGAGTTTTAAAAGTTACAAAACACCCCCTAACATTTTAAATCAAATCGTATAACACTTTATATAATCAAACCCTAACCCTAAAAATACAAATAATTACCCAATCATTATTTCATCATTACAACATCATTTATTAACCAAGAACAAACCCTAAAATCCAAACCCTAACCGAATTACATGTTATTTCTTTTTCTTCTTTATTTTCTTTAAATCCGGTAAATACATAATTCCAAAAATAATTGTTCTTGGCCTCAAAATTTCGAAGTATCATTTTTCCAGGTCTAATATGATTGTATAGAGTCCAAATAAAATAAATATGAAGCCTCACAAATTCGGATTGAATTATTTAGGGTTTATACACGTTTTTAAGATTTAATTCACAAATAAATTGGTAGATCATGCATGGATCGATTTTAACATTTTCTTTGATGTTCTTAACATATATAGGGTCTGAGAAAAATACCAAATCAAGATTTGAACGTGTGGAATGAGGTGTACGAATTCTTTTGTACGCGATTAGCCAAAACGGGTCAAAAATCACCACGACTTCAAAAACGATCTAAAAATCATGAAACCAATTTTCACAGGTCACATATGATGTGAGGAACCCAAGAAAAATAAGAGACGAATTTTACAAAGGTCGAGTGAATCAAAACGAATTATACCTCTTTTGTATGTCGCGACTTACAAAAATTCACCACGATCGATTCGAAGGATGAACACCTTCACAATGATTTTTCTAGTACTCCTTGGATGATGCTTGAACTCAGAAAAATGGTCTAGGGATTTTAGAATGTCGAATGGAGGCTATAGAATTTGTGTGTGTGTTTTAATTCCAATCGGCAATTAGGGTTTACAAGAAATAAGGTGTTTATTGATTTTAAAATGATTTGGCCGAGTCTAGGGGAGGGTTGGACCAAAAATACCGGCCTTAATTATGGCCCAATCAATTTTACCATTTTTACTTTATTTTCCTTAATTTAAATTGTATTTAAAAGGTATTTAATTAATAATAATTATGCATTTAAATTTTTGGTACACACAAGGGTATTTTGGTCATTTCTCAACTTGTATAAATATTAATCGAAGTCGTCAAAATTATTTTGTATCATATCTTGCTCGTTTCCAGAAGTTTGGGATCGATTCGGAACTTTAATTAAGCCTTAATTAAATTTTAAAATTTCAGGGGCATTTTGGTAATTTTTGCATGTTTTAGATTTTCGGGTTTTACAACTCTTCCCCTCTAACAGAAAAATTTCGTCCTCGAAATTTGCAAAGAATCAGAAGTGAAAGGATCGAAAACAAAATAAGGACGTACTAGATCAGAATGCGGATAACTAGCTCGTATTGATTCCTCGGTTTTCCAGGTAGCTTCCCGCTCTGGGTGGTTCTTCCAAAGAATCTTTGCGAACGGAGATGAAACGAAACAGAAGACACAACGGACAGCGAACGGAAATGTAAAAAGACTTGTTTCTCATGACTCTTCATTGCCGATCCAAAAGTACTTCAGTTCCCAGAAATGACATATCATACGAAATTCAGATTGCAAGGATCATATTCAAACATGACGAAGGGTTATCATATTCTCTCAGAAGAGATACAAGGATACGCAAGATTGTGACGGATATGCCGTCCATAGCATTTGATTAGACAAATCAGATGAGATCGTACAGAAAATAAATTGTAGGTGATATCAAATGGAAGAAACTTATAGCAGAACTTAAGATTCTTATCGGAATTACAAAGGTCAACAACCGCGTACCGAGAATCCAAACGTATCAAATCGTATAACGGCGAAACAGATTAAGCGTATAGGTGGAACGAACCTAAATCTTACAAATGTGAAATTTCTCACATCTCTAATCAAAATTCTAAGGTTTCTAAAGTACTCCTCGAAATATCCTATGAACACAATGAGGGTACGTCATATGACGTAAGTATTATCACGTTCGCGAACCGTCATAATACCAGCATCATATGAGTATACCATCATGATGGTCATACTTTATCTCAAGTCGCGAACAGAACTACTTATCTTAACCACCTATCAGTCTTTCTACCTCCTAAGGTTGGTCCAAAACAAACATCACTACGGATTCTAAATCGGAGGAATTTGAACGTACAAATAGCGTAACGAAATGTGTACACCTTAAAATGAAACTCGTCGTCGAGACGTTAGGTCTTCCACAATTCATCATCCTTCTCATAACGAACCAACGTCCAACACATGCATAATGAACGTCGAACGGAATTTCTAATAGGGAAAAGGCTCATTCAAGATCTTATCGAAAGGTAACGGAAACTTAAGTGATCTAAGAGGAAATGAATTACGTCTTCAATATCTTCATCCTTTACAACAATCAAATCTTCCAAATCCAGACGTTTGCTACACAATTTCATCCATTCCATTTCATGATCTCGAATCTTTTCAAATTCCAAGTAGTCGCTCTCTTGTCTAATCATACGATCATAGGGTGAAAAGAAAATCATAAACTTGAGTCTGGTTCCTCAAGTCTTCGACACTTCTTCTGGACACTTCGGTGTGGTAGCGTGAATCTCTGACGTGATCACCGTGCATTCCTCCATTGGCGAGTCTGCTTCAGCTCTTAATTCATCTTAGTACAACTAAAATGACTAGAGAAACAAGGTTGCGTGCCTCCTACAGGTCTTCTAACATGATTCAGAATTCACCAACTCAAACTGCTGTGGACTTCCTGGCTTATGTGCTGAAAGCTCATCTCCTACGGTCTGGTCGTCTTGATGCCCAACTGAAGTCTCCACGTGCTGCTTGGGGTATAATCGAGTCTCATCTCAGTCTGGCTTCTCCTCACATGCTTCTCTCTTGGTAACGTCTGTCACGAACCTCTTCTGCACATCTTCTACAAGGTTTCTAACTCTGACAATGGTCTTCAGTCTTGGTCCTTTCTGTGGAAGCTCTGTCGTCATCGGATACCTGGGTGTTGTCTGCTACAATCTCTGATCTCAAATCAAAACTATTCTTCCAGAACAAAGGGTCGGTTCACAAAATACAAACGAATGGTCTACGAGTTCCTCGTTCGTCTCTGAGCATAAACACACTGTCATACTATGACAATTGCCCAGCTACTTGCGAAAATATACTTCTTCCAGCCAATACAATTGACATTATTCAAACTCATAGTGGTCAACACGAGTACTAAAACAGCTTCAAGAAATCTTCTTAGGAAAACGCTTCATATCACAAATCTTCCTCTTCACAAATATGGAACAAATCGAATCAAATACTGATACGCGGAAATGATTAATGATTACGGTTAAATTTCACAATAGTCGGTGCGCCGCCGCATACTTCTCTCTTTCTTCTTCATAAATGAACAGGAGCATTCAAAGAGATTACTGAAGTGAACAAACTCATATTCCATCAGTTCCTACAATCTCTTAACTCCTTCAGGTCGATGCAAACTTCACTTTCCAACGGATCTCAAAAGGTTTATCAGAACCCCAGAAATTCGCACAACAAACTTTCAAGTGTCGGAGCTTTCCAAGAGTGGATACTAACAGACGTTAGGAGAAAATTGGAAATCAAGGAGATCAGGGTATGTGCTTCCAAATTCCAAAATTTTAACAGATTCAAATGATTTAGAGTATCATATCCAAATATGGTGGAGCAGAATTATGAAAAGTTACGTTTCAAATATGGCAGTCTATGGTAGCTTCACAAAAGTCACCAATCCAAAATCAAAAGACCTCAAGGTTAAATGCATCCAAAGACAAACGGATTCCTAGAGCGAATGTGGTTGTCAAAACATACGGATAGTTCACAAGTCAAATTTAGGTACATGGTTCATCAAAGTGTGGGATGGGAGAGTATTAGAATATATCAAGGTCAAATATATCAAATTGAAGATTAGAATTGTGAACAGTTCAATGGATTGAAATCTTGTTTAGCTTATAACATAGGAATGGTAGGGTGTGCACCGATAGTAATACGAACATCGTTTAACTGTCAGAGTTGAGATGTATGGAATATCAGTTATTAGCATCAGCATGCTTAGATAACAATTCCGTACTAGACAAATATCAACATCAAATCCTTCTAAAGGAAAAGTTGGTTAACATGCAACGTTCATCATTCAAATGACGGAAGGTAAGACTTCCTCGTCTTCTGCGACTACGTTCTTATGAGGCATGACTAAAGGCAAAGGCAAGAGTCAGAGTGATGCGGAAGCAATTACTACTCACATGGATGTCCTAAACTACCCATTCCTCACCGGTTATGACTTATATTCCTATGGGAAAATTCTACGCAACTTCGCAAAGGTTATCCTACGAGCGCCTACAGTGGAAACTTAGGGGTCCTAACTTACACAGGCCAAGGGTAGATGTACTACAAGTCGTTAACCTGTCTCTGACACCATAATTGTAACACCCCAACCCGGCAAGGGTAGAAGTGTCACGAAAATGGTGACATATCAAAGGCAAGCATAACATACGACTTACATAATACAAATGGTTTACAATATTACAAAGGAAAATATACCAAATCTACGTAGTCATACATAAATGAATACTAAAACTAAGGTATCGTCTTCAAAAGCTAATCTCTCATCCCAAAGCAAAACCCAAGCTCCTGACTTCCTACTAAAACCTGCCGCAGGAAAAGAAATGCGGCTGAGCTTAAAAAGCCCAGTGAACAGATATATAATAAACGGAAACCAAAATCAAATGGAAATGAACAGACATATCATAATGAATGAGATATAGGAAAAGGAAATAAAGAGTAAGGTTTAGGACAGTCATCCACCACGAGCCCAAACAAATCAAATCATATCATATCGTAACCCTAATCTTCAAATCATATAGAGGGGAGACCTCTCAGATAATCAGATAATATGAGGGGTGTCCTCATTCTTCAAATGGAGTAGCTAGCTCCCAAATTTTGTGAAAGACGTGGATTGCACCCATCATCAGTCACCAAATCAAATCATATCATATCATATACAAAACAAATCTAGGATGCATCCATACGCCCCCCAAACAAATCATATTGGCCATAAACAAATCATAGTGAGCTCATATCATATCATAATGGGGACGGTGTACAACATCACTCGAGTACACTAGAGTCATGCCACTGGTGCATCAATGACATGGCCATGTTACCTTCATGGCTAGGAAACATATTTGGCTCGTAGTATCAAACTGGGAGTCAAAGGTCCAGGTCATAGGTTCATATCATAATCAGAGTGTCACATCGGAAAGGTCATATCAGAAGGTTCATATCAGAAGATCAATTATCCCAGGTCAATATCCAAAAGGGGTCAAAGTATCAGATGGTCAAATCTTCAAAAGGTTCAATATCAAAAGTATTTTTCAAAAGGTTTTCTCTTAAGGTTCATTTAAAACAATCCTTCAAAATAGTTTTCATAAATGGTCTTTCAAATAGTTTTCATAAAACGAACTTCAAAAATATTTTTCTTAAAGTCAATATATCATGCTTGAAAAACCCTTTCAAAATACTTTACTTAAAACATTTCCACCTCATATCAAAAAGGTCTTCATATCATAGGTTCAAAATCAGAGATCAAGGGTCGAAGCAAAGGTGTCATAGCAAAGGATCGTAACAGAGTATCAAATCAGAGATTTAACAGATCGGAAAAGAATCATAGGAAACCTTACAGAGAAGGTCAGAATATCTGTACCTTATTCCAAAGCAAAGCACAAACCAAAAGAATAAGATGCAAAGGATCATGACCTCTCCTTCTTCACACCTAGAGGGGTAGAAAAGAATTACAAACCTTTCCATTTTAAGTAACTTTCCATTTTTAGCAGGTTTCCATATTTAGTAAGTTTTCATAATTAGTAAGATTTCCATACTCTCAATTAGGTTAAGTCATTATCAAAACATATTATGGCTTTAGGGTGTATTTTAACAAGTCACAAAAGTTTAGGGTTAATTATGGCAACTTTACATAAATTAGGGTTTTAAGTGTAATTATATCAAAGTTAAAGTTCAAACATGAAAATATCCCAAGTAATCTGTTTTGAATCCATATTTATCAAGTTAACAATTTCAGCCCCTCAAGTTTCCCAATTTTACACTTTACACCCTTAAGTTATATAATTTATATTTTAAACCTTATAATATCCATAATTACACATTAGACCCTTAATTATCAAAATTTCACAATGATCACTTATTTTATCATATTATACGAATCTACCCTTAAGTATTCATAATTTACACATCAAGTCCCTCAAGTTATCAAAGTTACATATTTAGCCCTTTAATTTACAATTTCAACCTTTAATTATTAATAATTACATATTAAGCCATTAAATTACCAAAATAGCACATAACCCCCTGAATATAATTAATTACTCAATTCAATCTTAAGTTTCCAGAAATTTCATATTTAGTCCCTCTATTTTAATTATTTTCAAAATCGATTTATACTTTATCAAACAAACATTTTAACCCTTTTAAATATAAAAATTACACATGGGGCCCTCAACTTATATTTTATTCGAAATGTTCACAGCCCAAAATAAGTTCTAAAATTAACCCTTGAGTTTTAAAAGTTACAAAACACCCCCTAACATTTTAAATCAAATCGTATAACACTTTATATAATCAAACCCTAACCCTAAAAATACAAATAATTACCCAATCATTATTTCATCATTACAACATCATTTATTAACCAAGAACAAACCCTAAAATCCAAACCCTAACCGAATTACATGTATTTTCTTTTTCTTCTTTATTTTCTTTAAATCCGGTAAATACATAATTCCAAAAATAATTGTTCTTGGCCTCAAAATTTCGAAGTATCATTTTTCCAGGTCTAATATGATTGTATAGAGTCCAAATAAAATAAATATGAAGCCTCACAAATTCGGATTGAATTATTTAGGGTTTATACACGTTTTTAAGATTTAATTCACAAATAAATTGGTAGATCATGCATGGATCGATTTTAACATTTTCTTTGATGTTCTTAACATATATAGGGTCTGAGAAAAATACCAAATCAAGATTTGAACGTGTGGAATGAGGTGTACGAATTCTTTTGTACGCGATTAGCCAAAACGGGTCAAAAATCACCACGACTTCAAAAACGATCTAAAAATCATGAAACCAATTTTCACAGGTCACATATGATGTGAGGAACCCAAGAAAAATAAGAGACGAATTTTACAAAGGTCGAGTGAATCAAAACGAATTATACCTCTTTTGTATGTCGCGACTTACAAAAATTCACCACGATCGATTCGAAGGATGAACACCTTCACAATGATTTTTCTAGTACTCCTTGGATGATGCTTGAACTCAGAAAAATGGTCTAGGGATTTTAGAATGTCGAATGGAGGCTATAGAATTTGTGTGTGTGTTTTAATTCCAATCGGCAATTAGGGTTTACAAGAAATAAGGTGTTTATTGATTTTAAAATGATTTGGCCGAGTCTAGGGGAGGGTTGGACCAAAAATACCGGCCTTAATTATGGCCCCATCAATTATACCATTTTTACTTTATTTTCCTTAATTTAAATTGTATTTAAAAGGTAATTAATTAATAATAATTATGCATTTAAATTTTTGGTACACACAAGGGTATTTTGGTCATTTCTCAACTTGTATAAATATTAATTATCATATCTTGCTCGTTTCCAGAAGTTTGGGATCGATTCGGAACTTTAATTAAGCCTTAATTAAATTTTAAATTTTCAGGGGCATTTTGGTAATTTTTGCATGTTTTAGATTTTCGGGTTTTACACCTAATGAAAAAAAATTAGAAAACTATATATAGACTTTTGCATCTTGACGGCGTCACCTTATGGAGTGTGACGCCGTCACCTCGCCGCTTCTAGGGTTCCCGGATGACCTTCTTGACGCCGTCCCTCTTTAGCTCTTCCAAAATCCATTCTGGCTTATCAAGGCTTGACGCCGTCAGCTCGTGAACGTGACGCCGTCCCCTTATGATTTAAGCCGTGACGCCCTTGATCAAGTTAAAGCGTGACGCCGTCAGAATTCACATGCTATTTTCACTGGCCTATCATGAGTAAATTTCACGTCCACTTTTTCTTGCCAAAGCATGACGCCGTCCAGAGTTAATTGTGACGCCGTCAAAGGTAACTTTCAGCCGATTTTTGAGACTTTGTCGTTTTCTTCACTTTTATGCTCCAAAAACGTCCAAAATGCCTCCTTTTCCAGATTTCTCCTCAAAAGTACCTAAAATGACAAAAGGAACGATTTAGGGCAATATTTGATCAAATAAATACGATTTAGGGCTTAAATGACCCCTTAAAAGCGGTACACTTTTCGCCTCATCAAATACCCTTACACTTGAGATTTGCTTGTCCTCAAGTAAATGCGCTTTTATTCTAATCAAAATACAAGTTAGGGGTCATTTAATGCAAACATAAAAGTAATTACAACAAATATTCGTTCCACTTCAATCATAATAAGCACGGAGATTACATACTAGCACCTCACAAGTAGTGTTTAGATACTCACATCTCTCAAGTGTCATCAAAATAAATCTCATAAATGAAAACGGATAATATCTCTCACTACCTGTCATAGCAAATAGATTACCATAGGCTTGGGAAAGGATCGATAACCTCCTCCACTAGGCGTAAGCACCTAAGATAAACTATCAAAGAGGGCTTTTAAATGGGTTATAACGTTAAGTGTAGGGAAAAGGAAAACACGGTTTTGTTGGATAAGGGATATTTTACTGGTTGCTAGTTAAAGATCTTGATTAATTACATGTACTATACAACGTTGCTAAGCCAAGACTAGACTCGATCTTAAGCTAATGAAAGAAAATAACAAAAAAATAAAACAAACATAAAATAAACATAAAATGAAACGGGATGGTAGTCCGTATGTTTTTTCTATTTTTCATTTTCTCATTTTTTTGTGTTTTTCTTGATTTTTTTTTTTTTTTTTTTTTTTTTTTTTTTTTTTTTTTTTTTTTTTTTTGCATACACTTTTGCCCTACCATCCAAAATAATACATCATAGGGGCATTGCATTCCCCTTACACTTGAATTTTTACATAACTTTACAAATACTAATCTAATGACTCGAATTAAGATAATTGAAAAACTTGGAGTACTTTTAAAACATTTAGCACATATGGGGGTAATAAATGATGTTCTTCCCCATTACTCCATTACACTAGTACTTTACCCATGAGTCCCAATCGTCCCAAAACAATATGTACAAGGATATGACTCGACTTAGCAACCATGTAATCAACTAGATAATTAACTTGGGTTTAAACAAATGTTGTAACAATAATGCACTAAAGATGAGTGCATACAAGGTAGGCTAAGGCGATTTGGGTGTACATTTAAGTGGGGTGTAACAAATTCTTCCTTTAAGTGAAATGCTTAAAGGTCGAAACGAAAAGATAGGCTCTGAGGGGTGTACTAGGGGTATCGTGTACTAAAAATGAGTACAACGCAAAGGGTGTGGGAGAATTACTTGACCAATGTAGCCAATGTAATTATAACAAAAACACAGGTGTAAAACAATGGGTTAGTCCTAATGCCTCTTATCATGTAGTAAATCTAACTACACGAATGTAGTCTCACTTGTGGCCTCGGAATGGTCCTAACGCAAGTTCTAGAATCTAAGTGCTACCGGTACACACATCATAGCATAAATGCTTTTCCTACCAATTCTAGGGGTGAACCTCACATATTTGGGGGTGGAAAATTTTTTAGTGGTACGGTTTTGTGCTAGTCATATAACTCCTATCCGTGAGACGCTCATTAAGACCAAAGTTTCACTCCTATATGTTGTAAAAAATTTTAAATTTGGCACTAAAATTACCCTAACAGGTATTTCTCTCAGTTTTATTACACGTCTACTATTAAACAAACAAAAATCAAGCGCAATGGCATTCTCTAAAATCGTACTTTTACCCCCCCTTACACTTAAGATGAACATTGTCCCCAATGTTCAAATAACAAGATGTAAAAGTAAATAAGGTAAAAGAATGAAATCAAATACTCCCCTGATTCGCTCGGTGGATAATGAAATTACACGGTTAAATCTTCCTCCAAAGTAATGTAGAAGCTCCATGACTAATGCATCGCCACAAGCTTGATCCAAAAACATCTCCTTGTCCAAAATAACCTGTTAAACCTGAGAAAACAAACACGAAAACCTGCATAACATCGGCGGGAAAAAATCTATATATAAGGATATAATGCTTGTGGAATGATAATTTTGCAGATTCCTGGAGATTATAAGTTGGAGATTTTAATAAAAACTTTTCTAAAAACAAAACTTTCAAAAATTTCTGAAAATTAAATCTGACGCCGTCAGGTTATGAACCCTGACGCCGTCAGAAATGACCTGACAAAAATTTTCATTTTAAGTTTCCGGAAAATTTCTGGAAAAACCTTTACCTTACTTCCTGGAAATCTTGCAAAACATCATTATGACTCGATACAAGCATTTGACTCAAACAAACACTAATATGTATGTTAATTTAGTATTATTATGATTCATGTTCATTTGTGTTCTAATAAACCGATTTGGATTTCCCTTACACTTATCTTTTGCAAAATACCTTTATATGTAGTTAAGACGAAGTTAAAAACAACATAAAGCATTTTCACAAATTACTTTTGAACATGAATCAATACTAATAAAAATTAAACACACATACGGAAACAAATAAAAACAAACAAACAAATAAATAAGCACACAAAGCAAATAAAACAAATAAAGCTTGGGTTGCCTCCTAAGAAGCGCTTTTCTTTATTAACGAGTCTTGTAGCTAGACTCTAAGTCACGCTACCTAGTATCGCTTATGCTCACGTACCCGAGTGTGAGCCATCTAATTGTTGCCTCATCTTTCTTGTATTCATCATTTAGCTCCAAACATCCATGATAGTATCTTTTATTTTTCTCATGTGGATATTTGAGCCCCTTCCTCTAATCATTCTCACTTAACAAGTCGATAGGCATAATTCTATTGCAAGATTCAATGGGGTAGTTCTTAAACCTAGGATGTGCTCGGGGCATTTGATAGACAAAATCTTCATCCCCATCCGAGAATGTAATTAACCCGTCCACAAGTTTTTCGTCAAGGTTGGTCAACCTTTTGAAGGGTTCTCCAAAAATGACTTGGGTTAATTTGTTATCAATGAATTCTCCTAAGTTCTCCATAACCATAAAATCCACCAAATACACAAAACTTCCAACGAATACGTGTAGTGGCTTAGTCCTAGCAACGATGTTATCACCTTGATATTCTAGCTCATCTACCATGATTTTATTATAATTAGCGCGAGAGATAATGTTCATAGGCAAAGATGAGTTAAGATAAGCATAAAAATCATGATAACCAATCTTACACGGAAATTGCATGTTAAAGAGGCTATCCTTTTCGATCTTAGTCCTAGGGTCAACATACTTAAAGGGATCAATTACCTCTTTTCCCCATTCCTCGTTAACTACTTCTCCATCATCAGCATCCTCATCGGAGTCTGAATAGTAAAATGGACTAACATAGTCATTCTCATGGTCAGACTCCTCCATCTCAGAATTGTTACCAAAGTGGTGGTTGGGTGAAAGGTTGTTGTTTGCTACTATGGGGGCGGGAACGGGTAGTTGAAAATTTGCACGGCGAAAAACACGAATAACAGGGATCAAATGACCAATGTTACTCATGAGGTAAGTGGAAGGTATCACAAACAAAAGTACAAAGAAATAAGATAGACTAAAGAAAACCTAGAAAAAGGAAATAAAAATCTCACTAGAAAGGAATCTAGTGAGTAGACCTAATAGAAATAAAAATTCAACCTAAACAATAACTATTCCCCGGCAACGGCGCCAAAAACTTGATGCGTGGGTTTTGCAACCTTACAACAGGTTTTACCTCTCGAGGGATCTCAAGAGGCTTACAACCCCACCAGGCAGTGTACCTGACCGATGTAGTATAGTGTAGTGGTAAGTACGGGGGATTGATCGTTCTCCACAGGGAATAGTGTTCGTTAGGTGTGAAAGACTACTCTAATTAGGTCTAAGGGTTGAGGAAGATTCTTTTTATGTTTTTATATTTTTATGAAAGCAAGTAAAATCTCGGTTTTGAAAGAGTGGGCGGAATTAGTTGCTAGTCAACTAACCCAAATTACTACGAATGCAAATAAAATAAAATAACAAAAATGAAAATGTGGTGAGAAACTTATGTGTAGAGAAATGTGTTTACTTAGATTTCCTTACTCCCTAACCATCTTTTACCGGTTAATTAGTGTGTATTAGTCGCGTGGATGACAGGTGTATTCCTTAATACCAATCGTGGGGTGGCGTACTTACTTCCCCAACTCTACAAGCTCCTACTTCACTCCTATGTCGAGCCGGCTAGGAAGCTCCTAACATGGGATCACTAGAATTCGCTTGTGCATTAAATACAACCATAAAAACCTTTAGTACGCATTTGGTTCATGTTTCTTAAGACGTTCAAGCAAGTTACCGAATAGGAAGTTAGCCAATTTTCTTAAGCCTAACATAGATAAACAATCATCCAATACAACTAACAACACACTAATAACCAATAATCAATAGCTAGGTTTCATTAGATCTAAGCAAACACAAGATAAATTTAGCCTAACATGTTAATCAAAAGACAAGAATAAGATAAAATCAAACAACACATAGACATATTGAATGATTAATTGATAACTTATCTTCAATGTAACATGGAAGATCTCAAGGCAAAAAGCCTTGAAAAAGTAGCTAAAATCGTCTTAGGGTTTTCTCCCAAAATTCCACACACTAAGCCCTCCCTAATGACAAAAAATTAGAAAACTATATATAGACTTTTGCATCTTGACGGCGTCACCTTATGGAGTGTGACGCCGTCACCTCGCCGCTTCTAGGGTTCCCGGATGACCTTCTTGACGCCGTCCCTCTTTAGCTCTTCCAAAATCCATTCTGGCTTATCAAGGCTTGACGCCGTCAGCTCGTGAACGTGACGCCGTCCCCTTATGATTTAAGCCGTGACGCCCTTGATCAAGTTAAAGCGTGACGCCGTCAGAATTCACATGCTATTTTCACTGGCCTATCATGAGTAAATTTCACGTCCACTTTTTCTTGCCAAAGCATGACGCCATCCAGAGTTAATTGTGACGCCGTCAAAGGTAACTTTCAGCCGATTTTTGAGACTTTGTCGTTTTCTTCACTTTTATGCTCCAAAAACGTCCAAAATGCCTCCTTTTCCAGATTTCTCCTCAAAAGTACCTAAAATGACAAAAGGAACGATTTAGGGCAATATTTGATCAAATAAATACGATTTAGGGCTTAAATGACCCCTTAAAAGCGGTACACTTTTCGCCTCATCACGTGCGCCAAATTGTTTGCTACAGGGTCCTCGTTACTACACCGTGTGCTTTTAGCTAATGTTTTTCTATTTTTGTGTGATAATCGACCACTAAAACTTTCAAATTTTATTTTGTTTTATAAAAGGTCTTCATGTGCTAAAACTATTTTTATACATTGTGGAAATTATGTGTTTTGCTCTATGTAAGCAAACGTGAAAAAATAAATTGCCAAATGACAATAAAGGTTTTAATTTTTCAACAATAGTAAATATAAAAGTTACGAAACCGTATTTTATAATTTTGTAATGATATCTACTTTTTATATAAATAGAAAGTCCAAAATAGTATATAAAGACCGTCTTTTAGCAAAGAAATTTGCAAGTATCGGAAATGATGGATAGAGTATTAAAGTGAGCAAAATAAAAAGCTGATTTTTGATTTGCTTTAATGAAGACTCTTGACCAAAATCTATTTTTTTTTTGGTCAATGTTGGTCCCTTTTATTTTTGTTATACTTTCACATCTTTGTAATTAAATATCACAGCACCAATCGGACTTTTTGGAGATGACATTTTGTGGTTTTTAGCAAAGGCATGTCACCGCTAAAGGTCTTTCGTGACGACATGTCCTGGCCAAAGGATCCTCGCTACACCCTCGTTACGAATGTTTTTGGCGAGGACAATTTTCGAATTTTACCAATGACATTATGGGACCCACAGAGTTTCTTTGTCAAAGTTTTCCAACCTCGCCACATGACATTCGGCTAGGACATTTCCTTGCCAAAGCCCAATGCTAATTAATCCAATTATTGAGTTAATTATATTGATTAATTATTTTTATTTAAACATAGCCCGGCCCAAAAAGCTTTGGCGAATACATGTCCACACCAAAGCCTTAAACTGTAAATACCTGATAAGGATTTATTTGGTACCTTTTTAAGGGGTCATTTAAGCCCTAAACTCGTATGTATTTGATCAAATATTGCCATGAATCGTTTCTTTTTGCATTTTTGGTACTTTGGAATCAAAAGACGAAAACCGGCATGTTTTGGGCTAAAATCAACAAGAAAGTGAAGAAAACGACAAGGTCGCGAATCTGTCTGGAAAAGGGCTCCAGGCGGTGTCACACTTTACACATAACGCCGTCAGTTGCAATTGGAGATGAAGATTTAAACAAATTTTACAAAAGACGGCTCAGAACTTTTGGAAGACTTTATAAACTGATGGCGTCACTTGTATTTGAAGACCATGATCCAGAGTAAAGTTTACACATGACGGCCCAGAACTTTTAAAGGCTGACGGCGTCAGAAGACATTAGCGACGACGTCACAACGGCGACTTGCAACAGAAGAAAACCTAATGACGGCAGGCTGACGGCGTCACAACCCATAATGTGACGCCGTCACACTTGTAAAACTATATATACTTTCGTATGTTTTTCATAATTCGTGTAAGATCTTGGAGGAACTATTAGGGCACGAATTTCAGAGCTTTTGTAAGGGTTTTACAGCCCCCAAAACCCATGTTTCATTGAAGTTAAGTAATTCATCTTTAATCATTCAATATGCCTATGTGTTGTTTGATTATGTGTTTTTCTTGTCTTCACTTTAACATGCTAGGCTAAATCTATTAGTGTTTGCTTAGATCTAATGAAACCTAGTTGTTAATTATTGATTGTCGTCTCTAGTTGAATTGGTTGTTTTGCGTTAGGAATAGGAAAACTGGCTTAACTTTATATGTACTAGCTTGAACGTCCCACTTAACGCCTTTATAGAGTGCACTGGTGGTTTTATTCGTTGTATTTATTGTGTGAGTTGCGGCTTGTAGATAGTAGGAGATCCTAGGGAGATGACTTAATTGTCACTTGTAGATCTACGGTTTTCTAAAAGAGACTTATACACTCATAGAGTTGGGGACATTGGCACCACACCACAAAAACATAGGAATACAACGCGCCAATTAGACAAGGACGTGACAATTCGACTAATCAATAAGAGACAACTAGGGAGTAAAGAAATCTAAGTAAACACCTTTTTCTATCATAAGAGTTACCAATTTACTTTTCTTGTTTATTAGTTTAATTTTAGTTTAAATAGTTTTAATTAATTAGTAGTTAAAACGCCCACTCTTTCAAACCCCGAGATTTTATTTTGCTTTCTAAAAAATATAAAAAGTACAAAAAGACTCATCCCTCACCTTTAGACCTATCTCGACATAAAGTTCGGCCTTCACAACACTATTCCCCTAGAGAACGCTCAATCCCCCGTGTCTTGCCTATACTACACTACAACGGTTAGGTACACTGCCTAGGAGGATTGTAAAACTTCTTAGAGGTCTTACAAACCCCCCATCAATACCATTTAGGCATTTGACGAGGACATGTGATTTACATGTCCTCTTTCGAGCTTTTGGTCTCGTAGCATTTTGGTGTGTGCGCTCTCGGTGCTATAAATGGAATACAAGTTATTCCTACGAGTAGTCGTATCAAAGCTTTTGGTGAGCACATGATTTATATTCCCCTCGATACTAAACGTGGTTTAACTTAATATATTTCATTATACTTAGAACTCGATTTTGGTGTAACAAATCTATCCCTCTTATTTAGATTTCGGCCTCGAAATCTCTTGTCTAACAGATTCGGCGAGTGGTTTCGCTATAGTACCTATCGTCGAATGGGGTGCCACATCAGATTCGGCGAGTGGTATTGCCATGGTACCTATCACTCTAATAGTATTCTTTAGAGTTAGTAAATCAATCGATAAGTAAAAAAATTGCTTTCACGGAAACGGTGATTCGAATGTAGTTTGACGGATCATATTAAAGCAGCTTGAAGATTACATGTTTTATTCGAATTTAGTTTGTGTCACCCCACAAATAAAATGATTTTCTAACAATAAATAATTATTGGGTTACACTTTAGTATTTGTCTGATTTTAAATATACAAATTAAAAAATTTGAATGGTGAAGTTAAATGTATTTAATCGTCGTTAAAGATATTTCAAAGAGAACCAAAAAGTGATATGACTGATTTCAACAAAAACACCAAATTAAAGGGCTATCTTGCAAAACGCATATTGGTAGTTGGTATGCATTATTGTTGCTGCTAGCTTACTCTTATTATAAATACATGCTTAAAACAACATTAAAAATGACACCAAACCAAACTCGCAATACGATCATACTTTCTTTAACCCCCCCCCCCCACTGTAACCCCTTGTAAAACACCCCCAGCTCTTGTCAAGATCCCACATTTTATCAATCCATTCAAATTTCAAAACAAAGAGCTTCACTAATATTTCTAACCTTTCAACACATCAATCCATCTTTTCCTTCTCTATAAATAGATGCCAGTTCTGAAACTGAAGTCACTGCTGGAGCTAGAAGGTATGTACATTTATAAGATTATATAGAGTTTTTGACCCACCTCTAACTAAAATAACAACTTATTTAAAATGTATTCTTTAAATTTCTTCAAGCGTCTGTGGTTATTTTGGCTGCTATCTTGACAGACATTGCTTTACATACTCTGAATCGATCAAAACGTATTAACAACCCATGTCTACTAACTAGAATGGCGTTGAGTGTATTTGTCGTTGCATACAAGGTGCTTTTAATATACTCATTTTTGCAACAAATACAATTTTTAATTATTTATTTGCTAAAAAATCACGTGGTGATTAAAAATTCAAAATTGCCTCATTGTTGCATGCACCTCTTGCTATCTACTTGACTTTTATCTTGGAGAATCTCCGGAACCGGAGTAGGATTGCACTGTTTTTCATGGGCTCACCATTTTGGTCGTCCGATCTTAGTGTTATATTGACTACTGTTGTCTTAGGTATTCCAATATATGCATGTGTCTACATTTCAATAATTGTTGTAATGGTGATCAAATTTATAAGGATTTATGTGTGTTACTAGATGCATGACATGATGTTTTAGTTTTATTATGGTGTTAGATGGAAGAGTGATTACATGTTTTTATAATAGGTTAATGTAACTTAATACCAGTGGCGGATATAAGAATCCGTCATAGGGTGTGCACATATAATATGACAAAAAAGTTAATATTTATAGTTTGACTAGCCAATCACATAAAGCCTTTGAACTAATAAAAGTCGTAGTCAAACTATTCTAGTGGCATTTTAGTAAATATATACTTAGGGTGTATTTGTTTTTTAAAGAAAGATCTGACTAGCCTCTTACCGCTTACCAGTCAGACACGGTAAGAGGCGGATCTTTTTTTATTATTATTATTTTCTTTTTTTTTTGGAGTCAGACGCGGTAAGAGGTCAATCATCTTACTCAATAAGACGTGGTGGTAATATCTTATCACCTCTTACCCGTATATATTGATATTTAAATATTAACACCTACCTAGGTTCGAGACACAAAAAAGACGAAAATCCATTTCATGGTCCTGTAGCCGAAACCACCAACAAGATACAAAACTCATTTCGTAAAAAAATTAGCCAAGACTTGTGTTTGTGTTTCTGTTTGTTTGGCATAAAAAGACAAACATCTTGTTGTGTTTAAGATTTGTAAAGAACGAAACCATACAAGTATTAATTTCATGTGGATGATATACGGTTGGTATAGAAATTTGTTGAAAGAAAGTTGGTTGGGATCTGATAAGAAAGTTGTGGCTGCAACTTGAAAGAAGTGTGTTGGTGACTGCGTGTGTTTAGTTAGAGTGAAATTAGGGTTGTGAGTTTTATAAATCTTTAGGTTTAGGTTAGTATATGGTATAGGGTTTGGTTAAGACACATTTTGGGCTGATTTTTTTCTTGGACTAATAATCAAATTTGTGGACCGAAAATTTGGTTACTAATTTTTGTTAAAAACAATTAGTATTGGCTGAAATTATAACAAATTAATTGGGTCAAATCGTAACACGTCCCATTGACAAAATGTGAACCTAAACAGTGTGTGTTCGTGAATTTCAAGATTGAAATTTTCTTCAGAATATTCATCGTCAAAGATACATTCAAACTACTTATTCATCGTATTTCTATGGTTTAATATATACTTAAAAACCGGACAATTAAAATCATTCAGACAATTATAAAAAATAAATAAAAAATAAAAACGTAATTTTATTCAGATTTAGACTTGATAACCATCTCTTACCAGTAAGATGTGTTCAGATCCAAAACATCTTAATGAAACAAACACATCCTTAAAACCCGATTTTGGGTGTAACAAATCCCCTCATATTTAGTTTTTTCCCCGAAATCTCTTGTCTAACACTTTTGGCGAGTGAGTTCGCCATGGTACCTATCGCCAAATGGGGTGCCACATCAGATTCGGCGAGTGGTATCGCCATGGTAAAATTGCTTTCACGAAAATGGTGATTCGAGTTTAGTTTGACGGATCAAATTAAAGCAGCTAGAAGATTACATGTTTTATTCGAATTTAGTTTTTGTCACCCCTTATTACAAATAAAATGATTTTCCAACAACAAATAATTATTGGGTTCCAGTTTAGTATTTGTCTGATTTTAAATATGCAAATTAGAAAATTTGAATGGTGAACTTAATTGTATTTTATCCGTAGTCAAAGATATTTCAAAGAGATCAAAAAAATGAGATGACTGATTTCAACAAAAACACCAAATTAAAGGGCTATCTTTTAAAACACATATTGATAGTTGGTATGTATTATTGTTGTTGCTAGCTTACTCTTATAATAAGTATATGCTTAAAACAACATTAAAAATGACACCAAACCACACTTGCAATACGATCATACTTTCTTTAAAACCCCCGACTATAGCCCCCTATAAAACACCCACAGCTCTTGTCAAGATCCCACATTTTATCAATCCATTCAAATTTCAAAACAAAGAGATTCACCAATATTTCTAACCTTTCACCACATCTATCCATCTTTTCCTTCTCTCTAAATGGATGTCAGTTCTAAAACTGAAGTCACTGCTAGAGCTAGAAGGTATGTACATTTACAATATTATGTAGAGTTTTTGACCTACCTCTAACTAAAATAAAAACGTATTTAAAATGTATGCTTTAAATTTCTTCAAGCGTTTGTGGTTATTCTAGCTGCTATCTTGACAGACATTTCTTTACATGCTCTGAAAAGAGCAAAACACATTAACAACCCACGTCCACCAACTGAAATGGTGTTGAGTGTATTTATCGTTGCACACAACGTGCTTTTAATATACTCATTTTCTGTAACAGGTACAATTTTTACTTATTTAAACACAATATAAGTATAAAGCGCATAAATGCAAATGTAAAGGTAAAGCTATAAGTAAAAGGAAATTCAAACCGGACACGGTGATTTATAGTGGTTCGGCACGAAGCTCTCTTCCTCGCCCTACTCCACTCCCCGAGTACCCAACTCGATAGTTACTTCACTAAATCAACATGCTCCCTTCTCGGCAGAGAAAACCTTACAACCGTTGCTTACAATATTTACCAATACTAAGCTAAGTATCGAGTCCTTCTTCGGGTACAAACAAACCCGTTATGTTTTATGGCCCAACATAACAAACCTTGTGTTTTATGATCTAAACACATAAACCGCCCAACCACTTACAAGTTTACCGATACTAAGCTTGGTATCGAGTTCTTCTTCGGGTACAACCAAACCCGTTATGTTTTGTAGCCCAACGTAACAAACCTTGTGTTTTATCGCCTAAACACATAAACCTCCTAACCTCTAGTTTGTTGTATAATAGTGATACAAGGTGGTAACAATAATGATCCAAGACATGAGTGTCTAGTAGATGTGAATACCTAAACTAAATGAAGTTCTTGTCATAAGAAGCCTTCAATGAATGAAGATCACAAGTGCTCCAATCTTGTTGTGATTGATCTTCATATGTTGGTGTGCTCGTAGTGGATGAGGATGGCAAGATCTCTAAGCTTGCAAGGATGGAAGATCAAGTGGGAACATGCTTACAACAAATGAAAGTTAGAAGCATCATGATCAAGATTTGGTGAGGATTAAAAGACTTGAGAATGTATGTTATGACATTGCAAAAGCTTGGTTATGATGGTGACTAAAGTATGTGAAAATATGTGAGAGAAAAGCTGGAAAACCATCAATCAAAAATGCGAGAAATGGGTCTCATTTATAGGTGAACCTTGCTATCTAAAACTGGCACTTCGGCGGATATGCGGATCCGTATTTTACAGATGCCCATATAAAATATGGATCCGTGGGGTGTTATAAGACAACAGTTTTTTGTCTAGTGTGTTTTTCACTTCCTTGTCCTTAAATCATTTTTAATAAAATGCTTCTAGAATAACTTGGGGACTAAGGGTTTAATTAAATTAGTTTTCATTAAATTAATTACCTAAAATAAAATGTCTAGTTATTTTATTTAAATGTAATTAGTCAAAAACATTTTATTTAATTGTGTTTAAAAATGTTTTAAGTATTTTAAACATTCTCAATGGTTTGTTAAATGGTTTGATCATAATACAACTTAACAAACATGTTCGAACCTGTTGTTGAAGCATGTCGAGAGGTGTTGATGAATGCATACTTTGATGATTTGTGTAAACGAGTAACTTGTACATTTTATATTATGTATTACAAGTTACATGTTTGTCATCATTAAAACATAAGAGACCGTTTAGATTGAGTATCGTAATATTTGCACTAACAGGGAGGATTTGTTTAGAGGTGAGTTGTGGTTGTTCAGCTGGAACTTGTTGCTGAGCTTGTTCTTGAGCCATTGTTGTGAGATGTGATTCTGAAATGATATGCAAGATGTTAAGTATATGGATAAATTTAAATTTATACATTTCACTCTGTCTGTTTTTGTATGCTCTGGCATTTTTTTTCAAGCATATTTCTTTTATTTTTTTCCCTTAAAGGTAAATATTATTAAGAAAAGTGCCAAAAACAGGTAGAGTACAACATACAATCAAGATAGCTAAAAGGATAGCATACCACTATACCTCACACACTAAGAAACACCAACAAAGGCCTTGGACAATTCCCAAACTCAGGCTACATATACAAAGGACTGAAAATACAGTCAAGACTAGCAGGATAAAATGTACTTCTGAATCCATGAAAACACTAATACCAATCAATGCCTTCAATCCATCACCATACATAGCATCCAACTAGCAAACTGTATTCCAGGACATACATAGTCACAAGTACAATACCAATTTTGAGAAATACAAAATAATAATAATAATAACAATAACAATAACAACAATAATAATAATAAGAATAATAATAATAACAATAACAATAACAATAACAATAACAATAACAATAACAGATAACATAGAAGAACAGCATCAGCACCAAGCACATACAACAACACATCCACTTCAGAACTTGAATATGCACAGCTGCCATCAGAATCTTCCATACCAGCAAATCCAGATAATCAACAACAGTCTCACACATGAAAATCAACAGACTGTAAACATGATTATAATAGAACCCATTATCACAATAATAACATCAACAACACTTATAATGACTTTGCCTCCTTAAAAACCTTTCCCAAGTAAAACCTAAACAGGGAAAAACCTTAAAAAGGGCAAAAAGAGCACAATAGTCACTAAATTCTCCAAATAAATAACCACCTCAACTTGAAACCATAACAACACCAACATACACCTATCACCAAACTGACTACAAGACAGAATCAATAATACTTCAATCTCCACACAAGTCCTGTAGCATACTCTTATAATACTCAGACTTACTCACTTGAAATTTCTAAATGTCAGCAGCCTTAGCCACATCAGTTGTAAACTTCAAAGACAATCCCATAAGTTTCAATCTAACAGTGTCAACAACAATCTTAAAAAGACAATCCACAGTCCTTTCAATGAATTGGGCTCTTCTAACATTCCTTTCCTACCAAGTGAAATAGACTACAGCACAACACAAGTCTTTGAATAATACTCCATATTTTATTCCTAGCAGGCTTATTAACTATACAAGATATTATAGAAGGCCAATCATTACTAATATCCTCTAAACATGCCAATAGTTTTAATCTTTCCCAAAGTCTTCTAGAAAAGGGACAAGCAAAGAATAAGTGATTATGAGACTCATTATCAGTCTTGCATAAGTGATAAACCTGATTCTGAATAGCAAACAATTTGGCAATCCTGTCCTTAGTTTTAAGCCTCCCTTTAATAGCCACCCATAAGATAAAAGCATGCCTAGGGATACACTGGTTGAACCGCACATGATCATACCAAATCACTTTAGGAGAATCCTCACTAATAGCTTACCACACTTCTTTAATACTGAATTTAGTTTCCTTCCCATTCTTATCATGCCAAACTGTCCTATCATCAACATCAGAGTTAATCTCAGGAACAGAACAGGCCATAACCAAGAATCACCATTGACCATATCAACAACACATGCATTTTCACTAAAACCTTCTAACTCAATGATTCTCCTATTTATAACTTTTATAAGAGGGCCATCAGGATGCCAATTATCAAACCAGACATTACACTTCCTTCCATTGCCAATCTTAACATGAACAAATCTGTCAACTTTATCCCTAAGACTCAAGACTTGTTTCCAACACCAAGAGTAATTAGACTTAGCATCTAAACTCAATATACTTTTACCTTTTAAGATATGAATATTAATCCATTTGACCCAACTAGAATTCTTACTATTGGCAACATTCCATAAGTGTCTAGCCATTAGAGCTTCATTCCACAAGTGCATAGACTTTAAACCCAATCCCCCCCTGACTCTTAGGTTTACAAACCTCTTTCCAAGAAATGATAGCATGCCCTTTAGCAGATTCCCCTCTAGCCCATAGAAAACCCTTACAAAGCTTCTCAATCTTATCACATATAGATATGGGTAACATGAATAAAGAGGCCCAGTAAACTTATAATGATGATAGGATAGATGCAATCAACTGAAGTCTACCAACAAATGGCAAGTTCTTAGTTTTCCAATCTCCTAATCTTTTCATACAAACTTCAATTAGCCCACAACAACCATTGCTAGTCAATCTCTTAGAAACCGTAGGAACTCCTAAGTATCTAAAAGGTAAAGACCCTTCATAAAAAGGCATAACCATTTTAATGTCATTTATAATCATATCAGGTATATTACTGAAAAAACCATTATTTTTACTAGCACTAGGGTACAGGCCAGATCTAAGAGTGAATTAATCTAAACCCCTTCTTAATACAGAAGCCGAGATAAGATCACCATGACACAAAAGTAACAGGTCATCAGCAAAACACAAACTCACCAATTCCAATTCCTTATGTCACACCCCGCTAAGAGCGGAAACACGAGGTGCAACGAAAATGTAACATCGCATAAGATAGTAGAACAACACTGGATAAAGAAAACACAAGTCTTAATCTTAACAAATTTAAGTCTTTAGAAAAAGGACTTGGCCAAATCGCTCGGTCTTTAATATGAGAACAATGTATGACTTCAATATGCATGATCCTTTAAAATACAACTATCGATCACCTGAAAATGATACTCTAAAATGTCAACATAGAGTTGGTGAGTTCGCAGGTTTAAAGTAAATAAAACCAGATTTATCGTGCATGATATATAAATAGGACAAGTGTGCAAATAATAATAATAAAGCGTAGGGCAAGCAGTTATATCATAATCATCGGGCTAATCAGGTAACCACCCATTTGGCTAATCGGGTAACCACCCATAACACATATGTACTACACTACACGTATGCCTACCAGCTGGAGCTAAAACATGAGTACTCCCATGTCAAAAGATTATACCCAAGACATGAGACCACACAGCAATACCAAAACCACTAGTGCACCTAACACCATTATATACACAACATTGTCCAAAATTAATAAAAACAAACTTTTAAGCACGGTATAAAACTTGAAAAGCTTTGAGTATCATTTTCCCCCAAAGAAAAGTATAAGTAAAAAAATGGGGCCACGAATACTCACCTTGAAGCGGATGAGATAAAGTGCACAAGTCCAAGCAAATAATCTTAAGAAATCAATGCACACTCGATAATAGTGATCAACCTATTGCTCCTTCGACCAATCTATAATAATTTTGTAACCAATCAATATTACATCTACCTATCTATTATCCATTCTATATTTCTATGTGTTGTGATTTATATATTTGTTATACTATTACTTGATTATGGTAGCATTCATTTGTTAGTAACTAAAATACATTTTACAGTGATAAAGTATGCTATGTTATGTATACTTAAGGGGCCACTCGTGTAACATAATCCATGCAAGGTTTCCTTTGTTACACCTTCATTCGAAATATGCAGCATGAATTCAATTTCCATAAACTCTTCAAGTTTTCATTTTTTTTTCAAAAGTAACTAATATGGTGTATTAGAAAGTCAACACACTAATGACCAACGAGAAATACATTTATATACTGAAGAGCTTTAAAACACTAGTGCTAGACATAAGTAGTAATCATGTATATCTTTTAACTTATTATAAAAAAACTTAGCATAGTTTAGGGACTAATCTACAAAATCATAAGAATTATGAAGAAGCCATATCACCATGTACGACCAGATCATAATCCTTCAATTCGACAAAAAAATGGTTTTTCAGTTCAGTTATATTATGACTTGTTAAAATAATTAGATTGATAAATGATAATTAAGCATTTGTATATGCTATTAGGTTTAGGCATGAATTTCTTATATTGTCTAACACAAAACATCATGTTCAATTCACCCTTAACGTTGATTTACATTATAGTTCTATTGGCGTAAGATTTCGGCATTAAACATTATTGATAATATGGTTCGAGGCGTTACCTCCAAATGAACAACCGTGGCTGAAACTTGACTAAAACGATTACGAACACAACCCGATCACGAACACTACGATTCGATAATATCTGATCGGGACTGAAAGCCGAACGCCATCTATAAACTTGAGTAGACAAGACTGAACCTATTACCCGAACCCAAACTTGACTCGGTCACCATTCCATATAATGATTGCATCTCTATAACCTGTTTGGTGTAAGAACATATTCAAGACATGCATGAGAACCCATGATCAACCCCACTCGCGAGCCCTATACTCGAGTCAAGACGTGTGTTTCTCTCTCTTTCTTGCTAGTAGACGAATGATATTTGGTGTTGATTATGAGCTTGTCCTTGTGTTAGGATAATAAAAGTCGTGCTTATAGGGATGTGCATGAACTAACTCACCGAGTAAGATGGGTTGAGAATAAGTGTTTTGAATTGTTCATGCTGTGAGTTGAAAGTGATAAGAGGTTATATGAACGTGGATATAATGACAGTGAGTAAAACTAACTCTTCGTAATATACTGGACTTGGGGCGGAAGAATAGAATTTAGCTAAGTTTTAATGTTAGTTTATAGGAAAAGATTTTATTTTTAGAGTTGTGTTTATTGGTTGAAGAAGTCGCGGATATAAGAATGAGTATAACAAACTTTCGAAAAAGTCGGGGCTTGGAGAGGAGGAAAAATGTTGACTAATTTGTTTTAGGTCTTCTGATTGTCGTTAAGGAGAGCAGAATATGTTTTAGGAGATAAGGCGTGTGATGTGGTGAGAAGAAAAAGGGAATGTCGTGTATAAACTTAGGAAAGTCGTGTGAATAGGTAAGGCAAGGAGAGACAATACAAATCTTCTATTTAGTGCAAGATATACACGATTTGATTTTGGTCATATCAAAATAATTTCGGATCCTAACTTGTTGAAGAAAACGTGTATAGTTGTTTAAGAAAGAGTGTGTGTCGATTGTTTTATTTAAGATAGGATTTGGACATAAAATGCAACAAGTCATTTAGTTAGTTTAGTCTAGGCTAAGTTTTAAATTACTCAAGTTACTTAGGATAAAAATTAATAATGTATCTATTTTATATAACATATAGTTTAGGATTAGATTAGGAAACAAAAATGATTAAGGTTAATTTAGTTAGCTTAGTTTAGAATAAGGGTAATTAACTTGTATTATATTTCATAACATAATGTATTACTCCCTCCGTCCTAAAATAAGTGTCCAGTTTGACTTTTCAGAGTCAAATTAGTTCAACTTTGACCTTAAATATTTTTTTCGTGTTATACAATACTTGATAAAAAATTACACCATTGAAAAATACACTTAAAATTCAATCGATTCATATATTTTTCATTACATATTATATAACACCCACATAAATAGTTAAGGTCAAAGTTGAACGAGTTTGACTCTGAAAAGTCAAACTGGACACTTATTTTAGGACGGAGGTAGTATATCTTATTTCATATTATATAGTTCTAATATTACTACTCCAATAAATAAACTTAGGGTAGATTCCAATTAATGATTAAAATGTTATACAAAGTTTTAGGGTGTAAGTCAAATGTTAGGTCAATGGTCTTCGTTGACTAACCTAATTTGGTGACGGTTCTCACAGTATCACCCCGTTAAAATAATTTTGTCCCCAAAATTCAACTGGGTCTACTACTGGAACCTTGCACAACAAACAAGTGCGGGTATTTCATTTCAAGTATACATATGTCTATATTTGTATTACCATGACAACAGGTTAGGTTCACATGTCATACGCCTCGTATCTAATCATTTTAACATGTTCTTAAGTTTCGTATATGACAACATTGGGTCGACTAGGAGCTGCTAAACCCGACCTCAAAACAGCCCGTAAGATACGAAACAACATATTATATACCACACCTAACAGTCCCTAACAATTCGATACAAGCAGATCATATATAAACGAATGGGTTTCACTAAATTCATGTGATAATAAAATGAGACCAATTGAATCACAAGTCTTACTCTATATTCTTACTTATGCGACACACACACATATGCAACCCATTTATATCGCGACTTACCAAACCTCAACTCTTTCTTTTTAAATCGAACCAACTCGACCTTTTTACTCCCCTCGTTAACCATTCTAGACGAGACCCAAAACCACACAAAATAACATATTTTTGAACCAAACCATTTCCCACATTCGACCCTTGTTCCTTTATATTTAAATCCTTAAGTTCGACACTATAAACACATACACGACACCACACTTTCTAGCCCATAACACACCACGACACACACCAAGAAACCAACCCATTTGACACCCAAACACACCCCGATTTCCAGCCCCTCGACACACTATATACACAATCCAAACATGCATGCAATCTGCTTTTAAATATCCAGTTAAAACCTTGTATCGACCTATACATTCTTCCATTTTCTTTACACTTTTAATTCCATGTTTTACACCACATGCAATACATATTATTCAGCCCCTTTATTAGCGACATACACATGCATAACCCTTCTTGATTTCCCATTTTTATCACCAGGTTTCATGGATAAAGAGGTCTAATATAATGTGTATTCAACCTGATTAGAATAACCAAATAATACAATATGTCGACACACATATTATCCAACAAAGCATTGCATGAATCAGATTCCAATTAGCCATATTAACTCTATATCGACACGCATATATGTACTCCAACCATTCATGATTCGAACAGCCATAAGAATCTATATATCGACATACATCTTCCATCATTTCAGGCGCTGAAATCCAGATCTTAGGTGGTATTTTAATGATCAAATAAATGTTCAAAAACCAGATTTCACAAGCCTTTATACCTACTGATTTGATTAGCAGATTAGAACTAAATATTGACCTATATAAGTGCCATCAATTCATGATTTTATGCTGTGTTTAATATGTTATACTTACTTGAATAAAAGAGGTCCCCAACCATGCATGTTCCAGATTTAAACAGCCACAGAAAACTCTATACCGACACATCTATATTCCTTATTTCATGCAACCTTCATTTCATACTTATGCTCATCATTTTATATGACTCATATCCTATCATTTCATGTGACTTGAACCCAGATTTTTTTTTTTGTATATAGGTGATAGAATAAATGTTCAAATATCAGATTATAAGCTCATATATGTGCAGATATAATTGGCAAACTAAACCCAGCATCGACCCATAAATACGTCATCATTTCATGCGACATATTCCATACGTATACTCATCATGTTATATGAAGATTGGAGAAATAGAGAATTAAGTAAGCGATAAGTTATGAAGGTTACCCAATATGTAATGAGTGAAAAAAAAAAAGAATAGATTCCATACGTGCTTATCATGAAGTTGTATTTCTCTATATTCTATGTTGATTTACCAGGTATGCCATGTGATCGTCAGGTGTGTGCCAAGACAAGAGGTCCGTACATTCTAATCATGTTCCTTAGACCATATTGTAAAAGTTGATGGAGTTAAAGTAGACCCTGAAGGCTCAAAGGGTTTCGTCATATAGCGTAACACATCAAGAGGGTCTTAGTTGTATATTGGTGTGACGAGAGTAAGTTTATTGGTTTTGCATCATTGCAGTCCTTGTTTTATGCGTAGGGTCTTGTACACAACCACAAAAATCTTATGTACGCGATTCAGAGGAAGGATCTCACACTGAGATGTATAAAGTGGACGGGGTTTTTAAGGAGTTACGAGGATGATACCCTTAATCAACCGAAAACAGTAAAGGTAACTTCCATCATTATAAGCCAAAAAGAATAAGTAGAACTAATTAGAGTTCGTACAATAAGAATAGACATCTGATGAACTCAAATAAGTACATTTTATTACTATCATTTATCCTATTAATTTGACTTCTTTTACTATATTATGTATGAGGATTGATACTTAATCGTTTACTTTTGTAATTCTCAGGTAAAAACAAGCATTTGGTGAAACTTGAGGATTTTGGACTAATTACGGAGCAAAACAAGCATAAAGTGAAGAGTCTACTGAAATGGATAAGATCAAGTCAAATCTGCTCCAGATGCGCCGCATCTCACTCATGACATGCGCCGCATCGCTATCAAGATCTCACCAGATACGATCCAAGATTCAAGAGGACATGCGCCGCATCCAAAGATAAAGATACGCCGCATCTTCTGGCGGTGTACGAATATTCCTGAATATTATAATCTTGGACCCCACGCGAAGTTAAGTACATGCGCCGCATCTACTTACTAGATGCGCCGCATCTTACCCTCAGACAGAACTATAAATACCCCAAGACCAGACGAATTCGAGGGTGCCATATATTATATACGAAACCGAAGACCAAAAACCCTAGGACGAATTCAGTCAAGGCAGCAGCACAAGACACACTCAAATCAAGGATACAAGAGCTGTAAGAAGGTGCTGCATGTGTTTAATTCATTAAGTAGTTTTGTTTTATTGTGTTAGCAAACTTTAATTCATCAGGATTAATGGCTTGTGTAATGTGACAACGGAAAGATTGCACTCCCTTAAAACTGCTTTCCCATCAATTAAAGTTTATATGTTGATGTCTTTGGTTACTACTTATTAGTGCATTGATAACCTCTGTGTTTATTAGTGGCCTGCGCATTTGACTGCGGAAAATAATGTGGCTCCCACGGTTGTTACTAAATTGATCACTTAGGAATAACTTTTAGACATAAGTAATCATTAAGGGTTTACTCGCCGATAAGAATAGGACCAACGAGAAAGGGTTAACTACATACACTTCATATAAAGCTATCAATAAAACAAGTGACAAACTACTTAATCATAAGGACAGATCTTCTTATTGTCTCGAGTATTTATCTGTGTACGTGTGTGCTACTTGCTGATTCGTGCCTATTGGTTTAGTTTATTATTTAATTGAAACCAAATCGTGCCAGTCTCTCAGGCTGAAACCCCCTTGCGTTAGAATATTAAAATACTGATTAGAATAACTAGATAATACGTTCCACTCTTAGTGATCGACACTCTACTTACCATTATATTCATACTGACCGGGTACACTGCTCGTTAAGTGTGTGTGTTATTGATAAGTCGGCTAAATATAAATTTAAAACTTGAGTAGGCATTAAAACTGCTAAACCGCAACGACACATCACGCGCATCAACATCACTACAAGTCTCATATTCGATATGAAAGAAATTCAGGGAAAAAATCAAGAGGGAAACGTGCAGCCGGGCAGGTTTAACTGGTGGATGTTGATGATCAATGAATCAAAATGTTCAAGGACAGAATTTGAGTGTTGATGTTTGGTTATGCTCGGAAACTATTATTAAGTGCAGTTCATGAGTTCAAGTATTTAGTTCATCTAGGCAGTACTACTATGTATAATGATTTGAGATTGTTGTATTAGTGGTCTGAAAATGAATAAATCAATCAAATACTATTTCGAGCGACGTAGGACCAAATTACAAGTAACAACCGAGCATCCCAGGTCTTACAGTAAGTTACAACCTCAATGTCAAATAGAAATCATGTCACAATGACTAAGTTATCTAGAACTCAGAAAGGGTCACAATGTTAGGTGGGTCATTGTATTTCGTATATCTAAAATTAACGCATCATCTAACACCACAAGAATCCTGTCATATGGAATGAGTGAGGGAGGTTGTATACCGTAGGGATAGTGTCAAGGCCAGATATACTACTATCGACAATCTCAGACTGAGGCGTTCAATTCACTTACAAAATCCAAGATAGTTTTCAATGAGTAATGGTATTCTGATACATCTTAGGGCCTTAACGGCTTAGTACTTCCATCTAAGGTCTGCTTAACATTCCTGATTCTATCTACACAATTATCTCAATTCTTGTGAAGCATAGTGGTTGTGTTGGATCGATATACTCTGACCAAACTAACTTGTAGCTTGTCTACGGTTTAACAACTTTGAATGAATTCAAAACTATTAATAGTGAAACACTGATATACTTTGCTAAGTATGCGGAATCTACTTTAACAAAGCTAAGAAGAATTAATAAACAACTTGAATATTATTAAAACCTTGAACCTGCTTTCTTACACAGATTCACTAACAAACTCTAAACTCTAATAATCTTATATTACTAATCGCATATACTTGTCTCTCTAAAACGCATATCTCTAAAGCCAACCTAGGGATCCTTTTATAGGCACAAGGAAAACCCTAGTCAGTTTACAATACTTGAACGACAAGTAAATTCTAATTATAACTCTAATCTAATACGAACATTCTAGAATTACACATTAGTCCTTAAACTATTTGCATGGCAGTCCTTAAACGAGCAGCAGTACTTTAATCAAACAGCAGTACTTTGACTTGAGTAGCAGTACTTTGACTTTTATAGCCCAACAATCCTCCCCTAACTTGAATTCTACTTGCTTGATTTCAAGTTTCTTTGTATGTCTTTAACTTCAACACTTTATCTTCAAGGAAAGATTGTTTCTTTAAAAATATGACTCGTTGTTTTGTCATCATCAATGCAAACAGTATCTTCAATCTTCATCAGCAACAATTCATTTCAGCATCAGACCTTTTCAGCAACTCAGCATCATATTGGCAATATGTACATCAGATCTTAAAAGTTTCATACTATTCTCATCACTTCCAGGTGTGTTAACTCCTGTGAGAGGTGAATCATTGAAAACTTAATGGATTTTGATGTCTCTTTACCAAAGCCATTAACTCTGGAGTAGCCAATGTTTAGATTTAGGAAAAACCATGGTACATTGATAACCATATGATTTTTAGCAAATCATCAGCTATCAACGGATTTGAGTAGTCTTTACCAAATAGCCGTTTGCTTTTGGACTAGTTAGTTCTTTTAGTACAATCACTACCATGGTGAACTAATTACCAAATAATGGTTTTCCACAGCCTTTACCACAAAGCCATTATCTTGTGGGCTAGCCAACTCTTCACTAATATAGATATGGTGAGTTGAAAACCATACAATTTTTAGTAAATTGCCAACTAAAAACGGATTTGATAATCACATCAGAGCCGTACCCTCATGATGAGTCAAACTCTTTCTTGTTTATTAAACATGGTGAGTTGATTACCATTTGTTGTGTAGTACAAGTACTAACACCATGCTGTTGCTTTCAAAACCATTTGTTGCTGTTTCATCTTTGTGCTTCAAAATGTTTTTGCACTTATCAAAAATTACTGATTTTATCAAAAGATTTTACTGGTTTTATGCTGCAAGCAGTACTTTGAGAAAGTACTGTCTGACCAGCAGTACTTTGAAGAAAGTACTTTATTTTTCAAAAGATTTATATAATAATTAAATCATACCAGTAGTTATGCATTAATCTTCAAATTCAGTAGTCCACTTGATGAATAATTTTATGACCATCAATGCTACTTCATCCTCTTGTTCCACTTCCATTCCATGCTCTAGCATCCTGATCATCAGATCTCTTGTGAGTGGATATCTTTGTTCTGCTAGCATATGAATCATAGTGCCATCTTCTAACTCCAAAACATGTATCCCAACTGATCCAAAGAATCTCCATCTATTAATCTCCCAGTTGTCTTGATTTTCCCACAAAACACTGTCCTTAGACTCCTCTGTCTCCCAGATTGTTGTGAGATCTCCTAACAATACCAAACCTACTCCTTGTGGTGGAATATGCTCAAAATAAGTTTGCACTTGGAGATATAACTGAAGCATATCATCTCTATCAATCAGATGTAGTATATCCCATAATGAATTGAACACTCTAAAACTTCCATCTTGTCTATGAAAGATCAGATAATCTCCTTCTTTAGATTCTACAACTGAAAAGGTAGATATCTTGGACTTCTTATCAGTATCTTCTTTCAATTTTGGATTCTCAAAGTCAACAACTCTAAGATAATTTCTGAGCTCATCAACTGTGTCTGTTCTCAATTCAACAGCTTCCTTGAACTTCTTTGATGGCTGTTCATCAGTGACTCTTTTCCTCTTTGAGCTTCTTGTAGCAGCTCTTTCCTTTCTTTTATCTTCAAGCTCCTTATCTTCAAAAGAAATAATGCTTGCAAGATCTTTTTGAATAGCTTCTCTAACAGCATCATACAGATCCTTCATCTCTGTATATGTCAATCTAACTAAACCTGTATATCCTTGACCTTTCAGATAAGCCATCATATCATTCCTTTCTCTAGCTTTACTAATTGGCCTTCTTGATTGAACATTCTTCCTTGATTCTTCAGCATCTATCTCTGCTTGTAATATTCTAGCTGCTTCCTCATTTTTGGAACCTGAATTTGTCTTAACTGTGCCAATGTCATCTTCTTCTTCTTCTTTTCTATCAAGATCCCTTTGCCTTTATCTTTTGGATCTATCTCTTGTGCAGGTTGAGAAGAAGTATTATGTTGTTGTTCAACCTCATGAATACTGATGCCTCTTTGACTTGACATATTAAGCATGATGTCAGCAATTGTTTCATCATCACTGTTAGTATGAGCTATAACATCTTCTTCCTGAGCTGGTTTAGAAGGGCCTACTTCCTCTTGAACTTGAATTGAAGGACCAATATCTTCTTCAAAATCTAAGGTTCTAGGTGTAATAGTGAATTGCCTCTCAGTACCTTGTTGAGCAGTACTTTCTTGAGCAGTACTTTCAGCTTCAGCTCCTTCTAAGTTTATTTCCTCAGTATCACCACTTCTCACTTCAACAGTAGCTTCTTCCAAATTTATTTGCTCTGTTTCATCACTCTTCCTCTCAACAGTATCTTGAGGAATATTTTCAGGTGGTGTCCTCTGAGTATCATCCATAAATCCAGCATTTTGTTCAAAATCTTGTTCAAAACCAGCATCATCTTCATTCAAATTCTCTAAATTCCTCCCCATTTGGAATGAAGAGTGCTTCTGAGACTTTTTCTTCTTTGACTTAGAAATCTTTGTAGGTATCCTACCACTCTTCTTCTGAGACTTCACCCATAATCTATGGTGTTGAACTAGTGGCCAAACATACCTCTTCAATCTCTGAAACTTAGTCTTTAATTTGTCTATCTTAGCAGCTTGAGCCTCACTCTCCTTCTTCAGCCTCTTTAACTCCCTTGTTAAAGCATAATTGTCCAATTCTGCCTCTTCTTCTTCAAATTGCTTAGACACATTTGTGGAAGAATTATCAATAGGAGATGGTGGATTATTCATACCTTGGTCTGACTCCTCATGAGTAGGAATGTCCATAGGAGCAGTACCTTCCCTAGTAGCAGAATGTTGAGAAGCAGTATGTTGAGAAGCAGTAGGTTGAAGAATACTAACTTCTCTAGAAACTGGAGACTCTTGGCTTGCTGATTCAGAATGTGCTTCTTGCTCTTGCTCTTGCTCTGCATCTCTAACAACTTGTGCAACTCCCAATATATGAGCAGTCAAAGGTGTGTTGGTTCCAGAAAACTTTGCACTTTGTTTAGATAGAAAAGTAAACACCTTTGATGGAAGTTTGACAGTGGGTAGAAAACTTTGAGGTTTAGGGACATCCTCAAGTTGATTGTTCAAGAATAACTGAACAAACCTTGGATACATCAAAAATGGTGAACCATTACCAATATGTGTAAGCATACCATCCAGAATGAGTCTTGAAAAATTGAATCTTCGATCGGTAGCCAAACCCACTAATGCAGATGCAATATTTTGACCAAATTGATCAAAAGAAGTACTCTTGGGACTCAAACAATGAAGTAGAACATGAATGAGGTACTTCCAATGAGAACAAAACAAAGGCTTTTGAAAAGTAAGCTTCGTCAGATCGCCTTCATAACCTAAATCACTTAAAGTGTCCCAAAGCACTTGTTTTTCAAAACGAACAGCCCCCCCTTCATCATCAAACATCAACACATCCCTAATCGTGGCCTCAGAAATCCTAATAGCTCGTCCAGCAACCGTAGCCCTAATCAACGAATCATCTTCTTTCGTTGCAGTAGCCCAAAATTCTTGCATCCAGGGACCAATAACATCAGGGTCAACTAAAATAGAGTAGTTGATGGAAGACCCAGTTAAGAAATCAATGATCGCATGAAAATCAACATTATCACTTGTCTTGTCCAAATTAGCGATCATATTGTGTTTGCTAACAGTGAGACGATTAGCCATGATGAGTGGTAGAGAAGAATTCGCTTTGAGTGTGTGTTTCGATAAAAAGATTGTGGTGTAAAAGCGAATGAGGGATCTCAAATATGGTAAAAGGCGGGGAAATAGGGGTGAGTTTCTTTAAATAGGATGGAAATAACTCAAACTCATAATAATAAAGTTACCGTTTGGATTAACTTATTATCTCCGCCTTAAGGAATTAATTAACCGTGAGCCCCACAATTTTTGACCGTTGGAACAGTACGTCCACGTAAGCAGTACGTTGAAGCAGTACTTTTAAGCAATAAAGCAGTACGTTCCATCTTGTTATCCACAATCGATACTCCAAACTAAAACCAAGAACTTGTAAAAGATTCATGCTTAAGTTCTAACTAATAGCTAATGTTGCCTCCCCTCAAATACAACATATAGGCTAAACTAAACTACTAAAAACCAATACTTTCATTAAGACTGAATAGAAAGTATTCTAACTAATACTAAAGCCTCCCCTCAAATGTAGCCTAGTAGTTAATCATCCCAATGCTCACAACTAAGTGGTTGAATCTTGAAACATCAAATCCCTTAGTGAGTAGATCAGCTACATTATCATCTGTGTGAACCTTAACCACATTTATAAGCCTGTGCTCATAACAATCCCGTATAAAGTGATGCCTAATCTGAATGTGCTTGGTCTTGGAGTGATAAACAGGATTCTTCACAATGCAGATGGTACTCTCATTATCAATGTTGATAGGAGTATTCTTGAAGTTGAATCCATAATCCAAGAGTTGATTTTGCATCCACAAGACTTGTCCACAACAGCTTGCAGCAGCAACATATTCTGCTTCAGTAGAGGAGGTTGCAGCAATGGTTTGCTTCTTACATTGCCAGGAGACTAATCTTCTACCAAGATATTGACATCCTCCTGAGGTTGATCTTCTATCATAGTTATCCCCTGCATAGTCACTATCTGAAAAGGCTTCTAAGTGAAAAGGTGACTCCTTAGGATACCATAATCCTAACTTTGGTTGATGCTTGAGATATCTAAAAATCCTCTTGACTGCATACATATGGGAAACCTTGGGTGTAACCTGAAATCTTGCACACAAGCAAACAGCAAACATGATGTCAGGTCTTGATGCAGTTAAGTACATAAGACAACCAATCATAGATCTGTAAAGCTTGACATCCACAGCTTGTCCATCTTCATCCTTGCCTAAGGGTTTATTTTTATCAATGGGTGTGGTGGCAGGCCTGAGATTTGGAAGGTCAAATCTTTTAAGTATGTCTGCAACATACTTTTCTTGATTAATGAAGATTCCATCTCTTGTTTGTCTAACTTGAAGATCCAAAAAGAAAGTTAATTCTCCCATAGAACTCATTTGAAACTCCTTCTGCATAAGATCTTCAAATTCTTTCATCATAGACTTCTTTGTAGCTCCAAATATAATATCATCCACATATACTTGGACTAACATAATGTCTTTCTTATCCCTCTTGATGAACAAAGTCTTATCAATTGCTCCTCTCCTATAACCATGTTGGAATAGAAAATTTGAGAGTCTCTCATACCAAGCTCTGGGAGCTTGATGAAGGCCATACAGTGCCTTGATCACCTTGTAGACTTTGTTTGGATGTGCAGGATCTTCAAAACCAGGAGGTTGTTTAACATAAACTTCCTCAGAAATTGTGCCATAAAGAAAAGCACTTTTCACATCCATTTGGTAGACAGGAAATCCCATGTATGATGCAAAGGCAAGAAATAACCTTATTGCCTCTATCCTTGCCAACAGGAGCAAACACTTCATCATAATCCACTCCTTCTTCTTGGCGATATCCTTGTGCAACCAATCTTGCTTTATTTTTGATAACATTCCCTCTTTCATCTCTTTTAATTCTAAAAACCCATCTTGTACCAATGACTCTTTTGCCATCTGGTAGATCACATAGTACCCAGACTTCTTGAAGCTTGAATTGTAGAAGCTCCTCTTGCATGGCTTCAACCCAACTTTCATCTGCTAAAGCTTGAGCTACCTTCTTGGGTTCTTCTTGAGATAAAAAGCAAGCAAACAGGCATGTTTGTTGATCCTTGTGATTCATCCTGTTTTGTTTGTAAACAAAGCTAAGTAAAGCAGTATGTTGCTTAGAAAGTCCTTTAACTTTGTTCCTTGTAACCACTCCTGAGGAGGGTGATCCAATAATGTTACTCTGAGGATGAGCTTTATGAACTCTCAATGTAGGTGTTGGTGGGACTGGAAGATCAGACTCTAAGTTAGTAAAATCAATGCCTTCATTGGAGAAAATACCTTCTGGATTAAGCTCATCATCAATTTCTTCTAATCCAGGAATGTTAGCATTAACTAAATCATCATCATCAACATTGGAATCATCAGCATTGTTCCAATTTGATTGCTCTAACACACCAGAAGTACTGTCAAAAGGATCATCAGTACTTTGATCTAAAGTACTGTGGGCAGTATCTTGAAAGTTACTCTTTTTCTTTGCAGCCTCATAAGCCTTCCTTTGTTCATCTTCATAGGATTGTGCTATAGTTTCTTGAAAAAGCATCCTATTAAGTTCATCTTGTATGGCTTGATCTTCATCAGATACTGTATGAGTTGGCTGAGCAGTACTTTGTTCCTCAACAGTAACTTCAGGTTCTTTGTCAGGAACTTCTTCTGGTGTAACATTGACTCCATGAACAATGTACTGTGAATCATCTTCTTTGTAATTAGCCTGATTCTCTTCTCTAACAGGAACATAATTCATAGATGGTGTGAACTTGAGATCAAGATCAAACATCCAATCAGGACCTTTACCTTTCTGAGTTTCCTTATCTTCCAAAAATTCAACATGAAGACAATCTTGTACCTTTTTGGTATTCCTGTTATAAACTCTAAATCCTTTGCTATTTGTACAATAACCCAATAAATATCCTTCATCTGACTTACCATCAAATTTACCCAGAGAATCAATGGTATTTAGAATAGTCAGAGAGCAGCCAAAAGGTTTTAGAAAACGAATGTTTGGTTTCTTTCCCATGAGTAACTCATAAGGTGTCTTCATCTGAGGTTTAGTTACTGAAACTCTATTCAACACATAGCAAGCAGTACTTATGGCTTCAGCCCAAAAAAGAATAGGTAATTGGGAATCTGCAAGCATTGTTCTAGCTGCTTCTATCAAAGTCCTGTTCTTTCTTTCTGCAACACCATTCTGCTGTGGTGTTCTAGCAATGCTAAACTCTCTCTTGATCCCTTTCTTGGCACAGAATTCATCCATATGCTTGTTTTTGAATTCTGTTCCATTATCACATCTAATACCTCTTACTTTGAGTCTTAATTGATTTTCAAGGGCTACTATCAGGTCATGGATAGCATCAAAGGTTTCATCTTTGAATCCCAAGAAAAAGACCCAACTAAATCTGCTACAATCATCTGTCACTACCAAGCAGTACTTCTTCTTGTTTAAACTTTCTACTGAAACTGGTCCAAACAGATCCATGTGTAGCAACTCCAAAGGTTCTCTAATAACTCTTTCCCCAAGCTTCTTACATGAAGCTTTATGTTGTTTACCCTTCTTGCAAGCCAAACATGAATGATCAGTCTTGAATGTTTTGGAAGGTAAACCTTTAACTAAATTTCCTTTGACCAGCTTGTTGATGTTCTTAAAATTAACATGACCTAGTCTTCTGTGCCACAGATGTGCTTCTTCCAATGATGCCTTTGCTACTAAACATGTTGCTCTTCCAGCAGAATTGAGACTCTTTAAGTCTAAACTGTATACATCATTGGTTCTTGGTACTCTCAATGTCACCAAATGATCATCAACAAATTGGAACTCAGGTGAGAGAATGAGACATTCTGTATCAGTAAACAGAATTGGATACTTCTTGTCACAAATTTTAGATACTGACAATAGGTTGAACTTGAGCTCCTTCACATATCTAACATTCTCAAAATCAATACATCCAGCCTTGATTGATCCTTTGCCAGTGATTCTTCCTCCATCAGGATCATTACCAAATGCAACTCTTCCTCCATAATATGCCTTAAAATCTGACAGGATCTCCTTGTCCCCTGTCATGCTGCCAGAGCAACCACTATCAACAATAATATGATCTTTAAGCTCCTCCTCTGGGTTGCCCTGCACATAAAAGAAAAGGGTTAGTTTCTTTTAGGAACCCAAGCCATTACTGACTTGTGTTCCCCTTGTGGAGTGACATACTTGAATTCCTTCAGTATGTAATCTCCACTGGTTTGAAAGGCATGGTCAATTATTATTTGAGTTGGTCCCATGTCCTGTGTTGTAATATCAACAACACTCCCTGTTTCACCCTTATCTGATGAAAGTACTTCTTGTTCCCCATCAGTACTTTCTTTCTTAACCCAATTTCGTTTGACCTTAGGTTTCTCTGATCTAGGTACTCTGCTTGAGTTGTAAGACCTTTTATATGAATTGAATCTCTTAGGTCTTCTATGTGAAAAAGTGCTAGCAGTACCATGAGTGGGTGAAAACTTATCAGTCCTTTGAGAAGGTACGTCTTGAGACTTATCAGAGTGTGAAGGTACTGGTGATTTGGAAAACATTCTTTTCTGGTGAGGGTACCTATAGTCTTTTGAGAAGTTACTATGGTTGACCCTATTTGAGTGATTCCAAACTGGTCTAGGCTCTCTTGGCTTATGGGTGGGAGGTCTATTCTTTGGAAACTGACTTAAGTATTCGGAATGAAAGTCACAGTGCTTAATCAAGTGATCAGGACTATAGCATACATAACATAACTTTCTCTCCATATTCCCAAATCCTCTTCTATGATTAAAAGGTTTCCTGTAGTAAGCAGTGTTTTGAAAAGTTTCTCTTGGAGGTACTGCTGAATGTCCAGCAGTACTTTGAAAAGTTTTTGGAGGTACTGCTTGTTTTTGAAAAGCTGTAGGAAACTTTTGATCATTACCCTTTTGAAAATCATTCTTAGGTTTCTCAGAACTAATTCTACCATTAAGCTTCTTCCTAAACTCTAGGTTGTCTACACCATAATGAGAAACATCTGTCCTAAGAGGTTGAAACTGACCAGTGGGTGGAGGAACTGAGTGGTACTCCTTATCTTTCTTAAACTCAGGAGGTGATTCACTAATTGGTTCCTCATTCCTAGATGTGTTTTCTTCTGAGCTTGTAAGGTCATCATCACTAGGTGGAATCTCTTCCTTAGCACTAGGTGGGATCTCTTCCTTATCACTAGGTGAGGTCTCATCTGAACTACTATCTACACCATAACCTAGTCCAGCTCTACTGTTTATGACTCTTTGTTTTTCAACAAATTGAACATGTGATAGACCAGCCTGTTTAATACTACCAAGTTTTTCTAACAAAGTATCTCTTTCCTTAGTAATCTTTTCTAATTCAGACACTTTACATCCTAACTTCCATTCACTTAATTTCAATTGGTAATCTTGTTGCTCATATTTTTCTGCCCAAGCTATTTCATTATTTTCATGTGTTAATATTTTGGCTTCCATTGACTCTAAAGTTAATTGATAACCAGCTACCTCAGACCTAGCTGTTCTACAATTATCTCTTTCAGTCACATATTCTTTAAGCAACTTTTGATAAACATCATTACACTTAGAGCATACCTCAGAGACATTGGATGAACTTGGTGAAGTAGCTACCATAGCAATCTGAACAGGTTCATCTTCATCCTCCATGCTCCAGTCAAAGCTTCCAAGACCATCTCTGGATTCCAAAGCAGCATATCCAGGTTCTTCATCAAAAGCTGTGCCCCAATCAAACTCTTCCATTGCAACCATAGAATAGGTTACAGGTTCATCATCAAATTCAGCACTCCAGTCAATTTCTGCTAAATTTTCTTGAGCCACCAAAGCTTTTGGTTGTGATTCAGTAATAGGAACCTCCTTTTCTTTCAACCTTGGGTTGTTCAATCATCCTGTTTGCCTGATATTTTGCAAACTTGCATTCCCTTGCAAAGTGTCCAAGCTTTTGACAATTGAAACATTCAATCTTGGATTTGTCAAAAGTTATACCTTGTTTGGCTTTGAAATCAATTCCCCTTCCTGTCTTGTTCATGAACTTCTTGATCCTAGCAGTGATCATAGCTACTTGCCATCTTATGTCAATCTCTTCTAAAGCATCTTCTTCAATCTGCAACAAGTCTTCTTGATAGGTAACAGGTAAAGTGGCTTGTTGTGCAAAGAAGGAACATACAACTTCATCAGAATTGGTTTTGTTTGTTGGTGATGGGATGGGAGTAGTTGTGGTTGTGCAAACATGCTGTGAATCACCAACAGTACTTTGAGAAGGATAAGCAGTACTTTTAGTGGAAGTACTGCTTCTGTTTTCAGAAGATACAAAAGCTATGTTGTGAGTTTTCTGAGAACTGTGACCATTCATCTCTTGCTCGTACACTTTCAAATTGTTATAGAGATCATCAAAGTCCATAGACTCCAATCCAGGTTGTCCTCTAATCATAGTAGCAACCACATGCCAGACAGATGGCAAACTCCTTAAGAACTTCAAATTTGCATCTTCAACAGATACCTCTGCTCCATATAGTTCTAGCATACTAAGTAGATTTTGGAATCTGTCATAGGCAGCATCAAGACTTTCTCTTTCACCAACAGTGAAGGTTTCAAATTGCTGCTTCAATAAGTTTCTATGCATCTTCTTTGAAGCATCATTACCTCCAAATCTTGTTTTGATCGCAGCCCATAATTGTTTTGCATCCTTAGCATCATGAAACTTCAATAGGTGACCATCAGGAATAGCAGACAGCAGTATGTTGAGAGCCTTATCTTGATTTCTCTTTGTAGCTGCTGGTAAGGGTGGTTGAGGTGGTTTGGGTTGTCCTTCAATTTGTAGAGGTTCATCAAGAACAACATTACCATTGACAATTACATCCCATAGAGCATGGTCAGTAATAGCAAGGTACTGTCTCATCTTCATGCTCCAGAGATCATATTCTCCCTTCTTGATGATAGGAATTCTAAGTGAGGTGATGGATGGGATAGGTGCAGCTTCAGTCGACATTGTTGAGGGTTTGTTAATAAATCGGTTTTAAGGGTTTCTTCTTAATCAGAGTCTCCACACAAGCTCTGATACCACTTGTTGGATCGATATACTCTGACCAAACTAACTTGTAGCTTGTCTACGGTTTAACAACTTTGAATGAATTCAAAACTATTAATAGTGAAACACTGATATACTTTGCTAAGTATGCGGAATCTACTTTAACAAAGCTAAGAAGAATTAATAAACAACTTGAATATTATTAAAACCTTGAACCTGCTTTCTTACACAGATTCACTAACAAACTCTAAACTCTAATAATCTTATATTACTAATCGCATATACTTGTCTCTCTAAAACGCATATCTCTAAAGCCAACCTAGGGATCCTTTTATAGGCACAAGGAAAACCCTAGTCGGTTTACAATACTTGAACGACAAGTAAATTCTAATTATAACTCTAATCTAATACGAACATTCTAGAATTACACATTAGTCCTTAAACTATTTGCATGGCAGTCCTTAAACGAGCAGCAGTACTTTAATCAAACAGTAGTACTTTGACTTGAGTAGCAGTACTTTGACTTTTATAGCCCAACAGGTTGCTTTCATGTGTCCTTCTTGGAGGCGTGGTTTTACAATTGACTTCAAACATTCTTTCGAGCAAAAAATTTGACCCAAAAGAGGTATTTATTAATATATATGATGTTGTTATTACGAGTATAACCATGTAAACAGGGTTACTTCAAAGATTTATAATTTAATAAAACAAAACAATTTATACATTAAGTAAAAACAGATTCATTATTCTTTATAAGGTTTCCAAGGAAATGTTTCACTTATATAAATTTTGACCAACAGATTTTGACTTATCTAATTTAGCACCATCTCCGAAACACTAACAACTAAGCAAACACTGTCATCACGGTCAACACTAATATTCCAACAGAAAGTATACGCTTTCTTATGAGTCCAACTATCCTACTTGTAGTTTCCAAGGCCCAAACCATGTGGCAAATCCACTAATTGCTATTACGCTGGCTAGTGGTTGTTCCAAGGTTAACTGATGATGTAATTTGAATCACTGGCTAAGAATGCGGTGTACTCAGGCTTGCCTACTAATGTCATGAAGACACCTAATGCAAGTAAGGAACTTGTATCATGGTTATTCGATTCCACAACTACATAGTCATATAATAAACCCACGTCTCCCAAACTGGGCAAAATATCCCAAGCAATGCAACATAATCCGGAATCGAATTGTGAATGCCTCAAATAGAAATATTAGAAATCCTTACAGTTAATGCATAAGATCTCACTCTAAGCCATGCAAGAATCAATCTTCCTATCACCTCATAAAATAATCCACCCGAAACAATCCTTTATAAAAGTTAAATTCTCATATGAATAAGAACAAATAGGGGCAACATAAGAAATTACATAAATAGATGCACATATAATTCTATGACCTAATGGCATAGGAAAATAATTACGTGATCATGTATCCAAATTAGTATTTAGAATAGCCAAAATAGCATGTTCAATATAGCATTTTAAAAGTATAACCAATTTGACCTTCCAACAAGTCAACTACCAACTGGGGCTTAACCTTAATCTGGAGCTCAGACCGTTAGCATGAATCCAAAATAGCGTATCCAATAATGATCTTCCAACAATGCATTGTTGGGATGCATCCAAAATAGTGATCAACTAGCATGATAGATATATAGGCATACTAATAAGCAAAGTGTAATAAACTGGACAAAGCATGACAAAAACAAAGCATCCGTAAACTCTAGTAGTCGTCTTAATGTAACAAACGTATATAATAGAATGTATATCAGACCAAACACTAACACATAAATCATATAATGCAAAGACACATGCACACGACTGATGCATTTTCAAGTGACCTAAGTTTTGGGTCCAACCAAACATGATTCAAGGTAACTACCCCCATCATTCCATGATTCCTCCTGAATTAGGCATAGTTGATCAGGCTATGCATAATTTAGGGATAATGATGAAATGCTCGGGCTAGCCGACTCGTACCATGCATGGGGTTTTACAAAAACTTTAGTTTGGTTATAGTTGAGGTTTTTATTTTAGAAAACCGGCATTCTCTATAACCTTAGGCTCTGATACCATTCTGTCACACCCCGCTAAGAGCGAAAACACGAGGTGCAACGAAAATGTAACATCGCATAAGATAGTAGAACAACACCATAATTGATTTAGGAAATAAGTTACAATGTTTCAATAAGAATTTTAATTCAAGACTGGATAATGAAAACACAATTCTTAATCTTATCAAATTTAAGTCTTTAGAAAAAGGTCTTGGCCAAATCGCTCGGTCTTTAATATGAGAACAATGTATGACTTCAATATGCATGATCCTTTAAAATACAACTATCGATCACCTGAAAATGATACTCCAAAATGTCAACATAGAGTTGGTGAGTTCGCAGGTTTAAAGTAAATAAAACCAGATTTACCGTGCATGATATATAAATAGGACAAGTGTGCAAATAATAATAATAAAGCGTAGGGCAAGCAGTTATATCATAATCATCGGGCTAATCAGGTAACCACCCAGTTGGCTAATCGGGTAGCCACCCATTTGGCTAATCGGGTAGCCACCCAAAACACATATGTACTACACGTATGCCTACCAGCTGGAGCTAAAACATGAGTACTCCCATGTCAAAAGATTATACCCAAGACATGATACCACACAGCAATACCAAAACCACTGGTGCACCTAACACCATTATATACACAACATTGTCCAAAATTAATAAAAACAAACATTTAAGCACGGTATAAAACTTGAAAAGCTTTGAGTATCATTTTCCCCCAAAGAAAAGTATAAGTAAAAAAATGGGGCCACGAATACTCACCTTGAAGCGGATGAGATAAAGTGCACAAGTCCAAGCAAATAATCTTAAGAAATCAACACACACTCGATAATAGTGATCAACCTATTGCTCCTTCAACCAATCTATAATAATTTCGTAACCAATCAATATTACATCTACCTATCTATTATCCATTCTATATTTCTATGTGTTGTGATTTATATATTTGTTATACTATTACTTGATTACGGTAACATTCATTTGTTAGTAACTAAAATACATTTTACAGTGATAAAGTATGCTATGTTATGTATACTTAAGGGGCTACTCGTGTTAGGAATATAAATATTCACATGAAAGACTCGGTCACCCCGAGTACGGATTAGCATTAAGTAGCTCGTAGGTTTAATCATATTAGTTTAGATATTGTTTAACCATGGAGTCGGGTCGGGTCTTTACCCACTGTCAGCCCGGTCCATAGCCTACTAGAGGTGTTGTTGTGTCTTGTATAAATAGCCCTTCCCACCCATGGGAAGGGTTGGAACTTTATTTGCTATCAAGCTAATACATTTACTTTCTCTCATTAGAAGTCTCCCATTCTATCTCTTTCTCTCTCTACTTAATCGGCCTCTCATCAAATTCTTGGGTGTGTTAGGTGTTATGATATGTTACAATTGGTATCAAGAGCCATGGTTAATTAGCTTGGTTGTATGTGTTTGGATTTGTAGCTTACTTGTGGTTATTCTTATTTTTCTTTTTGGTTCGAATTGAAAAGGCAAGACAAACACGGTTTTGGGCTTTGTTGGTGAGTAGATTTGCCAAAGAATTGTACTTTTGTGTTCTACACTATCTCTTGTATCGTTCTTTGCTTATCTACGGGCTACTTGGTGGTTATTTTGATTGTTTGTTGAATTATTCTTCACTGCGGTTTGACCCACGGTAAAGAATTCCTTGTTGCGTTTTGAGTTTGTTTGAGATATTGTTGACTGCGGTTTGGCAAGAAATCTGACTGCGATTTGGTTTTTAACTAAAACGGGAAAAAAGACAAAACGCAGTGAAAGTGACATTTTGTCCTTTGTGTTTTGTCATTTTGCAGTTGCGGTTTGTAGTTTCTGCAATTTGCTGTTTATGCGATTTGCTGTTTCTGCGGTTTGTCAAGCCTGAGTTTTGAGTTACTGCGGTTTGTCTCCTTGTGATTGTGTTTTGGTCTTCTGCGTTTTGTGATAAACTGCGTTTTGATGCTATTGCGTTTTGACTGTTGAGTTTTGACATTGCGTTTTGATCAAGCTATTGCGTCTTGGACTTCTGCATTTTGGTGGTCTACGTTTTGAACTTCTGCATTGCGGTTTGATGTTGAGGTTTGAACTCTCTGCGGTTTACCATTTTGAAGACCTCTTAAGACTAACTAAACATTTCAACCAAATCCAATCACAACTTAACAACAATTCACCTAAACTAACAAACAATCATTCATCTTAACACACAATCACTAATCATTATCGATCCAAACTTTCATCATAACACATTGAAGTAATCAAATCATGGTTTATTCTTTATTTTTGTAAATCCCGCGAAAGAATCTATTTCTCGGTTTAAATCATAGAATTGTAAAATCCCGTCCAACTTTACATCATGGCAAGCACTTCTTCTGATGATATTCAAGCTGCCGGGTCCGATACCCGCCCTCCTATGCTTTATAGGACGGATTATGAATCATGGGCACAAAGAATACGACTTTATTGCTTGGGAAAAGAGAATGGTGTTAACATTCTTAAATCCATTGATGAAGGATCTTTTCAAATGGGCACCACTAGAGATGTTGTCACTACCGCTGAGGATGGAACGGTCACTCTTGGAATCGACAGGCCACGTAATTACAACGATCTTAATGAGGAAGAGAAGAAGCGTTATGATGCAGACATTAGAGCTTCTAACATTGTGATTCAAGGACTTCCCAAAGATGTTTACAAGCTTATCAACTTCAACACTGAAGCTAAAGCTGTTTGGGACAATGTTAAAATGCTTCTGGCTGGATCTTAACTGACCAAAAAAGATCGTGAATCTCAGTTGTATGATGAGTTTGAGCACTTCAAGATGAATCCTGGTGAAAACATCACTGACTATTATGTGAGATTTCACAAGCTTGTGAATGACATGAGGATCATCAGGATGACAATGCCAAATATCCAGCTCAATTCTAAGTTTGTGAACAACATGTCACCCGAGTGGGATAGATTTGTCACAGCCATGAAGCTCAACAAAGGATTGAGAGAGACGAATTATGAAGCTGTATGCTTACTTACAACAACATGAAAAGCATGCTGTCTATGATCGTCAATTAAGGGAAATAATCAATCCAACGAAAACTAATGATCCACTTGCACTTGTCTCAAATGTTCAGCTGTTCAATCAATCCTCACTTGATCAAGTTTATCACCATCCTTATTCATCACAGAATCAGACATCATTTGTCCAATCATCTTCGCACCCACCATCTGTTGTGAACACCCAACTGGACTCAGGATAATCTCTTATTGACAAGATGATTGACAATCTCTCCAACCAAGTTTCTTTACTTGTCCAATAGTTCAAAGCAACACTCCCTCAAACCAACAACCTACGTCGAACTTCATCAAATCCACGTAATCAAGCAACAATGGAATATGGAAGGGTTGTGGTTCAGAATGTTCAGGGAAGGCAGAATGTGAATCAAAGGAACATTGGTCGGGGTAACATACAGAACAGAGTTGGGAATGCTAATCAGGGACAGGGAAGGCAAATCAAATGTTACAACTGTGGTGGACTAGGACACATAGCAAGGAACTGCACTCAACCAAAGCGTCCACAGAACTCTGACTACTTCAAAGATAAGATGCTGTTGATGCAAGCTCAAGAGAATGGAGCAGCTTTGGACGAAGAAGAGTTATAGTTTCTTGCTGGTGATGAGGGGAACACGTTTGATGCTGATGTGGATGATCAACCAGTTCAGGACTTGGCACTAAATGATCCCAACATCTTCCAAGCTGATGACTGTGATGCTTTTGACTCAGATGTTGATGATGAACCCACTGCTCAAACCATCTTCATGGCTAATCTGTCTTCTGTAGTATCATCACCACAACAATCTGGTCCTTCCAATGCATCTGTCATATCTGAGGTACTAAAGCTGTATGACATGTATAATACGGTCGATGAACAGAAGATTCCCAACAAAGTACAACAGACAGATGTTGTTGAATCAGATACTGCTGATATGGGAAATAGTAATGTTATCCCATATGAACAATATGTGAATCACAACGACGTGTCTGTTGTACCAAGTAGTGCATCTTCTATTGTTGATAATGCTTGTGAGTTGCATGATAACACCATGTTTATCCCTGATGACACTTTAACCACTAGACTTAACATCTATAAAGATCATGTGGCCATATATTAACAACGTGCAAAATTTGAGCTAACTGAACGTAAGCAGAAAATGGATAGTCAAATGCGTACATTCATAACAGAACGTAATTTAAGGGAAGAAACATTGAAAAAGGAGTTATATTCTTTACGAAAACAACTTGATCAAACTGTTAAACAAAAACAGGAGATCCAAGAAAGTGTACACTAAAACATGATTTCAAAGAAAAAGAAACAAAACTCTTAAATAATTTTTCCAGACTTAAAACGTTAAAGAATAAGATTGAAAACAAGTTGTCCACACAAGACCAAACCAGACAAACTGCTCAAATGATTCAAAAGCATAAAAAGTTGTGTGATGAAAATAGTGAAAAGGATGTAGGTGAACCTAAATCAGTTTTTCTTAGGAGTGTTAAAGTTGCCCAACCTGCATTATATGATGCAAATGTAATGCTTAAGCCTGGTCATGCCCCTCCCGATGTGTCATCATTTGAAGAGAGTAATGAGATAGAAGTAATAAATAAAGAAAGATTGGTTGAAAAAATGAAGGATCCCAAATGTATAGCAAATCGAGTCATAATCAAACCCCAGGATTACTCTGAGGAGAACCGATTAGCTATATTCGTACCTCAAACTAAGTTGACTCCAGAACAAATATTTTGTTCCTTAGACTTAGAAAAAATGAAAGCCGAAGAATTTCAAGCCAAAGCTCCACCCTTTAGAAAGATAGCTGCAGCAATGGTGTACCCACCCAATACACCCATGCACTTAGTTCCTTTAACTCTTCCCACAGAATGTAAAACTCTAATTAGCATATATGTTCTTTGTCAACTATTTGCTGATTTCGATAAAACATGTAAAAAGAGAATTACGCCAACGGGAATTACTGAAGGGGAAAGGGGCTTTGAACAGAAAAAACGGTGCTACTTAACTGAGGTTATTCCATTTTTTAAACTTCTCAAAGAACATTTTGAGGGTATGCAAAAAACCCTTGAAACTGAATTAAAAGAAATGAAAGAAGTGTTTAAAGATATGGAAAAGTGGGAAAACAAAATGCTATTGATCTTAAATGTAGTGAGATTGAAAGAAAGAACATTCTCATCACCAACGAGAATATGATTGCTAGATGTATTGCACAGGATGTATTTTATACTGCTACTAATTCTGCTTTAACTGCTTGTCAATTTCATGAGTTGTCTATTGCATTGAATGTTACCCAGAATTGCGTTGTTGAGCTTGAGGAGGAGAATTTAAAATTGCATGAGAAAATCCAAAACGATGACCATGATAACATGGTCAGGCATTTTTCAAAACTAGAGGTTGATAATCTTAATTTGCAATTAAAATATCAACATTTAAAAGAAAGAATTAAAATCTCAAATGCCAAGACATCTTTGGATGCTCCTGAATTTGATGCATATTTTGAATTAAGCAAACGAGATGAAAAAATTCAAGCTCACACTAACACGATTCAAAAATTGAGGGCCCAAATTGCCCAATTAAAGTCTAATAAGAGTGATGTGACTGGCACCCATAAACCATCGTCTTTAGATTCTCAGAATTTTCACTATCAAGATACCATCAATAAATTACAACATGAAAATGATTGGTTTCAAGCTGAAAATTCAAATGTTAAACAACGTTACAAAGAGTTATATGATTTGATTAAAATCACACGTGATAAAACCAATGAAAAAATAACTTCTTTGCTTAATGAGATTGAGAATCAAAAGGCTCAGGTGAAAGGGAAAATGCCAGTCGTCACCAGTGATAATATTGTTCCAAAGGTTTCTGCTGGCAGAAAATATGCAATTGATGCTGTGACTATTCCGCTTCCTCTTAGGAACAATAGGTCAGCTCATCATGTTTATCTCACTTATCTTAAGGATAGTCTTGACATTCTTCGTGAGACCGTAGAAGAAGATAGGATAGAGAAACCACTTGATAGTGCAGTTGTAGATGCCTGCTTCCTCACTAAACCATCTCAGGAACTCTTAGAATACGTCATTGGCACATGTCCTAAGATTGATAACAATCGAGATAGGTTTATTGCATCATCCTGAATGACTAAGAACAAGCATGTAACCTTTGATTTACCATTGAAAACATCTGAACCCAGCACATCAAAAACGGAAAAACAAATAGCAGTGAAACAAACAAATGTTCCCATCATTGCTTCTACAGGAGTAAACAGTGACACTAAAGCTAGCGGGTCAAAGCCTAGTCGCAATACAAAGAAAGATAGGACAGCGCCAGCTAAGAGTGCTCATGAGAAGAAAGTAGAAGACCACCTTAGGAACAATAAGTTTAGTTTGAACGAAATGAATCGTGTTGATTCTAGTATTCGCTTTAAGCGTACTGTAATTAATTCGAATTCTAATGCTGTCTGCAAAACATGTAATGAATGCTTAATCTCTGGTAATCATGATGATTTTGTTGTGTCATTCTTGATGTCTTCTAAATGATCCCCAGTTAAGAATGTTAGGAAATCTAAACTGAGTAAGCAAATTTGGAAAGCAACAGGAAATCTGTTTGCTAATGTTGGTTATCAATGGAAGCCCACTGGAAGAAAATTCACTTTAGGAAATAAGTGCCCCTTAACTAGAATGACTAATCATAAAGTAGTGATTGTTAAGGAATGGAAGCCAACTGGTCAAATTTTCCCGTTAGAGACACAATGCCCCGTAACTAGGTCCATTGCATCTACTAGTGAAGTTTCCACTGTGAATACCATGGCATCTATGATTCCTGTAGTTATAGAATTTGTTTGTGCTAACCAAACCGACCCCAGTTGTACGTGGGGATCCACCTTTTTTTGTTATCCATCGTTGTCTATTTTCAAATGTAGGTCGTACAAATCGTCCTTTGGTATTTGGACTCAGGCTACTCAAAACATATGACCGGGGATCGCTCACGGCTCAAGAATTTCGTGAATAAGTTTATCGGTACAGTTAGATTCGGGAACGACCATTTTGGGGCGATTATGGGTTATGGAGATTATGTGTTTGGTGACAGTGTAATTTCCAGGGTATACTACGTGGAAGGACTTGGGCACAATTTGTTCTCTGTTGGTCAATTTTGTGATTCCGATCTTGAAGTTGCTTTCAGAAAACACACATGTTTCATCAGAGAATTGGATGGTATTGATCTCCTTAAAGGCAGTCGTGACACTAATCTATATACCATCTATATTGAAGACATTATGCAGTCCTCTCCTATTTGCTTGCTGTCAAAGGCCTCAAAGAACAAATCATGGCTTTGGCACCGTCGTTTAAATCACTTAAACTTCGGCACCATAAATGAACTTACTCGTAAGGATCTTGTACGAGGTATGGCCATATTGAAGTTTGAAAAGGATCATCTTTGTTCTGCTTGTCAGCTGGGCAAAAGCAAGAAGCATACTCATAAACCCAAAACTGTCAACACCATTATGGAAGCTCTTCACACCCTTCACATGGATCTGTGTGGACCAATGAGAGTGCAGAGTATAAATGGGAAGAAATATAGTCTTGTGGTGGTCGACGACTACTCTTGGTTCACATGGGTGAAGTTTTTGAGAACCAAGGACGAGACTCTAGAGGTTATCATCAAACTTATCAAACAGCTACAAGTAAGACTCAACAAAACCGTCAGAATCATCCGTACAGACAATGGAACTGAGTTTGTTAACAAACAACTCATTCAATTTTATGAAAGTATTGGCATAACTCACCAGAAAAGTGTTCCACGCACTCCTCAGCAGAACGAGGTTGTTGAAAGATGAAATCGTACTCTTGTGGAAGCTGCACGAACCATGCTGATATTTTCCAAGGCACCGATGTTTCTTTGGGCAAAAGCAATTGCTACAGCTTGTTACACCCAAAACCGATCCTTGATACATACTCTTCACAACAAAAATCCATATGAGCTGATACATGGCAAGAAACCAGATCTTTCTATTCTGCGAGTGTTCGGTGCTCTATGCTACCTGACAAATGACAGTCAGGATCTGGGAAAACTAAAGGCTAAAGCAGACATTGGATTCTTCGTTGGGTATGCACCAGATCGCAAGGGATACCGAATCTACAACAAACGAACCCGAAAAATTATGGAAACCATTCACGTGACATTCGATGAGCTGACTGAGTAAACGGATCCTGGACACACAAGTTCTGTCTTCTGGACCAATTAGTTCAGGTCTTGTACAACATCCCACTCCTGCAGTTCCTTATGTACCCCCTACCAGTGAAGAGTTGAAGAATTTGTTTGATCCGATATTTGATGAATACTTTGAGCCACCAACGGTTGATACTACAACTGAAGCTCCACCTTTACCTCCAGTTGCTGATGCTCCAATACCACACAACTCAGATGGTCCATCGGTATCTGTCTCAAATAGTCAAGATGCACCATCTGTCAGTCACTCATCATCATCATCGGTTATTCAATCTCCTTCAGTACAGCAAGGCTCTGCATTTGACCATTCTTTTGAAGTGAATCCTTTTGCTCCTGCTGATGATGCTACATTCGAGAATATATTTGCTCCTGAATCTTCTACTGAGACATCTTCTTCAGGGGATCCTAACACGGCAACATCAGTTCCCTACCCTCAACCACATGAACATCTCAGAAAATGGACCAATGATCATCCGATTGACAACATCATTGGAAATCCTTCTCGTCCGGTATCCACACGAAAGCAACTTGCCACCGATGCATTGTGGTGCTTCTTTAATTTTGTACTATCCAAATTCGAACCCAAAGATTTCAAAGATGCTTTGTCTAATGACTGCTGGTTTACTGCAATGCAAGAAGAAATTCATGAGTTTGATCGACTTGAAGTATGGGAATTAGTGCCTCATCCAGATTGTGCAATGATTATCGCTCTTAAGTGGATCTTCAAAGTGAAACTTGATGAGCATGGCGACGTTCTGAAAAATAAGGCATGGCTTGTTGCAAAGGGATATCGTCAAGAAGAGGGCATAGACTTTGAAGAATTATTCACACCTGTTGCTCGAATTAAAGCCATAAGAATCTTTCTCGCTAATGCTGCCAGTCAAAAAATGATAGTCTACCAAATGGATGTTAAGACAACATTCTTGAATGGTGATTTGAAAGAGGTAGTCTATGTCAGTCAACCAGAAGGATTTGTGGACCCTGAACGCCCTACTCACGTCTATCGTTTGAAGAAGGCTCTCTATGGCCTAAAGCAGGAACCTAGGGCGTGGCATGACACTTTATCTAAGTTCCTTCTGGCAAACAAATTCTCCAAAGGTGTTGTTGATCCTACGCTATTCACTAGGAAAACGAGCAAACATCTACTTCACGTTCAGATCTACGTAGATGACATTATCTTTGCCTCCTCTGATCCTATGGAATGTGATCATTTTTCTAACGAGACGAATTCTACGTTCCAAATGTCTATGATGGGACAAATGTCGTTCTTCTTGGGTTTACAAATCTCTCAAAGTCCCGGAGGCATATTTATAAATCAATCCAAGTATGCTAATGAAATATTGAAGAAATTTGGATTTGATTCAAGTGATCCTGTTGACACTCCTATGGTTGAGAGATCAAAATTGGATGAAGATCTCTCTGGGATCCCTGTTGATCAAACTAATTTCCGAAGTATGATTGGATCCCTGATATATCTCACCGCCAGCAGGCCAGATATGTTATTCGCTGTATGCATGTGTGCTCGGTACCAGTCAAAGCCCACCAAAAGGCATCTGGAAGCGGTAAAGCGGGTCTTTCGATACCTTCAAGGGACTATTCACATGGGTCTTTGGTATTCTAAGGACACCACCATGGCACTCACAGCCTATGCAGATGCAGACCATGCGGGGTGTCAAGATACTCATCGAAGTACGTCGGGAGGTGCTCAATTTCTGGGAGAGAAGTTAGTAAGCTGGTCATCAAAGAGGCAAATGAGTATATCTATATCTTCCACAGAGGCTGAATACATTGCCATGTCTGCGTGCTGTGCTCAAGTCTTGTAGATGAGATCTCAACTATCGGACTATGGCTTTGCGTACAACAAGATTCCTCTGTATTGTGATAACAAAAGTGCCATAGCTCTTTGCTGCAACAATGTCCAGCACTCTCGATCTAAACACATCGATATCTGACATAACTTCATCAGGGAACAGGTTGAGAAAGGTGTGGTTGAACTCTACTTCGTGAGGACTGAGTTTCAGCTGGCAGATATCTTTACTAAGGCACTCCCGAGAGAACGGTTCCAATTTATTCTTCCGCGACTTGGCATGAAGAGTCTGACGCCAGAAACCCTCAAGTGTCTTCAGGACGAAAATGAGGAGTAAGGGATTTGCTTCATGTATCCTTGTATATATTTTAAACCAAAAAGAAAATAGAAAAATATAAAACCTATAAAAAACCATAAAAATCAAAAAAACACAAAAATACCAAAAATAGTTCCTCTAGGCATGTCTTCTGTTTATCGATAACATTTACGGTCCTTGAAATGTCATTCAATAATGAAACAGTTCTTTAAATGAAGCTCGAGCAGAAGTTCAACTGAATTATTAAAACATGTCATGATGGTTTGCTATTATTTCAAATACGCAACCCGTTTTTCAAAATAAGGAAAGCACGTCGCCAAAAAGACGGTTGTTCCTAACAACGGGTAATTAAGTTCTCCCGGGCATGGATTACTTTACATCCGTGCACCCTCGATCTAGTGTACGCTTCAGTGCATCATTTCTCGTATAAGAAGAGAAGTCTTCTTTATATCGCAAATACTTTTCCATCTATGATTCTTCAGGAAAGTATTTGTGCTAAACTTGGTGGTACCATGAATTTTTTGGAAATCAATCAGACTTGAAATCTTTCATAAAATTTGTCACTCAATCAATGACTACAGCTCTTTAAATAGAAAATGGGTCATCGATTAAGGGGGAGAGTAATTTCAAAAATTTTATATCATCAAAACAAGTCACTTTGTACTTAATAAGCAGTGAATTTAATGAAACTTGTTGTTATGTGTCAGTGTATGATTTTTTTACTTCAAATATCTTTCAAACTTATCATATCTAACACTAACATTCTCCCTCATTGATTGAGGGGGAGCATTAGTATGTTCCATTATCAACACATATTAAACCTGACCACATTTTCTCCCATATTTTCTAAACTTATATAAATCAATTGGGATGACAAAATCTCAAAAGATTTGAAATTTATGATCGTGGGAGAGAATATGATTTAAATATGCAATCTGATAAAAATGTGATGTTTTGGACTTAAATGTAAGCTCTCCCATATGTGCTAAACTCTTTTTGATTTCAATGCACATATTGAGGGGGAGCAAATGGTTTGTGGTGACAAAAAGGATGTGGCATCTCATGTGAATGCGACTCAGACTTCACCAATGAATTGACGAAACAAAAACTGTCATTAATCGAAAGGACTTGTCCTGGCCGGGTAATAATTTCAAGCTGGTCTAACCAGTGATGTAAGCGTGTCTCGAAGAGGACTTGTCTGAGTAGAGTGTACCGTTTCGAGAAACTTTATATGGACTTAACCAGGCTGGGTAATAATTTCAAGCTAGTCTAACTAGTGATGTAAGCGTGTCTCGAATCGATCATGTTCACTGAAAGTGGATCAATTCAAAAAGGGCAAACTCTACCCAACATGTGCAAATTTATAATAAAAACATCTGAGCACATGTTAAGGGGGAGCATTTGAAAAGTATAAAACTCTCAAAGTGCTAGCAAAATATGTTTCATAATCATAAACGCTTTGAGAGATTTTACAATGATTTGGTTGACGGCAACATAGGATAGTCATGGTGTTATAAGGTGACTAAGGTTAGGAAAACCGTCCTATGATCTGCCAAAGCTGTAGGGATCTACCCAAGGACGATACCGAATAGTTAGTATTAGAAAGTCCTTATGTATGTGATGAAGCGAAAAGTGTACCGCTTTTAGGGGGTCATTTAAGCCCTAAATTATATTTATTTGATCAAATATTGCCCTAAATCGTTCCTTTTGTCATTTTAGGTACTTTGGAGAAGAAATCTGGAAAAGGAAGCATTTTGGACGTTTTTGGAGCATAAAAGTGAAGAAAACGACAAAGCCTCAAAATTGGCTGGAAAAGTACCTTTGACGGCGTCAAGTATTGCTCTTGACGGCGTCATGGCTTGGCAAAATAGGTGGATACGAAAAATACACATGATAAGCCAGGGAGTTTTGCAATAGAAATTCTGACGGCGTCACCCTTTTAGGTGATCAAGGCCATCACGATTTAAGCTAAAGAGGGACGGCGTCAAGCCCATTTCTGACGGCGTCAAGCCTTGATAGGCCAGAGCGGATTTTGGAGCACTAAAGAGGGACGGCGTCAAGAAGGCCATCCGGGAACCCTAGACACGGCGAGGTAACGGCGTCAAGATCTACAACGTGACACCGTCAGCCCTTAAACTCTATATATAGTTTTGCAATTTTTTGTCATTAGTGTGCAACTTTGTGAGGAGAAACCCTAAGACGAATTTCTGCCATTTTTAAGGGTTTTCATACCCTTGGATCTCCCATGTTTAATTGAAGATAAGTAATTACTTAATCAATCAATATGTCTATGTGTTGTTTGATTATATCTTGTTCTTGTCTTTTGATTAACATGCTAGGCTAGATTTATCTTGTGTTTGCTTAGATCTAATGAAACCTAACTATTGATTATCGGTTGTTAATGTGTTATTAATTGTATTGGATGATTGTTTATCGATGTTAGGCTTAAGAAAACTGGCTAACCTCCTATACGGTAATTTGCTTGAACGTCTTAAGAAACATGAACCAATGCGTACTAGGTTTTTATGGTTGTATTTAATGCATGAGCGAATTCTAGTGATCCCATGTTAGGAGCTTCCTAGCCGGCTCGACATAGGAGTGAAGTAGGAGCTTGTAGAGTTGGGGAAGTACGTACGCCACCCCACGATTGGTATTAAGGAATACACCCGTCATCCACGCAATTAATACACACTAATCAACCGTAAAAGATAGTAGGAGTAAGGAAATCTAATCAACCGGTAAAGATAGTTAGGGAGTAAGGAAATCTAAGTAAACACATTTCTCTCCACATAAGTTTCACAACCTTTTCATTTTCAGTTATTTTATTTTATTTGCATTCGTAGTAATTTGGGTTAGTTGACTAGCAACTAATTCCGCCCACTCATTCAAACCCGAGATTTTACTTGCTTTACTTAAAATATAAAAATACAAAAAAAGAATCTTCCCTCACCATTAGACCTAATTAGAGTAGTTTTTCATACCTAACGAATACTATTCCCTGTGGAGAACGATCAATCCCCCGTACTTACCACTACACTATACTACATCGGTCAGGTACACTGCCTGGTGGGGTTGTAAGCCTCTTGAGATCCCTCGAGAGGTAAAACCTGTTGTAAGGTCGCAAAACCACGCATCAGTATGATTGAGAAAAAAGGAGTTATATGAGAATGGAGAAAGAAGGGGTTGAAGAATTAAAAAGAAAAACAATGAGAAAGGGTGAAAAGAAATAGCCCTCCATTTATTCAACCTTAGGGCAGAAACCGGGTTCAATTTATATGCTACTGGTTGTTACTAAGGTGACGCCGGTATTGAAGACAAGACATCATGGACCTAGTGACGCACTGCACTAAACCTTCTAGCCACTCAAGTTCTCCTAAAAGAACTTGTTTCATTCTCATGGGGAACCCTACATAATCTATCGACCGCTCATTACGAGTTATGTTGATATTGAAACAGGAGACACCGCTCCAGTCTTTGAATACCAAAAATTGCACTTATCGAGTCTAGAGCCGCAAGATACATCAAAAGATCTCATAGGAACACATGTTACTTCTACACTGGTTGTTCAACATTAAGGACACCAGTTGTAAACTTATGAGTCCTACGCAGATCTTAGCAATCTGCCAGAACATTTATGAGGGAATTTACAAATGTAATTCTCAGTGATTGAATGAAAATTCTTGCCAGGGTCAACATCAAATAGCCCTGAAAGCAGGTCACTTCGGTAATTCCTTGTGGATTACGCTTAGTGGTCGCGGCGGTTTCAAACGGTCTACAGTCGTGGAGTGAACTCCAGCAACTCACCTAATCGTTGATGTACTTCGGTAGATCTTGTAAGCCCTCTCGGGGGTATCCGATTCAGGAACGGCCTTGGTAGGGATTAGAGAAAGTTTTCACACTATGGTGTTAACAATCTCGAAGTCCGAACTTATAAGTACCGAACGTTTTATTGCTAACTGTCGTATGCAGGAATCCCTGGCGATTGCAGCTGATTGTCGAAGTGATGTCAATATTATCACCTCATGCTCTCACTTCACCATCATAATCATTGCCCAAGTGTCGTCGGATGCATCTGTTTCAATGATCTAATCCTAATAATTCTTTTTCATTCTGAATAGCCTTCATACGTCCTGCCCAAGTGTCGTTGGATGCATCTGTTTCAATGATCAAAAAATCTTTTGTTTCCGGGTTATATAATTCTGGTAAACATTGTACAGTTGTTTTAATGCGTTGTACAAGTTGGGTGTCGGATGGTGTCCATTCCCAACGATTTTTTTCAGAAATTTTCTTTTGTAAAGCTTTTCTTTCTTTTGCTAGATTTTTCAAAAATCCTTGTTCAGCTATTTAATTCAAACACCCTAAAAATATTTGAATTTGTTTTCGATCTTCTAGGTTATCTGAAAAAAGTTTCAATTTTTCTTGTGTATTATTTGTCAGAGAAATTATTCCATTTTTCACAATTTTTAATCCTAAATATTCTTCATTTTGAAGCAGTTTAGACTTCTTTTGTGATAAAATTAAACCTTTTTCTTTTATTCTTTTTAAAAACAGTTGATACTATTTTTATGTGTTCTTGTTTTATTCATAATCAGAAGACGTATCACTAGAATAATCACTAGTATCTGTGTATGCATATATCTCAATTTCTGAGTCAATATCTGAATCTTCAAGGGGTTCATATCCTAGATTATATGCTATTTTTAATACTTCTATTCCTTTCTTCTCTCCTTTTTTAGGAAATTTATTTGCATAATGACCTTCTTCGTGACATAACCAACATTTACATCTTTCTTTTTAGAGGGACAATATTTGGAATTATCTTGTTTTTTTATTTTTGGCGATGTTGTCTTCGATTTCTAAAATAATCTTGTCTTGAATTCTTTTTATAAATTTTTTATATTTCGGGTTATATGTTTTTCTTTTCCTTATTTTCTTTCGTTTTTTATATGAATTTTGAGAGCATCCATAGTTGCCTACCTTGTCGGATTGTTTTTCACAACAGAGTTCAACTTGTGCTTCTTTTTTAGCCGTTTCTTGTAAGCATTCTTTTCTAATCCATGCTCTTATTGTAGTAATTCAAGCTCCTAGAGTATCTTCTATTATTCTATTATTGTCTTGTAATAATGTCGCATACGAATCTTTTAATTTTGTTGCTACAGATTCGGAAAGTTTATTAAAAAACATTTCCAAAGCTGATTTTTGCCTTGGAGAATCTAGTTTATAGTATTGATTAGAGAATTCGCATATGAAAGAATCTAAATAACACATGTTACATATTTTAAGATTAATTATTCTCCAATATGCATGTTCTCTAAAAGCTTCATTTGATGCTTCTTTTCTTGGAATTCTTGTACTATACATGCTACAATATTTTTAAAAGTTATCATAGTATCAGTTGTTGCTATTCTTGATAATTCTAATTCATCTATAGATTCTAAAAATCTATAAACATTTCCTGATGTTTTGTGCATTATAAAATTAAGTAAGTCTCTTGGTTGTAATGCTTGTAATTCTTCAGTTAATTGTATTTGGGCACTTAACCTATTATTCCAATCTTGAATTTTATCATTTATTTCTGTTTCGCAGTCGATATTTAGAATCTCATCATTCATTCTAGTTATTGGTATTTTTGGTATATACTGAGGAGGTATACGTTCCCATTTGCCTTTCTTATTTTTAATCATTCCTTGTTGATATAAATATCTTTCTATAGGTTTATGGTGGTTTATAATCAAATTGTCTTTGTAAATCTTCGTCTATATAAGATTTTTTTCTTTTTTGAGCAAAATTATAGTTTGTATAAGAACTTTCTCCTAGATATCTATATGGATTTTCATATGGATTTTTGTCTGAACTATAATCCGGTACTATATCTGCATCTTCTCTTGTTTCTTCGTTTGTTTCAGATGGTATATCTAATGATGACATTAATTTGGTGAGAGTTTCGATTTGTTCTTCAAGGTTTTCCATTATGTTATTCGTAATGGTGGGACAATTTCAAGAGTTGTCTTTTTAAATAATATTTCTTTTATTTTGGTAATAGTGGTATCCTTATCTTGTTCTTGGGTATCGACTATATTTGGTAGTTGTTCAATTATACTTATTTGACTTTGTTCCAAGTTTTTGAATTCTTCTGTCTTTTTATTCAATAACATCTGTATATTATTTAGCTTTTCTTGCGTTGATTTAGATAACTCTGGCAAGTATTAAAAAGCTTAATATTTCAATTATATTATTGAGTGTTGAGTTTATTATATCTATTTTTTCTCCAATAGAATGTTTTGTATCATCATTATTTATTATATTAATACCATAAGATGTTCCTTCTGGCAAGTTTTAAGGTATTTTAAATAAAGTTTGTTTATATGGTATAAATGGTTCGATGACGCAATATTTTTATTATCTTCAATTTTTGTTTTCTGATTAGAAAGGGTTTCTAAAACATATTCCATGTTGATGTTTTAATATTTTAACGTTCTGCTATTTTTTCTTGTTTTATGTTTTTTAGTTTTATCTTTATTAGTTTAGTTAAAATATGTAGTAATTTTATATCTTGTACCTTTGTGCTGCTCATATTCTTAGACTCAATGATCGTATCATTTCTTTCATTTCTTTTATTTCTTTTAGTTTTTCATTTTAGTTATTAGAGGATTCTCCATTTGTTACTGAATTTGATTTTTCAATTTGTGGTATTCATACTGAGGGTATATCAGATGTTGATTTTCTAGTTCTTTCAATATATTTATGTTTTGAAAATAGATTTGGTGTTTCAAGGCTGGGTAGCGGTTCAAAAAGTTTATCAATATGAATTCTATCGTTTGTTTTAAAAGTGATACTATGATGTGAGTTAGTGAGTGCATAGTTTATTTGGTATGTTACTGTGAAAGAGTGATTTCCTTTGTACATAAATGTTATTCTTAATAGTTCATATCTAATAGTAATACTTTTATTTATATATTTATCTTTTAAACTTAATCCCATTTGTATGTTAACATCAAATTTTATTTTTCCTTCGGCTAAGTTTCCTTTGCCTCTAGCAATAATACTTTCTTCTTTATCGATAATTCTATCATCTCTTAATTCTAGTTCAATAGGTGTGTTACAACCCATAAACGTACTTTTTAATATTACCTGTATGGTTGATATATGAATATATGCTATTTTTCTTCTATCTTTTTCATTCATTTGCTTTATTCGATTGTTTATTTGTTGTTTATTAATTATAGGAATAATAATATTACCTTTTGTTTGTTCAATAGGAACTGGTTCTTCTCCAATAATTTTTCCAAAATATATCATATTTTTTCGTGAAAATAGTTTTGTAAGTGACCTTAAATAATCAAAATTATGTTTTTCTGATAGTGTAAAATTTGATCTTCTAATAGTTCTTCTGTTAATAATAGTATCTAACATAAATCCTGATTCATCTTCATTTTCATGAATAATAGAAATATCTTCTTTATTAATAGTTGGTGAATTCGACATATTTAATAAATTATAGAAATATCTTCTTTAATTTTTTAAAGTCGTTAAATTATACCTGCGTCCTATCAAATTAATTCTTCTTGATGGCTGATTGTCATTGTTTTTGATCTTGATAATTGCTACTGCTCCTTTTAACTTCTTGATTGTTGACATTACTCTTGATCTTGATTCTTCGTTGAGCTAATTAATTCTTGACATAGCTCTGATACCAGAATTCGACGGGGCGTTGTACCTGCGGAAATTAATGATAATAATAACTTGAAAAGTTAATTCTTGAGTGATTTGGAAAAACTTTTTAAAAAAGTGAACGATTATTTTTCAATTGTTGGTGACGATTGGTGGTGATGGTTATGCTTTATCTACTAGATGATGATATTGTAATCGTAATTTGATGGTAAAAGGATATGTTAGGATCTCTGGGAAATAAGAATTCATTGTTGCTGCCGATAGTGTAAAGTTGGTTCCTGCCGAAAGCTTTGGTTCCTGCTGAAAGCTCATTGCTGCCGACAGTGTCATTTTGTTCCTGCCGATAGTGTTGTTGCTGCGGATAGTATTAGTTGTTATCCGTATATTTAGAATGTTTGTTATGATTTATTTTTAGAAGAGATTGTTGTTAATCTCTTTACACGTTTTCTTGTAGAACGGGTTAGGGTTAGGAGATCTTGTTAGTATAAAAGATAAACCCGTCTATGAGTTTATGTACGCCTTGAACATCTATTAACATTCTATAAACGATTTATAGTTTATTAGTTTTGATCCATAGAGGATCATTGTCCTTTAGAGTTTTTCTTCTTTATAATACTTGTTGTTTAGTTTCCGCATAAACACTTGTATTGCAGAGGTTCTTGATTATACCAAGCTCACTCAAGCTCGAACTACTCGATCCTACAAGTGGTATCAGAGCCTGGTAAGGATCTCTGATAAAGAAGGAAACAGTGTTGAAGTGTGTCTCTCTTGAATCTCTTCACAATGTCAGTATCAGGAGATGATTTTGAATTATGCGCAAGGAGGATTAGGAACTTGTTCCACAATAAGACCTATGAGGAAAAAGAACATTTGGAAGAATATGCTTTCATAGGATTCCCATCTCAGGTACAAAGATGTAATTCTGCTTGTCAAGAATTGTACTCAACGCTTAATAATGAATATAATGAAATGAAAACTAAGTATAATGAATACTTTATTAAAGTTAATGCTTATGACAAAGCAGTTAAAACATTAGAAAAGCAAAAAGTTTGGTTTCAAAAGAATCAGTTAGCATATGAGGAAAAGATAAAGGTTTTAGAGAGGGACTTGAAACACACCACTAATGAGCTTAAACATTCTGAGTCTCAAAAGGCTAAGTTGGTGTTAGAAAAACAGGAGATGCAGACTAAACTAGACAATGCCTTGGGTAGGTTTAATAAATGGAAAGATTCATCTAAAAACCTAAACAAGTTAGTTGATAGTTCTATGTCTACGAAAACAAAAAGAGGTTTAGGGTATGGTAACCTGATAGGGCCAAATCAATTTTATGACCCTAATGAGTATAGTGTTTTTAATTCTGAACCTGTAGACTATCAAAAACCTGTTAAATATGTGAAAGAAGGTGAAATGAATGCTGTTTCTCCACCAATAAGAGGAGTTTTTATGCCTTCTCCTGTACACTCTCTCTCTGATATTGACTCAGATGAGTCACAAATGGTTTATGGTAAAAAGTCTAAAGACTTACCTGAATCTATAGATTGTGTCTCTTGTCACACAAGTGACAAATCCTCAGTAGCAGAGTCTAAAGACTTTGTTTCATGTGACTCAAGTGAAAAGTCAACTACACCCAAATATCACAGGTCCTCAAGTTTAACTAATGGTATATCTACTCCCAAATCAGTCTTTTCAGATAACAGCTCATTAAATTCTTTTAAAAACAACTGTGTCTCTAGTTCCACTAGTAATAATAGTGTTTATATTAAGAAAAGTTGTAGTAAAAACAAGGCTGTTAGGAAGAAGACATGTTTTGTGTGTGGTAGTCAATATCATCTTATAAAAGATTGTGATTATCTTGAGAAAAGGTTGAATGGTGGAAAACATCAGAACAGAACATTGTGGAAAAATGTTAAACAAATCCCACCATATGTTCCACAAGCAGCAGGAATGAATTTTTATAGGAGTCCTTTTCCTGCTGATAGACCTATTCCTGCTGGTTCCTCTGTTCCTGCTGATTTTCAGGGAATCATTCCTGCTGGTACTTCTTCATATAATCACAGGGATTTTTGGCCTGTCTATTCTAATCAAGTCTTTGGAGGGGGAATGGCTTATTCTCCATGGTATCCTTGGTAGTTGGTTTGTTTGGTTATATATGTTGTTGTAATTGTGTTTGCTGGTTTATAGGGTAGCTTTAGCCTAAGGGGAGGCTAATGCTTGTAATTTTGTCTTGTCTTTCATTCTTTTGAGTTTTATTTGTGTTTCTCTAATCTTATCTTGCAGGATTTTCAGTATCTTTTGTTAGTTAACTTTATTTTGCAGCTGCTTTATGCTTGGATTTAAAGGTTAATACAGCAATTTTCATTCATCATAAGAAAGATCAGTACATTCAGTTGCTGGTTACAAAAGATTTCAAGTTACAAAAACTACTTATCAACATCATTCAAAAGCTACAAAAGATTCCAATCATCCATCATAAATCTACCTAAACCTTACCACCTAATCCATCTTCTCTTTACCCTTACCCATGTTTTCAGGCATGTACCTCCTTCCTCTCTGACGGCAGATCTCTTCATAAACATGGGGGACTGCAAGTGCCAAGATGACTGGCCTTGGTTGTCTTTGTTCAGGGGGAGACTTTGAAGTGCTTGAGGTTGTTGGTCTCTGATGAGTTCTGGATCGTGTTCTTGTAGTTGGATGGATTGGTTGTGAAGTTGAGATTCTTGATTGTGGAGTAGGATGAGTTGGTTGCGGTTTTGGATTGCTTGATTGTGTAGCTGGCTGGGTTGGCTTGGGAGTGGTACTGGTGAGATTCTTCCTTTGTCTTGGATCTTTGCCTTCACGTTGTCGATTGTATCGACTTCTAGGGTTTGGTTTTTCTCGACTTGATCCTTCTTGAGACTTAGCCTTGCCTTTTGGTACCGGTACTTTATAGAAAGCTGCAGTTGTTCTTTCCATCTCTTCCGCAAGCAGAGCTTCAGTTTCCTTCATCTGTTTTCTGTCCTCATCAGTTAAAGGAAAATTGGGAGGGAAAGTCTCCCATTCACCCTGGTAATACACCAAAGACTTCAACTCTGATGAATCTTCATCATCAGAGCTAAAGTACTCAAAAGAAGAAGGGGTAGATGGAAGAGGATCAGATGAATCATCCTCAACCTTGGCCTTCCCTTTGACTTTAGAGGATGATGCTGTTTTGGGAAAGTAGTTGTTCCATCCTGAGTCACTCGAGGAGGATGAATCCGATGAGATTTCGATTATTGGATGTTTGGATGAACTCATAATGTGACTTGTTTTTCTTTTGGAAGATTGAGTTTGATTTGTGGTGATAAAGGGTTTTGTGATGATAGAGTTATGTGATCTTATGGTTATATAACATTATGGAGATTAGTGCAAATTTATTGATGGTTGGTATTGTGAATTAATTTGGGGAAGTTATTCTTAATGACTATGTTCGGAAGATTGACTTTGGTCAAACCACCTCATTCCTGCTGAATGGTCAAAGATGTTATTGCTGCCGATTGACCAAGTTTTACTACCGAAAGGTCAAACTTTCTTAAGTTAATTGATCAAAGATACGTGCAATAAATAGCAGCAATTCAAAGTGATATTTTTGGAAACTCAACATATAATTGCACATCTCTCATCTCTATTGCTTAGAAACCTATCAAACCCTAATCTTCTCATTTCAAACCCTAAATCTTTCCTTCAATACAATGACAACTCTTCGTTACAAAGATGATCATAACAAGGTTGCCTATTTGGAATCATCTTCAAAAAGTGCTGGTTATGATGAAGTGCTGGAATTTCTTCGAGGGTCATCAGCTTAAGGGGAGGAATGAAGTTTAAGGGGAGGTTGATTCTTGTTGTTGTATAGTTTTCATTTCTTTCTTTCTATTTTCTTTTATTTTGGTGTGATTCTTAGTTAAAAAAAAAAAAAAAAAAAAAAAAAAAAAAAAAAAAAAAAAAATTTCTTTGTATATTTTGTGTGATAATAAGTGGTTTTGAGTAACACCTTGCAGGTACAGTGTTGGTGTTTACACCTGCACAATAAATGGTGCTCAACTCACCATGTCTTGCAGACAAGAAAGAGTTGACTCACCATGAGGGTACGGCTCTGGTGTGATAATCAAATCCGTTGATAGCTATAATAGCTTGCTTAAAGCTATAGGGTACTTCAACTCACCCATGATTAAGTTCTGAGAGTTGAAAATGGTTCTCAATTCACCATGGATGTAACCCTTATGGGATCCAAAGGATTGGCTAGTCCACAAAAGTATGGTTTGTGGTAAAGACACTTGGTATCCATATTTGGTATTCAATTCACCAAGGTTTGCTGTAACCTAAGAATTGACTAGTCCTGAGCAAACGGCTACAGGTAAAGACAAGTCAAATCCGTTTATAGTTGCTGATTTGCTAATAAATCAGATGGTTATCAATGTACCATGGTCTAACACACCTAAACATTGGCTACTCCAGTAGTGATGGCTATTGGTAAAGAGACATCAAATCCATTAATTTTCAATGATTCACCTCTCACAGGAGTTAACACACCTGGATGTGATGAGAATAGTATGAAACTTAAAGAGATTTGATGTACATTTTGTCATAGTAGCAGCCAAGTTCAAGTAATGTTATGGTGATCAGTAAATCTATTTTGGAGAAGATTTCATGTTCCTGCTGCTCTATTGAAGTTGCTGCTGGAAGCTATAGAAGTTGGAATCTTGAAGTTATTGAAGTTGCTGCTGGTTACTTCTTATTGTTGCTGCTAAGTCGCAGTCCTCAAGCCTGAGTTTATGAAAGCCTTATCACATGGGAATCTTGCAGGTTAACCTAGTCAACCTCAAGATTAGGGGAGGATTGTTAGGATCTCTGGGAAATAAGAATTCATTGTTGCTGCCGATAGTGTAAAGTTGGTTCCTGCCGAAAGCTTTGGTTCCTGCTGAAAGCTCATTGCTGCCGACAGTGTCATTTTGTTCCTGCCGATAGTGTTGTTGCTGCGGATAGTATTAGTTGTTATCCGTATATTTAGAATGTTTGTTATGATTTATTTTTAGAAGAGATTGTTGTTAATCTCTTTACACGTTTTCTTGTAGAACGGGTTAGGGTTAGGAGATCTTGTTAGTATAAAAGATAAACCCGTCTATGAGTTTATGTACGCCTTGAACATCTATTAACATTCTATAAACGATTTATAGTTTATTAGTTTTGATCCATAGAGGATCATTGTCCTTTAGAGTTTTTCTTCTTTATAATACTTGTTGTTTAGTTTCCGCATAAACACTTGTATTGCAGAGGTTCTTGATTATACCAAGCTCACTCAAGCTCGAACTACTCGATCCTACAGGATAGGTTATCTGTTATTCAAAAGCAACGCTTCAACAGATAAGAGAGAATTCAATCTCAACTTAAACATGATGGTTTAACTCTTAAAAACGCATATCTTCATTACTGAGGCTAGGCCACTTTTTATACAAGAGGTAGTAGGTGTAGTAGTTACAACCTACGTCATTGCTTGCCTATATTTACATTATTGCTACAGGTAGGTGGCCGGCAGGCCTTACATTATTACTAAAATATAAACCACATCACACTGCTCAAAAGAAAAAGTCGAAAAAGTAAAAATAATGTCCAAACAGCTGGCGCATTATCTTTATCACGCGGTTTCAATAATTCTTGGCTTTTTGTCTTCATCCTTGTGTCTTCTTGTGTCTTCAATAATTCTTGATTCTTTGCCTTTATTCTTGCATCTGTGTTTCTGAACAGTATTCACAGACGTGTCTTGATACTTTTGATAAATGCTGGCATAGTGAAATCTTGAAGTCTTCTGGAAGTGATCATAGTGGCCCAGTGAAATTTTCAAAGGGTTCTTCAAAATCTGCTAAAACTTTTTGTTGTTCTTCGCAGATTCTTCCTGAATAGTTTGAATAAATTAACATATTGTTTCCAAAATAATTAATTCTCAGTAATGTGGTTTTGAGGAAATATCTTCTTTAACTTTTTAAAGTCAGAGCTATGTCAAGATACCAGAATTCGACGGGGCGTTGTACCTGCGGAAATTAATGATAATAATAACATGAAAAGTTAATTCTTGAGTGATTTGGAACAGGTCCATATGTTTGCTTTATATGAATTGTGAATGAATTCATGATGGATTGATGAACGGGACATGGTGGTTGGTGATTGGAAAAACTTAAAAAAAAAGTGAATGATTATTTTTCAATTGTTGGTGAGGATTGGTGGTGATGGCTATGCTTTATCTACTAGATGATGATATTGTAATCGTAATTTGATAGTAAAGAGATAGGTTATCTGCTATTCAGAAGCAAAGCTTCGACAGATAAGAGAGAATTCAATCTCAACTTAAACACGATGGATTGATGAATTCTCCATTCGTTACTGAAATTGGTTTTTCAATTTGTGGTATCAATACTGATGGTATATCAGATGTTGATTTTCTACTTCTTTCAATATATTTATGTTTTGAAAATAGATTTGGTGTTTCAAGGCTGAGTAGTGGTTCAAAAAGTTTATCAATATGAATTCTATCGTTTGTTTTAAAAGTGATACTATGAAGGTTGTAACTACTACACCTACTACCTCTTGTATAAATAGAGGCCTAGCCTCAGTAATGAAGATAACCTATCCCTTTACCATCAAATTATGATTACAATATCATCATCTAGTAGATAAAGCATAACCATCACTACCAATCGTCACCAACAATTGAAAAATAATCATTCACTTTTTTAAAAGTTTTTCCAATAACCAACCACCATGTCCCATTCATCAATCCATAAAATAATTATTTCTTCAACAGATAAGAAGAAGAAATAGCCATATGTTTGCTTTATATGAATTGTAAATGAATTCATGATGGATTGATGAACGGGACATGGTGATTATTGATTGGAAAAACTTTAAAAAGGTGAATGATTATTTTTTGATTGTTGGTGACGATTGGTGGTGATGGTTATGCTTTATCTACTAGATGATGATATTGTAATCGTAATTTGATGGTAAAGGGATAGGTTATCTGCTATTCAGAAGTAAAGCTTCAACAGATACCCTCTAGCCCATAGAAAACCCTTACAAAGCTTCTCAATCTTATCACATATAGATATGGGTAACATGAATAAAGAGGCCTAATAAACTTGTAATGATGATAGGATAGACGCAATCAACTGAAGTCTACCAACAAATGACAAGTTCTTATTTTTCCAATCTCCTAATCTCTTCATACAAACTTCAATTAGCCTACAACAATCATTGCTAGTCAATCTCTTACAAACCATAGGAACTCCTAAGTATCTAAAAGGTAAAGACCCTTCACAAAAAGGCATAACCATTTTAATTTCATTCATAATCATACCAGGTATATTACTGAAAAAACCATTACGTTTACTAGCACTAGGGTACGGGTCAGATCCAAGAGTCATCAGCAAAACACAAACTCACCAATTCCAATTCCTTACAATGAGCATGACACTTAAATCTACCTTCACCTCTAACTTGTCTCTTAAGCATCAATGTTTACACTTCCATGACTAAAGTGAATAAATAAGGAGAGACAGGATCACCTTGTCTCAACCCCCTACCAGATCTAAAAACCCCTTTAATCTCTCCATTCACACAAACAGAAAAGAGGCAGTCCTAACACAGATCATAATCCAATGCACCATAACTGTATGGAAGCCAAAGTTATAAAGAATATTTTCTAGGAACTCCCAGTTAACTGTATCATAAGCCTTCATAATATCAATCTTAAATGCACACTTTCTAACACCACTATTCCATGTGTAACCTCTCATAAACTCCTGAGCTAACAAAATGTTATCACTTATCTGTCTCCCAGGGATAAAAGCAGACTGATTCACATCAACAATATCATTCAACACAGGCTTAATCCTATTGGTAATGATCTTACTAATCACTTTGTAAATTACATTACAAAATGAAACGGGCCTGTAATCTAACGCTCTTATGGGAGTTTTAATCTTAGGGACAAGGGCAATTAAGGTAGCATTAAGATCAGTAAGCAACTTACCTATATTAAAGAACTCCTTAACTGCAGCAATGACAACACCTCCAACAATAGACCACCCAGCTTTAAAAAATTTAGCTGAGTACCCATCAGGAGCAGCAGCTTTATTATCTTCAATACTGAACAGAGCATCTTTAATTTCATCATCTCTAATTGGCCTAATCATGTCCAAAGCAGCATCAACAGATAACTTCCTTATAAATAGTGAAGCAGGGTCTTCAATAGGATAAACAGTATCACATGCTACCAAAAAGCCCTGAAAGTGATTAACAAACTGGTTAGCAATATCTGTTCCTATAAAACAATTCCCATATTCATTATATACCACATCAATTCTGCTTCTACTCCTTTTCCCTTTCACAATAGCATAAAAATAAGCACTATTAGAATCACCCTCCTTTAACCACTGAATTTTAGTCTTCTGCATCAATACTTGCTCTTCATCCTCCAAAGCACTTCTATAAGCCTTATGATAAATCATCTCTTCTTCTCTAAGAATGGAATTAGAAGGATCTTTGTCTAAACAGCTCTGCACCCTATCTAACTCAATCTTTAAACTTTTAACTTTATCAAAAACATTCCCATTCTATTTATTCAACTCCCTGAGATGTTTTTCATACCTTTAAGCCTCTTAACCAAGACATACATCTTATACCCACTAACTTCTTCACTCCAATTCCTAGTAAGTAACGGTAAATTCATGTTTACTAGCCAAATAGTTCATGAACCTAAAGGATTTCTTACCCTCATTATACCCATCAGCATAAGAAACCAAAATAAGAGAGTCGTCAGAGATACCATAAGGTAAAAAACTAGCCTGACAAGTAGGATATGTTTGTAACAGCTCCTCATTGCCCATAGCTCTATCAAGCTTCTTAAGAATTCCTAACTCAAGGTTCTTCATCTTTTGAATCCGGGTATAAAACAGCCCATTCATTTTTATATCTTCCATGCCTAATTCTTCAACACATTCTCTAAAATCATGTGCTCCCTCATTACTAATCTTATTAATATTAGAATGCTCACTAAAATTAAGAATAACATTGAAATCCCCAAGCATTAACCAAGGGTAATTACCCACATTAGCCTTTGTAACACCCCAACCCGACAAGGGTAAAGATATCACAACAATGGATTCATATCAGAACATACAGAGCATACATCTTACAATAATACAAAAATCTCAAAGGATTACAAAGGAAATACTGAACCTACAAGGTTACAACAAAAACTTTCAAAACTAATTCTAAAACATAATATCTTCCATCCAATTCTAATCCAGAATAGCTAACAAGCCTTCTAAGTCCAGAGGTACACTCTCACTCATCCCCAGCTTCCTATTAAAACCTGCCGCAGGAAAAGAAATGCGGCTGAGCTACTAGAGCTCAGCGAACAGATATATAGATGATAGAAACAATAGCAGAGAACAATACAGAAACAAATCAGAAATACAGATTATACAGATACAAAATTAAAGTGAAAGAATAGGAAAGGAGTAAGGGTAAAAGAAAAGAAATGAGAAAGGGATAATGCACAAACCAGGTTTAGGGAAATACAGAAATCCATCACGAGCCCAGAGATAACAGATAATATCATAACAGAGTAATCATATAATAATCCAGAGGGGATACCTCTCAAGTAACAGATAATATGAGGGGTGACCTCATGTATCAATTGGAGTGATCAGCTCCCAGATAATGTGAAAGACGTGTATCGCACACACCATCAATCACCAGAGATATATATAACAGATAACATAATAACAGATAACAGAAATCAGATCAGAACTAGGATGCATCCATGCGCCCCAGTAGGCCAGAATCTCCCCCTACATAACAGATAAAATCAGGGACAGGACAGGTCATCACTCTCCTGCCCTAGAGTCATGCCATCGGTGCATCAATGACATGGACATGAAACCCTCATGCCTAGTGATTGGCTCGGATATCAGACTATGGTCAAGGTCAGTTGTCATATAATAAACAAAGTCATATCTAAGGGTTCATGGCAGAAGGGTCATGTCAACAATCCAGAATAAGGTAATAAGGTTTAAATCAGAGTTTATCAGATTAAGTTTAATATCAAAGCTTAAGTTCAGATAAAAAGGTTTATTTCCAATAGTCCAAAAGGTATATCAAAGGTTAATGATTACAAATTTATAGCAATAATCCATTTCAGAAGTTCCTGTCAAAAGTTCATTTAAATCAATCCTTTAATAATAGTTTTCATTGAAATGATCTTACGAAATAGTTTTCATAAAAATGACCTTCCAAAACTTTTAGTAACTTCCATTTCAAGTGGTATCGCTTCTCTTTAAAATAGCTTTTCTTAAACAGTTTCATATGTAGTTTAATAACGGTTCAAAATCAATCAGGTTCAGATAAGGATTTAACAGGTTAAGGTTTATACCAAAAATCAAATCAAAGTTACAACAGATAGATCAGGTTAAGGTTCAGAACAAGGTTCACAGATCAGATTCAATCAAGATTCACAAATTCAGGGTTCAGAACAAGAGGTCAATCAGAGTTCAGGAAAGAGGTTCAGACAAACAGATCACAACAAAGACTCACAACAGAAAGGAACATAGCAGTGGTATAGGGGATCCTAATAAGGAAAATGAAATACAGAGAGAAAAGGGAGAGAAACACCCTTACTGAAAAAGGGCAGAATATATGTACCTTATTAGCACAGCAGAAATCAAACAAACACAGAACAAATGATCAGGACTTCTCCTTCTTCACACCTAAGGAAGAGGAAGACAGAATTACTAAAGTTTCTTATTCAGATTATTCCTTTTAGTTTATCTCATCATTTTATGTACTTTCTATTTTTAGTAACTTTCCAGATTTAGTAAGTTCCCATAATTAGCAGGTTTCCAGAATTAACATATATTATCATTTCAAATTAGGTTTAACCCTTATTCAGAGATTATTATGGAATACAGTACATTTTATCAAGTTACAGAAGTTTAAGGTTAACTATGACAATTATACAAAGTTTAGGGTTTTAAATGTAACTTCATTAATTCAATGGTCATTTGTGAAAATACTTCAAGTTACAGAATTATACCCTCATTTTATTCAGAATTACCTTTTATTCCCTTAAGTTTCACAATTTACAGATTACACCCTTTAGTTACATAATTTACAAAACCAACCTTATAATTACATATTTTACAAATTAAACCCTACAATATCCATATTTACCTACCAAGCATATTATATTTCATAATTACAGAATATACCTTCAGAATTTAGTACTTTACAGATTAGACCCCTCAGAATTCAGAATTTACATATTTAGTCCCTTAAGTTTACAAAACACATATATTAAATCATAATTCATAACAATTACATAATTAGCCCATAAATCCTCAAAATTACACAACAACCTTTTTATATCAGTATTAACCCAAAACAACTTCAAGATTTCATATTTACACTTTTGGTCCCTCACTTTTAATTAATTTCAAATCGAAACCCTAATATGCCATTAATTCATTATATTGCAATATTTACACTTAGGACCCCAAAGTTATATTTTTACCACATTCCTACAGATGTATATGATCTTACAAAAATATCCCAGAAGTTTCAAAGTTGGCAAAACAGGTCCTTATACTTTTATTTCAAATCGGCTAAACTTTTTACAAACAATTAGAAACCCTACTATTCACCAATCATTGAACCATCATTAATTCATCCTTAAAACACATTAAATGACCAGAATTTCATCCAAGAACCCTAACCCTAGAAGCCCCGATTTCCAATTTATTTTATTTCTTTGTTTTCACAAAATCCGGTTTATACAATAATTCCCCACGTTAAATCTAGGCTTCTAAAAATCAAACTCATATTTTTCCCAGATCATATGACTTATAAGAAACCCACGAAAAATAATTAGCATGCCCAGAAAAATCGTTTAACATATATTTGATATTTACGTACGTTTTAGACATTAAAATTAACACGACATGATTTAGGCTACTATAATTCGATCTATCATTTTTCCCAGGTCTATTACATCATATGAGGTCTAAATAAAATAGCTATCATGTCCAGAAATTCGAATTACATATTTTTGTGATTTACGTGTTCTTTGACCATTATATTTTCATACGCATAAATTAGCATGCATGCTTCGATTCATATAATTTATATGAGTTATATAACATCTAAAGATCATAGGAAAATTGCCATATTAATTTTAAAATGTATGATTAGGTCGTATGAATTATTACCTTGCGTTAGATCAATTCGACAAGAAAAATGGAACAAGAACGAATCAATGAAAACACGCAGCAACCCTTAATTTTCCTAGCTTCCTTGCACCTCCAAGAACCCCAGAAAAATCCTTGTACACGTCCAGAAATCGTGTGCTAGCCTTGGTCGAATTTTCTTGATCGCTAGGGTTTATTTTTAGGTTTTGCGATTTGGTTTTTGATAGGAAAATAAAAGATTTGATTTAATCTTGTGGAAACCGACTTTGGGGGGGGGGGGCAAGGATCAGATTTTCGGTATATAGAATCAAGAAATTATTGGGCTTGATTTTGTATAATCTTTCCTTAATTTATTTTTACATTTTATTTAATTAAAAGAATTAAACATTGTATTTAGTTAAATTGTATATATTCGGAATTTTTATATAAATGTGTATGTTAATTTTTGAACATTTAAAATGATGTAACATTGTCCCAGAAATTTTTTTGTTTCAGATATAGTTCGATTTCAGAAGTTTTGGAATTGTTTTGGAAATGTTATAAGTTATTTAATTAGGTTTTATGTTATCAGGGGTAGTTTGGTCATTTTACGCGTTATCAGAATTTCAGGTATTACAACTTCTTCCCCACTAACAAAAAATTTCGTCCTCGAAATTTGCAGAAAACAGAAAGAAAAGGGAACAGAACTAAACAAAGACATATCAGACCTAATAGATGATAATCAGATTTTCTCGGAAGAGACGTAAGAATTTCACAGGATTTTGACGGATATGCCGTCCACAGAAATTGAATTGACAGATCAGATTAGAGCGTACATAATAGATTATCGATAACATCAATTGGAAGAAGTTTTATAACAAAACTGAACATTATTATCAGAAGTTCAGAGGTCAGCAGAATGCGTGACGAGAATCCAGATGTATCAATTCGCATAACGGTGGAAGCAGATTACGCGTATAGGTAGAATGAACTTAAAGTCTCACTAACGCAGACGATCTCAAATAGTTATCAGAATTTCTAAAGCTTCTAAGGCACTTCTCGAATATCCTATGCCCACAACAAGTGCACGTTATATGATGTTAGTATTATCACGTTGGCCAGACGTCATAATACTGGCATCATATAAATATGCCCTCATGATGATCATACTTTATCTCAAGTCGTGAACAGAATAGCTTATCTTAACCCACCTAGTCTTCCTACGGTCTCAGAGTTCATCAGAATCAAATACCCTAACTAAGAGGAGAACGCATTACTCGAAAAAAAAATTTAACGGAAGTCCCAGAATGTCTATCAGAATTTGGTACATCAGATCATCCATCATTCGTCAAATTTCAGATAACAAAACCATCATCCGACATACGCAGAATGAACACAGAGCAGAATTTCTGATAAAGAACTTAAATCATTCAAAGGATTTATCATCAGGTAACAGAAATTTAGATAGGTCAAGCAGAAGTGAATCTCATCATCCATAGCTTCATCCGTCACAGAATTTATTCGCTTCAGAATTTTCTTCTATTCAAGGTCATGATCTCAGTTTCTATTCTCAAGTCTGCTTCAACTCTCAATTCATCTTAGTACAACTAAAATGAATAGAGAAGCAAGACTGCGAGTCTTGGACAGGTCTACTAGCACAGTTCGGAATTCGCCAACTCAGATTGCTGTCGTCATCGGATGTTTGGTAGTGGTGTCTGCTACAATCTCTAAATGCCAATCACATCTTTTCTTCCAGAACAAAGGTCATTCCATTTAATACGAAGATGGTCTACATGTTCCCTCATTCGTCTCAGGGCACAAACATGCTGTCATACTATGACAGTTGTCCAGATACTCGTGAAAACATGATTCTTATTAGCCAATACTATTGGCATTATTTAAGACTCATAATGGTCACGATGAGTACGAAAACAGTTTTCATGAATCTTTTCAGGGATAACTTCATATCTAATTCACATCACTAATCTTTACGAATAAACTGAAATACTTTACGGAAGCTTCTCTCAGTTAGTCATCTCCCATCTTAGGAGTTCTTGAGGTTGCTTCTTCAGTCCTTCAAACATTAACTGAGGTTGTCTGATACAGAGTTCACAAGGATAGAATAATTTAATCACTTACACTCGGAAATGAGAAGTGATTACGGTTGAGATTACGGTTAGGTTTACGATAGTTGATATGCAGAAACAAAATTTTCTCTTTCTTCTTTATAAATTAATAGGGGTATTCAAGGGAAACACTGAGGTGGACAAAACATATCTCATCATCTTCTCCAGCATCATGGTTCATTAACTGAGATCGGTTCAGAGTCAATTTTTCTGCTCAACAGGAGAGAAAACCCAAGAGTTTCATCAGAAAATGCCAGAAAATTTGTACAACAAAACTTTCAATGCCAACACTTTCTAGGGGTGGATACTAATAGGTGTCAGGAGAATTTGACAATCAAAAGAGATCAGGGTAAATCTTTCCATAACAGTGATAAGCTTAACAGATTTAAGCGGTTCAAGGTTACTATAACAAAATAGGGTGGAGCAGATTGTTATATTTCAGATGCGGTAGCCTATGATAGCTTTTACGAAGGGCCAGCCAATCTATAATCAAAAGATCTCCAAAATCAAGTATATTAATAGTAAACGGATCCGCAGAACGAATATGGTCATTAACCTAGACGGATAGTTCATATGTCAGAGTCAAGTACATGGTTCAGTATAGTGTGGGGATAGGTACGCGAATAGTTCTAGGTGTTGGAGTTTTTGGTTTAGCTTTTAGCATAAGTGACAGGTAGGGTGTACATCATTGGTAATACGAACATCGTATAATTGCAGAAGTGAGACTTATGAGATATCGGATATCAGCATCATATGCTCAGTTAACAATTCCATACAGAGACGGTATTTGCATCAAATCCTTCCAAAGAAAAACTGATTGGCAATTAAGATTCATCATTCAGGACAAAATAGTTTCAGTGGATACATTTATATCCAGCATGGGTCATGAATTTATAGGATGTGTCAAACACATTAAGGTTAAATGGTCTTCGGGATAGTCGGAAAGATATCAGACGGTTTATCCACAGATCAGAAATGAAGGTCAAAATCAGGTAGTGGCAGCAAAAGTTTAACAATCGGTAATCATGTCAGGGGTTCCAAAATTGTTTCAAACGCCAAAGGTGAGACATAGGAGGATAGTCGTCAATATTTTAAATGATCATTCAATTAAGAATAAAATCAAGGTTACTAACAAAGAAAGACGGAATAACAAAGCAGATTTTACCGTTCAAAATGAGAGGGAAAACATCCGTGTATTCGTGGTTAAAACACCACAAGGCTTCTCATGGGAACAGAGATGGTTAAGTAGAAATCAAATAGTGTCAGAAGATTCATAGATGATTATTAGAAACGAGAAATAACTAACAGAATGTATCAAGTGTATCATCGTCATGGGAATTCTCAGATTGCCCAAAGAGGCATCAGAATGATTTACAGAAGGTTCAGAGGTCGGAGTGGAGATCGGAAGGCAAGGATCAAATAATGTCAGACAATTACTACGCAATTTCCAATGCTTCAGATTTTATCTAGGTTTCACTCTTAGGTGGTGTAAGGCATAAGCTCTAAATTTCCAAATGTGATTTTAACCAAAAGCAAGACACGAATCAGAGTGGTGCGGAAGCAAGATACTTAAGCAAATGACTTATAGTCTACCCATTCCTCACTGGTCAGAATTTAAGTTCCTATAGGGAAATCCTAAAGCAAATTCTCAAAGGTTGTCCTACGAGCGCCTACAGTGGAAACTTAGTGACCCAGACTTCACAGGTCAAGGGTAAATGTATTACGAGTTGCAGCCTGTGAGCTCTGATACCATAAATTGTAAAACCCCAACCCGACAAGGGTAAAGATATCACAACAATGGATTCATATCAGAACATACAGAGCATACATCTTACAATAATACAAAAATCTCAAAGGATTACAAAGGAAATACTGAACCTACAAGGTTACAACAAAAACTTTCAAAACTAATTCTAAAACATAATATCTTCCATCCAATTCTAATCCAGAATAGCTAACAAGCCTTCTAAGTCCAGAGGTACACTCTCACTCATCCCCAGCTTCCTATTAAAACCTGCCGCAGGAAAAGAAATGCGGCTGAGCTACTAGAGCTCAGTGAACAGATATATAGATGATAGAAACAATAGCAGAGAACAATACAGAAACAAATCAGAAATACAGATTATACAGATACAAAATTAAAGTGAAAGAATAGGAAAGGAGTAAGGGTAAAAGAAAAGAAATGAGAAAGGGATAATGCACAAACCAGGTTTAGGGAAATACAGAAATCCATCACGAGCCCAGAGATAACAGATAATATCATAACAGAGTAATCATATAATAATCCAGAGGGGATACCTCTCAAGTAACAGATAATATGAGGGGTGACCTCATGTATCAATTGGAGTGATCAGCTCCCAGATAATGTGAAAGACGTGTATCGCACACACCATCAATCACCAGAGATATATATAACAGATAACATAATAACAGATAACAGAAATCAGATCAGAACTAGGATGCATCCATGCGCCCCAGTAGGCCAGAATCTCCCCCTACATAACAGATAAAATCAGGGACGGGACAGGTCATCACTCTCCTGCCCTAGAGTCATGCCATCGGTGCATCAATGACATGGACATGAAACCCTCATGCCTAGTGATTGGCTCGGATATCAGACTGTGGTCAAGGTCAGATGTCATATAATAAACAGAGTCATATCTAGGGGTTCATGGCAGAAGGGTCATGTCAACAATCCAGAATAAGGTAATAAGGTTTAAATCAGAGTTTATCAGATTAAGTTTAATATCAAAGCTTAAGTTCAGATAAAAAGGTTTATTTCCAATAGTCCAAAAGGTATATCAAAGGTTAATGATTACAAATTTATAGCAATAATCCATTTCAGAAGTTCCTGTCAAAAGTTCATTTAAATCAATCCTTTAATAATAGTTTTCATTGAAATGATCTTACGAAATAGTTTTCATAAAAATGACCTTCCAAAACTTTTAGTAACTTCCATTTCAAGTGGTATCGCTTCTCTTTAAAATAGCTTTTCTTAAACAGTTTCATATGTAGTTTAATAAAGGTTCAAAATCAATTAGGTTCAGATAAGGATTTAACAGGTTAAGGTTTATACCAAAAATCAAATCAAAGTTACAACAGATATATCAGGTTAAGGTTCAGAACAAGGTTCACAGATCAGATTCAATCAAGATTCACAAATTCAGGGTTCAGAACAAGAGGTCAATCAGAGTTCAGGAAAGAGGTTCAGACAAACAGATCACAACAAAGACTCACAACAGAAAGGAACATAGCAGTGGTATAGGGGATCCTAATAAGGAAAATGAAATACAGAGAGAAAAGGGAGAGAAACACCCTTACTGAAAAAGGGCAGAATATCTGTACCTTATTAGCACAGCAGAAATCAAACAAACACAGAACAAATGATCAGGACTTCTCCTTCTTCACACCTAAGGAAGAGGAAGACAGAATTACTAAAGTTTCTTATTCAGATTATTCCTTTTAGTTTATCTCATCATTTTATGTACTTTCTATTTTTAGTAACTTTCCAGATTTAGTAAGTTCCCATAATTAGCAGGTTTCCAGAATTAACAGATATTATCATTTCAGATTAGGTTTAACCCTTATTCAGAGATTATTATGGAATACAGTACATTTTATCAAGTTACAGAAGTTTAGGGTTAACTATGACAATTATACAAAGTTTAGGGTTTTAAATGTAACTTCATTAATTCAATGGTCATTTGTGAAAATACTTCAAGTTACAGAATTATACCCTCATTTTATTCAGAATTACCTTTTATTCCCTTAAGTTTCACAATTTACAGATTACACCCCTTTAGTTACATAATTTACAAAACCAACCTTATAATTACATATTTTACAAATTAAACCCTACAATATCCATATTTACCAACCAAGCATATTATATTTCATAATTACAGAATATACCTTCAGAATTTAGTACTTTACAGATTAGACCCCTCAGAATTCAGAATTTACATATTTAGTCCCTTAAGTTTACAAAACACATATATTAAATCATAATTCATAACAATTACATAATTAGCCCATAAATCCTCAAAATTACACAACAACCTTTTTATATCAGTATTAACCCAAAACAACTTCAAGATTTCAGATTTACACTTTTGGTCCCTCACTTTTAATTAATTTCAAATCAAAACCCTAATATGCCATTAATTCATTATATTGCAATATTTACACTTAGGACCCCAAAGTTATATTTTTACCACATTCCTAAAGATTTATATGATCTTACAAAAATATCCCAGAAGTTTCAAAGTTGGCAAAACAGGTCTTTATACTTTTATTTCAAATCGGCTAAACTTTTTACAAACAATTAGAAACCCTACTATTCACCAATCATTGAAAAATCATTAATTCATCCTTAAAACACATTAAATGACCAGAATTTCATCCAATAACCCTAACCCTAGAAGCCCCGATTTCCAATTTATTTTATTTCTTTGTTTTCACAAAATCTGGTTTATACAATAATTCCCCACGTTAAATCTAGGCTTCTAAAAATCAAACTCATATTTTTCCCAGATCATATGACTTATAAGAAACCCACGAAAAATAATTAGCATGCCCAGAAAAATCGTTTAACATATATTTGATATTTACGTACGTTTTAGACATTAAAATTAACACGACATGATTTAGGCTACTATAATTCGATCTATCATTTTTCCCAGGTCTATTACATCATATGAGGTCTAAATAAAATAGCTATCATGTCCAAAAATTCGAATTACATATTTTTGTGATTTACGTGTTCTTTGACCATTATATTTTCATACGCATAAATTAGCATGCATGCTTCGATTCATATAATTTATATGAGTTATATAACATCTAAAGATCACAGGAAAATTGCCATATTAATTTTAAAATGTGTGATTAGGTCGTATGAATTATTACCTTGCGTTAGATCAATTCGACAAGAAAAATGGAACAAGAACGAATCAATGAAAACACGCAGCAACCCTTAATTTTCCTAGCTTCCTTGCACCTCCAAGAACCCCAGAAAAATCCTTGTACACGTCCAGAAATCGTGTGCTAGCCTTGGTCGAATTTTCTTGATCGCTAGGGTTTATTTTTAGGTTTTGCGATTTGGTTTTTGATAGGAAAATAAAAGATTTGATTTAATCTTGTGGAAACCGACTTTGGGGGGGGGGCAAGGATCAAATTTTTGGTATATAGAATCAAGAAATTATTGGGCTTGATTTTGTATAATCTTTCCTTAATTTATTTTTACATTTTATTTAATTAAAAGAATTAAACATTGTATTTAGTTAAATTGTATATATTCGGAATTTTTATATAAATGTGTATGTTAATTTTTGAACATTTAAAATGATGTAACATTGTCCCAGAAATTTGTTTGTTTCAGATATAGTTCGATTTCAGAAGTTTTGGAATTGTTTCGGAAATGTTATAAGTTATTTAATTAGGTTTTATGTTATCAGGGGTAGTTTGGTCATTTTACGCGTTATCAGAATTTCAGGTATTACAGCCTTAATGTCACACAAAACTTTCCATAAACCCAACCTAGCCATAGTATTATTTTCACCATACACAAAAGAAACACACATAACTTCATCATCAACAACCCTAGTAACTAGCAGATTCATAACCTGATCAGTATAGGATAACACTTGAACTTTAAAAACCCTCTCATCCCAATCTACAACTATTCAACACCCCTTCTTACTTAAATTTGAATTTGAAACTGTCACACTCCCAAATTTCATGACTTGCAGCGGAATGAAGCATTCAAGGGCGCGACTGGTCATAGCACCAAAGTTGCAGTTATATTGAACGACCTAAAATGTCGTTTAGAAAATACATCGTTTGATTATTTAAAAACATTTAGAGTTACAAAGCTAGGTCCCAAAAGGTGAAACAAGTTTTCAGAAAACAAGTTCATACAATTCAAACGATGGTTAAGTGCATAAAATATAAAGTGAGACGCGTCTACTCCGCGACTCCATGATGTCCATATGCAAGCCAACATGCGATACCTTAATTACCTGAAAATACATTGTTAAAAATGGTCAACAAAAATGTTGGTGAGATCATAGGTTTATGTAAATGAAATGTTGTACAGATACCACAAGTATAAAGTGTATGACAAAACAATGCCACATAAAAATGATACATTAGCTCTTAAGCTCATGACCTCGAAGCTAGACTGAATGAAATGCCCCAACTGAGTGTTTTCCAATCACTCTAATATGACAGAAATGAAATGCGTTTGTTTGACAAGTTGGAGCTACCAACCCGAACGGAGGAGTCACCCTCAATAGATCTATTCACTCACTCTCGCTTGCTAACAATTAACAGTTCATGATAATGAAAGGGGACTTTAATCTGGGCAATGATGTAACTTAAGCAATGTAATGAGTTTGTATACTTTGGTCCGCATATGAAAATGGTGCAATGTATTCTCCCCCGAGAGTTTAGAAATCAATAAACAATTTAAAACGGGGCTATGAAAACTCACCTGATATGATATAGCAACAATGACAATGATAGATGTGATGAAATAAAGCTCGGTCTTTAACCGCGACCTATTATGAATGATGTGATTCAATGTAAGCAATGATACAATGCAACACATGCAAATACGTATGTTAACGATACCACTTGTTAGTTTTGAAAATAACGTTTATCGACGAAAAGTACACTTTTGACGTCTCGTTAAGTTATAAACCACTTTTCGTGTAAATATGTTGAAATGGTACTCCACGATCCTCGTTTAGTGTTCTATCGGCAAAATGTAGCGTTTTCATCGCAATTTAATATTTTCCTTAACTTGTGAAAATATGTCCAAAATGGCTTCGTGAAACTAGTCGCGAAATATTGCACATTATGTGTTAGTTGATCAAACTCGACGTTTTGAAAACCTTGTAACAATGTATAAATGTCGTTTCATTTAACTTTTGATTGTACACGCCTCGATCAAATAGAAAATCGGCTAACAATGTTATGTTTCGCAAAAACACTAGTTTTTATACTTAAAACAATTTCTATTAGTGGGCTGTCAAAATAAACATGGTACGTCGGGCTTCAAACGTGAATAACTCGGCCGTTACAAGCTCGTTTTCTACGTTCTTTACATCCACGGCTTCGTATAAACATGAACTAACATAATCTCAGTAGGTCGGGTCATCTAGATCACGTCTAACGCCTCGTTTTGTCCTTTGAATCTCGGCGATCAGCAACTAAATTTTCAGAAAATTAGTTTTCGTCGTCTAACTTTGAAAAATCATATCTCCTTCGTTATAAGTCGGTTTTTAGTGATTCTTGCGGCCACGGTTTCGTTTTTGAAAGAAATTTCTGAATATGAAGGCCAAAATATACCAAAAGTTACTGAGTTTTCCAGTTTACACGTTTTTGGACAGAACCTATTTTAGATTGTTAAAAACTCATTTCCTTGGTTCTAAACTTGATCATACTAACTCAAATCAACTCCACAAGTTCGCAAATCCTACCATACACCTTCTTAGGGTGTCATGGGGTCCTAAACATCACCAACCTTGGTGGATTTCATGAGATCATTAGTGAAACTTATAGATCTAGTGATTAAGATAGTTTATGTTCAAAAGTGGTATGTAAAACATAAATAACTTGCATGAATAACTAATATAACTTGAAAATACATAAACATATGAATCAAATGAAAGTATAAGATGATCAAAATGTGTTCTTGAAACTTACTTGATGATTTGATGAGTTTTGGTAAGAAATGAGTAAGAAACTTGAGATTTAATCACAAAACCATAACTAGGAAGATAAATGGAGCTTGAATATGACTTGAACTTGAAAAATTTATGGATTATGGTGGTGTTCTTGGGTTTGGCCGAACATAGGGGATGAGATGGGAGGGTTTCGATCTTTTTTTTTAGCTAGTTGGTTTATGTGCTATGTGTTTGTGTTAGTGGAGTTGGAATTAAATCACCAAAAATTCATTTAATGCATGTACTTAGCAATCAAGTGTTGGGAGAAATAGGAGCGATGAGGGGGGTGGCACATGTGGGTAAAATGAAGAAGATTTGATGTTAATTGAAGCTTGTGTCTCCCATTTATTTAAGTATTGGATGATTATTGTATACATTAAGTGTTATCGGGTACCGAGTTAACTAGAAATAACTCGTGACGAGGTGAAATGAAATACGATGAAGTTGTAAAAATTGAAAAATCATGTTCCTTGCAAGAATCGGGTGTTAGAATGATTATCGGATTGAAATTTCGTAAACCGACGGAGTTATAAGCGTCAAACGAAAAGTATAGCGATTGTTTTAAAAACACCGGGTAAAGTAATAATATAATCTCTATATCATTATAATTAGCTTGAAAATGTGTTAGGATCATTGTCGGGAGTATTGGGTATAATGTTAGTAGAAATGACTGAGTGGTAACGTTAATTAAACAATTAAGCATACATTAATGAAAATCACACAAACCCATGCATGAACTGATATGGTAATGATGTTACTGATGAAATGCAGACTACCCTAGTCTGTATGATGTGCTTTTACTGATGATGCATGAATACGCAGCTAAACCTAACTGGTTTCGCGCATTTGAATACCCGTAAACCAAGTTTACGACATGATGAATGATGCCCATGAATAGTGATTTCCCTTCGGGAATGAATAGTGTCACGTGAATAGTAAAAATTTTGACGACTTCTTAACGTCTCAAACTGACTTCAAAAATGATGAATAGTGAAATGATGAATAGTGATTTGTGAATAGTGATTGATGAATAGTAACTCATGAATAGTAAATTGTCGGGGTTTGGAAAATGACCTGAAATTACGAGTTGTGATAGAAACCCACTTCCACCCAGAAAAAACATCATTACAAACAAAGTCCACAAACTTCTTCCTAAGCTGAGTCTCAATAACACCTAACATACTAATGCCATTCATCCTAATCAATTTTTTAACCTCTTTCTGTTTAAGAGAATTGCACATCCCCTTAACATTCCAAGCAGCAATCTTAATTAACATAAAATTAAATTAATGAAGAATGAGATGCAATGTCATTTTGCACCTGATCAATGTCACAACCTGCCACATTATTAACCATATATTGAGTCATAAACAGAGCACTTCCATGAGTAGCCTGAGCTACATCATCATCACCACTCTTTTCATTTACTTTATTAAACTTTGTCATCAGATTATCATAAGCTTCATCACCAACCATAGCCTTGTACAACTCAATCTTTAAATCAGTCCAGCTTTCTAGCTCAATGGAAGTAAACACCTGATTTGTTTTAAAGAAAATAAGTACTTCAACCTGCATTTTCTTAATTCCCAACTCTCTTATCCTTTCCAATTCATCCTTATACACCTCATCATATACTTTTGTGAAAGCTTGGTTCTCAGTTAATCCTTGTTCCACCATCATTGCTTTTACCATACTATCAACCTTAGTTTTAGAGCTCATAGCAATATTTTGGTTACTATAACTGATCTGTTTTTCTAAGTTCTATATTTTACCTTCCAGCCCCTCAACAGTCATAGACTGTTGGGAATTAAATGTTCTGAAGATTAGCATCAGGAATTATCTGTTCAAAAGGTTTGTACTGCTGAGAAGAATACACTAACAGTACTAACTACTAGCGTATATCTGAAGACTACTTAAAGTTATAACTAACAGTACTAACTGAAGTTAGTACTGCTAGTACAAATAAAGGTACTGCTGGTCGATACTGCTGTTGAAATGACTCATACTACTGCTGAAAGGATAAGTGTCGCGTATACTACTGCTTACAGGATAAGTATAAAAAGATATTTTGTGTATAAAAGTCAAGTATATACGGTAGATAATATCTTCTTTAAGTGTTCAGTAAACAAGTTGTGTACACAGATACATGTTGTATCTTATGTACTGACACACTCAACAAGCAAGTAGCTCGACAAGACTTATCAATATTGTAAAGATCTCCTTTGGACTATAAAAGGGATATCTTAGCTTAGATTTAAGGGTGCTTAAGACTTAGTTGATGCATGTACTTAGAAATTACATATCTGTCAAGAAGAAAGAACTTAACTCTCTAGAATCCATAATACCACATATAGATTCAAGGTTTGTAACCCTAGTAATAGTGAAGATCACTCGTATTATTCTCAATAATATTGAATCCTTTGGTGTTATACTTTCGGTGTTCATTGTTCATTACACAAGCCTCACTGTTACATTTCCAATAACCAATAACCTTCTAAGTGTGATTAAGTAGATTCTGCATACTTAATCATATTCTTTCAAAGTATCATATACACTCGTTATAAAGGACTAACATCCTCTTAAGTGTTTCGAATCCTCGCAATTGGTATCAGAGCTAGGTTGATATTTTTGATTTAGAAGAAGAAGAAGAAATGGACATGGAGTTTATTCAGACGAATGTTGTTGCAAAGTTACCAATGCTCAAACAGAATGAGTTTGAGATGTGGAGGCTGAGGATAGAGCAATATTTCCAAGTACAAGATTATACACTTTGTGAAATTATTGAAGATGGAAACTCTTACAAGCCTACAACCACTACATCACAAGTTTAGGGTAAAGATGAGGTAACTGTGCTGATCAACCCAATGACTGGAGAAGAGAGGATAAAGAAGAAGAATGACCTCAAGGCCAGAAGTATACTGATGATGACCATTCCAAATGATCAACTTTTAAACTTCAGCAAGTTCAAAGATGCAAAGTCTTTGTTTGAGGCCATTGTTGCAAGGTATGGTGGGAATGAAGCCACCAAGAAGACCCACAAGACTCTTCTCAAGCAGAGTTTTGAAAACTTCTCTTCAACCAACCATGAATCACTTGACCACATGTTTAACAGGCTACAAAAAATTGTGAGCCAACTTGCTATTCTTGGGGTTGAAATACCTCAAGAAGATTTAAACTCAAAATTTCTGAGAAGCTTACCTGAAGAGTGGGTTGTGCATGTTGTTGTCTTGAAAAACAAGTCAGACATTGACACCATGGATCTTATGGACTTGTATAGCAACTTTAAGATTGTGGAACAAGATTTGAAGAAAACTGGAGGTACTAGTTCAAGTACTGGGAACATGGCATTTATGTCATCTCCTAGTACTTCAAATCCAGTTGAAGATATCAAGGTTGATGTTGGTGTTGGTACTACTAGTTCATCAAGCAGTACTATTGGTATAATGGATGAGAAGACTTGTTGTGCCTTTTTAATAAGTCAGAATAATGGGTCCATGCTCACTTATGAAGACCTCCAAGAAATCAATGATTATGATTTGGAGGAGATGGACCTGAAATGGCAAATTTTTCTTCTTAGCATGAGGGCTAAGAAGTTCTATCAAAGGACATGGAAGAAGCTCACAATCAGCAACAATGATACTGCTGGTTTTGACAAGTCAAAGATACAATGCTACAACTGCCACATGATGGGGCACTTCTCAAGGGAATGTAGAAGACGTAGGCAGCAAGATAGCAAGAACAGAGGTTTTGGAAGCAAGTCCAAAACAGGGGAGGTTTCTGAGCTAAACTCAAAAGCTATGGTAGCTATTGATGGCTTAGGATTTGATTAGAGTTTCATGGCTGATGAAGAAGAAGCTTCTTCTCAGATGGCACTCATGGCTTTCTCTACTGAGGTACAATGTGATAAAGTTTGTTCAAATAATTGTACTGCTCTTAAAGATTTAGAAACTTTAAGAAAACGTTATGAAGATCAAAGGACAGAACTAACCAACAATATTCATAACTTAACAAACCATAAGAGAGGTTTAGCTATCCTAGAAGAACAAATCTTACACTATAAGGCCAATGAAACTACTTTTACTGATGCCAAAATTCTTCTTAACAGGGAAATTTTAATTCAAAATGTTGACATTAGTAATTTGAAAGCTGAGCTAGATATGATTAAGAAAGCCAAAGAAAACATTCAATTAAGTGTAGATACATTAGAATATGCCTCTAAAGGTGTAACCAACATGATTGAATGTCAAGTAATCAACAAGGCAAAATCTGGGTTAGGATACAAGAATGTCCCACCTCCTTGTAGAGGAATCTCTGCACCCCCAGGGAGAGACCTAGAGCACACAGGCTTAGCTGAATTTCAACTACCAAAGTTACAATATGGTGTTCAGCCAAAAGCAAATGTAGTTGTTGATGAACCTAAGAAAGTAAGTGAGAGTTTAAGTAAAACTTCACTTCCTAAGGACAAGGTGTCCTCTGATAGGAAATCAGATAGTCTAATCATAGAGGACTGGATATCTAATGATGATGAAGAACAACAGGTTATGTCTAAACCTGATGTGGTTAAGAAAGCAGGAACAAGTGTTCCAAAGATAGTCAAAAATGATACTGATAGGCCTAAAATCAATGTTAAACATGTTAGGGAACCAGTAAGATATTGTGAACAATATAGAACCACAACCAAGCCTAAAGGTAACCAAAGAAATTGGAATGGCCTTAAGTCTCACCAACTAGGTGATAACTTTGACTTCTATAACAAAGCTTGTTTTATTTGTGGAGATTTTGACCATCTTGCAGCTTTCTGCAACCAAAGGGTATCTGGGTATACAAATAATCGGGTGAATTTAAAAAGGCATTCAAATAAAAGTCACTCTAATTTTACAAGAACCACACCCAGAGCAGGTTCATTAAAGTCTGGACCAAAAGCAGTTCCTGCTGCTAGACCAAAAGTTCATACTGCTAGACAAGCAGTTTTTTCTGCCAGACCTTTTTACTCTGTTTACCCAAAACCAACAGTTCAAAATGCAAGAATAACTTTCAAATATGCATCTAAAACTGCTCAAAGGCCTTTTCAAACAAAAGCAGTAGTCCAAAAATAAATTTAAAAAATGAAGGGTACAACTGCAAAGCCAGTAGTTTCTACTGCTAGGCAAACAGTTCATACTGCTGCTAGGGAAATGAGGGCAAATACTGTTAAGGCCTCAGCATGTTGGATTTGGAGACCTCTTAAATCCAATGGTGCATCAACTGTTCTCAAGAGATTTAACTACATTGATGTACGTGGCAAATCCAAGTCAGTAATGGCTTGGATTCCCCAAGAAAACTAATTCCTTATTTGTGTACAGGGACTTTCACCAACAGATGGTGAAGATCAAGGATATTCAGATAGTGGGTGTTCAAGGCACAAGACAGGCAACATGTCTTATCTTTCAAACTTTCAATCATTAGATGGAGGATATGTTACCTTTGGAGGAGGAATAGGAGGAAGAATTACTGGTAAAGGTACTCTTAAAATCGGTAAATTAGATTTTGAAGATGTGTACTATGTGCAAGAGCTTAAGTCTAATCTTTTTAGTTTCTCACAAATGTGTGACAAAAAGAATAAAGTTCTCTTTACTGACACTGAATGTCTTGTACTTTCTTCTGATTTTAAGATGCCTGATGAAAGTCAAGTACTTCTTAAAATTTCAAGAAAAGGCAACATGTACAGTGTTGATATGAAGAAGATTATTCCTAAAGAGGCACTTACTTGTCTAGTTGCAAAGGCCACATTGGATGAATCAATGAGATGGCATAGGAGGCTTGGTCACATAAATTTCAAAACCATAAATACAATTGTCAAAAATGGTTTGGTAAGAGGTTTACCTCAGAAAAGATTTGAAAATGACCAAACATGCATTGCTTGTCTTAAAGGCAAACACCATAAAGCCACTTGTAAGCCCAAAATTTTTAACTCTATTGATCAATCATTGTTTATGCTTCATATGGACTTATTTGGACCTACAAATGTGAGTAGTATAAAGCATAAAAGATTTTGTCTAGTTGTTACTGATGACAATAGCAGATTTACATGGGTTTTCTTTTTAGGTTCTAAGGATGAGACTTCTAGCATTCTTAAGACATTCATTACAGAGATAGAAAACCTAGTAGACAAGAAAGTAAAATTCATTAGATGTGATAATGGGACAGAGTTTAATAATAGAGTTATGGATGATTTCTGCAAGGAAAAAGGTATTAGAAGAGAATTTAGTGTTGCTAAAACTCCTCAGCAAAATGGAGTAGCTGAGAGAAGAAATAGGACACTCATAGAGGCTGCTAGAACCATGTTAGCTGACTCTAAGTTGCCTATCACTTTTTGGGCTGAAGCAGTTAATACTGCTTGCTATGTCCAAAACAGAGTTTTAGTAGTTAAGTCTCACAATAAGACATCATATGAGCTTTTTAGAGGTATAACTCCTGCAATAGGATTTCTTAGACCTTTTGGATGTCATGTGACAATTCTGAATACCTTAGACCATCTAGGAAAGTTTGATGGTAAAGCAGATGAAGGATTCTTAGTTGGATATTCTCTTAATAGCAAAGCCTTTAGAGTATACAACTCAAGAACTAGGAGAGTAGAGGAAAGCCTGCATGTGGAATTTTTAGAGAACAAATCCAATGTAGCAGGTGAAGGTCCCAAATGGCTATTTGATCTTGACACACTAACCCAATCTATGAATTATGTGCCTGTTGTTGCAGAAACTAATGAATTTTCAAGTTCAGATTGTGATAATGCAACAAATGAGGAAGGGTTAGAAAAGGAGACAGATCAAGATTATGTGATGATGCCAATATGGACCAGTGTGGCTTCAACTTCAATGAATGATGAACCTTCTTCTAAAGAAGCTAAAGAAGGGATTGAAGGTGAAAATAAGGAAGATGAGACACTGGAACAAGAAAATCAAGGTAGCAGTACAAATGATGTTTCTACTGCTGAGACAGAGCAAGATACTGCTAGGCCAAAATTTTCTACTACTAGGCCAAATGTTTCTACTGCTGGCCCATCAGACACAAATGAAGCAGAATTCTCAGAAGATGAGGTGGATTTTAATAATCTTCCACCTGACTATCATGTTCCTACAACACCACACACAAGGATTCACAAAGTCCACTCCCTGGACAATGTGATTGGAGATGTACAATATGGTGTGAAGACAAGGAAGCAAATTCAGTCTTCAGACCACCAAGGGCTTCGTGATGCCCTTTATGCTTCAAAGTAGCATGAGTTTGCAAACTCTTGCTAGTTTGTATGTTTTCTCTCTTAAGAAGAACCCAAAAATGTTCTAAAAGCCTTAGATGATTCAAGCTGGGTAGAAGCTATGCAAGAGGAGCTTCTCCAAATCAAGATTCAGAAGGTATGGGTGCTAGTTGATTTACCCAAGTGTGTAAGGGTAATAGGCACTAGATGGGTTTTCAGAAATAAAAGGGATAAAAGGGGCATAGTGATAAGAAATAAGGCTAGATTAGTAGCCCAAGGGTACACACAAGAGGAAGGGATAGACTATGAAGAGGTTTTTGCTCCAGTAGCAAGGATTGAAGCCATTAGACTCTTTTTGGCTTATGCTTCATTTATGGGCTTCACAGTTTATCAAATGGATGTCAAGAGTGCTTTCTTATATGGAACTATTGAAGAGGAGGTGTATGTCTCACAACCTCCAGGTTTTATTGATCCAGAACATCCAGAAAAAGTGTACAAGGTAGTTAAGGCTCTGTATGGCCTTCATCAGGCACCAAGGGCTTGGTATGAAATACTGGCTTCCTATTTAATTACAAATGGATTTTAAAGAGGCAAGATTGATCAGACATTATTCATTAAGAAGCACAAGAAGGATCTTTTGCTAGTTCAGGTGTATGTGGATGATATCATCTTTGGATCTACAAGAAAGGAGATGTGTTTAGATTTTGAGAAACTTATGCATGATAAGTTTCAGATGAGTTTCATGGGGGAACTTACATTCTTTTTGGGCCTGCAAGTTATACAATCAAGTGAAGGCATATTTATCAGCCAAGATAAATATGTTGTAGAGATTCTAAGGAAATTTTAATTTGCTGATTCAAAAGTAGCAAGCACACCAATGGACTCTGAGAAGCCACTTCTTAAAGATGTAGATGGAGAAAATGTGGATGTATACACATACAGATCTATGATAGGTTCTTTGATGTATCTCACATCATCAAGACCTGATATCATGTTCTCTGTTTGTGCTTGTGCAAGATTTCAAGTAACTCCTAAGGTTTCTCACTTAATAGCAGTCAAGAGGATTTTTAGATATCTCAAGGGTCAACCTAGGTTGGGTCTATGGTATTCTAGAGAATCACCTTTTGACTTGGTAGCATATTCAGACAGTGATTATGCTGGTGCAAGCTTGGACAGAAAGTCAACAACTGGAGGATGTCAATTCCTTGGATGTAGACTTATTTCATGGCAGTGCAAGAAGCAAACAATTGTGGCTACTTCAACAACTAAAGCTGAATATGTAGCTGCTGCAAGTTGCTGTGGTCAAGTACTTTGGCTTCAAAATCAACTTCTTGACTATGGGTACAATTTCATGAACACTGTCATATATATTGATAATAGTAGTACAATTTGCATAATTAAAAATCCAGTGCAACACTCTAAAACAAAACACATTGAAATTAGACATCATTTTATTAGAGACTGCAATGAGAAAAAGTTGATTCAAGTTATTAAAATTGATTCTGATCACAACTTTGCAGATCTTCTCACAAAAGCTTTTGATGTTGGAAGGTTTCAATACTTGGTAGCAAGTATAGGGATGCTTAATCCTCAATGATTTAAAACTCTATGTTTTTGTATATAACTTAAGTTTGTACTGTTAGCTTTGTAAATTGGTACTGTTATTGAAAAGTTTGTACTGTTATTGGTACTGTTATTGAAAAGTGAAATGTGTGAGCAGCAGAATGATAATACAAGTTGCTGACATAATAGGTTCATGATGGACAGAGTTTGGGAATTCATTAACAAAGGTTTACACCTAAGTTAATTGATTCTTTAAAACTTCTTTCTTGAAACCTGATTATGATGTTTCACATTGACTTGATGGCTCAGTTGGTCAGATAGTAACTGACACAACTCACTTTCTATCATTTTATACTTTAATTAGTATAATGAGCAAGTCTAAGGACATTTGATAGAAAGAACAGCCAGCAAAAGTGAATCTAACACTTGTGTTAGAGGTAACAATTGCTATGAGCTGGAAACCCTGTCAAGAAAGCCCTTTGAATGGGTTTGTCTGTACACAGGCAGTTATTTATAACTGAAAATATTGGTTCTCACACAACCAGAGGTTAATTTAAACCGAATTCTTGATTAAGTTTCTGTTACACACTTAATCCCTTCAAAATGGTTGTAAGCAGTATGGTTTTTCAATAAAAATCAAATTCATACTGCTAAGTCAAAAGTTTTCTTAGAAAGGATTCTCAAAATGGCTCAGAATCCTATCTAAAGATAGATTATGAGTCAATGCCCCATGATTCACCTCTCACAGGAGTTAACACACCTGGAAGTGATAAGGGTAGCATTGAAATTTAAGGAATTGATGGCTACATGTACAACATTGTCTGAAAACATGTTCTAATTGGTAGATCAGATGATGGTGAGAGATCTTCCAAACAGGGGAGGAAATGATAAATCTGAAGATTAACCAATCAGGGGAGGATTAAAAGATTGTGGTTGGGTATGCTCAGAATCAGGGGAGGAAGATTGCCCAAAATTGATCAAGTTCAAGAAAAGACAAGAGCATACAAGATGATGATGTCAGCTTTTTGAGAAGCTAACATGTCTTATTATTCAGCCAATAAAAAGCTCAAGTTTCAGTTGATGGATGCTGAGAATAAGCTCTTCAAATGAAGAAAGTTCAAATGAAGATTCTGGAGTATTATATATATTTAGAAGGGATGAAGCGAGCATTCAAATGTAGAAAATTCTATCTAAGTTCTTTCAGTTTCAATTTCAGTTCACTACGTTTGTTCATCACTTGCAAAGGCTTGCTGAAAGATGATTTGACTTCTTGGAACAAGCATCCAAGATACACAGCACCATTGCCTCTTATAATTCCTCCATCCAAGGAAATTGCACCATCTTTTATTCATGGTACTGCTATTGTTCAAGACAAAGAAAGATGATGTTATTGCTGAAAGAGATTCACAGAAAGCAGATGAGTTAGACAAAAAGATAGTTAGTCTTACAGAACAAAGGAAAGCTCAGATCAAGAGCCTGACTATGTAATGTTTGGAAGACTCTCACAATCCTAATTTAATTCAGAAGAAACATGTTGATTTGGGATAAATCACAAGTTTAGGGGAGGATTGTTGGGAATTAAATGTTCTGAAGATTAGCATCAGGAATTATATGTTCACAAGGTTTGTACTGCTGAGAAGAATAAACTAATAGTACTAACTGCTAGTGTATATCTGAAGACTACTTAAAGTTATAACTAACAGTACTAACTGAAGTTAGTACTGCTAGTACAAACAAAGGTACTGCTGGTCGATACTGCTGTTGGAATGACTCATACTACTGCTGAAAGGATAAGTGTCGCGTATACTACTGCTTATAGGATAAGTATAAAAAGATATTTTGTGTATAAAAGTCAAGTATATACGGTAGATAATATCTTCTTTAAGTGTTCAGTAAACAAGTTGTGTACACAGATACATGTTGTATCTTATGTACTGACACACTCAACAAGCAAGTAGTTCGACAAGACTTATCAATATTGTAAAGATCTCCTTTGGACTGTGAAAGGGAGATCTTAGCTTAGATTTAAAGGTGCTTAAGACTTAGTTGATGCATGTACTTAGAAATTACATATCTGTCAAGAACAAAGAACTTAACTCTCTAGAATCCATAACAACACATATAGATTCAAGGTTTGTAACCCTAGTGATAGTGAAGATCACTCGTATTATTCTCAATAATATTGAATCCTTTGGTGTTATACTTTCGGTGTTCATTGTTCATTACACAAGCATCACTGTTACATTTTCAATAACCAATAACCTTCTAAGTGTGATTAAGTAGATTCCGCATACTAAATCATATTCTTTCAAAGTATCATATACACTCGTTATAAAGGACTAACATCCTCTTAAGTGTTTCAAATCCTCGCATAGACTCAACACTTTTTTGTAATTTCTCTCTGTAGTATTCTCTCCCCACATTAGACCAATTACTTCTTTCTTCCATACTAACATATACGGCTTTTCCACAAATCTCATCAATCCTGCTTTTAACAGCTTCCTCACCTCCATTACCCATATCTTCAACTTATTCTGATAATGCAGCATACCTGTTCTGAGATTCCACCCCTTGAGATTTATCCTTTGATCTAACATACTTTCCACTATCTTCAACATTCACAACATTCTTGCCTTTATATGTCATATCCATCTTCTTAGCATTTCCAGTTGCAACTTCAGCTACTTTTTTGCCAAAATTAGACTAACCAGCATTCCTGTTCACTTTTTGATTACCATATCCCCTTGCATACATACCTCCTCTTCCTCTGCCTTCAAAACCACCTCTACTCTAAGAACTTTCACCAACATAATAATTCTGCACATAACCAGTATAGGACACAAGATTCTTAGCATTCTTCTTATTCTCCACAGTCTTCCAATCACTACTACTCACATCATTATTAACACCATCTACACTATTTTGATTCTTAACCTCTTCATTCTTATTGTTATCAGTACTAGCAACTTTAGTAGTACACTTATCATTACCATGCCCAAAAACCTTACAAGTGTCACAAATTGGGGGCTTCCAAGGATATTCAACTTTTAATTTTATAGACTTGCCAAGACTCTGATAACAGACATCAACATTTTCTATCAGGCCATGGGTAGCATCAATCTCAACTAATACCCTAGCAAAGTTAGCCCTCCCATGTGCTTTATCACACATAGATGTGGTAATCCTGTCCATGATAACAGGAGTTCCAATCATGCTTGCTATTCTGCTAATGCCATCAATATTCCAAGCTTTAAGGGGGATGTGCCAAATTTTAACCCATATAGGTGCCTTAGTAGGTTCAGGTCTAACCATACTTAGCCCAGGTTCCCACTTTTGAATGAATAATGGCTTCCCATCAACTAACCATGGTCCATTCTCAAGAACCACCTGCATGCCTTCCTCAGACTTGAACTTAATAAAGTACAACCCACATTCATTCAATATGATATCATCAAACTGATAACCCATCCACATTCTCTTCAGATGCCCCATAATTTCTCTATAATTCAACTGCATCCCAATAAAATATCCAACCAAAGTACTAGGCAACAATTTACTACCCTTAGTAACAATAGGATCCAAATCAACAAATTTCTTACCCAACTCATTAACACTTACAGGGATTAGCTTCAACTTATTGCATCTAGTAGGGCTAAAACCTTGGACAGCACTAGCCAGAGAGACAGGTTGCTCTTTACTAATTCCATCACTAGTACTAGCTACATTAGCACTTACAGCTTTCCCTACATCATTTGTCTCCATAGTCACACCAGCAGGAGAAACATTACTTGACTTATTCAAACTAGGCCAATTTCTATATTGTTAAAAGAAAATGCAGCACTATCTATATTCCCATTCTTTTCCAACACCTCCCCTCTTTTCAAAATTCTAGGACTCCTAACAGGACTATCCTTAGAGTTAAGAATTGGGTTATCAGACACAGGAACAGGGATTTCACCAACATTAATACATGTATTCATACCAGTTTTACTACTACCTATTTTAACATTAGCATCATTAACAATACTAGTAGCAATACCTGAATCATTAACAATACTTGATTAAGGTAATTTTAGTACCAAATTTAAAATTTTTTACAACATATAGGAGTGAAACTTTGATCTTAATGAGCGTCTCACGGATAGGAGTTATATAACTAGCACAAAAACCGTACCACTAAAAAATTTTCCACCCCCAAATATGTGAGGTTCACCCCTAGAATTGGTAGGAAAAGCATTTATGCTATGATGTGTGTACCGGTAGCACTTAGATTCTAGAACTTGCGTTAGGACCATTCCAAGGCCACAAGTGAGACTACATTCGTGTAGTTAGATTTACTACATGATAAGAGGCATTAGGATTAACCCATTGTTTTACACCTGTGTTTTTGTTATAATTACATTGGCTACATTAGTCAAGTAATTCTCCCACACCCTTTGCGTTGTACTCATTTTTAGTACATGATACCCCTAGTACACCCCTCAGAGCCTATCTTTTCGTTTCGACCTTTAAGCATTTTACTTAAAGGAAGAATTTGTTTACACCCCACTAAAATGTACACCCAAATCGCCTTAGCCTACCTTGTATGCACTTATCTTTAGTGCATTATTGTTACAACATTTGTTTAAACCCAAGTTAATTATCTAGTTGATTACATGGTTGCTAAGTCGAGTCATATCCTTGTACATATTGTTTTGGGACGATTGGGACTCATGGGTAAAGTACTAGTGTAATGGAGTAATGGGGAAGATCATCATTTATTACCCCCATATGTGCTAAATATTTTAAAAGTACTCCAAGTTTTTCAATTATCTTAATTCGAGTCATTAGATTAGTATTTGTAAAGTTATGTAAAAATTCAAGTGTAAGGGGGATGCAATGCCCCTATGATGTATTATTTTGGATGGTAGGGTAAAAGTGTATGCAAAAAAAAAAAAAAAAAAAAAAAAAAAAAAAAAGAGAAAAAGAAAAGTAGAAAAAACATACGGACTACCATCCCGTTTCATTTTATGTTTGTTTTATATTTTTGTTATTTTGTTATTTCGTTTCTAGCTTAAGATCGAGTCTAGTCTTGGCTTAGCAACATTGTATAGTACATGTAATTGATCAAGATCTTTAACTCGCCACTAGTAAAATATCCTTTATCCAACAAAACCGTGTTTTCCTTTTCCCTACACCTTACGTTATAACCCATTTAAAAGCCCTCTTTGATAGTTTATCTTAGGTGCTTACGCCTAGTGGAGGAGGTTTTCGATCCTTTCCCAAGCCTATGGTAATCTATTTGCTATGACAGGTAGTGAGAGATATTATCCGTTTTCATTTATGAGATTTATTTTGATGACACTTGAGAGATGTGAGTATCTAAACACTACTTGTGAGGTGCTAGTATGTAATCTCCGTGCTTATTATGATTAAAGTGGAACGAATATTTGTTGTAATTACTTTTATGTTAGCATTAAATGACCCCTAACTTGTATTTTGATTAGAGTAAAAGCACATTTGCTTGAGGACAAGCAAATCTCAAGTGTAAGGGTATTTGATGAAGCGAAAAGTGTACCGCTTTTAAGGGGTCATTTAAGCCTTAAATCGTATTTATTTGATCAAATATTGCCCTAAATCGTTCCTTTTGTCATTTTAGGTACTTTTGAGGAGAAATCTGGAAAAGGAGGCATTTTGGACGTTTTTGGAGCATTAAAGTGAAGAAAACGACAAAGTCTCAAAAATCGGCTAAAAGTTACTCTTGACGGCGTCAGACTTTACTCTGGACGGCGTCATGCCTTGGCAAGAAAAGTTGGACGTGAAATTTACTCATGACGGGCCAGTGAAAATAGCATGTGAATTCTGACGGCGTCACGCTTTAACTTGATCGAGGGCGTCACGGCTTAAATCATAAGGGGACGGCGTCACGTTCATGGTTAGACGGCGTCAAGCCTTGATAAGCCAGAATGGATTTTTGAAGAGCTAAAGAGGGACGGCGTCAAGAAGGTCATCCGGGAACCCTAAAAGCGGCGAGGTGACGGCGTCACACTCCATAAGGTGACGCCGTCAGATCCAAAAATCTATATATAGTTTTCTAATTTTTTGTCATTAGGGAGAGCTTAGTGTGTGGAATTTTGGGAGAAAACCCTAAGACGATTTTAGCTACTTTTTCAGGGCTTTTTGCCTTGAGATCTTCCATGTTTCATTGAAAGATAAGTTATCAATTAATCATTCAATATGTCTATGTGTTGTTTGATTCTATCTTATTCTTGTCTTTTGTTTAACATGTTAGGCTAAATTTATCTTGTGTTTGCTTAGATCTAATGAAACCTAGCTATTGATTATTGGTTGTTAGTGTGCTGTTAGTTGTATTGGATGATTGTTTATCTATGTTAGGCTTAAGAAAACTGGCTAACTTCCTATTCGGTAACTTGCTTGAACGTCTTAAGAAACATGAACCAAATGCGTACTAAAGGTTTTTATGGTTGTATTTAATGCACAAGCGAATTCTAGTGATCCCATGTTAGGAGCTTCCTAGCCGGCTCGACATAGGAGTGAAGTAGGAGCTTGTAGAGTTGGGGAAGTAAGTACGCCACCCCACGAATGGTATTAAGGAATACACCCGTCATCCACGCGACTAATACACACTAATTAACCGGTAAAAGATAGTTAGGGAGTAAGGAAATCTAAGTAAACACATTTCTCTACACATAAGTTTCTCACCCACATTTTAATTTCAGTTATTTATTTTATTTGCATTCGTAGTAATTTGGGTTAGTTGACTAGCAACTAATTCCGCCCACTCTATCAAAACCGAGATTTTACTTGCTTTCATAAAAATATAAAAACATAAAAAAGAATCTTCCTCAACCCTTAGACCTAATTAGAGTAGCCTTTCACACCTAACGAACACTATTCCCTGTGGAGAACGATCAATCCCCCGTACTTACCACTACACTATACTACATCGGTCAGGTACACTGCCTGGTGGGGTTGTAAGCCTCTTGAGATCCCTCGAGAGGTAAAACCTGTTGTAAGGTTACAAAACCACGCAATCAAGTTTTTGGCGCCGCTGCCGGGGAATAGTTATTGTTTAGGTTGAATTTTTATTTCTATTAGGTCTACTCACTAGATTCCTTTCTAGTGAGATTTTTATTTTATTTTTTTCTAGGTTTTCTTTAGTCTATCTTATTTCTTTGTACTTTTGTTTGTGATACCTTCCACTTACCGCATGAGTAACATTGGTCATTTGATCCCTGTTATTCGTGTTTTTCGCTGTGCAAATTTTCAACTACCCGTTCCCGCCCCGATTGTAGCAAACAACAACCTTTCACCCGACCACCACTTTGGTAACAATTCTGAGATGGAGGAGTCTGACCATGAGAATGACTATGTTAGTCCATTTTACTAATCAGACTCCGATGAGGATATCGGTTATGGAGAAGTAGTTAACGAGGAATGGGGAAAAGAGGAAATTGATCCCTTTAAGTATGTTGACCCTAGGACTAAAATCGAAAAGGATAGCCTCTTTAACATGCATTTCCCGTGTAAAATTGGTTATCATGATTTTTATGCTTATCTTAACTCATCTTTGCCTATGAACATTATCTCTCGCGCTAATTATAATAAAATCATAGTAGATGAGCTTGAATATCAAGGAGATAACATTGTTGCTAGGATTAAGCCACTACACGTGTTCGTAGGAAGTTTTGTGTATTTGGTGGATTTTATGGTTATGGAGAACTTAGGAGAATTTATCGATGACAAATTAACCCAAGTCATTTTTGGAGAACCCTTCAAAAGGTTGACCAACCTTGACGAAAAACTTGTGGACGGGTTAATTACATTCTCGGATGGGGATGAAGATTTTGTCTATCAAATGCCCCGAGCACATCCTAGGTTTAAGAACTACCCCATCGAATCTTGCAATCGAATTATGCCTATCGACTTGTTAAGTGAGAATGATAAGAGGAAGGGGCTCAAATATCCACATGAGAAAAATAAGAGATACTATCATGGATGTTTGGAGCTAAATGATGAATACAAGAAAGATGAGGCAACAATTAGATGGCTCACACTCGGATACGTGAGCATAAGCGACACTAGATGAGCCTTACTTTGAGTCTAGCTACAAGACTCGTTAATAAAGAAAAGCGCTTCTTGGGAGGCAACCCAAGCTTTATTTGCTTTTTGCTTTGTGTGTTTATTTATTTGTTTGTTTGATTTTATTTTCCGTATGTGTGTTTAATTTTTATTATTATTGATTCATGTTAAAAACTAATTTGTGAAAATGCTTTATGTTGTTTTTAACTTCGTCTTAACTACATAAAAAGGTATTTTGCAAAAGATAAGTGTAAGGGAAATCTAAATCGGTTTATTAGAACACAAATGAACATGAATCGTAATAATAATAAATTAACATACATATTCGTATTTGTTTGAGTCAAATGCTTGTATCGAGTCATAATGATGTTTTGCAGGATTTCCAGGAAGTAAGGTAAAAGTTTTTTCAGAAATTTTCCGGAAACTTAAAACGAAAATTTTTGTCAGGTCATTTCTGACGGCGTCAGGGGTTATAACCTGACGGCGTCAGATTTAATTTCCAGAAATTTTTGAAAGTTTTGTTTTCATAAAAAGTTTTTATTAAAATCTCCAACTTATAATCTCCAGGAATCTGCAAAATTATCATTCCACAAGCATTATATCCTTATATATAGATTTTTCCCGCCGATGTTATGCAGGTTTTCGTGTTTGTTTTCTCAGGTTTAACAGGTTATTTTGGACAATGAGATGTTTTTGGATCAAGCTTGTGGCGACGCATTAGTCATGGAGCTTCAACATTCTCTTTGGAGGAAGATCTAACCGTGTAATTTCATTATCCACCGAGCGAATCAGGGGAGTATTTGATTTCATTCTTTTACTTTTTGCTTTTACATCTTATTATTTGAACATTGGGGACAATGTTTATCTTAAGTGTAAGGGGAGGGTAAAAGTACGATTTTAGAGAATACAATTACGCTTGATTTTTGTTTGTTTAATAATAGATGTGTAATAAAACTGAGAGAAATACTTGATTAAGGTAATTTTAGTACCAAATTTAAAATTTTTTACAACATATAGGAGTGAAACTTTGATCTTAATGAGCGTCTCACGGATAGGAGTTATATAACTAGCACAAAAACCGTACCACTAAAAAATTTTCCACCCCCAAATATGTGAGGTTCACCCCTAGAATTGGTAGGAAAAGCATTTATGCTATGATGTGTGTACCGGTAGCACTTAGATTCTAGAACTTGCGTTAGGACCATTCCAAGGCCACAAGTGAGACTACATTCGTGTAGTTAGATTTACTACATGATAAGAGGCATTAGGATTAACCCATTGTTTTACACCTGTGTTTTTGTTATAATTACATTGGCTACATTAGTCAAGTAATTCTCCCACACCCTTTGCGTTGTACTCATTTTTAGTACATGATACCCCTAGTACACCCCTCAGAGCCTATCTTTTCGTTTCGACCTTTAAGCATTTTACTTAAAGGAAGAATTTGTTTACACCCCACTAAAATGTACACCCAAATCGCCTTAGCCTACCTTGTATGCACTTATCTTTAGTGCATTATTGTTACAACATTTGTTTAAACCCAAGTTAATTATCTAGTTGATTACATGGTTGCTAAGTCGAGTCATATCCTTGTACATATTGTTTTGGGACGATTGGGACTCATGGGTAAAGTACTAGTGTAATGGAGTAATGGGGAAGAACATCATTTATTACCCCCATATGTGCTAAATATTTTAAAAGTACTCCAAGTTTTTCAATTATCTTAATTCGAGTCATTAGATTAGTATTTGTAAAGTTATGTAAAAATTCAAGTGTAAGGGGGATGCAATGCCCCTATGATGTATTATTTTGGATGGTAGGGTAAAAGTGTATGCAAAAAAAAAAAAAAAAAAAAAAAAAAAAAAAAAAAGAGAAAAAGAAAAGTAGAAAAAACATACGGACTACCATCCCGTTTCATTTTATGTTTGTTTTATATTTTTGTTATTTTGTTATTTCGTTTCTAGCTTAAGATCGAGTCTAGTCTTGGCTTAGCAACATTGTATAGTACATGTAATTGATCAAGATCTTTAACTCGCCACCAGTAAAATATCCTTTATCCAACAAAACCGTGTTTTCCTTTTCCCTACACCTTACGTTATAACCCATTTAAAAGCCCTCTTTGATAGTTTATCTTAGGTGCTTACGCCTAGTGGAGGAGGTTTTCGATCCTTTCCCAAGCCTATGGTAATCTATTTGCTATGACAGGTAGTGAGAGATATTATCCGTTTTCATTTATGAGATTTATTTTGATGACACTTGAGAGATGTGAGTATCTAAACACTACTTGTGAGGTGCTAGTATGTAATCTCCGTGCTTATTATGATTAAAGTGGAACGAATATTTGTTGTAATTACTTTTATGTTAGCATTAAATGACCCCTAACTTGTATTTTGATTAGAGTAAAAGCACATTTGCTTGAGGACAAGCAAATCTCAAGTGTAAGGGTATTTGATGAAGCGAAAAGTGTACCGCTTTTAAGGGGTCATTTAAGCCTTAAATCGTATTTATTTGATCAAATATTGCCCTAAATCGTTCATTTTGTCATTTTAGGTACTTTTGAGGAGAAATCTGGAAAAGGAGGCATTTTGGACGTTTTTGGAGCATTAAAGTGAAGAAAACGACAAAGTCTCAAAAATCGGCTAAAAGTTACTCTTGACGGCGTCAGACTTTACTCTGGACGGCGTCATGCCTTGGCAAGAAAAGTTGGACGTGAAATTTACTCATGACGGGCCAGTGAAAATAGCATGTGAATTCTGACGGCGTCACGCTTTAACTTGATCGAGGGCGTCACGGCTTAAATCATAAGGGGACGGCGTCACGTTCATGGTTAGACGGCGTCAAGCCTTGATAAGCCAGAATGGATTTTTGAAGAGCTAAAGAGGGACGGCGTCAAGAAGGTCATCCGGGAACCCTAAAAGCGGCGAGGTGACGGCGTCACACTCCATAAGGTGACGCCGTCAGATCCAAAAATCTATATATAGTTTTCTAATTTTTTGTCATTAGGGAGAGCTTAGTGTGTGAAATTTTGGGAGAAAACCCTAAGACGATTTTAGCTACTTTTTCAGGGCTTTTTGCCTTGAGATCTTCCATGTTTCATTGAAAGATAAGTTATCAATTAATCATTCAATATGTCTATGTGTTGTTTGATTCTATCTTATTCTTGTCTTTTGTTTAACATGTTAGGCTAAATTTATCTTGTGTTTGCTTGATCTAATGAAACCTAGCTATTGATTATTGGTTGTTAGTGTGCTGTTAGTTGTATTGGATGATTGTTTATCTATGTTAGGCTTAAGAAAACTGGCTAACTTCCTATTCGGTAACTTGCTTGAACGTCTTAAGAAACATGAACCAAATGCGTACTAAAGGTTTTTATGGTTGTATTTAATGCACAAGCGAATTCTAGTGATCCCATGTTAGGAGCTTCCTAGCCGGCTCGACATAGGAGTGAAGTAGGAGCTTGTAGAGTTGGGGAAGTAAGTACGCCACCCCACGAATGGTATTAAGGAATACACCCGTCATCCACGCGACTAATACACACTAATTAACCGGTAAAAGATAGTTAGGGAGTAAGGAAATCTAAGTAAACACATTTCTCTACACATAAGTTTCTCACCCACATTTTAATTTCAGTTATTTATTTTATTTGCATTCGTAGTAATTTGGGTTAGTTGACTAGCAACTAATTCCGCCCACTCTAACAAAACCGAGATTTTACTTGCTTTCATAAAAATATAAAAACATAAAAAAGAATCTTCCTCAACCCTTAGACCTAATTAGAGTAGCCTTTCACACCTAACGAACACTATTCCCTGTGGAGAACGATCAATCCCCCGTACTTACCACTACACTATACTACATCGGTCAGGTACACTGCCTGGTGGGGTTGTAAGCCTCTTGAGATCCCTCGAGAGGTAAAACCTGTTGTAAGGTTACAAAACCACGCAATCATTAAGCTTAGTTTGGGGGCTTGTGAAAAATCAGGGATGACGAATTTTATCCATATGGTCACTTCTTTATGAGTCGTGTTTCCTACTCATTGACCCTAAAAGTTATCGTGAGATAATGAAAGTCAACAAACCGTCATATGAAAAATAAGAAAATACAAAAATAGAATAAAAGGAAAAATGGGGAGTTTTTAGAACTTAAAGATTTCTTAATATCTTTTGAAAATTTTGCTACTTCTCAAAGTTAGTAAAAAGAGATTGGAAATTTTTGGTTTCAAAAACGTGTTTTTATAACATTGCGTGAGGACACTGCAATATCTTAGTCTGGGGGATTTTGGTATGTGCTTAAACACATACCTTTTCTTGACCAAATTTAGACCAAAACGACCAAAAACTAACCAAAATGCCAAAGATATTTGTGTTTTTGTGTTTATTAATATGCAGGTACGGATATCTCAAAAAAAGGACAAAATCAAGAAAAACCCGAAAAACACGAGCACGAGATTTGGAAAAGGTCAAAAGCCGAAGCCGGGGATGCAAATGATCAAAGTTTATGGTCATATGTCAGATTTGGTCCTTGAAAAGTCAAAGTATTACATGAAAAAGCCCTTGGATTTACTTTGGAGAAGTGGCAGAAGTGGTCCTTGAAAATTCAGAAGTTACACTTTTGGTCCCTTCACTTTACCTAAAATCACACTAAAAATCCTAAACCTTAAAAACCAAAAATCCAAAAAAAAATATATAACACTGACCCAAAATAACCATCCAAACCCAGCCCAACCACAAGATCCGGCCCACTCCCCTAAATTAACTCTTTCCCAGTTAAAACCAATAAACCCAACCCGAACCCACAAATAACCCGGTCAAAGAAATAAATAATTACCCCTTTTCCCGCCCCCCCCCCCCCCAAATTTACCCAGGTATGAACCCTAATTACCCCGTCCCAGAAATTAACCGCAATTAAGGGTACTTTTGTACTTCTCGCGCATTTCTAGAAGGATTCTGACATTTCAGGACTGACATGTCAGCAATCCCAAGAGAATTCGAGGCTTGTGATTGGTTGATGGTGCGTGACATTGTGATCCAAGGGCTGAGGTTGATGGTGATGACCAAGAGATGATCCAAAGGCAGATATCAACATGAAGAAGCACAAAGAAGGTGTGGATCGATGACATGGACATCCTAGAAGCTTCACAAACCGGCTATAAATAGAACCCTCATCTTCTTCAATTTCATGTAGTTTTTAGTAGTGTTATGCTGTTAAATTGTTTTTTTAAATTGTAGTTTCAAGTTTCCTTTTGTAATTTTGAAGTTTGGTTAATGAAATATAGTTTAATTCCTCTTGAATTCGTATCTCTTAGTTTACTTTCAATCTCATTTTAGCTTATCTACTGTTTCATTAGCTTATATTCAACCTTTTCAGCTTATTTAAACTTTCACTTTCATAATTGTTCAATTTATTTCAAAAATCCAAAAATATAGAAAAATCCTTCAAAAATACAAAAATATTCTAAAATTAGCTTTCAATAAGCTATTTACCACTAGATTAAGGTCATATAAGCTTTTTAGCTTATTGTGAGTGTTGGATAAGATTCAAATCTGTTTTTGTCTCAAAAGTGCAAAAAGTCAACTAAAGTCAAATTCACTGTTCCAATAAGCTATGAAGAATAAGCTGACCTGGAAGAGCTTATTTGGGTTAATTTTGGTTTAGGAGATAAGCCTGGGTATTTGTTTGGTTGGATCAGATCTGTTTTACAATAAGTTCTACTTGTAAGCATCATTTAATTCTCATTCATAGCTTAATATTGTTCTACTGCTTATTTCTAATAATTCAATGCTTATTTTGAGTAGTTATAGTTGTTTGATCTTAATTGAGCTTATTAATGAGTAGCTGTTAGGGTTGATCTCATTTTTTTACTTTATAAATAATTAAAAGCTATAAAAATAGTCATATTAGAGTAGCTTAATTAAGGGCTTATTGAGTTATTGTAAGTTGCTTAATAGTTGACTAGTAAGTTAGATAATCAGTAGTTAGTAAGTTACATAGCTTATATTGGTGGTTTGTAGTGTAAATGTTCAAATCAGATTCAATTAGGGGTGTTTGGTTTAAGCTTAGGCTATGTGATTATAGCTAGGCTACTGTTCATTGACCCTTATGTGAAGATTTGATCTAGCTTAATTGAGGTTGTATAAGCATATTTCAGTAGGAATTAAGTGGTTTTGATACATTTTTAGGTTTTTGGCTGATAGGTGCAATTTTAGAATCATAACTGCTCTTATAAGCTCAGTATAAGCTGAGGCTTATTTGATCCTTCTTTTTGGCATTTCTAGCTGTAAAATAGTGGATAAAGTGAGATTCCATAGGTTGGTATTATTCCATCAAGTATTGAAAGAATTGAGGTCAAATAACCACTACTGCTGCATCAGAATACTTCTTGCAGCTCTGCACTATCAGATTTGCCCATCTAAGCTTTTTGCTTGCCTTGTATCTGCTAATCTATTTGAGCTTATTGCATGATATTTGGTTTATAAGTAGCTTGTAGTAGTGGCTTTAGATTTCTGAGCTTGGATTTCAATTGTTAGCTTATTAGATAGCTTTATATTGGTCTGCAAGTTTCCTATTTGAACTATTCTATCTGCTTCAGTTTTTGTGCCCATGATCATCTGTTTTGGGTAATAATTGAGTGAGCAATTGATTGTTAGAATTGGGGCTTTTCAGTTTATAAGAAGTTTATAGTACTAGCTTTAAGAATCTGCTTTTAGATTTCCCTAATTAGCTTTTGTCTAGTTTCTAGAGTGGCTTAAAGTAGGGTGTCTGCTACATTGCTTCTATCCTTAATTAGCAACTGCATAAGTGCTTATTAGCTTATTCTGAGAGCTATTTTGGTCACAATTAGTTGATTTAAGCTTTAATAAGTGTGTTAATCTATATTTGAGCTTTTGGTAAATTTTGGTGCTTAATAGCTTATTTCTAGTGCTTATTTGAAACTGCTTTTCCCCCAAACTGCTTATTAGTGTTTAGCAGAGTTCAAATTCCAATTTTCATAGCTTCTTAATATAATTTTATATTTTTTTTGCAAAATTTCATAATTTTCCAAATCAGTTTGCTATTTTTAATCATTTAATTACTTTCTTTTAGTTTTTAATTCATAAAAAATAAAATAAAAATCAAAAAAATATAATTCTTTTTTCTAAAATTTTCTTTTAATATTTAGCACTTAGGAAAATTATTTTCATAATTTTGGGGTTTATAATTTAGGCTTCCATAGTTTAGGTGCGTTTTTAGAAATCGTAACGTTCGTTTTTAAGTATAATTTGCATTTTAGATTTAGTGTGCTTTGATTGCTTGTACTCTTAGCTTGAGTACTTGTTTTGGTTTATTATTTCATTACATTTAGTGTAAAACCCCAAAATATCACTCTTATATCACTTTTCACTACACTTTTCGACACCGCAAACGACAACTCGACTTCAACCTTCGTTGGGACTACGACCCGGGAAAATACATTTGTTGTATTTTCTTTGAAATAATAAATATACTAATTGGTTGAAAAACACCAAATCAATCCCATCACCAGCCTCATTAATTCCTTCCACAACATCAGCATACTTAGCCCCCTTCCTAGATTTACCACCCTTAGTTCCCAATTTCTGATCCCCATTTCTAAAACTGACATGAACGGACTTATTAACAGCTTTAGATTGTTTATTAGAACTTTTCATACCACCAATCTGACTTCTAGTAGTACGTTTATGAGCAACAACCTCATCTACCACAATAGGTGGAACCACTAAATTAGGGTTTATAGAATCAGTGTTATCCATGAAGTAAGTAAGGAAGAACTCAGATCAATCCCAGAAACATAATCAAAGAAGTGAAGAAATGATGAAAATGAAGTAACGGATTTATGGTTTTTTTGTATTTTTATGGATCAATGAACAGTACGTGTAATTAGTGCGTGTAACGAAATTATGAAAAGAGTAATAAATGCCCTATTAGAGTAAAAGTATTTGGGGAAAATTATATCAAAAGATGTAAAATGAACATTAGAGTAGAGATCTAATAACAAAAACAAAAATCAATGAAAGGATGAAATTTGGATGATGAATTTCATGATAAAATGTGTAGAAAACTTAGAGAGAGAAAACATTGTCTTTTATTTTTTTTTTTTCTTATGCTTTCTTGCTTTTATAGCATAAGCGCATGCCCTCTTTTCTTTTAACATGCGATTTAATTATCTTTGCCTGTTTTTATTTTTCCTCACCAAAAGTTTTTTTTAGTGATACTTTTTCAAAGAATTTTGAGGTTTAGATTGAACGTTGTTTTATTTGCTCATGCTTTAAAATATACGTTCATCTTACCGTCTTTGAATGTTTTGGGAAAAAGTATCAACATTTGTTTCTAACTTAAGTAATCTAGTGTATACTTGATAACTCGTTTAGAAAAACATTTGCAAGGATAATTTAATTGCACGAGCGTGAGATTTCTTGAAAAATGACGAAACTTCGAACTCTCTATTACGTTGCCTAGTTAAAGGAGTCCATTATCAGCTTTTAGGTGATAACTATTCCAAATAACTATCTTGAAGATGAGAAGTTCTCGGTTAAGTCAAATACAAGTTGTCTCAAAAGAGCTTTTTGTTGCATAAGAGTGAGATTTCCCTAAACGTGTCAAAACTTTGAGTACTCTATTACGTTGCGTAGCTAAATGGATAGATTATCAGTTTTACATGACAACTAGCCCTAACAACCACCTTGAAGATGAGATAGTCTTAGTTAAGACAGTGTCGAGTTATTTCAAAACCATTTGTAAACAGATTTGAGTGAATTGTTTTAAATGAATATTCATAGTCCTAACAAGGTTGCATGAATTGTTTTAAATGAATAGTCATAGCTTTGGCAACCGAGAAAAAATTTAAATTTAATCCGTCAAAATCATACATTCACATAGACATAATGAAATGTCATTCACAAAGTGTATATATAACAAAACGAAATCATAGAAAAGTCTAAGTTATTTATTTAAACATATGCATCTCGAACTACTTAAAGGCAATATCGGGATACAATCCTAGTCTAATCAATACTAAACAAATCATATGCCATTTGTGTCCACAAATTTAAAAATCAACTTTTTAGAAAAAAAAGTTATATTTCTCATTTAAATGGATTTATAAATTTGAGAAATACACTTTTGTTTGAAAAATGAGCTCAATTTTGAAAACTTTTAAGTTTTTGACAAATGAATTTGACAAAAACTTGAGTTTTGAACAAGTTATCACTGTTTTGGAAAGTGTTTTTGATCATAAGTGTTACTTTGTCAAAATTAAGAAAAATAATTATGAGAGTTCTTATAAAGTATAAAACTCAAAAAAAGTCTCGTAAATATTTTTAGAAATTTTGGCAGAGTAACGTTTATAAATGAGTGGGTGACAAAGTTTCGCAAGATATTCTCTCGCAAAGATTTGGTATCGCAACATAGTAAACTATCGTAAACAAGGTCAAACATTGGTTCGCAAAATAAACTTGTGATACTAATGGCTATCGCAAAACAATTTGGAAGAAGCTGTCGCAAGAATCTTATCGCAACATTTTGCTAGAACTAAGGTGTCGCAACAAAATGCTATCGCAAAGGTCTCGCAGATTTTAAATTGATATTAAAATCAGTTTTGGCTCTATCCTAAAGTCTTGCAAAACACCATTATTGGTGTCGCAACTAACATTGTTCATATACGCACCAAATTTGATCCATTTTAACCCAAATCAGACCGTTTAACTCCCAATTTTCTTCAAAACAAATGATCTAAACACTTAAACTTAGTCATCTAGCCACAAGAATTTAATCAAAACACTCTACATCACAAACCCTTTGATTATCTTAGTGTTTAACCTAAACACAACCCTAACCTTTGATTTTCTATCAATGTAATGGATAACAATTAAAGAAATTCAAAACAAAGAAGTAAAATAATGTGTTAACGGTTTTAGAAGTCTTACTTAAGCACGGGAAACACAAGGATGAAAATTCATGATTATGCGAGGGTTTAGCTTTGAGAAGGTTTTTGTGAGAGAGAGAAAGTTGTGAAGGCAAAGAGTTTGTGTGTTTTTCTCGCAAAGGGGCTGGGTGAGTTAATAACTCTTTTGGACCTTATGAACTTTTGACTTTTTGACCCAGTTCTGCGAGAGTTTTGAACTAGGGGAGGGTTCAAAGATATTTTCGCAATTTTAATAAAACTTCCCCTTGGTTTATACTCTCTTTCACACAAAGTCTTTTTTGTTAAATTTTATTTTAACAAAATCTTGAAAACATTTATATCTTTTTATTGATCTTTTGTGTTATATCAAAAATGTTTAAATAAAAAGTTTCACTTCCCCGCGAAGTGATGATATTTTCCCAACATTTTAACAACATTTTTCATTTTTTCTTTTCAGCAACATTTTTATTTTATTTGTCAACGACTTTAACAACTTATTATTTGATTTCAAAAACAAACTTCTAAATTTCTCCCCCTAAAAAATCGCTTAATATTTTTAAACTGTTTTTTTATCTATTTTTGAAGTGGGTAGCATCATTTTTGAAATTTTATTCCGTCTTGAGCTAAAAAAGATTAAATTAATAATCATAAAAACATGCTCATGACTTTATCATGAGCAAAAAAAATTTGAAAAGGTTTTGAAAAACTTTTTGAAAAATCTTGTATAAATTTTGCTCACGATGAATAAGAAGACTTCTCTTCATATATTAAGGATTGACGTACTGAAACGTACGTTCAGGGTCCTTTCTTTAATTACGGGTGTTGATCTGTGATTTAATCACAGCCTTTATGAGCAAAAAAAATTACCCGATTGGTTTACCATATGTACTTAAGTTGACTGTTACGATGGTGACTTCTTTGACCTTTTCATCATTCTTGTCATTTTGATCATGCATGCTTGCCATTCCTAGATGTTGTCGTAGATATTCAAATCTTTCCGGTGGTAAGGCTTTGGTGAAGAAGTCGGCAATTTGGTAATCAGTTTTCACGAGGTACAGTTGCACATTTCGTCTTTCTACATGTTCTTTGATGAAATGGTATCTGACTGGTATATGCTTTGTCCGCGAGTGTTGTACTGTGTTACAAGAGATGGTAATGGCACTTTGTGAATCACAATAAATTGGAATTTTGTCAAAGAAGAAACCATAGTCCGTTAATTGAGTTTTCATCCACAATACTTGTACACAGCATCCAGAGAGAGATATGTATTCAACTTCTACAGTGGATAAGGCAGTGTGATTCTACTTCTTTGAAGACCAGCTGATTAGTTTTTCTCTCAAGAATTGAGCAGTTCCTGAAGTACTCTTGCAATCAATTTGACAACCTGCATAATCTGCTTTTGAATAGGCAGTTAGGTCGAAACCAAAGTCTTTCGGATACACAAGGCCCATGCAGTTGGTTCCCTTTGGATACCGAAAGATCCGTTTCATGGCAGTAAGGTGCTTTTCCGTTGGCCGAGATTAGTAACGGGCACACATGCAGACAACAAAATGAATATCAGGCCGACTAGCAGTAAGATACATGAGTGGACCAATCATACTACGGTATTCTGTAGCATCAACTGGTTTTCTACTAATGTCCTTATCCAGTTTAGGCTTATTTTGCATAGGTTTACTTACAGGGTCAGATTTTTCCATTCCAAACTTTTTCAAAATTTCCATCGTGTATTTGTTTTGATGAATAAAGATACCACGAGGAGTTTGGTTTATTTGTAGACCCAGAAAGAATTTTAACTCTCCCATCATGCTCATCTCAAATTTTTGTCGCATGATATTTTCAAAGTTTTTGCAATATTTAGGATTCGTAGATCCGAAAATAATATAATCGACATAAATTTGGACTAGCATGATGTCGTCACCTTTTCTTCGTATGAACAAAGTTGGATCAATTTAACCTTTAACGAACTTGTGTTTGAGCAGATATTCTGACAACACTTTGTACCAGGCACGTGGTGCTTGCTTGAGTCTGTAGACGGCTTTGTCGAGGACATAGACATCATTTGGATGGTTAAGATCAACGAAGCCTTCTGGTTGACTTGCATACACCTCTTCCTCTAACTTTCCATACAAAAAGGCCATTTTCACGTCCGTTTGGTATACCGTGAAAGATTTATGAGCTGCATGAGCCAGAAATAAGCGTATTGCTTCGATCCTTGCTACTGGTGCAAATGATTCATCAAAGTTGATTCCTTCTGCTTAACACTAACCTTTTGCAACTAGGCGAGCTTTGTTACTGATTACTTCCTCGTCTTCATCTAACTTGTTCTTCAGAACCATTTTAATGCAATTATGAGTTTTCCTAGAGGCCTGGGAACCCTTCGCCAAACGCCATGGCGTTTGAGTTGGTTTATTTCTTCTTGCATTGCGATAATCCAGTCGGAATCTGCAAGTGCTGCTTTGACGTTGGCAGGTTCTACTTGGCTCAGGAATGAATTTTAGAAACAGTAATCTGGTGTAGCACTTTTTGTTTGAACGGGTTATGAAGGATTTCCAATGTATTGTTCTGGAGGGTGATCTTGAGTCCATCTTTTTTTGTGTGAATGTGGTTGGTAAAACATATGCATGTTTGAAGGATCAACTTATCGCGTCTCAGAAAGTTCACCGACGTCAGCTTCGGGATTCGCGAATGGGTTTGTTAATGTTTCCTCTTCAAACGATGCATTTGTAATTGCTTGATCATCAACATTTGGATTGGAGGTTGAAGTGGTATTGTTTGGTGAAAGTTCTTGTTGAATCGGTATAATTCGAGGGGTATCTGGTAGTGGATCAGCATCTTCATAAGTAGTTGTTGATGAACCTGATACGGGAGAAGGCATGTCTTCTTGATGATTAACTTCAGTTATCGGAGTTGCAGCGGCTCTGTATTGAGTAAACTCACAGTTATTTAATTCTTCATCAGTTTGCTTTCTTATGATATCTTGATTATCAGCAATAAATATCATTTCATAAGGACCATTTTTAATTGAGTTTAATATAAGTTCAGCATCATCAAAATTTGTTAACCACAGCTTGAATCTTAAAGACCAATCAGTGTAAGTTCCAAGCAAGAGCATTGGTGGTCTTGATTTAGTTCCAAGGAGCAGTACATCATAAGTTGTAGACATTGTGATGGTGGATCTTTGATATGAGATGTTGTTTTGTTTGAAAGTTGTGTTTTAGCTTGTTTGAATAGGAATTGTTGAATGTTGATTGCTAGATGTTTGTGATGATGAGTTGATTAAAGTCTCTTAACAATTTTCACACTAACAAAGTTTGAATAAGTTAAAGTCCAATTGAAATGGAAAGCCAAGTTTAGCAATCCAAGTCTAGAAGGTTGTTAGTGAGTGTGGTAAAAATTATGGATAAGGAGTCTTGTAATAAAGGTCTTGCAAACAGTAACTATCATAACAATTTCTTGCAAAATGGGCAGAGTTTTCTTTTGCAAACAGTGGGTAACATATTGTCTCGCAAAGGAGGTGTTGCAAACATATTCTATCACAACTACTATTTGAAGCTATCATAACAATTTCTTGCAAGTTAGGCAAAGTTTTCTTTCGTAAACAGTGGGTAACAGTAAGCTTCGCAAAGCTAGTATCACAAGAATTACTCTCGCAAACAAAAGACAAAGGTTATCGTAACCTAACTCTCACAAGCAATAACTATCGCAATGAGCTATCGCAACCAGAAACAAGGTGTTGCAACCAAATCTCACCCAACTATCGCAACAAAACCCTAGTTTTGCCAACAAATTTTGCGAGCAAAAGTAAAACCCTATTTTTACGAGCAAAAGTTGGTATTCAACTTTGGGTTTTCATTGAAAAACAAGACCTCACGAAACAGAGGATAAATACAGTAGAGATCCTAAGATCATGGAGCTAAAGGAGGAAACAAATAAAAAGGAATAATATGAAAGCTAATAAATTGACATATAATATCTTTATTTCCTTTACTCCCCCTCAAGCTAGAGTGTGAAGATCCCGAACACCTAGCTTGCCAAGAAGGTCTCGTAGAGGTTGAGTTCCCAAAGGCTTGGTAAATAGATCGGCAACTTGTTGTTTGCTGGTCACATGAAGCGGCAATATCTCATGGGATTCAACACGTTCTCGAACAAAAAAACAGTCCATTTCCACGTGTTTAGTTCTTTCGTGGAAAACTGGATTGTTTGCAATGTGTCTTGCAGCTTGGTTATCACAATAGAGTGGTGTAGCATCTTGTAAGTCGACCGTAAGATCCTTGAGCAGCCAATGCATCCAAAGAATTTCACTAACCGTGGTAGCCATAGCACGGTATTCTGCTTCCGCCGAGGAACGAGACACCACTGACTGTTTCTTTGTTTTCTAGGATACCGAAGCACCACCCAAGAGTAGCAAATAACCCGTCCGCGATCGTCTTTTAAAAGGACAGCCCAACCAATCGGCATCACAATAAGCAACAAGGTTGAGACCACCATTTTTGGGTATAAAAATACCTTGACCAAGAGTAGATTTTATGTAACGGAGCACGCGAAGAACAACATTCATGTGATCTTCTCTAGGATCCGAGACGAATTGGTTAAGAACATTAACTGCAAAGGCAATGTGGGGGCGCGTGGCTTGAAGATATAATAATCTCCCGATGAGACGCCTATAAAGGGAGGCATCAGTTTTGTGACTTTCATGACATTTATCAAGCTTCAAGTTTTGCTCCATGGGAAAGCTACTGGGTTGACATCCAAGCTGCCCACAATCGGTTAGGATATCCATGGCATATTTATGTTGACTTAGGACAATCCCATCTTTGGTACGAGCAACCTCTATTCCCAAAAAATACTTCAACGGGCCAAGGTCCTTAATGCTAAAACTCATATTTAAGTGATCTTTGGTTCTTTTAATCATATCTTCGTCATCCCCAGTAATAACGACATCATTAACGTAAATTAGAATGGCCACAAATTTACCTCCATTTCGATAGGTAAAGAGTGAGTGATCAGCATAGGATTGTTTGTAACCGATGTCTAGAAGAGAGACTGTGAACCTTTGATACCAAGTACGAGAAGCTTGTTTCAAGCCGTATAAAGACTTTCTTAGTTGAAAAACTCTAGTTTCTTCTTTGTTGGAGAAGCCTTGTGGTATCTTCATATACACTTCCTCTTGCAAATCTCCATGAAGGAATGCGTTGTTCACATCCAATTGGTGCAACAGCCAATTTCTTTTGACAGCAACTGTGATGAGAGTTCGAATGGTAACCAGTTTTGCAACCGGTGCAAAAGTGTCATGGTAATCGACTCCCTCTCTTTGGGTGAATCCTCTTGCCACAAGGCGAGCCTTATACCTCTCAATTTATCCATTGGGTTTGTATTTAATTTTGTAAACCCACTTCGAATCAATGGCGTGTTTCCCTTTCGGCAATGTTTCTAACGTCCATGTTTCATTTTCTTCAAGAGCTTTAATTTCACATTGCATGGCATCTCGCCAATTCTTATCCTACATGGCTTCTTTGAAGGACTTCGGCTCATTAACAAAAGTAATGGCCACTAAAAAAACTTTGTGAGATTCCGAAAATTTGTTATAAGAAACATAATTTGAAAGAGGATGTACCGTAGAAAAAGTTCGATTGGGCACGGGTTTGGCGTGGTCGATGGATGGTGGCAGCGTGACTTTATAATCCTGTAATCGAGATGGTGGTAGCCTGGTTCTTGTGACTCGTGGAGCTCGAGGTTCAATGTGAGGTTCTTCAGTGGTTATGTCATCCTCAACTTGTGCCTTGTCTTCAATGGAATTAGTGGGTTCAATGGGTTCGGTTTCTGGATTGGAAACGGACACAACAACTTCTTCACCATTTTCTTCTTCCATTTGTTTGGCATAATCATCTTTATACCACATGGGTACCTCAAAAACGTCGGAGATTGGATTCTTAGATTTAAGGTGAGCAAACGGAAAATTATTTTCAACAAATCTGACATCACGTGAGACAACCATCTTTCCGTGCTCGAGATCAAAAATTTTGAAGCCTTTCGTTCCTTGTGGGTATCCCATAAACACTCCTGGTCTCCCCCTGAATTCGAACTTGTCGCCTCTTGTCTCTATGCTGCTATAATAGGCTGAACATCCCAAAGTCCTCATGTGATCATAATCGGGTTTTTGTCCGAAAACAATCTCATAAGGAGTTTGGCTTTTAATAACCTTGGACGGAAGGCGGTTAATGATGTAAACGGCCGCCTCTATGCATTCTCCCCAAAATCGCTTCGGAATGCCCCCTTGGAACATGAGAGCCCGAGCGGTTTCGAAGAGATGTCGATGTTTTTGTTCAACCACTCCATTTTGTTGGGGTGTGTGAGGGCAAGTAGTTTCTAACAAAATACCCTCACGCGCATAAAAGTCTTTCATGCGGTTGGAAGTGAATTCGCCTCCATTGTCACTTCTTATTCGTTTGATGTGTTTTGAAAATTGGGTTTTAACCAAATTGTGAAAGTTTATTAAACAATCACTAGCTTCGCTCTTGTGCCTGATTAGAAAAATCCAAAGTGCCCTACTAAAATCGTCCACAATAGTTAAGAAAAAACTTGCATGGGCTGTGGATGGCTTACGATATTTACCCCAAATGTCACAATGAATCAACTCAAAACATTCAGTAGTTTTAATAAAACTCTTAGGAAAAGGAGACCGTGTATGTTTAGCTTTAGCACACGAATCACAAACGTTGTCTTTAAAATTGAAAGAAAAATCTCTTAAAAAAGAAATATGCGATAACTTTGAATCGGAGGCATGACCCAGTCTTGAATGCCAAACTTTTGCATCAACCTTGATTGCCATAGCTTTCCTTTCTTGAGCCACCATCCCCATCCGATACAGACCTTGAACGCATTTACCCGTGCCAATCAACTTCTTCGAGTGTAAGTCCTGCATTATGCAAAAATCCGTGTAAGTCCTGCATTATGCAAAAATCGGGAAAAAAACTTACTACACATTGCAATTCCTTTGATAATCTACTAACTGAAAGTAAATTGCAATTGAAGTTAGGAATATATATAGAACTTCTTTGATCTTAATTCCACCAATTAAGGTGCAGTCCCCTTTAGCTTCTACCGATATGCTGTCGTCATTCGGTATCATAACGGGCGCCTCTCATATGGCTCGAGTGCCATTTTTTAGAGATTCCTATCTATGAACAATATGTTCGGTTGAACCTGAGTCCCATATCCAATTGATGCGCGTGTATGTCGTTGCGGTTTAGCAGTATTAATGCCTACTCAAGTTTTAAATTTATATTTAGCCGACTTATCAATAACACACACACTTAACGAGCAGTGTACCCGGTCAGTATGAATATAATGGTAAGTAGAGTGTCGATCACTAAGAGTGGAACGTATTATCTAATTATTCTAATCAGTATTTTAATAAATTAAGTTAGCTATACAACCTAATCTAACGCAAGGGGGTTCAGCCTGAGAGACTGGCACGATTTGGTTGCAATTAAATAATAAACTAAACCAATAGGCACGAATCAGCGAATAGCACACACGTACACAGATAAATACTCGAGACAATAAGAAGGCTGTCCTGATAGATAAGTAGTTTGTCACTTGTTTTATTGCTAGTTTTATATGAAGTGTATAGTTCGATGCAACGCACCGAGATTAAGTCCTTTCTCGTTGGTTCTAATCTTATCGGCGAGTAAACCCTTAATGATTACTTATGACTATCCTATTTATCTTTCTTCCTACTTTTCTACAGACGATAGAATGCATAGGCGATCTAATAAATAGGCGAGGGCAGAGGCATGGCGACCCGATCAACGCTCAGCTAGACACAGAGGTTATCAATGCACTAATAAAAGTCACCAAAGACATCAACATATAAACTTTAATTAATGAGAAAGCAGTTTTAAGGGAGTGCAATCTTTCCGTTGTCACATTACACAAGCCACCAATCTTGATGAATTAAAGTTTACTAACACAATAAAACAAAACTACTTAATGAATTAAACACATGCAGCACCTTCTTACAGCTCTTGTATCTTCGTTTGGGTGTGTCTTGTGCTGCCTATTCGACTGAATTCGTCCTAGGTTTCTCTGGTCTTCGTACTTCGGATATAATATATGTCACTCGAAATTCGTCTGGTCTTGGGGTATTTATAGTTTCTGTCTGAGGGTAAGATGCGGCGCATCTAGTAAGTAGATGCGGCGCATTGACTTAACTTCGCGTGGGGTCCAAGATTAATATATTCAGGAATATTCGTACACCGCCAGAAGATGCGGCGTAACTCCATTCTAGGATGCGGCGCATGTCCTCTTGTATCTTGGATCGTATCTGGTGAAATATTGATAGTGATGCGGCGCATGTCATAAGTGAGATGCGGCGCATCTGGAGCAGAATAGTCTTGATCTTGTACATTTCGGTAGACTCTTAACTTCTTGCATGTTTTGCTCCATAATTAGTCCAAAATCGCCAAGTTTCACCAAATGCTTGTTTTTACCTGAGAATTACAAAAGTAAACGATTAAGTATCAATCCTCATACATAATATAATAAAACAAGTCAAATTAATAGGATAAATGATAGTAATAATATGTACTTATTTGAGTTCATCAAATATCCCCCCACTTGAACTTTACTTGTCCCCAAGTAAACCTTAGAATTAATCTTATGAAAATGTATCCTAAAAGATATTAGGATTTATTTTATATTTAAGCATGTATTCATTTTTGTCATAATCACACAACTAAACACTTAACGAATTAGAAGTAGAATAAAATATTTTGATAAAAGCAAATCTAATCGTTTAACTGTCCAGTCGTGACGAATATTCTATCATAAGCTTGGCAAGTATACACATCTCCCCCACTAAAGCCAAGGAATAACAAGTCTAAAGCGGTAAAAAGGGTTTTTTAGGCTTAAGGGTTAATTACTCTTCTTAGTCACTATCGATCTCAAATTCCAGAAAAGGCGACAAAATCACAAATACATGATCGAATCCACGAACACGATACTTGCAATTGCTCAAATCCTTAACTCGAATAGGCTAAAGATAGGTCCAAACTTCACCAATAATAATATATCAAAAAGGGCGACAAAATCATAAATACATAGTCGAATCCACGACTACGATACTTAAGATTGCTCAAATCCCTAATCTCAATAAATCAAAGGTTTGGTTGGATAAAGAATAATAAAGGGTATGGATAATTTTTTGGATATAAATTGGTGTAAAACGAAAAATAAACAAAACAAATAAATTAAAATCCTAAGTGTGGTTAATCACTATCCCAACCATCCCATGAATAAGACTCATATCATAGAATAACTCACGCTTTAACACTTGAAACACACGCTTTAGGTAGACACTAATTATACTCAACAAGATCTTAATAAAAGAATAAACCTTAGTTGGCGTTCCCATAACTGCCAACTCCCATTCAATCCATAGATATAATATACAACAAATAGTGGTGATATCGACCGCTTACATAACTTTACATCGTTGGTTAAAACAAACATCCAACTTTCTTCTTCTTTTTTTTTTTCTTTTTCTTATTTTTTCGATTTTTTTTTTTTTTTTTTTTTCAAACTACTAACATAGATGTGTAAAATTTCACCACATCACTATAATGATAATTCTGGATAATTTTTCCATACTTTTCATGACTTCAGAAATAACGGTAATAGTGAAAGTAGTAAACACACGAAAAATAAACTCAAAGATATACAATATTTACTTTTACTCCAATTGCATTGTGCAATTTCCCGACCTAACCATAGATAATGAATTACGCACGCGAACACAGGTAATGTAAGGAAACACACTTTGCCTAAAGCAATTAACCAACCACGGATTTTAATCTACAGGGTAGGCTAAGGTTTAAGGTGTAACGAAACATTTTAACAAAGGTGTAAGAAACGAAAGGAATGGTTCTGAGGGTTTTTCTAGGGGTATCTTACTCTAAAAATGAGAGTAACAAAAGGTTTTATACGGGGGTTAACTAACCAGTGTAGTTACCTAATAACACATAACATATAAGGCTATTTGGGTGTAATCCTAGAAATTTTACCAATTTAGACAAGTCATTCCAATTATATAAATAATACTTATTATGGTGGTCTCGAATAGTATACAAGCCAAGTTCTAAAGTTTACAAGTCACCGGCACACTCATAGATTTGTGAATTTTGAAAAATCACAATTTTTAAAAAATAACGTCATGTGTGCAGCTATGCAACTTAGACTTTAAACAAAAACATGCTAAAAAATTTTAAATTTTTATATATTAAGCACATTTTAAGCATATTTTGAAAAGTTTAGGACAAGTAAGTGTTAAGTGTTCTAATTCTCCAATCCCCCCACTTAAGTTAAACAACGTCCTCGTTGTTTGTATCAAAGGTTAAAAACTGAAAAATAAAAGAATTCGAACAGAAAAACTCCCCTGAGATTTGCTCGGTATGATCCTCCATTTGTATAAGAGCAAAAATCATCTTTCTTGTGGATTAGAACGTTTAAGCTTCATAATAGATGTATCCACAGGAAATGCAGGAATCTATAATACCACCAAAGCTTTAAAACACACCTAAGTTAAGAAAGGTTCAAACTTGCATAATACATTAGTAGTTAGGTAAAAATAAAACATAAAAATAAAAATGAAAATCATCAGGTCAGTCGATGCGCCGTATCTTATTGAAGAAGATACGCCGTATCGAGCCTGGAATAAGTACGGATCAGAATAGAAGATGCGCCGCATCCTTAACCAGGGATGCGCCGCATTAAAATAAACTGATAAAAAGTTTTAAAGTCGAAAATAAAAAATGCAGAAAAATAAAGATATGACCATTGCAGGAGATGCGTCGCATCTCAGGATTGAGATGCGCCGTATCCTCTGCGGCCTGACTGACTCGACACAGAACAGAAAATTAAAAGATAAATCCGGGTTGTCTCCCGGTAAGCACTAGTCTTTATTCCAGAGTCTTCAAGTTAGACTCACGTTCAGCTCATTAATACCGATCACATTTGAAAGGTTGACTTTCCGCCTCTAGGTGTAATCCCTTTCAAATCGTGTTTTACCAAAAGAACTTTGTTAAGCACCGTTGACACTTGGTGCACTCAATTGCCAATCCATTAATCATGTTGTTTTGTTCCTTTAGCAAGATATCCGTTCATTGACATATCTTCCATAGCAAAACCTGTTATCATAGGTAAAATCGTCAGTAGCATCTGTTCGCTAGAAGATAAATTAATGAATTTAGAAACGGATATAAAGAATAAAAATGACTGATATCTTCAGACGATGCGCCGTATCCAAAAAGATGGATACGCCGTATCTTATAATCGTTAAAATTAAATCAGACTTTATTCAGAAAATAGATACGCCGCTTAGAAATTTGAATGCGCCGTATCAATTTTAATAATCAAAAATCGGTATTTATTTAAAATTAAATGCGTCGTATTAACAAAAGTTAATGCGCCGTATTTTCGTTACGTTTCAAAATACGAGATTTTTGATTCAGAAGATACGCCGTATCGACAGATATCGATGCGTCGTATCTGTTTAATTAATCGAAAACTGTTTTTAATTAAAATAATAGATACGCCGTATCTGCTAAAGCAGATGCGTCGTATCGCGTTAACGTTTAGAAATTTTTTTATCAAAAACAGATACGCCGTATCTTGGGGAAAAGATGCGTCGTATCGAATTAATTAAACGCGTTGTATTTAATAAAAATTAAACGCAATACGTCGTATCTGAGAAATCAGATGCGCCGTATCGTTCGATTTAGCTCAGTACAACGATAGCAGAATACAAAAAATACGAAAAATAAAAACAAATAAAACACACGAAAATAAACAAAATAAAAGCAAACAAATAACACACAAAAACAGAAAATATGCAAAATAGTACAATGAATGCAAATTAATCTAATACACAACAAAATTAGCGGTTAGATAAAAAATTAAAAACCTAATTAAAATACTAATCAAATTAACAGATAATAACAATTCACTCCCCGGCAGCGGCGCCAAAAACTTGATGCGCGTGTATGTCGTTGCGGTTTAGCAGTATTAATGCCTACTCAAGTTTTAAATTTATATTTAGCCGACTTATCAATAACACACACACTTAACGAGCAGTGTACCCGGTCAGTATGAATATAATGGTAAGTAGAGTGTCGATCACTAAGAGTGGAACGTATTATCTAATTATTCTAATCAGTATTTTAATAAATTAAGTTAGCTATACAACCTAATCTAACGCAAGGGGGTTCAGCCTGAGAGACTGGCACGATTTGGTTGCAATTAAATAATAAACTAAACCAATAGGCACGAATCAGCGAATAGCACACACGTACACAGATAAATACTCGAGACAATAAGAAGGCTGTCCTGATAGATAAGTAGTTTGTCACTTGTTTTATTGCTAGTTTTATATGAAGTGTATAGTTCGATGCAACGCACCGAGATTAAGTCCTTTCTCGTTGGTTCTAATCTTATCGGCGAGTAAACCCTTAATGATTACTTATGACTATCCTATTTATCTTTCTTCCTACTTTTCTACAGACGATAGAATGCATAGGCGATCTAATAAATAGGCGAGGGCAGAGGCATGGCGACCCGATCAACGCTCAGCTAGACACAGAGGTTATCAATGCACTAATAAAAGTCACCAAAGACATCAACATATAAACTTTAATTAATGAGAAAGCAGTTTTAAGGGAGTGCAATCTTTCCGTTGTCACATTACACAAGCCACCAATCTTGATGAATTAAAGTTTACTAACACAATAAAACAAAACTACTTAATGAATTAAACACATGCAGCACCTTCTTACAGCTCTTGTATCTTCGTTTGGGTGTGTTTTGTGCTGCCTATTCGACTGAATTCGTCCTAGGTTTCTCTGGTCTTCGTACTTCGGATATAATATATGTCACTCGAAATTCGTCTGGTCTTGGGGTATTTATAGTTTCTGTCTGAGGGTAAGATGCGGCGCATCTAGTAAGTAGATGCGGCGCATTGACTTAACTTCGCGTGGGGTCCAAGATTAATATATTCAGGAATATTCGTACACCGCCAGAAGATGCGGCGTAACTCCATTCTAGGATGCGGCGCATGTCCTCTTGTATCTTGGATCGTATCTGGTGAAATATTGATAGTGATGCGGCGCATGTCATAAGTGAGATGCGGCGCATCTGGAGCAGAATAGTCTTGATCTTGTACATTTCGGTAGACTCTTAACTTCTTGCATGTTTTGCTCCATAATTAGTCCAAAATCGCCAAGTTTCACCAAATGCTTGTTTTTACCTGAGAATTACAAAAGTAAACGATTAAGTATCAATCCTCATACATAATATAATAAAACAAGTCAAATTAATAGGATAAATGATAGTAATAATATGTACTTATTTGAGTTCATCACCAATCATCAATTTCATTACGCTTACCGGCCATGTTTGCCTTACGAATGGATTCACCCTTTGTAACTCGCTCGAAAAATACTCGAAAATTCGCTCGCTCGATTATCGCTCGGTTGTAACCGAGCCGATCGGCTCGGTTCGATTTATAAACGAAACGAGCAACGAACATAGGTCCGCTCGTTCGTCGCTCGCTCAAATTATTTTTAAGAGTAAACTGCAAAATACATCCCTGTGGTTTACACCTTTTGGCACTTTACATCCCTGTCAGAAACTATTGGCAATATACATCCCCCGTTAGGCAAACGTTTGCCACATTACATCCCTGAGTTGGATGGGCGTTATCTTTCTCCGTTAAGTGTTTGCATCGTTAGTCCTTCTGTTAAAATGTTTGCACCGTTAGTCCTATGGGTTAAGTCTATTTGCACCGTTAGTCCTTCGTTACGTTTTCGTCTAGTTTTTTTCGTTTTCGACCGGTTTTTTACGTTTTCGTCCGATTTTTAACGTTTTCGTCTGTTTTTTACGTTTTCGTCCAATTTTTTACGTTTTCGTCCGATTTTTTACGTTTTCGTCTGTTTTTTAAAGTTTTCTTCCGATTTTTTACGTTTTAGTCCGATTTTTTACGTTTTCGTCCGATTTTTTACCTTTTCGTCTGTTTTTTTACGTTTTCATCCATTTTTTTACGTTTTCGTCTGTTTTTTTACGTTTTCGTCCGATTTTTTACATTTTCGTCTGTTTTTTAAAGTTTTTATCCATATTTTTACGTTTTCGTCTGTTTTTTTACGTTTTCGTCCGATTTTTACGATTTCGTCTATTTTTTAAGTTTTTGTCCGATTTTTTTCGTTTTCGTCCGATTTTTTTACATTTTTTTACGTTTTCGTCTGTTTTTTTAAGTTTTCATCCATTTTTTTCGTTTTTGTCCATTTTTTTTCGTTTTTGTCCCTTTTTTTACGTTTTCGTCTTTTTTTTACGTTTTCGTCGGATTTTTTACGTTTTCGTCTGTTTTTTTACGTTTTCGTCCTATTTTTTACATTTTTGTCTGTTTTTTTTCGTTTTCGTCCATTTTTTTACGTTTTCGTCTGTTTTTTTACGTTCTTGTCCGATTTTTTACGTGTTCGTCTGTTTTTTTACGTTTTCGTCAATTTTTTTCGTTTTTGTCCCGTTTTTTACGTTTTCTTCTGTTTTTTTACGTTTTTGTCCCTTTTTTTACGTTTTTTTCTTTTTTTTTACGTTTTCGTCTGATTTTTTTCGTTTTCATCTGTTTTTTTACGTTTTCGTCTATTTTTTTACGAAAAAATCAGACGAAAACGTAAAAAAAAGAACAAAACGTAAAAAAATGGACGGAAATGTTAAAAAACAGACGAAAACGTAAAAAATGGATGAAAACTTAAAAAAACAGACGAAAACTTAAAATAACAGACGAAAATGTAAAAAATCGGAAAAAAACGTAAAAAATCAGACGAAAACTTAAAAAAACAGACGAAAACGTAAAAAAATCGGACGAAATCGTAAAAAATCGGACAAAAACTTAAAAAATAAACAAAATCGTAAAAAATCGGACGAAAACGTAAAAAAACAGACGAAAACGTAAAAATATGGATGAAAACTTTAAAAAACAGACGAAAATGTAAATAATCGGACGAAAACGTAAAAAACAGACGAAAACGTAAAAAATCAGACGAAAACGTAAAAAAAAAGGGACAAAAATGAAAAAAATGGACAAAAACGTAAAAAAACGGATGAAAACGTAAAAAATCAGACGGAAACGTAAAAAAACAGACGAAAACGTAAAAAAATCGAACAAAAACGAAAAAAATCGGACGAAAATAAAAAAATCAGACAAAAACTTAAAAAAACAGACGAAATCGTAAAAAATCAGACGAAAACGTAAAAATATGGATGAAAACTTTAAAAACAGACGAAAATGTAAAAAATCGGACGAAAACGTAAAAAAACAGACGAAAACGTAAAAAAATGGATGAAAACGTAAAAAAACAGACGAAAACGTAAAAAAACAGACGAAAACGTAAAAATATGGATGAAAACTTTAAAAAACAGACGAAAATGTAAAAAATCGGACGAAAACTGAAAAAAATAGACGAAATCGTAAAAAATCGGACGAAAACGTAAAAAAACAGACGAAAACGTAAAAATATGGATGAAAACTTTAAAAAACAGACGAAAACGTAAAAAAACAGACGAAAACGTAAAAATATGGATGAAAACTTTAAAAAACAGACGAAAATGTAGAAAATCGGATGAAAACGTAAAAAAACAGACGAAAACGTAAAAAAATGGATGAAAACGTAAAAAAACAGACGAAAAGGTAAAAAATCGGACGAAAACGTAAAAAATCGGACGAAAACGTAAAAAACAGACGAAAACGTAAAAAATCGGACGAAAACGTAAAAAACCGGACGAAAACGTAAAAAACTAGACGAAAACGTAACGAAGGACTAACGGTGCAAATAGACTTAACCCATAGGACTAACGGTGCAAACATTTTAACAGAAGGACTAACGATGCAAACACTTAACGGAGAAAGATAACGCCCATCCAACTCAGGGATGTAATGTGGCAAACGTTTGCCTAACAGGGGATGTATATTGCCAATAGTTTCTGACAGGGATGTAAAGTGCCAAAAGGTGTAAACCACAGGAATGTATTTTGCAGTTTACTCTATTTTTAATATATATATATATATATATATATATATATATATATATATATATTTATTATATATATATATATATATAGTTATTAATAGCCCACTTCTTTATTTTATATAATAGCCCACTTGGCCCATTAGTCCATTAGCCCATTAGCCCATTAAAAACCCTAGGTATAAAATAAGCTTATCCCTAATTCCCTAAATCCCCAATCTGATTCTTTTCTACCACTCTTTTCCACCGGCCTTCCATCGTTCCATCCACGTTTCCACCAGCCTTCCATCTTTTCCACCAACCTTTTGTTCTTTCTTTCTTTATTGTAAGTTTAGTTCAAGTGTTTTGTTCTTTCTTTATGGCTTTCGAAGATGTTCTTTCTTTATGGCTTTCTAATGTATAAAGTTGTGTGGCAACTCGTTGTTTGTATCACTTTTTAGTCAACAATAATGAAATATTCCTGTCAAGCATTTAGAGCTACTAATGATAAGTGGCTGCGTATCACCTTTTCTGTCTAAAATATTGATGTTGGTTGGACTTGTATATCACTTTCTTAAAGTTCGATATCATTTTGGTGTGTAAATTCGAGCGAAAACGAGCTAAACCGAGCGCTCGTTTAGAAACCGATCCGAGTTTGAGCAACCATTTCTCGCTCGGTTATGTAAATTAGATCCGAGCCGAGCCGCTCGGTTTCAAACCGAGCCGAGTTCGAGCATACGCTCGCTCGGTTCGGTTCGGCTCGTGAACAGCCCTACCCGTTGCCAGCAAGGTGCTTCATGAGAGTTTGGTATTGAGCTTCAGTTAAGCCTGCTAAGCTGGACTCTGTCTCAACGTGGGCTGCCTTCGACTTCACCTTGTCACCTTTGACTTTACCGGGCCACCATTCGGGATAACCGATCAACTTGAAGCAGCCTTCCCGTTTATGGTCGTCTCTCCCGCAATGAGAACAATGATCAACTTCATCAGCAACCTGCTTTGATTCTTTCGGGGCCCCTTGTTTGCTTCGTTGGAAGTTTGAGGGTCCCTCTCGTCGTCCTTGAGTTCTAAATGCAGCCGGCTCCACTTGTGTCTTCCTCATCATGGTAATCTGCTTCTGTCGTTCTTCTTCTGAAGCAAGACAGTAGGCCTCTCCAAGTGTGGGAGTTGGCTTAATGGAGAGAACATGGGTTCTTATTGTGGAGAAGTCCCTATCAAGCCCCATCAAAAACTCGTACAGCCGCTCTTTTTCTTTGAATTCACTGAGTCTTTTCCCGATGTTGCAAGAGCAGTTTCCATAGGTGCATTGCGGGATCGGAAAAACAGATTGTATCTCATCCCATATTCCACGGAGTTTAGTATAATACGCCGAGACGGACGAACCGTCTTGGTGGGTTATTGAGAGGGATTGTTTTAATTCATAGGCTCGAGGCGCACTCTCCTTCCCGAACCGTTCCTTCAAATCGTTCCATATTTCAGAGGAGGCGTTAGCGTATTTTACGCTCCCCCTGATGTCTTTATCCATCGCCATCGTGAGCCATCCGATGATTATGGCGTCACAATGCATCCACTGCATATAGTTATCCGCCGCCTTTTCTGGTTTAGGAATCGCCCCGTCCACGAATCCCATCTTGTTCTTCGTAAACAGAAAGTTAGCCATCTCCTTGGCCCAGTCGCTGTAGTTCCCGTCGTTTAAGACTTCGTTGACGTGCATTTGTTTGGGTAAATCGGAAGGGGATAAGTAATAGGGTGAGTTAACCTCAATGGCATCATTCTTGCCACCGCCGATGGGTTTCTCTCCGGTCATCTTGGATTACGAGCTTTGGTTCTTGAGAAATTTGGTATTCAACTTTGGGTTTTCATTGAAAAACATGACCTCACGAAACAGAGGATAAATATAATAGAGATCCTAAGATCATGAAGGTAAAGGAGGAAACAAATAAAAATGAATAATATGACAGCTAATAAATTGATATATAATATCTTTATTTCCTTTAATATATACATATCCAATACCATTATTTGAAACTTTAGCTACTTATACATACATTTGTAAGTCTTTATAAAAATTATTGATTTACACTATTGTTTAGGTAACAAATCCGTAAATTTAAAAAGTGATACCCTACTATTAACAGTGGCGGAGTCAGGACTAAAGTTCAGGGGTAGCGGAAAAAAAAAGTTAACCATAATTTTTTTTAAAAGAAACTAATGCCAGGAACCACCCCTATAGTAAGTCGATATGTGACACAAGCCCTACGTACAATATTTTCCTCGCAAAAGTTTCGTTGCTGGTTTTGCAGCCATACCTGTAATCACCAGGGAGTATAGGAATAACTTTTCGGACAGGCCATGTGATTGAATCCTCAACAGCATCATGTATGGTACTCTGCATAAACATGTCACCTCTTAAAAATATTATTAAAACATTTCTGTCTCACAGATATTCAATCAGTGATAAACATCCCGAAAAAGATCATTAATACAAATAAAAAAAGTCACACCTCAAAAGCATCAGCAAAACCGGGAATAGCTGATATGTCACCACCAACTACTTTTAGAGTAAAATACATCGTTTTCTGCAAAAAAACAAACAAAACACCCTTAGCAAACTGTATCACCAATAAAAACAACAACATAGCACCTTAAACTAAATCGATTTGCAATTTGTAACTTTTTAATGTAATGTAAAACATCCTATGATATCCTAACAAACATAATCGATTTGCAATTTGTAATGTAAAAAAAAATTAAAAAAGAAATAACAGGGAATAAACTAAATTAAGGCAAAAATAAATTGGGGCAAAAACAATTAAATTAGCAATAGATTAAATTAGGGCAAAAATAATTAACTTAGCAATAATCTAAATTAGGGAAAACACAATTAACTTAACAATTAACATATCAATAAATTAGATTAGGACAAAAACAAAATTAATTGCAAAAACGAAATTAAACAAACCTGATGGATAGTGGTGGCGGAAGCCGGTCGGCGGTCATGACTGGTGATGGGAGCGGTTGTGACTGGTCTTCATGGAGTGGTGTCTTCTTTTGATTATTTCTTTCTTTCTTTCGGTAATATATCCACTTCCATCCTTATCAAAGTAAGAAAAAGCTGCAAATAGATGATTTTCTTTCTCAATTTTATTCATATGCAATGTTGCAGCAACAAATTCTTCATAATCAATCGTTCCACTGTTATCAACATCTGCCTGAGTTTATTCAAGATATTAACACCCAAAAGTAATGATAATTAATGAAAGGAATGAAAATGAATAATCTTTTCTTAATGCTTGCATTGGGCCAGGGGTAAGTGGGAAACAGGCTGTCCTCTTTTGGAAACAAAAGGGTGTTGAATTTGTTTAATTTGACTTTTACTATAATTTTATAATAAGCCACTCAGTTTTATTATAAGTTTTTGTATGTTTTTTTGTTTTTATTTTTAAACATTTAGTGGGCTTGGGCCTTTGGAGTTTTTTTAAAGAATGATTTGGCCTTGATCAATTTATTTAGGGGTAGCGAAAATTTCTTTCAGGGGTAGCGAAATACGAAACATAGTACGAAAAACGTAAAAAATTGCCAAAAATTCTACTACCGGGTAAAAGTTCAGGGGTAGCGACCGCTACCCCTGGAGTACACATGGTTCCGCCCCTGACTATTAAATCAGAATATTATTTTTGTGAAGTTTAAAAGTACATGACTTAATAAGCTTTAAATGAACACAACTTTCTATAATTGTATGCTTGTCAAAATAAAATTAATTTATCGTACATTTGTTATATATTGAAAAATAGCTTATGTTAGCTAGTGATACATACATTTTTAAGTCTTTATAAAAGTTATTTTTACACTATTGTTTAGCTAACCAATCCGTAAATTTGGAAAGTGATACCCTACTAGTAAATCAGAAAACTACTTTTGAGAAATTTAAAAGTATAGGGCTTTTCCTAATAAGCTTTAAATGAAAACCTTTTTTATAATTTGTATGCTTGTTAAAATGAAATTATTTACCAAAACATTTGTTATATATTGAAAACTAGCTTATTTTAGAAGTTAGTGCGTTTATTGTGACTTCTTAACATGTGAACTTCAGAGATTTGTCTTGTTTATATATAAATTTTACACAACAATTCGTCTAGGCATGCAAGATTGATATAAGCTAGCTGGCGAGTAGGTACCTTAAGTTACACCAGAGGTGTATCGAGGGTATATATCTCGAGTTTTATGCTTCATGTTTTGTCTTTGACTTTCTAAGATTTCTTGAAGTATATGATATAACTCGTAAATACTTACTAATATGAATGAATTAAAAAGGCAGCACTTGATCTAAATGATATAAAGGGAAATATTAGAATAAGGGGTGTTAAAAAATATCTTTATTCGGATATCCGAAAAATTGATCGGAATTGATTCGAAAACTAGGATATTTGAATTGTCACTTTGGAACTCATGAATAAATTATACAAAAATTTAAAATATTTGGATACGTAAATTTCGGATGTTCGGATACATAAAACCATTATCCGAAAAATTAGATATCTGAAATTCCTAGATCATATTTTTTCGCTTTAGGCCTCCAAAGAACATGAGATGACCTTGGTTATGATGGAAAACGTAGGATAAATTTAAAAAAATTATTTAACAATTAACAGAATAAACAAGCAGCGGAAGATAAAACCCTAAAAACAGTTTTCCAAGAACAAGTGATCCATATATACTTTAATGACTAATCAAAATAAACACAACAACACTTGCGTACCTTTTGGTTCGAGTGAGAGATCAACACAGACACAAAGGATCTAAGAGGAAGATCCTTTCATAGTTATTGCACACTAGCTCTCAATCGATTGCAACAACGTGCGACTGGTTTTTCCAAGCAGTGACGGCGAACAATCCAATTGCTTGAATACACAACACACGATTGTGTAATGTGTGTATGATTTCGCGGCCGAACTGAAATGGGGGGATTAGGGGTTTGTGGAATAACAATTATTTTGAAACCTAATTATGCTCTTCTATTTATATGCTTCTCTAGAAGATAAATACCATATTTAAATTTAAGATAATCACCAAAAATAAATAGATAACTAAGTTTAAAAATCATTTATATTAGACCCTCCGATTTCAAAATCATCTCTCCTCATCATTGTTGATCTTATAAGAAGATGATGATAATTTGTGACAGTTAGAATCGATGAGTAACTGTGGTGGTTTATGGTGGTTGGAGAAGTGTATGCCATTCGAACAAAACAGATGATATATTTTACAAATGATTTATTATAACGGATTTATCATTTCAATAATCAAACATATATATTGGGCCTTGGGCTTCACAATGTTCGGTCAGATACGTCTTGGTCCGGTCCAAACTCTTACTTGTGGCTGATGCTTAATTTGTTATTGTATTTTGAACCAACTATTGGAAAAAGTTAAAAGGATGTTTGTTGCCAAAAATATATAATCAATTATTCCATATGTGGTAGTATGTGATTTGATAACAACAATTTTTTCCGGTGTCTATAAATAGCCCCTTATTTCGATTTCAAAATCATATCTCCTCATCATCATCTCCTTCAAAAATCATCATAAAAAATGTCTCCATCAAAAATCATCATCATCATCATCATCCTCTCCTTCATTTCTTCAACTGTTGTTAATGTCAACTCCAGTGACAACAATGCCACCGAAAAGGTGGATAATGTCACCATGATCAACAACCTACACATCAATGATGGTGAGACCACCATCATTGAAGCCATTGTCGGCATTGTTGCTTCCCTTGCCGGTGTTTTCGGTGCATATAAGTGTACCTTTGCCATCTGCAGGCACAGGCGAAGGTGTATCGAGGGTATATATCTCGAGTTTTATGCTTCATGTTTTGTCTTTGACTTTCTAAGATTTCTTGAAGTATATGATATAACTCGTAAATATTTACTACTATGGATGAATTAAAAATGCAAAACTTGATCTAAATAACATAAAAGGAAATATTAGAATCAGGGGTTTTAAAAAATATCCTTATTCGGATATCCGAAAAATTGATCGGAATTGATTCGAAAACTAGGATATATGAATTGTCACTTTGGAACTCATATATAAGTTATACAAAAATTTAAAATATTTGGGATACCTAACTTTCGGATGTTCGGATACATAAAACCATTATCCAAAAAATTATATATCTGAAATTCCTAGATCATATTTTCACTTTAGGCCTCCAAAGAACATGAGATGACCTTGGTTATGATGGAAAACGTAGGGATACATTTTAAAAAATTCTTTAAAAATTAACAGAATAAACAAGCAGCGGAAGATAAAACCCTAAAAACAGTTTTCCAAGAACGAGTGATCCATATATATTTTAATGACTAATCAAAATAAACACAACAACACTTGCGTACCTTTTGGTTCGAGTAAGGGATCAACACAGACACAAAGGATCTAAGACGAAGATCTTTTCATAGTTATTGCACACTAGCTCTCAAGCAATTGCAACAACGTGCGACTGGTTGATCCAAGCAGCAACGGTGAACAATCCAATTGCTTGAAAACACAACACACGATTGTGTTATGTGTGTATGATGTTGCGGCCGAACAGAGGGGGGGGGGATTAGGGTTTTGTGGAATAACAATTATTTTGAAACCCAATTATGCTCTTCTATTTATATGCTTCTCTAGAAGGTAAATATCATATTCACATTTAAGATAATCACAAAAAATAAATAGATAACTAAGTTTAAAAATATTTGATATTATCAAACAATATACTTATCTTTTTAAACAAGTTAAAGAACCAAACCCAACCCAACTCACCCCTAGGGTGGTCTGCTGTACAGTGGGCCCCACATGGGCATCGCACATTTGGTTTTGGTTCAAGCATGTTCCTACTTAATTAAGTCTAGCTAATTAAGCCCAATGTTACTTTATGTAATTTGACCATTTATATATTTACAATAAATAAATAAAGCCGCAATCTCGAGCTATTGTGTGTGACCATGTGGAATCATATATTAATGACAATAGTTAATTCCGTTATATCATGCACATGATCCCACAAACTCCCGCTTGGGCATACTATAAATTCCAGTAATTAAATACCGACAGACAACCGTCTAGCAACCGTAATCTATCTGCCTCCCAAAAATACATGACTTGTCCGTCTATTGATAGATCCAAACAACATATCATTAACTCTTAAAGTTAATTTTGTAGAGGAAGAGATGAGAATAGATAGGGGAGAAAAGAAAATAAGAGAATCAAATACTCTTCTCTTCTCTTCCTTTCTCTTTCTCCCAAAAATGGAAAAAATATTTTATAGTGAAAAAAACTCAAATCTTCCTTCAACTTTCTTTCTCTTTTTTTCATTCGTTCTCCAAAAAAAAATCTTGAAAGCACAATCTTTTTCCTAACTTTTTTTCTTTTCTTTTTTCTTGTATATTAATCTTAAGAACATGTTCCATTCCTTGCCTTTGTAAAAAAACTTGCCTTTGTTAAAAATAAAAAATAAAAAATAAAAAATTCAAGAATAATATACCAATTTCATGTTTCACTCCATTCCTTTCTCTCCTAAAGTAAAACTAGAGAACAAAATGTTAGTGTGGGTTTGAGATGTTTTTTACACAAAAACACCGAATTTGATGTTTTGACTACTCTCTTTAAGTTGCGCAAAAGAAAAAACAGCACCAATTTGATGTTTTGACTTTTGACTGTCTTTATGTGGCTAAGGAAACAGCGCCCCCGTAAAAATGTGACTCATCTCTCAGAACATGATTATTATATACGAGTATCTTATAATCTAAATGATTCAATGAATTCTTGTGAGGTGCTTCTTTTAGTCAACATTCCAATAACAAAGCAGATGCCACACTTCACTCGGATAAACATATGCAAAAATAAACATTACACATCAGATCAGATCAGATCCAACCAGGTGACATTTTTTGGTATTGGAGTCGAACCAAGTACTAAAGCAGTTTGGCACGTGGGTTCAGACCAATTTAAACATTGCACACCACTTTTCCACTCCCCTTAGGAACATGATACGGTTTCCAGTTCCAAAGGAACAAGGTTCAATGTTCAGTTGGAAGGCAGGAAAGAAAATGAACCGAACGCGATACAAAAGCCACAAGTCAAGAATAGTCCATCTAAGATTTACATTTACTAATCCTTCTGCTAATACTTAAGAAATAACTTCTTAAAAGGAAATGACTTCAATCATATGATGCCCATAATAGCTAGTTTAAGTGCAGCAACTGGATCATGCAAACTCACCAGACAGCACAATTTACAACAATATTAATTAAAGTCACTCTCATTGCGCACCTAATTACATAACATTCTCAGTTATCCTTTTCTATCCTAACTTCTTCATCCTTTAAACTCATTTAGGTCTTTGGTGGTGACCTTTGCTGTCGTGTCTAATTCGATCTGCATACATTGGCAACTGAATGATCTCACTGATCTCATCCAACAACACTTCCTCGGTGATGTTGTCCTTTATGCTCCGCATCACCTGTGTTTACAGGTAACAACTAGACCCATAAATTTGTGCTTTGGTGGGTAACTTCTACCCTTTTAATTACAAACCAGTCAATTTGGGTGTGTTTGATCTCAAAGGGTTAAAATTTAGTTACAAATTGCACAATTTGGAAGTTGGAAGTTGTTCAAAGTCTAATAGTGGTTTGTAATCATCACTAACTATTACAGTATTTAATTGAGAAAATATGGAAAAAATAATACGTGTTTTAGGGGTCTAAGCGGCTCGGCCCATACCAGGCAGAGTACATGTTTCAAAGTGAACCTGTTTTGACCCATTATGGAACCTGTTGATTTTTACCCCCTATGGAGAACTTAGAAAGAAAGAGGCCTCACCTTTCTATATGTGTTGAAATCATTTGGCGTAGCTTTATCTGTCCTGACTCGCATGCAAACCCATACTTCTTCCTCTTTATTCCAAGCACACTCAACAATCTTTCCAGAGTACGATGCAAGATCAACATCATCTGCAGCTTCACAAGAAACCAGATCAGGAACAAAAATGCTAAAACCTCCTACTAAAACCTCCTACAAATATGCCTACTCACAGGATGCTGACACTTGTCAGAACTGACGGTTTGGATGCAGAGAGAATGAGTGGAAAAAAACTATTTAATATTGTTGTGTGTGTAGGAGGATTTGTAGGATGATTTAGTAGGAGGTTGTAGCAAAGCTCGATCAGGAAACCCAAAACATGAAATTCCAGAGGATGCAACTATTTTAAATCATATTTACAAATTAATAAATTAATTTTGCTAATGTTTTATCACGAATAGGCCAAACTAAAAGACTTGCCTAAAACAGAATTGGGATGAAAATTGAAAGTTGTTCAATACTTCAATATGTATTCAAATGCATAAAACCTCAACGTGTTTTATTAATGTAAGGTAGATTCTCACTGAAAAATGTAATTTTGTAAAATAGAAAATTTAGCCCATGAACTAATTACGAGACTTTTTTCAGTAAAAACATAAGACAGAATAAAAGTGTTTTCACGCCAACTCAACCCCCCAGCCCAGCCTGTTCGACTTGGACCAAAAAATTATCCATACTGAACTGCTACCCATCTGGCCTAACCCACCCATTACCGCTTCTAGCTGGATTAAAGATTTTATGTTTAAGTAGATATTTCAGAGCTAAAGGCAAGTAAATTCTTTACTAACCGCCAAATGCAATATGATTCCCCTCCATTAGCTTCTTCTTCCCTCGTTCATGAAGAAACAGTAATTGGCGATCTTCTGCCATCTGTGGATGCAGTTGAATATAAAGTAACATTTACTGGCCTATAACATCATAAGATATGTAAGAAATGAAGATAATAGAAGTTGATCAAACCTCAAAAAGGAAATCAACAGAGTTCATTGATGCATATTTCCACTTCAAAAGTCCTTCATGGGTACGGGGTACATAAGGATCATCCCAACCCTGCCCACAGAGACCCATATTTAGCAATTGCATCCAGTGATACATTTACCAAGGAATTTGTTTTTTTGTCATATAGAACCAAATGACCCCAATGCCTTGGTGGATGATCAGTAAAAAAGAGGGCATGTGGGCATTTCAGTTCTTAGCTGATCATCCAACAGGGTTCCCTTATAAAGTTGTCATGATAAGGGAGCCGGAAAAATTTCCTTCTTTTTGGTTATTTCGAACAACGGTATTATAGTTACTATTTCTAAAGCATAAGTCACAGCCAATGTACAAAAAGAAAAACAAAAAACAATATATTAAAAAATATCCACAGAATTAAATTTATGAAAACTATGATAAAAGTAATTAATCTGAATATCAAAATAAATGAGTGTGGATTCGGAACCTGAAAAACAAGACCATCTGCATCATGTGAAAGCCTTGGAATGAACTCCTTCAAAAGTTTAGTGACGGTAGAAAGCAGCCAAAAGTCCTTCCTCCTTACCTATCAGAACATCAAAAGATAAGTAAACAATTCCTCCAAGAAAGTGGATATAATAATTTATGCCTGTTTAAATACCCTGAATGGCTCCAAGTCATATCTATACAAGGAATGTCCATTTTTGTATATATGATGGCGTTCACGGTTTCGAGGTTCGACCACTTCTTTCTCCAGCATTTTCCAACGTTCATAGAAAGGCCTCTGTATCAAGTTACAAGTACGAAATACTGCGCGGTTAAAACAAGAAAACAGGCCAGTAATTCCACAAACAAGTGTTTGGCCCAACAAGAGTTTTTAAAATTAGAAGTGACAAAATGGTCAAAGCAGGGCATACTAGGTAGAAGCAACTCCGCAACAATTTTATCCATCGTAGTATTTTGTTTTAAAATAGATGCATTAAATGTGATAGCAAAAACTAGTACGAAATCCTATTAAAACTTCTAATAGAAGTATTAGGGACATTACAAGCACATGAATACACCTAAGGGGACTTTTGAAACATGTAACCTCTTCAACCCATATGGTCTATTTCATTTTTAGCTATTATTTATATATCACAAGTTTGATCCTATTCCGATAAAATACAACCCGAATTAACTCGTCTTCATACTAATGATTTGAAATCACCACCTTTTATATAGAGATCTCCTTTTCCTCGTCACTCAATGGTAACTAAATTTCACATCGGTAATTAGTGAAACAAGCTTACTGGTACGCAGAGCATATCGTTAAACTTTACCTCAACGATAGAGATTTGATTAATCGCCATCAAATCATAAATCAGATAACGCCTTTCTTGTTTCCGAGTGTCTGGCACAGTATCAATTATCATCTCACCATCGAGCAGTGTAAAGTGGTGAACCTTCTCAGCTAAACCCTTGCAAAAAAAAAACTCATTTTTTAATCACATGAGAACCTCAAACTGAGAAACTTCCTTAAAGTGAACACATTATAAACATACTTCAGTATTTAGTTTCCAAGGAAATCTCATCTGGACCCTTCGGAAGACAAAATTTCTGTCAATTAGATAACATCCATCCATAGTAATTAACATCATATATCTTGTTCCATCGGCCTTCCAAGTAGCATAATAGTAACGCTGCCTAAGAAGTTGCAAATTCTCCCTGCAAAGTATTCAATAACTATAGTCTATTCACAAACAAGATACCAAATCATGAATGAAAAAGTTATGACTCCAGACCTGTCTAGAGAAACTGGATGTGATCCTGGAAACTGATGGCTCCCTCTAGCCTGAAAAGGAGGAAAAAACAAATACATCATAAATGAGATGATCAAATAAACTGAAAGTGATAGCTAGATAAAAGTGCTTACGTTAATGAGTATTGTTTTTGACCCTATCTGATACATGTGCTTTCATATCTAAACGGTAACAACAGCGTGCAGGTTGTGTAATGGGTCAAAGCAGGTTCAGGTTGAGAAGGATCAGATTTTAGTATATATAATAACTAAATTTTTCCCCTTTTTTGTAATTGGATAATATAAATAATACTAATGGTCATACATATAAATACCAACAATAAAAAGTTTCCAGGAACTAGTATACATACAAATTTAAGATTGAAATAAAACTTAACCACCGTGTAATTATATGGGTCTGAATTGCCACCTCTCTAGGTAGTATGATACAAAAACCAGTCACAGGGAACAAGCTAGAGTTTGATGTGAAAACCCCTCTAGTATCGTTACATGATAACTGGCTTCATTAGTCATACAACTTTTTACTATATCAAACAATTGAGTTACCACCCTGGTGGTAATCGCAGCAACACCATAAATGACAGCTTCTATCAGATCAGAAATCGAAAGTCACAATTTCATTCCTAAAACATATACTCCACCTTATACGGAAACCTCTTTCACCACTAGTTCAGTAGAGCAATTTACAGGCACATACCAGTAAGCCACTACGGAACTAGCGGTCCACTAATACGAAACAAAACTATTTCCACCGTTACCAAAGGAAGATTATTTTATAGGATACCATGTAAAAACCTCACAAAACCAAAGAAACTAATCAAGCTGAATATGGTGCATACTTCTCTTTCACACACAGACACACACACACATCTTCCTAAATAGGTAATGAAGAGAAAGACAATCAGGTGCGACAATGGTGAGGCTAAATACCACCTGGGAGAAGCTGATTAACAAAGAAAGAACTATGACAGTGAGGTGTCGTTACTTGGTATTCGAAAATTTTCAGCTTCTTTATTTCGTATATAATTAGCTGGGTTTTAAAAAGTGTGAGGCGCTCCGTTGCTCTAAGGGTCAAAAGGCCGAAGCGCAAAGCGACAGGGCGAAAGCACACGCCTAACGTAGGCGAGGCGCATACTTTTTACGTACACTTTTTCAATATATTAAACTACATTTTGAATTTTTGATACACAGATACCGCATTAACATCAAAAAGAACCAAGCCTTCTCATAGTTAGCCGAATCCATGCCGAAAGTAATCAATTTATATCTAGGTTTAAATTCATACATGTTTTTTTAGCTAATTAGTCTAAATTTGCTCTCAATTTAACTTACTTATAATAGTAATAAGCCCATCTAAAGAAGCATAATATAAATCATAAGTATAAAATTATGTTTTAAGGCCGGCGCCAAAAAGCGTCCAAGGCGTGCCTCAGCTAAGGCAGCCTTGAAGCATGTGCCTCACTGCCTTTCATAATTGCTTCGCCACGGGGTGTCTGACGCGATCAGGCCACTGCTTCAACTCGCCTCGCCCCTCAGGCGCTGCGAGGCGCGCTTTTTTAAACACAGATAATTAGTCCCTAAACACTTCCAGCTCCAGCATTTTGATTCAGTTGGTCCCCAAGGTTACAGTCCAACGCTCTAAAGTTGCCTAAAATGGAGACCTACTGCTAATGGTACCTCAAAAGTTATGCTGATGTCTCTTCGACAGATAACTGTTGTACAGGATGGACCTACCAGAAATCACAAGTACCTATCCTGAAAGTTATGGTATGTGAGCAAATAACAAGAGTGAGGTGAAGGCTATGTTCAGAGGCATATCAAGATATATAGAAGGGCCATCCCTGGTCTTGCCCTTTGTTGTAAAGTTTGTTAATTTCAAATGAAAATCTCCTTCGGCTATAGCTGTGGACATTCATAAGACCAAAGCTACTCCTTCCTTATGAGCTTTTACATATGAAATGTTACAATCCCACATCGGCCAAGTATGGGATTGGTTGGTGGCTTAAGTCTAGGTGTCCCCTCCTCCTTCGAGCCGGCCTTTTGGAGTGAGTTCTACACCTAGCTTATGGCTTGATGCGGGCCTAGTATGGGATGGGTTCGTATCATTAAACATGTAGAACAACCTAAAATGTGATACGAACCGAACTCAGTATTGTGATAAAAAAAAAATAGCAAAAATAGTCGGTATTCAAATAATGTAGAATTAATCAACACTAGAGAGGTCCATCAGCTCTCCTACGGTTTACTTTTGAGAGGTAGACCGACTCTCCCAATGATACTAAATCACTAATCAATATCCAGCCTTGAATCAGTTACATATCGAGTACCCTATTTATAATGAAAGATAACCTTGACTTACTATAATACAATATCCCAGACTTACATAAAATAAAAATTAGATATGATAACTATGTCACCATGTAACTTAGTTAACAAGTTATAAAGTGACATAACCGTTGTTCCAGAAAATATAAAGTAACATAACTTTATAATAAACAGAACATTTTTAACATTTATAATAAGAATCCAACTCGTATCATAATGTTACTCATTAGCTAGCTGATAAATCATAAGTGTGTTAGGGAAGGGTTCATCTGATTATCCGCGTGTACAAGAAAAAAAAATGTGCAGCCAAAAGGTTCTGTTATACTAAAAAATACCCAAACCATTGACAAAGATAGTTTTAAGAATGGCGGATCGGCATATCTATGCATAGGGGAAGGTCACAACAAGAGGTCTAAATTAAAAGGTTACACTAGATAAATTGTACACTAAGCCAAGATATTATTGCACATTCTAGAATACTAACCAAATTTCTAAGCGAAAACAAAACAAAGATCTTCACTTTGATTCTAGAGATAGAGAAGAAAATTTGGGCTTAGCAGGCGTAAAGCCACATGAAATCGATACAGACTGAACTGTAATGTTGTGTAACCATAGAGGATAAAACATTTCGTTTTTTCTCACACAAAACACTATACCACTTCAATATATGGAACTATACACTAATAAGTGATGGAAAACAAGAGCAGACAGCTATCTGGTCTAGACAACAGACTAGTGAAATTGCAAGTAGGGCAACGGAGACTTCACCTGCCCTAATACCTAAGCAGAACTATAGGAAATTTGGAACATTAAACAGCAGGAATATAAACACTGAAAGGAAAGGGTGTTACCCCTGGAGTTAATTTTAGCGCTTGATAGCAGAACTGTCTGAATGCATCTTGCTGATCTGGAGGGATACTGTCCCCCAAAACATCATCATTTGTCATCAAACCTTCTGCATCATGATTATCCTAATAACAAATAAAACCTCTTGTTTATAAATCAATACTGTAAACCTAAATATATTATACAAATAAATAACTGCATGCAAGTAGAATCAAGGTAAACATACTTCCAAAGGTTCTACAGCTACTCCATCATCATCCTCATCAGGCAATGCCTCTCCATTCAGATCAAATTCAGAAGATCTTTTCCACTCAGGAGTTGAAGGACAAGTAACCGTATCAGGCTTTCTTTCATGATAAAATGTGTATAACGCATCGATATAGTCAGGTTTATATATTCCTGGCGGCCGTGCTTCAGAAAATATTTGTATTGCCTATAACACGAGCCATCTGAGTAAGTTAAAAACATAAAAAGGTAAACCCAAAACCACCTCAACCAAATAACTGACCTGGGATACAGATATTAGCCTGGTTCGCATGAGATAATGAATAATCATATACCCAGTACGGTTATGCCCATGAGTGCAATGAACCAGAATGTACTTCTTTGGGTTCTTCTGCCGAGCTAGAAATTGAGAAACCTGACGACAAATAAATTTAGTTACTGCTAAAATTTAGCCACAGATACATGCAATAACAACAAAGTGACATCTCACGATTTCTTATGATGCGTTTACATATTTGTTGCTTTTAAATTAACACTTAAACGCATTCTTTTCTTTTATATCTTTCTTTCTTTTGACAAGCTATCATCTTATTAGAATTACTTTCTCAAAATTTTCTGTTCTTTCTGTGAAATTTCACATTTTCAGCAAACATCAGTCATAAATGACTTGTAATACAACTTGCCTCGTATACAAACTGATTTACAGCTTCATTCTCTGGCACAGACCCACGTCCCTTGCAGTTGATCTGAATGAGAAAAATATAAAAGCAAGAATAAGTGAATAATCATTATATGAAGAAATAGACGCAAACAAAGACGGGGGATCCCTAGCTCATACTCCATAAGTTGAAGATACACTATAAACTATCTCGAAACTAACCTTAACATACTTAATGCCTTCTTTCTTCCAATCATTTACAGAATAATAACGAGTTGTATTTGTAAGATCAATCACTACGCCGAGCTGTAAAAGTAGCAAACATTTCTTAAAAAATAGCTTCATACAATTTAGAAATGCTAAAAAATAGATGCAAGCTAGAATAATCTGTTAATCTGTAAATAATGCACCTTCCGCCCCAAAACTCTTTGTTGGTGAATGACTTGTTTGAATGAGTATCTTTTACCAGGAACAATACAATCATTGAAAGATTCACCAAGAGGAACTTTAGAAGGAACAAGACAGCCTATTTCCTGACCATACGATGGGCAATCCAACCATCCTAAAACATAAAAATTTAATTAAAACGTTAATCTAAAAATTTTTATAGTATATAGAAGTAGAACCATGCAAAGATGCAAACATAATTCTTAAAAATTCAAGTTTACCTGGAGGTAGTCTACTCTTATCATAAGTTCTTTGGTTTTTTACATGAAAAGGATTATCGTTCATCGATGGGTAAGCCCGCTGTTGTGTTGGTCTGTCATCTGGGCGTTCTCGTTTCAATCGTTGCTTTCGTTCTTCACGCTCCTGATTCAATAATGTTTCAGTAGAAAAAATGTTAACTTTTATTTGTGGCTAATTACATCAAACAATATTGCAGTCATGCAATTGATTTAAAAGATGAATAAGAATGACATGAATAACTTAGAATAAAAAAGACATACGATCATATATTTACCAAAAATCAAGGACACGAAAATTGCAACTGAAGTAAATAAAAAGGCATAAAGAGAGGAGTACCCGGCGCATAATATCCACTGCTGTCTCTACATGTTCTACGTGTTGTTGATACTGATGATGACTATGTTTTTCTTCTGGTGCACTGTCCTCGCTAAGAGTTGGTTCAAATAATTCTTCCTCTTCTTCAGATTCTGGTAATGCATTTAGATCCATGCTGGAAGTTCCAGTGACTAGCTAATAACGGGTCCCTAAGATCAACCCGAAATAACTATATTACCTACTCATTAACAAAAGAAAAAAGTGCATTAGTACTGTATCATGAGGCTAACACTTCCCCTTTAAGTTAACTAAAGAAGATGTAACAAATATGAGAAAACTGAATATAGATGCATCATACACAAGAGAACAAATTAGTCAACAACAAACTAAAAACAGAATTCAATCATATATTGTCCAATCATCTTTCAGGTTTTTACAGCTCAAGGGGGTGTCTGAATTAGCTTATTACGGAAACTTTGCACAATCAAAATAAGCCCAAAAAGAAACTACTTTGAGGGCTCTTCAAAACAGCTTAAGTTGTTACAAATAAGCTAATCCAATAGTGATAAGTCTAGTGATAATGCAGCAAATGCTTAATTATGCCTAATCACAATAATGCAAGATGCTCTAAAAGACACTCGGAAACAAAACTTAAACAACAGTATCTCACCATAGTTGCACACAGAACCATATGATAAGAGCAAACATAAGTCACTGTTTAAGCCTATAAAAACAAACCAAAAATAACCAAAAAGTTTAGGGCAAACAAACCAAAAAAGGGCTACACTTAAATTTAAAACAAATACGTATCAGCTGGTCTTAGGAACTCTAACAATATTATGTTTACTTATTCCTGGTCACCAAACGTAAGCACATGAAATGCCAACAATCTTATATCGTGATACAACAAGAAAACATAAAAAACACATTCATGCAAAACACTCCCTGAGATATAAAGAAAAATCAGACAAACCTAGAGCAAACATGTCAACAGTAAAAGAGAACAAACCTAGAGCAACAATGTGAAGCATTTAACCGTAAGATGAACCACGCAATTATAGCACCAGTGTAAAAAGTCCTATAAGTGTTGAGTTACAAAATAAGAAAAAAAGAGAAATAACCACCTGCCGTTTAAAATTTCAAGGTTCTCAAGCTCATGGGCGTGTTTTCATTAGCTTATATAAAGAGAGCTTATTTGCTAATTTGAGGGCTTATTAGCTTATTTACAAAATAACTATTTTGGGGACTTTTCGAAACAGCTTAAGTTCTTCCAAATAAGCTAATCCAACAGTGATAACTTAGGGGGTGTTTGTTTCGACTTATGGCTTTTTTGGTTTTGGGCTTATGTTTCATAAGCTCACATTTTGTGGCTTATGTTAATACTTTTCGGCTTATATTTATTATGTCATAATACGCTTATATAAGCCGAAAAGTTTCAAAATAAGCCACAAAAACTGAGCTTATGAAACATAAGCCCAAAACCAAATAAGGCATAAGCCGACTATATAAGCCAAAACAAACACCCCCTTAGTAAATGCTTGCGTACACCTGCTCAGTTTTATGCAAAACACACTAATATTGACAAGGAAAAGAGCAATTTGCAACACTATTTCACTTTCACCATATGGAAAGCGCAATCATGAATTACCATTTGAACTAATCAAAACATTTAGGGCAAACTACCACCAAATGGCCTATAGTGGTGAGGCACCTAACCTCCTCAAAACATTTAGGGCAAACCTCACTAGGTACACAACTGATGGTGGCGAGGGAAAGGGTCGCTCGCCCTCCACGGGTAACCTGAACATGGAAAACAAACAAACAAAATACAATCTTTTCTAGGTCAGATAACTAGCACAACAATGTTAACAACCAGATCACTTTACGTAACCCTAACACCACATAAACCCTAAATTCAACAAAATTTTCACAAATTCTGAACAACCACAAATCACACCGAATAAAAGCACAAAAACAAACAAATTAACGGTAAAAGAGAAGTGCAGAACAAACCTAGTGTGAGGAATTTCACCAAGCATGCAATTGCAACATCGTTGTACCTAAAAAAAAGCCCTAAAAAGTGTTTGTGTGGAATGAAGTGTGAGCCCTAGATATATATAAAGAGAGAGAGAGAAAAGAAACAGAGATCGTGAGAAGTGACTTTAGTTAGTACGATGACCGTGTGTTTGTGTTTGTGTTTGTGTTTGTGTTTGTGTTTTTGTGTGTTTTAAAGAGACATATCGAGAGTTTCTGAAGAAGAGCTATTGTGAGATTCTAGTTTATTTATTTATTTTTTTTATGGTATTGATCTTCAAGTGATTTTTTTTTTTTTTTTTTTTTTTTTTTTTTTTTTTTTTTTTCGCTAATCTATACTACGTTATAATGTATTTAGGACATCTATATTTAGAAGTCTTAAAATGTTTAAGACCAAAAACATTTCTTTAATAGGAAAGATGCATACACATATAATTAAAAGCCTAGAAATTTAAGTGTCTTTAAAAAGTCTAGGTTGTTACAAGTATAGCTTTCAATGCTTGTAATCTTTTAAGACTTACAAGAAAAGAAGTATAGTGTACACCACTTTAATACATATAATTTTCAGATTTACAAAATAAGAAGCATAATGTACACCACTTTAATGCACATAAAAAAAACCACATTAATGCTTTTTAATGTAGTCAATTAATTAACTGGTCAATAAATACAATTAATACAGCTATTAAAACACCCCTTACATAAGAAATACAAATTATCAAGCATATTGTACAACCAAATTAAACACAATTCATACATTAAATGTTACTAATACAAATAATAAAGCACATTATACAAATATTCAAGCCCGAACGGGCAAGGGGCCAAATGGGCTTGAGCCCGAACAGGTGCAGGCCAAACGGGCTCGAGCCCGAACGGGCACGGGCTAAACAAAATTCTTGATATTCGTAAATTTATTGTCAAAAAGAACATAATAAACTAAAATACATTATTCACCGAAAAATTTACTACTCTATAAAGGGTTTAGGACTTTCTAAATAAAAAAGTCTTAAAATTTTTAAGACAAAAAACATTTCTTTAATAGGAAATTTTCCCCATAATATGATTAAATATAAAAAATTAAAACCTTTATAAATCTTACTCATTCAATGTGATTAAATATAAAAAATAAAAACGTCTATGCTTTTACTACAAGGTGATTAAATATAAAAAATTAAAACCTTAATAAATCTTACTCATTCAATGTGATTAAATATAAAAAATGTAAACGTCTATGCTTTTACTACAAGGTGATTAAATATTATTAAATATAAAAAATTAAAACCTTCATAAATCTTACTCATTGAATGTGATTAAATATAAAAAAAAATGTAAATGTCTATGCTTTTACTACAAGGTGATTGAATATGAAAAACCAAACGTCTAATTTAACATGAAAAACTAAACGTCTAAAACCTATGTCATATCTTTCCATAACATTAGTTTCCCTCCCAAATATTAGCCTCCTTGAAATTAGCTTCCTTAACATTAGCAACCAACAATATCAATCTGGCCCCTTTCTTGTAACACTATATAATGGCAATATACACCAAAACCTTTGGTACACAAACAAATAAACACACACAAATTTCATCTGTTATAAAAACATGGGCTATACCAACGTGAGCCGACCACCAGCAATGCCACGAACTTGCTACAGTCCCCGGCCTATCTCTTTCACCCACCTCAACACCTATATATGGTGGCCATCGAAGTTGAGCGCGACACAACAATTGAGGTGACCAATATGATGCCATATTTATCTGTATATGTACCACCCCGCCGTTGGGTTTCAAGGGTAACAATGCTTTTCCCTGACCAATTCAACGGCAATATACAACATCAACATAAAAACGTTTCTGTTTTCTCAAATACTAACGATACTATTACGTTTGACGTTTCAGGTTGAAAGCATTTTGAAAAAAAAAACGCATGAGGCCAGAAAAGTGAGAAAACTTGCTATACTGGAAATGGGATGATGTTGTTCGTTGGAGCTGGGGATCACCTGATTGGCGGTATTTGATGGAGCACTTTACCGGTGACATTTGGTGAAGTAGATGATTGATACGTGCAAGAGACCAAAGACCATTATCTTGTTAATTAGCTGTTTCATGTTACAAAAAATAAAAAATAAATAAATACTAAAAAATAAAAATTGTTGCATGTTAGACTAGAAGTACCATGCATTAATTTAGGAGTCACGATTAGAAGTTTGTTCCATGCATGTTTAGTTATCAGTAGCCATGTTCCCATGTTTTGTTTATTTTCTTAAGTTTAGCACATGCATTATGTAGTTGGTTTCCTATTTAAAGTGTACTACAGTTGCATGGAAAAGAATCAGTGAAGAAAAGAAATGAATAAAATTAGTTTAAGACTAATTCTTAGTTGTTATTTTAGTTATTTATTAGGAGAGTGATCATCTCAAATCGATCTCATATCAACGACGGTTCAATAGTTTTCTCCGTACCGACGATATGTGTTTATGCAGGTGTACGTGTGTGGTTGCCTACCATGTGTGGCGCTTTTTTTATTTATTTATTATTATTTTTTTTTTATTTTATGAAATATATATGTTTGTGTGCACAAATGTCTCACATTAAAATGAGAAGGATACTTTTGTGTTATGTGAAGAGCACATGCATATTGTGTGGACTAAATCCTCTAAACATATAATAGAACTTTAAACAATTATTCATATTTATCTTTTTTCCATCTATAATTTTGGATACATAAACTTGACTTTACAAATTGGGTTCATAACTTAAAGAGAAATTATGGTGCTGACGTAATGCAAATATACTTCATCTTTTTGACTTGGTTAATAGAGTTGAATATTAATAAAGTTTAAAAGTACACGAGTAAAAAGCATTTTGTAATTTATTTGTATGAAGTGAAACAACATATTCTTTTGTTTGTTTGTTTTGTAGTGCGACATGAGGTCTATAGACGAAGATAGTGGGAATTGGAAAGAACAAAATGAGAAAACGCTTAGACGGTGATGTCTCACAATTTGACATCAATGGTTTTACTATTTAGAATGAAATTCTAATGTTATATACTTTTAAGTTGTGCAGCTCCATTTATCTTTTAAACATATCTGTGTAGAACGAAAAAAAAAGAAAAAAAAATTACAATAGAAAATATTGTGCTCAAGATAGGATATATAAAGTGATACCGATATTGTCGAAGGTTTAATGATCCTTGTTTGGGATAAAATGAAAGTTGTTGTTGCATGGATGTAACAACTGAACCCATATTCAATCAGTAAATCAATTATGCAAAATGTCATATCTCCTTTCGTAATGATATTTTTAGTTTTATATTTATGTTTGCACATAATGCTTATTTTTTTTGTCATACTTAATTTTTGCATAACATTTTGTCGCAAATAAATAAAATTACAGGGTACCCGCCGCCGCAACGCGCGGGTACCCGGCTAGTTCGCAAAAAGGGAATTTGAACTTTTTTCAAAATCTAGTAGGAAAATAATCTCTTTTCTCAAAAAGGTCATGTGCGAATGTGCGAATCCACAAAAATTTTGACACCTGTCCAGACAAATTGGTACCAAACCATTAATTCATCCCACCAATAACCCCACGTGCCCTTTTGACTTTTTTAAACAAATGTGCGAACGACGGTGTGCGAATTGCGGCTAATGTGCGAACTGTACTGAAAAAGTAACATTGGGAACTAACAAAATCTTCGAACCTGTATCAAATCCTTTGTCCAGATTTATTTTCAAAATTATTTTAATTTTATTTTCTTTATAGATTATCATTGTCAAACAATGGATTTACACACACTAAATCTTCAAACCTGTATCAAATCCTTTGTCCGTGATTCTTTTCAATTTTGTTCATACAAATGGTAAGTTTTTCGTTTAATTGGTTTCATTATATGGTTATGAGTATAATAATTTCAGTAGTATGCATCGGTTACCAGTTTTGTGTGCTTAATTTAGGGTGTGTTCATATCAATTTTGTTCATACCAACTTGAATGGCTCGAAGTAGTATTTTTGCTTATTTTAGGGTGTGTTTGGATTAGCTTATGTACTCAATTTATTTTTGTCTTTGGTGTGTTTCGATTATCTTAGTTTTTTGGGCTTATTTAGGGTGTGTTTGGATTAGCTTAAGTGTTTCGATTATAGAACAATTTCAATTAAAAATGTAGGTATGTACATGGTTTAACAAAATTAGTTTGTGTAAAATTTTGGGATGTAAGTATTAGGATTACCAGTAGTGGATGACATTCCCCTTGCTATTAATCCCCGATGGGGAACGGGCAGGTTTTGGGACTTTTTGTTGTTCTGTTTAGGGACTGGGATGACATGCCCTGCTGCAAACCCGACCTAGTGCCATTCCTAACTGTTAAGAAGTTGAACACTTTGGATGTAAACTACTTTTGGATTCCTTTGGGGGTTTGCTTTTCTAAATATGAGACGTTCTTTTAAACTGATTGTGTCATTAGCTCTAATGGTACTTATATGATACTTATATGGAAATCGACTGAAGATGCATGTTATATGTAATATTCATATTTATGTGTGTATATACCTTGGGTGGTCCTTTTAAAGCATTGGTTAGATACAGTCTTGCATTATCGACAAGCTGACAATATGTCATAAATGCGTTTGCAAATCTCTTGTGTGATGTCAATTGTGATCCGACCCTCACAACTCTTCGGCACATAAACATAGCTAATTACTTTAGGCAGTTACCATATTAGAGGATCGACTTAGAAGTTATGTGAAATGGATCAATTATAAAAAACATTAGCCAATTATAAAATCCTAGCTTGTAGTTTATGTACATCTGAATGTACATCTGTTTTAATAAGTTTAACAAATAACTCAACTATTTATAAAATTTGATAAAAAAAACCAGAGCTCAATGCGTTGTAGACACTTAATGGTACTTAATGGGACTGGGTGGCTTTGCTTTTTCAGTGACACTTAATGTTACTTATATGTGAAAAGTTAATGTAGTGTAGATAACTTTGATAGTTCATTGTTACAATACTAATTTCTTTAGTGTTATTAATGTATTGCTTGTTATATATAACTTTTTGTTTATTAATATAGGAATACGATGCCAAGGTTCGCATTCGAAGCAAGTTGCATTACTTTCAGTTGATTAAAGACAGATTAGCTGAAAATCGTCATACACTGTTTCGGTCAACATGCTTTGGTCTATGGTTGGATTTAAATTACTTTGCGAACGAAGAGAGTCTTATACATTATATGCTTCAAAAACAATTTCCATCTGATGATGACCACTATGATTTGGCACTACTTTATGAAGTTAATGGACATCAACTTCATTTTGGTCGCCGTGAATTTCACCTGATAACTGGTTTTAAATTTAGATTGCCTAGTTTTCGTAAGTTTAGAAGTAGTGATATCATATTTCGTGACCGTGTATTTCCTGAGAAGGTAGGGGAGAATTTAAAAACCGTTGATCTTCTATGTTTGATTGAGGATGAAGAGCTTTTTTCAATACTATCTGATGAAGACGTTGTCCGGGTTTGCCTTCTGTTATCACTTCAGGTCATATTTATGGGGCGTGACCTGTTATCTGTGGTGGATGATGTATATCTTAGAATGGTTGAGAACTTGGAAGTCTGGAATGACTTTCCTTGGGGGGAACACATTTGGAGACAGTTGTACGATGCCATTCGAAATAGGTGCACAAGAAGGAATGTGGAATATTCTTTGGCTGGATTTGTTTTCAGTTTCATGGTTAGAATTATTACACTAATTCTTTTAATGAATTATTTTGTTACTTGATATTTTTTTAATAAAATTTGTTTTTTCAGATATGGATTTTAGAGTCTTCTACCCAGAGCTGTCTTTGGTGGTGTAAAGACGTTGATGTTATCCCAAGAGCACTTTCATGGTCTAAGAAGGTTCCTTTTCAAGAATGGGAGTATTTCAGAATGCTTTTTCCTGAGGTAAGTGTTCATTTTGTAATATATTTTTTTAAGATTTACGATAGAAAGGTATACTAGTTTGCTCTGATTATGGTTAACGGTTATCCCACTTTCTGTTTGTATTTTTGTTAGGCGAAAGAAACAAACCATGATCTATATCCTACGAGAGCTGAGGCTGATTCAGAATGGTACACCAAAGGGATTAGGTTTTTTAACTGGTATGCATCGAGACCTGCGCCTGTTGTCTATGGAGGCCTTTTTGAGGATTACCTGCGTAAACGAGCAGAACTTCGTGCGAAAGCCCATGCTATGGACAATGAAGCTCCAGCTCCACAATCTCGTGATACTCTTCAGGATCGTGTTAGGACCCTGCAGGCTATATGTAATGGGTTGTTGATGTTACCTGCAGAGGTCAACAGTTTGAGAGCACGGGTCCACAAACTTGAAACCATTATTCAGGTTTGTTTGTATTTTATAACCAAACACCCCGTAATGCGTACTTCAAATGTTTACTGTAAAATTTTAAGAGTTTAGTCACTGATTCATGTACTTGATCTTTTGTATTACCCAGTATATGAAGAGAAAAATGATGGGTGGACATAGGCAGGGCAAATTGCACAAAGTAATTCCCGTTTATAATATTTTAATTTTCTTTACATGAATATGACAAGAGGTTGAGATATTTACCTGAATTGCTTACATTGTACTTAATATATTTACAGGATAAATTCGACGGTGATGATAAGGATACTGACCTTGGTGATGAGTTTTGCACAAATTTAAATCATAATTTCCTAGAACTGTTTGAGTCGGCAGTCCAGAATGAGGATACTGAGAAAGATGTCGAAGCGGAAGATGTTGGAGAGGTTTGTACAACATTAACAATAATACATGTAAATTGTCTTTTTAAATTTAATTATAAGTTGGTTTGTATTTGTATTTTGTGTGATGCACACAGAATGAATGCGTTTATTTAGCTACCCAAGTTCGCGTAGCATCCGAAAAGAAAGAAGCTGAGATTCGACGTTTATCTGCACAAAGGCAAGAGAGGGCCAGAGTCCTAAAGGAAGAGGAAAAAAGTGCGAAGATTAGAAAGCAGATTTTGAAAGCCCCTCACATCAAGCTTCCTTTGCAAAAGAAGAGGCAGTATGAACAAGTACCCAGGCAGGAATTTACTGAAGTAGATATTAATGTTAAAGTTCCTACAGTGGATGAACTCAAAAGAACAAACTCTTCCTTATCTCCTTATAAGCTTAAGAAGTGTAGAGATCTCAAACCTTGTGAAGAGGTATGACCTATATCCTTCATTTATGTTTAACATTTTAATCATTTCTATAATTGTGTAAAAGCAGCTCAAAATCCCCTGATAACCTTAATCTGTGGAACATAAAAGCAGCTCAAAATCCCCTGATAACCTTAGAAACATTGATTTTAAGTTCAGATATTCAGTTATAATAGGGGTTTTTGTATAATGTGTAGGATCTAAACCGGCCATCGAAAAGGATTGATAAAGTTTATGTTCATCCTGAGTTGGAAGCTTATCTACAAAGTTCTTGTAAGCCTCGTTGCCAGTTTCCTTGGCGCAATGATATTGTTGTTGATCATCTTTTCTGGGATTCTTTTGTTGGGATGGACGATACTCGTGAAGGCTGGTTCCGTGACGAGGTAATTAAATAATGTAAATAATGGAAATATTACCTAGTTTTGTGTTTTTTAATGGAATTATTGAGCTATGTTTTGTTTTTCTTAAAATATCTACAGCACATTGAGCTTTGGATGATGTATTTGTGGCACTTTAGACCATCTTTTGCAGATTGGTCCTTGGTTAGCAGTTACTTCTTGACACTTCTTCTTCAAGGTTCATTGCCACTGTTTTATGCTAATGATGAAGTTTACAAATTGGCATGGTCTGATGTTGACCGGGTATTTATCTTTTTAGCAGTTACTTCTTCACACTTCTACTTAAATTTTGTCCTGTGGAATTTATATATATATATTTTTTTATTCCTTGCAGGTGTTCATTCCGATAAATGAACCTAAGAAACATTGGTCGGTTGCCCAGTTTCACATACAATCCGGGAATGTTATATTTTATGACAGTCTTTATCGTGGTGAAGAGGAAGGTCGTGTCTGGTATCTGCAAATGAGGAACTGTTTGGAGGTCAATCTTCCATTGATTCTACGGGAGACAGGTGTGTTTGCCAAGAAACGAATAGACCCGAAAACCTACAAGATAAAGTTTCGTCTTGCACAGAACGTTCCAAAGCAGGGTGGGGTATTTGGTGATTGCGGAGTCTTTGTCTGCATGTTTCTTTACAGGTTAGTAATCCACCATGATTCTTGTTGCTATTTGCATTGGTAATTAGTTTACGATAAACATAAACATAAATGTTAATTAGAAACTAAGACATGACACAGTCCTTACAACAACCACTAAGATAGACATGACACTAGCCAATACATACATACACCATTGCAACATTCATCTTACTAAGGCAACATACCCTTAATCTTCTCGATGAATATGTCAATCTCTCCACCCCTTAGTTCCAACTCCCCAGCCACAATCCTCAGCTCCATCAGTTTTATTTCATCTTTCCTTTGAAGCTGTTTCGAAAACTCAGCCATTTTCTTAGGTAGAAACTGCGCAGCTGCAGTCTGCAACTCCTCCACAAAATAACCCCTCTCACGATTCATCTGATCAACCATCAAGCAAACCCTATTAATCTCCCTAGCCAGCTGGAAATACTCAACTGACGCCCTCCGACAATACAAAATGAACATGTCCTCCCATTCCATAGATTCTGTCGCTTCACACAACTCATCCAACCTAAATTGTCCTGCCATAAACTTTGTTAGTTTGTTCCAAATAAAAACCAAAAACTGTCTTAAGATAATTTATGCCTTATGCCTTATGCCCATGCTTTAAATAGGATAATCCATTAACAAACTTCCAAAAAATTATCACATGCAAACACCTAATGAATGACATTTTATGCCTGACTTGCAGTAGAGGCTGGGGATTAACCAGGGTAAAAAACAAACAAGAAGTGATGTGTTGACCAACTTTATCAGGTCCACAGTGAAATAAAATGGGCATTGTTCGTTTAAGACAAAATCAGTCCACAGTGAAATAAAATGAAGTAAAGAGTATAACTTTTAAAAAGTGGATTGTTAGAAAGTTAATTTCATTTTTTTTAACCGATAATTTCATTGTTAGAAATAAAATGAAGTAAAGTGTATAACTTTTAAAAAGTGGATGGTTACACAGGTTGGCTCATGGAATTCCTTTGGATGTCGATAATCCAACCCAGGCAGCACTTGCATATCGAGAGGGATTGATCCGTTATTATTTCAAGCACAGGATAAACTGTGCTTGAAATGGTGGAATGGTGGAATAGTTATAATGGTTGAAAAAATGGTGGATTAGTTCTAATAGTTGTGGCTTATTGTTAGTATGAAGGAAACAATGGTGGAATAGTTATAATGGTAGAAAAAATGGTTAAATCATATAGATACATAATCTATATTTGAAGACATGTGTTATTATGAAGGAAACAATGGTGGAATACGGGCAGAACATCGTTGTGACTTGTATGTATAGGAAATATTTGTTTTGAACTAAAATTCTGACTTTGTGACTTATTTGAGCAGGAGTATGTTAACACTTTCCTGAAGTTTATGAACTTAAATTCTGACTTTGTGAACTTATCTGTCAGTCGCGTTTTTTTATTGCCGTTATCATTTTTAGTTTAATTTCCTAGTTGCCTTTATACTAGTATTCGACATTTGGCCAATTCGCACTAGCGTGATGTTATCAATTATGTTGGAATGTTATAAGGCATAGGTTTTATGAAAACTTAGTTGCATTACGAATGGATTACAAGATGTGTGCCATAACATTTTTTTGGGCCACTTTGACCTTATCAGGTCTACATAGATAGAGGTCTCGAACTTTAAACTACGTTGTTAAGACAACTTAACTTAATGCTAAAACAAACAAATTATTTTATAGAGTTAACTTCAATTACGGGTCAGCCAAGTTAACATGCTCGTAGTCTTCTGACATTGATGGACGTGATCCTTGTGAGCTTTCGGTTGGGTTTTCTGATCGTCTTTGATTGCTTTGCGATCCTCCTCCTGTAGATTTCCTAGGCTACAATTTATCAAACATAATTATCAGGTTAATACATTTGTCAATAATCGAATACAAAATAATAATGTCACACTTATAATTTACCTTTTTCTTGGGCAATGGTGCATTGCAAACTCCTCGGTTGTGACCACGTACACCACACCTTCCGCATGTATTTTCAGTTGGTACCTCACCTTGAGATCTAATTCGATCTCTGTTCCTCGGTCTTCCGGCTTGGCGCCTATCCATATTCGGTGGCTTTACTTCCTGCAAGTTTGTTGGAAGCTCCCAACTTGGAATTTCTCCAACTGGATATACCAACTCTTGGTATGTAGCTTTTAGAGTGGTTGTTCTAAACCAATCTTGCGCCAAATGATTACAACTTGTTAATCCTTGAAATCTACAAACAGCTATAGCATGACCACATGACAAACTAGAAAGTTCCCATTTTCTACATGTGCATGTATTTTCCCTGAGCCTTACAATATGTCTCTTTCTACGACCATTTACCTCGTAAATCCTTCTATGTTATATGGCATTCACTGTCCAATTAGCACTCTTAAACATTCTGCCTTGAATCTTTGCATTAGCCCAGTCACTAAGCTCACCCGCAGTTGCACCTAAACATTGACGTAATAATTATAATTATAAACTTGATAATAATAAGAGCTAATAATAGTAATAATACTAATAATAATAAACATAGATATATATAATCATTTAATTATATATACCTTCGTACTTTTCTCGTTTATCACAAAACCATTGCTGTAGAAGCCCTCTGTAGTATTCCATTAGCATTGAAATGGGTTGTTTTCGAACGTTTTTTGTTAAATTGTTTATTGACTCTGCACTGTTCGAAGTCATATAATTGTAACGTTTTCCTGTGCAATGTGCCCTAGACCAATAACTAATCCCAGCTTCTAATAGTTTGTTGTAAGCTTCCGGACTTTTTCGTCCAAGTTGTGTGAATGCTTCTTGAAACTCGTCGGTTGTGTAACATTTGCAAGTCTTCCAATATAAAGCCTTAACCCTTCTGCTTTGTCCAAAATTGCAATTCAACATCAAATGCCTACAACAATAACCATGAAATGAAAACGGAAAAACCGTCTGACAAGCTTGTTGTATTCCTAGATGTCTATCAGATATTATAGCCAAATCTGGAACTTCGCCGATGCATTCTTTCAAGTGGGTCAAAAACCATGTCCACGATCTCCCAGTCTCACCCTGAGATACACCGGTTGCAAGAGGAACAATCTGATTATTTCCATCCATTCCAACGGCGAGCAAATTTGTACCTAGGTATGTACCTTTAAGATGAGTTGCATCAATTATTATTAGTGGTCGCAAATGGTCCAAGAAAGCCCGAATCTAGAACATTAACAAAGTGTTAGTTTTACAAGAATAACATAAACTATATATTAGAAAAGTTAATTAGATAGTCATAAATTATTACCGCAACACCAAAGGCTATAAAAACCATCTCAAAACAGTCTTCAGCATTTGTCTCAATATGTGTTACCCATCCGGGGTTTTTCAACTTTAAATTATAACAGTAATACGGTAATTGTGAAAAAGAATTTTTCGGGCAACCGGACAACGTCTCCAATGCTATATTTCTTCCTCCCCATGCTTTTTTGTACGAAATGTCGATGTTGTACTGAAGGTTGATGTCTTTTACTATGTCATTTGGCTTATATATCCGACTAGGATCTCCCATCTTCGGTCTCAACAAATGACCCAACAATTTAGAGGTTGCATTTCGGTGATTGGGATAGAGTTGTGTTCTGTCACAAGTGTATACTAATTGATAACTAACACAACATAAAATTGCTTAATTATAATCATTTTTGAGTCAATAATGACTTTTTCTCTGCATGACATGTAGGGAAGATCACTACATATTTTACAACTTTTCTAAATATTAAATAAACAAAATGACATGTAGAAATTAAACATTTCTAAATATTAAATAAGTATTTAATTACGTACCGAATCAGATAGCCAACCTTTTCTGTTTCCATCCTTGGCCACTAAAGCAGCCCAAAAATTGCTTTGGAGGTCTCCTTCAAACCATGGAAGATTAAATGTCATCTCCTTCCTTGACCGCAAGAACACGTTTATGTCTGAACGATTATTCACTCGGGCGACCGGGGAGCCTTCAGGATGATTCAATTGCTGTGAAACATTTCGATGCGAAATAAATTGGTTACTAAGCTGAACTACTACAATCAGGTCGAATATATGTAAGCTAACCATAAAAACGTATACGTACCTCTTTCCACTCTTCAATAACCTGCTCAGATCCATCTTCTCCAACACAAGACTTTATCTTGGATTTATAGATCCTAGAGCTAGGACGAGACTTTCTGGTCTTTCTTGGTGTAGTAGGTGGAGGAGGTACGTAAGGAGAAGACAAATATTTGCTCTTCTTCCTCTCCCTTAAGAATGGAACCCTTACGGTTTTAACAGAAACATCATTAATCACTGAATCTTGTTCAGCATCAACAATTGTCACACCAGCATCCATCTGCTCAGTATCCTGAAACTGAGAAGTAACCAAAAGTAAGTAACCACTACATTTTCCCTAAAACAATAAATACAAAAATAAGTAACCACTACATTTAGACGAAGCAATATGAAAATTGTGCATACCAAATTATCCGGAAGAGAGGAAAAATCAATCAATTCCATCAACTCATTTGCTGATTCCTAAAACAATAAATACAATAATTTGATGAAATGACATGAACAATTCCACTCAATATCATTTGCTTTATCAAACTACATAAATTGGTAAACTTACACAGATACAAAAACTGCAATATTTACCTTTGGAGTTGGCGACACAAGTATGTCTTTCTCCTTTGCTTCAGCTTCAACAGGAGGATCCTCTTCCATCGGTTCCTTAACGGATGAATTTAAAAAAGGAAAAAAACTGTAAATACATAAATAAACAAATCATATATGTTAACGACTATTTATAAAAACACACACCTTTGATTCTGCAACAACATCAAGATCAGCCACCTCAACATCAACATTATCAACATTTGGCTGCTCAACATCAACATCAGCCACCTCAACATCAACATCAACTCCAGCATCAACATCAGCAACCTCAACCTCAACATCAACATCTTGAACATTTGGCTCCTTTCCAGATGACTTTAAAACAGGCTCTACCATAGTCTCCTTATCAGCAACATTTGGCTGCTCTACCATAGGCTCCTTAACACCAAACTTTGAATTCAAGGTAAACTAAACTTTGTTTTGTAAAATTATGTGAACTTTTATTTCCCAAAACAGCCATCTAACTATGTAACAGTTTATTCAAATCAATAGCAATCAAATAACAGATAACGATACAATAACCCTAACCCTAACCCTAAAAAAACCTGACATGCACATACAAAAACCCTAACCCTAAAAAACCATAGTTATAAGAGATCATATGTAAGACATTGTAAGGCTTAAGACCGGAAAAAGGGAAACACACAACTTTGAATTCAAGGTAAATTAAACTTTCCAAATAGTTTATAATATCCATACACTAACCGTTAGTGGAAAATTAAAGGTCACAATATTTTGCAAAAGAATTTACAAGATTGTGTGTACCGCCATGCACTAAGTCTTCGCAAGATCACAAGCTGTCAAAACAGTTGCCCGTGTAGTTCGAACCTGATCGGGAGTACAGACTACCTCCGCCGTGGCTTAATCACAAGCAGGATGAATAATCTGAGGGCCGATATCTGAGCCCAACTCTACAGGGTTAAGTAAACGACCATCTATGGTTCAAGGTCGCCCAAAATCACCCCTTGCTCCGTTTACCCTAGTTGTTTCCCATAGAATAGCCGATTACCACCGGAATGATACAACACTTGGATCGATTGCAAAGACAAAAGCAAAAGGTTTCCAACGCTCGCACTTGAAAATTGTTTTGTAAAATTATGTGAACTTTTATTTCCCAAAACAGCCATCTAAGTATGTAACAGTTTATACTAGCAATCAAATAAAAGTTTACGATACACTATTCAGGTTTTAATTGCCAAAACCTAACAATAAAAAAACTAACATGTTTAATTGGTTTGTGATTTCACAACAATTATAAATTTTTTTAAATTTAAGACAACATGAGCCTTCCATAGGCTCCTTAATAGTAAATACATACCTGTGAATCCTGAACAACATCCGTACCCTCACTGGAACCCGCAGTAGCAGTCGGAATCTTACCTGATTGGAATAACCGCTCTAGAAAAGCTAAACGACCTTCCATATCAACCATCTTATTTATCAATTGTTTCTTGGTCAGCCTCTTAGTCTCTTCATCCAAATCCACATCACTTGATTCACCATCATCAGAAAACCCTTCACGAACAACACTCGTATGCACCTTAGTACGGATACGTACTGTTAGGAATATAAATATTCATATGAAGGTTCGGTCACCCCGAGTATCTAATTAGCATTTATATAGCTCGTAGGCTTATATATATTCGTTTAGTATTATTAGTAATATTAGTATTAACTTAGTCGTATTTATATTTGTGGAGTGGGTCGGGGCTTTCCCTACTGTCAGCTCACTCCACAGCCCACTAGGGGCACCAATATGTAGTAGTATATAAGCCCCTTCCCACACTTGGGAAGGGTTGGAACTTCCCTACATTTCAAGCTAATATACACATAGTTCTCTCTCTCTAGAAGTTCCCACTTTCTCTCTCTAGTTCTTATTCATTCGATCCATATCAAGGCCTCAAACAAGTGTTTCTTGCATTGTGAATACCCTACAATTGGTATCAAGAGCCATGGTTAGGTCCATGAGAGTTGGTATTCACGGATTTGTCTAGCTTTTGAGGCCTTTTAGTTCGAATTGATAAGTTACATAAATTTCATTTTGTGCCTTGTTTAGTGATTAGAAGTTGTTATACCTTGTACTTTCTAGCTTAGGAACAGTATAAGAGTAGTATTTGGTGCTTGGATTCACAGATTTAAGGTTTGTGTGGTGTTTTTGGGTGATTCGAGAGTGTTTTATCCAAGTGTTCTTGGCTGCGGTTTGTGTACTTTGGACGAGTTCTTGAACGCGGTTTGTGTCACATCGAGAACGCGGTTTGTCTTATTACTAGTTTAGGCAAAAGGACAAAAAGCATTGAAAGCGACGTGTTTGGCGGTTTGTGTCTACGCGGTTTGTCTCTAAGGCGCGTATGCGGTTTGCGTCAACGCGGTTTGTCTCTGCAGCGTGAACTCGGTTTGTGTCTACGCGGTTTGCCTTTGCAGCGTGTACTCGGTTTGTATCAACGCGGTTTGTCTTTGCAGCGTGAACTCGGTTTGTGTCTACGCGGTTTGTCTCTGCAGCGTGAACTCGGTTTGTGTCTACGCGGTTTGTCTCTGCAGCGTGTACTCGGTTTGTGTCTACGCGGTTTGTCTCTGAGGAGTGTATGCGGTTTGTGTCTACGCGGTTTGTCTCTGCAACGTGTATGCGGTTTGTGTCTACGCGGTTTGTCTTTGAGGCGTGTATGCGGTTTGTGTCTACGCGGTTTGTCTCTGTGGCGTGGATGCGGTTTGTCTAGGCGGTTTGTATCCACAGAGGTGCTATTTGTCCGTGGCGGTTTGACCAAAGTTGACTTTTTACGTCAAAACTTCAAACGGCCATAACTTTTGAACCGTAACTCCGTTTTCAGCGAAACACCTGTCAAAACGACCGTGAGACCGAGGAGAATGACACGTTGAATAAATAAATTTATTCAACCCAACTTTCGAAGCCTGAAATCGCTCCAGAATGAAGTTATTGAGTTTCTAAGTTTTCAGACCAAAATTTCGCTGTAACAACTTGCATCAACCAAACCAAATCACAACTTAACAATAGTGCAACAATCCAACAGTCATCATAACACATATCAAGCATCATTTCACGGTTTATTCTTGATTTTGTAAAACCCCGCGAAAGAATCTATTTCTCGGTTTAAATCATAGAATTGTAAAATCCCGTGCACGGTTACATCATGTCTACTACTTCAGATTCCTTCATATCTGAGGTACTCAAGTTGTACGACACATATGATAACCAAATGATTTCCAATTCTGGAGAACAAATGTACGTGTGTGATTCTGATAATACCAATGTGGAATCTTCGTGCCCGAAATCACAAGAGAAAGAGCTTCATCAGTCACTTATGCTGTTTAATGCAAAGGAAAGTCGCATCGAATGTTTTCGTCTACTTCATTCACATCTCAAGGTTCTGTTTGATAAATCTGAATACGTGATGGGTTACACACGGGCTTTCACAGCACTCTTTGGTCAAGATGTTCATGATTTCACAGTCGAAATGACTCTATATTTAGATCAACTTGAACAACAACTTGACAAAGAAGAATTTTCTGAAGCAAGATCCAGAGCAGCTTTCAGTGTGATCAATAACCAACTCCAGGTGTTCATTGACTCGCAATACACTAAGGACTATGACTATGACAGTCAGATGACAAAAGGGTGTTTTGCTAATTACACTGGATTCGAGGTTGACGTGTTCAGAGTTACATTACTACAATTTATGAGTAATGTTAATGGGTTTATTGATGAAAGGGCTAAACAAATGGGGAATGGAACAAGATCAGACAAGTTTGATGATGGTGACAGCACAGGAGGTGATTTCACAATATGTGAGAATGCAGCCTACGTACCTGAAAATCACCAAGCACAATCTGCTGTGGTACATCTGTCTTATCTAGATAATGCTCTTTCTAATGAACAACAACATACTGATCATCTTAAACTTACTTATGACACATATCTGTTGGAAAAGACTGATAGCAATATTACCTCTGATTCAACAAATATGAGTCATAAGGGGGGAGAAATTGATCAGGATGCTGAACATGAACATGATAATACGTCGAGTTCTTTGCCTACGGCTGAGTTTTTCAAATCAAATGATATGGTTGAAAAAGAAGTTTATAATGAACTTTCAAAAAGATTTTCACATCTTGAAAAACATTGTATTTCTCTTGAAGTTGAAATACAACATAAGGAAGAACGTTTTCAAACTAAACTACCATGTAAAAATCCGAAACTCCCTGAATTCCGTGAATTTTTTATGATAAATGATTTGAAAGCTCAGCTAGAAGCTAAAAACTTAACGATCAAAAACCTGAAAAACAGATTGACTGAGATGCGTGACATGCTTAATGAAGTTAGGACTAAACATGAAAATGATGTTGTTGCAACAATAAATGCAGAATTAGAACATAAAGTGGCTGAATTGTTTAACGATAATGAGTCGTTGAAAAGTCATTGCAAAGAACTGTGTGATAAAATCAAAGAAACAAAAACTAAGAATGTAGAGCAAACTACCTCTTTGATTACTAAAAATGATGAATTCAAGGCTCAACTTCAGGAAAAGGGTTTTGCAATTGCAGCGTTGAAAAACGAATTAAGAAAATCGATAGGAAATGGTGTGAATACTAAGTTTGCAGAACCATCAATCTTGGGGAAACCACCACTTAGAAAACAATCAGTTGTTAGACAACTGACTGCGTTTAGATCTGAACGGTCAAATGTTTCAAAAACACGGTTTGCCTCCCAAGTTGATGCGGAAAAAGTTTTGTCAAAACCAGTCACTTCACAGTCTAGACTTAGTGAAAAGGAATATGCTGGTGCAAAACCACATCACATGAGTGCTTCTAGTTCTTCTAGGATTAGTTTAACGCGTGTGTCACTTGTGACACCAAAGGAACATGTTAGACATAAAGACATTGTTCAGAATCAAAACCTAGTGGACGCTAAGAAAAATACACATGAAAAGTCTAGGGATTTGCCTGTTTCTAAGAGTAGTTGCGTGCCAATTAAGGCAATTCCCGTAGCCAATCACTCTAAGAACCCTAGATCTTTTTCATTCAACCCAACTTTCGAAGCCTGAAATCGCTCCAGAATGAAGTTATTGAGTTTCTAAGTTTTCAGACCAAAATTTCGCTGTAACAACTTGCATCAACCAAACCAAATCACAACTTAACAATAGTGCAACAATCCAACAGTCATCATAACACATATCAAGCATCATTTCACGGTTTATTCTTGATTTTGTAAAACCCCGCGAAAGAATCTATTTCTCGGTTTAAATCATAGAATTGTAAAATCCCGTGCACGGTTACATCATGTCTACTACTTCAGATTCCTTCATATCTGAGGTACTCAAGTTGTACGACACATATGATAACCAAATGATTTCCAATTCTGGACAACAAATGTACGTGTGTGATTTTGATAATACCAATGTGGAATCTTCGTGCCCGAAATCACAAGAGAAAGAGCTTCATCAGTCACTTATGCTGTTTAATGTAAAGGAAAGTCGCATCGAATGTTTTCGTCTACTTCATTCACATCTCAAGGTTCTGTTTGATAAATCTGAATACGTGATGGGTTACACACGGGCTTTCACAACACTCTTTGGTCAAGATGTTCATGATTTCACAGTCGAAATGACTCTATATTTAGATCAACTTGAACAACAACTTGACAAAGAAGAATTCTCTGAAGCAAGATCTAGAGCAGCTTTCAGTGTGATCAATAACCAACTCCAGGTGTTCATTGACTCGCAATACACTAAGGACTATGACTATGACAGTCAGATGACAAAAGGGTGTTTTGCTAATTACACTGGATTCGAGGTTGACGTGTTCAGAGTTACATTACTACAATTGATGAGTAATGTTAATGGGTTTATTGATGAAAGGGCTAAACAAATGGGGAATGGAACAAGATCAGAAAAGTTTGATGATGGTGACAGCACAGGAGGTGATTTCACAATATGTGAGAATGCAGCCTACGTACTTGAAAATCACCAAGCACAATCTGCTGTGGTACATCTGTCTTATCTAGATAATGCTCTTTCTAATGAACAACAACATACTGATCATCTTAAACTTACTTATGACACATATCTGTTTGAAAAGACTGATAGCAATATTACCTCTGATTCAACAAATATGAGTCATAAGGGGGGAGAAATTGATCAGGATGCTGAACATGAACATGATAATACGTCGAGTTCTTTGCCTACGGCTGAGTTTTTCAAATCAAATGATATGGTTGAAAAAGAAGTTTATAATGAACTTTCAAAAAGATTTTCACAGCTTGAAAAACATTGTATTTCTCTTGAAGTTGAAATACAACATAAGGAAGAACGTTTTCAAACTAAACTACTATGTAAAAATCCTAAACTCCCTGAATTCCGTGAATTTTTTATGATAAATGATTTGAAAGCTCAGCTAGAAGCTAAAAACTTAACGATCAAAAACCTGAAAAACAGATTGACTGAGATGCGTGACATGCTTAATGAAGTTAGGACTAAACATGAAAATGATGTTGTTGCAACAATAAATGCAGAATTAGAACATAAAGTGGCTGAATTGTTTAACGATAATGAGTCGTTGAAAAGTCATTGCAAAGAACTGTGTGATAAAATCAAAGAAACAAAAACTAAGAATGTAGAGCAAACTACCTCTTTGATTACTAAAAATGATGAATTCAAGGCTCAACTTCAGGAAAAGGGTTTTGCAATTGCAGCGTTGAAAAACGAATTAAGAAAATCGATAGGAAATGGTGTGAATACTAAGTTTGCAGAACCATCAATCTTGGGGAAACCACCACTTAGAAAACAATCAGTTGTTAGACAACTGACTGCGTTTAGATCTGAACGGTGAAATGTTTCAAAAACACGGTTTTCCTCCCAAGTTGATGCGGAAAAAGTTTTGTCAAAACCAGTCACTTCACAGTCTAGACTTAGTGAAAAGGAATATGCTGGTGCAAAACCACATCACATGAGTGCTTCTAGTTCTTCTAGGATTAGTTTAACGCATGTGTCACTTGTGACACCAAAGGAACATGTTAGACATAAAGACATTGTTCAGAATCAATACCTAGTGGACGCTAAGAAAAACACACATGAAAAGTCTAGGAATTTGCCTGTTTCTAAGAGTAGTTGCGTGCCAATTAAGGCAATTCCCGTAGCCAATCACTCTAAGAACCCTAGATCTTTTTCATTCAACCCAACTTTCGAAGCCTGAAATCGCTCCAGAATGAAGTTATTGAGTTTCTAAGTTTTCAGACCAAAATTTCGCTGTAACAACTTGCATCAACCAAACCAAATCACAACTTAACAATAGTGAAACAATCCAACAGTCATCATAACACATATCAAGCATCATTTCACGGTTTATTCTTGATTTTGTAAAACCCCGCGAAAGAATCTATTTCTCGGTTTAAATCATAGAATTGTAAAATCCCGTGCACGGTTACATCATGTCTACTACTTCAGATTCCTTCATATCTGAGGTACTCAAGTTGTACGACACATATGATAACCAAATGATTTCCAATTCTGGACAACAAATGTACGTGTGTGATTCTGATAATACCAATGTGGAATCTTCGTGCCCGAAATCACAAGAGAAAGAGCTTCACCAGTCACTTATGCTGTTTAATGCAAAGGAAAGTCGCATCGAATGTTTTCGTCTACTTCATTCACATCTCAAGGTTCTGTTTGATAAATCTGAATACGTGATGGGTTACACACGGGCTTTCACAGCACTCTTTGGTCAAGATGTTCATGATTTCAGAGTCGAAATGACTCTATATTTAGATCAACTTGAACAACAACTTGACAAAGAAGAATTCTCTGAAGCAAGATCCAGAGCAGCTTTCAGTGTGATCAATAACCAACTCCAGGTGTTCATTGACTCGCAATACACTAAGGACTATGACTATGACAGTCAGATGACAAAAGGGTGTTTTGCTAATTACACTGGATTCGAGGTTGACGTGTTCAGAGTTACATTACTACAATTGATGAGTAATGTTAATGGGTTTATTGATGAAAGGGCTAAACAAATGGGGAATGGAACAAGATCAGACAAGTTTGATGATGGTGACAGCACAGGAGGTGATTTCACAATATGTGAGAATGCAGCCTACGTACTTGAAAATCACCAAGCACAATCTGCTGTGGTACATCTGTCTTATCTAGATAATGCTCTTTCTAATGAACAACAACATACTGATCATCTTAAACTTACTTATGACACATATCTGTTGGAAAAGACTGATAGCAATATTACCTCTGATTCAACATATATGAGTCATAAGGGGGGAGAAATTGATCAGGATGCTGAACATGAACATGATAATACGTCGAGTTCTTTGCCTACGGCTGAGTTTTTCAAATCAAATGATATGGTTGAAAAAGAAGTTTATAATGAACTTTCAAAAAGATTTTTACAGCTTGAAAAACATTGTATTTCTCTTGAAGTTGAAATACAACATAAGGAAGAACGTTTTCAAACTAAACTACCATGTAAAAATCCGAAACTCCCTGAATTCCGTGAATTTTTTATGATAAATGATTTGAAAGCTCAGCTAGAAGCTAAAAACTTAACGATCAAAAACCTGAAAAATAGATTGACTGAGATGCGTGACATGCTTAATGAAGTTAGGACTAAACATGAAAATGATGTTGTTGCAACAATAAATGCAGAATTAGAACATAAAGTGGCTGAATTGTTTAATGATAATGAGTCGTTGAAAAGTCATTGCAAAGAACTGTGTGATAAAATCAAAGAAACAAAAACTAAGAATGTAGAGCAAACTACCTCTTTGATTACTAAAAATGATGAATTCAAGGCTCAACTTCAGGAAAAGGGTTTTGCAATTGCAGCGTTGAAAAACGAATTAAGAAAATCGATAGGAAATGGTGTGAATACTAAGTTTGCAGAACCATCAATCTTGGGGAAACCACCACTTAGAAAACAATCAGTTGTTAGACAACTGACTGCGTTTAGATCTGAACGGTCAAATGTTTCAAAAACACGGTTTGCCTCCCAAGTTGATGCGGAAAAAGTTTTGTCAAAACCAGTCACTTCACAGTCTAGACCTAGTGAAAAGGAATATGCTGGTGCAAAACCACATCACATGAGTGCTTCTAGTTCTTCTAGGATTAGTTTAACGCGTGTGTCACTTGTGACACCAAAGGAACATGTTAGACATAAAGACATTGTTCAGAATCAAAACCTAGTGGACGCTAAGAAAAACACACATGAAAAGTCTAGGAATTTGCCTGTTTCTAAGAGTAGTTGCGTGCCAATTAAGGCAATTCCCGTAGCCAATCACTCTAAGAACCCTAGATCTTTTTCATTCAACCCAACTTTTGAAGCCTGAAATCGCTCCAGAATGAAGTTATTGAGTTTCTAAGTTTTCAGACCAAAATTTCGCTGTAACAACTTGCATCAACTAAACCAAATCACAACTTAACAATAGTGCAACAATCCAACAGTCATCATAACACATATCAAGCATCATTTCATGGTTTATTCTTGATTTTGTAAAACCCCGCGAAAGAATCTATTTCTCGGTTTAAATCATAGAATTGTAAAATCCCGTGCACGGTTACATCATGTCTACTACTTCAGATTCCTTCATATCTGAGGTACTCAAGTTGTACGACACATATGATAACCAAATGATTTCCAATTCTGGACAACAAATGTACGTGTGTGATTCTGATAATACCAATGTGGAATCTTCGTGCCCGAAATCACAAGAGAAAGAGCTTCATCAGTCACTTATGCTGTTTAATGCAAAGGAAAGTCGCATCGAATGTTTTCTTCTACTTCATTCACATCTCAAGGTTCTGTTTGATAAATCTGAATACGTGATGGGTTACACACGGGCTTTCACAGCACTCTTTGGTCAAGATGTTCATGATTTCACAGTCGAAATGACTCTATATTTAGATCAACTTGAACAACAACTTGACAAAGAAGAATTCTCTGAAGCAAGATCCAGAGCAGCTTTCAGTGTGATCAATAACCAACTCCAGGTGTTCATTGACTCGCAATACACTAAGGACTATGACTATGACAGTCAGATGACAAAAGGGTGTTTTGCTAATTACACTGGATTCGAGGTTGACGTGTTCAGAGTTACATTACTACAATTGATGAGTAATGTTAATGGGTTTATTGATGAAAGGGCTAAACAAATGGGGAATGGAACAAGATCAGACAAGTTTGATGATGGTGATAGCACAGGAGGTGATTTCACAATATGTGAGAATGCAGCCTACGTACTTGAAAATCACCAAGCACAATCTGCTGTGGTACATCTGTCTTATCTAGATAATGCTCTTTCTAATGAACAACAACATACTGATCATCTTAAACTTACTTATGACACATATCTGTTTGAAAAGACTGATAGCAATATTACCTCTGATTCAACAAATATGAGTCATAAGGGGGGAGAAATTGATCAGGATGCTGAACATGAACATGATAATACGTCGAGTTCTTTGCCTACGGCTGAGTTTTTCAAATCAAATGATATGGTTGAAAAAGAAGTTTATAATGAACTTTCAAAAAGATTTTCACAGCTTGAAAAACATTGTATTTCTCTTGAAGTTGAAATACAACATAAGGAAGAACGTTTTCATACTAAACTACCATGTAAAAATCCGAAACTCCCTGAATTCCATGAATTTTTTATGATAAATGATTTGAAAGCTCAGCTAGAAGCTAAAAACTTAACGATCAAAAACCTGAAAAACAGATTGACTGAGATGCGTGACATGCTTAATGAAGTTAGGACTAAACATGAAAATGATGTTGTTGCAACAATAAATGCAGAATTAGAACATAAAGTGGCTGAATTGTTTAACGATAATGAGTCGTTGAAAAGTCATTGCAAAGAACTGTGTGATAAAATCAAAGAAACAAAAACTAAGAATGTAGAGCAAACTACCTCTTTGATTACTAAAAATGATGAATTCAAGGCTCAACTTCAGGGAAAGGGTTTTGCAATTGCAGCGTTGAAAAACGAATTAAGAAAATCGATGGGAAATGGTGTGAATACTAAGTTTGCAGAACCATCAATCTTGGGGAAACCACCACTTAGAAAACAATCAGTTGTTAGACAACTGACTGCGTTTAGATCTGAACGGTCAAATGTTTCAAAAACACGGTTTGCCTCCCAAGTTGATGCGGAAAAAGTTTTTTCAAAACCAGTCACTTCACAGTCTAGACCTAGTGAAAAGGAATATGCTGGTGCAAAACCACATCACATGAGTGCTTCTAGTTCTTCTAGGATTAGTTTAACGCGTGTGTCACTTGTGACACCAAAGGAACATGTTAGACATAAAGACATTGTTCAGAATCAAAACCTAGTGGACGCTAAGAAAAACACACATGAAAAGTCTAGGAATTTGCCTGTTTCTAAGAGTAGTTGCGTGCCAATTAAGGCAATTCCCGTAGCCAATCACTCTAAGAACCCTAGATCTTTTTCTGATTTCAAACACTTTGTTTGCTCGACTTGTCAGAAATGTGTTTTCAATGCAACCCATGATGATTGTATAACAAAACTCCTGAAGGAATTGAATGAACGTGCCAAGGTTCCATCCTCTAAGACTAGAAACAACAACAAGCCCGTAGAACCAAAGAGGTGTATGCAGAAACCTGATAGGCCGGTTGCCCTAGGACAAAGGTTTTCTCCCAAAAAGTCTGTAACTGTGCATGAGAAACCAAACACTCCTAGATCTTGCCTTAGTTGGATACCGACGGGTAGAACTTTTAAGATTGTTGGTCTTAGGTGGATACCTATTCGAAAGATGTTCACTAAGTGCGAAACCAAGGTTGACAGTGAAAACCCAAATGGTCTAAATTTTGATATCACTAACCCATATAAATGCAAACAAACTCTTAATGTCAATGCAGGAAGTCTTTACTTAAGTGCAGGTACATCGTTCAGGCCTTGTATTAAGGAAAGACTCAGAGTTTGGGTGCCGAAAAGAGTGATATCTCATGATGAAGGGGTTCAAACAATTCAAGCTTGATGAACATCAATGACAATGACGTCTGTACACTTTAGTGCATGCCTCGTTCTTCATCGATTATGACGTCTGTTCAAATCAGTTCAGGCCTCGTTCTTCAATGACTATGAAGTTTGAACAATGCAGTTCAAGCCTCGGGTCTCAATGTTTTCATAATGGCGTCTGCTGACATCTCTTCAGGCCCCGTTCATCAAAGAAAAGAAAGGCGTACGCTTGAGTGCGCTTTATCTTCGAAAGAAGAGGAATCTTCTCATTTATGACCATTCTCATCAAGCTTCATGTTCTTCAAATGCTCATTCAGTCATCAAAGGGGATAAACGTACATTGGAGTATATTCTTATTCATCTGCTCTATCAAAATTGGCAGTTGGTCGTCATATGCAATTTTTGTGGGGGAGAAGGGTGAATAAACTACATGGTGATTGAGATTTGCGAAATGGTCATACGACTCTTCTTGTTTCTGACTTTTCTCATATAAAGGCTTCATACTTGCTCCATGCTCATTCAGATATCAAGTGGATCTACTTCCATCCGATTGGACGTTTATTCACTCAATCAAAAATAGCATCCTCGTATGCAATCTTTGAGGGGGAGAAGTGTGAACAGTGGACCAACCTTATATGCACTTGTTCAATCAAAGATGGCATCCTCGTATGCAATCTTTGAGGGGGAGATGTGTGAACAAGTGATTCGATGTACATTTGGTTGTTGGTTCACTCACTTGAGCTGGGCATCTAATTGTGATCATGGAGTTGATTAGGTATCACTTATTCGAGATTGAAGTTGACTTCCTCAAAGGCGTGATCTTATCCTATCTTGAAGTCGGGGTTGGTTGGATGCATGACCTTCAATGATAACTTGCTCCTCCTTAAGATTTAAGTTGAAGACTTAGGTTATCTAGTTACCAGCAGTCGGGGTAACTATCACTTAAAGGAGTTACGATGTAGTGCTCAGTGTCACACGCCGTTGACGTTGTGGATAATCATAAGAGGTGTTAATGTCTCATACCTTGGTTGGGTATTGAGTACTTAGAGAATTGCGTGGAGCACTAATTCTCTACACCGTTCTTCCAACATTAGTGCAAGTTCAAGTCACGAGAATGGGGAATTCTACTTCAGTGTCAAGTTTGGTATATCGGGTTTGTTCCATCAGTCATCTCGTCAAAAAGCCTACTTAAGGGTTGGTAAAGATAGTCAGAGACAGTTTCGGTAGCGGTTGATTCTCACTTGATCCACTTGAGCCAATTTTGTTCTTCTCACATAATCTCAAGAATATGTGCGTAAAATGTGTTGCTGATTCTGAGGTATCAAAACCAGCAAGGGGGAAGGAGACATACATCTGAATGCACAATGAGTACACATGATGAGCTTTATACTTCTTCTCAATTGAAGATTATTCCAGGAAGACAAATGTCATAACCGCAGAGAATATCAGTGTTCTAACTCGTTCCTTCTGGTGTATCATTCCAACTACGTGTGAGAAGAGAATGTCAGTTTCTGATGATAAAAGAGGTACACAATTGTATGATGGTTCCTATGGTTAGTAGGTATCCTACTGAAGGAAATATGTACATCCGGTACTCAGTAGCTGTTATGGTATGTCTTGGTGTTATCATGTCGACTACATTCGGGATACATTGCTTACACTCGAGACTTAGCTGAATTTGGTGTAACAATTCTCATCTGCAATTTCCTGAAAGGAGATAAGGGGATTTTCGGGTCTTAATTGATCTTGATGATGCTTTGTCGACTTCGTTAATGGGATTGAGTGTGTACTTCGGGTTTTTGGGCTTCATATATCGAGACTGGCTGCAACTCTTCAAGTACTTGGGGGAAGTGGTCTCTGGACACTGTTGGTATGCGTTACTTCAGTCTTCAGCGGGAAGAAATGTGAGAAGAGTTATTCAAATGTGAGATGATTCGTTGCTGATCTATTTGAGGATCCCCGAACGGAGAATCACGATGATTATTCTTAAAAAGGAGCAGCAATACTTGATGTGGTTTGCTACGGTTTCCGCTGTACACTTACCTTATGTAAGCTTGAAAGAGAGCTTAGAATCTGCTCAGTAAGAAGATTGTCGGTTTGGGGGGAAGCTATCAAAGCTGTACATTGGGAAGGCTCAAGTTCCGTCGATTGTTCAGGAGCCTTGAAAGCTTTGGTGGTGAAAGTTTAAGAGTTGATGACTTCAGATTTCTACAACATACTGAACGTATCATCATTTCGGTATTCATTTCATCATCGTCTTAAACTGAATAATATAGTCTGTACATATCTTAAAACATACTGTATATAGAAAATTATAGAAAACCTGCAAATTGTAAATAGAGATGCGTAAATCCAGAAAAACCATAAAAATTAAAAAAAATTAGAAAAGACCAAAAATAGTTTCACCTAGGCATGTCTTCTGTTTATCGATAACATTTACGGACTTAGAAATGTCATTCAATAATGGCACGGGTCTTTAAATGAAGCTCGAGCAAAAGTTAAAATGGATGGTTAAAACATGTCTAAATGGCTTGCTATTACTTTAGATAGCAACCCGCGCTTCAAATTGGGGAAAGCACGTCGCCAAAAAGACGGCTGTTCCTCCAACTGGGTGATGTTCACCTGGGCATGGATTACTTTATATCCATGTTTTTCCTGATTTGGTGTACGTTTCAGTGCATCATTTCTTGATTAAGAAGAGAAGTCTTCTTTGTATACAAATAGTTTTCATTCTATGATTCTTCTAAAAATTATTTGTGAGACACTTGGTGAATATGTGTTGTATGAAATTTGTTTGACTTGGATTGTGCATAAAATTTGTCACTCAATCAACGACTAGAAATGGTTAGAAATGGTCATTGATTGAGGGGGAGAGTGAATTCAAATTTTATATCATCAAACGGACTTATTGGTTAAATCATACTTGTTAGAAAAGGTTTTGTAGTTAATGGGGTGTTAGTTGAAGAGGATCTTGCAAAAACTTTATATCAAATGGCCAAATGTGTTAGTTGCTAGAAAGTTTAGGACATTATGTGCAATTTGCTTATAGTTTCCTAGCTTTATGTATCTAGAAGGTTCATTTGTGTTACTTTGGAATCCTCGTATAATCCCCATAATGCTTTAAGACTCAAAACCTAAAAGAAGTTAGAAAACCAGTTGTGTTTGATGTTCTTGAATGCTCCACTGGCATTTGTATGATCTAAATGAATGAGTTTCAAATGTCGTTTGACTTTTGTTGGTCGATTGCTGCATAATTGTTGTTGATATTGTGCATATGTTCTCAGGATTCGCTTAGGTAGATTGCTATTATGTTAGAATCATGTTCCTAAGATCCTGAATTGAATATTGAAATTCGTGTGAATTGCCAGGTTCATGATTGCTATTTGCTCTTCATGCTAGATAGTGGTTTGACGTAGTTCCTGATTGTGGTTTGATTATAAGATGAACTTGGTATTATAATGTGGCAAGCTGCTGAAGGGTAGCTATTAAGGAATAGTGTATCTGTATGTATGTATATCTGTGTTGATATTCTTATGCAGATTCCATGGCCAAAATGAATGTACCAATTCCCATTCTAACCATTTGATCAGACGTTCAAACTCTATTGATTGGCTCGGAATTCACCACGACAACAACATCGACAGCAACAACAACAACAACACCTTCACCTCCACCACCATCATTTTAACAAAGAAGTACTTACTCGGATCTCGCCAAGTGGGGATCGACAATACTTGGACGTTCTTGTTGGTGGATGGATAATCGATGTTGACCAATGACTCCTTCAGAGAAGCGGATGATCACATCATCTGTGCAAAAAGGTCAATATCATTCGTGTCATTAACAATCACTTTGTGCAAAATTAGAAGCAGTGAATCTCCCTCTTAGATTAAGGGGGAGCATAGTATGTTCCATTATCAGAAAACATTAAATCGGACACATTTTCTCTCACATTTTTTCTAACTTATTTAAATCAATTGGGATCACAAATCTCAAATGGTTTGAAATTTTTGATCGGGGGAGAGAATGTGATTTAAATATGAAATCTGATAAAATGTGATGATTTGAACGTAAAAGTAAGCTCTCCCGTATGTGTTAAACCATTTTGTATATCTATGCACATATTGAGGGGGAGCAAAATGTTTTGGATGTGAAAGTAAGCTCTCCCGTAAGTGCTAAACTCTTTTTTATACCAATGCACTTATTGAGGGGGAGCAAAGAATTTGGCATCTCATACGACCGTGACTCAGAAATAACCAATGAATTGACGAAACTTGAACTGTCATCAATCGAAAGGATACGTCTTGGCCGGGTAATAATTTCAAGCTGGTCTAACCAGTGATGTAAGCGTGTCTCGAAAAAGATGTATCTGAGTAGAGTGTACCATTTCGAGAAACTTTCTGTGGACTTGACCAGGCCGGGTAATAATTTCAAGCTAGTCTAACTAGTGATGTAAGCGTGTCTCGAATCGGTCATGTTCACTGAAAGTGGATCAATTCAAAAAGTGCGAGCTCTACCTAACATGTGCAAATTTATAAAACTATCACTCGAGCACATGTTGAGGGGGAGCATTTGAAAAATATAAAACTCTCAAGTGTTTGCAAAAATGTGTTTCAGAATCATGAACACTTTGAGAGATTTTTCAAAGATTTGGTTTATGGCAATCGTGGAAGTACACCAAAGACCGACCATTTTAATTAATGCATGGAGTTATAAGGATGGTTAGGTTAGGCTCAAGTTCCCACGATCCAGCCAGAGCCGGAGGGATCTACCCAGGGACAATCCACTAGTTAGTGTAGAAGTCCTTAGGTATGATTGAAAAAGGAGAAATGTGTATAAGGGAAGAGTGCCGACTGAGATGGAGCTAACACTGGAATAAACCCAACAAGGTGTTAGTTATGAAGTCTCGGTAAGCACTGAAGGGGTTGAAGAATGAAAAAGAATTGTAAAGATAAAGGGTGAAAAGAAAGAAGCCCTCCTTACAACTTAGGCAGAAACCGGGTCAATTCATATGCTGTCAGAATCACTTAGCTGATTGCTGGCATTGAAGACAAAGTATCATGGACCCAGTGATACGCTGCACAACCCTCCCTAGCCACTCAAGGTCCCTCAAAGGATTCTTGTTTCAATTGTCATGGAGTTCAATACATTTCTATCGTCTCTCTCACTCCGAGTTAGATGATATTGAAAAGGTGGCAGTTCTCTCCAGCCTCCGCTCACTAAATCAAATCGCACTATCGAGTCTAGAGCCACGAGATGCATAATAAGATCTCATAGGGACACAAATTATTTCTACACTGGTTGTTCAACATTAAGGACACCAGTTGTAAACTCATGAGTCCTACGCAGATCTTAGCAATCTGCCAGAACATTTATGAGAGAATTTACTAATGTAATTCTCAATGATTGAATGGAAATTCCTGCCAGGGTCAACATCAAACAGCCCTGAAAGCAGGTCACTTCGGTAATTCCCTGTGGATTACGCTTAGTGATCGCGGCTGTTTCAAACGGTCTACAGTCGTGGAGTGATCTCCAGCGACTTACCTAGTCGTTGATGTGCTACGGTTCGATCTTAAAAAGCCCTCTGTGGGTTTTCGATTAGGAACGGTCTTGGTAAGGATTAGAGAGAGTTTTCACACTATGCTGTTAACAATCTCAAAGTCCGAACCTATAAGTACCGGACCTTTTATTGCTAACTGTCGTATGCAGGAACTTCTGGCGGTTGTAGCTGTTGGATGCTGTAGCTGGTTGCAGTTGTAGCTGGTTGCAGACAAGATGCCAATCCTCTACCACATGTTCACACTACATCATCATTGCAATTCTACAAAGTCATGATCAACCAAAAAGACCTTCAACACGGCTTCTGCAAACTCTGATGCTAAAGATCATGACACCAAATAGTGTGAGCATGTTGGCTCAAAGAATAACACATCACGTGGTGACATACTGCTGAAAGATGACTTGAAGACAAACGTTGGATGATGAATTCAAAGAATTCTCAAAGATCATCCAAGACAACCGACCAGTCATCAAAAGATTACTGCTGAATGCACTATGTTTAAAGATAATGAAGAATCGAAGACTACGAGCTATGACATCTAGTTCAGAAGACAGAATGCTAGAATTCAAATTATTATTTCCGGGGTGACCTCCCTTAGGGGGAGATTGTTAGGAATATAAATATTCATATGAAGGTTCGGTCACCCCGAGTATCTAATTAGCATTTATATAGCTCGTAGGCTTATATATATTCGTTTAGTATTATTAGTAATATTAGTATTAACTTAGTCGTATTTATATTTGTGGAGTGGGTCGGGGCTTTCCCCACTGTCAGCTCACTCCACAGCCCACTAGGGGCACCAATATGTAGTAGTATATAAGCCCCTTCCCACACTTGGGAAGGGTTGGAACTTCCCTACATTTCAAGCTAATATACACATAGTTCTCTCTCTCTAGAAGTTCCCACTTTCTCTCTCTAGTTCTTATTCATTCGATCCATATCAAGGCCTCAAACAAGTGTTTCTTGCATTGTGAATACCCTACACGTACCTCCGTGCGAACTTCTTTCCGACGAGTCTTTCGAGTAACCCTGGCCTTGATCTTATCCCTTTTAGCTGGTTTGAATGTACTTGAACTTGATCCACCAGCTATGTCGAAATATTCTAAGCTAGAGATCAACCAGGGTGATGCCTTCTCGGCATCTGTTGGAATCAAGGTTTGTACGGGTGTTGTTACGTAAAAAAGTTTCTCATAATCAGATTTGTTAAACCCGGTCACATTAGCCCAAGCAACCCCCCGTGGAATAACCTGCTTATCTTTCTGCCACCATAGCCTGGACTGAGGAAATGTTTCATGTACAAAAATCTGTAATGACAGAGAACAAAATGGTTTAGCTGCATTTCTGTTTATCAATCATTCACACACAAGTATTTCACAATGCAAGATAAACCTTATTAAGAGACTAGAAACTAACAAACACTAATTAACTTAAGATCATAACCACTTATATATAGCAAAACACACTAGCAATTACCTTACTCTGCTTGATTAATGGCTAATATATTTCAAGTTTCCAACCCATTCTACTACGACTATAGACAAAGATGGTCAACATCTTCAGGCCAATCATGCTCCAGTGGGATCAATGATTATATCTCTTGATAGAAATATATATTCATGTGTAGCCAACGAAATCCATCCACAGTGGAACATGATTGACTTGAAGAAATCTACCAACTTTGGTGTTTTGACTCAAGTGCTTGATCTTCCATCTGCTCTTGTGTAGCCAACGAAACCCACCCACAATGGAACATCTTCTGGCCAATCATATTTCTTCTTCTCTTTTGTCTATTTCTAGTTCTTGGCGTTTTGCCTTTAGTGCTTTTTATTCCATCTGCTTTTGTACAATGGCAACCATAGATTTTTCTCTATGGTTGCCATTGTACAAAAGCAGAGGGAAGAAAAAGCACTAGAGGCAAAACGCCGTGAACTAGAAATCGAGAAAAGAGCAGAAGAAATAGGAAAATCTTTGGTTGCTACTGTAAAAAAGCAGATGGTAATGCAGGCTAGCAAACCATTATAGGTTTATTCATATGAACATTGTGTGTATATGAGAAGGACTTGACATGGACTTCAAAATCCGATGCATCTAACAGCCTAACACCCTGCCCCGTGGTTTTTATTTACTTTTTATGCAGGTCAAAGTCGCACACATGTAACAGCCTAACACTAGGCCACCTTGGTGCACTAATTGTAAAATTCTGTGTATGCCAAAGAATTTTCTAACATTTTTATACAGAAAACAAGGAACATAAACTAAAGCTAAGATTCATGGTTGTCTGGAATCATATAAGGTTAGTAAGAAAGTATACTAACCTTCAACGCGTAAGCAAAACCGTATAAGTTATACACAGCCTGGTATGCCGCCCCCTTTTTGGCATACCCTTCCATATACACATCCCTTTTCCGAGAGACCAACATGTAAAACCGTTCATGGAATTCCTGCCACATATGCTCCCCCCAAGGAAAAGCGTTCCATGCCTCCAAATCATCAGCTAGCACCACAATCTCATTCACCATCACATGCCTCAACTCTTGAAAACAAAATCAGCCGCTAGTAGAAGACACACACGCACAACATCCTCATCCGATATGTGCTCAAATTGTTCACTATCAAGCAAGCGTTTTAGGTTTTCCCCCTTCAAATACCTAAAACCGGGGAACAAACGCTTCATAAAGCTAGACTGCACACCATCCAAACTGTCTAACTCAATTTTGCCAAATCGAAAACCCATTATAAGGCAAAACTCTCTTCTCCCCAACTGTATAGTGTGTTGCCCAACATCAAAAATAAACGGGGTATCATAACTTGGCTGCTCAACATTCCTTTGGTGAAATAGAAGGAAGTTCAAAACATGGTTATCATGATCACAGTTTCTGATGTTTAGCCAAGGACCGAAAACACTTCGGCTAAACAAATTGTAACAACGTTCCCCCTTTTTAACTAGACGATCTCTAATCTTTTTTAGTAGGTTTAAACTGCTTCGAATGGTTACCCTCGCATTCACAACCTACAAAAAAAAAAATAAACAAGTCAATATTATGAAGTAAACCATAATAAACAAGTCAATATTACGAAGTAAACCATAGTAAATTCTATGCAAATTGCAAATACAAACTATGCTACAAGAATTAATGATCATATACAAAAGGGAGGACACGTGTCGTTCAAAAGCTCTTAAACAAAAAGCAATTGACCAATTATCTAAACACAAATGAAAAACATACACCAAAGATGGGTTGATTATCAAGGACTTTCATAGCTTATCTCCATAATAAGCACTTAAGATCAGATTTAACATTAAAACCTACAACATCAAACTTAATAGAACTCCTAATACTAACCTTTAAAACCTACAACATCAAACTACCTCAATCTCTATTCAAGGAACTTTTAGAAAGCAAAATCAAGGAGTTTCATAGCTTATCTCCATAATAAGCACTTAAGATCAGATTTAACGTTAAAACCTACAACATCAAACTTAATAGAACTCCTAATACTAATCTTAAATACCTACAACATTAAACTACCTCAATCTCTATTCATAAAATAGATACACAATTACTGCATCAACATCGAACATTTGATCAATTCCACCAGCTTAACAATACCTTAAAAGCTAATACTCATTTCCAAACTATCATTTTAAATAGCAGCGTTAGTCTAAACCCTAAGTTCTTTCTGGGTTTGGCTATTATTGTTTCGATCTATTCATATATCAAACCCGAACAATCAAACTCCAAAAACAATCAAACCCTAACATTAGTCTAAACCCTAAGTGGGTTTTGACCCAAAACCGACTCCAACAAAATAAAAATATAACAAAATCAAACAGTTTCTTCAACACAGCTATAAAAAAATCAAAGAAATATAACTTACTTGAATTCTAGACGCCATTGTACAACAAAATGTGTGTGTTTTGTATGTGTTTTTTTGATCGGTACACTATTTGTTTCACAGATCCACTAAAACCATGAGATTTGATATGTGTTTTTGATCGGTACAGTGTGTTTGTGTTGTGTGTTTGATCCTTTGATAATGTGTGTTTTGATTTTGATCGCAACATTATAGTATCTGTGTTTTGATTTTGAGTATATGGAAAGACAAAATTAAAGTACACATTATATATTTTAATAATGCAAATGGTTCTTTCCCAAGAAAGATATATGACAAAAAGTAGATTTTGTAAAGATATTGGAAGATTTTATAGCCGTCGTTCGCACATTCGCACACCGTCGTTCGCACATTTGTTTAAAAAAGTCAAAAGTGCACGTGGGGTTATTGGTGGGATGAATTAATGGTTTGGTACCAGTTTGTCTGTACAGGTGTCAAAATTTTTGTGGATTCGCACGTTCGCACATGACCTTTTTGGGAAAAGACATTATATTCCTACTAGATTTTGAAAAAAGTTTTTTCAAAGTCCCTTTTTGGGAATTAGCCCTTTTTTTCTTTTTTTTTTAAAGTTGATTTATGTATTTGTAGTTCTGGGTTGTTGTTTTTATGGTAGTGTTGTTGGTAAACATAATTGTGAAATTGTATCTACCAAAATTTAATGGTTTATTTAGGTTATATACATGAGGGGTGGGTTAAAAAAAATAAATCTTTTATATAGTGAAAAAAACTTAATCAAGGATTTTTGACATTTTGAAAAATTAAATCATTCCTTTATAAGTAATAATTATATTGTTATCATCATTTTTTCTTAAATATGTTTAATTAAAAAAACCTAAATATTTCGTTACTTGTATATAATATTTAATAAAACGTTATTACATAATAAAAAAAATAAACATAAAAATATAGCTGTAAAAATTAAAAAGAAAAAAACTTAAGAAAAAAAAAAGTGATAGCATTGATAGTTGACGACTAAACTATAAATATAAAACAAAAAGAAAATGGAGCCTTAAAATCAGATCCACAAAAAGTAGCTGTAACGAGTTTCTCTTCTTACATTGTATGTTCAATGTTCATCGCAGGATTACTTCTTTAAAAAGTTAAATTTGATTTGCTATTAAAAGAAGAATAACACAATCAAACAAAACAGTTTTACAACTTTAATCCTCTACACTTTTATTAGTATAATCACATCTTCATATTCACCCCTTCACCTCCGCCGTATTCACCACCGCTGACGTCATCAAACACAAGTCCACTTTTTTTTTTAATTACCTGGAACTCCACTTCTTAACCCTAACTTTATTTTTAAATTATCATTTGATCTTAGTTAGATAAGTTTTTATTAATTTTTGTTTTATGTTGTTCGTATATGTATGTTAATGTGTAATATGTTAAATATTGATTGTTTTTTAAGAATTAGGGTTTTGTTTTAATTTAGGGTTTTCTGAAATTAGGAGATTTCAAACGTGATTATTTAATTATCGGGGGTGTGTGTTAGCTTATTTATTTGGCTTATTATGATGTCGGAAAAGCCGATATGTCACACCCCCAAAATATCGCAGCGAAAAGGTAACCGAGGGAGTAACTTCATAGTAAAAGATCACACGGTAATAAAGAACGACCTCTACATGAGTCGTTTAAAATAATCTCGTTGTTACATAAAATTTAAATATGTTACGACATAAGTTTAAACATAAGTGGTCTCAAAAGAAAAAACATAATTTAATACGATACAACGAGATAAAGTTTAGATACATAAGTCTACGTGATGATGTCATGATAATGATGTAGACTCCATGCATACCAAGTCCGTAAAGTTAAGTATCTGAGGAAAAACATGCTTAAAATGTCAGCAAAAAGCTGGTGAATTCATAAGTTTAAGTAAATTAAATAGTGTGGACCACAAGATTTTAATGTATATGACCATTATAACAAATACAACGTTATATGAAAAAGTTACATTATTGCCTTAAGTATATGACGCTGAAGCTTAACTGTTCTGTTACTGTATGAGACAGTTAGTACAAATATATGAATGCCCTAGTAGGTGTCTATCCGAGCACCCAAGTAGGTGTTTATCCGAGCACCCAAGTAGGTGTCTACCCGCACCCAATTAGGTGTCTATCCGAGTACCCAAGTATTTCAAATAGTATGCGTCCTTTTGCCTATCCGGTCAATCCAAACGGGGTTGTCACCCCAATAGATCTATCTATAACCCTCGTGCTTCCTCAAGAATTAACGGTTCATGATAGTAGGCATAGTGGGTCAACGGTACTTAGGCTAATCCGTAACAGTTTAAAAGGTACTTTTGTCCAAAGTAAAAGCAACCATGTTCTCACCCCAAAAGTTGTAAAACAAGTAGTAAAAACGAGTAAAACGTGGGGCTATAAACTCACATAAATATTTTAACTACTGTCCAAAAGAAAGTAATTGAAATTGCTTAAACATGTATAAGTAAACGAGTAATGTGTTCAGGTAAACGAACATGTAATTAAGTAAAACAAGTAAGGTATTAAGTATACGAACATGTATTCTCACCCTAAAATAGTTCAAAACAAGTAAAGTAGGAGCTATGAGATTCACTTCAAGCAAAGTGGTGATACGAGAATGAATCAATCAAGTAATATTGTAATAGGGTACAACGGTTACGACACTCGACCTAAGTAAATAATGGTTCGACTTAGTATTATACTAAATGAAATGAAATGATGCAAATGTATTTTTTAAAACTTTGTATCACCATTGTATGTTCGCTTTTTAGTTTTATAAGTCAAAATACATTTTATGTTAAGGTTTACTCATTATTTTTATGTTTTAATACTTTACAAAAATTCCCAAGTGTTCCACTTTAAAAACTTGTATCTCGCCCGACACTTACTATTTTAGGAAACTTTCGACTCGTACGAAAAGTACTTTAGACGATACTATAACATTTCTTAAGGACTATATACCTCAATTGGACTCTAAAACGTCTCCAAAGTTTACCAATCAGCTCAAATACTTAGTAAATAGTTGCTGAAATTTTTATAAAAATGTAGTTTTTAGTCAACTTTACGAGTCCATAACTTCTTCATTATAAGGTTTTACGACAAGTTTAAATACAATTCGGAAACGAAATATAGGACTACAAGTTTTATGTTTTGAGTTTTCAAAAATTCGGACATTAAATGGTCAAAACTGGACTTAAACCCATGACCTCAGAAAATGTTAAATGTTGTTTTTTAGCTTTTTGTAAACTTTTAGTAATTTTCAAATGAGCATAACTTTCTTGATTTAAATTTGCTTTTAGCAGTTCAAGCGACCACATTTAGCTTATAACTTCTAGTTTCTAATAAAAAGTATTAAATGTTGCAAAACTTAACTTCCCACTATCCAAAAAACGCGCCTAAGGACATAACTCTATAACTACGCTAAATACCACTTTTTCAACACTTTTCGCCAATAAAAACCAACAACACCAAACTAAACCTACTCCCTTCCATCGATTTATAACAACAATATAATAAGTAACATACTAACATTATTAAACTAAGATTATATCATAACATCAAGACTAAAACTCAATATAAGCCCAAATAAGCCGCACATTAAGCTTTTTACACATTTTACAAGAAAATAAGCTACACAAACATGGTGATACATTTTTGGTTAAGGTGTTTATATGTAAATCGTGTTTATGCATATGTGTATATGTTTCATATTTAAACTTTTTCTAGTAGTTTTTGAAAATAACTTGTACTTATGATAAACACATGTAATAAGGATGCTAAAAGTATAAAAATATGAGGAAAATGTTTACTTACAAAGATTGATGGAAAATATTAGATTTAAGTGCAAGAATCAACCCAAGATGACTAACTAATGATCCAAATGAGTAAACCAATGAACTACTTAAGCTTTTCTAACCCCAAATCTTCAAGAACCAAGAAAAAAATGATGATGGTGCGTTTGTTGGTGGTTGGTCGAACAAGGGAGAGGGAGAAAGGAAGAGAGTGAGAGCTTGATATGTGTTTTGGTGAAGCAACAAATGACTAGTTAGTCCCATTTTATACAAACATAACACATATAAGTTAAAACATTGTGGGGGTTCAATCCTAGCTGGTGACAAAATTAGTAGAGAGATAATGGGAGTAGTACACTAGCAACCAAGATTAGATAAAACAAATATGTACCAAGGTTGTTACATGTTGAGACAAACAAACCATGTGGTGTTGTTTTTGGTAGGGTCGGCCGAACTTGGGACAAAAGGGCGGGTGGGGGGGGGATATTTTCAAAAGTTTTGGTTATTTATAAGTGTTGGTTAAATAGTTATGTAGAAATGCGGTGTCAAATGTGTGTATGCGTAACCTAAAATGCAAAATGTGTATGCGTTTAACGCAAAAATGGTAAAATAATTGTATGAGTAAATTACACCATTCATCCCTGTGGTTTGGCCATAATAACATCACAAGTCCCTCGACTTTCATTTTTACATGGTCGGTCCTTATAATGAAGTTTTGTAACACCATTTGTCATCATCAGTAACAGCCGAGGGACTTGAGAGGTTATTAAGGCCAAACTACAGGGATGAACGGTGTAATTGATAAGGACGAATGATGTTACATAACTTCCTTATATGGATCGACCATACAAAAATGAAAGTCGAGGGACTTGCGATGTTATTATGGCCAAATCATGGGGTTGAACGGTGTAATTTACTCTAATTGTAATGACCTATAAAATAAGTTTATAAAAGTCAAAATGTACTAATTTAGATTAGACTATACTTAGTCCAGTATCGGTACGCGTTCAAGGTCATTTTTCATTGTACGTGGGATAACTTCCCGGTTTTAGTTTAAATTAATCACATAAGTTTCAAAAGTGAAATAATTCAAGTTTTTTGTTAAATATTAACCTGGAAAATACGAGTTGTTATACGATAACTGTTGGGAACACATTTCATTATATCAAGTATTGGTCATAGTTTATGTAATAGGTTGCTTATTTATTAAGGCCTTTATGTTTGTTATTAAGGTTAGGCCTATATAGAAGGCCCATGGGCCGTGGCCTTTTATTTATTTCTTCTATTAGGGCAACGCCCCTTGATTATGTAAAAACTATAAATACCCCTTCTCATTATGAGAAGGGTGTTGGTTCATGTTAATTCAAAGTTTATTATTCTTATGCATGTTCCATCCATTCTCTCTTTCTCTAACTTTCTCTCTCTAGATCTACGACTTGCGTGATTAGATTTGTGACCTAACAAGTGGTATCAATCGTCAAGGGGTAGATTAGGTTGTTTTATATTAGATTTGGTAGAAAATTTGAAGTTTTTAGTCTCGTATTCCTTCAACTTAGGCTGCTTTCTTCGAGTAACAGTTGAAGTTCTTCGACTTAGAAGGCTTTCTTCAACTTAATCCTTCAGGTAAGCTTTGGTTCTTCGAGCAAGACTTCGAGTTGGAAGTGTGTTCTTCGAGCAAGACTTCGAATTAGAAGTTCTTTCTTCGAGCAAGTCTTCGAGTTAGAAGATTTCTTCGAGCAAGCTTCTTCGAGTAACGATTACTCTTAAGTTCTGTTTATACTTTCCGAGTTAGGAAATCAGAACTTCTTCATTTATAATCCTTCTACTAAGAGATTATATACTTCATGAAATTCTACTCTTCGAGTAAGGATTCTTCGAGTAAGATTTCTTCGAGCAAGCAAGTTCTTCGAGTAACAAAGTTCTGTTTATACTTTCCGAGTTAGGAAATCAGAACTTATAAGGATTTAATTTCTTCGAGTAAGGGAACATATACTTCTTCATACTTTAGTCTTCGAGTAAGGTATTGAATCTTCGAGTAACCACTCTTCGAGTAAGGAGCTTCGAGTAAGAACTGAATTCTTCGAGTAAGGACTTAATTCTTCGAGTAAGGACTTTTCTTCACATCTTCTACTTAGAGATCTAAACTACAACAACAACCTTCTTTATCCTAAAAGATCCATCATCCACAAGTTACTTTACTTCTACATAATGTCTCAACCACCGAACTAAAATTACTTTTACAATCAACAACAGCAGTATCATCAGCAACAACAGTATCCTCCACAACCAATGTATCCTCAACAACAACTCCTCATGCAACAACATCTATTCTTCCCACAACAACAATTCCCTCAACAACAACCTTATCAACAGCAACCAATGCAGTCCTACCCACTTCCAGCAAAACAACCACATTGGTATGATCATATGTGTGAAGCCATAAGTAGTCAACAATCAAGACATGAAGCTGGATCACTAGACACACCTCCTATGCTCACTCATGGTAACTATGTTCAATGGGCAAGTCGATTCTTAAGGTTCATCAAACTCAAGAAATCACATGGCAAATACATGAAAAAGGTTATCATTGAAGGTCCATTCCAAATGCCAACTACAATGGTTCTTGGAGATCCTAATGAGATTCCTCCTAGAGAAGTAACTGTGACCCCTATTCCTGATGCTCAGCTTACTTCAGAACAAATACTTCATCGTGAAGCAAATGAACTTACAATGTCATACATTCTTCAGGGAATTCCTAATCCAATCTTCAGAAGTATTGATGCTTAGAAAACTGCTAAGGACATGTGGGAACACGTTCATCTTCTAATGGAAGGCACTGAACTGAACCAAGAAGATATGGAATCAAAACTCTATCTCGAATACACAATGTTAATGATTGAAGCAGGAGAATCACTAGAGTCTTATTACCATCGGATCACCAATATCATAAATGACTTGGACAGACACAACATTGTTTTACCCAGAATTGCAGTCAATACAAAGTCCTTAGTTGTCTCGGTCCAGATTGGCAGAAATATGTCACCTTTGTTCGTCAAGCAAAAAATCTACACAATGCATCTTATGGATTGTTGTATGATTATTTAAAGCACCATCAGTCAGATGTTGACAAAGATCGAGCTATCTGTGGTAGTTATTCACCTTCTACAACTCCAAATTCATTGACACTGCTGGCACAATCTCACTTTGCTCCACCACCACAATCAAACCAAGCTTTTGTCCAACAACAACATCACTTTGCTTATCCTCAACAAACCTCATCGAGTCAACTCATTCCATATGAATCAACACCGCAATCAACTGACAATCAACTTGTTCTGTATGACAACACGGATACCATGCTCTACACCAACACAAACAGTGATGAAGATGATGCATTCAACTCATTGAATGAAGGATTTGCATTAATTGCTCGTGCTTTCAGCAAATTCTCCAACAAATCCAACAATTGTCTTCGCACTTCATCCAATACAAGGAATCAAGCTGTTGTACAAGATGGTCGAGTTAAAATTCAGAATCGTGCTTATGGAAGAAATAGATCAGGAGGTTACATGGGAAATACAGGAACTAGACAAAGGTTTAATGCAGCAAGTGGCAGTAGGAACAATGCTGGTACTCCACAGAGAAGGGCTGGAATAGTTGAGACTGGGAATCAAGGGATTGGAAATACAATGGTTAAATGCTACAACTGCAATGGGAAAGGTCATATGGCTAGTGCATGTCCCAAACCTAGAACAAGAGGCAGTGAGTATCACAAGCAGGCACTACTTCTTGCTCTCAAGGATGAATCTGGGGGCACTCTCATTGAAACAGAGAACAACTTCATGGCCAATGCATATTCTGATGACGACATGGAAGACTTGGAAGCTAATGCAGTTGTGATGCTTATGGCCAACATGCAGGAATTGCACATGAGTGACACATGCCCAGTAAATGATACTGACTGTCTGTCTCAGGTACCTGATTCAACATGTCTAGTACATGAAATTATATCACCATTTGCATCTGCATCAGACGAGGAGCAAGTTGTTCAAAATGCTTCATTATTATCTCCTCAAGAAGATGAACAAATGAACAAAGTGGTTACATTTGATGATGATCAAATTAACACAGTTGTTACATTTGATGATCCAATTGATGACAATAAGAATGATCAAATTAAACAAAATGATCTTTCGCTTGGTCCAGATCCAGAACTCATGACTTTGCTATTGACCACCCAAACCCAGTTGGATTCATATAAATCTCAGATTGATAAATGCAATGAGATCAACAGAAACTTAAAAGCAAAAGTTGCATTATTAACTAAGGATCTTGAGTGCTATAAAATACAACTCACAAATTTTGAAACAAAAGAAAAACGCGAACAAAGTTTTGAAGTTTCATTCCAAAAAGCTTATGTCAAAGAACAAGATTTAGAACATCAAATACGAGAATTAACTGTTTCCAAAAATAACTTGATTTCTCAAATGGAATAAGAAAAATTAGATTTCAAACAACAGTTTGAACACCTCAATTCTGAACTTTCAAAAACAAAAACAGAGTTGTCAACTTGTCAAGCTAGTTTTTCTGAACATAAACAAGTGTCTAGGAAACGGATTGATTCTTATTTTGAGGAAATCGTAGATTTGGAATGTAAATTAAAAGAGTTTCAAAAAGTTGTTTATAAAACTGGTGAGTCGGTAACAACAGTTCAAAAGTTTACTCTAAAGCAAAATCCCCAAGGTTATGGCTTTGCTATTGGTGATGACAAACCAAATTTTCTACACAAAGCACTCAAGGAAAATCCAAAGTTGTATAGTGCAGAACATCTTTTTGATGATTCTATTATGCGTGTTGTTGTATATAACTGTGAGGAAGAACAGGAACAGGAAGAAGATAGTCGATAAAAAATGAGCAATGTCAAGTTTAATAAACCATTTGATTATTCAAGAATACCTCATATTTCCGACACATTCGTTCCTAAAAAAGATAAAATAGAACAATCATGGTTTGTAATGCAAATTAATGAATCTTCTTCTGAGGTTGGTCCTGTTAAACCAGTGGCACAAATAAATGGTCCTTTACCAACTTCTGGTGTAATCGCACCATTACCAAAAAGATGTCTTGTACTTAGATATTTTGATACGTTTATGGAAGACATAAATTTTTTGGAACAATCAATTGAACGTAATTCTGAGATAACAGTTTCCACTTTTCTTTCTCCTTATGAAAAAGAAAAGAGAGAAATTTTTCAAAAATAATTTTTACCATATGTTCAACATTTACATCTTTGTGCTACACACTGGGAACAGGAACTTCAAACAGAAGTGACATCCATGATGAACACTTTCAATGCAACAGAAAATGCTATCTCAAAACAAAAACGTCGAAACAAAGTTTTACAAAAAGAAGCTGATCGACTCTTGGAAGATGTTCTAAGTTCTGATATTATCTCTGTGTTTATGAATTCCATTTATGTGTCTTGCAATGCTATGCTTGTTGGTGATCACACTGCGGACACTGAAATGTTGAGACATGAAATTCAGAAATTAAAAAGAGAAAATGAGAGAATCGTTAAACTCAATGATGATGTGCAAAATAAACATTCAAAAGAGATTTTTCAACTCAGTCAAAATCTGCAATGGTGTCAAACTCAGAGTCTTGATTTTGAATTAAAGTTGCAAAGACAAAACGAAACAATGTCCTTTCAGAACAGTCACACTTCCAAAGTTAAGAATCTTGAAAAGGAAAATGCTGTTTTAAAAAGTTAACTTTTCACATATGAAAAGGACATCGATGGAATTTGTCAAAATCAGAATGACAACATTCGCTTAAATCGAGAACTTGATTCAAAAATTCAACAAAAGAATCACATCATCATTTAACTCAAAGAGAAAATTAAGTTATTTGAAAAAGGAAAGTTTATTCATACAAATGTGATTGCCCCAGGAATGTACAAAATGGACACCACACCTAGGCAAACATCCTCTCAGACTACTAATTTGAATGCTTCCACTTCTACAGGAATAGTTACCCCTCCTAGTGTTAGCAGATCCAAGCATAAGAGCAACAAAAATAAGACTAGTATCTGGCAACGTAGGAGCGGAACACTAAAAGACCAAGAAGTATAAGACCACATTAGGAGTTTGAATAAAACACATGTTGCATCTGATTTAGAATCGAACTTAAAAACTTGTTATTCTAATCTTGATGTAACGAATGCTAAGACTTTGAATGTTTTGAATGTTGATGCTTCTTGTGTGTTTTATCGTAAAAGCATGTTATCTGGTGATCATAAGAAGTGTGTTGCAAAATCTCTTTTATCTCGTAACAAAAAACATACATCTGGCATTTCCTCTAGGCCTACTATTGCCTCTAAGTCTATACTAGAAAAACCGCCAAGTGTAGTTTCTAATAATGCCGTAGACACACCCATAGTTGAGAATACAACTCCTAAGACAATCCCTTCACCTAGCGAATTCACTAAGAAGAAAGCAAAAATTAGTTAGACATGGCAACGTTGGTTACAAAGGAAACCTGGTTTTACATGGTTACCTAAAGTGATTAATAACTGTGCTACTAACCCAACGGGTTCCACCGTTACCATCACTCCATCTTCGTCGTCTTCGTGTGATGCAGGTGATTCAAATTGTTCTATGGATGGTTGATAGCGGCTGTTCCTGACATATGACAAGCAACCTCAAACTTTTAGTAAACTTTGTTGCAAAGTTCATCGGCAATGTCAGATTCGGGAATGATCATTTTGCTGCTATCATGGGCTATGGAGATTATGTCAATGGCAACATCGAAATTAGTCGTGTATACTATGTCGAAGGCCTTGGTCACAACCTTTTCTCAGTCGGTCAATTTTTTGATGGGGATTTGGATGTAGCATTTTAGGAGAAAACTTGTTTCGTTCGGGATTTACAAGGAAACGATCTCATGACGGGCAAACGCGGAACTAGTCTTTACACCATTTCTCTGTTTGATATGACCGCTTCTTCTCCCATATGTCTACTCTCCAAAGCACATTCGACAAAATCCTGGTTATGGCACAAGCGACTGTCTCATCCGAATTTCAAAACCATGACTGAACTTGCTCGTTACAAACTAGTCGATGGTCTTCCAAGGTTTCGATATGCAAAATATCACTTATGTCCAGCTTGTGAACAAGGAAAAAGTACTCGTGCTCATTTCTCGTCAAAAACAGAACACAGTACTGATCACGTTCTTCAACTACTTCATATGGATTTGTGTGGCCCGATGCGTGTTCAAACAATAAACCGGAAACGCTACATTTTGGTAATTGTCGATGATTTTTTCCAGATGGACTTGGGTCTACTTTCTACGAAGCAAAGATCAAGCTCCTTCAATGATCATCACCTTTCTCACTAAAATTCAAGTTCAGCTTCGTAATACAGTTAGAAAATTTAGAACAGACAATGAAACTGAATTCAAGAATCAAACTCTTCGAGATTATTTTGAGAAAGTAGGAATTGAACATCAAACATCTATTGCCAGAAGTCCAGAATAGAATGGAGTTGTCAAAAGACGCAACAGGATGTTAGTGGAAGCTGCAAGAACAATGTTGATCAATGCTTAATTACGTGATTACCTATGGGCAGAAGCTGTCTCCACTGCATGTTACACTTAAAACTGTTGTATGATCACCAAACGGCATCACAAAACTCCATATGAGATTGTTCACAACTGTAAACCGAATTTAAATTACTTTCATGTATTTGGTGCTCTTTGTTACCCAAATAATGATCGTGATGATCTTGGAAAACTCAAAGCCAAAGCTGACATTGGTATCTTCATTGGATATTGCGAGAACTCCAAAGGTTTTCGAATATGGAATCGTCGCACTAGAGAAATTCAGGAGACTATTCATTCTAATTTCGATGAGCTTACAGAAATGGCTTTTGAGCAAAACAACTTAGGACCCGCAACTAACCGTCTAAATTTTCCAGATCAATCAGCTGCACCACTTTCCCTCAACCGTAAGGAATTGGAAACCTTGTTTGTTCCACTGTTCGATGATTCTTTTGTAAGTCGTGCACCAGATGTATCACCAAGTTTCGCTGCACAACTTGATCATAATCCAATATCTGATACACCTGCTACTACAACAACAACAGTTGTTGCAGATGCACCTCCAACTGAATCTCCATCAACAGAAGAACAAACCGCTTCCAACACTGAGAATGCAGCTGAAGATCTCCCACAACAAGAAGTACCCGCACCTGCAAATTATGATGGAAATGCCTTTTTTAATTCATTTACTCCGGCTCCAACCATTCCCGATATTGCTGAATCGTCTACACACAACTTGGATCCATCTAATATGCACAATCTTTTTCAAAATTACCCTTCAACACACAAATGGACAAAAGATCATCCCTTAGTAAATGTGATTGGTAATCCGAATAATCCATTCATGACAGGACAAAGACTTCACACGGATGGTGAAACATGCATTTATGCACTTACCGTCTGTCAAACAGAACCAAAGAACATTAAAGAAGCCATGACTTATGACAATTGGATTGAATCAATGCAAGAAGAACTCGATCAATTCAAACGTCTTGAAGTCTGGGAATTGGTAGAAAGACCTGATGGAGTCTATGTCGTCGAACTTAAATGGATTTGGAAAAACAAACTTGATGCTGATGGAACAGTTATTCGTAACAAATCACGTCTGGTTTCCAAAGGCTTCAGCCAAGAAGAAGGCATTGACTTTGAAGAATCCTTTGCACCAGTGGCTAGACTTGAAGCTGTCCGCATGTTTCTGGCGTATGCTGCCCACAAGAACATCACCGTTTATCAAATGGACGTGAAGACTGCATTTTTGAATGAACAACTACGTGAAGAGGTGTATGTCACACAAACAGAGGGCTTCATTGATCCAGATCATCCTAATCATGTGTACAGACTCAAGAAAGCCCTTTACAGCCTTAAACAAGCCCCGAGGGCATGGTACGATAAACTGTCCGCATTCTTACTTGCTAATCACTTTACCAAAGGATCAGTTGATCCCACACTGTTTATTCAAAAACACGGGGAGGACATCTTAATTGTTCAAATTTATGTTGATGACATCATTTTTGGTTCAACACATAAAAAGTACTCAAATGATTTTGCAAAATTAATGAAACAAAATTTTGAGATGTCTATGATGGGTGAACTTATGTTCTTCTTAGGACTTCAAGTTCATCAATCCCCCCGTGGTATTTTTCTAAATCAGTCCAAGTATGCTCTTGAGATTTTAAAGAAACATGGCATGACATGTTGTGATACTTATAACACACCTACGTCTGCATCATCCCCAAAGCTGGATGCTGATTTACATGGGACACCAATTGACCCTACAAAATATCGTAGTATGATTGGGTCTCTCATGTATCTAACAACTAGCAGACCAGATATTGTTTTCGCTGTATATCTATGCTCCCGTTATTAGTCACGACCTACTGAAAGACACCTCTATGAGGTTAAAAGAATCCTTCGATACATAAAGGGAACCATCCATTTGGGGATTTGGTATCCGAAGGATTCTGGTTTTGAACTAATCGCTTTTTCAGATGCTGATCATGCAGGATGTTTAGATACACGTAAATGTACATCTGGGAGAGTGTAGTTTCTAGGAGACAAACTTGTATCTTGGCAGTCAAAGAAGCAGGATTGCACCTCATTGTCGTCCACAGAATCCGAATATGTAGCCATGTCAGCATGTTGTGCTCAAGTCATTTGGATGCGATCACAACTGATGGACTACGGTTACATTTTCAACAAGATTTCCATGTACTGCGACTCCAAGAGTGCCATTGCCATCTCATGCAACACGGTTCAACATTCGAAGTCTAAACATATTGCACTTCGATATCATTTCATCAAGGAGCATGTTGAACAGGGTACTATTGAATTATATTTTGTGGGTACTGAATACCAATTAGCAGACTTATTCACCAAAGCCTTGCCCCATGCAAGATTTGTGGAATTAATTCACCAAATTGGTATGCGGTGTTTGACTCGAGAGGATTTAAAAAACTTTCTTAAACACAATTAAGAAAGTCAAACACCAAAACCTTCTTTGTAAAATATTTTAAAAAGATTTTCCACTTTTATTCTTAAAAAAAAAAAAAAAAAAAACACAATAATTATCATCTCTTTTCTGTGTGCAAAATTCAAAACAAATCAAAATATGTTCATGCTATTCACATTTAATCAAATCTTGATCACGAACATATTTTGAGGGGGAGAATTTTTTATAACTTTCGCACACTCTTATCAAAAATCTTCATCGTGCAACATTTCCGTGATCTCTTGAACTAAAATTTTGACATAATTTTAAAAGTATTTGTTAGTTTAAGGGGGAGAAATGTAAATTACAAAAGTTAACAAACATTTGGACCAAGGTTATAACAACAACAAACCTCAAAGACTGTTGTTGTCAATTGTTAAAAGATTATTACATATGGATTGCGTTTGATGGGAAAAACGAGTTAAGGGACTAAACTTGACAAAATCTCAGCAACTAACTCAGCATTTTAAAAAACACACAAACTTTAAAACCGTAACAACTTACCGCCATTTTTAATCTGTCATTCAAGCTTTTTTGATTTCATCTAATTTCACGATTGTAAGTGTTATACTCACTCATTTATGCATGATTAACACTCGCCTAAATTCTTGAATCATTTCTGTGGCTTAATTGCTTAATTGAAGAATTAGGGTTTAAGGCGTAAATTTGGGCATTTCTTGTGTGTTAGCTTTTAGTCTAATTAAATTAGTTCTATAGCTTAACATCATGTCTAGGATTGCTCTAAAGTTTCTTAATTGTGTTAGTTAACATCAGTGAATGCAAGTTGAATATGTTAGGGTTTAAGTGGTCGTATAGATTGCTGCTACTTATTGGTGTAGTATAGATGTGTTTTGAGTAGTTGGTTATACTTATATGAGTTCTTAAACAATGCGCCATAAGTCTGGTAACCTAAATCAAACACATGCTCTAAGTCAAAGAAATTCATATTGCATAATATTCTTTTGTGGCCAATGTGTTTATTTGCTTAGATTTCTGGGTACTAGGACTTGTTTAGAATGTGTTTAGGAAGATATTTGATGCTTACATGGTCTCTGAATCAGTCTTAGATTGAATTTTGATTAAGTATGAAATTCTTCGAGTAAGGAAGAATTTCTTCGACTAAGGAAGAATGTCTTCGAGTTAGAAGGAAAACTTTTCTTACTTAGAAAATTTTATAAAATTCTTCGAGTAAGAGATTAATTTCTTCTACTTAGAAAAGTTTTATAAAATCCTTCGAGAAAGAAAATTTTCTTCGACTTAGAAACTTTTCTTACATTTTTCGAGTAAGCAAAATTTCTTCGACTAAGAATGTTTCCTTACTTTCTTCGAGTAAGGAAAATTTCTTTGACTAAGAAATTTTTCTTAAACTCTTCAAGTAAGGAAACATTCTTCGACTAAGGAATTTTTCTTAAACTCTTCGAGTAAGGAAACATTCTTCGACTAAGTAATTTTTATCAATATCTTCGAGCAAGTGTGCAGATTCTTCGAGTAAGGTTTTTTATACAATTTCTCCGAGTTAGGAGGGTTTCAAAATTTCCGAGTAAGGAAAATGGTTATCTCTAATAAAGGGCTGTTCTTTTCAAACTTTTTCTTAAATCCTTCGAGTAAGGATATTTTTTCACTCTTTCTTCGAGTAAGCCTATTTTCCTTCGAGTAAGCAAATTTTTCAGACTTGTAAAAGTTTTCTCAATATAGATAAGTGTCAAGTTGAACAATTGTGTTTACTCTTATATGGTTGTTTGTATATTGTGTTCCTATTATTCATGATCATCATATCACTTAGTTACAGATCATGTAATAAATGACTTACACTAACACATATATGCAATTTCCATTGTGTCTCTTTGTTGGTGTTTGTACTATTCAGGTTCACAATGTCTCAAGGATCCATTGCAAGGAATGAATTGATACCCGAAGGAGATGAAAGAAAGATTGGAGAATCTAATTACATAGTAGATTTGGAGAAATTACCTTGCCACCCTTCCTGTCAGATCACCGTGGAAATTCTGAAGAAACACTTTTTCAGACATGTTCTGACAAAATCCGCTACAGTACCAGAAGTCTACCTCAATCAGTTCTGGCACACATTTTTGATCAGTCGGGACACCAAGACCATGGCAGTCACCCTAGACACTAAGAGGATCATGTTCGATGTTCATTTTCTTCGCAATATTCTTGGGCTTCCTCCAACTGTCGTTGGCAAGTACACACAGTTTCAAGCTGGTCCATCTTTTGAACGTATAGTCAGGTCCTTAAAACATCTTGGCTATGATGATTCAGTTGAAGAGCTCACATCCCACTCCAAGGTAGACAAAATATACATTCCTCAACCGTGGTTGACAATCTACACCATCCTAAGTAATTGCATCACGGGAAAGGAAACCGGTCACGAGCACCCCAAACTTGAACATCTGCAGTTCTTCTGGGGAGTCGTCAACTTGGCTCATCTTGATTATGCAAAGTATATTTGGACCGACATGACCTATCAAGCTCGTCAATTCAGCCAAAAGAAGAGCTACAACATTCCCTTCCCTCGCTTCACCAAACTCCTCATTGCCCATTTCATGGAACGAGAACAAGACATCGACAAACGCCCAACTGAAAAGGCACATACTATACAGATGGACCATGTTCTTTCTCGCGTAAGAATTCATACCACCAAAACCACCAAACAAGGTCTCTGTATTCCAGATGTATTGATTACTGAGAAGGTGAGGGCAACTGAAGCATATGAAAGGTATGATGAAGCAGAAAAAGCTGGAACAATGGGGATAACAGTAAAGCGACCAACTGGTACAAGAGGAAAAGGTAGAGGAATCAAAGCTGGTACTACAAGGACTAAGAAGGTTTCTCGAGCTACTAAGAGGAAACCAATGCTTAGAGATGAATCTACAGAGGAAGAAGAAGATGATGAATCAAGCTTGAGGGATGAAAGGAAAAGAATCATGCAGATAAAGAAAGAAATGCATGATGAAGGTCTAGGGAAAGGCAAAGGCAAATCACTAACACTTCAAGACAAACCCGATGACACCCTTCAACCACCTAAGACAAAAGAAGAGGAAATTGCACAACTCAAGAAAGCCCTGCAAGAAAATAAAGCAAAATATATGGCTGATCTTGAGAAACTCGAGAAAAAGAAGAAAGGTGAAGGGTCCGGATCAAAGGTTAGTGAAGAAGAAACCTTGTCTAAGTCCGATGATGAAACAGAAGTTACATTATCTAAATCAGAAAGTGCTTAAATGAGTGAATCTGAGGGTGAATCTGAAGAATCAGACCAACTCATTCACTCACCCTTAGAATCTGATACTGACAATACTGACGAAAAAAAGAAGGAAGATGATGAAGATAAGGAAAAAGATGATGAAAGTGATGACGACGAAGACAGTGATAGTGATGAGGATGACGATAACCAAGATGATTATAATCAAAATGATGACCGTATACCTACTCCACCTGTTATACCATCATATGTGGATCGAACATCCAAAACTAAGCCTCCCTCACCAATACTTACACCATAATAACCAGAAACAAGTGAACTCCAGGCTCTCAAGGAACAACTAAGCGCGTTGCAAGCTCAAGTAAAGACGCAGCAAGATGACATCAATGAGTTCAAGACATATGATGTGTCTCTAGCAATGGAAGACTACCTCAACAATAATTTACCAAAAGAGATCGGTAGACACCTTCAGGGTTCAATACATTTGTTCAACCTTAGGGTAGACACCGGGTTCAATACATAATCTCCTGGTTGATGGGCATCACCGGTATTGAAGACAAAAGTCGTCATGGACCCAGTGACGCACTGCACTAACCTTCTAGCCACTCAGGTGTCTCTCAAAAGGCACTTGTTTCATTTCACACGGAGAACCCTTCATCATCTATCGACCTCTCACTCCGAGATGTGTTGATATTGAAAAGGAGGCAATCTGCTCCATGCCTCCGAAGACCAAACAAAGGTGCACTAATCGAGTCTAGAGCCAAGAGATTCAACAAAGATCTCTTAGGAACACTTAGTATTACTCTGTTGTTCTACATCATGGGCATCAGTTGTAAATTAGGAAGTGTCCTACGCAGATCTTAGCAATCTGCCGAGAACATTCTTGAGGGAATTCACAAATGTAATTCTCAGTGATTGAATGGAAATCCTGCCAGGGTCAACATCAAACAGCCCTGACAGCAGGTCACTTCGGTAATCCCTTGTAGATTACGCTTAGTGTGTCCATGTAAGCCCTTTCGGGGGTATCCGGTTCAGAACGGTCTGGGTTTGGATTAGAGAAAGTCTTCACACTATGCTGTTGATGATCTCGAAGTCCAAATCTGTAAGTGTCAGATGATTTATTACTAACTATTTACCTGTAGCGAATCATGAATACCTGGAATTCTACCACCATCAAGATTCCATCATGCTCATATCCTGAAGATAAGTTCTCATAAAGACTCAGAGATAACAAAAGTTCAAAAGTGTTAAAGAAAAGTCAAAAGTTTAAGCATTACAACCTTTCACAAATCAAAGATTGAAGATGTGAGAACCAAATTGAAGAACAAAAGTCAAAAGACATATGAGCATGGTGGAAAAGAAGTGAAGTCACCAGAAGCAAAGACCATCGGAGAATGGCAGATCAGTTCCATATCATATCATTTCATGTCAAGAACAAAGAACAAAGATTATGAAGACGTCAAAAGCCAAAGAAGCAAAGATGACGTCAAGCAACCAAGACTTAGGGGGAGATTGTTAAGAACACGTTTCATTAATATTTCAAGTCTTGTTCATTTCCGTTAATAGGTTGCTTAATATTAGGTTATATGTTAGAATTAGGTCCGGTCCATAAGTAGCCCATGGGCCGGGCCACTTATGCTTAAATACTTCTAGAAACTTACATGTAAGAGATGCCCTAGATCTTCGCCTGTAAATAGAAGGCTAGGGATCTCATTTGTTTTGTTGGTTTTATTTCTATTAGTGCCGAAGCTTTTTCATTCCATCGTATGAAATAAGATCATCCATCTCTTCTCTTATTCTTCTTTTCTAATCTCTTGTTAATTATTGTGTTATCGTTATTAGTCTAATCGTAGCTTAGTTGTAGTTGTGTACGTGGTTATTAGTATCTTAGATCTAGTGTTATATCATTGATAGGGACCAACAAGGTACCATGGCCATGTCATTGAGGCATCAATGGCATGACACTTTCTGTGGAGGTGTGATTGATCCACGGCGTTCCCTTTTGATATGTATGATTATTTGCGCACTTTGGCCATTATGTATACATATGTACAGTCTAGTACTTGCATATGTATTTTGTTTTACATGGAGCGTATGGATGCATCCTAGGTTTTGTGATATGTTATGATATGACATTTGTAGTGAATGGTATATGTGTACCAAACACCCCATTTCACTTTTGGGAACTAGCTACTCCATTTGGTACTTAGAGGCCTCCCCTTTTTGTGCACTTATGATTTGACGGATATGTATATGTAATTATGTGGTCTATTCAAGTGTCTCGTTTAGACAGGCTCGTGGCTATTCCGTATATGTGATTATGTGGTCCATTCGAGTGTCTCATTTAGACAGGTTCGTGGGTATTCCTATGTGATTCGTTTGATTCCTTATGATTATCTTATTCGTATTATCTTTTGATATCTCACTTCATTTGACTCATTTGACTTATGATAATTGTTCAGTGGACCTTTGATCTCTCACTCTTTTGACAGATGATATTCATTTCAGCAGGAACTTACGCTTCCCTTTCCCTATACTTATATTTGTTTTGATTATTCGTTTTGTTATATATATATATATATATATATATATATATATATATATATATATATATATATATATATATATATATATATATATATATATATATATATATATATATATATATGTATGTATGTATGTTCACTGGGCTTTATAAGCTCAGCCGCATTTCTTTTCCTGTGGCAGGTTTTAGGTTGGAAGCTGGGTTTGAGTGAAGAGTGCATAGGAGCTCTTAGTAGACTACCCTGACGATAGACACCCATTTTGCTTCGGGATTAGAGTTGGATTCATTTTCAGTTAGATTAGTTTGGATTTGTATTTGACTTTGGGATTCATTATGTTTAGATGTTAGTATTTCATTATTACCTTAGAATACCTTTGTAACTATTATGTTTATAAGTCTTCCGCTTGCGTTTGTATGTTCTGATTGACACCAGAACGTGGCATTTTGACCCTTGTCGGGTTAGGGTGTTACAACCGGTACTTGTAAAGAAAGGACCCTGAGATACGCTTCAGTGCCTCAATCCTAATATAAGGAGCGAAAGCTTCTTACTTTTGAGTAGAATTAATCAAAATTTTGATAAGTTTTTAAAAATTCTGCTCAAAAGAACAAGTATTCCCTCTCGTGTTTAAAACCTTAAAAAGTGATTTCACTTGTTGAAGGGGAGTACTTGAAACATATTTTTGTTCTAAAAACAAAAGTTCTTGTGAGATTCTTTCCACAAATCTCAAAAAGCATATTTTAATCAAAATGTTTTCCAAAAACAACATCAATATGCTATTTTTGAGGGGGAGAATAATAATGTGATTAAAATATGGTAACAAAAAGTATGAAATCTCGCATGAGCTCGACTCAGATTTTACCCAAGAATTGACGAATATCAAATGTCATTAATCGAAAGGACTTGTCCTGGAAGGGTAATAATTTCAAGCAGGTTTATCCAGTGATGTAAACGTGTCTCGCAAAGGACTTGTCTGAGTAGAGTGTACCATTTTCGAGAGATTTTTCTTTGAATATGACCTGGACGGGTAATAATTTCAAGCTAGTCTAACTAGTGATGTAAACGTGTCTCGCAATGGTCATATTCACTGAAAATCAATCAATTCAAAAGTGCAAACTCCACCCGACATGTGCAAATTTATCTGAAAAACTTATGAGCACATGTGAAGGGGGAGTATTTCTGAAAAAGCAAAACTCTCAAAGTGTTAATAAAATATGTTTTATAATCATAAACACTTTGAGAGATTTTTAAATGATTGGTTTATGGCAACATAGGATAGTTATGGAGTTATAAGGTGA